>OY294061.1:51777136-54277136 GCA_958510865.1 Myrrha octodecimguttata | reverse complement strand
AATTAATCACATCGATAATTGAGTAGAAAAATAAGTTAAAAATGTACCAAATTACAAGGTATCACCAAAACAGATTAGCAAGCCTTAAATAATTGTGACAAACAAGAGTAACATATAAATTTCGGAGAATCTCAGCTAACATAAAAGATGTAAACCTACGTTAAATATGGTGAAGAAGAATTATAGACAATAAATCATCGGTGACTAGAGCTTTGAATTCAAACAATTCAGCTAAAACAGGTGAAACGAAACACTTCAAGAAACGTGAAAACTAATTTCTTATTCTGATTTCAATCTCTTACTGAATTCTTCTTGTTGTCTTTCTCTCCATTCTTTCTTTGGCTTCATTCGCTTCAATTGGCCGTCCCTAAAAGTAGAAAGTCCTGTATTACACTCTGTATAATACGAAACTTTTTGTGTATACTCCATTCACTTTTATGAACTTTCCCGGTTGGCCGTAGCATTCTGACACATTTCACCGTGTATTTTGAAAATGTAAGGTTATAGTCATTTTCCTGTCAGATAACTACACAACGTTGTCCTCTTTACATAGTAGTCGTAGTAATTACGTATTCTTTAAAATGTGAATTTACTTTGGGAAATAAATGAATTTGAGAAACTATTGTATGAAATCAATTATTCCAAAGACCTGGCGAATTTTGTAGAAACTTTTTTCCCTGTTGATACTGGAAATATTTCACGTATATAAACATGGTTAGAAGATTCAGTTATGCTATTTTTTTGTACGGAAATCAAGAATCGAGTATTGAAATTTTACTGAATAATAATGGATAGAGTAGTCCGTTACTTTGTGATAGTTCATTCGAAAAAGAATAAAAGTACTAGAATAACCTGCCATAAAACTTCCAGACGAACAGACAAACATATGATGGAATTCCCTACTTTTCGAAATTCTCAAGAAATAAGTCTTCAGAAGACTTTAAATACTTTTTTGCACAGCTTGAATATCGTGCGAAATTTTATTTTTGAAGCTATGACAATATGCACATCATATATAATGGATTCGAACACGTAGATTACGAATCTGTAATTAGATTTTGCGTAACTGATTCGGTTTGGAAAATATTCCGGATTTGGTGAGAAATTTTCGAAATTTGGGTCAACTTTGGGCCGTCGTACAGATCAAACGAGTAAGGCTGGACAATATCGAATTTTTTTGGTTATATCTGGGTCCTTTGTGAGTACGTAGCCAATTATTTTATAGACGAAGGTCCTCTGGTTGAAAAATTATGATTTTTTTAATAAAGGTCCAATTTTTTCGATTTTCTTCTGGCCATAAAAAACGAACCAGACTCTCCACTAACATTCCGATTGGATTTTCTTTATCTACGCCCTCGAATTAGTATATGTTTCAAATTTCAGGTCGATCGGAGAACTTTCGATTTTTGGTAAAATTTTAAGGGGTTACCCTTAAGAAAATATCGATTTTCGAAAAATAATTTTCGGACTCCTATCGCCGTGAAATTTGGCACACTTACTAATTCGAGGGCGTAGAACAAGATTATAAGGTCAGATATTTTTTAAAAAAATCGTCCTGGACGTGAGAGGTCCTTGAAGTTCCAAAATTTTGGACCTTTTTTCAAAAAATCATTATTACCGACTCGATGAAAGTAGGACGATGAAATCTGTTTTATTGCATAGATAAAGGATCGAACTGAACGTGAAAAAATTCGACATCACCCAGCTTCATTATTTTGGTCGGCACGACGTCTCAAAGTTGACCAAAATTTCGAAATTTGGGTCAACTTTGGGTCGTCGTACAGATCAAACGCGTGAGGCTGGACAATATCGAATTTTTTTGGTTATATCTGGATCCTTTGTGAGTACGTAGCCACTTATTTTATAGACGTAAGTCTTCTGGTTGAAAAATTATGAATTTTTTAAAAAAGGTCCAATTTTTTCGATTTTCCTCGGGCCATTAAAAACGAACCAGACCCTCCACTAACATTCTGATTGGATTTTCTTAATCTACGCCCTCGAATTAGTATATGTTTCAAATTTCAGGTCGATCGGAGAACTTTCGATTTTTGGTAAAATTTTAAGGGGTTACCCTTAAGAAAATCTCAATTTTCGAAAAATAATTTTCCGACTCCTATCGCCGTGAAATTTGGCACACTTACTAATTCGAGGGCGTAGAACAAGAATATAAGGTCAGATATTTTTAAAAAAAATCGTCCTCGACGTGAGAGGTCCTTGAAGTTCCAAAATTTTGGACCTTTTTTCAAAAAATCATTATTACCGACTCGATGAGAGTAGGACGATGAAATCTGTTTTAATTCATAGATAAAGGATCGAACTGCACGTAAAAAAATTCGACATCACCCAGCTTCATTATTTTGGTCGGCACGACGTCTCAAAGTTGACCAAAATTTCGAAATTTTTTCACTATTTCCGCCATAATTTCTAAACGGTTGTCACTGGACGATTTCTAATGACATATTCGTGATCTACGACCTCGATTTAATGGGAAACGATAACAAGGTCGACGATTTTCGAAAAAAAAAATTTATTTGGGAATTTTTCATAAAGAACCGCGAATAAACATCAAAGCGCAGAGGGGTGGGGGGTAAGATTTAGCGATTCCGTGCGAAATTTTATTTTTGAAGCTATGACAATATGCACATCATATATTATGGATTCGAACACGTAGATTACGAATCTGCAATTAGATTTTGCGTAACTGATTCGGTTTGGAAAATATTCCGGATTTGGTGAGAAATTTTCGAAAGCCAGTATGAAAATGTAGTAGCACAACAAAACCTGTGTCACCTTAAAGAACTAACTCAATTTACAAAGTTCTTGGGAATCTATGTGAACGATACACAGGGTTTTCACTCACATACGTCGAAAATATTGGATAGCTTGTGATAAATTATTGCTTCCAAATTATCAGGGTTACTATCAGAAAAAGCAGATTTCAATTCTTCATGGCACTTGATACATTGTCTCTGCTTCTTCAAAACTGTCTTCGGCTTTAGTAGTTTCCAAGCGTAATGATTATGTTGAGCATTTGGCAACGTCGCTGAGAATTATTTTGACATTGCCGATATTTCACGAGTGCCAACCTGCGTCAGTTTTGAGTAAAAAAACTTTATAGACCTAAATCATGGCCAACCGGGATAGTTCATAAAAGTGAATAGAGTATATCTGCTAAGATAGTGACATTGTAGAAACACAACAGAAACCTCTTATTTAAGGATTCAAATCAATTCAAGAGGCCCACCATCCAAGTTTCAGATCAAATGCTCCGAAATTACGACCTATAGATTTGTGATATGGACAGTATCCAATAAAATAGGAAATATCCCAAACCATTCAAACGATTTCCACCAGATAAAAATCAATTTAGTCCGATATCTCCAAGAATGCAACCCTTTGCATTCGAATACGGAGGCTGTTCATCATTCAGATGATCTTAGTAGAATGTACTGCCTGCCAAAAATTCACAAACCAGGAAATCAAATAAGGCGAACATTATTCCAAATATTTACTAGACTCTCCCTTGATAGCCCCCCGCACTACCCTAATGGCCTTTCAACAACCCTTTGTTTCTGTATACCACCCTACCCACTCATTCAACATGAGAACTTGTACCTGTAGTTAGTAACGATATGTCTCTGGACGAAGGAAACGTGGTTTCCGAAACGTGCGTAAGACGCAGAAAGTGTGAGTGGATTAGAGTTTTGTTATCAGTATTCTATCGGCAGTGAACTCAAATAGTTAATTGGTCATCTTTGATGGAGCAGAGTCAGTGAACGGATTTAACTACACTGCACTCCACAACAGTCATCTTCACTGACAAAGGGGGTTTTTCCTTTAAACGAAAATGCAGTAATTTTCATGAAAAACCTTTAGAAAATCACATTTCAAACATTTAATTTCAATATTTTATTTTTTTTAAAATGTTTGATCGCCTAAAACTGAATAATAAAAATGAGGATTCGCATTTAAAGGGATTTGTCTTGAGTGCACGATATGGCAACGTCGAATTCAGCTTTCTCGGAAAGAAAAGGACGTCAAATGTGTTACTTTGCTTAGGAAAACAGAGATAACTATACTTCGATCTGGTTAGAGTAGGACACAAGAACAAGGAAAAGAAAAAGAAGAGCACAGACTGTCATATTACTGACAAATCGTAAACGGAAATTGTTTGGTTATATTGACGAAGAACACGTGTGTACCACAGAATTGGAATAAATATTTCATTATTCTATAGAAAAATAAGCTATTCTACTAAACACCGTTGTCACTTCGTGCATGCCTGGCGAATCCCCAACCCCAATTTTGAAATCTGATTCTGAATACTTTCTGAAGGTGATTTGGGAAAATGATGAATCAAACCCATAATAATTATGTTATAATTTGCAATTGCAGTAATAACCCAAATTCAGGAAAACTCCCCATTCTAGCATGAAATGTGTTACGACCGCCTTGTAATTCACATGAGAGTTCAATCATTCTGTAAATATTCACGTTTTGAGTTCACAATGAGCGGCACAAAGTGACGTGATTGTTCATCCCAGATCCACATGAATTTCTCTGGTATACAAGATGAATCTTTGAGTTATAAAGGTGTTTTTCTCAGAGGTATAGAACTTTGAAAAGGAATAAAACAAGGATAAATTTATAAAATTGACAGGATACTGATTTTATTCAAAAGATAATCTTTTGGCATTATAATTTGAATATACTTTTAGGCATAAAAACGCCACGGCTGGCTCCGACGTAATCTAATCTGGAGGTCCAATTTTCAATCACTTTTTCCAACACTTGTGGGCTAGCGACTTCACATATCTATAGTTAAATTTAATGTACAACTTGAAGAGTCTCCCTTTATATAGAGGAGGAATTCGAATCACTTGAAAACTCTACGCTATTCAGTGACGAATAAAAGCGACTCACTTTGTGACATGAATGCGACATCGCAGATAGTTAGTAGCTCTTTATATTATAGGAGAAATTTGAACTACTCAACAACTCTAGCATTCTCCTACGCTATGCAGTGACGAATCAAAGCAATTCACTTTGTGACATGAATGCGACATTAGAGATTGTTTGTGTTTGCAATAATACAGTGAGGACAACGACCAAAAAATAGAAAGAGAAGAGCACGGACTGTCATACTGTCATATTACTGACAAATTATTCTATAGAAGAAAAAGATATTCTACTGAACACCGTTGTCACTTCGTGCATGCCTGGCGAATCCCAAACCCCAATTTTGAAATCTGATTTTGAATACTTTCTGAAGGTAATTTGGTAAAATGACGAATCAAACCCATAATAATTATGTTCAAATTTGCATTTGCCGTAATAACCCAAATTCAGAAAAAACCCCCAATGGAGGGCAGAGTAGTGTAGTGTACAATACATTATCATGCTAGAACAACGTACAAACCTATTTTTAAAAACCAAGCAGGCCGTTGCAGAGCTGAAAAAGCCGATTCTCTCACAAAAACAAACTTACCAAACCAAATCCACCAGTCCTCCTTGCTTTGCGATCACGCTCTTGACCCTGTTGGCGAAGTCTATCGCGGATTCACCCTCTTTCCTGTGCATCGGAGGCAGGTACCACACGTCGCACACGATGGCCCAGCTGGTCATCATCATGTAAAGGTACTGCAACATCGAGAACCTGCTGCTATTCCAGAAGGCGTCTCCGAACCTCGGGTCGTACTTTATGGCGACCGGATAGATGACGCTCTCCACCTCGAAACTACCCTTTTTGAACTGCATGACGGACGTGTTGTTGATGCACGTGCCCTCGGGGAAGATGAGGATCGGCGGGTTCTTGGGATTGGACACGTGTTCTTTGAGTCTACGAAGGAAGTGTTTGGTCAAGATGGTTCACGTAGGTTACAGAAATACAGAATGATAATTTATGCGATCCGAAACAACAATTGGATAAAGGTCATGCACATTGCTCCAAGTTATTCCCACTCGAAAGTTAGAGTTCATAAGATGCTCCCGAGATGGCGATATATAATATTTAAACTCAACGCGAGTCATCCAACAGGTAATACGTATGTATCTAGAATCCTTTCTGCGTTCAGAATGAGAGTCGGTCCGATGATCGGTAAAACCCCTGAAACTGCAGTAACTGAATTCCTTAGATAGCGCTTCATTATAGGGGCATTAGGTGATTAGCTCAGATCAAGGGAGAATATCTGTTGATTTATGGATATGTATTCGTCCTTGTGTCATGAAAATTTTGATAATAACATTAGAAAAGGACAGGATGACAGTAGATCGGTTTCACTGTCCTTGCCGCTCATCAGGATCCCGATTCTTGACGGCGATAGAACGTTCTCTATAGACTAGCATAATCACAAGATAGAATATCTGTCGATAAATCAACAAATAATCCACCTTGATCAGAGCTAATTATCCAATCAAGCAAAACATCCACACTGAAGAAGCGGATCCAAGGAGAATGACTACAGCTGTTTCACAGTTATTACTCACAGTTACGGTATTATTCACTAGTTTACGGTCAGCCCAACGGCCGTTCACCCATTGATTCCGTAGATATACCCAATCAAAATTTTATTTTTCCAATATTTCCAAAAATACAGATCAGATCGAATTGAAATCCAGTACTTCATCGAAAAATAACAGTTCGAAGTTTCATACAGAATTTAATGAGGATGATATGATAAGAAAATCATAGACATTTTTTTTCAAATTGTTCTAAAGGCACGATTATCACGAAATTTCGCATAAAGTTGTCTTTCAGCATCTCAAAACTAGCTGTGAAGTTTTATCAGGACTGAATCAGTATTTCTCGAGTTATACCGAAAAAATCAACGATATCGAGAAGAAAACCTCGAAATTTGACATATTTTTTTTCGATATCTCCAAAACTTATGATGGTATCGAACTGAAATTTGGTACACTGCTGTGAAATATGAAGCTTAAAGTGTGAAAAAAAAATTTTTTGGAAAAAAATTTCGAAAAAAATTTTTTTTTAATTTACTGACAATATGATCCTGACAAAATTTGGTTCAAAGTTGCGAGTCGTTATACTCCACCCAACTGCCAAGTTCGAATCCAATCGCTCGAGTAGTTTCCGAAATAAAAAATAAATAATTTCAAAACTTCAAGTGCCTATAACTCCGAAACTATTCGACCGATTTGGCCCATTAACGAACACAACCGCGGCATTCTGATGCGCAACCTATGCTGGAAGTTTCAAGTTGCTAGCTCGCTTCTGTCGACAGTTATCGTGTCCTCGGCCGGACGGACGACTGGCCGGCCGGACAGAATCGATTTTGACACCGGATTCGTCATCAGTGAGTCTAACCTAGTCGATTGAGACCATTTTCGGCTCAATCATCCAAAATTACAGACATTTGGACAAAACGATAGCACGCTGTTCCCCTAGAACATGCGCGCACAAACCTTCAACTCACTTGTTAGCAACAGCATGTCGGTCCCTAACCTCCGACCTCTCGAACCAGATGTGCGGTGAAGCTCTCGCCAGAGCCCTCTGTAGTAGCCCCAGGAAACCACCGTGACTTTGCCCGATCTAAAAAATAAAAAAATTAATCTTTCTATCCTTCTCGCGTCTCACAACAAACTGTTTACTTACTCACCAAGATTCGAATGAACAAAATTGAATTCTGTTAACACTTCGAACATGCAATCTAATCAACACAAAGCATCAACTACAATCATTGTTAATTAGGTGTGGAAGTAGTGAAATTAATAGTTATGTTAGTGGAAATTCTACTTATGCTGGGCGTCTGCTAAACTCTCTAGAAATTGCAACGACACACACTAACATAAGTAATTAAAGGTTTCATCGTTAGTGCCAGCAGAAAATTATTCTAGAAATTAGAGGTTAACAAAAACAGATTCCCACTATACCTACCGGTACACCGAAGATAACCATAAAGATGACCATTCACAGATATAAGATTCAACATGACAGGAGAGGTTAGGTATGTCCAAATGACAAAAGACGTTGGGTATTGGTTTCGTGCGTCGTTTTACATTTGTCATGCGTTGGAGGTAAAACAACCTCACTTACCCGCTTTGTTTATGTTATGAAGTACAGCATTTTCAACAATTTCAGGATAAATTCACAAGTTAAAATGATTTATATTAATAGAATTGGTGAATAACTAAGCCTAGTTATTGTTTCGTTGTGAAATACAACATAAATACACCGAGAGACGAAGGAATCCGATTTTTCAGATATATTGTACTGTAGACTTTATATTTGAATATTTCCATTTTTGATTCATTGCCCTAAGTTTTATCTGGTATTCGAAGAAATAGAATACTACAATGTGAACTATCCCAGAAAAGGCAAACATCCTATATTCACGCCATAAATTGAAAAAACTGTTCTGACAAAGTAACAAACTATGGTAGAGTTTGTTGGAGGCATTTCCACACTGGTTAAGGAATTATGTTAGACTATCTATTTAATTTGTTCTGTTTAATAAGTTGACTCATGATGATATAACTATGATAAGAATATTTCGTGTTTGTTATACACATTTCAAGAATTATATCTTCTCGACACTACAATAGCTGGCGTTATGAATGACAAACCAATCCTGAATGGTTACCACTCGCATCTCCATATGATATATAACGGCAATTCGTTATGTGATAGATTTGTCAAAATATTGCATGCATTTTATAATAATAATGAACCAGATAACTTTCTCTGTTCTCAACCGAGCACGTTCCGATTTGGCTCGACTACTCAAGGATGGAACTTCTACATTTTGTTGTTTGTAATATGTTTCGAATTGACCTTATTGTCAATTATTAAAGATTATGAAAGCCCTAATGTTGCATCTGCATAATAAAAAAGAATTTTATATGGATAGTAAAGAAATTTTTGAGGATCAATCGAAATCGGTGTTCAAGGAAAAAATATCATATGAATTGTTTTACTTGTAACATATATTTAGTATAATAAATATATAATTGAAGATTATGATAGCACTGACAGAGCTTCTGTAAACCAATATTGTAGTAATTTGTAATTTACAACATAGAACGTTATTTGAAATAGTACTGAGATGTTCTCTGGAACCCCTGATTTTTCCATTCCATACATTTGTTGGATTTCATTCTGCTGTTTATTATCAGGAATTAATGAGCCAAACATTTCACTGTTTCATTTTCAATAGTTATACCTATAATAAATGCTATCTCTGATGTGGATACTCTAGGCTTTAGAAGACAAGGATAAATACTGCAAATTATATCATTTATATCGTTTTGAACGATTATCATCTGAGATTGAATATCAGTTAATCAGATCCATTGTCACAAAATTTCACTTGTAAAATTAATAAAATCACTAAAATCTCCAAATAATCGCTCTTCGCCAATATAAACAAAGCGAATGTATTCCTTGGTCTCTCGGTGTATTTATGTTGCATTTCACGACACAATAACTTGGCCTCACGGGTCTAGTAATTCACTAAATCTATGAATATAAATCATTTTAACTTGTTAATTTATCCTGAAATTGTTGAAAATGCTGTATTTCATAACATAAACAAAGCGGGAAAGTGAGTTTGTTTTACCTCCAACGTATGACAAATGTCAAACGACGCACGAACCAATAGACGACTTCGGCCCAAGTTGCCAACCCATAATTTACTTAGCAAGTTTACTTACACTGGGGAACGGGAATTTCAGGACAGATTCGACATGATAAGGTTCGCATTATTTATAAATAACCGTAAAACATGCCTCGGCTCTTCAAACCAGATAATTCCTTCCAAATATAGGTTTTTGTTAAGATCGTCCCCGATTTGCTGAAATTTAAGTTGGGATTCCTGATTTCATGCAAACAGTGTCAATTTTCATAGGATACGTTCCGAAAATCAACTCTGTTGTTTCGGTTGCCGATTTTCCGTTCCGTAAATATGAAATATTCGGATGGTTCCTGGAACAAGCGCGTTAAAAAGGTTATTTACGGAATCTGGTTGATGAAAATGCGGTCGATTTACTGTCACCAGAACGATTTTCCATGGTAAATATCCATAGCATAGAACAATCATGTTTACTTTAGGTTTGTTTTGGTTCCGAGTTCAGATCTGTTCGGGACGGTTCTAGCATAGACCAATAGTCTGTGGTTCTGAACTCGGAACCAAAACAAACCTAAAGTAAACATGATTGTTCTATGCTATGGATATTTACCATAGAAAATCGTTCTGGTGACAGTAAATCGACCGCATTTTCATCAACCAGATTCCGTAAATAACTTTTTTCACGCGCTTGTTCCAGGAACCATCCGAATATTTCACATTTACGGAGCGGAAAATCGGCAACCGAAACACCAGAGTTGATTTTCGGAACGTATCCTATGAAAATTGACTCTGTTTGCATGAAATCAGGAATCCCAACTTAAATTTCAGCCAATCGGGGACGATCTTAAAAAAAACCTATATTTGGAAGGAATTGTCTGGTAGAGCCGAGGCATGTTTTACGGGTATTCATAAATAATGCGAACCTTTTCATGTCGAATTTGTCCTGAAATTCCCGTTCCCCAGTGAAAGTAAACTTGCTAAGTAAATTGTGGGTTGGCAACTTGGGCCGAAGTCGTCTATTCACTTCAAGAACAACCTAACCTAACAAAGAGAAGAAGCTTGATACGTACTCAGACATACGTTCAAATGAGATATTCGGACCTACTCTGTAACTCCAAATCGAACAGGAATATGCAATTGTGCCTGATGTATACTAACTGACAAAGAATCTGTAACACCCAGAAGGAGCTGTTTAAACTTTAATTTTTTTTGGCAAAACATAGATAGTATAGAAAGGAGTAGATGATTGAAATTTGGAGAAAAAAATCGTGAACGTGTTTTCATGGAAACATTTCTTGTTACTTAAATATTGTAGTCGTTTTTTGCAATTTTTTCAAATTTGCACAACATACCAGCTGTACGAGGAGATCCAAAGTCGATGTTCAGTTGTTGTTAAAATGCCTAGAGCGCGTGTACCCGGAATTTATCGCCAGATAAATCAATTTGAAAGAGGTCGAATTATTGGTCTACGGGAGGCGGGGTTGTCATTTCGAGAAATCGCTAACCGTACGAACAGAAATCTAACTACTGTAATGAGATGTTGTCAAGCGTGGTTTGAAAATGCCCGAAATCGAAAAAGAGTAGGCACCGGACGTCGATGGGACACAAATGAAGTTCAAGATCGACGTCTAAGACTTATGGCCATTAGAGACCGATTTGCGACGACTCGATCTTTGGCTGATGGATGGTTAGGAGAACAAGGCCATCCTGTAACTGTCCGAACGGTTTACCGCCGTTCAAGGTCTTTTGGACTGCAGCATTATCAACCACATCTTGTGTTACCCCTTGCGGTTGAGCATTGCTGGCAACGATTACAGTGGTGCAGAGAACGACATTAGAATGTGGAATGGCATCTGGTCGTCTTTTCTGATGAATCTCGATTCTCCTTGGGTACACATGATAGCCGAAGAAGGGTTAGACGAAGTCGGGTAGAAAGACCTGACACTCATTTTGATGTTGAGCGTTATGTACACCGGACAATAGGCGTTATGGTATGGGGTGCTATTGCACATGCGAGTAGATCACCTTAAGTCTTTATACGAGGTAACATGACAGCGCTGCGTTACTTTCAAGAAATAGTGGATCCATATGTTCTCCCTTACCTTAACCGACTCGAGAATCCAATATCTCTGCAAGATAATGCTCGACCTCATGTTGCCAGAGTTTTTTGAAGCGACCCATGTGAAACTTTTGCCATAGCCGCCCAGATCCCCCGATCTTTTGCCCATAGAGAATGTTTGGGACATCATGGGTAGAAGGCTTTGGAATTTACTCAAGCCCCCACGGACTTTGGCGGCTTTGAGACATGAAGTACAGGTAGCTTGGGATAGTATCACTCAAGAAGAAAAAGAACATCTTATTGCATCACATAACACATTTTTAACAAATTTAATAAGTTGCTAAGATGTTGGAAAGATTGATCGTCATTGTAAACCCTCCAAATTTTAATCATTTACTCCTTGCAATACTATCTATATTTTACCAGAAAATAAAATAAAATTCAAACAACTCCTTCTGGACGTTACAGAATCTTTGTTAGTTACTATACAACACTGAATAGGTATATCTAATTGAATATGTGGGTGGATGGTGTAGTGAGAATCTATTTTTAACAGGAGCCAAAGGAAGTCCTACGCAAAGAGTATAAGGCATATATTTATTTAATTTACATTTTATACCGAATCTGTTAAACTGCAATTTCTGGCTATAAACCTATGAAATCATTTGAATCGATCAATTTTGATTCCGCGACAAGAAGCTGGTTAATATTTGGACACGAGAGTGTACAGGTGAAACATTTTGGATCTAGTGGTTGAACTAACGTTTCGTGTAAAGTAATCCAATGGACTTATGACAGATGACACATTGCCGTAGCAATTGTTTATGTTACGTTTGTTTTACGAATAACAGATTAATAAGATCGAGGGTTACTTACTTTTGAAAGACACCCCATACACCTTTTAATACAAAATAATTAGAACGTTCAGGAATTTATGTTCAAGATGCAGTTGGGGAAAGGAAAAAATTACTGAATTGAAAAAAAATTCTACATAGTAAAAATAAATACGAAATAATTTTTTTAAATACTCAAACATTTATATAACAATACTTAAACGAGTTAACATTGAACTAGAGACAGGAAACCTTTCAATTTTGCAGGCAAGCGTGTGCGATTTTCCCATGTTAAAATTATACCCATATTTGGTTGTGAGACCTCATAGGACAATAACTAACACAATCATACAGTTCCTAAAAATACTATCAAAATGCCCAACTTTTCTACAGTGCACAAACCTGAAGGTCTCACATCCAAAACGAAGGAGCTGTGCATTTGTAAGCCAAATCATAGCATGAATTCTTCTGTCAAATCTTTTTCGCGTAATCTAGATTTATGTTTATACAAGTAACAAGTTCAGTTTCTGAGAGTCGAACCAAAACAAAACACCTCTTGCACACTGTCGTCCTTTTCTGGGGGGATCTAAACCAGTTTCAAACGATATTTCATTCTATGTTCGACGTCACTTAAGATCACCTGTGTTTTGATAATGGCCTATCTCATATTTTACAATATTTCGACTTTGTGTCTTACTTAAGCACTACGCAACAATAAAATATATCCCAAATGTCACTTGAGTCGTTTCTGGGTCGAAAAACATGAAAACGCATTCAAAGATTCTCAACCAAACTTCCGAATAGATGCGTTAACATTAGATGGCCGTCGATTCGAGCGGTGTTGCCAAGAGTAAATTAATTCATAGTAACTGCTCACAATTTTCAGAATGCCCACTATAACGTCTGGCGGAAACATTAGATCTTGGAAAGTTTCTTCAGCGTTTTGACAACGGGGAGTCGATCTTCATAAACCAATCTTCATGTATATAAAAAAATGTAAAAAAGAACTGACGTGGGGTCAGGAGCTTTTACGCGTTTGTTCAAATTCTAACTATTGGATCAACACGAAATTTTGCACCTAATTGCGTGTTGGTAATCTCCACCTGAATACGAAGTTTCAATCTGATTGCATTTGCACTTCTTGAGATATTGCGGAAATAACGTTAAAATTCCAAATAACGAAATTTGGCATATTTTTTTCCTTATATCTCCGAAAGTAAATATCGGATCGAATTGAAATTTGGATCATTGTTGTCAAATACTGATTCTAAGGTTTGTGCTGAATTTCATTGAAATCTAGTCAATATCTTCAGAGAAAAAAAATTTTCATCAAAAATTTGAAAAATTTTCGAATAATTTTTTTTTCAATTTTCTAACAGATGGATCCACACGAAATTTTGCTCTAACTTGCGCGTTGGTATTTCAAAACTGTCCACGAAGGATTAATTTGATCGAGTCAATACTTCATGAGATATCGAGGAATTAACCTCAAAATTTCAAACTCCGAAATTTTTAACCGATTCCACCCATTAATGAACCTAACCGAGATATTTTAACTCCAAACCTAATCTGACAATTTCAAGTCTCCAAGTCTTTTCCTTCGAAAGTTAGAGCACTTTCGAAAATTACAGACATCGTGACGAAATGAAAAACTTGTACATGACCGATATTAATGATTAAATCCACCAGCATTGTTGCCTAATGATAACGTAAAGTAGGATGAAGCCTGTTTGGGAGATGTTCCTAATTTGAAAGCGTTTAATAATATTGTATGTCACTGTCACGATCATTTTCGTATCGAAAATTACAAAAAATCCAGAAAATTCGAAACTCTGAATACTTGTTTCGTAGTTCTGAAACTTCTCATCGAAACTCCGTAGAGTAAGCTTAAATTACAATGTTACACCAATCTATACAAGAATTTTTATGGTGGATGCGCCTGAAACAGCCAATTAGCGCACCCACCATATTTAACATATTTCATTAATTTCATGAAAAAATCGTTCATGCTATGAAAAGCCCACATGCACATCCACTTCGGATCGAACGCCGCCATAACCAAATCCCAAAATGAATAAAAACGTAACAACATCAAGTTGGACCTACCAATGAGTAACAATGATCGCACATTAAGGTCAAGACGTCAATGGGGGAGGTATGATTGGCAACACAGATTCCACTTTTCGGTCTGTTCTCTTCGTTATGATAGGTGATCACCGCAGACAGAGCGTTCGACAGAATGCCGAAGCACATGATCGATATATACCTATTTACTTTTTGCTTAAGATCTCCGTCTGGCAGGTAGCCGACGAGGGCGGTGCACAGGGTTAGCCAGCAGACCTGAAACACCCCGTAGAGAATGGTAGCAGCGTATGAGAGACATGAGGATGAGCAAAGGTATGAAATATGATAATCATGAGAGTTTTCTTTCGATATTTTAGGCAGGATCAGGCTGTGTCCTCACTGTATTATTGCAAACACCAACGATCTCTAATGTCGCATTCATGTCACAAAGTAAAGTGCTTTGATTCGTCACTGCATAGCGTAGGAGAATGCCAGAGTTGTTGAGTGGTTCAAATTTCTCCTATAATATAAAGAGCCACTATCTGCGATGTCGCATTCATGTCACAAAGTGAGTCGCTTTTATTCGTCACTGCATAGCGTAGAGTTTTCAAGTGATCGAATTCCTCCTCTATATCAAGGTAGACTCTTCAAGTTGTACATTAAATTTAACTATAGATATGTGAAGTCGCTAGTCCACAAGAGTTGGAAGAAGTGATTGAAAATTGGACCTCCAGATTACATTACGTCGGAGCCAGCCGTTGCGGTTCTATACCAAAAAGAATATTCAAATTATAATGCCAAAAGATTATCTTTTGAATAAAGTCAGTTTCCTGTCAATTTTATAAATTTATTCCTTTTCAAAGTTCCATACCTCTGAGAAAAACACCCTTTATAACTCAAAGATTCATCCTGTATACCAGAGAAATTCATGTAGATCTGGGATGAACAATCACGTCACTTTGTGCCGCTCATTGTGAACTCAAAACGTGAATATTTACAGAATGATTGAACTCTCATGTGAATTACAAGGCGGTCGTAACACATTTCATGCTAGAATGGGGAGTTTTCCTGAATTTGGGTTATTACTGCAATTGCAAATTTGAACATAATTATTATGGGTTTGATTCATCATTTTCCCAAATTACCTTCAGAAAGTATTCAGAATCAGATTTCAAAATTGGGATTTGGAATTCGACAGGCATGGACGAAGTGACAACGGTGTTTAGTAGAATAGCTTATTCTGCTATAGAATAATGAAATATTTATTTCAATTCTGTGGTACACACGTGTTCTTTGTCAATATAACCAAACAATTTCCGTTTGAGATTTGTCAGTAATATGACAGTCTGTGCTCTTCCTTTTCTTTTCCTTGTTCTTGTCTTCTACTCTAACCAGATCGAAGTATAGCTATCTCTGTTTTCCTAAGCAAAGTAACACATTTGACGTCCTTTTCTTTCCGAGAAAGCTGAATTCGACGTTGCCATATCGTGCACTCAAGACAAATTCCTCTTAAATGCAAATCCCCATTTTTCATTTTTCAGTTTTAGGTGATCAAACATTTTTTCTTAAATATAATATTGAAATTATATGTTCGAAATGTGATGTTCTAAAGGATTTTCATGAAAATTACTGCATTTTCGTTTAAAGGAAAAACCCCCGTTGACCTGGGGAGGACATCTTGATCTTTGATCAATGGCCCAAAGTTAGTGATATTGAAACAAAACTACGAGGGTTGCTACTCTGAAGTCTCATATTAATCACATTGTACTCGTTTTGAATTCAATCTTTCACGCATCCCTCCCCAAAACAAAAAAAAATATTTTCATTCATGACAACTGACAATTCAAAAACATTTATCGCCCTCGGCCAACCGACAACCGAAAGAAAACTCTCACATAAAACAATAACCAAAAAAAAACATCCCTGAAAAGTAAAGACAAAAACGAAAAAAGAACACAGACACAAAAAGCTATAGCTGTAAAGTATTTCTAGCGTTCCACATTCTGGACTGAACTCTTCCGGCCCCGTAGACTCACCAGGGAGTAGCAGTTGTCAGTTGACAGTATCACCACGTCCACTGGAGTGGTGTGGTTGGCAACACACACAGATGCGTTGGCGGGCCTGTACTGCTTATTGTGGATTCTCATGTCGCCGATAAAGGAACGGGCGAATACTCTGAAAGCTATAATGTACGCCTTTCTGTTGAGCCAGCGCTTCGTTGCGCTATCCGACAGGTTTCCCAAAAGGTAGGTAGTTATCAGCATCCAACATATCTGTTCAGGTGACAAATGACGTGTCTTGTTACAAGGTCTCACAAGGTTGTGCTCGTGAAGAGGTTTGAAATATTGAATATGAGTTTGCCATTCTTATTTTGAAAATTTTGCTCTCGTCAGATTCCTCTCAAGTCAAGGAATATTCCATATACAGGGTGAGTCTTTGACCTTGCAGAATATTTTAACAGAAGATTCCTGAAGCTGAAAGAAACACATTTGTCCTCTACCATTTTTTCCGATTCGGCCTAGATAAAAAGATATTATCATTATACATTTTCATAACAGGCTAGCCGCCCCTGGAAACCTGAACACTGAAGTTTTTCCAAGCCTAAGATATACCATTCAAATCTTCGAAATAAGCAACTCTGGTATGAAAACAAGCGTCAACTTACTTTTTACATTCCAGTTGGTGAAAAAAGTTGTATTTATAGTACAATAAACAAGTTAGGTATTCCAAATTTCGTGGGCGATAAAAGTTGGATATTCTTCTCTTGGTTTCATTTTCGATAATGGAGAATTCATCTAGCTATCACTCATATCAGCTTTGAGATTCATCTTCAATTTGTAGTTATTAATTTTCTTTGTTTATTTCATTTTCTCCAAGGATTATCAGATTCAGACATAACCCATTCAAACTTTAATTTTCATAAATAAATAAAACAGATGTACCTCATTTATCTATGAACGTACAAACGTTGCCAGATTGACGAACAGAAAGAAAGAACTCTTCGAAATCGAACAACACACAATATGCTAATTCTATGTATACACTTGTAAAGTCTATGATTCTGAACTGAACTATAAATCTGTGGCTCCGTGGTTTTAAGGTTATGTCATGGTGGTTTTCTTCCACCATGGGTTGTTATGTTATGAAACCGCATTTGAAGAATACCTCAAAATAAATACTATCAAAGTTCTGTACATAATTTCAAAAAATATGGGTCAGCAGAAAGATTGCATTCAAATCAGTAAGAATCCCCATTATCATGGAAAAGTGAGAAGTTAATCAATTATACTACACAAATTAGCTCGAAATTGAAAAGGAAGCTTCTTGAATGGATAGTGGTGTGGAAATTTGTTTGAACATTAGGAGTATTTAAATTGTAGAAGTTGAGGTGAGCTTATTCATATTTCTCCATTTTCGAACTAACAGCCAATTTACAATGGACATAACTTAACCGTAAATTTACTTATACATAAAATGTAAGAATTAAACAACAGAAATCATAAGGAATAAGAATAGAACTGCATTCGACTTATGGTCAAAGTCAAAAGCAAAGTTGAACCTATTGTGAAGATTTTGGTACTTATGAATTTTGTAGTTTCCTCTTTAATTTTTACGCACGAGTTGCGGGATTGGCCAAAGTCAGCTACTCCGCTTACAAATCATTCCAAATAAAAAATGCTAGGATTCCATTCTCAACTTTTAGACGTGGCAACGCGGAAAAATTGAATTCTGTGAATTTTTTGAACAGAGTTGCATTCAGCCAAAGTACCCAATTCTCGGAATTTCACAGATATTTTTTATTTTTGAATTTCAGATTACTCGAAAACGGCGCATCATACGAAAAAAAAATAAAGAATACTTTTACTTTCCAAAATGGTCAAAAATTCGTTGAATAGCATTCAAATTATTTTTAAAAGTTGGATTCTTTGAATTTCTGGTATTTTTATGAGATGTTATGGTCATATCAAAGAAACTGGAGGATGTGGATGAAATTTTTTAATCCAGGAACATTCATCGTATCTATAAAAAACTATATTCCAAAAATCAACTCATTTGATGAGATCGTTCGCGAGATATAATCGAAAATTAATTTTTTTTATGGATTTTCAACAGTCTGTATCTTACGAACCAAACCGAATCGGAAAAAACGGTAAGGAAAAAAAGTGTTTCTTTCGGCTTCAGGAATCTTCTGTTAAAATATTCTGCAAGGTCAAAGACTCACCCTGTATACTCCATGAATGAAAGTTATTAAGTCAGTAGGTCATGGATGTTTGACACATTCCACTCATATAAGGTTAGGTCAATTTTCCTGTCAAATAACTACGCGACGTTGCCGACTCTATAAAAAGAACGTAGTATTTACAATTGTAACTGAACCAAACCTTTGAGTGACTTATGAAACATCTTGCTGTATTATTTTGACCTTGACATTTTACTTGCGATAACCGGGTTCAGTCATTAACCCATACCAAAGAATGTTGACTGACTTTATAAAAGTCAATGGAGTATAGGTATCGTTAAATACGGAAACCCTCAAAAAAAAATTTAATTCGAACGAATGAATTGGCATTTTTGCAACTGGTCGATACATAGGCTCCATTCACTTTTGTAAACTATCCCGGTTAGCCATGACATTCTGACACATTTCACCGTGTATATTTTGAAAATGTTAGGTTATAGTCATTTACCTGTCAGATAACTACACAACGTTGTCCTCTCTACATAGAGGTAGTAGTAATTACGTATTTATCAAAATGTTTATTCACACAAATCTGAGATTTTCATCCAATGATTTATACAGTAAAATTTTTTTTTAGAGTGAAAATTGGCATTGGCATTTTGCAACGTTTCTGAGAATTATTTTGACATTGCCGATCTTTCACGAGTGCCAACCTTTGTCGGTTTTAAGTTAAAAACTTGATAGACGAAAATCATGGCCAACCGGGATAATTTATAAAAGTGAATGGAGTATTAAGATATAAGAATGAGAAACTTACTTCAAACTTTCAATCAGAATTATCAGATCTCGATATCACATTTACGATAGAGTAATCAACAATTATTCAACGAAAACAATTATAAACACAATTGTTTTTGCTTCAACGCAATAATCATCAAATTGCAAAGGAAGAATATGGATGAGTTGAACGAGCATTCTAATCAGTTGTTAACATATTTAACGATGCTATAAAAATTTAACAACAATTTCCTTTCAATAGGATGTGAAAATGGAAGCGAACCATCTCACCTACGAATAATTTTGAAAATTACGCATTTGCAAACAATGGAAGTAAACAAAAGATGTGTCACATGTGCAATTTTCCCATAGTGCGTTTATTACAATGTTAAAACACCCTATGTATGCTGAAAAATTTACTGAATAAAATATTTTCATAATATTTCATGTTAGATCTGTATCCTATATTCGACGAAAAACACTGCAAAGCAAAACGAAAGAGAAGAAGTTCGAGAAGTTGAATAAAAACAAAAGTATATAAAAGAAATAAATCAGAAACAGGTAAACCCGCAAGATTTCCCGTCGCCGAGATATTAAAAAGATATCTAGATCATTGTACGCAGTGTGTTTTTCTGAATAAAAAATGTGAAATCGAACATAGGCGGTCTCCCTTAATTTGGAAGATATGGGCCCCCAAAGTTCCAAAATGAGTCGTTTTCAGGTCCCTTTTTCTACCATAAAAACGATCGCTCACTTCATCTGTATAGTTCACAAACCACCTTTGAACCTTCAACCAACAATAAGCAACACTTCTTTTCAAGAATAATCAATATTTAATGAAAAAACAATGAAATTACTGGACAACCACTTAACCTCTATTCCTTCTGATTTCGACTCAGTCTAAAAGTGAAGTTTGGCAATGGCGCGAATTTCATCGGTCAGAATCGTGCCATCGTTCGTATTCGTGAATGAGATTATTGCTGGCGAGAAAAATGAAATATGTTCTTAGTTCTTACTGTTTACTGCGATACTCTAAATCTTCAAATAGGAGAATTCGTTTCTAATGAAATCTACAAGGTTGAAACACATAGTAATGTGATGATAATACACCCTGATATATATTTCAACGTACATTTTTTTCATAGGTGATAGGTGGCTCCCTTCCCAGATATCCAATGCAATCAAGGTTATTATATAACCCATTTTATTAGAATACCCTGAATCTCATTCTAAACTGGGACCATCTCGAAGACACAACAAAAAACGAAGTAGATAACAACCTTCCTATTTTGAAGGGGATAGAAAGAAAGTTCAAACGAAAATATTGAGAGTGAAACCTTAAACAAATATTCTCAATGATTTTGTTTTGATGTGAGAATAACCACCTCTTCTTCAGTGACAGAAGCATTTTCCTTACAAACATATCCTTCAACTGTCCATCATTTCATATTTCCCGCCAGCAACTACTCTTCGGTCATAATACGCCGTTGGCCAGCGATAAAACGACGCTGTTGCCAAGCTCCGCTTTTTAACGTTGAGAAGTATTTCGCAGAAATATAAGTTAAGTGGTTGTCTAATATTTTCACTTTTTTTCCTTCAAATAATGAATATTCTTGAAAGAAAGTGTCGCTATTCGTTGAAGGTTCAAAGATGATTTATAAATTAGATTTGAGAAGTGAGAGATCATTTTTATGGCGGAAAAAAGGATCTGAAAATGCAACAATTTGGAACTTTGGGGGCCCATATCTTCCAAACAAAGAGAGACCGCCTATGTTGGCCTTCATATTTTTTGTTCAGGAGGTCACACTGCTTACAATGATGTGAATTTCTTACTTATAGCTTCGCGACGGGAAATCTTGCGGTTTTACCCAGAAACATAACAATAAGAAGATTAATACTAAAAACTTACCCCGAAGCAACAGATCAAGACCCTTAGTGGAAACAGGAAGAAATACCTCAGGAAAAATCCACAGATCCACAAAATGGTGAGTTTTAAACTGATAAACTCGTAATGTCGGTTTGTTCGAATGAGTAGGTTCCAATTTTTCAATTCCTCAGCTTCGAATCTCGACGTGACTTCGTCCTCGATTATTGCTTCAACGCCTACTTTGATGAAATCCACCACGCTAGATAGATCGAAGTCTTTGAACTCTTCCTGTGAAAGCAGAAAAGTAACATTAACGTTCAGCTACTAAGCAACAGCTGAGACGTTTTCAACTTGTAAACTGAAGTAATGAGTAGGGACTTTAAACTTGACTACTCAGCATAGATTAAGTCATTTTTCAAGTTGCAAAATAGACTACTTAGCAAAGGTTGAGACGTTTTTCAACTTCTCGATTAGACTCAGCAAGTGTTTAGTTCTATTTGAACGTATGAATCAGTCTACTTAGCAAGGAAGTTTTGAGACATTTGAACTAAAATGATTGTACTTAACAAAGGTTCAAACTTTTTCACTTCGTGAACCAGATTACTTAGTGAATGATTGACCTTGTGAACCAACGTGTTTATCAAGAATTGAGTGAGATGTTTTGTTTCACAATGAGAGAGCTAGAATGTTCAGCAATTATTAGTTCCTTTAATAATCAGATTACTTAGTAAGAGCTCTGGACAAAACCTTTCAGCAAAAGTTGAAATGTTCGTCCGATTGTGAACCAGATTACATTACTAAGCAACTGTTAAGTACTTTTTCAATTTCTAAGCAAGGGTTGAAAAGTTTTTCAGCTTAAAAACCACACTGCTCAGCAAGTGTTAAAAGTTTTTTCACCTTGTTCTAAACTACTTAGTTGAAATTAAGACGTTCCAGAATTTGTGGATTAAAATACTTAGCAACGTTCAAGAAGTTTTCTGACTGCTTAGCAATTTGAAACATTTTTCGATGTGTGGACTAAAATACTCAGCAAGAAGAAGATTTTTTAAAAAATTTGTGTAGTTGTGAATTAGACATTTGGTAAAGATCAGGTCGTTGTAGAACTTAACTACTTTGCAAAAAATAAATTTTTTTGAATCTGTGAACTGGAATACTCAGCAAAATGAAAAAATTCTTAAGTTATTAAGACAACTTTTCACTAACGCAGCAATACGTTTTCAGACTAAAACTAGACTACTTATAAATTTTACTCAGCAATTGCTAGGTAGTTATAGACCTCGACTACTTAGCAACAATTCAGACGTTTTTCGAGGTGTGGATTAGTCTGCCTAGCAATTTGAAACATTTCTGAACACGTGAACTACACTACTTAGCAAGTCATAAGTACCTAGTATTTCAGCTTGTTAAGAACATTGAGCGAGGGTTATGGAGTTATTGGGCTTGAATACTTAGCAAAACTAAAAAGTTCTCTAGGGTGTTAGGATACTTTGCTTAAAAGCAGCAATACCTTTTCAGACAGGTCCTGATCAGGACTCTTCTCTACAGGTTTTTCAGTCTTTTTAGCAGGAGTTGGGGGTTCAGGTAACAAAATGTGGTCCCTGCTGATAAGAGGATTTGAGTTTGGTATGTAGCCGTTCTTGTGCGTGCCATTGTGCCTGTTCGATACTACTTCCTCTTCAGGAGTGTTGTTTGAGCTTTCACTGTAACCTTCATCGTCGCTATCTTCTTCAGGTCTCCTCTTGTTCTGTGCTGATTCTATGTTTTGTCTGCCATACTATAAAAAACATTAATGTCGTCATCTCAAATATGTTCATTAGATTGCCATATGTCATTGTAATCGTAACTTTAATTAAGTCATTAGATAGGCCTAGGAACATGATGTGCTCATCTGCTCATCTGTGATCGTAAGTACAAACGATGACATCATGATGTAAAAAACATGATGTGCTCATCTGAAAAATGAGTGACGTCAGCAAGATTAAAATACAAAGAGTTGTATATTCTGTGCTTTTAATTAACATGCAAATTCAGAGCAGAGAATATACAACTCTTTGTATTTTAATCTTGCTGACGTCACTCATTTTTCAGAAGAGCACACCATGTTTTTTACATCATGGATGACATATAAGTTGAGTTCCGATATTCCTGGCCAGTACTGGCCAGTATCAGTAATTTCGGAACGCTTCGTACTGATACGAACAGTTACCAAAGCAGTGCCAGTGAAATCAACTGTCAAAATTTACTGGCCAGTACTGGCCAGGAATATCGGAACTCAACTATAAACTACATGCAAATTCAGAACACAGAATATACATTTCCTTGTATTTTAATCTTGCTGTAGAGAATCAATGCATTGTAGATTCACATGTATGGGACAAGTTGAATGACCCCTAATTTCTGTTATTGGAAAAAACTAGTATGATTCGGCATACTTAAGTCTGGGAATTTTTGATGGTACTACGTGATTGTCAAAGATTAACGGATAACCATGAAGATTCGAAAACAACGAAAATTGCTGAACAACTACATAACCTACGTACTAAAAATTATATAAACAAATAATACATTAATTACATCCTCTGAAAAGTATTTCCCAGGATTATTTGTAGAATTTTAAGCGAATTACGGAGGCTTTCATCAATGTTAATAAATAAACCAAAATTATTGTTGTTACAAAAGATATTTTTCAATTGTTGCTATCAGCGGAAACAATACAATGATATTATGGACAATAATTTAGGATTATTTCATGAACATGCGATATTGAATGTATTCCTACTGGAAATAATTTGTGTTTCAAACGAACGTATATAAATTTAATACACCCGTTCATGAGTTTTTCCTCATTCAATCCATCCAGATGGAACGTACGTTTCAAAATGGGACATTTTCTCTCGGTTTTCTTTTCAAAAAGTACTTGAATGATGTGAACAACTCTATGTAATATTACTAACAAATTGTTGAACGATACTCTTCAAGAATACACTCAAAAATCGGCCATAAATAAGTTCTTGACGAATTGCACTTGCATGTTTTGTTCAATTCAATAATTAAAATTTATCATCACTGTAGTTATACAGAGGAAAGATCATGTTAACATTTTTGCCGCTCATAACATCTCGATAATCTTTGGAACAATATATTACAGATCTCCAGAGTTCCGAATGATATACATTTCACGTTGAAATTCATATCTACTTAGTTTGAATGTAACCCAATCTACCATTTATTGGTTGAATTGGCAAACCTCAATTAGAATAATTTTTTCCATTGAGAAGATGAATGAACGAAAGTTTACACAATACACTTATATTTTTCATACATTTCCTGGGTTTATTTCACTATTTCACATGCCTGTGGTTATTTCACAGAAAACAATAAAAATATCGAAAATTACTAAAAAGGTTTGCCAACGTAATTTTTTATCTCGCAACCCCACTATCTATGATCCCTGATGCATAGAATTTAATGCAATTTAAGCTTAACAAGATAATATATTTTGTGCTACCTCTATGAGAGACATAGAAGTAAAAAAATTTCTATGCATCCGGATTAACCATAGACATAGAGCTGCACGGTATCCGTAGAAATGTATATGATTCTAACCATGATGTAAAACACATGGTGTGCTCATCTGAAAAATGAGTGACGTCAGTAAGATTAAAATACAAAGAGTTGTATATTCTGTGCTTTGAATTAACATGCAAATTCAAAGCACATAATCAGGTCGATTCTGTTTGTGCATTGCTATGAACCTTGCTATTCTAGTCATATTGCTATCTTTCTAATTTATAGCAATATGGCCATGATGTTACCTATTCTGCTTCGAGTGTTATGAATTTTGTCATAACAATATTGCCATCATAGACTTCCATAATTGGTGATTTTAGAGCTGACAACACTGTATTTTGTGACTTTAGAACTACAAGGAAGAAGAAAATAACCCTAATTCGTGAGTTTTCTTTATGGTTTTGCATACATAACCTCTATCTACGGCTTTCTTTATTCATGTAAACATCGACATGAAAAATGTTAGGAAACGAAACGAGTCAAATTGACCAATAAACAATTTCCTGGATACCAATAAAATATTGGTTATCAGAAATCGAATGCAGCAATTTTATTCAGGCGTTAATAATTCGAAATTGGATAAACTTTTTCGTTGGCACTTAAAAGGGATTGATGTTGTTGAGATGATTAGAATAATCATCTCAGCTGTTGCCTATGCCTGTATCTTAGTCTAAGAATTTTCCTTGAAATTAAATAATATTCTAGAGAACCTTGAACACATTTCCATTAGTATATACTTTTTTTTATTCATGTAAACATCGACTTATTCGAAAATGTTATGAAACAGAAAAACCAATTAAAGTCAAATTGACCTATTTCCTGGATACCGATAGAATTTTGGTTTCCAGAAATCAAATGCAGCAATTTTATGCAGGCGATAATAATTCGAAATTCGATGAACTTTTCTGTTGGGAATTCAAAGGGATGGCTGTTGTTGAGATCATCAGAACAATCAGGTCAGCTGTTGCTTACTATGCCGGTGTTTTAGTCTAAGAATCCTTAAAATTAAATATTCTAGAGAACCTTGAACACATTTCTATTAGCCCATTCTTCCCTTTCTTCAATATTTTGGAATTCTTGGAAGAAATAATACTGAAACAAATGGATCTCTGCAAGATTCCTTTTCTAACCTTTCTTGTTATGAAGCATAGCAAGTACTATTTTGAGGTTGCTAAGATAGCAATGTTGATAGCAAGATTCTTGTTAAAGTGACAGACCATATTGCTCAAAATTATTGATCAGAATACCAATAATTCCAATCTTGTTATGATAGCAATATCTTTTTCCTAGCAATATTGCTATTTGCAAACAGAATCGACCTGAATATACAACTCTTTGTATTTTAATCTTGCTGACGTCACTCATTTTTCATATGAGCACACCATGTTTTTTACATCATGGTATGAATCATCCTGATAGTTCATCGGCTAAAAATAATAAATCGATTCACGAGAACGCGTCAGATATAACATCCTGTACATCGGTTCGTCTAAAAAGTCCAGTTAACTGCTAACATCAGATACGAGGACAATGATTCCTATTTAATTCCCATCGATTGAAAGGAAACGAACACATATAATAACGAATCGAATAAGGAGGATAAGCAAAGGTCGCGGACGAATATTTAATATTAACATTCAACACGAGAGTGGGACCGGACGCCTATCTATATTCACGACTTGTTGGTATGGACACCACTTTTAAAACTCGATAATGCGCCCTTATGATGAATTACGAATGCCGGAGTTCCAGAAATGTCTGCATAAATTTCATGACAGGAATTCAAAAATCTATAAATACAATTCAAGGTTTCAAACGATTTGAATTAACTGTGTTAACTGACCTGCGTCAATAGGATAATTCATTCCCGTGCGAATCTCGCTAGTGTCTATCTGAAAGCACTGCGGTGAGGATATTAAATTTAGCGGTAAGGTATTGCTGTATATATGCAGTTTTATGACCCTTAATTGAATAGTTTTCGAGTTCTTTCACCTTTTACGTAGTGCTAGTCAGATTTCGAAACGAGAATCAATTCCCATTGGTCCAAGTGGTATGGAACTTGGTTGCTGAAAAAGCGATATATTTTCTGTCACCTGAAAGACCATCTATTTTCTATGATTACTTCGGACAACTAACGGAACGTATGCATAGACCATAGATAGTACGTTTTCAGTGATCATTGTTGTCTTTTGTTTGATTGAATCAGAAGCATAGACATATCTATATAGTTTAGTAAGTCTATGATCAGAAGTTTCTTCAGTTAACTAAGGGCCAATTGCACCGTTTTCGTCTTAAGCTACAGTTAGTTAAGCAACGATAAACTTATTAAACTCTGCTTTAAATATTCGGCTTGCACCGAGGCTGAATGTAACTAGATTAAAATTAATCTACAAATCTGGTTACTTTCTCATGAATTGGTACTTGTGACTAGCTTCATGTTGTTTATTTTAACCCTAATTGGAGAAATATTTTAATTCAAAAGATGAAACCCATTATTATGGGTTACTACTACAATATTTCCATAAGTTATGAAAAATCAAGATGCATCTATTGAAAAACCCAACGAAAAAATATATATGACAGACTTTATAGCTTCCATAAAAATATCGCATGTAATGTTCCTGACTTGTTTATTATCATTAAGATTATAGGGATCTCTTACCACAGACCTGTGCTCTTACCTCTGCATCAGGCTTTAAACCTTATTCAAATTTATAGTCATATACTCAAGTAAACTCATATTTTGTGATATCTCAAGATTTAAGTTTCTGCATGGAATTACAATCCTGGCGTTTGTAAGATGAATAAATGAATAGTATTGATTTATCCGAAACAACTTTCCGATAAGGAACGGCTCACCTAAGAGTAGACTTTCTATTAAATTATTTTGTTTGTAATAAGTATATTATGGATTGAGTTAATTTTTGGTTGAAGATAATGAAAACTTTGATGTGGATCCGCAGACTAAAAAGTATTCTATATAAATATTGAAGTATCATGGTACGTTTGAAGATTGTCTAACACGAGGATGCAATTTCTTTCACATTAATTCGTTTGTAGTTATATTTTGAGTCCAGTTAATATATAATAGAGGATAATGATAGCACAGAGACAGCACCTGCACAATAATGAAGTAGTACATGATAGCTTTCCACGTAATACATCACTAAATAAAATAGTACTGAAGAATCTTCATGAAACTATGTTTTCTCATTCCAAATATGTCTTCGATTTCATTCTGCTATTCGCTCTTGGAAATAAATGAGCATATAATTGTAACTTTTTCATTTCAAATAGTTGAAGGCTTATAGAAATACCATTAAGTTTACGAACTCAATGGAAATACTGGTGTTAATTCTTCATGCTTTAAAACATACGAATCAATGCCTACTGATGCCAGTTTCTCCCTATATCATTTTTCATAAATATCATCTGAAAATCAACCACTTTTAATCAAAATTTGATTATCAACTCGTAGGAGTTCTCCATCAATGTCCAATGTAAACAAAAAAAAACGTAAACAAACTGGAGGTTACGTCCAGAAAAATGTCAAACTTGTACGAAATCGCTCGAAAGTAGGGTTAGATTCCGAAGCTTACCATTAATCCTTCTTTTAAACCCCCAAATTCGTAGGCTTAAATATAACATTCTGTTAAGGCCTTTTAACGAGGATTACGTGACGGTGCAAGATAATTTTGTACCAAAACCTTGCTTATGGACCTAATCTATGGTTTTGTAATACGGTGCAATTGGCCCTAAGATCAGTAGATATCAATTATTCAGGAACCAACCAAATATTTCATATGAACGGAAGGGAAAACTAGTAACCGAAATAACCAAGTTGATTTATGAACCTTATCCTATATAGACTACTGTGGCAATCAGGAAGTCCAACACACCTTTAAGTCAATCAGACGTGATATTCACAAATATCGATATTTGGATCCGATTACCTGATTTGAAGAGCCGAAGCACAATTTTCGGATAAATATAAACAGCGTGAACCTCAACATGACGAATTCGTTCTGGAATATCCTTCACTGATGGTGGAAATTTTTCAGGATGTTTGGGTTTGGCAATTTGGACTCATGTCTCCTTTTCAATTCAAATTTAATACTTGGTTGATGAATGAAGGCCTGAATTTTCATGCAAAATTTCAACAGAATCAGACTGATGGTTTCTGAAATTGTATAGACCTTTCGAAAAAATAAGAGCTAACAGCTTGAAACATGAAGGATATGTTGCTAATGAGAATGCGCCGTTCGAGGTTATTTCCCCAATATCTCAGGAACTACATGTCCAATCGGATTGAAATTTGTTAATTAGTCGTAGGATGCTACGGCGCAACTGTCACATTTTATCGGAACAGAATTGTTAGTAAATTCGAAAAAAAAAATTTCGAAAATGTTGCTTGGAAATATTTTTACTCAGGAGCAATTCATCAGATTTCAATAATGCACAGGCCTAAACGTCAATATTTGGCAACATTGTACCGAATTTCAGTCAGATACAATATCACTTTTCAGAGTTATCAGGAAAAATCGAGGGGAAAAATTTGTCAAATTTTTTGTTCTTTTACACGCTATCGGTTATATTTGCCGAATAACTCATAAAATAATGATCTGATT
The DNA here is from genome assembly GCA_958510865.1 of Myrrha octodecimguttata. Taxonomy (NCBI): domain Eukaryota; kingdom Metazoa; phylum Arthropoda; class Insecta; order Coleoptera; family Coccinellidae; genus Myrrha; species Myrrha octodecimguttata. The sequence continues at coordinate 54,247,574 of OY294061.1, read as the reverse complement.
ATGATTAAACTTGGTATTTATACTCCATTCACTTTTATAAACTATTCCGGTTGGCCATGACATTCTGACACATTTCACCATGTATATTTTGAAAATGTTAGGTTATAGTCATTTTCCTGTCAGATAACTACACAACGTTGTCCTCTCTACATAAAGGCATTATAGTAATTACGTATTTTTCAAAATGTGAATTAACTTTGAGAAAATAATAAATTTGAGAAAATATTATGTGCATTCAATAATTCCCGAAGACCTGTCGAATATTGAAGAAACTTTTATTCCCTGTTGACACTAGAAATATTTCACGTATATAAACATGGTTGGAAGATTCAGTTATGCTATTTTCTTGTACTGAAATCAAGAATCGAGTGTTGAAATTGAACTGAAAAACAATGTACAGAGTAGTCCGTTACTTTGTGATAGTTCATTGAAAAAAAATAAAAGTACTCGAATAACCCTGCAGTAAAACTTCTAAACGAGCAGACAAGCCTATGGAATTCCCTTTCTCTTGAAATTCTCAAAAAATAAGACTACAGAAGATATTTAAATACCTCGTTGCACAAATTGAAATACTCCAGTATGAAAATGTAGTAGTACTACAAAACCTGTGTCACCTTAGGAGAACTAACTCAATTTACAAAGTTCTTGGGAATCTATGTCAACGATACACTGGGTTTTCACAAACATACGTCGAAAATGTTGGATAGCTTGTGATAAATTATTAATTCCAAATTATCAGGGTTACTATCAGAAAAAGCAGATTTCAATTATACAAAGCACTTCCTGATACTTTGTCTCTGCTTCTTCAAAACTACCTTCGGCATTTTCAGTTTCCAAGCGTGATTATTATGTTGAGATTGAGAGTAGAAATTGGCATAGGCATTTGGCAACGTCGCTGAGAATTATTTTGACATTGCCGATATATAACGAGTTTTAAGTAAAAAAAACTTGATAGACCTAAATCATGGCCAACCGGGATATTTTACAAAAGGGAATGGAGTGTAGTAGGTATATGCTACTGTAAAATTTTGTGCTGCATTTGGCGGTCATCAGAACAATTCAAAAAGGAAATTTTAAACTTTTTTTCGCCAACAGATTTGAACATGCTTTCAAAAGTGGGCGCGTCGGTGGTTTTTTTATTTATTCATAATTTTAGATGAACATTGCCGAGAAACCATCGGACAAATATCTAATTTAACATCATTCATTCAAGATCGACAGCTCAAAACACTCCCACCTGTATACAAAATCCAAAATCGATCACGGGGCAAAGTACGGAAGAATCGATATCTACGGAAAAACAACGCTCTATAACCTAAACACTTCAACCTCCGTACCCTAGGACAGAACATTCAGAGCATGATTAATAAATGACTTAAGGAACTAGTTTGGATTTTGTACCTCGAAATTGTGGAGAACCTTTAGAGATCGATCGCTGTACGGATATCACTTCTCTCGAAAAACACACAGCAGATTTCAACCTTGACTCTCGGCATTCCGCAGATTGGAGAAAAATCTAGGAATAGCCGATGATTTCAAGTTGCGGTATTTAAATTGCCAGGTTTGGATATCGGAAAACGTGTTCGGTTTATTAAATGGAGGAAAAAAGTACAAATGTTTAAGACAAGAGGTTTTTGCGCGCATGTTTTAGGGGAACAGCGTGCTATCGTTTTGTCCAAATGTCTGTAATTTTCGATGATTGAGCCGAAAATGGTCTCAAACGACTAGGTTGGACTCACTGATGACGTATCCGATGTCAAAATCGATTCTGTCCGGCCGGCCGAGGACACGATAACTGTCGAACGAAGTGAGCTAGCAACTTGAAACTTTCAGTGTAGGTCGCGCATTGGAATGCCGCGGTTGAGTTCGTTAATGGGCCAAATCGGTCAAATAGTTTCGGAGTTATAGCCACTTTAAAATTTGAAGTTGTTTATTTTTTATTTCAGAAACTACTTGAGCGATTGGATTCAAACTTGGCAGTTAGTTGGAGTATAACGACGCGCAACTTTGAACGAAATTTTGTGAGGATCATATTGTCAGTAAATTTTAAAATAATTTTTTTTCGAAATTTTTTTCGAAAAATTTTTTTTTCCGGAAACCATTAATCATACCAAAAAAAAATCCACTCACACTTTGAGCTTCACAGCAGTGTACCAAATTTCAGTTCGATACGATCATAAGTTTTGGAGACATCGGGAAAAATATGTCAAATTTCGAGGTTGTGTTCTCGGTTACGTTGTTTTTTTCAGTATAACTCGAGAAATACTGATTCAATCCTGATAAAACTTCGCAGCTAGTTTGAAGATGCTGAAAGACAACTTTATGCAAAATTTAGTGATGATCGTGTCATTAGAACAATTTGAAAAAAAAAAATTCTGTGATTTTCTTATCATATCATCCTCATTAGATTCTGTATGAACCATCGAACTGTAATTTTTCGATGAAGTACTGGATTTCAATTCGATCTGATCTGTATTTTTGGAAATATTGGGAAAATAAAATTTTGAATGGGTATATCTGCGGAATCATTGGGTGGATTTTACCCATTCACGAATTCGGCCTTCGTAATTAAGGTCCAAACCTTCTCTACAAATATCGATATTCTAAGTTGTTTCTTTCGGAAGTTATTGTGTTCACGCAGTCGGCCGTTAGTCCGACCGTAAACAAAATAACTTCCGGAAGAAACGAGTTAGAAACTCGATATTTGTAGAGTAGGTTTGGGGCTTAATTACGAAGGCCGAATTCGTGAATGGGTAAAATCCGCCCAATGATTCCGTAGATTCACCCATTCAAAATTTTATTTTTCCAATATTTCCAAAAATACAGATTAGATCGAATTGAAATCCAGTATTTTATAAAAAAAAAATTAAAGAGCGCTGCCGTGAAGGCGGCAGCTTTTGCGTACAAGTTCAAATTCGTTGCTGAAGTGGTCATCTACATTGAACATGCGCGCAAAAGCTGCTGCCTTCACGGCAGTGCTTTTCGAAATTTTTGCTTTTTACGCGCACGTTCTGTGAAATGTTTTGTCCAAATGTCTGTAATTTCCAAATTTCGAAAATGGTTTCGAACGACTAGGTTGAACTGAGGATCCTATAGACTTGAGACTTTCGGGGTAGGGCGCATTTCAAGATGAGACAGTTAAGTTCGTTAACAGGCAAAATCAACCAATAGTTTCGGGGTTACTGCAGCGATTGGATTAATTGGAACTCGGCAGGAAGTTGAAGCATAACGACACGCAACCTGTCGCAGAATTTTGTTGAGGTTGTGCTGACAGTGAATTTTGAAAAAAATATTTTTAATTTTTTCAAATTTTTTTTTGGAAACTACTCATCATATTGGGAAAAAATCCGATCAAACATTGAACTTCATATTTCACAGCATTGAACCAAATTTCAATTCGATACGATTATTATGTTCGGGGATATTTGGGGGAATATATGTCAAATTTCCAGTTTTTTCGTCGTGGTCGTTTTTGCGAAATAACTCCAGAAGTACTGACTTAATAACGATGAAACTTGGTTACTAGTTCGAAAATGCTGATGAACAACTATGTGCAAAATTTCGTGATGATCGTGCCCTAAGAAAAATTTTAGGGAAATTTTTTTTTTTTTTTCAAATATTCATTATGGTGCCATCTTCTAATACTATTATCCCCATGAAATTCTTTATGAAACTTCGAGCTGTCATTTTTCGACAAAGTACTGGATTTCAATTCGATCTAATCTCTATTTTTGGAAATATTGGGAAAATAAAATTTTGAATGGTAATCTGCGAAACCATTGGTTGGATTTCACCCATTCATGAATTCGGCCTTCGTTATCAAGGTCCAAACCTACTCTACAAATATCGAGTTTCTAAGTGGTTCCTTTCGGAAGTTATTGTGTTTTCATTAGCATGTTCAAAGGAGATGATCGCTTTGGCAAAGAATTTGAACATGCGCGCATAAGCTGCTGACTTCACGTCAGTGCTTTTCTAAAAATTTTTACAAGATACCAGGTGTTTAACCCATACAAAACAATAAAACAAAGCGATGAACTTTGACCGCAGATAAAAAGAATCCAACTCCAACGATGCATAAAATGAGATATTACTGCATGTACCAACAAATTCGGACGATATAAGATAAATGTGACCTTGCATCCGCACATTTTTGGATGAAATAGCCTAAGGTGAAAAAAACGTTTGCAAAATATCGTGTATTATCACTCTACGGCAAAATGCTCGACCGCACTCTTCTGGTTTACACGTTAGGATATCTACATTTCATTTCGATTAAGTAATCGTTTTGAGTTAATGATAAAAATTACAAGTGCGATTGATAAAGGGATTACATTTTATTATAAACCTGGTGATCATAATAATTTGTAATATGTTGCAACAATCAGAGATCTTTGATTGAATTAGAACACTGAAATGTATGCATTTTAAGGGCAATTGCAACTCTATGGCGGGGATAACGGTTTTTTGGACACGGAGTAAAAAGGCTGTTTTGGATCATAGACTTGGAACTCAAAGTCTATGGCTGAGACAGTCAGTTCCCATGATGGATGCATAGAAAACATATATTCAATGCATCTTGTTCCCATGTCCATAGACATAGAGATTTAATGTAAATTTTTGTAAATAGCCCGCGTTAATTTCCGGAAAATCATCAAAGTTATTACTACTACATTTCCTACAGCAATCGCATAAAAACAACTTATGCCAAAATATGATTGTAGTGAGTTTCACTAACTATGAACACTTTGAATCTTCTCTACTCGCCAAGATATCCAAATATATATTTAGATAATTTACAAATAAATTAGTTGCGCACTGTTGAGCAAAGTATGCAAAAAAAACTATTCTTCAAGTTCATAAACAAGTACCTATTATATTAGTCTCTGGTACTCGCTGAGAATAATTATCCGAGATGTTGTATAAGGTTGTAAAAAAATTATTATTTACTGTTGAGGTGTCGAAAACTTGAAATATATCCCATATTCGAAAAAAACTGTCGAAAAAAGTATGATGATGTAAGTATTGCAAAAACCATTAAGAGAATGTAAGTAGCAATTATCATCGAAGCTTCCGTACGATTAGGAACGTTTTTCTTCAGGTAATCTTGGAAAAAGGTCAACAAGTATATGTTGAGTAAATTTGAATCACAGAATATTTCTATTCTTACTTTTATAATTGAATATGGATTGTGTCTGAATTATTTTAAGTGCACAAAAGAGTGATTAGTTGGAGCAAATGTCTGTAATTTTGGGCAGAAAATGGCTTCACTGAGAAGTATTCAGGGTTGAATTTCGGTCAATCGTCAGTCTGAACGTAAATTCATATTTTTCCCGGAGCAGGTCTAGGACCAAGTTTGACTCACTGATGACGAATCCGATGTCAAAATCGATTCTGTCCCCAGTCGGCCGGTTGGAAGTTGCCAAAAGAAAACTTTGTAACGGAAAGGGCTAGCGACTTGAAACTTACAGGGTGAGTTGCGCATAAAAATATGAGACTTGAGTATTTCAATGGGCCAAATCGACTGAATGGTTTTGGACATATACTCATTTGAACGTTTACGGATATTTCCTCAATAACTCAGAAAGTACTGATCCGATCGAAATGAAACTTTATATTAAGTTGGCAAATGCTGCAAATGTGCAAAATTTCGCGATGCTCGGGTGAGCAAATTCTGCTGACTTAATGTCAGTAATTTACTAGATTTTTTTTAGTAAGGAGTAGTGTGAACATATCATGTCGAAGGCACAGAATACAGAAGTATAAAGTAATACTTTTCTATTCTGTGTCGAAGGTGTATGCAGGGTGGAAAACATGAAAATGATGATCATTCATAGCTGGTTTTGATTTTGAATTAAGCCAGATCTTCATATTTCAATGAAATAAATGGTTATTCATTAATATCAAAAAGTAACAAAAGAGAAAACCAAAGAAATTTGCTGTGATTATATATACAAAGTGAATATTTCATACGATTCTACTTTCCTTGATAAATTGAAATTCAAAACAGTGAATAAATAGAATAAATTCAACTGAATAGTTGGATGGCTACAAACTTTCGAAAACAATAAATAATTCTCGGCATATAGGTACATTGACACACAGGTATCTCTTAAATGAAATGCATCATTAAGCTTCTGGCAATCAAAATTTGGACCATTATTGAAAACAGTGGAAAATGAAAACATTCAGAACTATATGACGAGGGATACTTGGAATGAACGATACTCACCTCAAATATCATCAAGAGAATCCTAACATATAATCTTCGCACCCCAATGCTCTTTCCAATTGCTGCTAAAAATATGATACACAACAAAGTCGTTAAGAAAGGAGTGATTAATACTGAGAATAAAAAAGAAAGGGTCGAAAGGAGCCACATTTTATCAGGCTTTTTGTCCTCGTTTCACCAAATATTGCAAGACATCACTAGAGAAAACGCTTTTCACTTTCCAAACTGTCTTAGAATTCCGAACACCGAATAATACTTATGAATTATTCCACAATATATCTTATCTTCGAACAAATAATCGTATCCAAACGGATCGTTATCTTTCTTTTCATCGGCGAAAATCAGAATTTAACACTTGAAAGCTTCGAGTACTTAGAGCGGCTTAGTTTACATCAGAACATCGTATTTGTAGACTTGACGAGATTCACACATCAATTGACGTATTCGTATATGTTGGAATTTTTTGGTTATATATGAATATCAGAGATGTACTCTCTGGTTATAAACGTCAGTGATGGATGAACATCGATGACACATATCGATATCTATAAATAGAAATTATCGATTTTTTTCTAGGATATACAAAAATAAACGGGAGTAATTTCCAGTACTCGATTAATAATCAGTCATATCCAATTCAAGCTTTTTCCCTTCAAAATAATATTATATTGAATTGATATCAAAAACCATTGTTCAAGGTGGACAACCAGAATGAGAAATTAATTATCCCTCTGTCTTTTAATCAGAAGTATTGTTATCATTAATATCATGATGTAAGTAAAACATCATGACTAATATCAAAATTGATTAGCTAAAAAAAATATGAAATGTACTTGCATGGCGATAAGAAAAGATTTTTACCCATCCCTGTCCGAAGAAGCTGTCAAAAATATTAACCTAAAAGTGTAGAGTAAGTTGGAAAAAGGACGTTCTTTGATCACAAATCAATTTCTTATTGGATTTCCTGCTTGAAGTAAATTTGGAGGTAGAATCTTCAAACTATACAGATTATAATGTCTCTTCCAGCCCCAGTACGAGTATCTCCACTTATCAAGGTAAAATAAAGACGATGTGTTATTGATTATGTAATTGAAGATGTTGCATCTGATCGTGAAAAGTATTCATATTCATGAGTTTTCTTCATTTTCACGTTTATTAAATGTTAATTCCACAACAAACATTCCTTCGTCATTTCAGTACCAACCCATTATTTGAATTATTCATTTCAGTTTGCAAGATGGAGCTTGTTGTCAGTCGGAGTGGTCTACGGAGCATTCCACCAGAATAGATTCTCCAAAAAAGAAGCTAAGCTCAAGGAAATTGAGGAACAACACAGAGAGGCTCGTGAAGCTCAACTTTTGATTGAAAACAAAGTACGACAAGAGAAAGAAATGAAAGAATTAGAGTCTCTTATGCAACCCCAAGCCGTGGCTTAAAACTGCATTTTCTTTCGGAAATAGTAGAGGATGAAGTCTTAAACATGTATTTCAAATAATTTGATGTTATTTCAATTATGATTTGATATTCATTAGATAAATATGTTATATCAATTTTGTTAGTTCTTTTGAAACCTTTCCGTAAGTTGAGTAGGTTAGTCTCAATGAAATTTAAGGAGGAAACGAAAATAAAATAATAGAATCAGTACAGATATTTATTCATCTCATTATTAACTGCAGTTATAAATATGTGAAATAAATTATATCACAATAAAAGTAAATATAAGATCAACGTAAATATAATCTATCCTCATAAAATGTATTATTTGGCCTAGGAGACCTAAGTTACTGAAAAATAGTCGAATCTCTTATACATTTTTGAAGTTCATTTATCAAAATTATTAGATACACAACACGATGTTTAAAAAAAAAAAATGAATTTAGCTTTATCTTGATTATACTTTCAAACACTTTTTAGAGCAAGTGGTTTCGTCAGAAATTCCCCATCAAACTCTATTTGATTACAAAATTTTCACATAATGAGAATCGTATTGGAAATATATCTCTAGACATTATAATCATATCGATACCGAATATTTTCTCACGTAATGGCAGTATTTAGCAAAAAAAATAATAAATCTCAATAAAACACAGGAAATTTGTACTGATGAACACAATAACTAAAGATTCAAGAGTAAAAACAACATCAATTGCAAATCTTCACGGTCAAAGAATAAATTTCAATATAAAAAGTAAAATCTGAAATATATTTTATCTATCTATCTATTCAGTTTACAGTCACGTAATTTCGATTACCTAAAAATATTCTTTCGAGGAAAATTCTTTATAAATCTTTCACACAATCAATTGGAATAAATACACAATTCACGCATATCATAAAATATAAAGAGATACATCGAAAAGTCAACATCGATAAAATTTAAATCCTTTATAAATAAATCATCAATCGTCTTGAACTAAAATGCCAATTAAAAGCCTTAGTCGAGATACTTGAAACCTCCGATAGCCTTTAAAACGTAGCACCAGAGAGGAGAAACCAGCTCAATGTCTTTCTCTACTTAACTTATTCTTCTTGTTGATATCGTTAAAACTATAACCATCCAATCTTTTCAACCTCTTTATTCTGAAGCTACTGTCGTCTCTCAAGAGTCTCTTAAGACTCGAATGGGGGCTTACCGGAGTCGACGATCCTTCTGGGGAAGGTGAGATATTCACGGGAAGCCTGGAGGTTGTCATGGACCGACACAGAGGTTTTCTTAGTTTCACCTGTTGCAACATGTCTTTGGTGATTTCCGGTTGATTGCCAGTGGATCGTCTGAGTGTGGCTGATCTTTCCTGAAATTCTTTCACGATTAATATACAGATTAAACTAGGGGAACCATTTCAAACGAGATTTGGTTGTCTAAGTGCATTTAAATACGAACATTTTAGTGAAAAAATTTTGCACAAGTACGAAACTATTTTCTGGTATATTAAATTTATTTTTCGATGCTAGGAATGGGGGTTTTTCCTGAATTTGGGTTATTATTGCAAATACAAATTTGAACATAATTATTATAGGTTTGATTCATCATTTTCCCAAATTACCTTCAGAAAGTATTCGAAATCAGATTTCAAAATTGGGGTTTGGGATTTGCCAGGCATGCACTCTATATTACTACCTGGAAAGGATCCGACCCTTCTTCAACTGAGCTAAAAGCGTAACAAGGGGCAACGAAACAAAGATAGCGCTAATTGCGGTAACCTCTCCCTGTCACACCCGTTGAAGTAAATGGTGTTTAAGGGTTAAAATTTGGTTTTACTTGGAAATTCAGGTAATTTGGGTATTACATAGTTTAAAAGTGCAATATTTTTGAAAATGAATATCTATTTTTCTCTGATATGCCATTACTTTCTCTTCCTTCACCACGTGTGTTTCAAAAAGTGAAGAATTATGCTGGTGTGAGCTGTGCATTGACGATTGACGATAGTTTCATCATTATTACAATAAATTTAAATGATAGGAACATAAGAAAATAGTTTTCGAAAATCACTGACTTGAAGTCAGGAAAATTTAAGCGCTGGTTAAAATTCATTGCCAATGCGAAATTTGACATACTTTTTTCCGATATTTTTGGAAATGTGTGTCGAATCGAGCTGAAATTTCGAACATAGCTGTTCAGATTCGACTTCAAGGTCTGCGTCAAGTTTCATTGAAATCTCATTGATAGTTTCCGAAAAAAATATTTTTCTAACGATTCTTCATGCAATCAGTTAGCAAGTTTCAATCTGATCGCATCAGTACTTCTTGAGATATAGAGGAAATAAAATAATATATTTGAAATGGATATAACTTCGAAATTGTTAGGTAAATTTTGCCCATTAACGAACTTATTTTGAATTTTTTAAGTCGCTATAGCTTTTCTCGGTAGTAAGTTATCGTGACAACTGGCAGCTGAAGAGAATTCGATACGACATTGAACTCTTCATCAGTGAGTCCAACCTGGTCGCTTGGAACCATTTTCGGCAAAAAAACGCAAATTTACAGAGGATTATAACGCGCTGTTCCCCAGAAAAACCGCTCACTAAGTTGAAATTTCACTTGATCATGTGCGATCTTCTACAATCCTGCCTTCTTAACGAATTATAGTAAGAAAAAAATTCAGGTTCTCCTAATTTGAAATGAAAAATTAAAAATATTTAGAATAAATGCGACAGAGTTCCCTTTACTGCAATGAGAAAGAAAGAGATAGAAACCCGTCCACTTCGCGGGTTGCATAAGCAACGAATTGGCTTCACTTGTCGCTCAAAACGGGTCCCTTCCAGGTATATAATATAGAGTTCATTGTGTGGTACACATGTGTTCTTTGTCAATAGGGGCTTTCCAGCAAAGTGCGTGAAGCCCCTGGGGCTTGATGCACCGGGGCTTCATGCCCTCGCTATACGGGAACATGCCAAAACCACAGTACTGTATCGAAACTATGAACTGTCAAATTGAACTAACCCCACTTTTATTTAATTTGATTTAATTATTTAATACAAACCATGGACTACTCTCCTATACGTTTCCTCATCTAAATGTAGTTCGTGAATTTCACCCTCATATTCTACTTGATATATATATAATTCTTTTCCGACCATTATTCAATCAAACAAAAAATTTTGAACGAAATCTCTGTTGAAGTGATGACGGCAAAATATTCCAAGACTTATATTCTGTGATGAGAAATACGAAATGAAATATTACAATCTAGACCAAAGATCTAAACCTTGCACAAATATAAAAGACGGTATTTGTATCGTGTTCCAAACAAAAACATACGCAAACCGGCTTAGGAGGCAAATATTCAAATATTGGCGGCATTTCACAGCTGTCAGTGCTTGAAGCCCCGCAAATTCGGGTGGTGCATCAGGGGAAAGGGGAAGGTAGAGCGAGTGTCTGACGCTCCGCTTACTGGAACGGTCAAACGTAGGTGTGAAGCACTCCCGAGGCGCATCGGATGCACTCCAGACGTTTGCTGGAAAGGGGTTAATATAACCAAACAATTTCCGTTTGCGATTTGTCAGAAATATGACAGTATGACAATCTGTGCTCTTCTTTTTCTATTCCTTGGTCCTTGTCTTCTACTCTAACCAGATCGAATTATAGCTATCTCTGTTTTCCTAAGCAAAGTAACACATTTGACGTCCTTTTCTTTCGGAGAAAGCTGAATTCGACGTTGCCATATCGTGCACTCAAGACAAATCCCTTTAAATGCAAATCCCCATTTTTACTTTTCAGTTTTACCTGATCAAACATTTTTTTAAAAATATAATAATGAAATTATATGTTTGAAATGTGATGTTCCAAAGGTTTTTCATGAAAATTACTGCATTTTTGTTCAAAGATAAAACCCCCAAAGGCTGGGTTTTTTTTCGGCTTTTCACATTCCGGTCCAAGGATCGAATCAATTCGAGACTCGATTATTTCAGAGCAAAAGAAGTTTGGAGCCTCTACACTGAAGGAGCGATTCCCAACGAGTTCGTTCACTGCAGCTTCACGGTGATTACCGATCATCAGGCCGACTCAACTTGGAACCGCGGATAGGATTCTAGATACTTATTTCCTGTTCGATGGCATCGTGCAGAATCAACAATTGGTTTCGTGCGTCGTTTGACATTCGTCATACGTTGGAGGTAAAACAACCTCACTTTCCCGCTTTGTTTATGTTATGAAATACAGCATTTTCAACAATTTCAGGATAAATTTACAAGTTGAAATGATTTATATTCATAGAATTGGTGAATTACGAGGCCCGTGAGACCAAGTTATTGTGTCGTTGTGAAATGCAACATAAATACACCGAGAGACGAAGGAATACATTTGCTTTGTTTACATTGGCGAAGAGCGATTATTTGGGGATTTTAGTGATTTTATTCATTTTACAAGTGAAATTTCGTGATAATGGATCTGATTAACTGATATTCAATCTCAGATGATAATCATTCAAAACGATATAAATGAAAATTGCCGTATTTATTCTTGTCTTAAGCCTGGAGTATTATCACATCAGAGATAGCATTTATTATAGGTATAACTATAGAAAATGAAACAGTAAAATGTTTGTCTCATTTATTCCTGGCAATAAACAGCAGAATGAAATCCAACAAATGTAAGGAATGGAAATAACATGGGTTCCAGAGAACTTCTCAGTACTATTTCAAATAACGTTCTATGTTGCAAATTATCAAATTACTACAATATTGGTCTGCAGTTGCTATGGCAGTGCTATCATAATTTTCAATTATATATTTATTATACTAAATATATGTTACAAATAAAATAATTCATATGAAATTTTTTCCTTGAAAACCGATTTCGATTCATCCTCAAAAAATTCTTTACTATCCATATAAAATGTTTTTTTATTATGCAGATGCAACATTAGGGCTTTCATAATCTTTAATAATTGACAATAAGGTCAATTCGAAACATATTACAAACAACAAAATGTAGAAGTTCCATTCTTGAGTAGTCGAGCCACATCGGAACGTGTTCGGTTGAGAACAGAGAAAGTTATCTGGTTCATTATTATTATAAAATGCATGCAATATTTTGACAAATCCATCTCATAACGAATTGCCTTGATTGGCTTTATATATCATATAGAGATGCGAGTGGTAACCAATCAGGATAGGTTTGTCCATCATAACGCCAGCTATTGTAGTGTCGAGAAGATATAATTCTTGAAATGTGTATAACAAACACGATATACTCTTATCATAGTTATCTCATCATGAGACAACTTATTAAACAGAACAAATTGAATAGACAGTCTAACATAATTCCTTAACCAGTGTGGAAATGCCTCCAACAAACTCTACCATAGTTTGTTACTTTGTCAGAACAGTTTTTTCAATTTAGGCGTGAATATAGGAAGTTTGCCTTCTCTGGGATAGTTCACATAGTATTCTATTTCTTCTAATACCAGATAAAATTTAGGGGTATGGGTCAAAAATGCAAATATTCAAATATAAAGTCTACACTACAATATATCTGAAAAATCGGATTCCTTCGTCTCTCAGTGTATTTATGTTGTATTTCACAACGACACAATAACTTGGCCTAGTTATTCACCAATTCTATTAATATAAATCAGTTTAACTTGTGATTTTATCCTGAAATTGTTGAAAATGCTGTATTTCATAACATAAACAAAGCGGGAAAGTGAGGTTGTGTTACCTCCAACGTATGACAAATGTCAAACGACGCACGAAACCAATATACAGCGCCATATCTCAGGAGTATCCTACAAACCCTAACCTTCGAGTGCAGAACACTCTGATCAATGTGCATGACGTTCATCCTATTGTTAGCATTAACTTTAATCCAAAATGGCAGCGTATACTCACCGATGTCTTTTTCAGTTTCACCTTCAGTATATCGTCCAAAGATATAACCGGTCTAGGAGTATCACAGTTGGCGTTTCCTTCTTTTGAACTCTTCTTCAAGGTGCCTATTTTAACCACCTGCGGTAGAAGAGGAGCTGGTGGAGGTGGAGGAGGGGGAGGGGGAGGAGGCGGTGGAGGCGGGGCAACAACAGGTGGCGCCCCTCTAGCTGTCGCCAACGGAGTCTGAGCAACGGTGGTGAAGCTCATGGTGTTAAATCTGTTCTTCAAATTGTCCATCTCGTCTCGTAACAATTTGAGGCTCTCCACGTCTTTGGATAGTTCCTCTAGGGTGGCGTTGAGGGTCTCCACCTTCCTGTTCTTCTGTATGCTCTCGAGAAGTTGCTTTTGTAGGTCGATGATGCTCATGCTCAGTTCTTCTATCTTGTCCTTCATGTTGTTGATCTCCTCTTGGTGTTTGTTACAGGTGCAGGTTCTGTTGAATTCCGGATTTTCGAAGTGCGTGCACGGACCGGAGGCTATTTTCTGAAAATTTCGGAATTTTGATTGGTCGGCGCATTGACAATTTTTGACAACGAATTTTTCATCGGTGAGTTCAATCTAGTCGTTTAAGACCATTTCGGGGAAGAAATTCGAAAATTACAGTCGTTTCAGCAAAACAATAGCACGATATTCTCAGGAACATGCAAAAAAGAAACATCTGGTATACTATCGTTAATAAAAGTCGTCAAATGGGGGTTTTTCCTTTAAACGAAAATGCAGTAATTTTCATGAAAAACCTTCAGAACATCACATTTCAAACATATAATTTCAATATTATATTTTTAAAAGAATGTTTGATCACCTAAAACTGAAAAATAAAGATGGGGATTTACATTTAAAGGGATTTGTCATGAGTGCACGATATGGCAACGTCGAATTCAGCTTTCTCGGAAAGAAAAGGACGTCAAATGTGTTACTTTGCTTAGGAAAACAGAGATAGCTATACTTCGATCTAGTTAGAGTAGAAGACAACGACCAAGGAATAAAAAAAGAAGAGCACAGACTGTCATATTACTGACAAATCGCAAACGGAAATTGTTTGGTTATAATGATAAAGAACACGTGTGTACCACAGAATAGGAATAAATATTTTATTATTCTATAGCAGAAAAAGCTATTCTACTAAACACCGTTGTCAATTCGTGCATGCCTGGCAAATCCCAAACACCAATTTTGAAAACTTTCTGAAGGTAATTTTGGAAAATGATGAATCAAACCCATAATAATTATGTTCAAATTTGCATTTGCAGTAACAACCCAAATTCAGGAAAAACCCCCATTATATTTACCCCCAAAACCTGAGAGTCATCAATCAAACTGAAATTATTCTCTACGTCTCGAAAAAACACTTACCGGTCTCACGTTGAATCCTAACCTCAAACAAACGGAAAACAGCGACATCGTCCATTTGGCGGTAACAGCACCATACCTATGCACCCCTTTCAACATTCTCTTAACAGCACCCATGGTATCGTCCTTTGAACTAGAACCCTCCACTAAACTTCTGTACGAGTCTGACTTTTGGTTCTTAGCCTTGCTCGAGACCTTGGCTATCTTAGCTATATTCTTAGTTGTCCCAATCTCTCCGACTGGCGCTGTACAAGACAAGAACTCTGTCACCTTAAAAAAAAAATAGTCAACATTCAATTCACGAATTGATTCCATATCTGGGGTTCCACAGGGTAGTATTTTGGGACCCTTACTATTTGTAATTCATCTGAAGGATCTAAGACTGTTGACATATTTACTCAAAGAATATTTAAACGATACCATTTTTTTAGTATGGAGCAAAAGTTTTGAAAACGCTGTAGAAATAAGAATGAAATGTCCAGATGTCTGGACAGGGGGCAGGCCATAGCAAAGGTGAAGAAATATATTCCAAATAAAATCTTAGGTAATTTGATGATTACTCAACATGTTTTGAGTGAAGCTACAAATAGGAAACAACACACTTAACAATTAGAATAAAAAAATTATGAAGTGAAAAGCGTAAAACAAATTAGACAAAAATTTAATAAATATTCAAAATAAGCAGTCATTACCATGAAATTACACAAATCAAAAACTTATAAAAATATCGAAAAAGTAAAGAGTAATAACAGTTAGACATTGAAAAAACAACAGACAAAACAATATTATATAAACAAGAAAGATAAAATGTGTGTAGAATTTATGAAATCATTAACACGAACTCAAGAAATTTAACTGTAACTTTAATTTAAGAGATTTTCATGCAAGTAGAAATAAATATACATATTCTACCTTTCTTGTTTTGTTTGTTGTTTTTTCAACGTTCAATTGTCCATATTTCAATAATTTATTATATTTTCGTTCAATTTTTTTACTCTTTTGTCTTCATAATCTTTATTTTTTAGCATTTATATTTTATTATTCTCTTCCTGATGTATGTTTTCTCGTATTTGCAGCTTAGGTAAAGATTTACCACAAAATTTTTGTGTTTATAGAGCTCTTGTTGTCTCTGGAATTGCTCAAAACATCCGAGGACTTAAATAAAAATTTCTAGGGAATAAAAAGGACAAGAAAATAGTGCATATTAACTAGTGTTCAATAAGGATAACCTTTCTCTGCACTTCCACCTCCTCTTCCATTACAACCTGTTTCGGTAGAGGCTCCTCAATTATAACTGGTGTCAGGGCAGATCGTCTCAGTACCGAATCCCTTCTAAGATTTCTTGTCTTATTTGTCATCGAGCTTGTATTGCTGATATCGTTAAAAGGTAACTTGGACACAGCCTTGTCTTTCACAGCGTGGATAGGGGTCGAAGCTGGTTTCGACTCTAACAGGTCCATCGTGAAGAAGGATTGCTCATTTACATTGTCCTTGGTGCTGTTAATACCAACATATTTGTACAGAAAAAACTTTTGTTCAAGATGAAGTTACAAAACTGTTTGAAAAGAAGTTTTATTTACAATAGATATATTTGATTTGCTAAGGTAAACATTCAAACAGTTTTGCATAATTTTTCAGGTGAGGAATTCTCCAAATATTTCAACTCAAACTTTTCATATTATATTACAGTTTTCTTTCAAACAAATGCCTAGATTGATAATTTATAATAATCGATTTAATGATGTACTCACTTCTTCACTTGCGATTGTTGATAATCCACATAAGGATTAATATTTATTATTCCCTGTAGATGCATGACTTCATTCTGAGATTTTGTACGAGCAAAACAAACTTTCTCCAGGTTCCTATATTCCACTACATCCCTTTTCACATTCACAACTTCGAGATTTGAATCTCTTTTAGTTACATTGAGCGAGTCATATCTAATCTTTGGCGTTTCGCATATGTTTTCCTTATTTTCATCGATTACTTTTGAGTCTGTGTTGTTCTTTTCGATAGACGAATCAGTGTCTGTCCTATTGTTATACTGTTTGATTCGCTCGTTGCTATAATACATTGGAGAAATGTGGTTTCTAGAATGGTTGAAAAATGAACCTCTAAGGCTAGAAGAAAATCTTTTTGATAAATTTCTCTTTCCTTTGGGAGTTGTTTGTAAGGGGCATTCCTTCTTGTCTTCATCTTCGATCAATTGCACGGATAAGGAGAGCACGTCAGGACTAGGGGTTCGTAACATGTTAGAGAATGATACAAGAGGATTACTATTGAAGGAACCCGACTCCGATCTAGGTCTATCTTCATCATAGAGTGATGAAATTAATTCAGCGCCTTTTACTCGGGTGGCTTCTTTGGCTGAATAGTCCACACGTCTCTCCTCCTTTTTCTTTTTTACCTTCGGCATGGTTGATTTGTTTTGATATTTTTTAGATGATGCCTACCTACAATTTTTTTCACATAGGGCGCTCATAATATTCAAGAATAGGAATGAAAATCACAGTCAAACCACAATTATATTACAGAATTAATCTAACGCGAAGCAAACGATCCACAATCCGCAGTTTGAAGAAAAAAAAAATAAAATCACGATATGTCCGTTACATGGACGTTATTTTTTGAATTTGATTTTAGCGTTTGACAGCTGTAACAAGTACAGCTGACGTTTGTTTACATGTGCGGCCATAGAACGATATTTAAAATTAAAGAACTTTTTTGTGTTTAATCTATATAGAAGTTGTTTTATGCACCTTAGTTTAATCTCAAACTAAAACGATGATACTAAATGTTAGGTGGAGTTCAGAAAAAGTTTTACTTTTTTCGTTTTATAGAAATTTCCACCAAATTTTGCAGTCTCTGTGCTTCTTGCTTCCTATCAAAAATTCATCTACCAGTATTATGTGTTGCCTGCACCTGCAGTAGATCTTACATCTTCAATAAAGTGTGGATATGTCTACAAACTCTTCATGAGGAATTGACACGGGACTTTTGAAGCATCTAGTGTGAATTTTCAAATGAAATGTAGCATGTTCAGTGCCAGATTTATTTTCTTTAATAGTGAAGGCCACATTATTCCATCGCCCCATGTACCCAAGAATTGTCCATTTGTATTGAGAAGAGCTACAGAAATCTGCCGCTTCTATACAGCCGTTTGATAAATCCAGGACTGAGCATGTCCACTAATGACACTAATGTTCTTCGGCCCAAAACCCATCTTCCATATCCAAATTGCATAATAATCTCATCTGTCGACCTTAAAAGCACACAACATCGTCGGATGATATCATACGAAGCGACAGTAGACCAAATAAGTCTTGTATCGCAAACAGGATTCGAGATACGGCAAAACCCGCATACAAAACTCGTTTGAACGACTGCAAGTTGTAGGTCGATACAAACTCAAAGTTGAATTGGGTGACTCACATACTTAGTCTTTTGCCATATTGGGAGTGAAATGTAGCTTTAATTAGAAGTGTTGTCGGTCGTCACGTTACCTGTGGAAAATCGACCATATGGTTTTTATCGAAGGGGTAGTAGAGGAAATATTGAATATCCTAGGAAGTTCATACCTATATTTGCCATGTTTCGACAGTGAATATATTTAGCCTGGAAATAATTCAAGGCAATCGATTCTCTATGTAGTTCGATTGAGAAAACAACATTTCTCTGCTATTATCTGGAATTTCATCTAGATTTATTTACCCAATCTGATTATTTTCCATACAAGCAATCATATTTTCAACTAGAGGCCACTCTTGCGCGAGAACAATTTGCTTTTCTGAAAATAAATGACGAGAAGTTTGTTTCAAATAGCAGTTCGTCCTAGAGAGTCTCAGTTCCAGTGAATATCTAGGATGTCATGCAATTATCCACTTCAATAAGCGTATCCACCTATCCACTTACTATAATTGATCAAGATGGATTATTCTTTTGTTTAGAGATAACTAAAATGAGATCAGCATTTCCTAAATCCTTTCACTATAATATGGTACCGAATATTATAGTGAAAAAAGCTCAAAAGTAGAAGATCCCAAATACATATCAAAACACGTGAAGATGGTTCATTTCAAGTCTTAATTTTGATATTTCTTTAACTTTCAATGCACTGGATAAAGAATCTATTCTGAGAATATTTGTGTTCAGATATATCTTCGCATAGGTACTTCCTGCTGTGAAAGAGGCATCGAAATTCTTCAATAAACCCTGTAAATGTCTGCGGCAGTTCTATTATTAGATAGAATTACTAAGGCTTCTCTTGTGTGAAGGCACCAAGTCAATGACTTTGTGAATCAAATGCTGGTTGATAATGAACCGTGGAAATAATATACTTTCTCAACCAAGCGAAACGTACCATTATATTGTAAAATGTAGAATAATCTACGTCCATTCGAAAAATTGATATCCTTTAAGGCAATAAATGATAAAAAAAAAATCAATAGAGCAATGAATTAAGTTATATTCAGGGAATGTTAGTAATTCTGTTTATTCATTTCAATCACCTTCGAGATAGCCCAGAAAAAATAATTTGATATGAAAATGTATAACCTCAATTAAAAACACGTTAAAATTTACTCCGAACTCTATGAGAAAATAACCTAGATTTGATTCAATTGTTTATCTCATAGAATGGAAATTGAAAAAAATAAGTGAAATCATTTTTCCTCATTCCCGGAAATATCTACAAACATTGACCCAAAAAAACGACTAACAAAATACCTAGGTACCATCCCGAAATAAACAAACGAGCAATAAATAAATGAAATATTTATGACATAATGAGGGTTTATAAAACTGAAATTACTGAGTGAGAATAATTTCAAGTTCAATATTTCCAGACTATTTAGATTTAGGTTAGGCCGCCATGAAATGGGCAAGGAAGGATAACGGCAATGCAGATAGCAGATACATCGATCGAGGCAAAATCGCGCCATAAGAATTTCCGTTACAAGAAACGCGAACCAATCAGCGTTGGCGTAGTTGGGCGTCGGTTGGTGACGTCAAAAAAACTATATATAGCAACCGCGAATTGAGAATCGGTCAATTCGTTTGGTAAGCTGCATTACTAGCTCATCTGAACGGACAAGCTCGTTAAAGTTCAATTTTGTGTGTGTAATAAAGTTAATACAAAACCAAAATGGTGAGTATTTTTCAGTTTGTTACGTACGTAAGGAGTTTTGAAGAAATTTCGAGGAAATTCGTGACTGTTTGACAGATGTCGCGAGTTCTTTTGAGAAAATCTCTTAGGAGAGGCCGGCATTTGGACGCCATTTTGTGGACATTGCCGGTTCAATAAAATAAATAAAATAATCTCTTGTCTCGTGGAGAATTCGTAAGTTCACTCTAAAGTGGAATGAAAATTTGTGGATTTCTCAATTGTTTCGCTTGTCAAAAGTTAGAAGTAATCATAAGCGATTAGAATATTCATTACTTCCTATTTTTTACGTGGCCGATGTTTTTCATTGCTTTCTATTTGTACATTCATACTGAATTTGAAGGGTGGATTTTTTGCGACTATTCACGATAGGTAGGGTGTACTGAATAATTATTGGTATTAAGTATGGGTACGTCATCTTTCGTATATGAAGGTTTTTTTATCAGAACTGAATTTATGATAAATCGCCCAGTTTGTCATAGTTATTTATAGTTACTTCAATTAATGTTCTTTACGTTTAATGATTGATAAAAATTTTATATATGGATTCTGAAGATATGTTCACTGTTATTAAGGGCGTAAACATTTTTTTAATCGGTTGTCATTGAAGGATTGTCATCTTGCAAATTTTGATTATATTTTCGCTTTTATATACTCTTCTGAGTCCTGAACATCTGCAGTCGAAATTTGACGGTATATTTTAGTTTTAGAAATATTGACCACCTTGAGTTTCGAAAAGCTCTATTTTCGTATAACTTTTTCTACTATCGAAAGAATTTCCTACTACGTTAGTTCGCAAATGAACCTTGAACATTTTCACAACGATTTTCTGCGATTTCTCACAAATTTTTTCTATGTTTGATTGAAAAACAGCCATTTCCTCAAACGACCATCTCATTCAGGGAATTTGACATTTATCTAGAGTTAAGTTTGGCATCGGTGCAATTTCATTACTGCATTTTGATCTTATTTCAATGGAAATATGTAGGTCTGATTAGTTAATTAAGATAATTTGCTCATGTCGTAGATTAGCTAAGTTCAATTTAGGACTGAGCCATTTATTATCATCCTTCTAAGACTGTGAGATCCTCAATTACGTACTAAGAATGTTGCGTCGATGCCAAACTTCACTCGTAATCAAATTTGAATTCCCTAAAATAAATGGTTTTGCGATAAGTTCAACCGAAGATAGTATATACTTGAAAGAACACGTCTCGAGTCGTTGTGAAAAGGTTCAAAAATGATTTGTGAACCTGCAAGAATCAGTAAAGAATTGTTCTGGTAGTAATTGAATTGAACAATTTTCAATTTCCGCTAATTTTATTTGCTTTCACAACTGCTGTTTCCTCATACCATTACTTCTTCAGACTCATATCAGTTATAGATACTCACCTGAAGAAGTCGTGATATGACAAAACAGCTTTTGTGAAAACATTCAAAATTAGCAGAAATTGAAAATTTTTTCATTTTTCAAATTCTGGTAGTAGGATAAGGGATCTGGAAATGGACAGGTTGGTCACATTCTTAATGTCAAATCAGTACTGAAACTTAGTCGAACTTGATAGCATCTTTGAACGGATATTCCTTTTCATTCTCAAAATTAAAGGAATGAGTGAATTTTAAATTAATTTCGTTTTTTTTTTTTCAGCGTGAATGTATCTCAGTACACGTTGGACAAGCCGGAGTCCAGATTGGTAACGCCTGCTGGGAGCTGTACTGCCTTGAACATGGCATCCAACCTGACGGTCAGATGCCTTCAGACAAAACTGTCGGAGGTGGCGATGATTCCTTCAACACCTTCTTCAGCGAGACCGGAGCCGGCAAACACGTACCACGTGCCGTCTTTGTAGACTTGGAACCCACAGTCGTCGACGAGGTCAGAACCGGCACATACAGACAACTGTTCCACCCCGAACAACTCATCACCGGCAAAGAGGACGCGGCCAACAATTACGCAAGAGGTCACTACACCATCGGCAAAGAAATCGTCGACTTGGTGCTCGACCGCATCAGAAAATTGGCCGACCAATGTACCGGTCTTCAAGGTTTCCTCATCTTCCACTCTTTCGGTGGAGGTACCGGATCCGGTTTCACCTCACTGTTGATGGAAAGGCTGTCTGTCGATTACGGAAAGAAATCTAAATTGGAATT
The DNA here is from genome assembly GCA_958510865.1 of Myrrha octodecimguttata. Classification (NCBI taxonomy): domain Eukaryota; kingdom Metazoa; phylum Arthropoda; class Insecta; order Coleoptera; family Coccinellidae; genus Myrrha; species Myrrha octodecimguttata. The sequence goes on along the minus strand of OY294061.1, from coordinate 54,225,313 downwards.
CGCCATCTACCCCGCTCCACAAGTGTCCACTGCCGTCGTTGAACCCTACAACTCCATCTTGACCACCCACACCACCCTTGAACACTCTGACTGCGCCTTCATGGTCGACAACGAAGCCATATACGATATCTGCAGACGTAACTTGGATATTGAACGTCCCACCTACACCAACTTGAACAGGCTCATTGGTCAGATCGTATCTTCCATCACCGCCTCTTTGAGGTTCGATGGTGCCTTGAACGTCGATCTTACCGAGTTCCAGACCAACTTGGTGCCTTATCCACGTATCCATTTCCCACTGGTGACTTACGCTCCAGTTATTTCCGCCGAGAAGGCCTACCACGAGCAGTTGTCCGTTGCCGAGATCACCAACGCTTGCTTCGAACCTGCAAATCAGATGGTGAAATGCGACCCCAGACACGGCAAGTACATGGCTTGTTGTATGTTGTACCGTGGTGATGTTGTCCCCAAGGATGTCAACGCTGCAATCGCCACCATCAAGACTAAACGTACCATCCAGTTTGTCGACTGGTGTCCGACCGGGTTCAAGGTTGGTATCAACTACCAACCGCCAACAGTGGTACCTGGCGGTGATCTCGCCAAGGTCCAGAGGGCTGTTTGCATGTTGTCCAACACCACAGCCATCGCTGAGGCTTGGGCCAGACTTGACCACAAGTTTGACTTGATGTACGCCAAGAGAGCCTTCGTACATTGGTACGTAGGTGAAGGTATGGAAGAAGGCGAGTTCTCTGAGGCCCGTGAGGATTTGGCTGCCCTTGAGAAGGATTATGAAGAGGTTGGCATGGATTCCGGAGAGGGCGAAGGAGAAGGAGCTGAGGAGTATTAGAGAACGTGATACTGATGAAGAAACGACTGTTTTTTGAATGATGAAAATTTACGTTTTTTACATTATTTATTTGATTACCCCGGATACATTTGTTTAAAAGTCTGGTTGTTTTTTTGATTACATTTTATACAGCAGCAGTTTGTGTTTTGATTTTTGAGAACCTTAAGAGTTTTATGCAATGAAACTTAAATTCGAATGCCAAAAATTTTTAATACAAATTAAATTGTAGCGAAGCTAAGAAACTTTTGCAAAAGAAAAGTATCTCAAAAGAAAATTTGGATGTAACTAGACAAATAATTTGAAATTAAATTAATCATAAAACAAGATTCACAAAGAAAGTATACTGAAGACATTGAAAAAATTCTTGAAAAGCAGTGATGTGAAGTTTAAATTTGTTGCTGAAGCTGTCACATTTTCAAATACAGGGTTTTTCAACAAGAACTTTGTTTTTCAATGTGGTAACACCGGCACCACATGACAGTTTTGACATTTAGTTTTTTGACGTATTCGCAGTATATGCTTTGGCAATTGTTACAATGAATTCAATTTCGCTCGAAAATCGCATTAAAATAATTCAAATCCACTATGAGAATGGTCGTTCTGTTAAAGTTACATTTCGTAAAATTCGTGATATTTTCGGACAACGTACACGTCCTTCTGAACAACCGAATTTTGGCCTATTATTGATGACATGGATGTCACTGAAATGTGGTTTCAACAAGACGGTGCCACATGTCACACAGCCAATGAAACGATCAATTTATTGCAAACAAAATTTCCGGATCGCATAATTTCGCGAAATTCAGCTGTTAAGTGGCCGGCCAGATCGTGTGATTTAACACCACTGGATTATTTTTTGTGGGGCTATGTTAAAGACAGAGTTCATACGGAGCCAATCGAACCAATTGCAGCCTTAAAACTCAAAATCCGTGATGTCATTAACGTAATAGACCCTCCATCTTGCCAAAAAGTGATTAAAAATTTTGATGAAAGAATCAACGTCTGTCAGCGTGGTCGTGGTGGACATTTGTCAGATATCATTTTTCATTCATAATTGCCGAACTTTTCTCTTTGTAATACAATAAAAATTTTATTCATTTTCCACTAAATTCTTTGTTTTATTTTGTTTTAAAAAACAAAGTTCTTGTTGAAACACCCTTTATAACTGCCAAAAGCTCTACTTTCTGAAGGAGATGTGGCCATCTTTTCATATGGTCCTGATGAAATTCTTCATGAGCTTCAACCTCTATTTTCACCCATTTGAAATGAATTTTCTGTATTGAAAAACAAATTCGCTTGAGTTAATCTACGGAATCATTTGGCGGATTTTACCCATTCACGAATTCTTCCTTCGTAGTTGAGCTCCAAACTAACTCAACAAATATCGTCCTAACGGCCGATATAACTTTAGAAAGAAACAACTTTAATTGTAGAGTAAATTCGGGGCCTTAAAAACTAAATCCGAATTCGTAAAATGGGTAAAATCCACCTTATGATTCCGCAGATATACCCATTCAAATTTTATTACCCCAATATTTTCTAAAATAGATTATATCGGATTAAAATCCATTACATGATTGAATAGTAGCAGCTTGAAGGTTCATGCAGAAGGGAAAAAAAACAAAACATTTAAATTTCACTTTTATTATAGTACATATAAAAATATTTGCTCTAATCATAATATAATACATAAACTATTTTGAGAGTACAACTTGTGTCAAATACTCATAATTTTATAAATATTTCTGTAACATTAGTGTAGACAAAACAAACTTCAAAAATGACTAGGTTGTAATAGAAGAATTAAATTATAAATTCAGTGATGATAAAAATAACAAAAGTAATATAAATTGTATAAAATAAATAATTCATCAAACATATAAAGATTGGCAAAGCAAGTCAAGCTATGAAATTGACTACCATAAAAAATAAATTCATTCATTGCATGTTGTCCAACACCACAGCCATCGCTGAGGCTTGGGCCAGACTTGACCACAAGTTTGACTTGATGTACGCCAAGAGAGCCTTCGTACATTGGTACGTAGGTGAAGGTATGGAGGAAGGTGAGTTCTCTGAGGCCCGTGAGGATTTGGCTGCCCTTGAGAAGGATTATGAAGAGGTTGGCATGGATTCCGGAGAGGGCGAAGGAGAAGGAGCTGAGGAGTATTAGAGAACGTGATGCTGATGAAGAAACGACTGTTTTTTGAATGATGAAAATTTACGTTTTTTACATTATTTATTTGATTACTCCGGATACATTTGTTTAAAAGTCTGGTTGTTTTTTTTGATTACATTTTATACAGCAGCAGTTTGTGTTTTGATTTTTGAGAACCTTAGGAATTTTATGCAATGAAACTAAAATTCGAATGCCAAAAATTTTGAATACAAATTGAATAGTAGCGAAGCTAAGAAACTTTTGAAAAAGAAAAGTATCTCAAAAGAAAATTTGGATGTAACTAGACAAATAATTTGAAATTAATCATAAAACGAGATTTACAAAGAAAGTATACTGAAGACATTGAAAAAATTCTTGAAAAGCAGTGATGTGAAGTTTAAATTTGTTGCTGAAGCTGTCACATTTTCAAATATAACCGCCAAACAGCTCTACTTTCTGAAGGAGATGTGGCCATCTTTTCATATGGTCCTGATGAAATTCTTCATGAGCTTCAACCTCTATTCTCACCCATTTGAAATTAATTTTCTATATTGAAAAAAAAATTCGCTTGAGTTAATCTACGGAATCATTTGGCGGATTTTACCCATTCACGAATTCTTCCTTCGTAGTTGAGCTCCAAACTAACTCAACAAATATCGTCCTAACGGCCGATATAACTTAAGAAAGAAACAACTTTAATTGTAGAGTAAGTTCGGGGCCTTAAAAACTAAATCCGAATTCGTAAAATGGGTAAAATCCACCTTATGATTCCGCAGATATACCCATTCAAATTTTATTACCCCAATATTTTCTAAAATAGATTATATCGGATTAAAATCCATTACATGATTGAATAGTAGCAGCTTGAAGGTTCATGCAGAAGGGAAAAAAAACAAAACATTTAAATTTCACTTTTATTATAGTACATATAAAAATATTTGCTCTAATCATAATATAATACATAAACTATTTTGAGAGTACAACTTGTGTCAAATACTCATAATTTTATAAATATTTCTGTAACATTAGTGTAGACAAAACAAACTTCAAAAATGACTAGGTTGTAATAGAAGAATTAAATTATAAATTCAGTGATGATAAAAATAACAAAAGTAATATAAATTGTATAAAATAAATAATTCATCAAACATATAAAGATTGGCAAAGCAAGTCAAGCTATGGAATTGACTACCATAAAAAATAAATTCATTCATTGCATGTTGTCCAACACCACAGCCATCGCTGAGGCTTGGGCCAGACTTGACCACAAGTTTGACCTGATGTACGCCAAGAGAGCCTTCGTACATTGGTACGTATACTCCATTCACTTTTATAATGTAGCCCGGTTGGCCATGACATCCTGACAGATTTCACCGTGTATATTTTGAAATTGTTAGGTTATGGTCATTTTCCTGTCAGATAACTATGCAACGTTGTCCTCTCTATATAGAGGTCGTAGTAATTACTTATTTTTCAAATGTCAATCTACATTGATAAAGTAATGAATTTGAGAAAATATTATTTGAATTCGATAATTCCAAAGACCTGGCGAATGTTGAAGAAACTTTTGTCTCTGTTAATACTGAAAATATTTCACGTATATAAACATGGTTGAAAGATTTAGTTATGCTATTTTCTTGTAAGGAAATCAAGAATCGGGTTTTTCAAAATAAAGTCTTCAGTTCAGTCTTTTTGGGTGCACCAATAGAAGGATATTCTTTGCCGTCTCTTTCACTTAAAATCTTCCTTATTGTGTTGATGTGCAGCTAAAAAATAAATATCGATTCATATAAAATATAATTCCTTGGTTTTCACTTACATACGTCGAAAATGTTGCATAGCTTGTGTTGAATTATTGATTCCGAATTATCAGGGTTACTATCAGAAAAAGCCGATTTCAATTCTACAAAGCACTTCCTGATACTTTGCCTCTGCTTCTTCAAAACTACCTTCGGCATTTTTATTAGTTTGCAAGCTTTATTATGCTGAGATTTAGAAATCTAGAATCGATTGATAATAGTAGAAATTGAAATTTGGCAACGTCTTTTGACATTGCCGATATTTCATGAGTGCCAACCTGCGTCAGTTTTAAGGGAAAAAACTTGATAAACCTAAATCATGGCCAACCGGGCTACATTATAAAAGTGAATGGAGTATAGGTGAAGGTATGGAAGAAGGTGAGTTCTCTGAGGCCCGTGAGGATTTGGCTGCCCTTGAGAAGGATTATGAAGAGGTTGGCATGGATTCCGGAGAGGGTGAAGGAGAAGGAGCTGAGGAGTATTAGAGAACGTGATACTGATGAAGAAACGACTGTTTTTTAAAATGATGAAAATTTACGTTTTTTACATTATTTATTTGATTACTCCGGATACATTTGTTTAAAAGTCTGGTTGTTTTTTTGATTACATTTTATACAGCAGCAGTTTGTGTTTTGATTTTTGAGAACCCTAAAGAATTTTATGCAATGAAACTAAAATTCGAATGCCAAAAATTTTGAATGCAAATTAAATAGTTGCGAAGCTAAGGAAGTTGATCTTCTGAAAAAGAAAAGTATCTAAAAAGAAAATTTGGATGTAACTAGACAATTAATTTGAAATTAATCATAAAACAAGATTTACAAAGAAAGTATACTGAAAACATTGAAAAAATTCTTGAAAAGCAGTGATGTGAAGTTTAAATTCGTTGCTGAAGCTGTCATATTTTCACGTATTACTCTATTTTCTGAAGGAGATGTGGCCATCTTTTCATATGGTCCTGATGAAATTCTTCATTAGCTTCAACCTCATTTTTCACCCATTTGAAATTAATTTTCTGTATTGGAAAAAAAATTCGCTTGAGTTAATCTACGGAATCATTTGGCGGATTTTACCCATTCACGAATTCTTCCTTCGTAGTTGAGCTCCAAACTAACTCAACAAATATCGTCCTAACGGCCGATATAACTGTAGAAAGAAACAACTTTAATTGTAAAGGGTTTTTCAACAAGAACTTTGTTTTTCAATGTGGTAACACCGGCACCACTTGACAGTTTTGACATTTAGTTTTTGACGTATTCGCAGTATATGCTTTGGCTTTGGTTACAATGAATTCAATTTTGCTCGAAAATCGCATTAAAATAATTCAAATCCACTATGAAAATGGTCGTTCTGTTAAGGTTACATTTCGTAAAATTCGTGATATTTTCGGACAACATAAACGTCCTTCTGAGACCGCTATATCAAGAATGAAAATCCTAAAGCAATTATTTAGAAGTCTTTGCATGCTCAACGTGTCACTGTGTGGTGTGCTATGTGGTCTGGAGGTGTAATTGGGCCGTTTTTTTCGAAGATGAGGCTGGAAATGCGGTAACAGTAAATGGATCACGCTATCGCGAGATGTTAACAACTGAATTTTGGCCTATTATTGATGACATGGATGTCACTGAATTGTGGTTTCAACAAGACGGTGCCACATGTCACACAGCCAATGAAACGATCAATTTATTGCAAACCAAATTTCCCGATCGCATAATTTCGCGAAATTCAGCTGTTAAGTGGCCGGCCAGATCGTGTGATTTAACACCACTGGATTATTTTTTGTGGGGCTATGTTAAAGACAGAGTTCATACGGAGCCAATCGAACCGATTGCAGCCTTAAAACTCAAAATCCGTGATGTCATTAACGAAATAGACCCTCCATCTTGCCAAAAAGTGATTAAAAATTTTGATGAAAGAATCAACGTCTGTCAGCGTGGTCGTGGTGGACATTTGTCAGATATCATTTTTCATTCATAATTGCCGAACTTTTCTCTTTGTAATACAATAAAAATTTTATTCATTTTCCACTAAATTCTTTGTTTTATTTTGTTTAAAAAAACAAAGTTCTTGTTGAAACACCCTTTATAACTGCCAAAAGCTCTACTTTCTGAAGGAGATGTGGCCATCTTTTTATATGGTCCTGATGAAATTCTTCATGAGCTTCAACCTCATTTTCCACCCATTTGAAATTAATTTTCTGTATTGAAAAAAAATTCGCTTGAGTTAATCTACGGAATCATTTGGCGGCTTTTACCCATTCACGAATTCTTCCTTCGTAGTTGAGCTCCAAACTAACTCAACAAATATCGTCCTAACGGCCGATATAACTCCAGAAAGAAACAATTTTAATTGTAGAGTAGATTCGGGGCATTAAAAACGAAGTCCGAATTCGTAAAATGGGTAAGATCCACCCAATGATTCCGCAGATATAAAAAATTCAAATTTTATTACCCCAATATTTTCTAAAATACAGATTGTATCGGATTGAAATCCAGCACATGATTTAATTTAATTTAGCAGCTTGAAGGTTCATGCAGAAGGGGAAAAAAACAAAACATTTAAATTTTATTATAGTATATATAAAAATATTTGCTCTAATCATAATATAATACATAAACTATTTTGAGAATATAACTTGTGTCAAATACTCACAATTTCATAAATATTTCTGTAACATTAGTGTAGACAAAACAAACTTCAAAATTGACTAGGTTGTAATAGAAGAATTAAATTATAAATTCAGTGATGATAAAAATAACAAAAGTAATATAAATTGAATAAAACAAATAATTCATCAAACATATAAAGATTGGTAAAGCAAGTCAGGCTATGGAATTGACTACCATAAAAAATAAATTCATTCACATATTCCACCATAATTTCAAATGTTTTCTTATGATCTCGCTGAAATTGTTTTTGGAAGACTCCAAACAGTAACATAAAAAAATAAGTTTTTAACAAATTCATTGTAATATGTTGGAGATTCAATTCGCAAGATTCATTAAAATTATTGTTTATTCCATGAAAAAAATATTCATTATGAGTTTTCCTGACTAAGCGAAAAATTTCAGTGAGATTTATGTACATATGTATTTATGAGTAAGTGCTGAAATTAAGTGTTTTTGAAATTTCTCGAAGAGTTCAAAAAACTGAAGCAATAGGACTCCTACATTATATTTAAAGGGGCAATTTCGATTTTTTTTTTATTTCTGCAATGAAAATTCGAGCACAGGCGTTGGCCAGAGGAAATCTCATTTTCCCAATAATTCCAAAAATCCACATCCGATCGAATCGGAATCAAGAACACAGTTGAAAAAATTACCTCTTGAAGGAATCAAAGTTTTATGCGAAATTTGAACGGAAAATTTCTGAAATATAAAAGCTTTCAGAAAAAAAATTTTTTTTTCTACTCAAACGACTTCAACGAAAGTTTAGCAATATTTCGGATGGATACATCTCTGAAACCGTTATGCCGATCACACGCATTAACTAACAAAACCGGCGCATTCTAATAAGCAACCTACCCTGAAAATTTCATGTCGCTAGCTCATTCCGTTCGAAAGTATTCTTAAAAGAACTCATCGAAATAACCTATCATAAAAGCTTCTTAATGAAAGAATAAGGACCCTTGAAAGGTCAGAATACAAGCGCTAAGTAACAATTTCATTTAAAAATACCCTGTTTCCTACACCTAACCTCAACATCATACGACTTCTACAGAATCAAGCTTTACGACAACCTTGAAACTCTTTCGTTCCTCCTTATTTCCACCAACAAGAGGAATTTCAACAGCGAATTTTTTAGGCACACATGCAGTCTCCGTACAAGTCATGAGGTCGAAAATGACAGTGATCACATCTTCGCTGAAATTTGGATTTGGGGGCACGCTCAAGAAAAATTCAACATGCTTAATGCTTTCTCCAGATCTTGGTACACAAGAATACGAAGCATTTGGCAATGCCACCTCCCAATTTTGCGCCCCATTTTCTGTCAACTTAACCTCATTGAGGTCCACGGAAATATCAATGGACAGTTTACCCCCTTCTTTAAGTAAAGATATCGGAGATGTCTTTACTGTTTCACCCTTGTATTTAACTGCTGTTTTCGTATCTTCAGAAGCACTCAATTCCAAAGTGCTTAGTTTAGTTATTTTGTTACTGGCGTCCAATTCGGCTACTTTGATGCAATGATTGTTTGTATCGGCGATGTACAATTTGGACGCTTTCAAGCTCATGCACAATCCGGCGGGTTCCCTAAAGGATCCTTGTTTGTCCCCTGTGGATTTCGGTGGTGTTAAAGTAGAAACTGTGTTATTGTCGACGTCTACTATCTTGATTTTGTGATTGTAGGTGTCGGCTACGAAAACATGAGATTCATCTTTGGACATTGCGACTCCCAGTGCGTGTTGAAGTTTGGCATTGTATAACTTACCGTCCAAGTCACCAAAGCCAAACAGGTTCTGAAATTATAATTTTAGTTTAGTCTTGAAAAAAATATTTGGTAAACCCGCAAGATTTCCCGTCGCGAAGCTATAAGTAAGATATTCACACCATAGTAAGCAGTGTGAGTTCCTGAACAAAAAATATGAAGGCCAACATAGGCGGTCTCTCTTTGTTTGGAAGATATGGGCCCCCAAAGTTCCAAATTGTTGCATTTTCAGATTCTTTTTTCCGCCATAAAAAGGATCTCACTTCTCAAATCTAGTTCATAAATCATCTTTGAACCTTCAACCAACGAATAGCGACACTTTCTTTCAAGAATATTCATTATTTAAAGGAAGAAAAGTGAAAATATTAGACAACCACTTAACCTATATTTCTACGAAATACTTATCAATGTTAAAGCGGAGCTTGGCAACAGCGTCTTTTCATCGCTGGCCAACGTGTTATGACCAAAGAGTAGTTGCTGGCGGGAAATATGAAATGATGGACAGTTGAAGGATATGATTGTAAGGAAAATGCTTCTGTCACTGAAGAAGAGGTGGTTATTCTAAAATCAAAACAAAATCAATGAGAATATTTGTTTAAGGTTTCACTCTCAATATTTTCGTTTGAACTTTCTTTCCCCTTCACAATAGGGAGGTTTTTATCTACTTCGTTTTTTGTTGTCTTCGAGATCCCAGTTTAGAATGAGATTCAAGGTATTCCAATAAAATGGGTTATATAATAACCTCGATTTCATTGGAAATCTGGGAAGGGCGCGACCTATCACAAATGAAAAAAATGTACGTTGAAATATATATCAGGGTGTATTCTCATTCTATTACTATGTGTTTCAACCTTGTGGATTTCATTAGAAACGAATTCTCCTATTGGAAGATTCAGAGTATAGCAGTAAACACAGTAAGAACTAAGAACATATTTCATTTTTCTCGCCAGCAATAATCTGTCATTCACGAATACGCACGATGGCACGATTCCGACCGATGAAATTCGCGCCGTTGCCAAACTTCACTTTTAGACCGAGTGGAAATCAGAAGGAATAGAGGTTAAGTGGTTGTCTAGTAATTTCATTGTTTTTTCATTGAATATTGATTATTCTTGAAAAAAAGTGTTGCTTATTGTTGGTTGAAGGTTCAAAGGTGGTTTGTGAACTATACAGATGAAGTGAGAGATCGTTTTTATGGTGGGAAAAGGGACCTGAAAACGACTCATTTTGGAAGTTTGGGGGCCCATATCTTCCAAATTAAGGGAGACCGCCTATGTTCGATTTCACATTTTTCATTCAGAAAAACACACTGCGTACAATGATGTAAATATCTTTTTAATATCTCGGCGACGGGAAATCTTGCGGGTTTACCAAATATTTATTTATAAAAGTAATTCCATAACTTTATTTTTATCTCATTCGTATTGGAATTGATTGCAATCCAAGAACTACAAACATCAATGCAATAAAGATATTTGAGCAGTATCACCTAATTCACTTATTCAAGCAATTAATTTATAATATCATTACTTACATGAGGATCTTCTTTTCCTCCAACTACGGCAGAAACTCTTCCATCAACTAGTGATAACTTCCGAACAGTTGAGCTCTCACTGTCTGCAATGAATATTTCAGATGTTTTCTTGCACAAGGCAAGACCGGATGGCTGAGCAAATCCTGCTGTGTGTGGATAAGCGTTGTTTCTATTTTCCTCGCGTCCTGAACCTACAAGACACGAGAATATATATAAAGTAGTTCATAAATCATGGAATGAGAATAGGTGGATGACCAAAATAAAATTCATAAAAAATTTTAACCTCACACCATATCGAATGGCGCCCAACTCGTGGCTGAATTAGCTTGAAACTCCAAAATGAAAACCAATATTTGAAATTTGATATCTATGCGAAACTATATCAAAATTTTATTAAAAATTAAAAAGAATTGGGGACTAGGCCTAGTAGACAAGATGATAAGAATAAGATACAACAGGAGAACTCAGTTAAAAAAAATTTCAAAAAGCACTGCCGTGAAGGCAGCAACTTTTGCGCGCATGTTCAATGTAGATGACCGCTTCAGCAACGAATTTGAGCGTGCGCGCAAAAGCTGCTGCCTTCACGGAAGTGCTTTTTGAAATTTTTTTCTGATAAATTACTGGATTTCAATTCGATCATATCTGTATTTTTGGACATATTGTAAAAATAAAATTTTGAATGGGTATATCTACGGAATCATTGGGCGGATTTTACCCATTCACGAATTCGACCTTCGTTATTAAGCCCCAAACCTACTCTACAAATATCGAGTTTCTAAGTCGTTTCTTCCGGAAGTTATTGTGTTTACGGTCAGCCTAACGGCCGACTGCGTAAACACAATAACTTCCGAAAGAAACAACTTAGAAACTCGATATTTGTAGAGAAGGTTTGGACCTTAATTACGAAGGCCGAATTCGTGAATGGGTAAAATCCACCCAATGATTCCGTAGATATACCCAATCAAAATTTTATTTTTCCAATATTTCCAAAAATACAGATCAGATCGAATTGAAATCCAGTAATTCATCAAAAATAACAGTTCGAAGTTTCATACAGAATTTAATGAGGATGATATGATGAGAAAATCATAGAAATTTTTTTTTTCAAATTGTTCTAATAACACGATTATCACGAAATTTTGCATAAAGTTGTCTTTCAGCGTCTTAAAACTAGGTGTGAAGTTTAATCAGGACTGAATCAGTGTTTCTCGAGTTATACCGAAAAAATCAACGATATCGAGAAGAAAAACTCGAAATTTGACATATTTTTTCCCGATATCTCCAAAACTTATGATCGTATCGAACTGAAATTTGGTACATTGCTGTGAGATTAGAAGGTCAAAGCGTGAGTATAATTTTTCTTGGATATGATGAATGGTTTCCGAAAAAAAATTTTTTTGTAAAAAAATTTCGAAAAAATTTTTTTTTTAAATTTACTGACAATATGATCTTGACGAAATTTGGCTCAAAGTTGCGCGTCGTTGTACTTCACCTAACTGTCAAGTTTGAATCAAATCGCTCAAGTACTTTCTGAAATAAAAAATAAATAACTTCAAAACTTCAAATGCCTATAACTCCGAAACTATTCGATCGATTTGGCCCATTAACGAACTTAACCGCGGCATTCCAATGCGCGACCTACCCTGAAAGTTTCAAGTTCCTAGCTCACTTCGTTCGACAGTTATCGTGTCTACGGCCGGCCGGACAGAATCGATTTTGACACCGGATTCGTCATCAGTGAGTCCAACCTAGTCGATTGAGACCATTTTCGGCTCAATCATCCAAAATTACAGACATTTGGACAAAACGATAGCACGCTGTTCCCCTAGAACATGCGCGCAAAAACACCCTTTACATGATCAACTTAAGGTTAATATGCTTGTATGAAAGTTTTCACATTTCTAAATTCTGAATAAAGACATGATTTAATGAGAGAAATTCTATCAGAATCAACAAATCAATTCTAGGTAAATCTGAACTAATTGCCTCTTTACACTCAGAATAAGAGATTGTCGAAACTTAAAATGGACTTGCTTGCTCAAGCAACGTTTACCAAACAGTGACCTAATGCGTTCTGATTGGCGCTCAACCTGTCATTCAGAAGTTTTTTGATTAATTTCGCTTGTAAAATGGTTCAATAATATTTCTAATCATTCATGAACCAGTACATTAATGAAGAATTCGGTTGATTCTTAGTTACTGCCATCTAGAGTGTTCACTGTACTGCAACTTTCGAGGTTAACTAAACGGTATTCAAATGAATGTTGATGAAAAAACACTGCAAATTTACACAAAGGTTTATTATTTTCTCAGTTAAATAACCCAATATACCATTGATAACTTTAACAACTTGAAACCGAATGCTATGATTAATTTTCGACATTATTGGAAATTTGCAGCGTTTTTCTTTATAACTCAGGAACCACTTGTCGGAAATCATCCGGGTAAATTTTTTAGGGTTTAGTTATGCAACAGTAATCAACGTTTAAAATTTCATGAAAATTGGGTGATAAGTTTTCTAGAAATAATTTTTTTCCCCCCAACCCCCCATTTAGAGCCCTTAGGGTACACCGATCCTGCTGAAAAGCTTGGAGGATCAACTCCGAGTGACACACGATTTTTCCACCAAGTTTCAAGGTTTTCCGTTCAGTACTTCCAGAGAAAAGCCCCGGACAACGGACGGACGGATTTTTTTTTATTCGTTTATTCAAATCTACATACTCCAAAACCTAAACTGTGAAATATTCAGGGGGGCTTAAAATTTTTTTTTGGTTGGTCACTAAGGTTTATTATTTGATTTTATCAAATAATAAACCAAAACAAAAACATAATCTGTTTTCTCTCTGTAGTGTTCACGTCCATGTTCAAAAATAAGCTAATATATCGCATCTATCGAATTTCTGTCCAACTCCAGCGTAGATTACCCCATAATGTGTGTTCTTTGAAACAAATCTTCAATTCAACTTACCAGCAATAGCCATGCAAGTCCCGGCTGAAGCAGTTTTCTTCTTCCACATCACGGTATCGTTTAAAAACAGAGCCCATATCTGATGATTCCCAGCCATCGCGATAACCAAATACTCGCAACCCTCCTTGGTCTTGTACAACGCCAGATCCCAAGGCGAAGACAACTGTTGCTTCTTCCCTGGCTTACCACCGGTATGATCGGTCCTTTCTTGAACCCCATTACCCGCGACAGTCTCCACCGTGTTCTTCGACAGATCTACCAACCTGACAGCGTGATTCTCAGTATCGGCAACATAAAGTTTCGTTTCATCGTAGAATAAGACACCTTGAGGACTGTTAAATTGAGCCATTTCAACGGTACCATCTTTAAGGCCTGCTTTGGACGATCCTATTTGTTTCAGGATCTCACCGTTGTCGTTTAAGATCAAGATCCTATTGTTGCCGCTGTCAGAGACTGCTAGGATCTCTTTGTTGTCCTTTGTTAGGATGTTGGCGATCTTACCGGGGAATAGCAAAGGGCCTCTTTTCTCTGGTAGATAGTGGTACACAGATTTCATCTCCAGCTTGTGATCGGAGATTTGGCCTAGTTTCTTGTAATGTTTTAGGATGTTACTTATGTAAACTTTTAGTTTTTCTTTGTGCCCTTCGCCGGTTAGAAGAACTATGGGGTTGGAGTTTGGACCTATGAGCATGAGGGACGGCCAACAGTACACGCCGCAATTTTGCCACATGTCCATCTCGGGATCGTTTACTACAGGGTGTTTGATGTTGTAACGTTGCACTGCTGCTAGAATGTTAGAGGAAATTTTTTCGTTTTGGAACTTGGCGCTGTGTACGCCAATCTAAAATAAAAAAAATTTAGGCTATAGGTAAGATTCATACTATTTTTGCGGCCATATTTAACATTTTGGGTTTGCACGATAACTTGAGAACGGAAAGAGTTAGTGACTTGAAAATTGTAGGATAGGTTGCGTATCAAAATGCGCCGGTTGGGTTCATTAATGGGCTATATCAGCAAAACGGTTTCAGAGTTATTCTCATTTGAATTTTTGAGGTTATTTCCCCGATATCTCAGGAACTGATGCGATCGGATTGAAACTTGGTTAGTAGTTGAAAAATACCGGCCATCAACTGCTCGCGAAATTTGATTGTGATCGTATAGTTGGTGAGTTAAAAAAAAATTATTTTCGAAAATTTTCCAATTCAACTCAAAAAATTTTTTTTCGGATACTATTCATCGGATTTCAATGAAATTCTGCACATACCATGCAATCAATATTTCACAACAGTGTACTAATTTTCAGTTTGATCCGATTCTTATTAATGGAAATATTACAAAAACTATATGTGAATTTTTGTTTTTTCGTCTGAATCGTTGATATTCCCGAAATATCTCATAAAATATTACTACAATCATGATGAAACTTGGTAACTAGTTGAAAATTGTTGATGTACAATTCCGTACAGAATATAGAAACGATAGTGTCATTAAAACAATTGAAATGAAAATTTCAAAATTTTGAATTTTCGGAATTTTTTGGAAATCATCCATCAGATCTCAATGAAATTTGGCACAGACCTTGGAGTCCATTTTTAAAAGCAGTGTAGAAAATTTAGCTTCGAACCTATCTTTATTTTCAAGCATATTAGGAAAATATTATGTAAAACTTCGCGTTTTTCTTTTTGTATCGTTATTATTTTCGGAATATCTCAAGAAATACTGATCCGATCATGATGAAACTCGGTTACTATTTGGGAAATGCTGAAGAGCAAACTTGTGCAAAATTTCGTGACAATCGTGTGATTAGAATTAAAAAAAAAGTTCCGTAATCATGAAGTAAAGCTGTGGTTCACGGGGTCAATACGTGAGTAGGTGACCGCATAGGAAACGAAGTTCAACATGCGCGCAAAAGATGCTGACTACAAGTTAGTGCTTTTCTAGAACTTTTTGAATTTCATTTCTATTGGATCTGTAATTTTAGAAATATTGAAAATATCTGATATTTAATTGATACAGTATTTCATCTTCGCAATAGTTTGGATGTATGTGATCAAGCTAAAATCTAGTACGCGGTTGAAATATGACGGCTTGAGGGTCAAATTCGAACGATATATGACTGAGAAAAAAATTCGTCTAAAAATTTTCTTCACAAAGTTTTACATCAGTTTTTGTATCGATATTTTACGTTTAACTACCGAGCTTTCATTCGATCGGACCAGTAGTTTTCTAGTTATTTAGTAGTGAATATTGCAGATATAATAATTTTTTTTCACTCATTTAAAATTTTTCAAAAATGTATAGAACTCTAAAACATAAACTGAAAGTTCTATTATGATTCTCATCATAACAAACTTCAGTAAAATAATTGCTATTGAAAATGTCAATCTCAAGACATTAGCAACAAACCACAGTGAGAATGATTCACGCTTGGTTGATGACATCAAAAAATGAGTATCTTATCTCTGGTTCAATATACATCTTGAGGAAATTTGAACCACATAAATTACGCAATTCAACTGTTCATGAAATTACGAAATCATACACTTTCTACATGGACAATTAAAGTTAGAGTTTCTCTATTCTAAATGGAGGTCATCATCGTCTTAGAAACTAATTGCATTTCCAAATAAGTAATGAGTTTTACTATCCCCTATTTGTGTTTGAATTAATATGTAGTTTTGATAAATTTTACACTCAGTATTGGAAGGTTTGATGATACAAATTGACTTTCAAAAAATTAAGATTGAGAAAAAACTGTTCATGATTTTTTTAGTTATGACTGAGGTTGTTGAAAAATGTATCCACAGTCTCTCGTTTTATGTTCCTTTCGTAAAAATCTATGTTGACGATACCTTCCTAGCAATTCCTGATGACAAGTCCAGTGAACTGTTGGATGCTTTCAATAGTTTTCATGAACGTATTAAATTCACAATAGAACAAGAAGTGAATGGAGAGTTGGCATTCTTGGACACCACAGTGGTACGTCGAGATGATGGTGCCCTCACTACGAGGTGGTATATGAAGCCTTCGAGTTCAGGACGCTTGTTAAATTTCAGATCTCATAGTCCGAGATCACAGAAACTTGCTGTCGTTAAAAACTTGATCTATCGATCTATCAGTCTAAGCAGTGCGAATTTCCATCAAGAGATCATCAAAAAAATTAAAGACCTTTTGAAAAATAACGACTACCCTACAGCTCTTGTTAATAAAATACTGAACGAATATGGATCACCCGATCAGGCACAATTGAATAGAACGGGGTCCACAATAGGTGATCTTCAATATTTCAGGTTTCCGTATATACCTAATATATCTTTCAAAATCGCTCGCTTGCTCAACGCACAATGTAATATTAGGATAAGATTGGCTTTTTATAGTGTGAGAAAAATTAAGATGGTTTATTCTCCATTAAAGGATACTACCCCAGTTTTAAACTGTTCAAATCTAGTATACAAAATTCCTTGCGAAAATTGTGAGAAGTGTTATGTGGGCCAAACTAGACAGTTATTAAAAACAAGAATCAATCAACACAAATATGATTGTAATGAAAGTTTCCGCAATAAAGAGCAAAAGACATCTTTAGCACTCCACCACTTTGAGGAGGGTCACCGCTTCGCTTTCGGTGACGTTGAAATTTTGGATTGGGAGGAGAATTGGCCTAGACGAAATGTGAGTGAAATGGTTCATATAAGGTTACAAGATACTGTAAATACAAGAGCTGATACTCAAAATTTGAGTATGATCTATAATAATTTGTTGAATTTATACCGGAATAGGCAACAATGATTGTAAATACCGCAGGGTAGTAAAAACCATTCTCAGCATATGTTTCAAATGTTATATGGATATAAGTACACCGTAATTGTAACTCGATTTGTTAAGTCTAGTGTTTGTCGTCGTCAATGACGTATCATGTTTATTTATTAATTTATGGTTTTAATTGTATATATGAGTGGATTTTTATGCTTTTAACTGATTGTGAATTTTGTTTTGTCTCTGTAGTGGTGATTCGTTCTCCAGTTTTATTCTTACATCTATGTTAATTTAAAAGCTGCTAATTTAGGTAAGTCATCTCTATTGTTCGTCTTTACAATGCACAGTTGTGTCAAATAGCTTTATGTTGTTACAGCCTTGAAAATGTTGGAAAAATCCAACGAAACGTCGGCATAATTAAATAAGCTTTTTCAACAATAATTATTGTCTCATTCCTGTGAAACAAACTCCGTATTGAGAAAAAAATTTGTTGAAAATTTTTCAATTTTCTCTACTCACAACAACTAATCCATCTTCTACGGTGAATTCTTCCTCTATTTCTTTCAAATCTGGCAATATATGCATGCAGTTGATGCAGCAATAAGTAAAAAAGTCCAATAATACTACTTTACCTTTCAAATCATGCTTGAATGAAATTGGTTTAGGTACATTGAACCATTCAAGACCTGTAATTCAGAACATTCCATATTATACGAATTAGTAAACTTCATTTGAAATTAACAAACCTTTTTTGAAATCCTTCACGGGCTCATATTTCACCTCTGTAAGATATTTGCTGAAGGCTTTTTCCAATTTTTCACCTTTTAATCCGTTAATGCAAACTGCTAATCTACCGTGAGAACCTCGAAATTCCTCTTCCATTTTGTTTTTAAATAAGCGTTTGAACATCAGCGGAAAAACCTTTCTACTAAAAATTTTATTCATGTACGTGAAAGTTTTATTGTTCAATTTATTTAAATTTCTTTGCGATGATATTTTAGGTTAGCGTAGATCGAATGTCAAATACCATAGAATAAAAAAAGACCAAAGGAATATAGAACTTCATGAATATAACTTGAGGAAATATTTCCCTTTTAAAACGGATATTCGAATGAAACGCGACACACATTGATAACCTAGGCCGTGTTTTTCCTCTGAAAAATAATTTTGTCGAAAAATCGAAGCAATAATCTCAAATATCAAAATATGAAGGAGAATGGGATACATCATTATCTATGAAACAATTTTCGATCATATGCCCGACCGTCATCCGTCATTGTGACGTTTAGAATACTCGTGTTATGGCTATTGTTTGTGTTTATTGATGATGTCCAATAAATTAGATTCTTTTGCCCCAAGCTCAGGGATGGAAGCATGTCTCTCCCTTGAAAAGGAGTTGGATAAACTCCTGGTTCGATTTGAGGGTGTCAAAGAATCAGGCATCGGCCTCCTTGATACTGTCATCAATGATATAAAGAATCTTCAACAAGAACTCAGCAATGGTAAGAATTCCGAATTTACCCTTTGTTCTTTAAATTTGTTTTGTACAAACAATGACTAAACTTTCTTTCAGTTCCTGAAGATCAGTTAATCACAAAAGACCAGGTTGACTTTGTCAAAGAATCAATGTTTAAAGCAAAATCAACTCTAGCTAAATTTGGAGGAGATCATAGGGAACTTCACAGTGCATTGTCTAAATATGGTAAATTAATCGATAGAAATTTTGTTGCCGACTATGCTGCCACTAGCAGACCAAACATTTTTAACAATCCAGATAAAGTAAGCCTATTGAACAAAATTATATGCCAACATTATCACAGACAAGGAATGCATGATGTTGCCGAAGCTCTGGCTGAAGTAAGTTCCTCTGTTGTTCTTCTTAGGTACTACTCAAACCTTATAATTAATGTGTAGAATAGAGGACCTTCAAAATTTGTGTGATAATTTTTGTGAAATTTATTGATATTAATATGGCTAGGTGAATTACTTAGTAAGCTATTACTAACATATGTTTTATTCAATTATTATTATATTTTTTGTTGCCTCAGTAATTAGGTTGAAATGTTGCAAAAATATAATAATTATTACTATCCAATTATGTTAAACTTTCGAGAAATTAAGTATCATCAGTATCCTCCTTATGAAGTCATAATTTCTGATCTTTATTTAAGAAGTAAACTGTGTCTGACATGTTGATATTAATATTTTGAAGTTTAATTTGAAATTATTCTTCCAGAATTCTGAAGAATAAGTCTTTTTACCTGTGAACAATATCATTATCCAGAAAATTCAAACCATAATTGAAATATTGCTATGAGCTTGTGTTCTAACTTTCTCTGTGGAAATTTCTTATCAAATTCAAATTCCAAAAAAAATTGTCAGCACTTTAGAGATTTTTCTGAAAAAGTGTTGCAAAACCTCAAAAAAATATTTATTAAATAATATTAATTTACAACTTCCCAATTTCAGGAAACTGATGTACAAGTTGAGTTCACGGAAAAAGAATCTTTCGGAGAATTAAATCACATTTTAGACTGTTTGAGAAATAAGGACTTAGAACCAGCACTTGTCTGGGCTACCGCACATTCACAAGCTCTGGAAAACATTAGTTCACCTCTAGAATTCAAATTACACAGATTGAAATACATCGAGCTCCTGAATAAGGGTACAAATTATCAGACTGAGGCAATCACTTATGCCAGAAATCATTTTAGGAAGTTCGTTAAGCTACATGAAAAAGGTAAAAATCCCGTTTTAACTTCATATGATTGGTATTTTTTATGCACTTGTTTAAGAATGATATTTTCAAGATGCAGAGTGCGTTTGTCAATTTTGATACTCAAAACAAAACCAGACACCTCTTGCAGAGTATCGTGCTTTTTTATGGGGGTCAGAACCATGACCTAAACTCCATTCACTTTATAAACTATCTCAGTTGGCCATGATTTAGGTCTATCAAGTTCTTTTACTTGAAACTGATGCAGGTTGGCATTGGTGAAATATCAGCAATGTCAAAATAATTCTCAGAGACGTTGCCAAATGCCAATGCCAATTTATTTTTTACTCTCAATCTCAACATAATCATCACGCTTGGAAACTAAAAATGCCGAAGGTAGTTTTGAAACACCAGAGACAAAGTATCGGAAGTTCTATGTAGAATTGAAATCTGCTTTTTCTGATAGTAACCCTGATAATTTGGAATCAATAATTAACTACAAGCTATCCAACATTTTCGTCGTGTGTGAGTGAAAACACAATTCAGTGTATCGTCGACATAGATTCCCAAGAACTTTGTGAATTGAGTTAGTTTTTTCAAGGTGACACAGGTTTTGTTGTACTACGATATTTTCATACTAGAGTATTTCAAGTTGAGCAACAAGGTATTTAAATGTCTTCTGCAGACTTATTTATTGAGAATTTTGAAAAGTAGGGAGTTCCATAAGTTCATCTGTTCGTTTAAAAGTTTTACTGCAGGGTTATTCGAGTACTTTTATTTTTTTTTTCGAATTAACTATCAGAAAGTAACGGACTACTCTATCCATTATTTTTCAGTAAAATTTTAACTCAAGATTCTTGATGACTGTACAAGATAATAGCATAACTGAATCTTCCAACCATGTTTATATACGTGAAATATTTCCAGTATTAAAGTTTCTTCAACATTCGCCAGGTCTTCGGAATGGGGGTTTTTCCTGAATTTGGGATATTACTGCACCTGCAAATTTGAACATAATTATTATGGGTTTGATTGATCATTTTCCCAAATAACCTTCAAAATTGGGGTTTGCGATTTGTCAGGCATGCATGAAGTGACAACGGTGTTCAGTAGAATAGCTTTTTCTACTATAGAATAATGAAATATTTATTCCTATTCTGTGGTACACACGTGTTCTTTGTCAATATAACCAAACAATTTCCGTTTGCGATTTGTCAGTAATATGACAGTCTGTGCTCTTCTTTTTCTATTTCTTGGTCGTTGTCTTCTACTCTAACCAGATCGAAGTATAGCTATCTCTGTTTTCCTAAGCAAAACATATTTGACGTCCTTTTCTTTCCGAGAAAGCTGAATTCGACGTTGCCATATCGTGCATGCATGACAAATACCTTTAAATGCAAATCCCCATTTTTTTTTCAGTTTTAGGTGATCAAACTTTTTTTAAAAAAAATAATATTGAAATTATATGTTTGAAATGTGATGTCCTAAAGGTTTTTCATGAAAATAACTGCATTTTCGTTTAAAGGAAAAACCCCCATTATTGAATTCACATAATATTTTCTCAAATTCATTATTTTCCCAAAGTAAATTCACATTTTGAAAAATACGTAATTACTACGACCTCTATGTAGAGAGGACAACGTTGCGTAGTTATCTGACAGGAAAATGACTATAACCTGACATTTTCAAAGTATACATGGTGAAACGTGTCAGAATGTCATGGCCAACTGGGATAGTTTATAAAAGTGAATGAAGTATAAATGTTAAGTTATTTAACATTTTTTTGTTGACTTCTGTGAAATGTTTGTTGCATTGCTTGTTTGGCAATATTTCTACTATTTTGTGTCTTGAGTTTCCATCTGTTGAGTTAATTATGCCTTTATTATCTCTTTAAACATCAAAAGTTTTTTATTGCGTGAGTTCAGTCACATAAACTTGACGGACCTATCCCGAAGCTTACCGATTGACTTCATAAAAGTGAAAAGATTATATGTGTATGTGTTGTATCAATCCGTATCGTTCATTTTCATTTGTATATTTCAGGCAATATAACGATATTGTGGGGTCGTTTTGTCCTGTGAAATCAAAACACGCAATAAAGAAAGGGATTAGCCTGTTTATTTTTCTCTCGAGTGTTATAACAAAAGTGAATTCGAAAGGCAATAAAATTCTCTTTGTTGGACCACAGGCTAACAATTCTTCGGCGTAAATCTTCTCGAGAGCCGTCAGGTAGCTGGCGCCGGCTTGTGGTCGGTCGTGGAGCCAAGGGATGTTTAGGCGCCTGTCGGTACTGAAGAGCTTCCGTCTTCGAGGGGGGTAAAAACCAGATGTTGGCTCTTGCTGAATTTCTTCGTCTTGATACGGATAAAGATGGAATGCAGATGTCGGTCAGGAATGCGGCGTCGAGATCGAATATCTTCTTAGCGGTGATATGCAGATGGATTGGAGAGAGTGTGATTTTTGGGAGCGGAGCGAAATGTATTTATACGATTTCTCAGAGATTTGAATTTCGTGTTTCGACTCCGCCCTTTTTTCCGTTTTTGTTGAAGCGGATAAACTCGTTACAATATAAATATCTGTTATTTGGAATATGAGAGAAAACTTTATTTCAGGCTAGTCCTGTTGGTATTCCTTGAAGAATATTGAACAACAACAACCGTATATTTCCAGATATCCAAGTGCTCATGGGCATGTTGCTGTATATTCCAAATGGTATCAACACATCTCCGTATAGCTGTCTGGTTAGCGAAGAACTCTGGGTCGACATATACGAACTATTCACCAAAGACGCCTGCCAACTGATGGGTATAACTGTCCACAGCCCTCTTGCCATTTGCTTGAACGCCGGTTGTGCCGCCATACCTGCCCTTCTGAACATAAAGCAGGTCATGATGCAGCGACAGGTCGGACCCATGTGGAACGGCAAAGACGAACTCCCGGTGAGTGAATTCTGCACCTTATTTTGTTAGATACCAGGGTGAACTCGCAAATTTTTGTTCTGAATTTCAATTCGATCCGATATTTACTTTCGGAGATATGAGGA
The DNA here is from genome assembly GCA_958510865.1 of Myrrha octodecimguttata. Lineage (NCBI taxonomy): Eukaryota > Metazoa > Arthropoda > Insecta > Coleoptera > Coccinellidae > Myrrha > Myrrha octodecimguttata. The sequence goes on along the minus strand of OY294061.1, from coordinate 54,202,073 downwards.
AATAAAAAATGACAAATTTCGTTGTTATTTGGAATTTTACATTGTTTCCGCAATATCTCAAGAAGTACAAATGCAATCAGATTGAAACTTCGTAATCATGTGGAGGTTACCAACACGCAAATAGCTGCAAAATTTCGTGTTGATCTAATAGTTGGAATTTGAACGAGTGCGCAAAAGCTCCTGACCTCACGTCACTGCTTCTCTAGATTTTTTTTATGGGCATGTTAACCTGAAAATATTATGTAAAATGGTTTTTTTCAAATGGAACACTCTGTATTTTAGTTTTCTTATCCCAATCCTAATTTTTTGCGCGCATGTTCTAGGGGAACAGCGTGCTATCGTTTTGTCCAAATGTAATTTTCGATGATTGAGCCGAAAATGGTCTCAATCGACTAGGTTGGACTCACTGATGACGAATCCGGTGTCAAAATTGATTCTGTCCGGCCGTAGACACGATAACTGTCGACAGAAGCAAGCTAGCTACTTGAAACTTTCAGGATAGGTTGCGCATCAGAATGCCGCGGTTAAGTTCGTTAATGGGCCAAATCGGTCGAATAGTTTCGGAGTTATAGGCACTTGAAGTTTTGAAGTTATTTATTTTTTATTTCAGAAACTACTCAAGCGATTGGATTCAAACTTGGCAGTTTGGTGGAGTATAACGACGCGCAACTTTGAGCCAAATTTCGTCAAGATCATATTGTCAGTAAATTTAAAAAAAAAATTTTTTCGAAATTTTTTTACAAAAAAATTTTTTTTTCGGAAACCATTCATCATATCCGAAAAAAATTATACTCACACTTTTACCTTCTAATTTCACAGCAGTGTACTAAATTTCAGTTCGATACGATCATAAGTTTTGGAGATATCGGGAAAAAATATGTCAAATTTCGAGGTTTTCTTCTCGATATCGTTGATTTTTTTGGTATTACTCGAGAAATACTGATTCAGTCCTGATTAAACTTCATAGCTAGTTTTAAGATGCTGAAAAACAACTTTATGCAAAATTTCGTGATAATCGTGTTATTAGAACAATTTGAAAAAAAAAATTTCTATGAATTCCTCATAATATCATCCTCATTAAATTCTGTATGAAACATCGAACTGTTATTTTCGATGAAGTACTGGATTTCAATTCGATCTGATCTGTATTTTTGGAAATATTGGAAAAATAAAATTTTGATTGGGTATATCTACGGAATCATTGGGTGGATTTTACCCATTCACTAATTCGGCCTTCGTAATTAAGGTCCAAACCTTCTCTACAAATATCGAGTTTCTAAGTTGTTTCTTTCGGAAGTTATTGTGTTTACGCAGTCGGCCGTTAGGCTGACCGTAAACACAATAACTTCCGGAAGAAACGACTTAGGAACTCGATATTTGTAGAGTAGGTTTGGGGCTTAATTACGAAGGTCGAATTCGTGAAAGGGTAAAATCCGCCCAATGATTCCGTAGATATACCCATTCAAAATTTTATTTTTACAATATGTCCAAAAATACAGATATGATCGAATTGAAATCCAGTAATTTATCAGAAAAAAATTTCAAAAAGCACTGCCGTGAAGGCAGCAGCTTTTGCGTGCATGTTCAAATTCGTTGCTGAAGCGGTCATCTACATTGAACATGCGCGCAAAAATTGCTGCCTTCACGGCAGTGCTTTTTGAAATTTTTCTTGTTTCAAATATGTACAGGGTGCCAATTTGAAAACTTTCCACCCCTATTATCTCGAGACGGGTTAGGTTTTTATGAAATCGCCAGGACACTTCAATTTTATTATCGAGGGGGAACAATTTTTATGTAGAAATCACTTTGCCTCTTTCAACCCCCTACCCCCCAGAACCTCCCTCTCGAAAATCTTAAGGACAATAGGGGTTGAAAGATACGTCATTTGAAAGAGCTTTTTATTCTCTACATTTTGGCACCAATTTTTTCTAATTTGAGTGCTGCGTTGCCAAGTTAAGGTTATTTAAAGATTGTAAATTACTCATTTTTAGACATAATTCCTGTGAGTGTTTTTATTCCGTTAAAGCTGAGACTTTTATTGGAACATTTTTTTTAAAGTTAGTTAATTGTTTTGATACACTAATAAATCATTTTATTAACTTATTGACTTACTGTTTTTTGACATGACCTCAAAGAGAACAGTTGCATTCATCACTGAAAGTGTTTATCGATCTGATAAATTTTTTTGGTTACGAAAGATGAACATTAAATTAATTTTTTTTCTTTTTCTTTTATTTTCGTTTGCAATGAAATTCGTATCAATACAATTTGTTGATATGACTAATAAATCATTTTATTAACTTATTGACTTACTGTTTTTTGACATGACCTCAAAGAGAACAGTTGCATTCATCACTGAAAGTGTTTATCGATCTGATAAATTTTTTTGTTTACGAAAGATGAACATTAAATTAATTTTTTTTCTTTTTCTTTTATTTTCGTTTGCAATGAAATTCGTATCAATACAATTTGTTGATATGATCTGAAATTTAAAATATTATTTAGTGAACTTTCCTAACAGTCAATATCACAAGGTATTTAAATCAGTTAAAATTCATTGGTATAATTTGTGTTAATGTAAAAAACTATGGTATACACGTTTAGGCAAAGAATTGAAACGATTTTTATTTATGGTGAGCAAGGAAGATACGCAAGAAGAATTCATTATTATACAAGAAGATATTGACTGGTAGGAAAGTTCACTAAATAATATTTTAAATTTCGGATCATATCATCAAACCGTATTGAGACGAATTCCATTGCAAACTAAAATAAAAGAAGAAGAAAAAAATTTAATGTTTATCTTTCATGACCAAATATCGGATCGATAAACACTTTTAGTGATGAATGCACCTGTTCTCTTTATGGTCAAGTCAAAAAACAGTAAGTCAATAAGTTAGTAAAATGATTTATTGGTGTCTCAAAACAATTTACTAACCTTAAAAAACATGTTCCAAAAAAATTCTCAGCTTTAACGTAATAAAAACACTCACAGGAATAATGCCTAATAATGAGTAATTTACAGTCTTTAAATAACCTTAACTTGGCAACGCAGCACTCAAACTCGAAAAAAATGGTTCCAAGATGTGGAGAATAAAAAGTTCTTTCAAATGACGTATCACTCAACCCCTATTGCCATTTAAGATTTTCCAGAGGGAGGTTCTGGGGGGTAGGGGGTTGAAAAAGGCAAAGGGATGTCTATATGAAAATTGTTCCCCCCTCGATAATAAAGTTGACGTGTTCTAGCGATTTTATAAAAACCTAACCCGTTTCGAGATAATAGGGGTGGGAAGGTTTCAAATTAACACCCTGTATACTTTATTGAGGTTATCTTGGTCAGTTAATATAGATTCTTCGTCTGAATCTAAGGCAGCAGTAGCACGTCACACCACAATGCTGCAATTTTTTCATCAAAGTAGCCGTGGATAATAAAACAACTGATATTTATTTTATTTATTTATTAACAAAAATTTAAATTGATTGTTCAAAATGGCCCCCATTTACTCCTACACACAATCGATTTCTTCTCACTAACCTGATCTATTTATTACTTACAGATCGAGATTGATTTGGGACCGGATAGTAGGTATCATTCAATGTTTGCCTGTCCTATTTTAAGGCAACAGTCCACAAAGGTCAACCCACCAATGAGGCTCGTTTGTGGACATGTTATATCTAAAGATGCTTTGACTAAACTCTGCAGTGGAAACAAGTAAGTTCATTTTTCTCTCCTTTTCTTGGTGAACCCAAAAATTTTCTGTCGCAAGCAATTGGTTATAGATATTTGCATCAATGTATTCAGTGTGTTCTGAACGAAAATCTGCTGTTGAAGCTAGGTGGTCTCTACTAGAACGACCAGAAGATAAGGGCCCGCAAAGTTCTAAATTGATGCATTTTTTAGGTCACTTAACCCACCATTAATAGATCACTTGTTTCTTTTATATACTCCATTCACTTTTATAAATAATCCCGGTTGGCTTTGACATTCTGACATTTTTCACCGTGTATATTTAGAAAATGTTAGGTTATAGTCATTTTCCTCTCAGATAATTACACAACGTTGTCCTCTCTACATGGAGGTCGTAGTAATTACGTATTTTTCAAAATGTGAATTTACTTTCGGAAAGTAATGAATTTGAGAAAATATCATGTGAATTCAATGATTCCGAAGACCTGGCGAATGTTGAAGAAACTTTTTTCTCTGTTAACACTGGAAATATTTCACGTATATAAACATGGTTGGAAGATTCAGTTATGCTATTTTCTAGCATGGAAATCAAGAATCGAGTGTTGAAATTTTACTGAAGAATAATGGATAGAGTACTCCATCACTTCGTGATGGTTCATTTGAAAAAAAAAATATATAAGTACTCGAATAACCCTGCAGTAAAACTTGTAAAAATTCCCTAATTCCCTACTTTTCGAACTTCTCAAGGAATAAGTCTATAAAAGACATTTAAATACCTTGTTGCACAACTTGAAATATTCCAGTATGAAAATGTAGTAGCACTACAAAACCTGTGTCACCTCAAAAGAACTAACTCAATTTACAAAGTTCTTGGGAATCTATGTGAACGATATACTCCATTTACTTTTATAAAGTAGCCCAGTTGGCCATGACATTCTGACACATTTCACCATGTATATTTTGAAAATGTTAGGTTAATGTCATTTTCCTGTCAGATAACTACGCAACGTTGTCCTTTCTACATAGAGGTCGTAGTAATTACGTATTTTTCAAAATGTGAATCTACATTGGGAAAGTAATAAATTTGAGAAAATATTTTGTGAATTCAATCATTCCAACGACTTGGCGAATGTTGAAGAAACATTTTTCTCTGTTAATACTTCACGTATATAAACATGGTTGGAAGATTCAGTTATGCTTTTTTCTTGTACGGAAATCAAGAATCGAGTGTTTTGAAATTTTACTGAAAAATGATGGATAGAGCAGTCCGTTACTTTGCGATAGTTCATTCGAAAAAAAATAAAAGTACTCGAATAACCCGGCAGTAAAACTTCTAAACGAATGGACGGACCTATGGAATTCCCTACTTTTTTAAATTCTCAAGAAATAAGCTTACAGAAGTCATTTAAATACCTTGTTGCACAATTTGAAATATTCCAGTAAGAAAATGCAGTAGTACTACGAAACCTGTGTCACAATTAACCTCAAAAGAACTAACTAACAGTTCTTGGGAATCTAGGTGAATGATACATACACTGGATTGGATCAACATATTTCTAAACTGGGATACATACAGCTTAGCTTCAGTCTGTTATCATTGGTTGTAATGACAAGATATCTGGATAAGTTCTCCATTTAAACTACCTATCATTCAGTATTCGAGTCGAAAGCAAGATATGGAATTATGTTTTATGGACATACTTTGAAGTCAACTCAAATATTCAATTTCCAGAAAAAAACAATTCCAATATCAGAAAAAATAGAACTGAATGAGAACTGAATTCATGTTATTTTCATACGTAAAATTTCAATGTTCTGCCAAGATAGGATATACCAAGTTCATTTTCAGTGTACTACTTCTTATTGAAACAATTCCACGAAATATATAATGTTTGAAATTATTCATTAAGGAATTTGTTCAATTCAAACATGACTACCTACTTACTTAAGTCTCAATACAATCTTTGAATAATAAATAGATTTTCCCGTGATTCCTTCTCATTATATCTGTTGAGATTGATATATTACGATATACTTTCATTAAATTCAAAGTACCTATGAAGTCTTGAATTACTAATTTAATTATTATATCAACTGACAAATAATGATTGAAGTCAAAAACTTGAGAAACCATTAAGACAATAGAAAAAACTAGTTTTCGATACATAAAATATCAATAATATGCAAGTAGGAGATATAACTTTCTAATATCAATAGATATTTACATTTTTATTGAAAAAGAGCAGGTTCTTTTATACATTCAACAATATAGCATCACGGTATAAACAAGTGGCTAACTATGATACATTGTTCACATAAAATTTTGTGTTTTACCCATTTTGTATTAGCAACCGATTGATTTTGTGTTTATGCTTCCTTGATTATATTCCAAATGTTCCTGCACAAAAAAGAGTAGGGTGCTCGGCAGTGTGTCAATCGAAAAATGGTAATTTTCAAATTATAATTCCAAACGGTACGTTGCAGATCAGTTTTCCAAAATAAAATCTTCAGTGAGTTTCTTTTTAGGTACACCAATAGAAGAAAACTGTAATACCAGAAACTCTTTGGCTTCCTTTTCATTATAAATCTTTCTGATCGTGGTGACGTGTAGCTAAAAAAGAAATATTATTTCTTATAAAATATAATATTTTGATTTTTACTCACATACATCTCGATGTAAGATAGCTTCTGATGAATGATCGTTTCCAAAATATGAGTTACTATCGGAATGAGCGCAATTTTATATAGCACTTCCTGATACTCTGTCCTTGCTTCTTCAGATCACTTTATGTACTTTCAATTTCGAATCAAAGCGAAATGTTAATTTATTAGTTTATAATGGCTGGAGCTGAATTGTTATTTGTTATTGAAAGAGAGTAGAAATTGGCAACGCCGTGTCGAATTATTTTGACATTGTCGATATTTCAGGAGCGCCAACCTGCCTTGGTTTTAGTTACAAAAACTCAAATACGTCGAAAATGTTTGATAGCTTGTGATAAATTATTGATTCCCAATTATCAGGGTTACTATCAGAAAAAGCAGAATTCAATTTTTCATAGCACTTCCTGATACTTTGTCTCTGCTTCAAAACTACCCTCAGCATTTTTAGTTTCCAAGCGTGATGATTATGTTGAGATTGAGAGTAGAAAGAAAGACCAACTGATCTGTGGTAGAAATTGGCATTGGCATTTGGCAACGTCGCTAAGAATTATTTTGACATTGCCGATATTTCACGAGTACCAACCTGCGTCAGTCTCAAGTGAAAAAACTTGATAGACCTAAATCATGGTCAACCGGGATAGTTTATAAAAGTGAATGGAGTATACATATAGTCCACAAGTAAACTCCGAATCTTCACTCAAGAATAAGCGGCAATTTCTTTCAAAAATGGTTGATATTCAATTGAAAATTCACCTAAACTCTATTTCTTCTGATTTCGGCTTCCTCCAGAAGTGAAGTTTGGGATTGACACAATTCAGTCTGTCATAATTCTGTGTATTCGTCTATGACAGCTGGCGGGAAATACTTCTCAGTCATAAATGTTCGCCAGCGATGATCAGGCGTTGTTGCCAGACTTGACTTCAAGATTGATTGATAAGCTGTTGAAATAGAGGTTGAATGGTTGGCCTGTATTTTCAATTTTTTTTACCAAATATCCTATATTCTTGAAATAAATCGCTACTTTTTGTTTTTTTAAGGTTGGAAGAGAATTTGTTTCGACTGCAGTTTTTTGTTTAGGGGAACACACTGCGTACATCGATGTATATATTTTATCGATTTCTCTGTGGAGGGAACATTTTCGGGTTCGATCCTATTTTTTGTGAAGTTGAAATTTTAAAAAAACCTGATTTTTTTCAGGATGAAATGTCCATACTGTCCGGTGGAACAAAGTCCAGGAGATGCCAGATTTGTTATATTTTAGTAAAGTCTAATGATTCGAATTTATAAGATATAATCAAGATTTTTCCTTAATTGATCCGAAGGTCATACTGTATGGAATTTCGGTTTTGTGTGTTTCGTGATCTCTTCTATGGAACTAACCTAGAATAATAAATCTATACTATTTTTAAGAACAAGTGTGTTTTATTTTGGTCTTTTTTTTGTAAAAGGGAGAATGAACTTAGAGAGGAAAATAATTAAATTCTACATGCCAATGAGCCACATGGACCTGTGAACCAGTGGAATCAATATCATATTCGTGGACTAGGTTTTGAGCTTAATTTCGAAGGCTAAATTCGTGAATGGATGAAATTCCACAGATATACATGATGCGGCATTTAACTTGAAACAGTGAATCATCTCAGAAACTATGTTATTTAAAAAAAAATGTTTCAAATGAAAATCGTTAGGTATCAAGGGGGACAGAAAATGAACACTTTCTTTCAACCTTGACCTTGACTTCAAGGTTATTTCAAGGTCAACGTTGTTTGGAACCTTGTTCATCGGATTTCAAAATATTGAACTGAATTCATTTCAATAATTGGGAAAAAATGGAAAATAATTTCAATAATGAACATATTGTTATATCATTTCAGTAAATGTTCAAAATGATGACCATGGGTTTCGAAACATTTATCGATTCCTTCAATGAATGATTCATTACATCGCATCAAAATATTCCTGCAAGCATATCTTTCAAATTTGCAATTCGATAAAAAAAATTAGAACAGATATTACCACTTTTTTCAAGAAGAAAAAGGATTTTGCACGAAAAATATGCCTTTCCATTTGAAAAAATTAAGTTTACCTTGAAATAACCTTGAAGTTAAGGTTAAAAATTTTTAGAAAAGCACTGACGTGAAGTCAGCAGCTTTTACGCGCTTGTTCACATTGCGAAATGGTGACTTGGAAATTTCAGTGAAATTTTAATGAAATATAAAAATTAAAAAAAAAAAAATGATTTTTTTTTCGAATTTTTCTATGGATAATTCTTCTTATTGACACTGTTCATCTTCCAAGTAAGTTTCATTTCGATCAGATAAATATTTTTCGAGTTATTGAAAAATCAAAATTTCAAATGGCTGTAGCACTAAAACCATTAGGCAGATTTGGCCAATTAATGAACTTAGCCGAGATATTCAGGATCTTAACCTTACCTGAAAATTTCAAGACTCTAGGTCCTTCCTTTCGAGAGTTACAAGGCCGGACGGACAGAATCAATTTTGACCACGGATTCTTCATCAGTGAGTCCAACCTAGTAGTTTGAGACCAATTTCGGCTCAAAATTCGAAAATTACAGACGTCGTGACGAAACGATAACGCGCTGTTGCCCAGAACAAGCGCGTAAAAATATGTTCATTTATTCTGTCCCCCTTGCAACTTAACAATTTTATTTGCAACATTGTTTTTCTGTGGTACATAGTTTCTGAAATAATTCCTTGTTGCAAGTTAAATGCTGCACCCTGTATACCTACTGAAAATTCTACTTTCCAATAATAAAAAAAAAACTGACGTATTTTAGGATATACGTAGGATAGGTTAGGATATGCAGAATTTCGTTAGAATCATGAAGATCACAAATCGTTTTGTCAATAAGTTAACTGCGTTTTATTTATCATTAACTTACTACCAAATAATAACGGCTGAAACAAACAATTCAATATGCGAATAAATTAATAAATAGTGTCACCCTTTTTTATCTTCTTCAACCCGCCACTGCCGAATACTGACTCATTCCTATTACGCCAGCGGCATTATCAATTATTTTCATGGATAATGGATACAAAATCAAAATAAATTAGTTGAAGGTTACAGTGGGATGGTCTGTTATTATTATAGCTAATAAATATTGGCTAATTCCATTAGGTATATTTGATCAAGGTGGGTAAACATCTATTGAAGAGTTTGATAACAGTTTTTTCACAGTTTAATGGGAATATTCTTCAGTATAAATATGATATGATGTGAGTTAGTCTGTTCTAAAAGCTTATTCAATAGAAATACCCCGGAACGCATTTGTATTCAGTACAGATGCATTATTGTTACTTAGAAATCTGGTTGTATTCATAATTTAATAACTAATAACCAAACTGTTTCGAATTGTGGATAATTTTCACTTAGGTTGGTATCCTCTATATTAATTTATTTTGGTATGTCATAAATACATCTTGTGATGTCCTTGAATGTCTCTGAAATATGAAAATATTTACTATTTACAATGGAATCTTGAACAGTCGAAATTTTTTTTGGTACAACCATAGGAATTCATTAATTATGATATGAACAAAATCATTCGATTAATTGTCTAACATCTGGTTATACGAAAAACTATATATACAATTGTTGATATAAACAATTAATATATTGAATAGCGATCAAATTGAATTCTATCACGAAAATATAGGTCTTTCCAACAACTTTTTTTGGATTCATTTTAACTATGACAAATTGAACTCCAACAAATGTGTACAGTGACTCTATACTCTCATATAGATCTATAGCAAATTATCCACACCGTAAACAAAAATTCTCGAAAAGCCCTGGCGTGAGGTCAGGAGCTTTTTGGTTTATTATTTGATAAAATCAAATAATAAACCTTAGTGATCGACCAACCAAAAAAAAATTTTAACCCCCCCCCCCTGAAAATTTCACAGTTTACGTTTTGGAGTATGTAGATTTGAATAAACGAAAAAAAAATCCGTCCGTCCGCCGTCCGTTGTCGTCCGGGGCTTTTCTCTGGAAGTACTGAACGGAAATCCTTGAAACTTGGTGGAAAAATCGTATGTCACTCGGGGTTGATCCTCCAAGCTTTTCAGCAGGATCGGTGTACCCTAAGGGCTCTAAATGGGGGTTTGGGGGGAAAAAAATTATTTCTCAAAAACTTATCATCCAATTTTCATGAAATTTTAAATGTTGATTACTGTTGCATAACTAAACCTAAAAAAATTTACCTGGATGATTTCCGACAAGTGGTTCCTGAGTTATAAAGAAAAACGCTGCAAATTTCCAATAATGTCGAAAATGAATCATAGCATTCGGTTCTAAGTTGTTTGAGTTATCAATGGTATATTGGGTTATTCTAACTAAGAAAATAATAAACCTTTGTGTAAAATTTGCTGTTTTTATATACGCGCTTGTTCAAATTCGAATCCAATTTTTTTTTAATTTGTAACAACTTGATCCACACAAAATTTAGCATTAAGTTGCTTGTTGGTATTATTCAACTCATTACAATGCTTCGATCTGATCGCATTATTAATTCTTGAGATAAATTGAGGAAATAACGTCAAAACGAAATTTGTAGTATGTTCTTCCTCATATCTCCGAAAATAATTATTGGATCGAATTGGAATTTGAAGAAACTATTGTTAAATATTGACTTCAAGATCTGTGCAAAATTTCATAGAAATTTGATCAACAGTCCCACAGAAAAAAAAATTACAAAAATTTGTTGAATTTTCGAATAAAAATTAAAAAAAAAATTTCTTGCGATTAGATCTACAACAAATTTTGCATTGAATAGCGCATTTTTTTCTCCAATTAATTACAGAGTTCCAATCTGATCCTATCAGTGCTACTTGAGTTATAGAGAAAATAACCTACAATTTTCAAACGAGCATAGTTCCGAAACAGTGGCCATTAACGAACTCACCCGGTATATTCAGGCTCCAAACCTTACCTGAATATTTCAACTAGATAATTGTATATGACCACGGGTTTTTCATCAGGGAATCCAACCTAATGGTTTATAAGATAATTTTCGGCAAAAATTCGAAAATTACAGACATTGTGGCGAAACGATAACGCGATAACATTGTAAAACTAGTTAAGTTTGGACTTTGGATGATTGCCTCAATCGATTGTGTTTGTCGATTGGTTAATCCTATATTAGTTTAAATCTATTAGTTTTTTCTGCCTCCTGTTTATCATTGCCTTCATGTTTATTATTTCATAATTGCTTCTATTTCAGTGAAATGCTGTTGTATTGCATAAATATATTTTTTTGTTGAATTTCTTTTCCTGTAGTTGGGGGACAACCTGTTGGAAATAAAGGATTATTATTATTATCATAACAATGTTTTACATATTGCGGAATTCTCTTGGTGTCGTACCTATTGTTTATGAATTGAAAAAAGTTTTTTCGGAAAGTTTCCAGATTTTTGTTTACATTTTTCTTCAAAAATTATTGATCAGATTTCGGGGAAAGTTTGCCCAGACCTCGAAGTAAATATTTAACATTTTTTTGTTTCTGCGAAAGATAAGAATTTTCAAATTGATCTCTCTTTAATTGATCTGATTATGTAATATTTATAGCATTTGAAGAATAATGGCTCCGGGACCAGCACCCGCTGTTACATTGAATAATGGTAGAGAAATGCCACAATTAGGTCTAGGCACTTGGCTGGTAAGTGAAGAATCTAGTTAATTAGTTTCGATTAAAAAATAAGGATTTTATAGAAGAAAAGGTAACTGCTTTTCATATTTCTTGTTTTCCGTACTTTCCATAGACATGGCAACGTCGCAAGTTATTCGAAGAAAATTTACTTTTTGCCTATAAGACTGTACAAGTCTCAGAGAAGTCTCCGCAGTTGAGAGAGCAACGTTGGAAACAGTTTACGGAAACTTCCAAGAATGACTGCAGCAGTATATCGTGAAAGAAGGACGCCACCTGACTGATGTGATTTTCCACACATGAAATTCCAAAATGCTTTGAAATTCTGAATCCAAATTGTTTAATGAAAATTCCACACATGATTTTTAACCAATCAGAACTTGTATTTCTGACAGATCTCATCGCAACGGGTGAATTTTTCTGGAAATTTTTCCCCAACAGCGAATTATACTGGAAATTTTTCGACGTTTATAATGACAGAATATTTTCTCAATTCGTCTGCTGATAGTGCGGATGAACTTGCTTTTCTCTTGGTTGGATCTATTTGTACCTTCCGACGCTAAGCATTTTTTGCAGCTCTTGCGTTGACAAATTGTATGTCAGAGAATGGATAAAGTTTGCGATTATACCTTTCGAAAAAATATTCCTGCATCTGCTTTGCTGTAGAGTTCCATAGAACTTTGATAACACTCTCCTTGTAGTCTTCGGAGTTCTTTTTTCGCATGTTGAAGGCATAGTCTTCAAGAATAAGCGCCAGTTCTTTCACAAGTATATCCGCTCTGTCGAAATCATACGCTTTTTCTGCGCAAAAGTTTATAAACTGCTTCCATACACTTGCCTTCGATTTCCTAAAATTCGCGGGTGTCAACTGCTAAATATTCTGGCGAATATTTTCTTTACTTTCTTGACCGAAGCCAGACATTTTTCTACGTCGTGCTGTTTTCGACAAATTCAAAACAGAAATAATTTCTAGCTTAGAGTTTCACTGAGTTGCCATGGTAACTAAATAATCAAGTCGAAAAAACCTTCTATGTTTTGCAAGTACCTCCTTGATGAAGACGAAAATTGATGTTGTTGAAAATAAACACATTTGGTGTGGAATTTTCTTACCGAATACCACACGAGTTCAAATCAAATCCGGAAATAATTTGACCTCGAGTGGTATTACTAGTGAACATTTTTTTGATTAAAAATTATATCGAAGTTATGATTTTCTCAAAAACGTTCGAGTCCCCTGCCAGATCGTGTATAACAATCGCTTATGGACGCTCAACATAAAAACTCATTCACAGATGCTATAGTTTAACACACATATGAATAATAGAAAACCCCAAAAAACGTAGACCTTTTTTCCTCAGTCGCTTGAAGGCGAAGCTAAGGAAGCCATAAAATATGCCATAGAGATAGGCTATCGCCACATAGACTGCGCCATGCTATATTCCAACGAAAAAGAGGTAGGAGAAGCCATCAGGGACAAGATTACCGACGGTACTGTCAAGCGAGAGGACCTCTTCATCACCACAAAGCTCTGGAACACTTTCCACGAGTACGACCAAGTGGTACCAACCTGCAAGAAGTCCCTGGAGAACCTTGGCCTTGACTACGTCGATCTATACCTCATCCACTGGCCGGTAGCTCAGAAACAGAAGAAGCTGAACGTGATGGATCCATTTGGTGGCTCCGTCATCATCAAGCATGATTTCACCGAGACCTGGAGAGGCATGGAGGAGTGCGTTAGGCTGGGCCTGGCTAAGAGTATCGGCCTTTCGAATTTCAATAGCAAGCAGGTGACGAGGATCTTGGACATGGCTAAGATACGGCCGGTTACGAATCAGGTGTGTATGGTGGTATAAAGGGTGTTTCTTTTTTTTTAACAATAAATAAAACACATAATTTGCATTCATTTTCAAACTTTTTTATTGGTAACTGAAGTATCAGTTATGACATTTAAATACGAAAACTAATATCTGTCAAATGGCATCCTCTTGCAGCTCTACAGGCGTCCTTTTGTTAAAATTTTCAATGACATTTTGACATAATTGAGGCTCTATCTCACTAATGACACGAATAATTTCATCCTCTAGTTCAGGAATCGATTGTGGAATATTCTTATAGACCTTGCTTTTCACATAACCCCAAAGAAAATAGTCCATCGGTGTCCAATCACATGATCTTGATGGCCGATTGACATCACCGTTTCTGAAGATTATTAGTCCAGGAAATTTGGTCTCAATGAATCAATTATGTCATTTGCAAAGTGAGGTGTAGCGCCATCCTGTTGAAACCAAATGTCCGCCAGATGAATATTCATTAATTCAGGCCACAAAATTCGATTATCATCCGACGGTATCGATCACCATTGACAGTTACAGTTTCACCAGCTGCATTCTCAAAGAAGTAAGGTTCAATTACACCACCTGACCATAATACACACCGAACAGTGACTCGTTTAGGATGCATAGGTTTCTCATAAATAATTCTTGGATTTTCCTCACCCCAGATACGACAATTTTGTTTATTAGCAAAGCCACCAAGTTGAAAATGTGCCTCATCGGAAAACATGATTTTTTGAGACAAATCAGCTGGTTGTTCATCGATTAAATTGACAAATGAACGACGTTTTAAATGATCTAATGGCTTTAGTTCCTGTGTTATTTGAACCTTATATATATATGCCTTCAGAGCTAAGTCCTTGAGTAAAATACGCCATGTTGTGGACCCACTAAGTCCAACTTGTTGTGAACGTCGTCTAATGGACATTCCAGGGTCTTCAGCAACACTTTCACGAACCAAATCAATATTTTCTTGTGAACGACCGCTACAACTGTATTTTTCACTTTTTTGATCTTCCACCGAACCGGTCGCTTGAAATTTTTTAACAATGCGACCAGTAGTGCTTTGAGATGAACGATTACGTAAACCATAAAATTCACGTTATTTTCTATAAAAACACTATTCATAAAACGACGATTTTTATAAAATAATTCAACAATTTGTAGCCATTGTTGTATCGTGTACGAAGCCATTTTTATGTCATACATCACTCTTCTTAAATGTCGAAATACCCAGACGAATTCAGTGCGCCTTCTATATTTTATTCATTCTTAAAAAAACGCGCAATTTGAAACACCCGTTATATCGATGCTTAGACGTGTATAGGAGTGTATTCAGCTACAGGGTCGTCGAATACATTATTTTATTTTGCCTAAATGTTTATACAATTTTCTGAAAATTTTATCGATTCATTCTTGATTTAAGAGTACTGTATTATCAAAAAATTTAATTCATTAAGTTATTCTTTCTCGGTCTCAAGCTTCTAATGTCACTGAGTATGTTTAGTTCTTTTTTGAGCCATGATTATTTGTATTTCTTTGGCAACAGCTTCCAGTCGAGCCCTTGAGTTCAAATCAATTCAATTTGAATGTGTCTATGGTTTCAATGTCTTCTATGTCTATGGGTGTTAGGCGACTTTATACTTCACTACTTACACTACTTACAAAAGAATAACAAACTGATATCTTATATTACTTTCATATATTGGATTTATTTGATATTTTCATAGATCGAAGTAAATCCACATCTCAACCAGAAGAAACTCACGAAGTTCTGCAAGGACCTGGACATCGTGATCACAGCCTATAGTCCTTTTGGTTCGCCAGCTAGGACCTGGGCAGCACCAGGCCAACCTGAGATTGCTTTTGATCATCCTGTCTTTGTTGCTATAGGACAAAAACATAGAAAGACTTCTTCCCAGGTCATTTTACGATACTTGATCGACATCGGCACTGTGCCAATACCAAAATCGACGAATAAGGAAAGGCTTAGGTTGAATTTGGATGTCTTCGATTTTAAGTTGGATAAAGAGGATATTGCGGCCATAGATGGTCTGAATATGGATCATAGAGCAGTGCCAGCGTTGGCTCTTGTCGACTCTGACGAATATCCTTTTAAAAATGTAGAATTTTGAAATAATTATTAAAATAAATAAACGTTTTCGTGTTCATAGGCTTATCTGTTCTTCTCCGCTGCAAGAAATCAAGATTCTGTTATTCGAGTGTGTTCAAAAATTGAGGGAATGAAAGTGAACATAGTATAGAGATAATTGAGGTATTTCGATCTACAGTGCTTCAATTAGATTAATTGTAGGAAACATTCTGGCATGGAAGGTCCACCAGTTCAACCTCACATAACTAGATGGCGCAACTTGTACTACTCGGAGCATTTTCATGAGAAATCTTATGAGGTAGGCAACTAACATTACTCAAACATGTTATAGTTTTATCGTGAGAATTATAGGAGCATAAAAGGATGAAGATCAGTCTATCTTGTCTTTGGATCAGTCGTTATAGAATATTTGTGTTATATGGTCCTTATAATAAGCGTTTGTATATTTTTTACGTACTTGTGTTAGGGAACAAGAACAAAAGAAGAGACCTCGCCCCAGTGTTCACTGTTTCACTGAAGAATCTATTTCGAATTGATTCTCTTAGGTTCCACTATGGAAACCTTTTGTTATGAATTTTTTTAGGCCACGTTGAGATGGATAATGGACCAAATTCGCCCAACTGTTTCGGAGTTATACCTATTTAAAATTTTGAGGCTATTTCCTGAATATCTCAAAAACTACTGATGAAGTCAGATTGGAACTTGACAATTAGTTTTGAGTGTCGTTTCGTTAGAAATATAAAAAAAAAATTTGTCAGAAATTTTCTAAATATTCGTATTGTTGCCACTCGCCTAATTCATTCGTAACCATTTTAAATTCTCACTAGTAATACCACTAGAGGTCAAAAAATTTCCGGATTTAATTTGACCTCGTGTGGTATTCCGTAAGAAAAATTCCACACCAAATGTGTTTATTTCCAACAACTTTCACTCCATAAATCCATATTTGCGAATTGACCAAGACCAAGCAACTTCCAATTAACCTGCCATAGTAAATAATAATTGCGTTTTTAATATAAACATTAATCACTATGGTCCAAAGAAGAAAACATCTAAGGTTGTAGTTGAAATGAATGAAAAATATCATGTGAACAAATAAAAATTAGATTGTCAAAAAAATATTCTGTCATTATGAACGTCAAAAAAAATTCCAGTATAATTCGCTGTTGGGTTCCCACGAGGAAAATATGTCCACTGAAATGCATCCATTGCGATGGTGATCTGTCAGAAATACACGTTCTGATTGGCTTAAAATCCCATGTGTAGATTTTCGTATTAATTTCACGAATGCCAAGCGATATAACCATAGACGTTTCTATGGATAAAGAGCTAACTTCATGCTAAACGCAGGTGGTAAAAGCGGTAACTTCAGGCCGCACAGTAATGACTGAGAACCCACTTTTTTACCCTCAAACATTTTATCTAAATTTACGACTTGGCCCGTGCTGATCATGGCCACTGGTACCCTCCCCTCTGCGGGTATCATTTCCGACTCCCCTGTCAGATTTTTTAAAAGTCCCGTTTTTTACGGAAGCACATTCCTCACCTGAAATGATTTGAATACATCGTTCACAGGGGGGTCATAATTTCGGTGCAATGTGTGCGTTTTTTAGATCCAGCACGAGTCTTTTGTGACTCTTGTTGTGGACAAAAGATATGATAATAAGATTGCAGTCGAGCGAATGGAGATTTTTTTATGTTTTTCGTGGGTTTCAGTTTTGAAGTGTAGCACGTTCTGAAGTGGGCAAGCGGATTACGACGGTTAAATAAATTATTTTTGGTGAGGTTAGAAATGTAGAGAACTTGGGGGAAGATTGAGAGGATATTTGGTTTAATTCTCACTGATTTGATTTCTCATCTATGACGTAAAACATGGTGTGCTCTTCTACGAAAAAGTGACGTAAGCAAGGCCTAACGGCTGATCGTAAACACTATGACTTCCGAAAGAAACAACTTAGAAACTCGATATTTGTAGGGTAGGTTTGGACCCTAATTACGAAGGCCCAATTCACGAATGCGTAAATCCACCCAATGATTCCGCAGATATTGGCGAATGAAGATAAGCGCTACTCCCTCTGGTGGCTATCCGAGTAACCTGAGGTACAGACAGTATCATTGACAAGTTAAAAGAAATGTTAAGAAAATGAGAAAGTTTATGCATTTTTCTTGGCGTTTGATTTTAAAAGTGCTTCTACTGAGGAAAAGCAAACTCAAATGTCCCTTCCCATAGATTTCTACAGCCCGGTAAAAAATTTGGAGTTTGGGTGAAAGAATCTTCCTTTAACAAGTCGGGCCTGAAAGTGTTGAAGAATCGATGAAAACCAACAAACAAGATTTATGAGAGTCTGTTACCTGCCTTTTACCGATGATGATAATTTTATAGAGGTAAGCATGAATTGCTCATGAAATATTAGATCACATTCATGAAGACAATTTTTTTCCTGGCCCCTAATCCAAGCAGAGAAATTTACTTAAGAGGAATGAGGCCTTCCAGAAATCTGCCTGTTGAACTGATCATTAAGGAACAACGTAAATGTTCTAGTGATAGAACTGATTATTGAAAAAAAAGTCTCAACGAGGAAATATCTGGTGATGAATACTGTTCGCTCAAAGTGCTTCTGCCGATGAAAGCAAATTTGAACAAGGCTTATTTATTACAGCTTTTTCAAGACCAATCATATGAGCGTTGGAAAATTTATTTGTCAATCCATAATGAATAAGACTAACGATACAAGTAGCATTAGTTTTATGTGAATGCATTCATTTTATTCACAATATACTGAGAATTTAGTCCTTCGCTATAAAAATAGTAAAGTTATAAGTATTTCTCTATTATTCCAAAAAGTATGTTCTACAATACTATCTGTTTTTCAACTTTCAAGACAGCCCAAGAAATCCACCAATGTCAATCTTGCCATTTGGATCTGAAAATAAATAATATGTATTAAAATCCGGTCGGAGATATCCCCGTAATTTTAGAGTTGCTACACTCAATAAGATTGAAGAATGATACATAACTACTTTATAAGAATGGAATATGTACTCCCAGTAATACTCTCGTCAACTATAAAGTCTAAAAAGTCTTTGAATAAATCGTGAAATCAAAAATTATCAAACCAAACACTAACAAACAGTACAAAATCGACTATCAAAACAAAATAAGGTTCTAAAACTGGCCACCGTGGCGTTGCGATCTTAAATTCAGACGCCAATACTCATTCAAAATTTTATTTTCCCGATATTTCCAAAAATACAGATTTGATCGAATTGAAATCAAGTACTCTATTGAAAAATGATAGTTAGGAGGTTCATACAGAATTAAACGAGGATAATATGATAAGAAGATCACAGAATATTGAATATTTGAAAAAAAAAATTGAAATTTTGTTCTCAAATTGTTCTAATGACACTATAATCGCGAAATTTTGCACTTCGAACTAGCTGCGAGGTTTCATCATGATTGAATCAGTATTTCTTGAGTTATACCGAAAAAACAACGATATCGCGAAAAAAACAACGAAATTTTAAATATTTTTCTCCAATATCTCCAAAACTATTTGCCGTATAGAATTGAAATTTGATACACTGCTGTGGAATATGAAGCTCAAGGTATGAGAAAAATTGTTTTTGAATATGATTAATGGTTTCTGAAAAAAAATTTTTTCGATACAAATTTTGAAAAAATTTTAGTGAGCATACGATTACAACAAAATTTTGCTCAAAGTTGCGCGTCGTTATTCTCCAACTAACTGCCAAGTTTCAATCTAATCGCACCAGTAGTTCCTGAAATATCAGAGAAATGACCTCAAAATTTCAAATAGCTATAACTCCAAAACCATTCGGCCGATTTGGCCCATTAACGAACTTAACTGCGGCATTCCGATGCGCGTACTACCCTACAAGTTTCAAGTCGCCAGCTTTCTCCGTTCGACAGTTTTCGTGTCTGACAGAATCGATTTTGACACCGGATTCGTCATCAGCGAGTCAAACCTAGTCCTTTGAGATCATTTTCGGCTCAAAATTCGAAAATTACAGCCATTTGGACAGAACGATAGCACGCTATTCGCTTAGAACATGCTCGCAAAAAATAATATGCTTAATTGGGGGTTTATAACTCTATCCCCGATTAGTGAAAATGATTGAAAGACAATTATGAAAAGGATGATATGCTGCTTAGTACCATAAAGTTTATACCTTCTATAAATAGGATTCTTACTTTATTTGAACACTAATTTACATATACATCTGTACTGTCCAAACAAAATACAAAAGGGACCCATTTAAAAGTATCTGAGGATCTAAACTAACACAAAAAGGTTTCACGCACTTATCAATAACGAAATAATAATCTGAGAAAACATAAATAAATTCAAAATGACAATTGCCGAATTACCATTAATGCGCACTGATTGGTCGATTGGTGGCGTTTGTGTCGGTGGCGAGATGATGAAATAAAATCAGTTTCCCCAGTTTTGTCAAATGATTTAGTAGGAAAACAAATGAAAATAAAATCACCATTGTTCTATGCATCTTATTTTCTACCTAAAATTTAACTGGGTTAAGGAAAGAGTCGACACACCCGGTTTTCTATGCATCTCAGACCAAATCAATTTCAAAAGAGATGTACTCATGTGTAAAGGATTGGGAACTTCTGCGAAGATGCCAGCGCCCTGACGGATAAATTTGGAACCTGTCCAAGCTAGTAGTTTTATATAAACAAACCTTAGAAATGTGGTGGAGAACGAATATTTATTAAGCAGAGCTTGAATATTTAAAGAAGTTATTATAATTGTGTGTAAGATTTCTTGAGAAGGAACTTTTCGTATGGATCACGATATAAAATCGTACTTTAAATCGTTCCTGGAGGATAATTTAAGTGTTATTTTAGTGTATGTTGCTTGGTAGATCAAAATGAACCAATATCTAAGTTTACTTGAATTTCTGGAAAAATAGGCACCTCAGTAAGTAATTTAAGGACTCTTATTTATGTGAAGAAGTGCTGAATGCAGGCTATATTATGTGGTAAATCTAGAATCAGTCCAAATGATATGACTTGTTCTCTGTTTACAAACGGGTGAATCAATAAAATGAAAACAGATTTTCTGCTTTAGTTCTTTTGCATCGTATTACTGAAGAAAAGGAAACAGATAGACATATAATTGATTTCATTTTCATATAACAGCAGCTCAAGATACACGACAAAATGAAAAATGTCACAGCTGGTTCAACCTACCTTTATATAGAAATGAAAAGTATTAATGTATTTTTATGAATAACTTCAGCTATTATAAACTTTAACAGTGTATCTAGTTTTTGTCAGGTTTTCAACCAGATCACTCTTTTAGAATATGATTTTGTGTAGTATGTGAAATAGGTAGCTGCAGAAGTGCTCGGTAGTTTCTCTGCAGCATTTTTCTTCAAAATTCCCTTATTTTCATATACACCTGAAAACATCATGACATGAAGTTGTTTCGAAATGAATACATTGTAGGTAATTTACATTCATGAAAATAAACATCTTCAGAGAAATGCAGTGAACATACTTTCATGTATTTCGTGACCTGTTTTCCAATCTTCAATTTCTAAAGCTAGGCCTTTCTTCTCATTGAGTTCCCTGCCAAATGCTTTCCAAATTAACTTTACTTTCATTTGGCTTTGGAAAAAATGAAAACTGGAAGCACTAGATGATCCTTTCTTCTTTGACCATGAATAACATTGAGTTGAGGTACACAACAATAGTCATTTCGGGAGGATGCCATTTCGAATTAATATAATCGAAAATTTTAATCGGAAAGAAAGGAATCGATTGATGAATATTCCAAACACTTTCGGTATACCAAAATTTCAACTCGGAGAACAACACAAAAGCTCGAAAATGAACTCTAAAAGTAAGCAAATTACGTTAGAATAGCAGGCACGTCGAAAAACTACTAGCTTGGAAGTGTTCGAATTTCTATCGCCAGAGGGCGTATCGCTTAGCAGTAGTTGCGAATATTGAAAATGTAAATATGTAGTAAATATACTTGTTCTATGTTCATGCCTTGGACAAAATAGGCAACGTTCATCAGACGCATTATCCACAGAGCCAAACCCACAGATGACCCGTTCTTGCAAACTCTTCTGACGGCCTCAACTTGCATATATCAAAATGGTCAACAAAAGGAACGGACCGTTTGACCCATTGAAGCCGCTACATAACCGTCCTATAGGCAGCCTCTCCGAAAAAAAATGTGTTTGGCATTCATCAACAGAAAAGTATCGAACACGTCCAAAAATGAGAAAAGATTATCGATGAAGGTCGGCAGATCGGGCTGTTCGTGAATTTTTTATGGGCCGGCTGCAGGCAATTTGGGTGCTACATGCACCCTTTATGTGGACCACGTCCAGTGAAGGTCATAAATTAGACGCTAGTGGACAAGGGGCAGAAGAGAGGGTCGTATGCAGTTTAGCGTGCAACTGCCATTTTCTTTACGCGTTGTCGGTCTGTTCGCAGTCTAGGCTAGGCTTTATTGCTGTTTGAGAGGAGAATGTATGTGGAGAATGGCCTGTTTGTCTGGGATCATTAAATGATGATCAGCGGGTGGATCATTTGGTCTTTCTTTTTTTGCCAAAACACGCTTTTACAATGTTTTTTTTTAGGCTGAATTAGAAGTTTCAATGGTTATTGTCTATGGTTTGACAGTTGAGACATAGATGCATAGAAAAATGGTGCGAACACTCTTTGATATATTTTGCGTCCGAAATGAGGTCCACATGTTAAAATACGGCTTTATTGTTTTACTTCAGTTTCCGCCGTTAGATGCCGACATCAAGAAATCTGCCTGATATCTATGAAAAATACTTTCCATAAAGAATTGGGGACTAAGCCTAGCAGACAAGATGAAAAGAAAAAGACAGAACCGGAGAACTCAGATAAATAAATAGCGATTTAGCCTTTTATGTATGTACTCCATTCACTTTTGTAAACCATCCCGGTTGGCCACGATTTAGGTCTATCAAGTTTTTTTACCTAAAACTGACGCAGGTTGGCGCCCGTTAAATATCGGCAATGTCGAAATAAATCTCAGTGACGTTGTCAAAGGCCAATGCCAATTTCTACTCTCAATCTCAACATAATCATCACGCTTGGAAACTAAAAATGCCGAAGGTACGAAGGTAGTTTTGAAGAAGCAGAGACAAAGTATCAGGAATACTATGTAGAATTGAAATCTGCTTCTTCTGATAGTAACCCTGATAATTTGGAATCAATAATTTATCACAAGCTATGCACCATTTTCGACGTATGTGAGTGAAATCCCAGTGTATCGTTCACAAAGATTCCCAAGAGCTTTGTGAATTGAGTTGGTTCTTTTAAGGTGACACAGGTTTTGTAGTACTACTACTTCATACTGGAGTATTTCAAGTTGTGCAACAGTGTATTTAAATGTCTTCTGTAGACTTGTTTCTTGAGAATTTCGAAAAGTAGGTAATTCCATAGGTTTGTCTGTTCGTTTAGAAGTTTTTCTGCCGGGTTATTCGAGTACCTACTTTTATTTTTTTTTCGAATGAACTATCACAAAGTAACGGACCTCTCTATCCATTATTTTCCAGTAAAATTTCAACACTGGATACTAGATTTCCGTACAAGAAAATAGCACAACTGAATCTTCCAGCCATGTTTATATCCGTGAAATATTTCTAGTGTTAGCAGAGAAAAAAGTTTCTTCAACATTCGCCAGATCTTCGGAATTATTGAATTCACATTTATTTTCTCGAATTCATTATTTTCCCGAAGTAAATTCACATTTAGAAAAATACGTAATTACTACGACCTCTATGTAGAAAGGACAACGTTGCGTAGTTATCTGACAGGAAAATATACACGGTGAAATGTGTCAGAATGTCATGGCCAACCGGAATAATTTATTAAAGCGAATGGAGTATAGTCACCGAGAACTTCACACCAAAATTCATTGCATTCGGAAAAACCATGTCAAAGATACAAAAGAAAAACAAATTTTTTTGGAAATTTCAACAGTCTGAATTTTTCCACTGGGTGCTTACTAAAAAATTGGTATATGAAAAAAGTGTTTCATTTGATGAGAGCAATCTAGGGTTGAAATTAATGTACAACTTAAAGACTCACCCTGTGTAAGAAATCATATTTAATAATATTGGGCGTTCATGATGGTTTGTTTGTGTGAGTAAATCTAACATGGAAACTGGAATGATTATATGAAACTTATTTCTATTTCTTTTTACCTAGCTACTTTCTTACTGAACAATGCATTGGAGTCTCTAGAATATGTTATAACATGACATCTACACCGGTTATGTAAATCATAGTTTATTTTCAAAAATTTCGATAGGTACAAATTTCGGAAGGACCAAATGTGTGCTACATCAGTTTCAAATGTTTGGTAAATAAAAGTCGATTTATGAGATGTCAATAGTAGGACCATATTGGGAAAGAAGAAATGCATAGTGGGTCACGTTTTCCAGTGTCGTAGGTAAGTTTTGGCATTGCGTATTGAACCAATGGTTTTGGAGAATCCACAATTTTATTTCACTGATGAATTTTAAATATCGAAATCATACTAGATGAACTGTCCATTGAGAAATGACTCGATCAAATTCCAAAATATCCATTTACTCTGATTCATCATGATTGGATCAGTATTTTATGAGATATTCCAGAAATAACCTAGGATACCGAAGAAAAATTAGGAAATTTGACAATTTTTTCCCAATATCTCCGAAAATTTAATTGAAATGGAAATGAAATTAGGTAGAATGATGAAAAAGGTTGACTTCAAGGCGTGTCAAAAATTTCATCGAATTATAATGCATAGTTCCCGGAAAAAAAATCTCAACCAAAATTTGAGAAATTTCAGATTTTTAAATTCAATTTATTAACAAAATTTGGCAAGCCGATGCATGTCGTTATTCTACAACTGATTACCAAGTTTCAATCCGATTGTTAAAGTATTTTCTGTGATATTGAGGATATAACCCTAAAAATTTAAACTCCGAAACCGTTTGGCCGATTTTGCCCATTAACGAAATGAACCATCGCATTTTGACACTCAACATATACTCCATTCACTTTTATAAACTATACCGATTGGCTATGATTCAGGTCTATCAAGTTATTTTACTTAGAACTGTCGAAGGTTGGCACTCTTGAAATATCGACAATGTCAAAATTCTCAGCGACGTTGCTATATGCCTATGCCAATTTCTACTCTCAATCTCAACATTCTCAACATAATCATCACGCTTGGAAACTACAAATGCCGAAAGTAGTTTTGAAGAAGCAGAGACAAAGTATCAGGTAGTGCTTTGTAGAATTGAAATCTGCTTTTTCTGATAGTAACCCTGATAATTTGGAATTAATAATTTATCACAAGCTATCCAACATTTTCGACGTATGTGAGTGAAAACCCAGTGTATCGTTCACATAGATTCCCAAGAACTTTGTGAATTGAGTTAGTTCTTTTACGGTGACACAGGTTTTGTAGTACTACTACATTTTCATACTGGGGTATTTCAAGTTGTGCATCAAGGTATTTCAATGTCTTCTGTAGACTTATTTCTGAGAATTTCGAAAAGTAGGGAACTCCATAGGTTTGTCTGTTCATTTAGACGTAACTGCAGGGTTATTCGAGTACTTTCATTTTTTTTCGAATGAACTATCACTACTATCCATTATTTTTCAGTAAAAGTTTCAACACTCGATTCTTAATTTCCGTACAAGAAAATAGCATAACTGAATCTTCCAACCATGTTTCCTGAAATATTTCTAGTATTAACAAGAAAAAAGTTTCTTCAACATTCGACAGGTCTTTGGAATTATTGAATTCATATAGGTAATATTTTCCCAAATTCATTATTTTCCCAAAGTAAATTCATATTTTGAAGAATTACGTAATTACTACGACCTCTATGTAGGGAGAACAACGTTGTGTAGTTATCTGACAGGAAAATGATTATAACCTAATATTTTCAAAATATACACGGTGAAATATGTCAGAATGTCATGGCCAACCGAGATAGTTCATACAAGACAAAACGATATCATGCTGATTCTTTGAACATGCCTCCAAAAACTACAGCGTCAACCAATTTTCAAATACCGAAATTAATGTATTCTTAATTGGTAAAAAATAAACTCTCTCAATTATCATAGGTCATGAATCAACCTATTAACCTTGTTTAAATCGGGTAAAGAGTGGAAAATTTAATTAGTGACGCTACTGACTGAAGTTCGAAACCACTGATTTCATCCGAAAGAACAGGAATGTTTCTTGATATATTATTGAGCTAAAGTGGAGCAGGAAAAGTGGTAGGGCTCCTAAGGGTTGAGACAGGTCAACGGTATGGATCACACATGTTCCGATGGTTTTTGACTTCCTCCTCTGGCCTAGCAACATCCTATCGATTTCTACAGATTTTACGAGTTCGTTTTGGGTCCCAGTATTTATAAAGGAGAAAATAAAGATTTCGGTCTGTTATTTTCAGATGGGAAATATAGAAAATCATACCGAAAAACAATGTTCAATCTCTTATAGAATTTATATTTCCTAAGAACTGATTGAACTATAGAATATAATCTGGATAATCAGGTTTCTATGCTCCAAAATGTATAGAATATTCTACGCATCTAATGCTGGTCTTACATGCCACAGACGTATAGACATAGATGTGTCTGTGATACACGCATAGACGTTGTATTTGTATTTTTGCCGATCATCTCTATGCTTAGACATGAGCTATAGGTTTAGATACAATGTCTATGGCATTATGCTATCATCATAACAAAGACCAGATATGTCCATTGTTTAAAAATTGCTTTGTCTATGCATGGACCATAGACATAGAGAAAATGTGAATACCTAAATGAAAAAAGTCCTTATTGTGAAACCAGCAATTTTTCTAATTCAAGAATCTGATATAATAGCAACTTTCAACCTTAACGCACTCCATTGTCCAGCGAACACACATATTTAACAGCACATCAACAACAATAACCATCTAATCCCATTTTTGCTTAAACGTACAACAATGCCTGAAACCCTTCTGTTGCACATTCAAGTCATCATCGTTTCCTATTCCTTTTCAGCGAGCCATAATCATGCCAACATTCCAAGCTTTCCGGCTATTAACGATCGACAAAGGGATCAAAGGGTGGAAGCCAACCCCTTCCGCTCTGGTTACAATTGTAGGCACCTTCCATTCTAGTTGGTCATCCCTTCCTGGTTCCGCTTACACGTCGAGGTAGAGAAAGGGTTGATCACTATCTTTGGAAAGTATCATCTTTGTTCTCTTCCATCTATGAATCCAGCAAATTAGGCATTAATATTGATTGCAACACTTCTATGACATGTTCTTCTCTATGATTTTCCAAGAAATAAATTCAGGTTGGTATTGGAAAAAACACAGATGAGTTCTGAAGTTTATTTTATATCATAATATTGTTATTTATAAAAAATCGCCGAAATAATTGAATCAATTGTAAAATTCTTCTGCTATTAAAATGGCTAGAATTCCAAATTTCAAGGTTGTATTTATATACCCTTTTTCTATGATGAAAGCATAGACATTTCTGTGACTAGAAATAAAGCCGCATCTGGACTTTTAAGACATATTTCGATGTCAATAATCTTCGAGTGGAGTAGAGAGGAGTTAATTTTTAGTCTTCAACTGAATTAGTTGAGTATTCCATGGATTTCTATTGTAATATCTGCTTATCGCGATCATGGTTCATAGAGTGAAAAAGAATAAGTTTTCACCGTAGTTTGACTAGTATTCTGTGGATTATTGTTTTAGAACTAACATTTAATTAATTAGAACCAAGATTTTATTCATTCTTAAGAAGTGTGGTATATATATATAGTCCACTGAAGAATTATTTACATTCCGTCTGGCTGTGAAGAATCGAATTTATATTGGTAATAGCCATTCAGTAATATTTTAATTTGCAGAATTCAGATTGGTATTGGAAATATTACTATGTGAAGATTTTTGGAATTTGTTCTGTTTGTTTATGTCACTGACCAATTGAATGCTCCAATTCTCTACAAAAATGGATGAGTTTAGGATTTCTTCATTCATGTGCCGAAATTACAAATTTATAAAAAGAGTTTCCACTTTATATTTGTATTTTTTCTACGATAAAAGCAAAGGAATTTTAGTATTAGTTTTTTTTTCTTTGTAATTATTTTGTAACCAGAAATAAAGTTTGGACGTTCAAGGCCTTCTTCGATGTCAATAATTCATTGTATGGACAAAATCATGATGTAAGCAAAACATGGTGTGCTCATCTGTGATCGTACGTACAAATGATGGCCGTCCTTATGCACGATAACTGGCGTACGGAGAATCCTATCGACCTGAAACCTTCAGGGTAGGTTGCATTTCAAAAAGTGAAGGTGAAGTTCTATAATAGGCGAAAACGGCCTAGAGGTTATTTCCGTTATAACTCGGGACCTACTGGAATAATTTGATCGAAACTTGGCAGTTAGTTTGAGTATAACGACGCGCAACATTTGCAAAATTTTGATTAGATCGTACTGTCAGTAAATTAAAAAAAAATTCAACAATAACTTCCGATCTAGAAACTCAATCTTTGTAGAGTAGGTTTGGGGCTTATTACGAAGGTTCAAGTCGTGAATAGGTAAAATTCGTAAAATGATTCCGTAGATATACTCATTAAAAGTTTTATTTTCCCAATATTTCCAAAAATACAGATTAGATCGAATTGAAATTAAGTACTCGAAGTATCGAAAAAAACCCCTAGGAAAGCACTGACGTGAAGTCAGCAGCTTTTGCGGACATGTTCAAAGGATAAAAGTTGCTGACTTCACGTCAGTGCTTCTCTTGGTTTTTTATCAATATGAACTTCTATATAATGTTCTGTGATTTTTCCCCTACAGTCTGTGGTTACAGTCTGGGAATGCACCATAGAATACTAATAAATGGATATCAGCTAAACATATAAATAGAATAACATAGAATTACGATACATTAAATTAAACCTGGATAACAACCAGGTTGTGAATCAAGAAAACATCAAAGCCGTTTTAATTTTGCGTATCTGTACCTCAACAGTTACGGAAACTCTCAATGAAGGTGTCGTTGAAATCCATCCTCTGCTATCAGTTACAGTCGCAAATTACTTTCGTAAACAGTCACAAAGATAGGTAGGAAACCCGTCCTTTATTCAAATGCCAATTCACAATATGCAAATACCTAATACCTTCCTTCAAAAGGGTGCCGAAGGGGTGTTATAATACTATTGTTGTAGGAACAGCATTCAAAGTTGGCTAGATTTCGTTTTAATGGCCCCCTATAGCTTTCATTTCTCGACTAAATTGGGCAATAATAAGATTGTATCTGCTTTTATGGTTGAAGTTAGCAAACATAAAGTTTGAACAACGCCGACATCGGAACTTAGGAAGAAGCAATCAAGAGATGAAATCAAAGGTAACTATTTTAATGAACTTAATCACGATCAGTCTGGAAATAGGAAACGAAAACATTTCGGTTTAGCGGTGGTGAAAACTTACCCTGGATCGAAAACGACGTTGAGTATCTGCAGATTGATGTTTCATATCAATTCGAGGTCATACAATGAAAAAGTGAAAAAGAATTTTTTCTTCGAAGGATGATTTTATACTCCATTCAAGAATTATTGATATCGAAAAGTCTTGTAAGTCCAGACGCAGCTTTATTTCTGGTGAGAAAACTTCTATGCCTCCAACATAGAATAAATATAGAATAAAAAATAAATAAATATAACCTAGAAATATGGAATTCCAACCATTTTTAATAGAAGACTGAAAAAGTACTCAAATTCAGATTTAATCGATAAGTGTTTAAAATTGTTTCAATTGATTTCGCAATTTGCTTGATCAAACCAAGTGTGTTAATCGAACAGAAACTTAAACGGTTCGTTTGAGAGGAAATAATAAGGTAAATTAAGTATTTTTAAATGTTTGAGGCTTCTTATAATGACTCAATGTAAACTTTATCTGTATTCTTCATGCTATTTTCTTATAGTGTTTTGAATCAGGAAGTCTATAACCTAAAAACTGTTTGAAGTTATATGATATAAATTACTATATAGACTACGTGTCGTAGTTTGAGGAAACTTTACACCAAAATTCATTTCTTTCGGAGGAACCATGTCAAAGCTACGAAAAAATGTTTTTTTTTTTGTAAATTTCAGTAGCCTGAATCCTTTTACCGAGGCCAAGTCTGGAACAATTGTCAATGATTAAAGTGTTCATTTGATGAAAGTAATCTAGGGTTAAAATTAATGTACTACTTGAAGACTCACCCTGTTCATCAAGGATTATATTATATTTTAAGTATTAATTCAACTTCAATACTGAAAGTTAATTCCATTGGTTAATTATTTCAAGACATTTGAATACCTTGTTGCACAACATGAAATACTCCAGTATGAAAATGTAGTAGTACTACAAAACCTTGTCACTTTAAAAGAACTAACACAATTAACAAAGTTCTTGGCAATCTATGCGAACGATACACTGGGGTTTCACTCGCATACGTCGGAAATGTTGGATATCTTGTGATAAATTATTGATTCCAAATTATCAGGGTTACAATCAGAAAAAGCAGATTTCAATTCTACAAAGCACCTCTGGATACTTTGTCTCTGCTTCTTCAAAACTGGCATTTTAGTTTCCCAGTGTGATGTTTTTGTTGAGATTGAGAGTTGAAATCGGAATTTGCATTTGGCAACGTCTCTGAGAATTATTTTGACATTACCGATATTCCACGAGTGCCAACCTACGTCAGTTTTAAGTTAAAAAAACTGATAAACCTAAATCATGGCCTACCAGGATAGATGAGCACACCATGTTATACTTACATCATGCTACAAAGTTTTGCGAAATCATCCGTTTGAATTCAATAAACAATTAAACACATTTTCTCGTTTCCCTTCACTATCAGCTTATTCACAGCATGTTAACTAACGAGGTGGCTCCTAAACGAATTGACACAAAAGAAATCGATATTCTCGAAATTGTTTTCCTTAATTATTCCAGTTTTTTCGAAACTTAAAATAACCTCAAAAGAACCTATCGATCTAATATTGTTCAAAACCCCCCACGGTGGGCCTAGAACGCATTATGCCTTCGGTAGACTGGTAAATTAGCCTGTATTAAATTATAGCACAATTCGTGATGGTCAGTTGTTGGTCGGCGTTTCAAAAGAGTAAAAGTTTGAAAAGAGGGTTGGTCGCTAGCTTCACTTATTACCTCTGCCGCCCCTCTAACTTGGTGCTAGAGGTAAGGTATCCTTTTTTCGAATAATAAAGTGTTTGTTGGTTATCTAGAGCACTTTTGCAAAACTGGAGCAGAAACCTTTCTTGGAATGAACCTCTTCGTTTAGGGGTATTTTATGACGATTGTTAAGAAAAGGCATAAATAATTTTTGCACTGGGTTGTTTGGAAGATCTGACAGCCCAGTTGGCGTCGTTTGTTCAGTTGAAAGTTTGAGAAAAGTTTCGACTTGAAGTCAGCTTACTTCTTCTTACACCTAAGATATAAAAATTCTGAATTTCAAGAAGCATAACACAGATTTCAACAATATTTTAAATAACCCTTAAACCTCATATTTTACAACAATGTACTAAATTTCAGTTTGATTATCGGAGATATTGAGAAAAAATATGTAAAATTGAGTGGTTTTTGCGAGCATGTTCTAGGGGAACAATGTCATTAGAACAATTTGAAGAAAAATTTCAAATGATTTTTTTCAAATATTCCAAATTCTGTAATCTTCTAATCATATTATCCACATGATATTCCGTATAAACCTTCGTATTTTCAGTTTTCGATAAAGTACTGAATTCCAATTCGATCTACTCTGTATTTTTGGAAATATTGGGAAAATAAGATTTTTAATGGGTACATCTGCGGAATCATTGAGTTTTTTTTTGATTTTACCCATTCACGAATTCGGTCTTCGTAATTAAGGTCCAAACCTACTCTAAAAATACCAAATTCGATTATTCATCAAATACCACCTCAGATATACTGCTCAGAAAGTTGAAAAACAGATAGTGTTGTGAAACATACTTTTTGGAATAACAGACAAATACTCAAAACTTTACTTTTTATATAGGAAAGGACTGACTTGACACAATATATTGTGAATAAAATTAATACATTCACATAAAACTAATGCCACATGTACCGTAAGCCTTATTCATTATGGATTGACAAATGAATTCTTTCAACACTCATATGATTGGTCTTGAAAAAGCTGTAATAAATAAGCCTTGTACAGCTCTGATTTCATCGGCAGATGCACTTTGAGCGAAGAGTATTTATCACTAGATATTTCCCTATTCAGACAATCGGTCAGTTCTTTCACTAAAACATTTAAGTTGTTCCTTAATGATCAGTTCAACAGGCAGATTTCTGGAAGGCATAGCATTCCTCTCAAGTAACTTTCTCTGTTTGGATTAGGGGCCTGGAAAAAATTGTCTTCATGAATGTGATCTAATATTTCATGAGCAATTTGTGTTTACTTCTATATAAAAATGAACATCATCGGTAAAATGCTGGTAACAGAGTCTCATAAATCTTGTTCGGTGGTTTACCAGTTTTGAGTTACAAGTTGCCAAGGTTTTTATCGATTCTCCAACACTTTCAGGCCCGACTTTTTGCTTTATTTATAAATATCCGTCAAAGATGCCTCGGCTCGTCAAATCCTTCCAAATATAGGTTTTTTGTTAAGCTGAAATATAAGTTGGGATTCCTGATTTCATGTTAACAATGTCAAGTTTATAAAGGATATGTTACGCAAATCAACTTGGTTTTTTCGGTTGCCGGTTTTCCGTTCTGTGTATATGAAATATTCGGTTGGTTCCTGGAAAAAAGCTTAAATACGGAATTTGATTGATGAAAATGCAATCTTTCTGTCACCAGAACAAAGACATATTCAGTATATGCACCAGAACGACAATCAATGTTTTATGGTAACATATCCATAGCTTAGAATAATCTTTATTTACCTTATGATCCATAGAACATATCTAGTAATTTTTCCATTGTTGATTGTTGTCTCTTCTATGATCTATGGATCATAAAGTCAATAAAGATTGTTCTATGCTATGGATATGGTACCATAGAACATTGACTGTCGTTTGGGTGACAGGAAGAACGTTTTTTCATCAATCAAACTCCGCAATTAACCTTTTTTTCAGGAACCAACTGAATATTTCATATTTACGGAGTGGAAAACCCGCAACCGAAATAACCAAGTTGATTTGCGGAACATATCCTACATAAATTTGACACTATTAACATGAAATCAGGAATCCCAACTTAAATTTCAGCCAATCAGAGATGATCTTAACAAAAACCTATAATTGGAAGGAATTACCTTGTTTGAGGAGCCGAGGCACCTTTTACGGATATTTATAAATAACGCGAACCATATCATGTCGAATTTATCCTGAAATTGCCGTTCCCCACTGATAGAAAATTGTGGGTTGGCAACTTGGGCCGAAGTCGTCTATTGAAGTAGAACAATATCGCTGTATTTTGACAATACTTGGACCACTTTTCGGGTCCGAAATATGCCAAAGAATGCCCGCACCATGTATCCTATGCATCCATTACACACATTACAAACATTATATCCTATTCGATGATCATTTCCTATATCCACAAGAACCTTTTCTTATCCCTGAACACCTGAAGGAATTCTGCACGCCCATCTTCGAACTGTTCCTTGCGATTTTCTTGTAATCTAAAGGCGAATCTTTTCAACGTAACTATCCTTTCAAATCCCTGTCCTATGACAGAACAATTTACGTCACAATTTGACAAGGTTTTGACTGATATTTACTCGGTTGGGTAAAGTTGAATGTCGCAGCCTTTCTTTTCTTTTGTGGTCTAGTCGTGTATCTTTCGTATTCAAAGGATTGTTATTCTTGCACAGTGCCTTTCTATACATGCGTGTACAGTTGGACAATTCGCAACAGGCCGAGGATGTGTTTTGCGATTTTGAATTTCGTCTCCTAAAAAGTATATTTGAATTTTCGTTTGAATAAAGATTTCGTGGGTACTGTTCATATATACTCCATTCACTTTTATAAACTATCCCGGTTGGCCATGACATTCTGACACATCTCACCGCGTATACTCCATTCACTTTTATAAAGTATCCCGGTTTGCCATGACATCCTGACAGATTTCACCGTGTATCTTTTGAAAATGTTAGGTTATAGTCATTTTCCTGTCAGATAACTACACAACGTTGTCCTCTTTACAAAGAGGTCGTAGTAATTACTTATTTTTCAAAATGTCAATCTTATATTTGGAAAGTAATGAATTTGAGAAAATATTATGTGAATTCAATAATTCCAAAGACCTGGCGAATGTTGAAGAAACTTTTTTCTCTGTTAATATTGGAAATATTTCACGTATGTAAACATGGTTGGAAGATTCAGGAATGCTTTTTTCTTGTACGATCAAGAATCGAGTGTTTTGGAATTTTACTGAAAATGATGGATAGAGTAGTCCGTTACTTCGAATTCCCCTTCTTTTCTTAATTCTCAAGAAATAAGCCTACAGAAGTCAATTAAATACCTTGTTGCACAACTTGAAATATTCCAGTTTGAAAATGTAGTAGTACTTCGAAACCTGTGTCACAGTTAACCTCAAAAGAACTAACTCCATTTACAAAGTTTTTGGGGATCTACGTGAATGATACATACACTGGATTGGGGTCAACATATTTCTAAACTGGGATGCAGCTCACCTTCAGTCTGTTATCTTTCGGTGTAATGACAAGATATCTGGATAAATTCTCAATATGGAATTATGTTTTATGGACATACTTTGAAGTCAACTCAAATATTCAATTCCCAGAAAAAAGCAATTCCTAAAATATTAGAAAAAATAGCATTGAATGAGATATTGTATAATTCATGTTATTTTCTTGCATAAAAATTCAATGTTCTGCCAACATAGGATATACCAAGTTAATTTTCAATGTACTACTTCCTATCGAAACAATTCCACGAAATATATAACTTTTGAAATTATTCGTTTGTCCAATTCAAACATGACTACCTACTTAAGGCTCACTTCGATACAATCAGAGCGGAATGTTTATTTATTAGTTTATTATGGCTGAAGCTGAATTGTTATTGGTTATTGAAAGAGAGTAGAAAGTGGCAACCTCGCGTCGAATTATTTTGACATTGTCGATATTTCAGGAGCGCCAACCTGCCTTGGTTTTAGTTACAAAAACATGATAGACCTAAATCATGGCCAACCGGGATACTTTATAGAAGTGAATGGAGTATAGGTATATTTTGAAAATGTCAGGTTATAGTCATTTTCCTGTCAGATAACTACGCAACGTTGTCCTCTCTACATAGAGGTCGTAGTAATTACGTATTTATCAAAATGTTTTTCTGCACAAACCTGAGATTTTCATCCAACGATTTATACTGTTAAAAATTTGCGCAGGAAAGTCATTTTTGCGGCAACAACGTGTTTTTGTTCACATGAAATTTTGCGTTCATTTACCCTTTTGTATTTGTAACCCATTGATTTTATAATTTTGAAAAGTGATGTCCGTCCTCCGTTACATTCCAAATGTTCCTTTGCAAAAGTGAGTAGTGTATCAATCGGAAAGTGTTCATTTTCTAAATTATAATTCCAAATTAGTCGTTGTAGATATTTTTTCAAAATAAAGTCAGTCAGTGACTTTTTGGGTGCACCAACAGAAGGAGATTCTTTGTCGTCTCTTCCACTTAAAATATTTCTTATTGTGGTGATGTGCAGCGAAAAAATAAATATCTAGTCATATAAAATATAATTCCTCGGTTTTCACTCACATGTGTCGAAAATGTTGGATAGCTTGTGATAAATTATTGATTCCAAATTATCAGGGTTACTATCAGAAAAAGCAGATTTCTATTCTACATAGCACTTCCTGATGCTTTGTCTCTGCTTGTTCAAAACTACCTTCGGCTTTTTAAGTTTCCAAGCGTGATCATTATGTTGAGATTGCAAGTAGAAATTGGCATTGGCTCTTGACAACGTCTCTGAGAAATATTTTGACAAGGCCGATATTTCATGAGTGCCAACCTGCGTCAGTTTCAAGTGAAAAACTTGAAAGACCTAAATCATGGCCAACCGGGATAGTTTATAAAACTGAATGGAGTATATTTAGATGGTTTAATGGAAAGAAAACTTAAGGTTTATTGTTCTTTTCGTTTTTGCGCGCATGTTCTGGGAAACAGGGTGCTATCGTTTTGCCCAAAGGGATACTGGAGGGTTACGGGACGTACAGTGAGAATCAACCTTTATTTTATTGAGTGACGTTTACGTGCAAATCCAAATAAAAGTTTCTTGTTTTCCTTGAACAATCAACAGAAAATTGAAACTTTGAAAGTTACTTCAATAATGCATTTCTGAAAAATAATTTCACTCCTTTACATCTAATAATATTAATATTGTATTGTTTAATTTTTAAACTTGACGTTATTTCATCTCTTATGTAAGTATTTGTAAGATTTGGAATGAAGAAGATTTATCTATCTATCTATCTATCTTGGAGTGAAATCAGATTCTTGTTTGAATTTCAAGGTCCATTTGGAACAATCATGCATAAAGTTGAAATCTAGGAATAATATTCTTCAAAAACTAGCTGGTTCTTCACGGGATGCTGACCCTACCACTCTTCGTACGGCAGCTTTGGCTTTGTTTCTTTTTCTGCTGCTGAGTATTGTTGTTCGGTTTGGTTCAACAGCGTTCTTGTTAAGAAGTGTGATGTATGACATTCATAAAAATGGATCCTTACACGATACAACAACGCGTTCAAATTGTTGAATTATTTTATGAAAATCAGCGTTCTGTGAAAAGTGTTTTAAGAAAACTACGTGAATTTTATGGTTTACATAATCTTCCATCTCCAAGCAATATTGGTCGAATTATTAAAAAAATTTCAAGAGACCGGTTCGGTCAGACTAACGGCCGACTGCGTAAACACAATAACTTCCGAAAGAAACAACTTAGAAACTCGATATTTGTAGAGAAGGTTTGGACCTTAATTACGAAGGCCGAATTCGTGAATGGGTAAAATCCACCCAATGATGCCGTAGATATACCCAATCAAAATTTTATTTTTCCAATATTTCCGAAAAAACAGATCAGATCGAATTGAAATCCAGTACTTCATCGAAAAATAACAATTCGAAGTTTCATACAGAATTTAATGAGGATGATTTGATAAGAAAATCATAGAAATTTTTTTTTCAAATTGTTCTAATGACACGATTATCGCGAAATTTCGCATAAAGTTGTCTTTCAGCATCTCAAAACTAGCTGTGAAGTTTTATCAGGACTGAATCAGTATTTCTCGAGTTATATCGAAAAAATCAACGATATCGAGAAGAAAACCTGGAAATTTGACATATTTTTTCAGGATATCTCCAAAACTTATGATCGTATCGAACTGAAATTTGGTACACTGCTGTGAAATATGAAGCTCAAGGTGTTTTTTATGTATATGATGAATGGTTTCCGAAAAAAAAATCTTTTGGAAAAAAATGTCGAAAATTTTTTTTTCAATTTACTGACAATATGATCCTGACAAAATTTGGCTCAAAGTTGCGCGTCGTTATACTCCACCTAACAAGTGTCAATCCCATCACTCGAGTAGTTTCTGAAATAAAAAATAAATAACTTCAAAACTTCAAGTGCCTATAACTCCGAAACTATTCGACCGATTTGGCCCATTAACGAACTTAACCGCGGCATTCTGATGCGCACCCTACCCTGAAAGTTTCAAGTTGCTAGCCCGCTTCTGTCGACAGTTATCGTGTCTACGGCCAGACGGACGGCCGGATCGAATCGATTTTGACACCGGATTCGTCATCAGTGAGTCCAACCTAGTCGATTGAGACAATTTTCGGCTCAATCATCCAAAATTACAGACATTTGGACAAAACGATAGCACGCTGTTCCCCTAGAACATGCGCGCAAAAAGTGAAAAATACAGTTATAGCGGTCGTTCACAAGAAAATATTGATTTGGTTCGTGAAAGTGTTGCTGAAGACTCTGAAATGTCCATCAGACGAAGTTAACAACAAGTTGGACTTAGTGGGTTCACAACATGGCGTATTTCACACAAGAATTTAGCTCTGAAGGCATATACGATTCAAATAACACAGGAACTGAAGCCATCAGATCATTTAAAACGTGGTTCACTTGTCAATTTCATCAATGAACAACCAGCTCATTTTCCTCAAAAAATCATTTTTTTCGATGAGACACATTTTCAACTTGGTGGCTTTGTTAATACACAAAATTGTCGTATCTGGGATGAGGAAAATCCACGAATTATTTATGAGAAATCTATGCATCCTAAACGAGTCACTGTTCGCTGTGCATTATGTTCAGGTGGTGTAATTGGACCTTACTTCTTTGAAAATGCTGCTGGTGAAGCTGTAACTGTCAATGGTGATCGATACCGTCGGATGATAATCAAATTTTTGTGGCCTGAATTTATGAATATTGATCTAGAGGATACTTGGTTTCAACAGGATGGCGCTACACCTCACTTTGCAAATGACACAATTGATTTTTTGAGACGAAAATTTCCTGGACGACTAATATCCAGAAACGGTGATGTCAATTGGCTACCAAGATCATGTGATTTGACACCGTTGGACCATTTTCTTTGGGGTTATATTAAAAGCCAGGACTATAAGAATAATCCACAATCGATTCCTGAACTAAAGGATGAAATTATTCGTGTCATTAGTGAGATAGAGCCTCAATAGACGACTTCGGCCCAAGTTGCCAACCCACAATTTACTTAGCAAGTTTACTTTCACTGGGGAACGGGAATTTCAGGACAAATTCGACATGATAAGGTTCGCATTATTTATAAATAACCGTAAAACATGCCTCGGCTCTTCAAACCAGATAATTCCTTCCAAATATAGGTTTTTGTTAAGATCGTCCCCGATTGGCTGACATTTAAGTTGGGATTCCTGATTTCATGCAAACAGTGTCAATTTTCATAGGATACGTTCCGAAAATCAACTCTGTTGTTTCGGTTGCCGATTTTCCGCTCCGTAAATATGAAATATTCGGATGGTTCCTGGAACAAGCGCGTGAAAAAGGTTATTTACGGAATCTGGTTGATGAAAATGCGGTCGATTTACTGTCACCAGAACGATTTTCTATGGTAAATATCCATAGCATAGAACAATCTATGTTTACTTTAGGTTTGTTTTGGTTCCGAGTTCAGAACTGTTCGGGACGGTTCTAGCATAGACCATAGATCTGTGCTAGAACCGTCCCGTACAGTTCTGAACCAAAACAAACCTAAAGTAAACATAGATTGTTCTATGCTATGGATATTTACCATAGAAAATCGTTGTGACAGTAAATCGACCGCATTTTCATCAACCAGATTCCGTAAATAACCTTTTTCACGCGCTTGTTCCAGGAACCATCCGAATATTTCATATTTACGGAGCGGAAAATCGGCAACCGAAACAACAGAGTTGATTTTCGGAACGTACCCTATGAAAATTGACACTGTTTGCATGAAATCAGGAATCCCAACTTAAATTTCAGCCAATCGGGGACGATCTTAACAAAAACCTATATTTGGAAGGAGTTATCTGGTTTGAAGAGCCGAGGCATGTTTTACGGTTATTTATAAATAATGCGAACCTTATCATGTCGAATTTGTCCCGAAATTCCTGTTCCCCAGTGAAAGTAAACTTGCCGAGTAAATTGTGGGTTGGCAACTTGGACCGAAGTCGTCTATTATGTCAAAATGTCATTGATAATTTTGACAGAAGAGTGGACGTCTGTAGAGCTGCAAGAGGAGGCCATTTGACAGATGTAATTTTTTGTATATAACTGCCATAACTGATACTCAAATTACCAATAAAAAGTTCCCGGAAAATGAATGCAAAATATGTGTTTTATTATTTTTTAAAGAAACGCGCAATTTGAAACCCCCTTCAGTTTTTTATTATATAATATTAAAATAAATAATTGAATAATATTATACCGCCCCATGTTCGTAGACAGGTTGCAGAGAAAAGTCTTGGGATAAATATAATTCTTTTCCGAATTCATTTCCAATCACGTCTTATATATTCCGGATTCTAAAATTTCTAGATTGAAATCTCGTAAACTTTTATGGATTAACGATTTTCTTTATTCCAAGAAAAGTGACAAAGAAATTTGGCGTTTGGAATGGAATTTTTTTAATGTTTTCAACGAAGGTTTGATCAGCGATTCTTCAGAAAAATTTCGTGGTTTTAATCTTCCTAGGAAAATTTGCTGCATTTTGAATCTTAGAACAGGTCATAGTCGCAGTTATGATTTCCTCTTCAAATGGAATTCGGTCAAAATTCCCAGGTGCGATAGTCTCTGGACAAAGGAAACGTGGTTTACGAAACGTGCGTTGGACGCAGAAAGTGTAAGTGGTTTAGAGGTAAGTTACACACTGTTTTGTTAATGAGAAAGTTGTTTATCGACCTCAGATCTTTAAATTGGTTTCGTGTGTCGTTTGACATTTGCCATACGTTGGAGGTAAAACAACCTCACTTACCCGCTTTGTTTATGTTATGAAGTACAGCATTTTCAACAATTTCAATTATTGTTATTGTTTCGTTGAGAAATACAACGTAAATACACCGAGAGACGAAGGAATCCGATTTTTCAGATATATTAGACTTTATATTTGAATATTTGCATTTTTGACCCATTCCCCTAAGTTTTATCTGGCATTCGAAGAAATAAAATACTATGTGAACTATCCCAGAGATGGCAAACATCCTATATTCACGCGATAAATTGAAAAAACTGTTCTGACAAAGTAACAAACTATGGTAGGGTTTGTTGGTGGCATTTCCACACTGGTTAAGGAATTATATTAGACTATCTATTTAATTTGTTCTGTTTAATAAGTTGACTCACGATGAGATACGTATGATAAGAATATTTCGTGTTTGTTATACCCATTTCAAGAATTATATCTTCTCGACACTACAAAAGCTGGCGTTATGACAAACCCATCCTGAATGGTTACCACTCGCATCTCCATATGATATATAAAGGCAATTCGTTATGTGATAGATTTGTCAAAATATTGCATGTATTTTATAATAATAATGAACCAGATAACTTTCTCTGATCTCAACCGAACATGTTCCGATGTGGCTCGACTACTCAAGGATGGAACTTCTACATTTAGTTGTTTGTAATATGTTTCCAATTGACCTTATTGTCAATTATTAAAGATTATGAAAGCCCTAATGTTGCATCTGCATGATAAAAAGCATTTTATATGGATAGTAAAGAATTTTTTGAGGATGAATCGAAATCGGTGTTCATATGAATTATTTTATCTGTAACATATGAATTATTTTATTTGTAACATATATTTAGTATAAGAAATATATAATTGAAGATTATGATAGCACTGACATAGCAACTGTAGACCATTATTGTAGTAATTTGAAAATTTGCAACATAGAACGTTATTTGAAATAGTACTGAGAAGTTCTCTGGAACCCATGTTTTTTCCATTCCATACATTTGTTGGATTTCATTCTGCTGTTTATTTTCAGGAATTAATGAACCAAACATTTTACTGTTTCATTTTCTATAGTTATACCTATAATAAATGCTATCTCTGATGTGGATACTCTAGGCTTTAGAAGAGAAGGATAAATACTGCAATTTTCATTTATATCGTTTTGAACGATTATCATCTGAGATTGAATATAAGTTCATCAGATCCATTATCACAAAATTTCACTTGTAAAATGAATAAAATCACTAAAATCTCCAAATAATCGCTCTTCGCCAATGTAAACAAAGCGAATATATTCCTTGGTCTCTCGGTGTATTTATGTTGCATTTCACAACGACACAATAACTTGGCCTCACGGGTCTAGTAATTCACCAATTCCATGAATATAAATCATTTTAACTTGTGAATTTATCCTGAAATTGTTGAAAATGCTGTATTTCATAACATAAACAAAGCGGGAAAGTGAGTTTGTTTTACCTCCAACGTACGACAAATGCCAAACGACGCACGCAACCAATTATCAACCCCTATCTAGAAATTCGTAACATTCCAATAAATCGAGCCAAACTCCAACGGCAAACCTAGAAAACACGCAAAAACTTAGATTACACCCGACCAAGCTGCAAGAAATTATTATAACCCCCTGGACGACGTTTAAACAGACCATGTGACGAAAAGCACACCCTCATTCGGGCCGGTGCGTCCTTTGATAACAGACCGCTTATCTGGTTCCACGAGGAAGTCTAGGAGGAATTGGGAAATGGGATAAGACGTAGAACCACACGTGTTAGCGCTCCTAATGTGCGTTATAGGTGCTCCGGCAGGTGGCCTTTAGGGGTGAGAGGGGTTGTTTGGCTTTCCTGGAAGCCACTTTCGGCGACCGTGACGTCACATCCCGTCCTTGGGGTGATATCGGGCCTTGGCCAACGTGAACGGGGTTGTGCTTTGCATATTTGCGTGTGTGAGTTTTATGTATGGGGATGAGATGTGTGGAAGGTTAAGGGTTGGTTGTTTCATTCGATTTGGATTCACAGATGAATTTAGGGAATAATTCCCCAGATTTTAGAATTATTTTGATGGTTTTCGAAATTCTCATGGTGATAAGAACCTTGATGTAAACTAAAAAGAAAACGCTGTGAATTTTACACAGGGTTTTATTATTTTTTCAGTTGAATAACCCAATATCATTGGTTTCTTGAATAAAACTTATAAATTTCGCGTCAAAATTATGGAACAAATTCATTTTTTCAGAAGAAAAATGTTTGGCAACAAAATCCTGAAACAGGTCAATTTTTGTTTAAATTCAACCAAATGTATATGCATTTTTGAAGGATTTTTGTTGCACCCTGTGCCATCCCCATCAACCCTCTAAATTTTTTGAATAGGGAAAGTGGGTCATGTGGTACTTTTTTGGCAAGGTCTTTGTATTTTCTTTACAGGCAAATTTTTTTTTTGAAAAATTAGTGATTCTCTGGGTGGTAGTCAAATGCCGAAATAAATTTCCAATGTCACTGCATTTTTTCCTCCATTGAAGGGTTCGTAGGGGGTGAAAGTTGTGCATGAACAAAACTGTAATGGTCGTCTTTCATTCGGTGACAAATTTCATCAGGTCTCAAAGTCTCAAAGTAAATGAGCCATGACAAAGTGCACATACTGAAAACCTCTTTGAACTAACTAATGATTAAAAAAAAAAATTTTTCTCGAAAATTTCTGCACGCCTGTAAAAAGGATACAAAGACCTTGCCGAAAAAGTACCACACGATCCACTTTATCTATTCAAAACATTTAGAGGGTTGATGGGGATGGCACAGGGTGCAACAAAAATCCTTCAAAAATGCATAAAACTTCG
Source organism: Myrrha octodecimguttata (assembly GCA_958510865.1). NCBI lineage: Eukaryota > Metazoa > Arthropoda > Insecta > Coleoptera > Coccinellidae > Myrrha > Myrrha octodecimguttata. The sequence goes on along the minus strand of OY294061.1, from coordinate 54,158,651 downwards.
GTGAAAGTGAAACAAAAATTGATCTGTTTCCGGATTTTGTTGCCAAATATTTTTCTTCTGAGAAAATGAATTTGTTCCATAATTTTGACGCGCACTGTATATTATTCATAACTCATTGGTTTTTCACAACACAGTTTGCAGCGTTTTTCTTTATAACTCAGGGGCCACTGGTCGGTTTCATGAAAAGTCGGTGCTAAGTTTTCGAGAAATATTTTTTTCCCCTCCTACCCCCAGTTTTGAGCCCTTAGGGTACACCGATCCCGCTGAAAAGCTTGGAGGATAAATCTTGAGCGAAACAAAATTTTTCTACCAAGTTTCACGGATTTTGGTTCAGTACTTTCGGAGAAAGGCCCCGGACAACGGTCGGACGATTTTTTTTATTAGTTTATTCAAATCTACATATATACTTACTTCAAAATGTAAACTATGAAATTTTCGAAGGGGGTAATTTTTTTTGGACGATCACTAATGTTTATTTATTGATTTCATCAAAAAATAAACCAAAAATTCACGAATTCACAGTTGGGGTGAGAACGGTTCGAAAATAAGATGAAGTTATAACCATTTTCATTTTGAAATTCCGATATCCCTAGCTGGAAATATATTTCAATTCGGGATAAAAGCTGTAATGAAATCATAAGAATAAAAATCTCTTCTAGAAATCCATTGATATAAGTTATTAAGAATCTGTATTTCATCATAATTTTTTTTTAATTGCAGTAATAATATTTACGATAACGAGAAAAAATTACGGAATTTGTCATGTTTTTTCCGCAATATCTGCAGAAGTCCAATTTGAATCGAATTAGAAATTGGTACACTATTGTAAAACATTGACTTCATCTCATTGAGATCTGATGCATAATTTCAGGAAAAAATATTTTCGAGGAAAAATTTTTTTTTTAAATTTATCTAAGATACGATGTTTTTCGGAAACTATTCATTATATCACGATAAAACTTCGCACGGACCTTGATGCTTGTATTTCACAACAGTTTACCGAATTTCAGTTCGATCTGAATTCAATCTCTAGCGATATTGAAAAAAAAATCGTCTTCTTGGGCATCGTTGGTATTTCTGAAATAACTCAAAAAAAACTGATCCGATTATAATGAAACTTGGTGATTAGTTGGCAAATACTGTTGCGTAAAATTGTGCAATATTGATGAAAAATTTAAAAAAAAATTAAAATTATTTTTTCGTAAATTTAGAAAGAACAACGAAAATTGGCATATTTTTTTCGTTCTATCTCCGAAAGTAAATATCAGATCTCAGTGAAATTTGGAACATTGTTGTTAAATATTGTTTCTGAGGTTTGCGCCGAATTTCGTTGCAATTTAATTATTATTTTCGGAGTAAAATAACTTTTTATCGAAAATTGAAAAATTTTCGAACAAACATTTTTATTAAATTCATTTCAACAATAGCAACACAAAATTTTGTACAAAGTTGCGCGTTAGTATTCCAAAACTGTTCACAAAATTTCAATCTCATCGATTCTGTACTTGTTGAGATATCGAGGAATTAAACATAAAATTTCAACTGAGCCTGTCGCCGAAACTATTGGACCGATTTCACCGATTAAAGAACTTAACCGAGATATTTCACAAAATCTGAAGTGGTGATCCAAAAAATTTTACTTCACGATAGATTAGTGGTGTAATTAATTTAATGAGTACTAAATCATTTACTAGTTCATATTAGTTCTTTCGTCTCCTTTTTTGTTTTCAGGTTTGTTTCCAAGATTTCAACCTGCATCGCATAGGAAGGAGGAAATTTTGTCAATGAAAAAGAAGCCCTTCAATAAAAAACAACAATTTCATTACACTAATACGGGGAGACAGAGTTTTTCCTGAGGTTTTTTATCTGTGCTCTTGTATCATACGTAAAAATGTATGGTACCCCGTTGACATTTCCTCAGCTAATACTGTTATGACACAAATTGTTTGATATAAAAAAATGTAAATGCTCATCTCAAAAGAATATATATATATATAGTGGTGTAAGGATCAGAGATGCAGGAAAACGATACTCTGTCTGTTCGCCGACGTTTCGGAAAAATTTATTTCCATCCTCAGAGCACTACAAAATTTACGGAAAACATGATTCGTGACATTGATGAAGTTGTTCACAATGATAAGAAGTTACATCTATGCATGTCAAAATTATTCCAAAACCACCTTTTCTGAGATATTTTTCTAGTCAATAACTTATAGTATTGCTCGTTTTTCCTTTATTATTGTGAACAACTTCATCAATGTTACGAATCATGTTTTCCGTAAATTTTGTAGAGCCCTGAGGATGGAAATAAATTTTACCGAAACGTCGGCGAACTGACAGAGTATCGTTTTCCCGCATCTCTGATCCTTACACCACTAATCTATCGTGAAGTTAACCGAGATATTTGGACTCCTATTCTAATCTCGCAATTTCGAGTCACTAGGTTCTTCCTTTCAAAAGTTAGAGCCCATACGGACGGACAGAAGTGATTTCACCTCGGAATCTTCTTCAGGGTGTTCAACCCAAATTTTCAAGACTATTTTCCGCTCAAAATTCGAAAATTACAGACATTGTGACAACACGATAAAGGCATATGTTTCTGTTTTCTGAAGACGTTCATTTAGAAATGGAAATGGACATTTAATTATTCTAAATTATTATAAATTTTTCTTCCAAAGTTTCTACGAATATGTTTTTCATGGCAGGTGATAGTAACAACTTATTGCCATTCCAAATTTGATTCAATCAGCATCTACTCCTGAACGAAGAAAAAGTTGAATTTAAACTTAAAAAATTTCAAAAAGCACTGCCGTGAAGGCAACAACTTTTGCGCGCATGTTCAATGTAGATGACCGCTTCAGCAACGAATTTGAACATGCACGCAAAAGCTGCTGCCTTCACGGCAGTGCTTTTTGAAAGGTTTGGACCCTAATTACAAGGGCCGAATTCGTGAATGGGTAAAATCCACCCAATTATTCCGTAGATAGACCCACTCAAAATTTTATTTTTCCAATATTTCCAAAAATACAGATCAGATCGAATTGAAATCCAGTACTTCATCGAAAAATAACAGTTCGAAGTTTCATACAGAATTTAATGAGGATGATATGATAAGAAAATCATAGAAATTTTTTCTTCAAATTGTTCTAATAACACGATTATCACGAAATTTCGCATAAAGTTGTCTTTCAGCATCTCAAAACTAGCTGTGAAGTTTTATCAGGACTGAATCAGTATTTCTCGAGTTATACCGAAAAAATCAACGATATCGAGAAGAAAACCTCGAAATTTGACATATTTTTTCCCGATATCTCCAAGACTTACGATCGTATCGAACTGAAATTTGGTACACTGCTGAGAAATATGCAGCTCAACGTGTGAGTGGAATGTTTTCGAATATGATGAATGGTTTCCGAAAAAAAAATTTTTTGGAAAAAAATTTGGAAATTTTTTTTTTTTAATTTACTGACAATATGATCCTGACGAAAGTTGGCTCAAAGTTGCGCGGTTATAATTCACCTTACTGCCAAGTTTGAATCCAATCGCTCAAGTAGTTTCTGAAATAAAAAATAAATAACTTCAAAACTTTAAGTGCCTATAACTCCGAAACTATTCGACCGATTTGGCCCATTAACGAACTATCCTAGAAGTTTCAAATACATCAAGAATATTCGAATGGATATTTAATTCTGAATTTTTAGTTGATGCATCATCACATTCCAATTTAATTCGTATTATTTCAAAGTAAGCAGAAACACTTGGCTATATTTTCGTTATAAAATAATTCTCTTTCAAAACTGAAATAGTCGATTTACGAATTCCCAAAGGGCTGAACGAAAAACTGTTTACCTCCATCTATCCATGTCAAAATATGCCATATTAACCTTTGTCATATCTCAAGCCCCTAAAATCCTCAAAGATAATTACTTCTACGGGTGTTATCCCGAAACTAAAAGATGAAAGTCATTTAATTTCACACCAAAGAATACCATACGTTCAGTACTCGAAAACCATTATATCAGTCACACCTGAACATTGCTGAGGAAGCCAAATCTCAACATCATTAATTATAATTTGGCATTCGCCAAAATTGAAATGTAGAGTGCTACATCATTAACAACTTTTCCGAAACTAGAAGAATTCTAAGGGTGATTACGCTACTTTGTGCTAGTGGATGATGAAAAGAACAGGAGTCGTAAGTGCGACAATAGGGTAGATGATCTCCAGGCGTCTAAAAGGGGTAATAAATTGTCTACGACAAAAGCTAAGGGATGAAAATGAAAGCAAAAAATAGCATAAAGAAAGGGCTACCGAATGGACAGTAGGTCAGTCGTAAACGTCTTGTATGGTTCGGTTTGAAGAATTATTCAACCCATTGTGTCGGGCTGTATCGCATTTAGATCTGGAGGTTTCAATGGCCATCGTCTTAGGACTTGGGAACTCGATGCATATGGTCAGTCCATGACGACATTCAGGGATGAATTTATGTGTTGGAGCTATTGTGTAAAAGGTTTGGTACCTTCTTATGTCGTTGGTTTCGTTTTAACTCTGTGAGATTTTGTTTGACGTAATTTATTGCGAAAGATTTTTTCTTGGTGTCAGAAGGATTGATGCTGTCGAAGATCAATGATGAAGGGTGGGTGTAAGGTTTGTCCTGAAGATATTCAGGTCGATTCTGTTTGCGTATTGCTATGAACCTTGCTATTCTACTCATATTACTATCTTTCTAATTTATAGCAATATGGCCATGATGTTACGTATTCTGTTTCGAGTATTATAGCAATGTTTGTTATGAACTTTGTCATAACAATATTGCTATCATAGACTTCCATAATTGGTGATTTTAGAGCTGACAACATTGTATTTTGTGACTTTAGAACTACAAGGAAGATGAAAATAAGCCTAATTCGTGAGTTTTCTTTATGGTTTCGCATACATAACCTCTATTTACGGCTTTCTTTATTCATTTAAACATCGACATAAAAAATGTTAGGAAACGAAACGAGTCAAATTGACCAATAACCAATTTCCTGGATACCAATAAAATATTGATTATCAGAAATCGAATGCAGCAATTTTATTCAGGCGTTAATAATTCGAAATTCGATAAACTTTTTCGTTGGCACTTCAAAGGGATTGCTGTTGTTGAGATGATTAGAATAATCATCTCAGCTGTTGCCTATGCCTGTATCTTAGTCTAAGAATTTTCCTTGAAATTAAATAATATTCTAGAGAACCTTGAACACATTTCCATTAGCATATACTTTTTTTTATTCATGTAAACATCGGCTTTTTCGAAAATGTTATGAAACAGTAAAACCAATTAAAGTCAAATTGACCTATTTCCTGGATACCGATAGAATTTTGGTTTCCAGAAAGAAAATGCAGCAATTTTATGCAGGCGATAATAATTCGAAATTCGATGGACTTTTCTGTTGGGAATTCAAAGGGATGGCTGTTGTTGAGATCATTAGAATAATCAGGTCAGCTGTTGCTTACTATGCCGGTATTTTAGTCTAAGAATTTTCCTTAAAATTAAATATTCTAGAGAACCTTGAACAAATTTCTATTAGCACATTCTTCCCTTTCTTCAATATTTTCGAATTCTTGGAAGAAATAATACTGAAACAAATGGATCTTTGTGAGATTCCCTTTCTAACCTTTCTTGTTATGAAGCATAGCAAGTACTGTTTTGAGTTTGCTAAGATAGCAATATTGATAGCTAGATTATTGTTAAAGTGGCAGATCATATTGCTCAAAATCGTTGATCAGAATACCAATAATTCCAATCTTGTTATGATAGCAATATCTTTCTCCTAGCAATATTGCTATTTGCAAACAGAATCGACCTGATTGGGTTGATATCCGATAGTTTTGAATTGAATGAAGGAATTTTCATGAAATATTTCAGAAATATTCACAGACGGCGACATGATTCTATGCGATATTGATGTGAAAAGGGGGATATTTGTTTCAAAAAAGCATTGAAATCATGAAAATTTACAACAAAAAAAAACCTAGAAAAGAATTGACGTGAGATCAGGAGCTTTTGCGCGCTTGTTTCGTTGCCCAAGCGGTCATCTATACAAGTATCGATCCTGCCAAATGCAGATTTTTTCATATGGTCCTCACGAAATTCTGCATGAACCTCAAGCTATAAATTTCGATCAAGTAAACTAGATTGCAATTGTATCCAAAATTTTTAATGGGTATAACTATCTAAAAAATAATTGGCGAATTCAACCCATTCAAGGAGTCGACCTTCCTAATTAAACTGAAAAACTATTCTACAAATATATTCCCTATGTCGATTCTTCCTAAAGTTAATGTCTTTACGGCCGGCCTAACCACTGATAGTGAACAAAATAACTTCCGGACGAATCTACTCAGTAGCTTGATAATTGTAGAGTAAGGTTTGAGTTCAATTACGAAGGCTGAATTGGCGAATTAGTAAAAACTATCGAATGATTCTGCAAATATACCCTTTCAAAATTTCAGTTTCCCGATATTTCCAAAAACATAGATCGAATCGCCTTTCAATGAAAAATGCCACCTTGAAGTTTCAGCCAAAAAGGGCCTACAGAACAATGAGCAAAAAAAAATTAAAGAATCCTCCTGCATTTTGTTAAATGAAGAAAGTTATTTTGCTCATTGTTATGTAGGCCCCTTTTGGCTGGAATTTCAAGGTGGCATTTTTCATTGAAAGGCGATTTAATCTATGTTTTTGGAAATATCGGAAAAGTGAAATTTTGAAAGGGTTTATCTGCAGAATCATTCGATAGTTTTTACTAATTCGCCAATTCAGCCTTCGTAATTGAACTCAAACCTTACTCTACAATTATCAAGCTACTGAGTAGATTCGTCCGGAAGTTATTTTGTTCACTATCAGTGGTTAGGCCGGCTGTAAACACATCGACTTTAGGAAGAATCGACATAGGGAATATATTTGTAGAGTAGGTTTTCAGTTTAATCAAGAAGATCGAATGCTGGAATGGATTGAATTCGCCAATTATTCTTTAGATAGTTATACCCATTCAAAATTTTGGAACGAATTGCAATCTAGTACTTGATGGAAAATTATAGCTTGAGGTTCATGTAGAATTTCGTGTGGGCCATATGAAGAATCTGCGTTTGGCAGGGTCAATACTTGTATAGATGGCCGCTTTGGCAACGGAAAAAGCGCGAGTATGTACTTCTTGAAATATTGAGGAAATAACGTCAAACTTTGCATTTTTGAGATTTGGAACATTTTTGTTGAATACTAACCCTAAGGTCTACACCAAATGTCGTTGAAATCTGATCACATTTTCGGGGGAAACGAAATCAACAAAAATTTTGAAAATTTTGGAATCAACATTTTTTTAAAAATTTTCTGCGTACTGGATCAACACGAAATTATGCACTGAGTTGCGAGTTGGTATTCTAAAACTACATATTGAGTTTTAATCTGATAAAATCAGTATTTCATGAGATATCGATCAGAATATCATATGATCAAAAGATCACAGAATATTGAATTTTTGAAAAAACTATTTGAATTTTTTTAAAATTGTGCTAATGATACGATAATCACGAAACTCTGCACAAAGTTGTCCATCAGCAATTTTTTACCAGCTACCAAGTTTCATCATGATTGAATTAGTATTTTTCGAGTTCTTCCAGAAAAAACAACGATATCGAGGAAAAAACGAAATTTGACATATTTTTCCAAATATCTCCGGTAATAATAGTCGGATCGAAGTGAAATTTGGTACACTACTGTGAAATATGACGTCCGAGGCCTGAGCAAAAATGTTCCTCAAATAGATAAATAGTTCGCGAAACAAAAAATTTTCGAAAATTTTTTTTTTTCAAATTTACCGACAGTACGATCTCAACAAAATTTTGCAAAAAGTTGAGCGTTGTTATACGCCAACTAACTGCCAAGTTTCAATCTTATCGTTTCTGTAGGTCTTGAGTTATCACGGAAATAACCTCAAAATTATTTAACCTGTTTTATCTAATACTGAACTTATCCGATATATAAGGGAAATAAAGAGTTCTTGTGATTTGCAGATGTAATGATGAAACATGATGTTGCCAGGTTTCGTACCGTCATGGTTGATTCAAGTAATTCCAAAATCAACAAAGATAACATTTTATCGTTGTGGATTCGTCATAACCATTCTTTCTTCGGACCTAAAAATATTCCGGCGGACAACTACAAAAACAATATCATTATCAAGGCTATATTACCTAAAAAGAAACATATTGTAATCTTTAACTTAGTAAAATACCCGTAATAACTCAAAAGGAAGTGCGACAAACAATTTGATCATAAATAAGAAAAATAACCATCCACAATAACCGAGGACTGCCATAAAAAGTACAATTTGCATACTTTTGACGCAATATTTGGCCAAATGCAAGGTTAAGGTTGGTCATAAATAACAATTTTACCCTATTCATGGTCAGTTCTAAATTGAGGCACCAGCCGGTTGAGTATTGCGCAACAAAAGGATAAGGAAATGGCTGAACGAATAAAAGAATTTGCATCCTTGGAAATTTTGCTTATTTGGAACAGCTTGGGTGAAAGCTTTTCGGAGAACCCTAGACTCTGTTATCAATTTCAACTGCCGACATTGTTACAATTTTACCTAGAATAGCATTTTATTATAGCGTGAATGTGTTCGGGTTTTCCAAAATTGGCGGTACAAATGGAGAGAATTTATTTCTTGAATGATGTCAAGGATGAAAGTTTCATAAACAAACTCAAACACTTCGTTTTCGATGTACAGATATCTTCCTGATAAACTCTGTATTTCATGAGATATTCAGTTGAATTTGGCACAGAAATGATACTTCAAGGTTTACATTATTTGATATATCCATTGTCTGTAAAAATCTAGAAAAGCACTGAAGTGAGGTCAGGAGATTCTACGCGCTTGTTCCATTGCCAAAGCAGTCATCTATACAAGAATTGACTCTGCCAAACGCAGATTTTTTTTCATATGGTCCTCAGGAAATTCTGCATAAACCTCAAGTTATAATTTTCGATCAAGTACTATATTGCAATTCGATCCAAAATTTTGGATGGGTATAACTATCTAAAGTATAATTGGCAAATTCAACCCATTTAAGCATTCGACCTTCTTAATTCAACTGAGAACCTACTCTAGAAATATATTCCCTATGTATATTCTTCCTGAAGTTGATGTGTTTACGGCCGGCCTAACCACTGATAGTGAACAAAATAACTTCCGGAAGAATCTACTCAGTAGCTTGATAATTGAAGAGTAAGTTTGGAGTTTAATACGAAGGCCGAATTGGCGAATAAGTAAAAACTATCGAATGATTCCGCAGATATGCTCAGTTGCCTAATTTGAATTTGAATATATCAACCACTCATAGCCCACCTATAGTAATAACAGCCGCAGATACTGTGAAATATTTGGGAATATACAGGGTCTTTCACGAGGAACCTCACCCATATTTATACGGGAAACTACTGAACGTATTTTCATGAAATTCAGCACTTATAAGTATTTCACGATGCTGATGAAATCTAAAATATTTTCAAGGCATGAGCACCTCCGGTTTTTCCGGAAATGACGTCAACTTCCGTTTTTCAAATTAGAACACCATTTTTTTATTGCAGAAATAGATTCCTTAGAAAATTTCAATTTATTTTAATGTAACATTTTTCAGTTTTGGTTGGAAAATTCTCTCTGAGCGGGAAAATTCGAAAAAAAAATCGAAAATAAAGCTCCACTGAAACAAGAATAACTTCGAGGTTTTTGGATGGAAAATTTTCATTTTTGAGATTTTTCAAGATGTAAGATTGATGTATCCACTTTAAAAATCGAAATCGCGATTCATGATACAGGGGGTGAAAAAATCGCTTTCAAAGTTAGGGATGACAAAATCGTGAAAAATCAATTTTTTCAAATTAGAACCCCATTTTTTTATGGCAGATATTGAATCTACGTTAAAAAATAATGTGAGTGTATGCATCACACCCTTGCCCTAAACTGGATATTTTCTGAGTTATTCACAAAAAACTGTTTTTCGTCTTGAATTTTCAGCTATTTCTTTTCCCTTCACGCCAAAAAGATGACATTTTCAGGAACTGTTACTTAAACCATGTTTTAGATTTTACTACCCTAATATGCAAGAGAAAAAAGTTACAGGTTGTTCCTAAATAGATGGCGAATTTGGATTCGAATTTGTATCGGAAACCTCTTTATTTCAACTAATCGGCCATCGGTTTTCTCTCCAGTGATAAATAAATAATTCCTTATGAACCATATGCAAAAACCTACCATGTTTTACATTATTTTTTTTTAATGATAGATATCATTAATTACATCTGCCAAATTCCTCTTTATTCAGTAGCATTTTGTGTTTACTATTAATTTGGGGATAATTCGTATTAAGTTATAAAATCGATCACTATGCCTAATTTTACCAATGAAGATTATTTAAATCTCATTCTACTTCATGGAGAATGTAATAAAGTTGTAGATAGAACGATTCGACTGTTCATTGAGAGGTTTCCTGACCGACCCAGACCAACGAGAGATACCATTATCAGAACCATGACAAACTTGAGAAATGTCGGATCTTTCGAAAAATCTACAGCATGGTTCAAATAACAGTTCCTGAAAATTTCATCTTTTTGGCGTGAAGGGAAAAGAAATAGCTGAAAATTCAAGACGAAAAACAGTTTTTTGTGAATAACTCAGAAAATATCCACTTTAGGGCAAGGGTGTGATGCATACACTTACATTATTTTTCAACGTAGATTCAATATCTGCCATAAAAAAATGGGGTTCTAATTTGAAAAAATTGATTTTTCACGATTTTGTCATCCCTAACTTTGAAAGCGATTCTTTCACCCCCTGTATCATGAATCGCGATTTCGATTTTTAAAGTAGATACATCAATCCTACATCTTAAAAAATCCCAAAAATGAAAATTTTCCATCCAAAAACCTCGAAGTTATTCTTGTTTCAGCGGAGCTCTATTTTCGATTTTTTTTTCGAATTTTCCCGCTCAGAGAGAATTTTCCAACCAAAACTGAAAAATGTTACATCAAAATAAATTGAAATTTTCTAAGGAATCTATTTCTGCAATAAAAAAATGGTGTTCTAATTTGAAAAAAGGAAGTTGACGTCATTTCCGGAAAAACCGGAGGTGCTCATGCCTTGAAAATATTTTGGATTTCATCAGCATCGTGAAATACTTATAAGTGCTGAATTTAATGAAAATACGTTCAGTAGTTTCCCGTATAAATATGGGTGAGGTTCCTCGTGAAAGACCCTGTATATCGATCATAGACTTCAGTGGAAAAAACAAGCAGATAAAATTGTGAAAAAGTTAAGGTCCCTCATTCCTAGATTCAAATTTTTCAGAACATTTTGTACAACTGACCAAATGAAAGTGTTGTATTATGCACTTGTCCAGTCACACTTAACATATGGGAATCTAGCATGGGGAGGATTGATGAATGTTCATTTAAAAAAAATTGAAACGACACAGAGATGGATATTGAAGGTAATGTTTTTCAAGCAGTTTAGATATTCCTCAGACTTGCTTTATACTGAGAGTGGATTATATGACTTGAGACAGTTATTTTACCAGTCACTCATGATAAATCACCACAGTCAAATTCATAAAAATCAACAAATAAAACATATACATAACACCCGATATAAGCTTTATTCTACGATGGTACCTAAAATAAACAAAACAATAGGACAGCGGAGTTATATATTTTTGGGACCGCAAATTTTCAATAATTTACCGGTAAATTTAAAAAAGATTATAATTCCAACAGTATTCAAGAAAAAACTGCGTAAATATATCGATTCAACACCTAGGCTCTGTATACACTCACAGATTGATTTGAAAAATAGCAACACTTTTTAAATTGGAATTTGTTAAACTTTCTCTTTATTGTAACTTTTTTGTAGGAATGTTCATGATTTAAGTTGAACTAGTGTTGTCCATAATGTAAATCCACCGGCGGATATATCTATCCATGTGGATTGAATTGTTTGTTCAGAGTTTAATTTACTGAAAATTAATGTTCTTTTATATTTTGGTCTTTCTAATCTGAATAAACATTATTATTATTATTATTATTATTATATTATGACCTTTCAAAATTTCAGTTTCCCGATATTTTCAAAAAAATAGATCGAAACGCCCTTCAATGAAAAATATAACCTTGAAGTTGCAGCCGAATAGGGTCTACAGCACAATGAGCAAAAAAAATTAAAACATCCTCCTGTATCTGCGGAATCATTCGATAGTTTTTACTAATTCGCCAATTCGGCCTTTGCAATTAAACTACAAACTTACTCTACAATGATCAAGCTACTGAGAAGATTCTTCTGGAAGTTATTCTGTTCACTATCAGTGGTTAGGCCGGCCGTGAACACATCAACTTCAGGAAGAATCAACATAGGGAATATATTTGTAGAGTATGTTTTCAGTTTAATTAAGAAGGTCGAATACTTACATGGATTGAATTCGCCAATTATTCTTTAGATAGTTATACCCATTCAAAATTTTGGATACAATTGCAATCTAGTACTTGATCGAAAATTATAGCTTGAGGTTTAAGCAGAATTTCGTGAGGACCATATGAAAAAAACTGCGTTTGGCAGGGTCAATACTTGTATAGATGACCGCTTTGGCAACGGAACAAGCGCGTAAAAGCTTCTGACCTCACGTCAGTGCTTTTCTAGCTTCTTCATATTGCTACTGTACATCTACCAACCAAGTCTTATTTCGATCAGATGAATATTTTTCAAGTTATTGAAAAAATAAAATTTCGAATGACTAGCACAAGAATCATTCGGCAGATTTGGCCCATTAACGAACTTGACCGAGATATTCAAGACTCTAGGTCTTTTCTTTCGAGAGTTACAGCGCCCACGGACGGCCGGCCGAACAGAATTGAATTTGATCACGGATGCTTTCACAGGAATGCCAACCTAATCGTTAAGACCAACTTCGGTTCAAAATTCAATAATTACAGACATGGAACGATATCACGCTGTTGCCCAGAACCATAATGATAAGAAGATAACGAGGAAAGCAAAATAGTATATTAAGAATAATCTAACATAATCACAAGGACGAATATATGTCGATTAATCAACAAATATTTCACCTTCATTAGAGCTAATCATATAATCAACCAAATCCTATTAAGGATAATGAAATTTGAACTTTCATATTGAAACAATAATATTCTTTGGAGTCAAATTTCATTTATTCCTTCCTTTTATTTTGGAATGAGCAAGACACAACAAATTAAAATACGAAAACATTAACATACAATTAAAAACCAAAGATACAGAAACCAAAAGCACCCTGCAACAACAATTATCGTAATCGAGAACCAAAAATATTCATGTTCTTCTATCAAAACCTTCCATCATCAATTTCAACCTAACCCCCGACTGTTCTTCGCCTGTCAAATTGTCATTGGTCAAAAGAAGATCCAGATAAACCCTTTCCATTGGCGATTACACGGTTAACAATGTCTAAATGAGCGCAAATCAACCCCTTCCTGTCATAGGGGGTCGAAAATAATGAAAAAATCGATAAACATCACTCTCAATTATACTCTCAATTTAATAGCGTCCACTTCTTACCAAATTATGGGGTTAAAGGTTAACAATTCATTTAAAACATTTCTAGTGCGTAAAAAGGTGCGTAAAAACTCCTGACCTAACTAGAATTTTTTTCATATATGCCCTTGTTTTCGAGAAAAAAAGTCGTTAGAAAAATCAAAATTCTCGAAGATATTTGGTACATTCCGGTTTGGATAAATTCATTGTTTAGTCATTAGATTTTTCTTTATCTGTGATTCTTAGAGATCCGAAAAATCATTGTTGTACTTAATACGAAGAAAACTCGACAAATAATCCAAACTAAAAGGTTAAACAACAGCGGGGAAAGAAAAATAGCTTGTTAAGAAAAATAAAATTTGAACTTTTTATTGAAAAATCAATATTTTTTGCAGTCAAAGTTAATATATTCTTTATTCTTATTCTTGAATAAGCAAGACAAAACAAACTATAATACGAAAACATCAACATACAAATTAAAAGCGAAGATAAAGAGACCAAAAAGCACCCTGCAAAAATAATTACCGTAATAAAAAATAAAAAATATTCATGACCCTTTATTAAAACCTTCCATCATCAATCCTAACCTAACCCCCAACTGTTCTTCGTATGTCAAATTGTCATTAGTCATAAGAAGATCCAGATAAATCCTTTCTATTGGCGATTACACGGTTAACAATGTCTAAATGAGCGCGAATCAACCCCTTCCTAGAGATTCGAAAAATGAGTGTTATACTTAATACAAAGAAAACTCGACAAATAATCAAAACTGAAAGACTAAATAACAACGAGGAAAGAAAATAGTGTGTTGAGAATAATAAAATTTGAACTTTTTTATTGAAAATTTAATATTCTTAGGAGTCAAATTTAATTTATTCTTTCTTTTTATTGAATAAGCAAGACAAAACAAACTAAAATACGAAAACATCAACATACAAAATAAAAGCGAAGATAAAGAAACCAAAAAGCACCCTGCAAAAATAATTACCGTAATCAAAAATAAAAAATATTCATGACCCTTCATTAAAACCTTCCATCATCAATCCTAACCTAACCCCCAACTGTTCTTCGCCTGTCAAAATGTCATACGTCAAATGAAGATCGATGTAACCAGATAAACCCTTTCTATTGGCGATTACACGGTTAACAATGTCTAAATGAGCGCAAATCAACCCCTTCCTGTCGTAGGGGGTTGAAAATAATGAAAAAAATCGACAGGAATCACTCTCGATTAGATACTCTCAATTCAATGGCGTCCAGGTCTTACCAAATAATGGGGTTAAAGGTTTCCAATTCATTAAAAACTCTTCCGGTGAGTAAAAAAGGGAAAACAACCCCTTTATACCTGGTCGCGTGCCAGAACGGGTCGCTATAAAACTACAGTTTGTAATAAGCGGTTAACCTCCAATAACTTAATAAAAAGGAGCCACCGATAGGGCATGTCTTAGCTGGCGGTTGCTGAGGGGTGGTGAATGTGTAACCCTTACGGTGCGATAAGTTTTTTGGCAGTTTTTTACCTGGCCACGCGCGAGTCTCTGGGTATACGCAGGGTTGCGTAGATTAGATGGATGTAGGTATATAAATATCGAGTGAGAAGTGGCTGTTTTGAGGTCAGAATAGGGAGGCCTATCAAAATAAACCATAATAGACTAATTCAGAAAATGATATGTAGATTTTGGGGATGAATTGACGTTTTAACTGAAGATGAAGGTCATTTTAGGGTTTTTTTATTGACCTAAACTGTTTAGGAAGTCTGTTTAATTTGTTTTTATTAATTGAGGAAGCTCTGGGGGGCTGATTAACATTAATGGGGGGTCATTATGCAAATTGTTGTCTGGAATACAACTGGATTGATTATTATTCACCCTTGTTGATTAATTGAAGAAGTTGAAGGGTCGCGGAAAAAATTTGAAGAGTCAACATTTTTGGAAATTTTTGTTGTTATTCGAGCGATTTTGTTCGGGGGAAGAATTGGCGTGTCAAAAATTTGAAAGAAGTTTTTCGACGATCTAACTTTCATGTTCTCAGGTCTTACAGTCGAAAATTTTTGGTAGCTACAGGTATTGTGCATTCCTAAGAAACATTTTTCAATATATTTTTCTTTTTTCCGCCTAGTAATCAAATTGATAGAATATTTTCATTCATATTAAATTCGAAATTTTTCAAAACTCGATACGACAACTATTCTTCGGAATATCTGACTAATGGAATTGAGCCTGTTTGTTAAGGAAATGTTTGAAATTTTCGAAATTTTATTTCGTCATCAATTGGGGCATTTTTTTCACAAATTTGGAGAAATCCTCAGAAATTATAGGTTACAAAGGGTTCAAGCTAAGAAATATCAGGAAAAGCACTGACGTGAAGTCATCAGCTATAGCCAGCATGTGAAGACTCCTCGGCGAAAAAAGATTTCGATTTTTTTTGAAATTTTGTACTGAATCGATCATCACGAAATTTCGTTGTCGATTGTGCATCTGCTTTTGTCAGATAGTTTCCGAGTTTCATCATGATCGGATCCGTGAATTTTGTGTTATTCTGGAAATACAGTGCGCGTCAAAATTATGGAACAAATTCATTTTCTCAGAAGAAAAATATTTGGCAACAAAATCCTGAAACAGGTCAATTTTTGTTTCACTTTTACCAAATTTTTATGCATTTTTGAAGGATTTTTGTTGCACCCTGTGCCATCCCCATCAACCCTCTAAATTTTTTGAATAGGGAAAGTGGCTCATGTGGTACTTTTTTGGTAAGGTCTTTGTATCTTCTTTACAGGCGTGCAGAAATTTTCAAGATCTCTTCAGTAAATCCTCAAATATTGGATGAAATAACCCCAAATATTTAAAAGAGCATAACTGCAAAGTCGTTCCCTAGTCTCAATTAGCTAGCTCTTTCTGTTATGAAGTTATCGTGGCAACAAACTGACAGAATTGATTGGTACATCGGATTTTTTCTCAGTGAGTCCACCCTTGTCGTTCGAGAACAGAAAAAAATTAGAAAATTGCAGAACTTTGTTCAAAACGATATCATGTTTCCTAGAACGTTCGGGCAAAAAGGATAAGTTCTGTTCTCGATCATTATCAATGAAATGTACACGTACAGGCTATTTCTAAAATTGAACAAGCTTTCTTTAATATTCATCCATCTGGAGTCGATTTTTGTAGTACAATGGGGGTTTTTCCTCTGAACGAAAATGCAGTTATTTTCATGAAAAACCTTTAGAACATCACGTTTCAAACATGTAATTTCAATATTATATTTTTAAAAAAATGTTTGATCACCTAAAACTGAAAAATTAAAATGGGGATTTGCATTTGAAGGGATTTGTCTTGAGTGCACGATATGGCAACGTCGAATTCAGCTTTCTCGGAAAGACAAGGACGTCAAATGTGTTACTTTGCTTAGGAAAACAGAGATAGCTATACTTCGATCTAGTTAGAGTAGAAGACAACGACCAAGGAATAGAAAAAGAAGAGCACAGACTGTCATACTGTCATATTACTGACAAATCGCAAACGGAAATTGTTTGTTTATATTGACAAAGAACACGTGTGTACCACAGAATAGGAATAAATATTTCATTATTCTGTAGCAGAAAAAGCTATTCTATTAACCACCGTTGTCACTTCGTGCATGCCTGGCTAATCCCAAACCCCAATTTCAAAATCTGATTTTGAATACTTTCTGAAGGTTATTTGGGAAAATGATGAATCAAGCCCATAATAATTATGTTCAAATTTGCATTTGCAGTAATAACCCAAATTCAGGAAAAACCTCCATTGAGCAGAGGCGATCTCAATGAGCCTAATTATAGTAATCATCGAGAGAGACCCTTCTCTTTAGAGAATTCCCTGGGACACTTAACGACTTCTGTCTAAGTACAGTTCGGATGGCAAATGTATGTTACTTATGCCAAACATATGGCTAGCCAAGAGCAGAAGTCTGTCTTCTCGGCCTATTGCCCGATTGCCTTCAATCTGCCTGACCATCAGTAGTCATTTTAGCAATAACACAATTCTAATAACGCATTTTGCAGTTTGAGAGAGCGTTGGCATGCGCGGCAGCCACATTATCGTGTCAGGTTTGGCCACAACTGCGGTCTAAGGAAATTATACGACAATCTATTAAACAACCATCTAGACTAATCTACGAATTAAGTAAAACAGGGTGGAAACCGACAGTTTTGTCTTTGTGTAGGGAACAATAGCCGAAAGCAGTGGCGTAGACGACTTCTTCAGTTTCGATTCGGTCAAGTACCAACGGAAATCTTTTGTAAAACTTCGAATTCGATTGGTTTTTGCGTCTATGTTCTATGTTGAATCCCAAAAAGCCTCCTCTTTACTTTAGAGACGGTGCTCGATTTTGATTCTGATTTTTTATGGATACAGTTTTTCATGAAACATCGATTGGTACCAGTCTCAACTTCGGCAAACTCATAGTTTCGGAGTTATGAATTTTTGAAAATTGCAATTTTCTCTCATATTTTGACAACACATATGCATTTTTCCTTTGTTATGTCTATCAGAAATATAGATTGTGGATTTTTTCTATGGTTTCTAGAGTTCCATTACAGAATACAAACATAAATCCTCCCAAAATGTTTAGAATTCTATGCATCTACCGATCGATATGCCTAGAAAAACTGAATATATTTGAAAACCGATCAAAAATCGAACACCGTCCATAAAATAGAGTATGGCTAAGTTCAATTTTGTTGTCTGGTTAGGTTAGATTAGTTTAATTTAGGACAGTGCTAGTTTGAATCCGAAACGGAAATTTAATTCAGGATTGTGCCTTGAATTTCGTGTTCTGAGTTGTTAAGGTACTTGGTTAGGTCAGTTTAGTTTAGGACAGTGCCAGTACAAACCTGAAGAGTAAATTAAATATAGAATAGTGCCCTTGAATTTCGTCCTCTGAGTTGTTGAGGTTTTTGGTTAGGTTAGTTTAGTTTAATTAATTTCTTACAGTGCCAATTCCGAAGAGGGCGGTGCCCTTCAATCTCATTTTTAAGTTGTTGAGGTTCTTTGCTAGGTTAGGCAAGTTTAGTCCCAGAAAATTGAATTCAGGAGAAATCAAGATCTTTGGTTGAGTGAGGTTGAATGGATTTGGGACAGTTACAGTCCAAATCAGAAGTTGAAGTTAAGCGGCACTAACTAATAATTTAAATGAATTTTCACAGGTATCTAGATTTAAGGTTTTCTTCACGAAACAAACTTTTCGGAAAAAAGGCCAACTAGTTTCAACTTTATTCTTAAGTCTTCATCAGGGCTCTGAAATAGAATAACATGAACTACATTAAAATTTAGATGTCTAAAAACAATATTATTAAAATCTTAACTTGAAATTCACAAAAACACGCATAATTAGGTTTTCCGTTGACACTGAATCGTGCCAAAGGTCGGCCGGTCGGACAGAATCGATTTTGATATCGGATTCTTTATCACTGTCGTTTGGGACCAATTTCGGGAAAAAAAAATGAGTGTGTCATCCCTATTAGCCAATATAACCTTTCGAGTAATAAAGGCTGTTTTTTTTGTCGTATAGAACTTTGAAATAAAATAAAACGAGGATGAATTTTAAAAATTGACATGAAATTGACATTATTCAAGAGATAATCTTTTGGCATTATAATGTAAATATAATTTTTGGCATATGACCGCCACGGCTGGCTCGGACTTAATCTTATCTGGAGGTCCAATTTTCAATCACTTTTTCCAACATTTGTGGCCGGATATCGACAATAACGCGGCGAATGTTGTCCTCCAAGTGTTCGGTCGTTTCGGGCTTATCGGCATAGACTAGCGACTTCACGTATCCCCACAGAAAATAGTCTAGCGGCGTTAAATCGCACGATCTTGGAGGCCAATTCACGGGTCCGGGACGTGAAATTATGCGGTTATCGAACGTTTCCTTCAGTAAATCAATTGTGGCACGAGCTGTGTGACAAGTTGCGCCTTCTTGTTGAAACCACAGCTGTTGCACATCATGGTTGTTCAATTGAAGAACGAAAAAGTCAATAATCATGGCTCTATAGCTGTGCACGATGTTGGATAGACTAATTCCAGTCTTCCTCTACGATACGCTTTACGGCAGCGATGGCTTCTTTTGTTCTCACTGTACGACGTCTTTGTGGATGCGTATAATCAGTTAGAGTAAACGTGGTGCGATACCGGTCCATAGTTAGTCGAATTAGTTGCTCTGATGGACGATTATGTTGACCGTAAAATGGATGTAGAGCACGATAAGTATTTAGAACAGAATCATTATTTCCAGTATAAATTTGCACAATTTGGAAGCGTTGTTCAGGCGTCAGTTTGTTCATGTTGAAATGCCAGACCAAACTGAACACAAATCTCTTGACAGCTGACGAAATGGCCGCCAGTTAAAACAGTGTTGCCAACTTAAAGTTCCATATCTCCTAAACAAATCTAGAAAAGCACTGCCGTGAAGGCAGTAGCTTTTGCGCGCATGTTCAATGTAGATGACGACTTCGGCAACAAATTTGCACTTGCGTGCGAAAGCTGCTGCCTTCACGGCAGTGCTTTCCTAGATTTTTTTCGATGAATTACTGGATTTCAATTCGATCAAATCTGTATTTTTGGAAATATTGGAAAAATAAAATTTTGAATGGGTATATCCGCGGAATTAGTTGGCGGATTTTACCCATTCACGAATTCGACCTTCGTAATTAAGCCCCAAACCTACTCTACAAATATCGAGTTTCTAAGTCGTTTCTTCCGGAAATTATTGTGTTTACGGTCGGTTTAAAGGCCGACTGAATGAATATAATTACTTCCGAAAGAAACAACTTAGAAACTCTATATTTGTAGAGAAGGTTTGGACCTTAATTACGAAGGCCGAATTCGGGAATGGGTAAAATCCACCCAATGATTACGCAGATATACCCATTCAAAATTTTATTTTTCCAATAGTTCCAAAAATACAGATCAGATCGAATTGAAATCCAGTACTTCATCGAAAAAATACAGTTCGAAGGTTCATACAGAATTTAATGAGGATGATATGATAAGAAAGTCACAGAAATTTTTTTTTCAAATTGTTCTAATGACACGATCATCACGAAATTTTGCATGAAGTTGTCTTTCAGCATCTTCAAACTAGCTGCGAAGTTTGATCAGGATTTAATCAGTATTTCTCGAGTTATACCGAAAAAAGCAACGATATCGAGAAGAAAACTTCGAAATTTGACATATTTTTTCCCGATATCTCCGAAACTTACGATCGTATCGAACTGAAATTTGGTACACGGCTGTGAAATATGGAGCTCAATGTCGGAGTGGAATTTTTTTCTGAATATTATAAACCGTTTCCGAAGAAAATTCCCAAAAAAATTTTTTTTTAATTTACTGACAGTATTATCCTGACAAAATTCGGCTCAAAGTTGCGCGTCGTTATACTCCAACTCCACCCAATTGCCAAGTTTGAATCCAATCGCTCAGGTAGTTTCTGAAATAAAAAATAAACCACTTCAAAATTTCAATTGACTATAATTCCGAAACTATTCGACCGATTTGGCCCATAACCGAACTCAACCGCCGCATTCCAATGACTACCCTGAAAGTTTCTAGTTGCTCGCTAACTCCGTTCGACAGTTATCGTGTCCACGGCCGGCCGGCCGGACAGAATCGATTTTGACACCGGATTCGTCATCAGTGACTCCAACCTAGTCGTTCGAGTCCATTTTCGGCTTAATCATCGAAAATTACAGACATTTGAACAAAACGATAGCACGCTGTTTCCCTAGAACATTCGCACAAAAACACACTTCAATAAGAACATACTTTGAAGGAGTTTTCGGTACGCCACTGGCTGGAATGCGTCCAAGAAGGCCGTTTCGAAGTACCGCCCTGTTCCGGTGATAAATTAGGAGTTTTATTTTACCTTTGCGAGCAAAACCAAATAATAGACATTTGTAGGGAACCCGTGGCACGACTATTATTTTTCTGTTGTTTAATGCATTATGCCAATGGCTGTAGGTATCTAGTTTCTTTCCTGGCTGTCCTACCAAATCCTGGACGGTGGAATAGTCATTGATTACCGCCACGACAGATGCTCTTCTAATTTTGCGTGCGTTCCAAAAATCGGCAGCACCCGCTAGTTCAAATGAGGAACCCACATTTATTATTTTCCCGTGGATTATACGGATCTCGATATCAGATCGGCATCTAGTAGGCTTTTATTTCATCAGATGGGCGGGTAAGTAGCATATATGAGGGTTGTAATTTGGGAAAAAGTCGATAGAGAGGTTATTGAGTGTTAATCGTTTTGATATGGCTTCTGGTGGACGTTAAGCGTACGAAGAATGTGGACATACAGGGTGTTTCAACGTAAATTGGAAAAACATATACAAGGTGTTTCCAGGGCTGGGCAAAATACATGCTTGGCTTAATTGAAATACAAATTACAAAATACTTTCACGCAGGTATTTGAAATACAAAATACTTTCAAGTCGGGTATTTGAAACATGAAATACAAAATACATTATTTTAGCTATTTGTATTCGAAATACAAATTACAAAATACATTCAGGTGTTACGTAAAATGTGAAAAGAGTACAACTAATTCAGCTCAGCTATTTTATCGTTAAATAAAAATTTCCTTTCAGAAACACAAGATTTTTGAATGTAGTAGCAGACAAACAGCCTCTTGTTGGGGAATGAATAAAACCTGCTAAAGAAAACAATCTTTCTACAGGTCCTGATGGGCAGAAACTTGTGTTATATTGTACGTTCGTTGATGGGTCAAATCTGCAGAATGGTTTTTGTGCCACAGCCATTTGAAATTTTGATTTTTCAATAACTCGAAAAACATTCATCTGATCGAAATGAAACTTGGTTGGAATATGTACAGTGTCAATAAGAAGAATTATCCATGGAAAAATTCGAAAAAAAATTATTTTTCCATGAAAATTTATTTTTAAAATTTTCCTATTTCATTGAAATTTTCGAGTCACCATTTCGCAATGTGAACAGGCGCGTAAAAGCTGCTGACTTAACGTCAGTGTTTTTCTAGATTTTTATGTTAGGATAATGTTCAAGGATGGTAAGCTCTTTGCTCTTATCGTTTTTAGAAGTTGACTAACTCCAACTCCATGATGAAATGGGCATTGCGCAGGACCTTTTCTTCCTTTCCATTTGCCGAAAATATGATTGCTAGCAAAAGAACTAGATGAAGCAGATGAACGTCACGCCATCTGAAGGGAGACTCAGGGACTATTTTCTGTAGAGCGCTCAGCGCTAGATGTATTTGTTCGAAAGTATTTCGAAGACAAAAGTATCGAAATACAAAGTACAAAATACTTCAGCGTCAGGTATTCGAAATACCAATTACAAAATACATTTTCAAGAAGTAATTGAAATACAAATACAAAATACGTATTTGTATTTCAAAGACGTATTTCAATTACAAGTAATTGAAATACTGCCCAGCCCTGGGTGTTTCAGAAAAAGTCCGTAAAATTAAGGGGGCGATTCCTTGTTCAAGGTAAAGGGACTTGCTTTAAAACACCCTGTATAGTTTCGCCTTATGACAAATTCCCTGTTTTCGAAGCATAAGCGAGATACAGGGTGATTAATGTCAACTTAGAGCAATATTCTGATAACTGTTATGTTATGTAGTGAGTTTTGCGTGATCTTCGAAATAACGGATTTTTTTCTAAGATTTTCCGAGAAAATTCAAACACAACTTCTTTGTATGTCTACAGTGAAAAATTTACCCAAAATTGTTGAAAACTTTCAAGGTTTAACCAACCTTCATTCTGAACGCTGATGTAAAAACAGAATGAAAAAATCCAGAAAAGCACTGACGTGAAGTCAGCAGCTTTTACGCGCTTGTTCTTATTGCGAAATGGTTAAATTTTAATGAAATATAAAAAAAAAATTTGGATAATTCTTCTTATTGACACTGTTCATCTTCCAACCAACTTTCATTCCGATCAGATAAATATTTTTCGAGTTATTGAAAAATCAAAATTTCACCTATCTGTAGCACAAAAACCATTCGGCAGATTTGGCCCATTAACGAACTTAACCGAGACATTCAGGATCTTAACCTAACCTGAAAATTTCAAGACTCTAGGTCTTTTCTTTGAGAGTTACAGCGCACACGACCGGCCGGACGGACAGAATCAATTTTGTCCACGGATACTTTATCAGTGAGTCCAACCTAGTCGTTTGAGACCAATTTCGACTCAAAATTCGAAAATTACAGACATCGTGACAAAATGATAACGCCCTGGTCTCCAGAACAAGCGCGTAAAAATCTCCATTAGTTTTCATTTTGTGATCTTTCAAAGATTCCGCCTTGAGTAAGTACTCAAATAATTTTGATTTGTGGTGGAAATCGAACTCTCTCCACATACGGACATTAGCTTTACGATGAACTACCGTTACTTGCTATCGGATATTGATAAAATCAGAATAAATCTAATTTATACTCGACAGGTAACGTGACCCTACTGTCCGAAGTGTACCGAGTTCGATTCCCACCAAAGTTTTTTTAAAACAAATTTTTTCGATTCCAAATTCATATTTCTATCCATGTCATTCTGGCGGTCCATTGGCACAAGTTTGTTCTCCGTGAGGCCACCAGTTTTTGGTATAAAAATCATTAAGATACTCTGAGCGGAATCTTTGGAAGACTACAAAATGAAAACCAATGGATATTATTTTATTATATATTTTGAAAATGAACACCTGAAGAAATTGTGCACGCCCATCTTCGAACTGTTCCTTGCGATTTTCTTGTAATCTAAAGGCGAATCTTTTCAACGTAACTATCCTTTCAAATCCCTGTCCTATGACAGAACAATTTACGTCACAATTTGACAAGGTTTTGACTGATATTTACTCGGTTTGGTAAAGTTGAATGTCGCAGCCTTTCTTTTCTTTTGTGGTCTAGTCGTGTATCTTTCGTATTCAAAGGATTGTTATTCTTGCACAGTGCCTTTCTATACATGCATGTATCGTTGGACAATTCGCAACAGACCGAGGATGTGTTTTGCGATTTTGAATTTCGTCTCCTAAAAAGTATATTTGAATTTTCGTTTGAATAAAGATCGTGGGTACTGTTCACATATACTCCATTCACTTTTATAAACTATCCCGGTTGGCCATGACATTCTGACACATCTCACCGCGTATACTCCATTCACTTTCATAAAGTATCCCGGTTTGCCATGACATCCTGACAGATTTCACCGTGTATCTTTTGAAAATGTTAGGTTATAGTCATTTTCCTGTCAGATAACTACACAACGTTGTCCTCTCTACATAGAGGTCGTAGTAATTACGTATTTTCCAAAATGTGAATTTACTTTGGGAAAATAATGAATTTGAGAAAATATTATGTGAATTCAATAATTCCAAAGACCTGGCGAATGTTGAAGAAACCTTTTTCCTCTGTTAATACTGGAAATATTTTATGTATATAAACATAGTTGGAAGATCCAGTTATGCTATTTTCTCGTACGGAAATCAACAATCGAGTGTTGAATTTAACTGAAAAATAATGGATGAGATACTCCGTTACTTTGTGATAGTTCATTCGAAAAAAAAAATAAAACTACTCGAATAACCCTGCAGTAAAAATTCTAAACAAACAGACAAACCTATGGAATTCCCTACTTCTCAACAAATAAGTCTACAGAAGACATTGAAATACCTTGTTGCACAACTTGAAATACTCCAGTATGAAAATGTAGTAGTACTACAAAACCTGTCTCACCTCAAAAGAACCAACTCAATTAACAAAGTTCTTGAGAATCTATGTGAACGATACACTGGGTTTTCACTCACATACGTCGAAAATGTTGGATAGCTTGTGATAAATTATTGATTCCAAATTATCAGGGTTACTATCAGAAAAAGCAGATTTCAATTCTACACAGCACTTCCTGATACTTTGTCTCTGTTTCTTCAAAATTATCTTCGACATTTTTAGTTTCCAAGCGTGATAATTATGTTGAGATTGAGAGTAGAATGCGGCATTGCCATTTGACAACGTCGCTAAGAATTATTTTGACATTGCCGATATTTCACGAATGCCAACCTGCGTCAGTTTTAAGTGAAAAATCTTCATAAACCTAAATCATGGCCAACCGAAATATAGTTTATAAAAGTGAATGGAGTATAAACTCTCCATAAAATTTTTGGTTTTTGAATTTATGGTAGAAGATTTCCTGATATAAAGTGTCTGTAGCGTTCATTGTTCACCTGAGGATCTAAAAAATCATCGCTTGAAGGACCAGATCTGGTCTAAAGACCCTCCCGGTCATAGATCAAATGTAGGTAATTATATTATATTATTATTCTTAATATTATATAATATCAAAAACAAGAAAGGCCAATTATTTTACTTAAAGATGAGAATAATATAATACAGAATGATGAAAAAAAAATTGCAAACATGTTTAATAACTTTTTTATAAATAATTATACTTCAATGGCGAATAAACTTAAAAAAAACCACCAGGTAAATATACCCAGTAAAGATCATAAGCACAAAAATGTGGTTAATAACCTATTTTGGTTACCAGTGGATGAGACAGAAATACTAAAAAATATTACTAAGCTTAAAAATAATTCTGCTCCCGGACTGGATGGCTTTACATCGAAATTGTTGAAAGAAATAAAAAGCGAAATAGCTAAACCATTGGTACATATTTTTAATAATTCTTTAACATCAGGAATTTTTCCAAAAGACCTTAAAAAGTCCATTATAACACCGGTTTATAAAAATAACGACATTTTACAGGCATGTAATTATCGACCAATATCAGTAATTAATAATTTTGGTAAATTGTTGGAAATGTCGCTTAAAGACAGAATTAATTCTCACATTGAAAAAAATAAAATACTCTCCAAGAATCAAAAAGGATTTAGACAAAATATGTCAACTGAGGATGCACTGTTTGAAGTGACTGATTTTATATACAAAGCTATTGAAAATAATAAAAAGCCACTTGCAATATACCTTGACTTAGCTAAAGCATTCGACACCGTGAGTCATGAGATTCTATTGGATAGATTGTTGTGTTACGGTGTTCGAGGATTACCCAGTAGACTTATTAGAAGTTACTTAGAAGATCGGCAACAATGCGTAAGAATAGGAGCAGAATATAGTGATTTTAAAACTGTCATATGTGGGGTGCCCCAGGGTACAGTCCTGGGTCCACTACTCTTCTTGTTATATATTAATGAGTTATTATTGATTGACATTTCTGGTAAGCTGATTTCTTATGCTGATGATACGGTGATATTACTTAAGGGAAATACTTGGACTGATGTTATTGAACAGTCTGCATTGGACTTTGCACAAATTCATCAATGGCTAAACAACAACCTCCTAACCATTAATATGGAAAAAACAAAATTTATGTCCTATAGTTTATACACTAGCAATCAACCCAATATACAAAAAATTAAACTACACAGTATGGAATGTTTAAATAACAATAAATTAAATTGTTTATGTTCTGACGTTTTGGAAAAAACAAACTCAATAAAGTACCTTGGAATTACTATAAATCAAAACATGAAATGGGAACAACATATAGAAAATTTAAATATAAAAATTCGAAAATTAATATGGAAATTCTATCAAATTAGAAATACAATGCCACTATCAATTTTAAAAATGTTGTACATTGCTTTGGCTGAGTCAATAATTAGGTATGGTATTTCAATCTGGGGTGGTGCATTTGCTACATCTATGGATCTTATTAATGTTTCTCAACGATATTTACTCAAAGTTATATTCGAAAAAGAAAAACGATATCCAACACAGCAACTTTTTCAAGATACTCAAATGTTCTCAATTTCTCAACTTTATATAAAAAGTATACTCCTATTTGTATTTAAACACCCTGAATTAAAAATACAAAATCCTACACCTTACGAAACAAGAAACAAAGATGGTCCGCTTATTCCGCTGCACACGAAAACCACTACACAAAGGTACTTAACCTATTTTGGTGTAAAGTGTTTTAATTTGTTGCCTGTTTCAGTAAAGAATGTCAAAAGCATTCACTTATTCGCAAAAAGAATGGATAGATTAATCAAAACAAACTTTGAAATATTTCATAACATCTTAAAAAGATAATCTTTTTTATCTAATGCTGTTTTTTTTCTTTCTCTCATCTGTTGGTTTCTCTGTTGCGCATTAACTTATATGAGTATCGGTCATGAATGGCTTGGGTTCTTGAGTTCTGCATAGTATGTAAGGATAAATGAATGGAATACTTGCTTGTACATCTGAAATTCAAATCTTTTTTTGTTCATTTTTTGAAGAATATTTTTATAACTGCCTAGATTTAATTTAGTTATAAACTTTTTTATTTAATAACAATACTCGTGGATGATATTGCACACACAGACAATTTGTCTAGGTGCAATATAACAAATTATATCTAAAATGCATTGTAATCTATATCATTGTAATAATAATATAATAATAATAATAATAATAATAATAATTGTTTTATAAAAGTGAATGGAGTTGGAGTATAGACTCTATATAATTTTTTCTGCAAATAAGGATGGGTCTTGTCCCTAAAACAAGAGCTTTCTCAGTTCTATACCACGTTCAACTCCGACCTCCGGCAAGCTTGAGTTCTAAATCAATTAACCCTGAAACTAATCAACCCATCTAAAGTCAACAGGGCTCGTGCCTCAGTTTGTTTTACTGCACGAATTTATCATTGTCCTGTCTGGATCGATATCTAATCTACCTCCTCTTTTGTCTTATTATGTCCTAGATGAGCAGGTGTTTTTTTTCATCCTGACATTCAAGGGTTAATTTTAACTTTCTGAAGAGACAGGTGGTAACTTCCTGGGGTAGATAAGATATTGGTGGGTAAAAGTGAAAACTGCCATTTATATTCTGCCAAAAACTAAAGGAATTGATGGAATTTATTGATGTTGAAAATTATATCAGATGAAACGATTTCAACAATTTCCGACTTTGCTATTAGGGATATTATTTATTCATTATTTTGAGCTGAGGGAGTGCTGAATGATTCTGCAGTTTTTGATAAATATTTTTGTTTCTCCTAGTTAGGTATCAGTTGAAAATGTTACTCAAAGATCTTTTGAAACAATGTTTTTCTGGAACATAATTCACCTTGATTACAAAAAGAAAATTTTGTTCGAATTTTTCATCAATATCCTTAAGCTCAATGGTCTCAGATTTAACGGAACCCCAGAGAAAATAATCTAATGCCGTCGAGTTACAAGAATGAGGTGGCCAATTAATAGGTTCACATGGTGAATCTATTCGTTCATCAAATGTTTCTTCAGTATAATCAATTCTGTCGTTTGCTGTGTGGAATCTGACGCCGTCCTGTTGAAACCACATGTCTCTAATGTCATTGACGTCATTGCCTTTGAATAAAGACTCGAAAATATTTGTAATCATAGGCGAATTTTGGCGCTGTAACCACAGCTTACTACAGATTGTGGTTACATGTAGTTACTTGGGTTATCACATTTTCGAGGAGCTAACTATGTAACTATGACGTATTGATGACGTCACGCATACCATACCGCGTAACCTTCCTCTTGAGCAGGGTTACTCGTGTAGTATGTAGTTCTCTTCTCTTTCCAAAGAGTGAAATGGAATGAGTTTATGAACATAGATTCGAGAATGAAAACAATTGGGGACATTGGGTGTCATATTCTATGGAAGTTTCAAATATTTTTAATGTTCATATATCGTTATCGGGAAAGAAGTCACTTCTCCTGACGTTTTGTACCGGTGCAAAAATTTTTTTGGATTGCATTCGAGCTTGTATTAGTTGTTGTTTTTAGATTTTAAAAAGAAAGTGTAAGAAATTTTAATTAATAATTGCTATTGTGAAACCAATTATGGTTCAGAAGTTGCAGCTATTGAGGAAACATTAAATTATATGGTAGATAGTAATTGGTCCTATGTATTCAAAATTCACATTGAAGGTGAGTTTTTTTTAGCACTTCTATAAGTGAATGCTCATTTCAAGTAACATCATTTCGTTTTCAGTCCCTGAAGAAGTTCCAAAAGTAGGAACGAAAGCTAGGAAATATCAATAAAGAATACACTTGTAGTCCATATTACTTTATTTGACTTCTTTTCCGATAACGATAAATTAATTTCCAATGAAGTCGAGAATTCTACCCAATTTTTAATGTTCATTTTTGAAACATCTGGCAGGTTTTTTTATTATTGTTTTTGCACGCTTGTTTGATAAAAATGGAAACAATTTCCATACTTCTAAATAAAAAAAGTCTTCCGATACAAGATAGTATCGAAGTTCTCTTTGGAGTTGACACACAGAAGTAAGAAAAAAAAGTGAGGTTCTCCTTGGAATTGACAGACAGAAGTAACTACGTGACTATGACGTCACGGGTAACTACTAACTATATATACTTACCTGTGATTACAGCGCCAAAATTCGCCTCATATCTTTATACTGCTCATAGTTGATTCTAATGTTATGACCTTCATGATTCCTGGGAGATATAAAGGTGTTTCGAATTGCGCGGTTTTTCTTAAGAATAAATAAAACATAGATGGCGCACTGAATTCGTCTGGGCATTTTGACATTTAAGTAGTGTAATGTATTACATCTATAAAAACGGCTTCGTACACGATACAACAACGCGTTCGAATTGTTGAATTATTTTATGAGAATCAGCGTTCTGTGAAAAGTGTTTTTAGAAAATCACGTGAATTTCATGGTTTACATAATCTTCTATCTCAAAGCACTATTGGTCGAATTATTAAAAAATTTCAAGAGACCGGTTCGGTGGAAGATCAAAAAAGTGAAAAATACAGTCGTAGCGGTCGTTCACAAGAAAATATTGATTTGGTTCGTGAAAGTGTTGCTGAAGACCCTGGAATGTCCATTAGACGACGTTCACAACAAGTTGGACTTAGTGGGTCCACAACATGGCGTATTTTACTCAAGGACTTAGCTCTGAAGGCATATAAGGTTCAAATTACACAGGAACTTGAGCTAATAGATCATTTAAAACGTCGTTCATTCGTCAATTTCATCAATGAACAACTAACTGATTTTTAACAAAAAATCATTTTTTTCGATGAGGCACATTTTCAACTTGGTGGCTTTGTTAATGAACAAAATTGTCGTATCTGGGGTGAGGAAAATTCACGAATTATTCATGAGAAACCTATGCATGCTAAACGAGTCACTGTTTGGTGTGCATTATGGTCAGGTGGTGTACTTGGACCTTAATTCTTCGAAAATGCTGCTGGTGAAGCTGTAACTGTCAATGGTGATCGATACCGTCGAATGATAATCAAATTTTTGAGGCCTAAATTAATGAATATTGATCAAGAGGATACTTGGTTTCAATATGGCGCTACACCTCACTTAGCAAATGACACAATTTATTTATTGGGACAAAAATTTCCTGGACGAATAATCTCCAGTAACGGTGATGTCAATTGGCAACCAAGATCAGGTGATTTCACACCGCAGGACTATTTTCTCTGGAGTTATTTGAAGAGCCAGGTCTAAAAAATAATCCACAATCGATTCCTGAACTAAAGGATGAAATTATTGGTGTCATTAGTGAGATAGAGCCTCAATTAGTAATGTCAGTAGAATGTCATTGAAAATTTGAACAAAAGTGTGGACGTCTGTAGAGCTGCAAGAGGAGGTATTTGACAGATATTATTTTTCGATTATAAATTTCATAACTGATACTTCAATTACTAATAAGTAGTTTTTGAAAATGAATGCAAATTATGTATTTTATATATTTTTAAAAAAACGCGCAATTTGAAACCCCCTTTAGATCATAAAAAAATCTCAAAAAGCACTGCCGTGAAGGCAGCAACTTTTGCGCGCATGTTCAATGTAGATGACCGCTTCAGCAACGAATTTGAACATGCACGCAAAAGCTACTGCCTTCACGGCAGTGCTTTTTGAGATTTTTTTCTGATAAATTACTGGATTTCAATTCGATCAAATCTGTATTTTTGAAAATATTGGAAAAATAAAATTTTGAATGGGTATATCTACGGAATTATTGGGCAGAATTGACCCATTCACGAATTCGACCTTCGTAATTAAGCCCCAAACCTACTCTACAAATATCGAGTTTCCGAGTCGTTTCTTCCGGAAGTTGTGGTGCTTACGGTCAGACTAACGGCCGACTGCGTAAACACAATAACTTCCGAAAGAAACAACTTAGAAACACGATATTTGTAGAGAAGGTTTGGACCTTAATTACGAAGGCCGAATTCGTGAATGGGTAAAATCCACCCAATGATTCCGTAGATATACCCAATCAAAATTTTATTTTTCCAATATTTCCAAAAATACAGATCAGATCGAATTGAAATCCAGTACTTCATCGAAAAATAAGAGTTCGAAGTTTCATACAGAATTTTATGAGGATGATATGATGAGAAAATCATGGAAATTTTTTTTCAAATTGTTCTAATGACACGATTATCACGAAATTTCGCATTAGGTTGTCTTTCAGCATCTCAAAACTTGCTGTGAAGTTTTATCTGGACTGAATCAGTATTTCTCGAGTTATACCGAAATAAACAACGATATCGACAAGAAAACCTCGAAATTTTACATATTTTTTCCCGATATCTCCAAAACTTGTGATCGTATCGAACTGAAATTTGGTACACTGCTGTGAAATTAGAAGATCAAAGAGTGAGTGGAACTGTTTTTGGATATGATGAATGGTTTCCG
This sequence comes from Myrrha octodecimguttata, assembly GCA_958510865.1. Taxonomy (NCBI): domain Eukaryota; kingdom Metazoa; phylum Arthropoda; class Insecta; order Coleoptera; family Coccinellidae; genus Myrrha; species Myrrha octodecimguttata. The sequence goes on along the minus strand of OY294061.1, from coordinate 54,126,296 downwards.
GAAAAAAAAAAAATTTTTGGAAAAAAATGTCTAAAAAAATTTTTTTTTATTTACTGACGATATGATCCTGACGAAATTTGGCTCGAAGTTGCGCGTCGTTATACCCCACCTATCTGCCAAGTTTGAATCCAATCGCTTAAGTAGTTTCCGAAATAAAAAATAAATAACTTCAAAATTTCAAGTGGCTATAACTCCGAAGCAATTCGACAGATTTGGCCCATTAACGAACTCAACCGCGGCAGTCTGATGCGCGAACTACCCTGAAAGTTTCAAGTTGCTAGCTTGCTTCTGTCGACAGTTATCTTGTCCACAGTCGGACGAACAGAATCGATTTTGACACCGGATTCGTCATCAGTGAGTCCAACCTAGTCGATTGAGACCATTTTCGGCTCAATCATCCAAAATTACAGACATTTGGACAAAACGATAGCACGCTGTTCCCCTGGAACATGCGCGCAAAAAATATTTGGCAGGTAGACCCAACCACCTACACCCTCATGAGCGTCTTCCACATATCTTATAACCTAACCACGTCCCACCACCCCTTCATATCTATTCAAAACATCTCAGATGAAGAAAGGATTGCAGTCCAAAACCGGCCGACAACAACCCTTACATCTCACGGGCTCCGAATACTCGCTTGGTCGGTCCTCAAAAGGGTTGGCAATGCGAATTCCACATTTATTGCGTATACCTACCTCATCACGCCTTATCTTTCAGTCGAAGGCTCAGAAAGGCGTCCATGCGGAATTAGGAAGGATTAGGATGCCGCCAAACACAAAAGGCGTGAGATTGCAGAAGGACATTGTCGCAGAGAAAGTGAAACCCTTTTAATTGTCGATTTTCTCTACGTCTTGCGTTGCTGTGATCGTTCCTTCTTTCAATTGTGACAAAGCGGGGTGAAACTGAGGATGTATTGTTTGGGATTTATCGTCTTTGAGAGTGTATTTGGACTATTTGGAGCGACGAATGAGTTGGAAGTTGGAGATAGTTCTTGAAGGATGGTTGTTTTTCGGGAAAAAAATTTTGAAAAAAGGTTTTTTTGAATTTACTGATAGTATGATCCTCACAAAATTAGGCTCAAAGTTGCGCTTAGTCATACTCCACCTAATTGCCAAGTTTGAATCCAATCGCTCGGGTAGTTTCTGAAAAAAAAAATTAATAACTTCAAAATTTCAAGTGGCTATAACTTCGAAACTATTCGACCGATTCTGCCCATTAACGAACTCAACCGCGGCATTCCAATGCGCAACCTACCCTGAAAGTTTCAAGTTGCTCGCTCACTCCGTTCGACAGTCATCGTGTCCACGGCCGGCCGGCCGAACAGAATCGATTTTGATACCGGATTCGACATCAGTGAGTCCAACCTAGTCGTTTGAGACCATTTTCGGCTCAATCATCGAAAATTACAGACATTTGGACAAAACGATAGCACGCTGTTCCCCTAGAACATGCGCACAAAAACCTAAAAATTCGCTGACGTAAAGTGAACAGCTTTCGCGCGCATGTTCAATAGAGATTACCGCTTTGGCAACGGATTTGAACATGCGCGCAAAATCTGCTGCCTTTACGGCAGTGCTTTTCTAGGTTTTTTCGATAAAGTACTGGGTTTCAATTCGAACTAATCTGTATTTTTGGAATTATTGGGAAAATAAAATTTAGAATGGGTATATCTACGGAATCATTGGGCAGATTTTACCCATTCACGAATTCAGCTTTGGTAATTAAGGTCCGAACCTACCTTGCAAATATCGAGTTCCTAAGTCGTTTCTTCCGGAAGTTATTGTGTTTACGGTCGACAGTAATCTTCCACCAGAAACAACTTAGAAACTCGATCACTTCTTCACATTAATAAGAGTCCTTAAATAACTTATTGAGGCGCCTATTTCAACTAAACTATTGGCTAATTTTGATCCACCAAGCAAACACACTAAAATATCATTGAAATCATCCTCCAGGGACGATCTGGAGCAAGGTTTCATATCGTGATCTGAACGACAAGTTCCTATTCAAAAATCCGACACAAGATTATAATAATCAGGTCGATTCTGTTTGCAAATAGCAATATTGCTAGGAAAAAGATATTGCTATCATAACAAAATTGGAATTATTGGTATTCTGTTCAACGATTTTGAGCAATATGATCTGTCACTTTAACAAGAATTTTGCTATCAATATTGCTATCTTAGCAACCTTAAAATAGTACTTGCTTGCTTGATAACAAGATGGGTTAGAGAGGGAATTTTACAGAGATCCATTTGTTTCAGTATTATTTCTTCCAAGAATTCGAAAATGTTGAAGATAGGGAAGTATGTGCTAATAGAAATTGTTCAAGGTTCTCTAGAATATTTGATTTTGAGGAAAATTCTAAGATGATAATTCCTATAATCCCAACAATAGTCATCCATCCCCTTGAATTGTCAACAGAAAAGTACATCGAATTTCGAATCATTAACCCGTGCATGAAATTGCAGCATTTGGTTTCTGGAAACTAATATTCTATTGGTATCCAGGAAATTGGTCAATTTGACTTTAATGGGTTTTTCTGTTTCGTGACATTTTTTAATAAGTCGATGTTCACATGAATAAAAAAAAGTATATGCTAATGGCAAAGTGTTCAAGGTTCTCTAGAATATTTAATTTCAAGGAAAATTCTCAGACTAAAATACAGCCATAGTAAAAAACCGCTGAGATCATTATACTAATCATCTCAACAACAGAAATCTCTTTGAGCTGCCAACGAAAAAGTTTATAGAATTTCGAATTAAAAACGCCTGAATAAAATTGCTGCATTTGATTTCTGGGATCCAATTTTCCATTGGTATCCAGGAAATTGGTTATTGGTCAATTTGACTCTTTTTGTTTCCTTACATTTTTTATGTCGATGTTTACATGATTAATGAAAGCCGTAGATAGAGGTTATGTATGCGAAATCATAAAAATCTCACGAAGTCGACTTATTTTCTTCTTCCTTGTAGCTCTGAAGTCACAAAACACAGTGTTGTCAGCTCTAAAATCACCGATTATGGAAGTCCATGATAGCAATATTGCTATGACAAAATTCATAACAAACATTGCTATATATATATATTCTTTTGAGAACGAGCATTACAATTCTAAGATATATCACAGTGTTAGCAGAGGAAATGTAAACGGGGTACCATACATATTTGCGTATGATACAAGAGCACAGATAAAAACCTCAGGAAAAATTCTGTCTCCCCGCATTAGTGTAGTAATTTGTTTATAGAAGATGGATGGCATCTTTTTCATTTGAAATTAATTTTTTCGTCATCTTGAATTCATTTCGACAAAATATCTTGACATAATATCTGAAACAGAAAGAGGGACAGAAAACCAGAAGGAATCAGTAAATAATATCACCTACATTTGCTCATGACCGAGAGGGTCTTTCGACCAGGTTCAGTCCTCCAAGCGATGATTTTCAGATCCTCAGATAAACGAAGAACGCTACAGGCCCCTTGATTGGGGAATCATCTCCCATAGATCCATAATTGTTCATTTCGAACTAGAAATCTAATAAAATATCGGGAATAAAGTGAAAAACTTGTGACATGTATTATGTCAGGATGACATAATAACATTGGCCATTTTGCCATAAATTAGAAAGATAGCAATATGACTAGAATAGCAGGTTCATAGCAATACGCAAACAAAACCCAACATATTTCTACGATTTGTTTACATAAAACTACTTAACTACTAGCTTGGACAGGTAAGTTCCAAACTCATCCGTTTGGGCTCTGGCATCTTCGCAGAGGTTTCCAATACGAAACTCACCCTGGAAATTCATGTCGCTGACTTGTTCCGACGTTCAAAATTCGAAAATTACAGACATTAAGGCGTAATGATAACGCTCCTGTTTACTAAAACAAGCGTGTTAAAATATCGAAACCACACCCTTTAGTACCTAACCACCATAGAAATAACCTATTTCCTCCAAATTAAAACATCAATTTTATCGATTTTCCACATGACTACTTTGCTACCACAACGATCACCCTCTGGCTAATCCCCACCAACGAACACAGTCTCAAACACCATAAACCTTTCCTTACCTCAGTTTTTTATCACTTTTTTACCTGGTCACGCGACTGACTCAATCCTTTTCAGGCTGCATCGTTTTTTAGAGACCTCCTTTTATACACCCGGGTAGTTTACAGCATGGCGCTTCCGAACCATAAAAACTATTGTAAATAAAGGGTGGATGGGGTTAAATAAGTGTTTATTTGTGTGCGGTATGGTGTCGTAGGGTTTGTTTACAAATAGCGGGGTATTTTTCGGGTAATGAAGTGAGTTATTACTGTAGGTACTCGATATGCCGACCCATAATGGGGTTATGAGTGATTTGGTTTGGGTGGTTATGGTTTTTTAAGGGTTATTAGGGTGTTTTTTGGTAATTGTGTTTGTGTATGCCGGTTTTGAGCTTGTTGTTTTGGACAGTTTGCTGAGAGAATAATGGTTTATGTGGGGATGTAAGACTTTGTCAAAATTCAATGAAAAATTTCAATTTGTGGCATCCTTGAAAATGAAAAATAACCATTTGCAGCTTTTGCGCGCATGAAGTTATAAATTCCAGTGTTGTCAGCTCTAAAATCACCGATTATGGAAGTCCATGAAAGCAATATTGCTATGACAAAATTCATAACAAACAATGCATTAACACCCGGAACAGAATTCGTACTATGATGGACATATTGTTATAACTTAAAAAGATAGCAATATGACTTGAATAGTGAGGGTTATAGCCAGACGCAAATAGAATCGACCCGATTGCATCCAAGATTAACAATATTGGTATTCGTCGATATCTGAGCAATATGATCTGTCCGTTGCACAAGAATCTTGCTATCAATATTGCTCTTTTAGAAACCTCAAATTAGTACTTGCTGTGCTTGATAACAAGATGAAAAAGAAAGGGAATATGGCAAAGAACCATTCGTTCCATTATTATTTCTTCCAAAAACTGTAACACTCGAAACAGAATACGTAATAGCTTGGTCATATAGCTATAAATTAGAAAGAAAGCAATATTGAATAATAGAGAGATATTGCAACTTTTAAATAGTGCGAACGTTATGTTATTACGGTTATGCTGAATATTACGTTTTGGTGTTAACGGTCGTTCTAAAAGAAGACTTATTGCTACACTTTTTTGTTATCGTTGCGTTCGTTATCAGTTTGTTTGGTTAGGTTATGTGAGACATCAGGTTTTTGTGTAACAAACTCACGTTTAAACTCCTAAAGTTTAATCATTTGCATTAGTTTTTTGATTCCGGAGGTATTTTCAGCTGGTGCTATTGCAAAAGTGGAACTAGTTATATTGCACAATATAATTGGCATGATTCGAACTATTCCTAATTCCAAATCCCCCCCATGTTGCTTCCAAAAGTATTTCTTAATTCGTGAAAAATTAAAAAATACCTATATATAAAAATAAATTGCTGTGGTAGCACTAATAAATCTTTATGTCTAATATCAGTTTGTGTGTAAAAGGTATGAAAAAGAGTCAAAAAATCGAAGGAAGTTGTGTAATTAACACCAAAAATCGAAAAAACATAAAAACCAACAGCTTTTCTATGACAGTTAACGGAGCCGGAAGGACCTGAAGCTTAACGAAACCTTCCGATATAGAATAGCGCAACGTAAATTGCGACTCGCAATTTTCCGTGAATAACGTTAGACGCTAACGCTGTTATTCTGAAACTGAATCTGCGCATGCTGAGATGTCAAAAATAACTGCAATATCTGTATTATGGTTTATAGCAATACGCAAACAGAATCCTCCTGATTGTATGGTCATTGTTTGAACAATGGTTTGGTGTAGTAGCGTTTTCATTTCGGGACCTGTTAATAGATTGATTGCAGAATTCAGGGGGGTGGTATCAGTTGGGAAGCTAAGCACATTGGTCGACCAAAAACAAGCCTTTCATATTTACATTTCGAAGCATAGGTACTCCAGAGATTTGTTGAAAATCATCAATGGGGGTTTTTCCTTTGAACGAAAATGCAGTAGTTTTCATGAAAAACCTTCAAAACATCACATTTTAAACATATTATAATTTCAATATTATATTTTCGAAAAAATGTTTGATCACCTAAAATTGAAAAATAAAAATGGGGATTTGCATTTAAAGGGGTTTGTCTCGAGTGCACGATATGGCAACGTCGAATTCAGCTTTCTCGGAAAGAAAAGAACGTCAAATGTGTTACTTTACTTAGGAAAACAGAGATAGCTATACTTCGATCTGGTTAAAGTAGAAGACAACGACCAAGGAATAGAAAAAGAAGAGCACAGACCTTCATACAAATCGCAAACGGAAATTTTTTGGTTGTATTGACAAATAACACGCGTGTACCACAGAATAGGAATAAATATTTCATTATTCTATAGCAGAAAAAGCTATTCTACTAAACACCGTTGTCACTTCGTGCATGCCTGGCAAATCCCAAACCCCAATTTTGAAATCTGATTTTGAATACTTTCTGAAGGTAATTTGGGAAAATGAGGAATCAAACCCATAATAATTATGTTCAAATTTGCATTTGCAGTAATAACCCAAATTCAGGAGAAACCCCCATTTAACGTTGTGAACAAGGAAAGTACAAGAGGACCTTTTTAGTATGTTCTTGTGTGCCATGTTACATTTTCTTGCTCTAAAACCCTCAAATAGATCTTTTCGAAATAACCATGACCTGTATTCATCCTATCTTAGCTCACCTTACTTACAGTCTTGCACATCTTAATGGATTTGCACTCTTTCTGAAGTTATCAGTTTGTCCATCTTATGGAGTTGTATAACACAATAGTAGGATCGATTTTATCTGGTATTCTTTGGAGAATTGTTTGTTCGAGAGATCCTTTCTGAACAGTAATGGAAGGATCCTTTTTCAACCAGAAATATTTTTCTGAAATCCTTGACTACTCAAATACTTCTATGTTTTTATACACCCCAATTAGTTTTTGTAGTTTATTAATTGGTAGAATTAGTCCCCAGTGATGAGTTGGGGCAGATAATAAATAACTTCGGAAAACAATGACTTAGAGACTAGATATTTCTTGGGTAGGTTTGGGGCTTAATTGCAAATGTAGAAGCCGTGAATAGGTAAAATCACCTCGAAATTCCGTAGATTGACCTATTCGAAAGCTTATTTCTCTAATATGTTCGAGAATAGAGATCGAATTGAATTCTTGTACTCATTACAACATTTGTGGCCGTATATCGGCAATAACGCGGCGAATGTTGTCCTACAAGTAGTCGATCGTTTTGCTTATCGGCGTAGACTAGCGTCTTCACAAATCTCCACAGACAATAGTCTAGCGGCGTTAAATCGCACGATCTTGAAGGCCAATTCAATCAAACGTTTCCTTCAGTTCATCAATTGTGGCACGAGCTGTGTGACTTGTTGCGCCGTCTCGTTGCACATCATGGTTGTTCAATTAAGGAACGAAAAAGTCAGTAATCATGGCTCTATAGCGGTCATCATTGACTGTGACGTTTTGGCCATCATCGTCTTCAAGAAGTACGGACAAATGATTCCCCCAGCCCATAAAGCACACCAAACAGTCAGTTTTTCTGAATGTAACGGTGTTACAACATACACTCGAGGATTATCTCCACTCCAAATACGGCAGTTTTGTTTATTGACGTAGATATCCAACCAAAAGTGAGCTTCGTCGTTAAACAAAATTCTCTTACGAAAATCTGGATCAGAAACATTATTTTCAAAATAAATTTGCACAATTTGGGAGCGTTGTTCAGGCGTCAGTCTATATTCATGTTGAAATGTCAGACCAAACTAAACACAAATCACTTGGCAGCTTACAAAATGGCTGCCAGTTGAAACAGTGTTGCTAACTTAAAGTTTTATCACAGACTAACCAGATGAACCAAACGCGTCATTTACTTAGGAAATCTATGTCAACGCAGATATGACCCTGAATCGAGCTAATCAGAATTTTAGCAGGCGTTTGGGGTGCTTTGGGGTGCCAATCAGATTGCAGGAATATGATGACGTCACTCTCGCTGCTTTTGGACTCGCTTGAGGAGGTTATAATCATGTAAACAAACTGAAATAAATTTTTGTCCTATTTATTTGATGAATAATTTCGTATCAGTTCCATTTTAGAATATAATTCAAACAGTTTTCACAACAGAATCAATCGTTTATTCATCTCTGAGGTTCTATTTTATGATGACAGTCCTCATTATATGCTTTAATTGTACAACAACAAGAATTGGAATCGAACTTAGGTGGACTCATTCATAATGTTCATTTTATATAATATAGAGGAATCGCACCTGAAGTAAAAGAATTACAACCTCCATTATTCAATAAAAACGATGGAATGTCTAATAAAATTGTATATGATTGCACAACCATAAGGATTGGAATCGAACAAAGTTGGTCTATTCATAGTTTGATTTTATATTGAAATGAATCTCATTTGATGTGAAAGTATCACAACCTATACATTTTCCATTTAATACAATAGTATGTTTGTGTTTGCTTGAAAAATTGATTTCAAAGAACAGGTTTTCGCCAAAAAAATACCTCTTTTAATGAAATACGAAAATATATTCTTTATTGATAAAATATTGAGACAACTATAAATTATACTCAATTTGCTGAGTTAAATTATGTAAAAACCAGTGTCTGAAACAGTTTGGCAGACTTCATGTAAACATGGTATACTTACAATATAGTTACTGAAAACTTAACGAATAACATATTTATATGAGTAATAATTGATTGTGTTATGGAAAAGATAAGACAATGTAGTTTTTAAAGGAAGTATATTTCTTGTTTATAAATTTTTAAAGTTTCTTCATTTCTTACACATTAATTCGATTGTATTCACACATACTAGAAAAAGGTTTGCAATGAAATAGAACACACCCAAACTCCCAGAACATTTTGGGGGTTTTCTTAGAGACCTATAAGTGTCACTACAAAGATTCTCTGATTAAGGTAAACTGGTTTTCCATATCATTTTTCCAACATTTTTATTTACTCCAACCGAGTTCTTCTATAGGAGTGTAAGATGTGAGAAAACACTCGCTTTGGTACTGGAAATTTGCTTTTCAAGTGGTTTCCTTGAAAAATCTTAGTCTGATTTTAATCTTGTGATTCCTGAATCCCGACAAATCCGTTTTTACATTTCGATTTTAGTTATTCCAAAGTCAAGCATTTAATTTGACAGCTGTTTTGAGGAAGAAGAAAGTGTGGTTATGTCTGTTGTATTTCTCAAGGTCGGAAAGACGCGATTCCCGCAAACGATGAAGTGATTTGTCTTGTTGGTCTGTGGTTCTATACTCTAAAAAAACATTTTTTATTATCCCTATCATGTCATGATGTCGAACATGATTTGCTATACGTAGATCTGAAATCAGTTTTGAAAACTGTTTTCATGTTGAATTCAAGACCCATTCATCTGATTTTTTTCTAGAAGGTCATGTAAATAAGAAATCACTTTCAATAAATAGGGTTGTTCATGATGTTATGTTTGTTGTTGCTCTTGATGGTTTGTTTGAGTTTTTTTTGTGTGAATCTGAAACGTTCCATTTATGCTAGGAATCGAGCACTTGGTTGAAAAAGGACAACTTGAAGGTTCATTCAGAATTACGTGATTCCTGAATCACAAAGTCTTCAACGACTTCAACAACGAATTTGAAAAAGCAAATTTTTTCATGGTTGTAGTCGAAAAATAGTTTCGTTGTCTTTGCCATGTCTGCCGATAAGTATCAATGAGTCATAAATTCAGTCGATCAGTATCTAGTAGCTTTAGTCCTTGTGAAAACAGATCAAGCAGTTCTCATAATTTATCCATCCCCTTTGAAGGGGGTGTTTTTTCCTCTTTTTAACTAAACTCACCGGCCAATGGCGAAGGGAGTTGGACTACGGAATGGACACTTGGAATAGGGTGGAAATCCCCTTATCCCTATAGACTGTAATCGATAACAGACCATTGTCAAATAATGTTATGTCTACCCCTGCATCTCTAGGAATCATAAAATACAGGGAATTTTGCAGTGTTCCCTTTCTTTTAAATGCACAGTGTGAATAACTCATCCGTTATCATCCTTATTGCCTGTGACAAAAATTTATAAAATTTTTTTGGAAATGATTGAATTTCGATAGAATAAAAAATACACCGGTGTTCATATCCATGAAAATATTCCATAGATCCATGAAAATACGTCTTTACTTGTGATATTAAATTCTTCGAATCATTTATTTTTTTGAATTCAAAAAAATATCATATGACACTTCCATCTCTAATCGTCGAATTTATTCGAAAAATTACTTTGTTAAACTATTTGTTCTTGGAAATAAAATTGAAAAATTCAGAAAATAATATTACCATTCAGGGCCGGCATTTATAAAAATGCGCAGAAGTTATCTTTGGCTTCAATTGACAGTTAAACTAATACTCAATAATGTCAGAATTAAAAGTCTCATTTCTATGAAATGGAGAAGGAAATAATTCAAAAAATCTGTGATTGTGACATATCTAACCACCAATTTCTGGCTTGCAACAATTCTTTCAAAACATGTTCAGAATCAATAAATCAAATCTATATTGACAATTATTCTTACTCTGTATCTGGGAGCTTAATTTATTGTGGTTTCCATAAAAATAGTAAGTAAATTACTGATTTAAGGGAGCCTTGCAATGATCAATTTGAAATTCTTATATTTTTTTTTGCAATATGGGACGGTTGTTTGGGTATTTGGTCCCTTAAGTAAAAATACCTAGAAAAGCACTGACGTGAAGTAAGCAACTTTTGCGTGCATTGAACATGCGCGCAAAAGCTGCTGTTTTCACGTCAGTGTTTTTCTAGGCCGACCGCAAACAAAATAACTTCCGAAAGAAACAACTTGGAAATTCGATATTTGTAGAGTAGGTTTGGACCCTAATTATCAAGGCTGAATTGGGGTTTTTCCTTAAAACGAAACATATAATTTCAATATTATATTTTTAAAAAAATGAAAAATAAAAATGGGGATTTGCATTTAAAGGGATTTGTCTTGAGTGCACGATATGGCAACGTAAAATTCAGCTTTCTCGGAAAGATAAGGAATTCAAATGTGTTACTTTGCTTAGGAAAATAGTGATAGCTATACTTCGATTTGGTTAGATTTGAGGACAACGACCAAGAAATAGAAAAAGGAGAGCACATACTGTCATACTGTCATATTACTGACAAATCGCAAACGGAAATTGTTTGGTTATATTGACAAAGAACACGTGTGTACCACAGAGTAGGACTAAATATTTCATTATTCTATAGCAGAAAAAGCTATTTTACTAAACACCGTTGTTACTTCGTGCATGCCTGGCTAATCCCAAACCCCAATTTTGAAATCTTATTTTGAATACATTTTGAAGGTAATTTGGGAAAATGACGAATCAAACCCATAATAATTATGTCAAAATTTGCATTTGCAGTAATAACCCAAATTCAGGAAAAACCCCCATTCTTGAATGGGTAAACTCCACCCAATGATTCCGCAGATATACCCATTCAAAATTGAATTTTCTCAATATTTCTAGAAAAACAGATTAGAACGAATTGAAACCAATACTTCATCGGAAAATGGCAGTTGGAAGGATCATACAGAATTTGATGAGGATAATATTATCACAGAATATTGAATATTTGAAAAATAAATTTGACATTTTTGTCGAATCGTTCTGAGGACACGATCGTCACGAAATTTCGCACAAAGTTGTTAATCAGTATTTTCAAACTAGCTGCTAAGATTAATCATGATTGAATCGGTAATTTGCAAGTTATTCCGAAAAAACAACGATATCAAGCACAAACCTCGAAATTTTACATATTTTGGTACACTAGTGGGAAATATAGAGCTCAAGGCCTGAGCTAATTTTTATTCCGATATGATGAACAGTTTTCGTAAAAAAATTGTTTCGGGAAAAATTTCGAAATAAATTTTCTCAAAATTTACTGGCAGTATGATCTCGACGAAATTCTGCAAATAATTGCACAGTGTTATCCTCCAACTACCTGCCAATTTTTTATTCAATCGTTCCAGTAATTTCCGAGTTATCACGGAAATATCCTCAAAATTTCAAAGCGCTCTATGTCCGTAACATTTGGTCGATTTCACCCATTACCAAACTAAACCGTCGCATTTTGAAATGAATCCCTAAAAGTTTTTGGACGATAGGATTTTCTGTACGCCCGTAATAGTCCATACGGACAAAATCGATTCTGACACCGGATTCGTCATCAGTGAGTCCAACCTAGGCGTTTGAGGCAATTTTGAGCTCAAAATTCGAAAATTACATTTCGACAAAACGATAGCACGCTGTACACCTAGAACATGCGCACAAAAAGCTGTACATAAATAAGGTATTCTATATTCGATTCAATGAATGATAGAAATAAATAATAAAACAAATAAATACAATAAACCCACATCGGTACAATCGAAAAAATAAAATTTTCCTCTACATTCACAGTTAATAAACTGTCAATTGCATTCCTCCTTGATTTAATAATTCCATATTAAAGCAACAAAAGTTTCAAGTACCGACAATGACATCAGATTGCTCTCTAGTTCTTTCAATCCACTACAGAACACCACATGGTCCACTGCCCTTATGGGGGTTGAAAAATTGTCCGAAATCGCCCTGTAGCAGTTGCAACATTACGCTATTACCACGACAAATCAATTTCAACAGTTCCCGTATAGAAAAACGTACAAAAAGGGAGAAAGTAATTTATTAACATCAATTATTTCCTTCAATTACATTTTCGTATAATGCGTCTGTAGATTAGCGCGTATGCGCATATGCCCGATGCTGTTTAGCATTTTTGGGTTGGATCCTTTGAATGCGGGGTGAATTATTCCGTTTTAACGGCATCCTTGTGTTATTTCGCACCCTATCTGTATGAATGAACATTCAGCCTTACAGGCCACCATATTTGTTGGACAATGCAGGCGAATTAACATAGACGGCGTGGATACTCCACCTTTTTCCCCCTTTTTATGGCATTATGCGCGATTTGACCATAGGAGGCTGGGAAGACGCGTACGTTGGGTGGATGACGAATATTGCAGGGGTGTACTGCAAAAAAATTCAAAAAAACACTTACGTCAATGTTTTTTTGCGCGCGTGCTAAAATTTTTATGCGCTTGTTCTGGGGAACCGCACTGTTTGTAATTTTGGAATTTGTGGACGAAATTGGTCTTGAGCGATTAAACTGGACTCCTTGGAGAAGAATCCGTGGTCAAATTCAATTCTGTCTGTCCGTCCGTATGTGCACTAACTAAGGAAGGACCTAGCGACTAGAAATTGTAAGGTAAGGTTTGGAGTCAAAGTATCTCGTTTGAGTTCGTTAATGTGTGAAATCTGTGGAACAGTTTCGGAGTTTGGCCCATTTGAACTTTTGAGATTGACAGTTTTGGAATAACAACGCGCAACTCAGTGCAAAGCCTAGTGTGGATCCATTTGTCGGAGAATTTCAAAATAAATTTCATCCCATTATGGCCATAACAAAAAGAAGTTCTAATTTAAAAGAATTGAGTTTTCACCTTTTGGAAATTGCCAACTTTAACATCGCTTCTGTGACCTTCTGTATAATGAGTTTCAATTCTGACTATTGCGACAAAACCATTATTCTTACTTCTCGAGAAATCCTGATAACGGCATTTTTCCAAAAAAAAACCTGGAAGATATCCATGAGGTTAGTAAAACATAGTGTGGTCATCTGCTTTTCTATGATCGTTTTTACGAATGATGACGTATGAAACTATACTCCATTGGTTTTATAAACAATCCCGGTTGGCCATGACATTCTGACACATTTCACCGTGTATATTTTGAAAATGTTAGGTTATAGTCATTTTCCTGTCAGATAACTACACAACGTTGAAAAATATGAGAAAATATTATGTGAATTCAATAATTCTAAAGACCTGGCGAATGTTGAAGAAACTTTTTTCTCTGTTAACACTGAAAATATTTCACGTATATAAACATGTTTGGAAGATTCAGTTATGCTATTTTCTTGTACGGAAATTAAGAATCGAGTGTTGGAATTTTACCGAAAAATAATGTATAGAGTACTCCGTTACTTTGTGATAGTGCATTCGGAAAAAAATGAAAGTACTCGAATAACCCTGCACTGAAACTTCTAAACGAACTATGGAATTCCCTACTTTTCGAAATTCTCAAGAAATTAGTCTACTGAAGATATTTAAATACCTTGCTGCACTACTTGAAATAATCTAGTATGAAAACGTTGTAGTACTAGAAAACCTGTGTCACCTTAAAAGAACTAACTCAATTTCCAAAGTTCTTGGGAAGCTTCCTGATACTTTGTCTCTGTTTCTTCAAAACTACCTTCGGCATTTTTAGTTTCCAAGCGTGATGATTACGTTGAGATTGAGAGTAGAAATTGGCGTCGGTATTTGGCAACGTCTCTGAGAATTATTTTGACATTGCCGATATTTCACTAGTGCTATAACCTGCGTCAGTTTTAAGTAGAAAAACTTGATAGACCTAAAGCATGGCCAACTGGGATAGTTTATAAAAATGAATGGATTATAGTATCCCTCTTTCCAAATTTTCCAATAGGTATTTTTGAAAACACAACTCTGGGAGTCTTTTTCCCCATGAACTAAAAATTGAAAAAATTAAAATCTCTTGTAATGAATAGGCATTCAAAAATATGAAGTTTCAGACTTGTGTGTTCAGAGACGAAGAAAACCAAAAGATGTCAGTGTCGGCACCATGTATTCTATGCATCTATTTCTCAACTGTCAAGCCATAGATAACAATCATCGAAACTTCTCATACACCTAGAAAAACACCAATAGACGACTTCGGCCCAAGTTGCCAACCCACAATTTTCTTCACAAATTTACTAATACTGGGGAACGGGAAATTCAGGATAAATTCGACATGATAAGGTTCGCATTATTTATAAATATTAGTAAAAGATGCCTTGGCTCCTCAAACAAGATAATTCCTTCCAAATAAATGTTTTTGTTAGGCTGAAATTTAAGTTGGGATTCCTGTTTTCATGTTAATAGTGTCAAGTTTATGAAGGACATGTTCCGCAAATCAACATGGTTATTTCTGTTGCCCGGTTTTTTGTTCTGTGAATATGAAATGTTGGGTTGATTCCTGAAAAAAAAAGTTAATTACGGAATTTGATTGATGAAAAAGCAATCTTTTTGCACCAGAACATAGACATATTAAGTCTATGCACCAGAACGACAATCAATGTTTTATGGTAACATATCCATAGCATAGAACAATCTTTATTTACCTTATGATCCATAGACCATACCTAGTAATTTTTCCATTGTTGATTGTCGTCTCTCCTATGTTCTATGGATCATAATGTAAATAAAGATTGTTCTATGCTATGGATATGTTACCATAGAACATTTACTGTCGTTCTGTTGACAGAAAGAATGTTTTTTGGGTTCCATAATGGTCGTCACGCCGAGAAGACGTACTTTTCCTCGGGTCCCAGTTTGGAACCCCAGAATTATGTAAATTCAAAAAATATTATGGCTTAACCAACGACGAAGATTAAATAATTGTGTGTCTATGTTACTTTGTGAAGAAATCAAGTGATTCGTATTGTTAACTGTGATAATGTGTTTAACCATGTGAACGACGAAGAATAAAATTCTTGGGGATTGGGGTTTCCAAGACTCCCGCAGTTCCTCGGGACCTCAGGAATTCAACGACAAAGATTATACACTGAGATTGGGTACATATAGCCTTCTTGAGCTGAGCCCAGATTACCGTCATCCCAGTTTAGAGG
Source organism: Myrrha octodecimguttata (assembly GCA_958510865.1). Taxonomy (NCBI): domain Eukaryota; kingdom Metazoa; phylum Arthropoda; class Insecta; order Coleoptera; family Coccinellidae; genus Myrrha; species Myrrha octodecimguttata. Next base: position 54,110,457 of record OY294061.1, on the reverse strand, counting down.
GGCTGCTAGCTGGGATGATGTGATTAACAAGAAATAATGAATGAATGAATAAAGAACGTTTTTTCATCAATAAAATTCCGTAATTTACCTTCTTTTCAGGAACCTACCGAATATTTCATATTTACGGAATGGAAAACCGGCAATCGAAATGACCAAGTTGATTTGAGGAACATATCCAATATAAACATGACACTATTGAAATGAAATCAGGAATCCCAACTTAAATTTCAGTCAATCAAAGATGATCTTAAAACTTCATATTTGAAAGGAATTATCTTGTTTGAGGAGCCGAGGCATCTTTTACGGATATTTCCCCAATGATAGTAAATTTGTGAAGAAAATTGTGGGTTGGCAACTTGGGACGAAGTCGTCTATTACAAGCTAGGATCCAGTAGGAAACTAACTGTCAAGTTCAAGACGCATAGAATAAAATCGTGCGCGCAAGTCCGTCTCTGATATCCGCTATAATATATCGTGTTTTCGGTGTATTTTCGGAAAGGATGATGATGCAACGCGGTGCATTGTAATGGCCAAAACTGAGGGGTCAATCCTCAGCTCCCCAAGGGACCTAGGGCAGGGGTTACAATCCCTTTTTCGGCGGTGAGATTGGCCAATGGTGGTGTGACTGGCCGATGGCGATTCGAGAGGGTAGATTCGACCCTTTGTGTCGTCTATCGCGCGCTCAATCGATAGTTTTGGATAATCCGAGGGCTATATGTTCGTTATCTTTCGGGGTTAAGTTTAACGTCTGAATTACTGTATGTATGTTTACCCGACGATTGAAACATCGCTTGGAAATTTTGACATTCTAAACAAAATTTCTCAAAGAACTTAATGAATCTGAGGAATTATTATGTGAATTCAATAATTCCAAAGACCTGGCGAATGTTGAAGAAAATTTTTTCTCTGTTAATACTGGAAATATTTCACGTATATAAACATGGTTGGAAGATTCAGTTATGCTGTTTTCTTGTACGGAAATCAACAATCGAGTGATGAAATTTTACTGAAAAAAAATGGATAGAGTAGTCCGATACTTTGTGATAGTTCATTCGAAAAAAAATTAAAGTACTCGAATAACCCTGCGGTAAAACTTGTACACCAACAGGAAAACGTATGAAATTCCCAACCTTTCGAAATTTTCAAGGAATAAGTCTCCAGAAGACATTTAAGTACCTCGTTGTATAACTAGAAATACTCCAGAATGGAAATGTAGTAGTACTACAAAACCTGTGACACCTTAAAATAATTTACTCAATTTATTGAGTCCTTGGGAATCTATGTGAACGATACACTGGGTTTTCACTCACATACGTCGAAAATGTTGGATAGCTTGTGATCAATTGTTGATTCCAAATTATCAGGGTTACTATCAGAAAAAGAAGATTTCAATTATATACAGCACCTCCTGATATTTTATCTCTGCTCTTTCAAAACAACCTTCGGCACTTTTAGTTTCCAAGCGTGATGATAATGTTGAGATTGAGAGTAGAAATTGGCACTGGCATTCTGTAATCTGTGCGTTTGGCAATGTATCTGAGAATTATTTTGTTATTGCCGATATTTCACAAGTGTCAACTTGAGTTGAGTAAGTTTTTTTAAGGTCACACAGATTTTGTTGCACTACTACATTTTCATACTGGAGTATTTCAAGTTGTGCAACAAGATATTTCAATGTCTTCTGTAGACTTATTTTCGAGAATTTCGAAAAGTAGGGAATTCCATAGGTTTGTCTGTTCGTTTAGAAGTTTTACGGCAGGGTTATTCGAGTAGTTTTATTTTTTTTTTCGAATGTACTATCACAAAGTAACAGACTATTGTACCCCTTATTTTTCGGTAAAGTTTAAACAGCTGATTCTCGATTTCCGTACAAGAAAATAGCATAACTGAATCTTCCAACCATGTTTATATACGTGAAATATTTCCAGTGTTAACAGAGAAAAAAGTTTCTTCAACATTCGCCAGGACTTTGGAATTATTGAATTCACATAATATTTTCTCAAATAAATTATTTTCCCAAAGTCAATTCACATTTTGAGAAATACGTTACGACTTCTATGTAGAAAGGACAACGTTGTGTATTCATCTGACAGGACCTATAACCTAACATTTTCAAAATATACACGGTGAAATATGTCAGAATGTCATGGCCAACCGGGATAGTTTATAAAATTGAATGGAGAACTTTGAAATCGCTCCCATGACCTATACATTGTGGAAATGTCTGACAGGACGACTAAAGAATATTATTATCATTAATTTTATTATTATTATTATTTTTATATAATTCTTGAAATCAAATTACTCGATTCGGCCCAAGTTGCCAACCCACAATTTTCTTCGCAAATTTACTATCACTGGGAAACGGGAATTTCAGGACAAATTCGACATGATAAGGTTCGCGTTATTTATAAATATCCGTAAAAGATGCCTCGGCTCTTCAAACAAGATGATTCCTACCAAATATAGGTTTTTGTTAGGCTGAAATTTAAGTTGGGATTCCTGATTTCATGTTAATAGTAACAAGTTTATGAAGGATATGTTCCGCAAATCAACTTGGTTATTTCGGTTGCAGGTTTTCCATTCCGTAAATATGAAATATTCGGTTGGTTCCTGAAAAAAAAGTAAATAACGGAATTTGATTGATGAAAAAGCAATCTTTCTGCCACCAGAACATAGACATATTAAGTATATGCACCAGATCGACAATCAATGATTTATGGTAACATATCCATAGCATAGAACAATCTTTATTCACCTTATGATCCATAGAACATAGAAGAGACAACAATCAACAATGGAACCTTGTAATTTTTCCATTGTTGATTGTTGTATCTTCTATGTTCTATGGATCATAAAGTAAATGAAGATCGTTCTATGCTATGGATATGTTACCATAGAACATTGACTGTCGTTCTGGTGACCCAAGGAAGGTTTTCATCAATCAAATTCCGTAATTAACATTTTTTTCAGGAACCAACCGAATATTTCATATTTACGGAATGGAAAGCCTGCAACTGAAATAACCAAGATGATGTGCGGAACATATCCTATACAAATTTGACAAATTCGACATGAAATCAGGAATCCCAACTTAAATTTCGGCCAATCAGAGATGATCTTAACAAAACCCTATATTTGGAAGGAATTATCTTGTTTGAGGAGCCGAGGCATCTTTTACGGATATTTATAAATAACGCGAACCTTATCATGTCGAATTTGTTCTGGAATTCCCGTTCTGCAGTGATAGTGAATTTGTGAAGAAAATTGTGGGTTGGCTATTAGTTCTCAACTCTCAGATCAACTTAACCCAACATCCACCCCGTACAATATCCGCTTTAAAATTCGCGAGAGAACAGATGCATTCAGCCCCAAACACACGATCGTGATTATGGACCCCCTTCTAGCTGTAAAATTTCGAAATTTCCCTCAAGAGTGCCAGGACTAGAAGGTGGTTGAAACCGGCGAGCAATTGCTTTTAAAAGTTGCGAAATTATTCATCAAGTAACTCTTAGTAACACGTTTCCTCGTTGAAAGTATCTCGCGTTGCTTGCAAGCTGAAGATGTCTTGAATACGGGGAAGAGTAATAAGTGTGATGGATACTGCGTAAATAATAAATTTATTGAGATAATTAGGGGATGGTAGGAAGTCCTGTGGGACCTCCTGAGACGCTGAAAGGGAAAGTGTCTCAATTTCGTTAATATTTCAGGTCGCTCTCAACATCTGCGTCGGATGAATCCTGTTTGCTGAGGGTGCTGTGGGTTGAACGAGGAAATGAATGTTTAGTATCGAAGATTTTCGATTTTAGTGGTAACTTGAGGTAACTATGATCGTTATTCTTCAGGTTTTTTTCTGGGTTTTCACAATATCCTAAATGAAATGTCAATAGACGACTTCGGTCGAAGTTTTCAACCCACATATTTCTTCTAAATTTACTATTACTGGGGAAGGGGAATTTCAGAACAAATTCGACATGATAAGGTTCGCGTTATTTATAAATATCCGTGAAAGATGTCATGGCTCCTCAAACAAGATAATTCCTTCCAAATATAAGTTTTTGTTGGGATCATCTCTGATTGGCTAAAATTTAAGTTGGGATTCCTGATTTTAAGTCAATAGTGCCAAGTTTATATAGGATATGTTCCGCAAATCAACTTGGTTATTTCGGTTGCCGCTTTTCCGTTTCGTAAATATGAATTATTCGGTTGGTTCCTGAAAAAAATTTTAGTTACGGAATATGATTGATGAAAAAACGTTTTTTTTGTCACCAGGACGACAGTCAATGTTCTATGGTAACATATCCACAGCATAGAATAATCTTTATTCACTTCATGATCCATAGAACATAGACGAGACAACAATCAACAATGGAAAAATTACTGTTTATGTTCTATGGATCATAAGGTAAATAAACATCATGGATTGTTCTATGCATGATGTAAAAAACATGGTGTGCTCATCTGAAAAATGAGTGACGCCAGCAAGCAGAAAATACAAAGAGTTGTATATTCTGTGCTTTGAATTAACATGCAAATTCAAAGCACAGAATATATAACTCCTTGCATTTTCTGCTAGCTGACGTCACTCACATTTCAGATGAGCACAACATGATTTTTACATCATGGTTCTATGCAATGAATATGCTACCATAGAAATTGACTGTCGTTCTGGTGACAGAAAGATTGCTCTTTCATCAATCAAATTCCGTAATTGAACATTTTTCGGGAACCAACCGAATATTTCATATTTACGGAACGGAAAACCGGCAACCGAAATAACCAAGTTGATGTGCGGAACATATCCTATACAAATTTTACAAATTCAATATGAAATCAGGAATCCCAACTTAAATTTCAGCCAATCACCACTTTGGCAACGGAATAAGCGCGTAAAGCCCTTGACCTCACGTCACTGCTTTTTTAGGTTTTTTTATCACCACCCAGTTCCCCCAAAAACCTCCATGTACTAAATTCCAATGAAATCCGCCAAATATTGACAAAGTTTAAATAAAGCAAATTAACCTAGGAAGAAAGTAGACAATTATTAGCCAGTTATTGCTACCCAGATAACTAGCGGCATCAAAAGATGCCCATGATCTACACTAGTGTACAATAATATAGAGTGCTCTACAAGCTCTATGACAAACTTTGACAGATGGTAGCTGTGCTTATTCTGATTTTTTTTTCCATGAACATATATCCGATTCGTTTATGTTAAGAAGATACAAGCATTTGAAAAATTAAAAATTATATTTTCATGTTCAAATCATAATTATAAATGGAAATTACAAAATAAATAAAAAAAATAAATGGATACTATAAAAATCGTTCAAAATGTCCACCTTCGGCTTGAATGCAAGCTTCACATCGACGAACTAAAGATGCCGTTACTCGGCAGATCAGATTTGGGTCGTTTTGTATTTGGTTTGCTGCATCTTGAATTCTATCAAGTAATTGTTGATGATATTCGATTTCAACATGATGAACAAGCTGCTTCATATGTCCCCATAAATAAAAATCTAAGGGATTTAGATCAGGCGAACGAGGTGGCCATTGTATTGGTCCTCCTTGACCTATAGATTTATTCGGGAAATGTTCATTCAGCCAACTGACTACTTGTCTCCCTCTATGTGGTAGTGCACCATCGTGCTGATACCATATATTTCCTACATTGTTTAGCTCTAAGTCATCAATGAAGTCAAAAAGGTTGTGCTCCAAAAAATTTTTATACAAATCTGCATTTAAACGGTCATTTATAACATTTACTGGCATCAAATCATTGTTGAAAATACCACCCCAAACGTTTACACTGAAACGTTGCTGAAATCGTCTTTGTCTAATGGCATATGGATTCTGCAGTGCCCATACATGTTAATTGTGGTTATTGTTGATACCGTCCTTAGTGAAATAAGCCTCGTCAGATCACACGACAAGCGAAATAAATCAATTATCTTGGGCATGTTGTTGAAGTAACTATCTACAAAATTCTAACCTTCGTAACCCACCGTCAGTATGTAAAGCTTGTACATTTAGTCTATAAAATGGATGCAACATTTTTCCTTTCAAAACACAACGAACGAAATTTGGTGATAAATGAAGATTAGTCGAACACTAATCGAAGGGTTGTCACGGACAGCATCTATTACATTTTCCTCATATTCTACATTCACTTCAGTTGGCCGAATGGCTTTCTTTGGAGCAGGATTGCCTGTTTCTCGAAGTCATCGGAATGATGCACAAAATACTGTGTGAGCAGGTCCTATTAGTATATTTTTTTCGGTATTCTCGAGCTGCTCTTCTGGAGTTACCATTAGAATACCCATATTCGAATACAATATCCGCATATTCCTGAGTCGTGAAGGAATGCATTGTTATTCAAAACGTACCCCAAGTGTCAAATGAATACTTGATATAACGTCAATTACCATATGAACCGATATTTTATGTCGGTCTACTTGATCAAAACATGGAAATTAATTTTTTCAAATGCTTGTAACTTGTAAACGAGAACGAATCAGACCTATGTTCATAAGAAAAAAATGTTCAGAATAAGCACAGCTACCATCTGTCAAAGTTTGTCATAGAGCTTGTAGAACACACGTATAGTAAATGTAAACACATCGAACAAACTCATCATCGTTGCCATTTTTAATTATGCCCATGCCTGATGTTGACCAGTATATTCCCAACCAAACTCCCCTCCATTCCCCCGAATTCAAATGACCAATTGACCAACATAATCACTCACCAACACCATCGCCTATTTGCATGCATAAACGTTCTCCAATCCAATTGACCGACAAGAAATAAAAAACCAAAACCCGTTCCATACCGTTCGCGGCCATTTTTTTAACCCATCAAAACCGGCCAGCTTGATCAGCACGCCTCAACTCACCATTGGTGCGATGCCGGTGCAAACAGAATTAACCCTTCCATTTCATTCCCCCTTTTAATTCGAGCCTATGTACTTCATTTGCACGTAATGACAAAGCGCGACGGTGTGCGCAACCCTTTAGCAACCCCTTCTGTTCTCATTCGTCGGTGGGTTCGATCTGGAGGGCTGATGGATTGAGCGGGAAAGGGGTAGATGGACTGATTGCTTTTGAAAGGGGAAGAGTTGAGTTTTCGACATTGCTGTTCGAAAAAATACATGGAAGAAGAGATGTTGGAAAATGCATCCTTGCCTTACAGCCATAGCCATAGCGTTTCTTCGTTTGGTTCTTCGCACTCTTGTATCAACCGAGAATTAAAAAGAAAAATATCGTAGGTAGGCCAAGTGAGTTTGACACATTACACCCGGTATAATTGAAAAATGTTTCTTTAGCTTTATTTTCGTGTCAGAAAACTACGTGACATTTTACGTTGTACATAAAGGACGTAATGATAACAAATGATTATGAATGACACTGTCATAATATGAAAGAAATTACAACTTGCCGTCCAATCATTTTGGCCTTGATGACATTTCATAACTACCAATCTAGCCTACTGACTGACTTTATGAAAGTTAATAAAGTATAGAAAGCTAAGCTACACTCAAATTAAGCTGATTCCGTTACGGACGAAAAAATAAATATTTATTCGAAAGGAAAACTGACGTGTGCTTTATCTTATTCATTCATTTCCGAATTATTATCGGTCGTTTGAAAATTTGATTCGGAGGAGTTTGAGTCTGATTAGTTCGTTGTTATAAACATTACATATAATCCATTCAATTTTATAAACTATCCGTTATGGACAAAATATAAATATTTATTCGAAAGGAAAACTGACGTGTGCTTCATCTTATTCATTCATTTCCGAATTATTATCGGTCGTTTGAAAATTTGATTCGGAGGAGTTTGAGTCTGATTAGTTCGTTGTTATAAACATTACATATAATCCATTCAATTTTATAAACTATCCCTGTTGGCCATGACATTCTGACACATTCCACTGTGTATATTTTGAAAATGTTAGGTTATAGTCATTTTTCTGTCAGATAACTACACATTGTTGACCTCCGTAAAAAGAGGTCGTAGTAATTACGTATTTATCAAAATGTTTATTTAATTTGGGAAAATAATGAATTTGAGAAAATATTATGTGAATTCAATCATTTCAAAGACCTGGCGAATGTTGGATAAACTTTTTTCCCTGTTAATACTGGAAATATTTCACGTATATAAAGATGTTTGAAAGATTCAGTTATGCTATTTTCTTGTACGGAAATCAAGAATCGAGTGTTGAAATTTTATTGAGAAATAATAGATAGAATAGTCGAAAAAAATAAAAGTACTCGAATAACCCAGTAAAACTTCTGAATGAACAGACAAACCTATGGAATTCCCTTGTTTTCGAAATTCAAGAAATAAGTCCACAGAAGACATTTGAAAACCTTCTTGCACAACTTGAAATACTCCAGTATGGAAATGTAGTAGTACTACAAAACCTGTGTCACCTTAAAAGATGTATGTGAACGATACACTGGGTTTTTACTCACATACGTCGAAAATGATGAATAGCTTGTGATAAATTATTGATTCCAAATTATCAGGGTTACTATCAGAAAAAGCAGATTTCAATTCTACATAGTTCTTCTTCATCCTTTGTTTCTTGGTTGTTTCTTCGAAATAACCTCCAGCATTTTTAGTTTTCAAGCGTGATGATTATGTTCAGATTGAGGGTAGAAATTGGCATCGGCATTTGGCAACGTCGCTGAGAATTATTTTGACATTACCGATATTTCATGAGTGCCATCCTGCGTCAGTTTTAAGTAAAAAAGATTAAGCTCCCCAAATTATTCAGAGTGATGCAGGTATTTCAATATCTCCCAAATATCAGATATTCTCTGAACAACATATACGATCGGGTTGAAATTCAATTGTTCTAATAATTCGATAATTACCAAATCTCACAAAAATTATTAATGCAACAGCGTTTGATTGATGCAAGTATTTCAATATCTCCCAAATATCAGATATTCTCTGAACAACATATACGATCGGGTTGAAATTAAATTCTTCTAATAATTCGATAATTACCAAATCTCACAAAAATTATTAATGTAACAGCATTCGACAACTCTACACTAAGTTTCTTCATGATCGCGTAAGGATTTCTTGAGTTACTCCGAAAATAACAACGATATCAAGGAAAAAACCCACAAAATTTGACATATTTTTTTGGATATATCTTCGAGAATTAAAATTTGTTTCTCCTTTTGAAATGCTCATTTCAAGGTATGTGCAATATTTCTTCCACAATCGATGATTACTTTTCCGAAAAGTTTGGCAAGCAGTTGAGCAGTCGTTATTCTTCAACTGATAACCAAGGTACAATTCGATCACTTAGGTGGCTTGTATATATTTATCTTGATTGAGAATATTCAGGGTGACGATAAAGCCCCTACCGATCAAAAAAATCCATAGTCTATCCCAAAACTCCAGTAGTAACTCCCCTAACGAACTAAATAGAACCTAACACAGAACCATGATGAACTCCAATTTCCAAACTTCATAATCTATTATAATCAACCAAAACACATAGATAAAACATCAAATGCCTGCCAAACCACAACAATAACCCACCTGACAAACCAAAAACCCAAAAATCAAAGGGTTCAATGCAACAATACTCATAAAAAACTACCTGCATCAATTTTAATAACCGTAACACCGCCATGGCGCACTTGTCGCATGCTTCTGATGCAATTACGATCCCTTGGGACTACACAAAAGGGTTAGGCGCCACCAACCAGTGAAAGCGAAAGGGTTCACCCCTAACAGTGACTCAAGTATGCCGTTCTGGGTACCGAAAGGGTTCAGTAACCCTTCGCCATTGAGGATGCAGGTAGCTGAGAGGGAAATCCTTTCGATTTCAACTAGAAAGGGTGGAAAGAGTTGAATGGATCGGTTATGATCTTTTGGGTATTGATGGTTTTATATGGATTGGAATGGTGTTAATTGATTGGGAATTTAGTATGAAAAAGGCTGTGTGATATTTGGAGAGAGAGAGGGGGTGGGTTATGAAAAAAAAAGGTTTTAGATTATGTTCTTATCGATTAGGGTAATTTTATAATGTTCTTCTTTGGTTCCGCGGAACAGCGTTAATCGTTTTTCCCAGATATACAGGGTGGTCCAAGTAGTGTCAATACATTTTTTTTAGATTTTCCACACCTGGGGGTATGCAAAACTACCCTATGTATGTTACGCGATCTTTCGTAGCTTTCGAGTTATAGTTCTTTTTGTTTTTTCCGATTTATTGTGCCAGCGAAGTTTCAAAAATTCATATCTTTTTATATAGTGGGTATTTTGCAGAAATTTTTTCTGCAACATGATCTTCCCGAATGTTCTTTTAATAAAAAATAAGTCAGCCTCCTGAAATTACTCAAAGCTTTTCAAAACGAGCTTGAAAGTTAGAACTTCAGTTTTCAGTAGGATTCACTCAAACATTCAAGATCAACTTAAAAATACAAAAAGGAGTTTTCATAGTTTCTGACTGAGTTTAAAAACTTCGCACGGTCCTGAACTGATGAAATCATAAGAAAAAAATAGTACTTTATTTGCCATTTTTTGTTGTAATCGGCCATCGAAGGCGGATAGACTCAAAATCATTGAAACACGAGTAAAGTTACTTTTATGGCAAATTAAGCTTAAAAATGTGACTTTAGAGTAATTTTAATTCGAATTCCTATTATTTTTACATTAAGATGCCAAGATTTTCAATCAGTGGTGAGTCCAAAATTATTGAAAAATTACACAATCTACAGTTAGTTTACAGGAATTTCAATTAAAATTAGTTGAGAAACACGATTTTGTGTATAATTTACCATGAGAATGATTAAAAGTAAAAAATAACTTTAATCGTGTTTCAATGTTTTTTAGCCTATCCGCCTTCAAAGACCGATTACAGCAAAAAAAGACCCATAAAGTACTATTTTTTTCTTATGATTTTGGTAGTTTAGGACCGTGCAAAGTTTTTAAACTCAGCCAGAAGCTATGTAAACTTCTCTTCGTATTTTTTAATTGATGATGAATGTTTGAGTGAATCCTACTGAGAGCTTAAGTTCTAACTTTCAAGCCTTTTTTGGGTAATTTTGAGTGTATTCAAGATGCTGATTTATTTTCGTTATCGAAACAATATTTAGGGAGATCATGTTACAGAAAAAAAATCTGCAAAATAATAATAATTATATGGTATAATGGAATAATAAATCGGAAAAACACAAAAAAACTATAACTCGAAAATTAGAAGAAATCGCATAACATACATGGGGTATTTTTGGATACCCCCAGGTGTGAGGAATCTAAAAAAAATTATTGACGTCACTACTCGGACCACGTTGTATATAATTTTCGATTTCGTTTTATTATTTGATAAAATCAAATAATAAGCCTTAGTAATCGACCAAAAAAAATTACTCCTCCTGAAAATTTCACAGATTACATTTTGAAGTATATAAATTTGAATGAAAGAATTAAAAAAAATCCGTCCGTCCGCCGTCCGTTGTCCGGAGCTTTTATATAAAAGTACAGAACGGAAATCCGTGAAACATGATAGAAAAATCGTGTGGCGCTCGAGATTGATCCTCCAAGTTTTTCAACACGATCGGGGTACCCTAAGGGCTCAAAATTGGGGGTAGGAGAGAAAAAAAATTATTTCTCGAAAATTTACCACCGAATTTTCATGAACTCTGAACGTTGATTACTGGGTGATTTCTGACCAGTGGTCCCTGAGTTATAAAGTTAGCGGAATAATTTGTTAACTTTTCATACAGAATCAAACATCTAAAAGTAGATGAAAAGATTGATTACAAAATCGAGTCCTTCCCTGTATAAATAGTAAAGTTATAAATATTTGTCTATTATTCCAAAAAGTATGTTTTACAATGGGTACTATCTGTTTTTCAACTTTTTGGGCAGTAGATCTGAGGAGGTATTTGATCAATGATCAAATTGGGTTAGTAAAAGGTTGAAAGCTTATTACTTTTGCAAATAACATGCAAAATAATATCACATGCGTCTTCCTGAACATTTCTAGCTTCAATGCCTTCAAGATACTACAAATAATCTGAAATTAGTCCTTCCATTTAAAGTTGCAAAAGAAATTCATAAAGACTTTTAATTATAGATTTGATCGCTCTCAGCTGATGTGCAATTACGATGATAGTTTGAGGAAGTACAATATAATGAGTCTACAAAATAGGAGAGTGTTCTTCGATTGTATCTTTTTATTTCTTTTTATTTCGGATTCTGAATAATCATTTTAATTATCCTATGATACATTACCTGACTTGTTACACAGTATCCTGATCGTCGGAGGGCACTCTTCTATGTTCCTAAGGCCAGGACAAATGTGCGATATCATTCAGTTTTTCTGAGGGTGATGCGTTTTTGTAATTGGCACTTGAGCAGAATTGATGTATTTGATGTGAGTGTACAGGATTATAAGAGAGCAGTGATGGCATATATACAGAATATGTAATTTAAATTGATAGATTTTGGTTCATTTGTTGTCATTTTTTTCTGGGTGCTTTTTTGTTTGATAGATACTTGATTTTGTTGAGCCACATATGCAAATGTATAATTTAAGATTTAATTTTTGTGAACCTCTGTAATTGGGATTTCCTGTAGAGGTTCCTGTTCAAATAAATAAATAAATAGAGTTGAAATAGGTTGATATTAAAATTCTTTTGAAAGTAATTGTAGCGTTGCTAATCTGAATTAGAATAGATGATACATAACTCTTTCATAAAAATGAAATATGTTTACAGAGAATCATTTCTGTTAACTGAAAAAGTCTTTGAATAAATTGTAAAATAGAATTTAAATCAATCAAATATACAAGCAAACACTTGAAAACCTAGTTCCTATCTATCTATCTAAGGTTCTTAAATTGGCCAACGTGTCGCTGCAATATTGAATTCAGACGCCAATTGTTCCAATATTGTTCATGAGGTGAATTTTTTGAAGAGAATGCCCTTTACAAATAGGTTGAACCTAGCAACCCACAAGGCCGATTTTTCTAAATAATAATTATATTTATTTTTAATAGTTCTTTTTCGATTAGTACGTGCGAAAACTTTTAATAAACCTCAAAAATAATGCAAAATGTACCAAAATATCGACAATATCATTCAACCTCTCATTAAAACAATCGCATTTTATTACGCGCTTGTTCTAGGAAACAGCGCGTTATCATTTCGTCACGATGTCTGTAATTTTCGAATTTTGAGCCGAAAATGAAGGAGAATCCATGGTCAAATTTGATTATGTCCGTCCGTCCGTATGTGCTCTAACTTACGAAGGAAAAGACTTAGCGACTTGAAATTGTCAGATCAGGTGGAATCGGTTGGATAGTTTCGGAGTAAGGCTCATTTGAAATTTTGAGGTCAATTCCTCGATATCTCATAAAATATTGATTCGTTCAAACTGAAACTTCGTGGACTGTTTTGGAATACTAACGCGTAACTTAGACCAGAATTTCATGTTGATCCAGTTGTTTGAAAATTAAAAAAAAAATTTATTCGAAAATTTTCAAAATTTTCGATGAAAAACTTTTTCTTCTTTGAAAATATTAATTAGATTTCAAAAGAATTTGGCACAGATCACATTGTCAGTATTTAACAACAATGTTCCGAATTTCAATTCGATCCAATAATAACTTTCGGAGATATAAGGAAAAAAAATGTGTCAAATTTCGTCGTTCTTTGGAATTTTAACGTTTTTTCCGCAATATCTCAAGAAGTACAAATGCAATTAGATTAAAACTTCGTGACCAGGTGGAAATTACCAACACGCAACTAGGTGCAAAATTTCGTGTTGATTTAATAGTTAGAATTTGAACAAGGCCGTAAAAGCTCCTGATCTCACGTCAGTGGTTCTCTAGATTTTAATTTAAATTTTAATAGTTCTTCTTCTGATATTACGAGTGATTATCTTCAATATCCCAAAAAAAACGCAAAATCTACCAAAATATTGACACTTTCATTCAACCCCACACTAAAACAACTAGAGATCAACACAATCTCATCTGTATCTTTGAAAACACCAACACCATAACCATTATTGTTTTCTCAATCCATCAAACAACAAGATACACCTTTCAATATACCAAATATCAACCCAAAAACCCAAAATTGCGTGAGAAAACCAGTAATCTACATGGGAACCAACCCATACTTGCACCTTTCCTCAAAATCCACATGTTACGTATTTGTTGCATACCTCAACACACCGTCCCATTTGAATAACACCCTCACAACAACCAGGGAAGGGTACCAGATGAAACATTGACCAGTCTCTCAGTGGTACCATTCCCACGGTTATCGAGTTGGAGCAGATCTATATCTAGCGGGCACTGATTCCCATGGCCTACTCGTATGCGGAGAAATTTTACCTACTACAGGGTTAACATGTCGTCCACTTGTCATTTTGTTGTGCAAAGTTGTTATGTCAGATTTTCGGACAACAAAGGATATTAGTCGAAGGGTTAATAAGGCAAAGAGGGAAAGTTTAGATGGGTTTTAATTCGCAGGTACTGAAGGGTTTTTGTACCATGATGATCTTTCGGGTTATTTTGACAAGAAGATGAACAATATGGATTTGAAATGTTCTCGATCAGGTAAATTGTGAGATTTCTTGATTGTATCAGGTGAAAAATTGAGGGGAATTCATTTAGATTTTTTCTCTTGGTCGATCATGGACGAATCAACTACCAAAAGAAACATAGAAAGTTGATATTTGTAGAGTCGATTTGGACTTTGATAAAGAAGGGCCGATTCATGAATGGGTATATACACTGTGAGTCTTTAAGTTGTACATTAATTTTAACCATAGATTCCTCTCATCAAATAAAACACTGAATATGCTAATACACTTTTGCGCTCTGTTTGCAAGTTCACCACAGATATCCCCCACGGTGATCTCTTTTCGAGAATAACCAATCCAGGATTGAAATAATATATATAAAAAAAAATAATATAAATAAAATAAACAAGATTGAGAAAACTCATTTACTCACTTAATTCTTATGATTTGGTGCTCTTTGCGATATTCTCGCAAGGAAAACATTTCACCACACTAAACTTGAAACACTGATCTTCAACTGGATATTCATGCAATATCCAATTTCATTCCACTATAAGATTATACACAATTTCATCCTCGCCCATTCTCATTTTAAAAACTTCATAATCCTACTTTTTTCACGAAATTTATAAATTAGTTATATGAAATCAATCAATTTACCTAAACACATTCTCTAGAATGTTATGGTTATGGAAAGTCTAGTCCATATACAGGAACTATGTCTGTGGTGTGATCACAAAATAGCATATACCCATAGAAATTATAACTTAATGTTACATCTATGCATATACCTAAATTAGTTCTATGCGAAATAGATGAATATTTCTGTGTATTCTTTGATCCGGATAAATTTGAATCCAGCTTAATTTACTTCCTTTACTAAATCAGGGGCGGATCCATAAATATAAGGAAATTTTTCGAATTTTTATCCGATTTTATAATATTCAACGTTGAATATCTGCAAAACAGTGCGCGTTGAAGGAGAAATTATAAAGAATAATCAAATATTTTAAAATTATCGAAGATTCTTATGATGACATAGAAGATACACTTTATCTACATTCTTCATGCTAAATTCGTATGGTTTAATGAATCGGCGAATCTATAACTCAGAAACTGTTTGAAGTAGAATGAAAGTGATTACTGAAGAATATGTGTCGTAGTCATAGAAAACTTCACACCAGAATTCAGCTCATTCGGAATTACCATATAAAAGCTACAAAACAAAAACTTTTTTTTTTCGGAAATTTAAACAGCCTGCATCTTTTTGCTGGAGCCTAATCTGAAAAAATGATAAATGAAAAAAATTTCAAAAAGCACTGCCGTGAAGGCAGCAACTTTTGCGCGCATGTTCAATGTAGATGACCGCTTCAGCAACGAATTTGAACATGCACGCAAAAGCTGCTGCCTTCACAGCAGTGCTTTTTGAAATTTTTACTGATAAATTACTAGATTTCGATTCGAACAAATCTGTATTTTTGGAAATATTGGAAAAATAAAATTTTGAATGGGTATATCTACGGAATCATTGGGCGGATTTTACCCATTCACGAATTCGACCTTCGTAATTAAGTCCCAAACCTACTCTACAAATATCGAGTTTCTAAGTCGTTTCTTCCGGAAGTTATTGTGTTAACGGTCAGCCTAACGGCCCACCGAGTAAACACAATAACTTCGGAAAGAAACAACTTAGAAACTCGATATTTGTAGAGAAGGTTTGGACCTTAATTACGAAGGCCGAATTCGTGAATGGGTAATATCCACCCAATGATTCCGTAGATATACCCAATCAAAATTTTATTTTTCCAATATTTCCAAAAATACAGATCAGATCGAATTGAAATCCAGTACTTCATCGAAAAATAACAGTTCGAAGTTTCATACAGAATTTAATGAGGATGATATAAGAAAATCATAGAAATTTTTTTTTTCAAATTGTTCTTATGACATGAAATTTCCCATAAAGTTGTCTTTCAGCATCTCAAAACTAGCTGTGCAGTTATATCAGGACTGAATCAGTATTTCTCGAGTTATACCGAAAAAATCAACGATATCGAGAAGAAAACCTCGAAATTCGACATATTTTTTCCCGATATCTCCAAAACTTATGATCGTATCGAACTGAAATTCGGTACACTGCTGTGAAAAATGAAGCTCAAAGTGTGATTAGAATTATTTTTGTGGATATGATGAATGGTTCCCGAAAAAAAAAATTTTTTGGAAAAAAATTTTTTTTTTAAAATTTACTAACGATATGATCCTGACGAAATTCGGCTCAAAGTTGCGCGACGTTATACTCCAACTAACTGCCAAGTTTGAATCTAATCGTTCAAGTATTTTCTGAAATGAAAAATAAATAACTTCAAAATTTCAAGTGCCTATAACTCGGAAACTATTCAACCGATTTGGCTCATTAACGAACTTAACCGCGGCATTTTGATGCGCAACCTATCCTGAAAGTTTCAAGTTGCTAGCTTGCTTCTGTCGACAGTTATCCTGTCCTCGGACGGCCGGCTGGCCAGACAGAATCGATTTTGACACCGGATTCGTCATCAATGAGTCCAACCTAGTCGTTTGAGGCCATTTTCGGCTCAATCATCCAAAATTACAGACATTTGGACGAAACGATAGCACGCTGTTCCCCAAGAACATGCGCGCAAAAATCGTTAATCCATAAAGGTTTACGAGATTTCATTCTAACGATTTTAGACATTTTCATTTTGACATCTAATTCGTCATCAGTTAGTCCAACCTAGTCGTTTGAGACCATGTTCTGCTTAAAATTCGCAAATTACAGACGTTGGGACAAATAGATAGCACGCTGTTTTCTATATAACATTCCCGCAAAAATCAAGTTTTAACAAATAATTATTTTTAACATCCCTATTACCCCCAGTCGACAATCTAACGCAATCCTTACTGAATAAATAACCTTAAAAAATGCAAGAACTTGTATTTCATCGCAACAGCCAGGAATAATGCCCCAAAACCACCCTATACTTCATCCCCGCACGTGGTAAACAAATTCAACAATGTTAAAACGTATAAAAAAGTCGACATCATCTCATTTTCCACCCCAAGAGATGCAGCGATAGACCACGAGCTGTCTTAAAAAAGAGATATACGAGCGCGAGGGTTTTACCGGGTGAGCTATTCACCTTTTCAGGTGTGAGGAGCCGAATTAGTAACACTTTTGTTAGGATAATTTTTTGAAAGTTGATTTATTTTTATTTATTTTCACTTAATGTAATTTAGACAGAGGGTTAAATTCGATTCTAAAAAGAATTCTAAGACAGTAATCAACAATACTACTACTACTACTATTTAAGTGAACAAATCGAAAACTAGAAAGCACTGACGTGAAGTCAGCAGCTGCAGCATTGCGAAATGGTGACTTGGAAATTTCAGTGAAATTTCAATGAAATATGAAAATTTTCGAAAAAAAAATATTTTTTATCAAATTTTTCCATGGATAATTCTTCTTATTGACACTGTTCATCCTCCAACCAAGTTTCATTTCGATAAGATAAATATTTTTCGAGTTATTGAAAAATCAAAATTTCAAATGGCTGTTGCACAAAAACCATTTGACAGATTTGGCCCATTAACGAAGCTAACCGAGATATTCAGGATCTCAACCTAACCTGAAAATTTCAAGACTCTAGGTCCTTCCTTCGAAAGTTAAAGCGCACACGGCCGGACAGACAGAATAAATTTTGACCACGGATTCTTCATCAGTGAGTCCAACCTAGTCGTTTGAGACCATTTTCGGTTCAAAATTCTAAAATTACGGACATCGTGACGAAATTATAACGCGCTGTTCCCCAGAACAAGCGCGTAAAAATTAGAAAAGCACTACCGTGAACGCAGCAGCTTTTGCGCGCATGTTTAATGGAAATGACCGCTTTGGCAACGAATTTGAACATGCGCGCGAAAGCTGCTGCCTTTCCGGCAGTCCTTCTCTAGATATTCTACGATAATGTACTGGATATCAATTAGATCTGTATTTTTGAAAATATTGGGAAATTACAATTTTGAATGGGTATATCTGCGAAACCATTGGGTGAATTTTACCGATTCTCGAATTCGGCCTTCGTAATCAAGGTCCAAACCAACTCAACGAATATCGCGTTTCTGAGTTGTTTCTTTCGGAAGTTATTGTGCTTACGGCCGGCTGTTAGATTTGATCGAATTGAAATCTGGTACTTCATCGAAAAATAACAGTTCGAAGGTTCATACAGATATTCATGAGGATATTATGATCAGAAAATCACAGAATTTTGAATATTTGAAATGAAAATTTTTTCAAATTGTTCTAATTACACGATCATCACGAAATTTTGCTCAAAGTTGTCTATCAGTATTTCCAAAAAAATTGTCAAGTTTCATCATGATTGAATCAGCATTTTTTGAGTTATTCCGAAAAAAAGAACGATATGGAGAAACAAAACAGGAAATTTGACATATTTTTTCACTTAATCTTCAAATTTAATGATCGTACCGGACTGGAATTTGGTACACTGCTGTTAAATATGAAGTTCAAGGTTTGAACAGAAGTTACTTTGAATATGATGAATAGCTTCTGAAAAAAAGTTTTTTCCAAAAAAATTCCGAAAATATTTCTTTTCAAAATTTACTGACAGTACGATTTCAACAAAATTCTGTTAGAAGCAACGGAATAATAACATCTACTAACTGAAATAACTTAAATGGGGGTTTTTACTTTAAACGAAAATGCAGTAATTCCCATGAAAAACCTTTAGAACATCTCATTTCAAACATGTAATTTCAATATTATATTTTTAAAAAAAATGTTTGATCACCTAAAACTGAAAAATAAAAATGGGTATTTGCATTCAAAGGGATTTGTCTTGAGTGCACGATATGGCAACGTCGAATTAAGCTTTCTCGGAATGAAAAGGACGTCAAATGTGTTACTTTGCTTAGGAAAACAGAGATAGCTATACTTCGATCTGGTTAGAGTAGAGGACAACGACCAAGGAATAGAAAAAGAAGAGCACAGACTGTCATACTGTCATATTACTGACAAATCGCAAACAGAAATTGTCTGGTTATATTTACAAGGAACACGTGTGTACCACAGAATAGGAATAAATATTTCATTATTCTATAGCAGAAAAAGCTATTCTACTAAACACCGTTGTCACTTCGTGCATGCCTGGTAAATCCAAAACCCCAATTTTGATATCTGATTTTGAATACTTTCTGAAGGTAATTTGGAAAACGATGAATCAATCCCATAATAATTATGTTCAAATTTGCATTTGCAGTAATAACCCAAATTCAGGAAAAACCCCCATTGCTTTTTTAAATTCATTCCTCTTAAGACTTCGAAATGATTTTGGTAAGGGATTAAAAAGTTTGATACAGTGATACATTAGTGAAAATTCGAATCTAGAAGAATTATGTTTTGGTATACACAACAAACTCTCATTTCTTGTTCTGTAGCCATGAAGGCTGGATAGTTTTTTGAACTTATTTTCGTTTTCTTTGGTATAAATCAAACATTGGAGAATGAAAACCGAGGCCAGGGTGAGGAGGTCATTTTCGATGAAAACTGGTCTACAGGAGAACCTAGGCTAGACATTAAATATCATACGCAAGATCCTCTTCTGTTTAACAAAAATTAAAAAAAAATAGTATACAGGGTGTCCAAATTCAATCGTCACATAATTCGAGTGGCGATTCTAGTCTAAATTGTTATGGAGTTTTCTTTATCATTTTCTTTATCTAGAATCAACTCCCTGAATAAATGAACGTCAAAGCCGGACACCCTGTACATTTTAGATTTTGATTTTTCGGTTCTATTATTGACCGACAAAGTATTCCTCAGCTGTAGGTAAGTATAATTAAATTTTTTCGTTGGTCAAATTTACAACTTCGAATGATAATAATAGACTATTTAATACTGATACAACTCTGGTCATCCGGCAGTCTGTTTGTAAGTACATAAACTTACGAAATAAAATCAGAAATGCTACAAAAATTGAGGATATAAAACGAGAGACTCAAACTAAGGGCCGGTATTATAAAACTTAACTGAAAGTTATCTTTAACTTTAACTGAAAATTAACTTTTGCTCAAAAATGTCGGAATTATAAAAGTCTCATTTCTATCATAGACAAGAAATACTGTGATGATTTCCATGAAAAGGAGAATGAAATAATTTGAGATTCTGTAATAAATCTAACCTCCAATTTCTGGGTTAGAAAAGCTGGACTTTGGAAAAATACTCCCTTTCAAAATATGATAGGAATAAACAAATCCTTTATTGACAAATATTCGCACTATGTATCAGGGAGGATTGTGGTTTCCATAAAAATAGAATTACTAATTTGAAGGGAGAGTTGCAATGATCAATTTTGAATTCTTATACTTTTTACAATATGGAAGGGTGTTTGGGTATTTATTCGGTCACCTAACTAAAAAAACTACTTCCACTAATGAATATATTGGAAATGAAAGCTTAAAAGGAAAAAATTTGACAATAATAAGATACATTCAATTCAGGAATTATATAACAATTACAATAAAATTTGTCCAAATCCAATTAGGTACAGAATTTTTTACAAATACTTCACTCTTCACCAACGGGCAAGTACTTTCAACTGACACTGGGCGTGGTAATAATCTCAACACTAAATTTGCAAAAATTGTCATTCAATTAAAAAAATATGGTAATGTTTTGTGTGGCTCCGGGTTATCGAGCCCTGATATCCAGAATTTGTACAGCTACCAGCTTGGCCATTACTATAAGAAAAGTATCCATTGCAATTGTGATGATTTCCTTTCATCTTAAAAGTTAAATAATTAAATTACAACTTTTATCTGTTATATTAGGCACCGAAAAGAATAAATGCCAATGATTTTTTTCATTTACATCTTATAATAGTTGAACAGAAAGGGTGACTGATATTTTCATTACAATAATATGCCATGAGGAAGTCTCGAGATTGGATTATTACTCGAGTATAGTAGATAATAAGTATGCAATTTTCCATGAGACATTTCTTATAATACAGCCAGTATAGTTGATTTGTGAAAACCCCTGAAATCTCCAGCAACTATCAAGAAAGAACAAGCTGCATAAACTCTGCGTGTAATCAACACATTTGCATCACTAGCGTCACAGCACGATTTCTAAGAATATGTATTCCATTACAGGCGTGCAGAGTGTCCAGATAAGCGAAATCGGTTTTTAAATTCCGTTTCTTCCCATAAGTTCAAATGGTTTAGCCGATTTCTAAATATCCTTTCTCAACAAGGTTATTCAACAATTTTCATGGCATCATCGTCATAGTCAGTTAAAAGTTCTTCAAAAATGAAGTGAATATCTCTCAACGAGGATGTTCAACAATATTAATGTCATCTTCGTCATCGTGAATTAAAAGTCCTTTAAAAATGAAGTGAATATATATCTTGTTAACATGTTTCCGAAAATATCATAACAACAAACAAATCGAGGTTATATTCCCCTTATGTCAGCCGAAAAGACAGAGAATCTGTGGAAAAAAACGATTTAACTTTAACTATAATTGATACCCAAACCACCAGATAAAGATAACCCTGCAAATCTAACTTTAACTGGAAATTACTGCTTAATTTTCAGTTAAAGTTAAAGATAACTTTCAGTTAAGTTTTATAATACCGGCCCTAAAGCGCACAAGCTTACAGGGTGCGCAATTCACTCATTCAGGTGTGAGGGTGTTAGCTCTTTCGCGAAATCTGTATCAGAGATGAAAAATCACGAAGTGGCCATTATCGAAAAGGTTGATTTCAATGCGTAACATGAGGACCCTTTCTTCTCTTCCATCCTGGCCTATTTTCGGTGTTGAAAAGAGGAATATGTTGTAGCTTTCGGTGCGATTTGAATGAAGACGTAAAGCTGAGATTACGCGTGTTTCTATTGTGTTTTTGTGGATTTCGATTTTGCGATTTGGTTATTTTTTTGTGCGTGGTTGGAGGACAGGGTTGGATTCTGATTCTTTCTGCCAGCCTGCCTGTCTCGAGAATAACATTTTCCTAATCATTCTAAAAATACTGATATTAGTTGTGAATCACCTATTTAAAGATCTACTTAAAATGTTTCTATATAGGATTCTGTAACTGAAAATTATTGTAGATTTTGAGAGATCTCCATTTCTGCGCGCATGTTCTGGAGAACAGAATGGTATCGTTTTGTACAAACGTCTGTAATTTTAGAAATTTCTTCCGAAAACGGTCCTTATGACTGAATTGGACTGGAGGTATGATAATGAATTCGATGTCAAGGTCGATTATTGACCTACGCAGGATCCAAAGAACTCGAAACTTTCAGGTTAGGTCGCATTCTAAAATGCGATGGTTAAGTTCGCTAATGGGCAATTTTTATATTTGTAACAATAGGGTTTTTCCTTTAAACGAAAATGCAGTTATTTTCAGGAAAAACCCTCAGAACACCACATTTCAAACATATAATTTCAATACCAACCAAGTGAGAGGTCCGAGAGAGAGATGGAACTGGAGCGGGCAGACCATAGAGAAGATACACGATTAAAATAACATGCGACTAGTGACAGGGACATGAAGGAAATCGGCCAATCAGAGAAAACACGGAATGGCGGTAATTTTGAACTTCACAACGTGAATGATGACTGTTCTATATGGTGTGTCTTTGGTTCTGTGCAGTATTTTATCTCGAACTGATATTCCTCATTGATTTTGATCATCAGATGATCAGCCGGCCATAACTCCGAAATCTTAAGGGAGCATGATTTATGTATAATGATTAACGAAACTTCGGACCAGTATTATAAAAATTATTTTGACCCATAGAAGCAGTTGAGTCCCATTTTTCAACCACAATCAAAATATTTCCTCGGGGATTTAGTTCGTTAACGAACATAAAACCAAGACCGCAGACCTGCCAGGCGTACGGACAGAATCCAGTTTGATCACAAATTTTTCATCAGTACGAAAATTTTTTGCTCAAAAAATACTGACATTGTAACGGAAGGATATCGCGCTCTTCTTTCCAACAAAAAAATGAACAAACTCACAGTTATTCATGCAAGGTAAACTCACTTATGGAATTTCACGTTTTCCCCTTTTTTATATCTCCTCGTACAATTAATGGCACAACAAGAATTCACCATTATTCGTTTGACAGTGAATCCGGTTTCTAATCAAAAACTTACGAAAACACAAAAAACGAAAACAACACGAAAATTATATCTTACATACAGTCTTTATACTATAATTCAAAATCTGCTTTGAAATACTTTGGGAAAAACGAATGTAACTTTCAAAACTTTCGAAAAAAATGTATTTCAAACATAACCTTATAATTACAGTCTATGGCTTCAAACTGATCTGTCTTATTTTTGCCGTATTCTATGATGGTTTGGTCCGCCCTAGTTCCCTCTTTGTCGGCCCGCTTCCTCTCTCTTTAAGCCATGTCCATATAGTTTTATAGGTCTATGGAAGAACACGTGTGTACCACAGAATAGGAATAAATATTTCGTTATTCTACATCAGAAAATTTGGCAGAAAAAGCAATTCTACTAAACAACGTTGTCACTTCGTGCATGCCTGGCAAATCCCAAACCCCAATTTTGAAACCTGATTTTGAATACTTTCTAAAGGTAATTTGGGAAAATGATGAATCAAACCCATAATAATTATGTTCAAATTTGCATTTGCAGTAATAATCCAAACTCAGGAAAAACCCCCATTAGATTCACTCGAGATTTCGCACTAACTTGCGTGTTGGATTGTGATATCTTTTTCTTTCATCTCCAAAAATAAATATTGAATCGAATTTTGAAACACTATTGTTGAATATTGACTTGAAATTTTGAATTTCAAGGAAAATTCCACACGTGCGATTTTTAACCAATCCGAACCTGTATTTCTGACAGATCACCATCGCAACGGATGAATTTTAGTGGACATTTTTTCCTCGTGGGTACCCAACAGCGAATAATACTGGAATTTTTTTTGACGTTTATAACGACAGAATATTTTCTCAATTCGTCTGCTGATAGTGCGGATGAACTTGCCTTTCTCTTGGTTGGATCTATTTGTAGCTTCCGACACTTAGCATTTTTTGCTGCTCTTGCGATGACGAATTCTATGTCAGAGAATGGATTAAATTTGCGATTATACCTTTCGAAAAAATATTTCTGCAACTGCTTAGCTGTAGAGTTCCATGGAACTTTGATAACACTCTCCTTGTAGTCTTCGGAGTTCTTTTTTCGCATGCTGAAGGCATAGTCTTCAAGAATAAGCGCCGTTCTTTCCACAGGTATATTCGCTCTGTCGAAATCATACGCTTTTTCTGCGCAAAAGTTTATAAACTGCTTCCATACACTTGCCTTCGATTTCCTAGTATTCGCGGGTGTAAACTCCTTATTATTCTGGCGAATATTTTCTTTACTTTCTTGACCGAAGGGAGACATTTTTCTACGTCGTGCTGTTTTCGACAAATTCAAAACAGAAATAATTTCTAGCTTAGAGTTTCACTGAGTTGCCTTGGTAACTAAATAATCAAGTCGACAAAACCTTGTTTTGCAAGTACTTGATGAAGACGAAAATTGATGTTGCTGGAAATAAACACATTTGGTGTGGAATTTTCTTACCGAATACTACACGAGGTCAAATTAAATCCGGAAATAATTTGGTATTACTAGCGAAAATTTCTTGGATTTTCGAAAAAAAAAATTCCCCATATTTCCACGAAGCTTTGCATTAAGTTGCGCGTTGGGTTCTCCCCAACTAATTACAGAGTTTCAATTTGACCCCATCAGTTCTTCTTGAGTTATAGGGACACCAATCTCAAAATTCCAAACGAGCATAACTCCGAAATCGTTGGACGATATTGCCCGTCATAACTAAACTAAACTGATGATTTCAAATCGTTGATTGCTTTCCTTCGAAACAAAGAGTAAATACGGACGGACGGCCGGCAGGGCTGGGCAAAATACATGTTTGGCTTAATTGAAATACAATTTACAAAATACTTTCTCGCCAGGTATTTGAAATACAAAATACTTTCAAGTCGGGTATTTGAAATATAAAATACAAAATACAGTATTTTGACTATTTGTATTTGAAATACAAAATACAAATTACAAAATACATTCAGGTGTTACGTAAAATGTGAAAAGAGGACAACTAATTCAGCTTAGCCATTTAATCGCTAAATAAAGAATTTCCTATCAGAAACACAAGATTTTTGCCTCTTGGGGAATGAATAAAACCTGCTAAAGAAAACAATCTTTCTATAGGTCCTGATGAGCACAAACTTGTTTCATATTGTATGAACACATTTTTATATTAGGATAATGTTCAAGGATCGTAAGCTCTTTGCTCTTATCGTTTTTGGAAATTGACCAACTCTAACTCCATGTTGAAATGACCATTGCGCAGCACCTTTGTATTTCAAATACGTATTTCAATAGACGCAAGTTTACTTTCACTGGGGAACGGGAATTTCAGGACAAATTCGACATGATAAGGTTCGCATTATTTATAAATATCCGTAAAACATGCATCGGCTCTTCAAACCAGATAATTCCTTCCAAATATAGGATTTTGTTAAGATCGTCCCCGATTGGCTGAAATTTAAGTTGGGATTCCTGATTTCATGCAAACAGTGTCAATTTTCATAGGATACGTTCCGAAAATCAACTCTGCTGTTTCGGTTGCCGATTTTCTGCTCCGTAAATATGAAATATTCGGAAGGTTCCTGGAACAAGCGCGTGAAAAAGGTTATTTACGGAATCTGGTTGATGAAAATGCGGTCGATTTACTGTCACCAGAACGATTTTCTATGGTAAATATCCATAGCATAGAACAATCTATGTTTACTTTAGGTTTGTTTTTGTTCCGAGTTCAGAACTGTACGGGACGGTTCTAGCACAGATCTATGGTCTATGCTTGAACCGTCCAGAACAGATCTGAACTCGGAACCTAAAGTAAACATAGATTGTTCTATGCTATGGATATTTACCATAGAAAATCGTTCTGGTGACAGTAAATCGACCGCATTTTCATCAACCAGATTCCGTAAATAACCTTTTCCACGCGCTTGTTCCAGGAACCATCCGAATATTTCATATTTACGGAGCAGAAAATCGGCAAATGAAACAACAGAGTTGATTTTCGGAACGTATCCTATGAAAATTGACACTGTTTGCATGAAATCAGGAATCCCAACTTAAATTTTAGCCAATCGGGGGCCATCTTAACAAAAACCTATATTTGGAAGGAATTATCTGGATTGAAGAGCCGATGCATGTTTTACGGTTATTTATAAATAATGCCTTATCATGCCTTATCATGCCGAATTTGTCCTGAAATTCCCGTTCCCCAGTGAAAGTAAACTTGCTAAGTAAATTGTGGGTTGGCAACTTGGGCCGAAGTCGTCTATTACAAGTAATTGAAATAGTGCCCAGCCCTGACGGCCGGACACAATTGAAACCGACCTTAGATTTTTCACCAGAGATTCCAATCTAATCGTTCAAGATGCTTTTTCCTAGAACATGCACGTTAAAAAAATCTTAAACGCAGTATTTGGTCGCAAAAACTGATCACAAAGAAATTATGTACGATAAAGAACCAAAACGATCGAATATGTATCTTTCGTCAACAAAACCTTCCACGAATCCAAAACAACCACAACCAACGATGACGTGGCTTATGACCACCGTAACCTTCCCACGCAACAGTCAATAACAAATTTCCCAAAAACGCAACCCCATACGCAAGCCATCATTTACAAATCCACGATCTCCAGTTCCCACGTCTCGAAATCCAACACAGAACCTCACAAATATGCGAAATCTTACATAAAATCGGTCCATCAGAGCGGTCTTCACCTTTCAAATGCATCCCTATCTCTCTCTCCTTCCTTTCAACCCTGTCAGCGTAGGGGTGAAAGTGAGTGAGACGGAAAACGGAACCTACCCGAAATTTGCTTTTCATATATCTATTTATTTACCTGGTCAAGGTAGAGAAATATTCTATTACGGAGGGATGAATACTTTACCTGGTGGTTGCTTGGCGAAGGGGTCGAAGAGGGTGGGTTTCTATTATGAGTTCATTCTGTATTTTCGCAACTATAAAGTTTCTTGAATAATTCCCTCTTATACAATTCGTTTTAGATTCCGATGGTTTCCCTTTCTTTGGAATTCTATGGGTTTCGAATATTATTCGATGGTTATTCAAAGGTGGATGAGGGATGGTGAATGAGATCCTTTAATTATTCAGGGTATTCATGAGAGCGACGGTTGAGTCATCATCTCGTTGGTTTGTGAAGAAAATAAATGTGAACTGACATATTGGAGAAGATGAGGAAATTCTGTGAACATTACTGTAATTCATCGAGTTCAGTTGAACTATAGAGTGCTTGTTTGTCTATGACAGAAATACAAATCACAGATTCCTCATCAAATTTTGATGTAAACAGCCATTTCGAAAACATATAGAAGAAGATAATGAAATTCTTGAACATTTATTTTATTCATCGAGTTTAACTTAACCATTTAGTTTCTATATATCTATGACAGTAATAAAAATCACAGATTATCTATTGGGAACTTCTGCGAAGATGCCACCGCCCTAACGGATAAATTTGGAACCTGTCCAAGCTAGTAGTTTTATGTAAACAAACCTCAGAAATGTGGTGGAGAACGAATATTTATTAAGCAGAGCTTGAATATTTGAAGAAATTATAGTTTTGTGTAAGATTTCTTGAGAAGGAACTTTTCGTTTGGATCACGATATAAAATCGTACTTTAAATCGTTCCTGGAGGATAACTTCGGTGTCATTTTAGTGTATGTTGGTTGGTGGATCAAATGAACCAATATCTAAGACGTTTACTTGAATTTCTGGAAAAATAGGCACCTCAAGTAATTTAAGGACTCTTATTTATGTGAAGAAGTGCTGAATGCAGGCTATATTATGTGGTAAATCTAGAATCAGTCCAAATGATATGACTTGTTCTTTGTTTACCAACGAGTGAATCAATAAAATGAAAACAGATTTTCTGCTTTAGTTCTTTTGAATCGTATTTCTAAAGAAAAGGAAACAAATAGACATATAATTGATTTCATTTTCATATTACAGCAGCTCAAGATACACATACAAAATGAAAAATGTCATAGCTGGTTCAACCTACCTATATAAAGAAATGAAAAGTATTAATGTATTTATAAGAATATCCTCAGCTATTATCAACTCTAACAGTATATCTAGTTTTTGTCAGGATTTCAACCAGATCACCTCTTTGAATATGATTTTGTGTAGTATGTGAATTAGGTAGCTGCAGAAGTGCTCGGTAGTTTCTGCAGCATTTTTCTTCAAAATTCTCTTATTTTCATTTACACCTGAAAACATCATGACATGAAGTTGTTTCGAAATGAATACATTTGTAGGTAATTTACCTTTATGAAAATAAACATCTTCAGAGAAATGCAGTGAACATACTTTCTTGTATTTCGCGACCTGTTTTCCAATTTCTAAAGCTAGGCCTTTCTTCTTTCATTGAGTTCCCTGCCAAATGATGTTTCCAAATTAACTTTACTTTCATTTGGCTTTGGAAAAAATGAAAACTAGAGGCACAAGATGATCCTTTCTTCTTTGACCATGAATAACATTGAGTTGAGACACACAACAATAGTCATTTCGGGAGGATGGCATTTCGAATAAATACGATCGAAAATTTTAATCGGAAAGAAAGGAACCGATTGGTGAATATTTCAAACACTTTCGGTACACCAAAATTTCAATTCGGAAAACAACACAAAAGCTCGAAAATGATCTCCAATAGTAAGTAAATAACGTTAGAATAACAGGCACGTCGAAAAACTACTAGCTTGGAAGTGTTCGAATTTCAATCGCCAGAGGGCGTATCGCTTAGCAGAGGTTGCGAATACTCCATTCACTTTTATAAACTATCCCGGTTGGCCATGATTTAGATCTATCAAGTGATTTTTACTTAAAACTGACGCAGGTTGGCATGCGTGAAATATCGGCAATGTCGAAATAATTCTCAGAAACGTTGCCAAATGCAAATGCCAATTTCTACTCTCAATCTCAACATAATCATCACACTTGGAAACTAAAAATGCCAGTTTTGAAGAAGCAGAGACAAAGTATCAGGAAGTGCTAAGTAGAATTGAAATCTACTTCTTCTGATAGTAACCCTGATAATTTGAAATCAATAATTTATCACAAGCTATCCAACATTTTCGACGTATGTGAGTGAAAACCCAGTGTATCGTCCACATAGATTCCCAAGAACTTCGTAAATTGAGTTAGTTCCTTTGAGGTGTCACAGGTTTTGTAGTACTTATACATTTTCATACTGGAGTATTTCAAGTTGTGCAACAAGGTATTTGAATGTCTTCTGAAGACTCATTTCTTGAGAACTTCGAAAAGTAGGGACTTCCATAGGTTTGTCTGTTCGTTTAAAAGTTATACTGGATGGCTATTCGAGTACTTTTATTTTTTTTCGAATGAACTATCACAAAGAAACGGACTACTCTATCCATTATTTTTCAGTAAAATTTCAACACTCGATTCTCGATTACAGTACAAGAAAAAAGTACAACTGAATCTTTCAACCTTGTTTATATGCGTGAAATATTTCCAGTATTAACAGAGAAAAGTTTCTTCAACATTCGCCAGGTCTTTGGAATTATTGAATTCACAGAATATTTTCTCAAATTCTTTATTTTCCCAAAGTAAATTCAGATTTTGAAAAATACGTAATTCCTACGACCTCTATGTAAAGAGGACAATGTTGTGTAGTAATCTGACAGGAAAATGACTATAACCTAACATTTTCAAAATATACACGGTGAAATGTTTCAGAATGTCATGGCCAACCGGAATAGTTTATACAAGTGAATGGGGTATACCTTCATGTTCAAATAGATGCATAGAATAGGTTACATGATGCGTGAGGATTTTATAAACAAGGTGGCTGAAAAAAAACTCTGTTGTTGCGCCAATTTTTGTGGACATCTATAGAAATTCGTTTTATCAACTGCAGGTAGCGCTATTTCGAAGTTAGGGCAGGTCGGGCGTACAGAGAAAATCCTAGCTACTCGAAACTTTCAGGATATGTTGCATTTCAAAACGCCTATGTTTGTTAATGGGCAGAATTGGCTAATTAGTTTTGGAGTTATAGTCATTTGAATTCACTGACAGTGTGATCTCAACGAAATATTGTGAAAAGTTGTGGGTTGTTGCTATAACTAACTGTCAAGTTTCAATTCAATCGCATGAGTAGTTCCTGAAATATCTAGAAATTAATCTCAAAACTTCGAATGACCATAACTTAGAAACTATTTGACTGAATTGTCCCATTCACGAACTTAACCTTCGCATTTTGAAATTTTCGATAGGATTCTCCGTACCCGCGTAATCGTCCTACGGACGGCCGACCAAACAGAATAGATTTTGACACCGGATTCGTCATTCGTCATCAGTGAGTCCAACCTAATTCGAAAATTACAGACCTTTGGACGAAAGGATAGCACGCTGTTCTCCTAGAACATGCGCGCAAAAATGGTAAAAAACATCCATTTCTTCTCAGGCGTAGAATAAATCCAGCAAACAGTTCTTGAGCCGACATAGAACGTGATACAGAAATCGCACCAAAAAATCTGACGGACAAATTTTTTTCAATCGTCTCATTCCAGACAAAGGGATGAAATCACCCCTTATGCTCATTCAACCCCCAGCCGTCATCGGAACGTCCACCCTGTATTAAAACAATGACGTCAGATTTTCGATTTCCGCAAAATGCCGCAAATTGAAACGCTTGCAACCCCTGCACGAGGGTGAAACGCGAACGGTAAGGGGTTGGAACACAGAAACCCTTCCTTACCCCCTCGCTGGTTGTCTCTGGCAGTCTGGCACATGCAACGCGAACGGGGAGACGTTCAGAGTGAAGGGAGTAAGCCGTTTTTCCCTAAATTGCGCAAAATTAGGGGTGAGCAGGAAAGGGAGGAACTGGTAGTGTTCGCATGCAACGTCATGGTTGAGATTAGGTTCATACTTTGTTTGATGTCTGGAAATCGTTAATCCTGAAATGGCACACTCGGTATAGAAGTTTCCGATGTATGAATCGTCATTATGGTTAATTTTTGAGCGTGTTTAGGGTAACAGCGTGCCTTCGTTTCGTGAATTCGTTTGTTTTGAGGATTTTTTCGCGAAAATGGTTAGTGTGTTTAGGTTTGGACCTTTATAAGGAAGGCCGAATTCGTGAATGGGTAAAATCCACCCAATGATTCCGCAGATATACCCATTCAAAATTCTGTTTTTCCAATATCTCCGAAAATACAGATTAGATCGAATGGAAATCCAGTACTTCATCGAAAAATAACAGTTCTAAGGTTCATGCAGAATATCATGAGGATAATATGGTCAGAATATCACAAACATTTTTTTTTAAGATCGTTCTAATGACGATCACGATCACGAAATTCTGCACAAAGTTGCCCTTTAGTAATTCCAAACTAGCTGCCAAGTTCCATTTCGATTGAATCAGTATTTTCTGAGTTATTCCGGAAAAAACAACGATATGGAGAAGAAAACCACGAGATTTTATATATATTTTTTCCCAAAATCTCCAGAAGTTGTGGTCGTACCTAAATTAAATTTGGTGGCTTCAAAAGACATTTATTGCTGAGGCAGAATTCATGAATTAATTTTATGTTTTGTTTTTGCGCGCATGTTCTAGGGGAACAGCGTGCTATCGTTTTGTCCAAATGTCTGTAATTTTGGATGATTGAGCCGAAAATGGTCTCAATCGACTAGGTTGGACTCACTGATGACGAATCCGGTGTCAAAATCGATTCTGTCCAGCCGTAGACACGCTAACTGTCGACAGAAGCAAGCTAGCGACTTGAAACTATCAGGATAGGTTGCGCGTCAAAATGCCGCGGTTAAGTTGGTTAATGGTCCAAATCGGTCGAATAGTTTCGGAATTATAAGCACTTGAAGTTTTGAAGTTATTCATTTTTTATTTCGGAAACTACTCGAGCGATTGGATTCAAACTTGGCAGTTGGGTGGAGTATAACGACGCGCAACTTTGTCAGGATCATATCGTCAATAAATTTAAAAAAAATTTTTTTTCGAAATTTTTTTCCAAAAAGTTTTTTTTTTCGGAAACCATTCATCATATACAAAAAAAATTCCACTCACACTTTGAGCTTCATATTTCACAGCAGTGTACGAAATTTCAGTTCGATACGATAATGAGTTTTGGAAATACATATCGGGAAAAAATATGTCAAATTTCGAGGTTTTCTTCTCGATATGTTTGATTTTTCGGTATAACTCGAGAAATACTGTTTCAGTCCTGATAAAACTTCACAGCTAGTTTTGAGATGCTGAAAGACAACTTTATGCAAAATTTCGTAATAATCGTGTAATTAGAACAATTTGAAAAAAAAAATTTCTATGATTTTCTTATCATATCATCCTCATTAAATTCTGTATGAAACTTCGAACTGTTATTTTTCGATGAAGTACTGGATTTCAATTCGATCTGATCTGTATTTTTGGAAATATTGGAAAAATAAAATTTTGATTGGGTATATCTACGGAATCATTGGGTGGATTTTACCCATTCACGAATTCGGCCTTCGTAATTAAGGTCCAAACCTTCTCTACAAATATCGAGTTTTTAAGTTGTTTCTTTCGGAAGTTATTGTGTTTACGCAGTCGGCCGTTAGGCTGACCGTAAAATTTGTGAATGGCTAAGATCCGCCCAATTATTCCGTAGATATACCCATTCAAAATTTTATTTTTTCAATATTTCCAAAAATACAGATTTGATCGAATTGAAATCCAGTAATTTATCAGTAGAAAATTTCGAAAAGCACTGCCGTGAAGGCAGCAGCTTTTGCGTGAATGTTCAAATTCGTTGCTGAAGCGGTCATCTACATTGAACATGTGCGCAAATGTTGCTGCCTTCACGGCAGTGCTTTTTGAAATTTTTATAAGAAATCTTGTAAGTATACTCCATTCACCTTCAAAAAGTATCCCGGTTTATCATGACATTCTGACACACTATTTTGAATATAGATATGTTTTGAAATTGTTAGGTTAGAGTCATTTTCCTGCCAGGTAACTACGCAACGTTGTCATGTCTACATAGAGGTCGTAGTAATTACGTATTTATCAAGATATTTATTTACTTTGAGAAAATAATGAATTTGAGAGAATATTATGTTGATTCAACGATTCTAAAGACCTGGCAAATGTTGAAGAAACTTCTTTCTCTGTTACTGGAAATATTTCACGTATATAAACATGGTTAGAAGTCTCAGTTATGCTATTTTCTTGTACGGAAATCAAGAATCGAGTGTTGAAATTTTACTGAAGAATAATGGATTGAGTAGTCCGTTACTTTGTGATAGTTCTTTCGAAAAAATATAAAATACTCGAATTACCCTGCAGTGAAACTTCTAAACGAACATCGACGGAGCTATGGAATTCCCTACATTTCGAAATTATCAAGAAATAAGCCTATACAGAAGACATTTCAATACCTTTTTGCACAACTTGAAATACTCCAGTATGAAAATGTTGGATAGCTTGTGATGAATTATTGATTCCAAATTATCAGGGTTACTATCAGAAAAATCAGATTTTAATTCCTGATACTTTGTCTCTGCTTGTTCAAAACTACCTTCGGCATTTATAGTTTCCAATCGTGATGATTATGTTGAGATTGAAAGTAGAAATTGGCATCGGCATTTGGCAACGTCGCTGAGAATTATTTTGACATTGCCGATATTTCACGACTGCCAACTTGCATCAGTTTCATCTGAAAAAATTGATAGACCTAAATCATGGCCAACCGAAATAGTTCATAAAAGTGAATGGAGTAGAGTAAACAATTTTTTAAGGGTTAAGTGGAGTAGCTGTAATGCTAGAGTTTGCCCTGCTGTTGTGAATGTATGAAAAAAGCATTCGAATAAAGACACTAATATTATTATTCTTATTAACAAGTTAATTCTTGGGGAAATTTTACTGTCTTAATTTTCGGATTGAACCTGTACACATATATCCTGAAAATAGACAGAACAGAAAGGCGAGGCATGGTTATATTTGGTTTCGATGGATATTTTCGTGAACAGATTAACCCTATATCGTTGGGCTAAATTGCATTAACGTATTACGTTAATAGGTAATTTGATACGCAGGATGTAACTTATACATAGTACATAATCTTGGCATGAAAACTATCCGGACAAAGGATAACCCTAATTAGGATTAGAAAAATGGATTTAATTCCAAATCAATAGGTATATCTTGTAATATTCTGCATCCTAAAAGTAATCACTATACAAGGTGTCTCAGTTAGTAGTAGTTAACGCTGTCAGTTTCCTTGGTCATTTCATAAACAGAAAGAAAGTTTGATGTGCACATGATGACCTTAAGCTTCTTGAACATCTGAATGAAGAGTTTGCAACATCACAAAGACATTTTTTTGGTGTTGGCGGATGACCCATAAGGCAAGCTATCAGAAAAGTATATTATAACTAATATTCATTGAATTTGAATTGGAAAATAAATGGATAAAGTATAAAATAGTAATATTCGTCTCTGTAATAAATCTTTTCAAAATTACACAAAAATTAAATCCTTTAAGTAGGTGTTTCTTAATTGTTCCGCCTATATGGATTAAATAGAGATCCACGAAGATTACAGTAACATGAATCATTCAATGGGGGTTTTTTCTGAATTCGGGTTATTACTGTAAATGCAAATTTGAACATAATCATTATGGGTTTGATTCATCATTTTCCCAAAGTACCTTCAGAAAGTATTCAAAATCAGATTTCAAAATTGGGGTTTGGGATTTGCCAGGCATGCACGAAGTGACAACGGTGTTTAGTGGAGTAGCTTTTTCTGCTTTAGAATAACGAAATATTTATTCCTATTCTATGGTACACACGTGTTCTTTGTCAATACAACCAAACAATTTCCGTTTGCGATTTGTCAGTTATATGAGAGTATGACAGTCTGTGCTCTTCTTTTTCTATTCCTTGGTCGTTGTCTTCTACTCTTACCAGATTGAAGTATAGCTATCTCTGTTTTCCTAAGCAAAGTAACACATTTGACGTCCTTTTCTTTCCGATACAGCTGAATTCGACGTTGCCATATCGTGCACAAGACAAATCCCTTCAAATGTAAATCCCCATTTTTATTTTTCAGTATTAGGTGATCAAACATTTTTAAAAAAATATAATATTGAAATTATATGTTTGTGATGTTCTGAAGATTTTTCATGAAAATTACTACTTTTTCGTGCAAAGGAGAAACCCCCATTCAGAGGCAATAATTCAAAAATTTTTTTGCGGATGAATCCAAAAACGAATTTGCTCTTAAAAGAGCACCTACGTCAATAATCTTGCTTTTGTGCAAATTTG
Organism: Myrrha octodecimguttata; assembly: GCA_958510865.1. Taxonomy (NCBI): domain Eukaryota; kingdom Metazoa; phylum Arthropoda; class Insecta; order Coleoptera; family Coccinellidae; genus Myrrha; species Myrrha octodecimguttata. The sequence continues at coordinate 54,074,427 of OY294061.1, read as the reverse complement.
AAAAAAAAATTTCAGAAGATCACAATAAGAAATTCTGGAAAATTTTCTGGAGCCAGCATTTTTTGCGAACATATTCAAATTCGCAGTAGACTAAAAAGATTAAATTTTTTTCAAATTGTTTTAATGACACTATCCTCACGAAATTCCGCCAACTAATTAGTTACTTTTATCATTATGGAATCGGTATGTTTCAAGTTATTCCAGAAATAACAACGATACCAGAGAAAAATCACGAAATGTTACATTTTTTCCCCAAATACCTCCGGAGCATAGAATCGGTTCGAAATAAGAATTGGTACATTTTTGTGAAATAGAACCTTGATGATATGAAACTCATAGGAACATATGCATCACTAAAATTATTTTTAATTTAGTTCAATATTTTGAAATCCGATGAAAAAAAGGTTCAAACAAAAGTTACTTTATTGATGGATAATAACTTAAATATAAATAAGAATATATATAAAAATAACCTTGAAATAACCGTCAAGTCAAGGTCAAGGTCTCTAAAGAACATTGTTCTTGAGATAATTTACACGCTATAGTGGGCCTTTTACAATTAAATTTCTCTTGAGTGTGTATTGCCGAATATTTTTATTACTTAGGTGTTATAATTCTAGATGGTTCACTAATTCTCGAAAATATCTGGTCCCAAAGAGCCGAAAACATTTTCATCATGGGAATCGTGCGAAAAATCCAAAATCAATCAAAACTTCTTCGAGTGGGATCAATAAAGTATCCACATTCCCACTCAACCTATTCCATTTTTTTTTGGACTGAAAGTGTATTCAATTCGCTGCCCAGCGGAAGTCTACTTTGAACCCCACAAAAAACACAAAAACAAAGACTGAACCATATTGGCGGTCAGCAGAACCAAAAACGAAGCATAGCAATTCCAGGAACCACTCGAACAATATCCCCTTCGAAAACAGGAGTTTTTTAACCGATTTCGCATTTCTCGAATATCGTAATTATCTACCTGGCCAGGTCGATAAACCGTCTAGCCGTACCAACTTGAAATCTCCGAATACCCCCGTATATTCCACCCATAAACCCATTGTGCATCGCTGACTTCATATCGTGCATGGCAATCAGAATTTCTGGAATTAAATACGAGGAATCATTTTTCACTTTCAACGTTGGCAGTAGTGGGTGCGCTCTATGATTCTGGCCCTTATCCTTACGTGTTTTAAGCGATCAGGAAGAGATGTTTTTGCACGCGTGAAATCTATCATTGTGAGAAAAAGGTACAAAGGAGCCGATTTTAATTTTTTTCGGAGGTTTGAATAGAGCGTTGACCCCGGCTGGAGAGGTAGGCGCCTTTTTTGCTAGGATGCTGGCAAATCAGCGAGGTTACTTTTGTTTTCTTTCCGCGATATTGGTGCACATGTTTTGGTCTACCTTTTTGCAGACACAATGGACCTTTCTGAAATTTTCGATTATTGTTGTGAGGACTTCCGCCTGTCTTGGGGCTTTTATTCATGTGTAATATTACGCCAGACCACAGAAATCAAGCGTTCGTATCGGTTTACTCGATTTTGGAAAAAGAATGGAAAAAAATTTCAATTCTTCTTTTTCCAGGAACATGAGAGAGGTCCAGGTTATTAACACTTTTGGAACTTAATTGTAATGGGTGATTTTTAAGCTATATGACAAGTTTCGATGGTTATTGTCTATCTATGGTTCGACAGTTGGGCATGTCAAACTGTGTTGACGTTTTGGTTCTGTCAGATTTGGCAATTCCTTATGAATCGTCCGACGCCTGAACAACGCTTCAAAATTGTGGAGTGGTACTTTGAAAAAAATTTATTTGTTCATAGAGCACTTCTTCCATTTCACGGTCAACTTTATCGGACTAACGGCCGATCGTAAACACTAAACATTCGTAAAGAAACTACTTGAAAACTCGATATTTGTAGAGAAGGTTTGGACCTTAATTACGAAGGCCGAATTCGTGAATGGGTAAAATAAACCCAATGATTCCGCAGATATACCCATTCAAAAGTTAATTTTCCCAATCTTTCCAAAAATATAGACAAGATCGGCATTAAATTCAGTACTCGATTTAAGAATGTCACTTTGACGGTTCATACAGAATTTCGTGAGGAAAATATGATCATGAGATCACAGAATATTGCTCATTTGAGAAAAAATTGAAAATGTTTTTTTTTTCAAAATTGTTTTGACGACACATCATGAAATTCTGCACAAAGTTATTCCGGCCTAACGGCCGGACCGTAAACACAATAACTTCCAAAAGAAACAACTTAGAAACTCGATATTTGTAAAGAAGGTTTGGACCTTAATTACAGAGGCCGAATTCGTGAACGGGTGAAATTAACCTAATGATTCCGCAGATATACCCATTCAAAATTTATTTTTCCAATATTTCCAAAAATACCGATCAGATCGGATTGAACTCAAGAACTTCATCGAAGAATCACAGTTTGAAGGTTTAAACAGAATTTAATGAGGATAATATGATGAGAAGATCACAGAATATTGAATATTTGAAAAAAAACATTTGAAATTTTTTTTCGAATTGTTCTAATGACACGATCATCACGAAATTTTGCACAATAGTATCCTTCAGCATCTTCGAACTAGCTGCAAGGTTTCATCACGATTGAATCAGTATTTCTTGAGTTATACCGAAAAAAACAACGATATCGAGAAGAAAACCAAGAAATTCTACATATTTCTCTCAATATCTCCAAAACTGATAGCCGTATCAAATTTAAATTTGGTACACTGCTGTGGAATATGAAGCTCAAGGTATAATTGGAATTATTATCGAATATGAACGATGGTTTCAGAAGAAAAAATTTTCTCGGAAAAAAATTTGAAAACAATTTTTTTTTGAATTGAGTGACTGTAAGATTTCAACGAAATTCTGCTCAAAGTTACAAGTCATAATGCTCCAACTAACTGTCAAGTTTCAATCCAATTGCTCCAGTAGTTTCAGAAATATGAGGAAAATAACCTCAAAATTTCAAATAGCTATAACTCCGAAACTATTCGGCCGATTTGGCCCATTAACAAACTCAATCGCGGCATTCCGATGCGCGAACTATCCTACAAGTTTCAAATCGCTAGCTTAATCCGTTCGACAGTTATAGTGTCGCCGGCCAACCTAGTCGTTTAAGACCATTTTCGGCTCAAGCATCGAAAATTACAGACATTTGGACGAAATGATAGCACGTTGTTCCCCCAGAACATGGGCGCATGTTATCTGACAGAAGACTCCGTGTTTTTGTTGATGATGTTAGTAGTAGGTTCAAAACTTTGAATAATGGACTCCCACAAGGATCAGTTTTAGCTCCCCTTCTGTTTAATTTATATTTATGTGATATTCCAGCATCTTCTTCAGAGAAATTCATCTATGCAGATGATATTGCTCTGGCTTTTCCTCACTCTGATTTCAAAGTCATTGAAAACACTCCAAATACTGATTTAGAAATTTTGTGGCGTTTATGTCCAAATTCTAATAAAACAGAAGTTTCTTGTTTTCATTTGAATAATCAACAGAAGTTTAAAATTTTGAATGTTACTTTTAATAATGCCGTTCTGAAACATAATTTCACTCCTAAATATCTTGGAGTGAAATTAGATACTTCTTTAAATTTCAAGGCCCATTTGGAAAACTTACGCATGAAGTTGAAATCTAGGAATAATATTCTTCAAAAACTAGCTGGTTCTTCATGGGGGGCTGACTCTACAACTCTTCGTACCGCAGCTTTGGCTTTGGTTTTTTCGGCTGCTGAATATTGTTGTTCGGTTTGGTTTAATAGCGCTCATGTTAGTAAAATAGATGTACAGCTTAATGTTGCTATGAGAATCATTAGTGGGACCATAAGATCTACACCTTTACAGTGGTTACCAGTTCTCTCAAATATTGTACCGCCCCATATTCGTAGACAGGTTGCAGTGATAAAGTCTTGGGATAAATATCGTTACTTTCCGAATTTATTCCCAATCATGTCTTATATTCCGGATTCTAAAATTGCTAGATTGAAATCTCGTAAACCTTTATGGATCAATGATTTTCTTAATACCAATAAAAGTGACAAAGAAGTTTGGCGTTTGGAATGGAATTCGTGTAATGTTTACAACAAAGGTTTGATCAGCGATCCTTCAGAAAAAGTTCATGGTTTCAATCTTCCTAGGAAAATTTGGTGCGATTTAAATCGACTTAGAACCGGTCATGGTCGCTGTAATAGTTTCCTCTTCAAATGGAATTCGGTCGAAAGTCCAAGGTGCGAATGCGGAGAAGAAGAAGAAACAATAGAACATTTAGTTAATACTTGTCCAACATATAAATTTGACGATGGTTTCGAGGCAATTCATTCGGTGTCTGATTCTTTTTTGAGATGGATTGCGAACTTCAAATTAATTTAATGAGTACTAAATCATTTACTAGTTCATATTAGTTGTTTCGTCTCCTTTTTTGTTTTCAGGTATGATTCCAAGATTTCAACCTGTATCGCATAGGAAGGAGGAAATTTTGTCGATGAAAAAGAAGCCCTACAATAAAAAACAACAATTTCATTACACTTATACGGGGAGACAGAGTTTTTCCTGAGGATTTTATCTGTGCTCTTGTATCATACGTAAAAATGTATGGTACCCCGTTTACATTTCGTCTGCTAATACTGTTATGACACATATTGTTTGATATAAAAAAATGTACTGCTCATCTCAAAAGAATATATATATTTATGCGCGCAAAAAAGGCAATCCCTTGCTGTACAACACATCAAGCAATCGTGAGAAACTCTAGAAACCACAAAAAAGGGGTGCATTTCAAGAAGAACATAATGTCATTTTGATAATATGAAACGTCACTAAACTTATTGGTGGTCTCTTTGAGAGAAATTTCCTTCGGATCTAAATTTTAACGCATTAGGCTCAAAGATTTGGAACCACAATGACCTCAAGATATAATCAAGGGCGATATTTCATAGTGGAACATCTTCATTCAGAAAATGAGATATTCCCAACCTTCTTGAGTCGTTCAGGATGCTGTAATGAAAAGGACAGAAGCCACTATTATTAAATTGAGATTTAGGACCAGTTCGAAATCGTATAGTATTTTAGAGGACACATATACGCGGCATTACTTTGTTTTTGGGGCTTTTTATTGCGTGGAATTGAGGTGACACGTCTTCCAGATGTTGTTCTTGAATTTGTGCAGGATAGAGAAATTATTTAGGTACCTTGGGAGCTTTCACTGGTTTTATGAAGTCAGTCAGTGAAAATAAAGTGGCCACAAGGCATGAATCACTGAAATTATACACAGTGCGCGTCAAAATTATGGAACAAATTGAATTTCTCAAAAGAAAAATATTTGGCAACAAAATCCTGAAACAGGTCAATTTCTGTTTCATTTTTACCAAATTTTATGCATTTTTGAAGGATTTTTGTTGCACCCTGTGTCATCCCCATCAACCCTCTAAATTTTTTGAATAGGGAAAGTAGGTCATGTGGTAGTTTTTGCGCGCATGTTCTAGGGGAACAGCGTGCTATCGTTTTGTCCAAATGTCTGTAATTTTGGATGATTGAGCCGAAAATGGACTCAATCGACTAGGTTGGACTCACCGATGACGAATCCGGTGTCAAAATCGATTCTGTCCGGCCGTAGACACAATAACTGTCGACAGAAGCAAGCTAGGAACTTGAAACTTTCAGGATAGGTTGCGCATCAGAATGCCGCGGTTAAATTCGTTAATGGGCCAAATCGGTCGAATAGTTTCGGAGTTATAGGCACTTGAAGTTTTGAAGTTATTTATTTTTTATTTCGGAAACTACTCGAGCGATTGGATTCAAACTTGGCAGTCAGGTGGAGTATAGCAACGCGCAACTTTGAACCAAATTTCATCAGGATCATATTGCCAGTAAATAAAGAAAAAAAAATTTTTCGAAATTTTTTTCCAAAAATTTTTTTTTTCGGAAAACATTCATCATATCACAAAAAAATCCACTTACACTTTGAGCTTCATATTTCACACCAGTGTACCAAATTTCAGTTCGATACGATGATAAGTTCTGGAGATATCAGAAAAAAATAAGTCAAATTTCGAGGTTTTCTTCTCGATATCGTTGATTTTTTCGGTATAACTCGGGAAATTCTGATTCAGTCCTGATAAAACTCCACAGCTAGTTTTGAGATGCTGAAAGACAACTTTATGCGAAATTTCGTGATAATCGTGTCATTAGAACAATTTGAAAAAAAATGTCTATGATTTTCTTATCATATCATCCTCATTAAATTCTGTATGAAAATTCGAACTGTTATTTTTCGATGAAGTACTGGATTTCAATTCGATCTGATCTGTATTTTTGGAAATATTGGATAAATAAAATTTTGATTGGGTATTTCTACGGAATCATTGGGTGGATTCTACCCATTCACGAATTCGGCCTTCGTAATTAAGGTCCAAACCTTCTCTACAAATATCGAGTTTCTAAGTTGTTTCTTTCGGATGTTATTGTGTTTACGCAGTTGTCCGTTAGGCTGACCGTCAACACAATAACTTCCGAAAGAAACGACTCAGAAACTCGATATTTGTAGAGTAGGTTTGGGGCTTAATTACGAGGGTCGAATTCGTGAATGGGTAAAATCCGCCCAATGATTCCGTAGATATACCCAATCAAAATTTTATTTTTCCAATATTTCCCAAAATACAGATTTGATCGAATTGAAATCCAGTAATTTATCAGTAAATAATTTCAAAAAGCACTGCCTTGAAGGCAGCAGCCTCTGCGTGCATGTTCAAATTCGTTGCTGAAGCGGTCATCTACATTGAACATGCGCGCAAAAGTTGCTGCCTTCACGGCAGTGCTTTTTGAAATTTTTAAGCAAAGTCTTTGTATCTTCTTTACAGGCGTGCAGAAAAAAAAAATTCTTGAAAAATTAGTAAGTTCAAATAGGTTTTCAGTATGTGCACTTTGTCATGGCTCATTTACTTCGAGACGATGGTACCTGATGAAATATGTCACAGAATGAAAGTCGACCATTACAGTTTTGGTCATGCACAACTTTCAACCCCTACGAACCCTTCAATGAAGAAAAAAATTATTTTTTTTCACGTGAGGGGGTTGAAAAGGGATGGAAGTTGTGCATGAACAAAACTGTAATGGTCGACTTTCATTCGGTAACAAATTTCATCAGTTAGCATCGTCTCAAAGAAAATGAGCCATGACAAAGTGCACATACTGAAAACCTCTTTGAAGTAACTAATTTTTCAAAAAAAATTTTTTTTTCTTGAAAATTTCTGCACGCCTGTAAAGAAGATACAAAGACCCTACCAAAAAAGTACCACAACACCCACTTTCCCTATTCAAAAAATTTAGAGGGTTGATGGGGATGGCACAGGGTGCAACAAAAATCCTTAAAAAATGCATATAAATTTAATAAAAGTTAAACAAAATTGACATGTTTCAGGATTTTGTTGCCAAATATTTTTCTTCTGAGAAAATGAATTTGTTCCATAATTTTGACGCGCACTGTATATTGGACAACTTATAACTGAGTGTTCTATTGTTTCCTCTTCTTCTCCGCACTCGCATCTTGGACTTTCGACCGAATTCCATTTGAAGAGGAAACTATTACAGCTACCATGACCTAACTCGATTCAAAATGCACAAAAAATGCAGCAAAATTATTCTCATATCGGCGTTTGAATGGAAAAACTGCCTGAAATGAACGCGTTTACATAGTCTATTCGAATCTAGACCTTCTCCCTGCGAATTTCGTTTTTATAACATCGTAACGATGATGTGAAAAGTGTGTTCGTCAACTCCACACCCCTTCCTGAAATCAGTGTCCTGTTCACTCCCCATGTCATCGAAATAATGCGAAATATAATAAAAATACAAAAAACCGTAACAATAGACGCCAATCTATCTGCTTGAAGTCCTTTTACCCCATAACCGACGATACTTTCAAAAAACTCGACGAATAGTGAGTCGGATCCTCCTTTTCAATGGGTAGCCGGCTTAATATAGAAGGGTAAACTGGGTAAATGAAGTAGCGTCCATAGCTGGGTGCGATTCGGTATCATTTATCATCACTTCTGCGATTTTTTTATTTATTGCCACGTTGCCACAATGAGGTTTTGGGGCGATGAAAACGCCCATGTTTAGGTATTGTTGAGGTGGTTTTATTATTTGTATGTTGGCAATGTTCATATTCGTCTGTTTCCACGGGCTCGTACAACTTTCGGTTTGCAAATAGCAATATTGCTAGATGAAAGATATTGCTATCATAACAAGATTGGAATTATTGGTATTCTGATCAACGACTTTGAGCAATATGATCTGTCACTTTAACAAGAATCTTGCTATCAATATTGCTATCATAGCAACCTCAAAATAGTACTTGCTATGCTTGATAACAAGAAAGTTTAGAAAGGTAATCTCACAGAGATCCATTTGTTTCAGTTTTATTTCTTCCAAGAAATCGAATACTGAAGATAGGGAAGTATGGGCTAATAGAAATTTGTTCAAGGTTCTTTAGAATATTCAATTTTAAGGAAAATTCTTAGACAAAAATACCGGCATAGTAAGCAACAGCTGAGATGATTATTCTTATGGTCTCAACATCCCTTTGAATTGCTAACAGAAAAGTAAATCGAATTTCGAATCATTAACGCCTGCATAAAATTGCTGCATTTGATTTCTGGAAACCAATATTCCAGGAAATTGGTCAGTTTGACTTCAATTGGTTTTCCTGTTTCGTAACATTTTTGAATAAGTCGATGTTTATATGAATAAAAAAAGTATATGCTAATGTAAATGTGTTCAAGGTTCTCTAGAATATTTAATTTCAAGGAAAACTCTTAGACGAAAATACAGGCATAGTAGACAACAGCTGAGATGATTATTCTTATCATCTCAACAACAGCAATAATCCTTTTGAAGTGCTAACAAAAAAGTTTATCGAATTATTAAGTCCTGAATAAAATTGCTGTATTTGATTTCTGGTAACCAATATTCCATTGGTATCCAGGAAATTGCTCATGTGTCGATTTTACTCTTTTCGTTTCCTAACATTTTTTATGTCGATATTTACATGAATCATGAAAGGATGAAAGCCGTAGATAACGGTTATGTATGCGAAATCATAAAAAAACTCACGAAGTAGGGTTATTTTCCTCTTAGTTGTAGTTCTAAAGTCACAAAATACAGTGTTGTCAGCTCTAAAATCACCGATTATGGAAGTCCATAATAGTGATATTGCTATGACAAAATTCATTACAAACATTGCTATAACACTCGGAACAGAATACGTAACACCATGGCCACATTGCTATAAATTAGAAAGATGACTAGAATAGCAAGGTTCATAGCAATACGCAAACAGAATCGACCTGAACATGTTACATTTAAAATTTTGTTTGAACTGTAGTGATTCTTGTCAAAGTCAAGAAACGACTCTCTCCAGAAACGTAATATTATAATATACAAGTATTTATTATTATTTTGTATTTTAAATGTTTCCATTTGGATTCAGAAGTCTTGCCTATCAGGTCACATGTTCGGGGTTTGTTTCAAGGATAGATACGATCTCTTCAACCCAAATTTATCTGTATTGGCATCAACTGATACAGATCTTATAGTGTATTGTATTTTTCGATATTTTAACCTTAAGAAAGTAATAAATTTCATTTTATTCTCGATAACAGGACATGCCAATTGCCAATATTGTTTTACTTCTGAATAATTTTCAGGATTACCCGAAAATCTACAGACGCAGGTTGGCACTCTTGAAATATCGGCAATGTCAAAATAATTCTCGGAGACGTCGCCAAATGTGAATGCCAATTTCTACTCTCAATCTCAACCTAATCATCACGCTTGGAAACTTAAAATGCCGAGGGTAGTTTTGAAGAAGCAGGGACAAAGTATCGGGAGTTCTATGTAGAATTTAAATCTGCTTTTTCTGATAGTAACCCTGATAATTTGGAATCAATAATTTATCTCAAGCTATCCAACATTTTCTACGAATGTGAGTGAAAACCCAGTGTATCGTTCACATAGATTCCCAAGAACTTTGTGAATTGAGTTAGTTCTTTTAAGGTGACACAGGTTTTGTAGTACTACAACATTTTCATACTGGAGTATTTCAATATGTACAACAAGATATTTAAATGTCTTCTGCAGACTTATTTCTTGAGAATTTCGAAAAGTGGGGAATTCCATAGGTTTATCTGTTCGTTAGGAAGTTTTACTGCAGGGTTATTCGAGTAATTTTATTTTTTCTTCAAATTAACTATAACAAAGTAACGGATTACTCTATCCACTATTTTTCTGTATAATTTCAACACTCGATTCTTGATTTCCGTACAAGAAAATAGCATAACTGAATCTTCCAACCACGTTCATGTACGTGAAATATTTGCAGTATTAACAGAGAAAAAAGTTTCTTCAACATTCGCTAGGTCTTTGGAATTATTGAATTCACATATTTTCCCAAAGTAAATAAACATTTTGATAAATACATAATTACTACGACCTCTATGTAGAGAAGACAACGTTGTGTAGTTATTTGATAGGAAAATGACCATAACCTAACATTTTCAAAATATACATGGTAAAATATGTCAGAATGTCATGGCTTACCGGGATAGTTTATAAAAGTGAACGCAGTATATAATCTAATATAATCGTCATTAACAGGCCCCCAATTAAAAGAAACCATGAGGGCGACTAAAACCTCATTACAAAACACCCTCCAAGGCAACCTCATCGTTTCCATATAACAAAAAAACAAGAACAAAGAACACTCCATCGATGGATCGGCAACAAATGCCTCAAACAAGGGGGCCGTCCTGTTTGCGACATATTCAAAAAAGCGAAAGATTTTAATAAAACATACAAACGAATTATTTATTCTCTTCTTTCGAAAAAAAACTACCGTATAAAACACGTGCTGAAAACTGAAACATCTGGCGTTTTTTACGCAGCCGGTCCACCTTTGCGGCATTTTTTATTCATGGCTTATAATTTTCGGACTCGAAGGACCAAATCCGCGGATTAGGATGACCGTCAGAGCCCACCACTTCGACAAAGAGGTAGCTGAATGGGGGAAATTTGTTGAAGGTTCTTATTCTTCGGATATTTATGCGAAATATCAGGCGGGATCGATCGAAAAACGGTCAAATGTTGTTTTTATCCATAATCGAAGCTTCTTTGTGAACTGGACGAGGGTATTGTCCACTTGGAGGCTTACGTGATCGGTTTTCTTTTATTAGAGCAAATCTCCCTTTGGATTCTGTCCCTTCCTGGTTGTACCTCACCTTTGCAACCTATTCTGAAGATGTTTACTTCACCTGAATATGATTCTGGCCGGTGGATGACCCTTACAGCTTGCTGGCAAGTTTCAACAGTTTTTACATTGAAATATTTCTTTTATTGGTGATGTTCACGCGACGATGAACTTTGAATTTTATGCCTTTTTATTTTGGGTTTATGAGCACGAGTTGATGCTTCTAGGAGGGCATCATATATTTTTTTTTTACTTAATAATACACTAAATATTTTAAAATAATTGAATCTTTCGATATTAATACAGTGCGTGTCAAAATTATGGAATAAATTCATTTTCTCAGAAGAAAAATATTTGGCAATATTGGCCTGAAACAGGTCAATTTTTGTTTCACTTTTACCAAATTTTTATGCATTTTTAAAGGATTTTTGTTGCACCCTGTGCCATCCCCATCAACCCTCCAAATTTTTTGAACAGGGAAAGTGGGTCATGTGGTACTTTTTTGGTAAGGTCTTTGTATCTTCTTTACAGGCGTGCAGAAATTGTCTAGAAAAATTTTTTTTTTTTAAAAATTAGTTACTTCAGAGAGGTTTTCAGTATGTGCACTTTGTCATGGCTCATTAACTTTGAGACGATGGTACCTGATGAAATTTGTCACCGAATGAAAGTGGTCCATCACAGTTTGTTCATGCACAACTTTCAACCCCTTTCAACTCCCTCACGTGAAAAAAAAATTTTTTTTCCATTGAAGGGTTCGTAGAGGTTGAAAGTTGTGCATGAGCAAAACTGTAATAGTCGACTTTCATTCGGTGACAAAGTTCATCAGGTACCATCGTCTCAAAGTTAATGAGCCATGACAAAGTGTTCATACTGAAAACTTCTTTGAACTAACTAATTTTTAAGAAAAAAATTTTTTTCTTGAAAATTTCTGCGCGCCTGTAAAGAAGATACAAAGACCTCACCAAAAAAGTACCACATGACCCACTTTCCCTATTCAAAAAATTTAGAGGGTTGATGGGTATGGCACAGGGTGCAACAAAAATCCTTCAAAAATGCATAAAATCTGGTAACAGTGAAACAAAATTGATCTGTTTCAGGATTTTGTTGAAAATATTTTTTTCTGCGAAAATGAGTTTTTTCCATAATAGGAATTGGTTGTCTTGTGATTTTGTTATTTTTCCATAATTTTGGCGCCGCTGTAAATACCATGCGAAATCAATAAATCTATCACAAGCTATCCAACATTTTCTACGAATGTGAGTGAAAACCCAGTGTATCGTTCACATAGATTCCCAAGAACTTTGTGAATTGAGTTAGTTCTTTTAAGGTGACACAGGTTTTGTAGTACTACATGACCCACTTTCCCTATTCAAAAAATGTAGAGGGTTGATGGGGATGGCACAGGGTGCAACAAAAATCCTTCAAAAATGCATAAAAATTTGGTAAAAGTAAAACAAAAATTGACCTGTTTTAGGATTTTGTTGCCAAATATTTTTTTCTGAGAAAATGAATTTTTTCCATAATAGGAATTGGATTCCTTGTGATTATGTTATTTTTCCATAATTTTGGCTCGCCCTGTATATATCATGCGAAATAATTTATTATCCTCGAACGTACATCTAGAATCACTCAACTGGAATATAATGATGAGAAAACGGCAACACAAAATATAAAGTTTTGGTTTACTATTTGATAACTCGACCTAAAAATTTTCACCCGGATGATTTCCGACCAGTGGTCCCTGAATTATAAAGAAAAACGCTGCAAATTTCCAATAATCCCGAAAATGAATCATCGCATTCGGTTCTAAGATTGAAATTCAGTGAAATAATCGGTAAACTTTTCAACCAGAATCATATATCTAAAAGTAGATGATAAAGATTGATTACCTACTTTTCAACACATATCGAGAAATTTTAACGGATTTAGTTCATTATTTTATAAACACAATGTGTGAATGCTTCATCGAAATTGTTGACAATTTCATAAACGTTAGTAGTTCGAATGAAATATTTTTGGGTTTTCTCTCCCAATATCTGAAACATAACTACTAAAAATCGGATAAAATTGTTATTTACAGAAATCACCCTGCGAATAACAGGATTTAAGATTAAATTTCTTCACGAAGCTCATTTATATCTTAAATAAAACTTATATATTATTCATAAATCATTGGTTTTTTCACAACACAAAAATTAATTTCATGAAAAAATTCATTTGAAACATTGAAATCTCATTAAATACTCTTGTATAACTGAATAACACCTTTAGATGCAGAATGCGAATTAAGTAGTGTAATTTAAAATAAGGAAGGTTTCCAAAAAATTCGGTTGATCGGAGAATTTTCCATCAACATGTGGATATCCGTTACTGGATTCAACCTAAATCCAATATTTTTCAGACCGAGACTTTGAAATAAGGGTGAATATAAAAGATAATGAGCATGTATATGATACAATAAATTTGAGGATATATGCAAAAAAAATTAATAACAAACCAGAAATATCATCGATTGTCGAGAATCTAATACAAAAACCGTCGGTTTCACAAAACTTCTGACGGCCGATAAACTCGTTGATTAAGGTCTGCATTCGACATTTGGGTTGAAAATGGACTGAAATCTAGCACAGAATTTACTGTTGATTGACAATCAAGACGTTGATCGGGCAATCAAAGTTTTGTGAAACCTGTTGTTTTTATATTTATTTGGAATCGGTATTTTATTAGTTAGAACACTGATGTATATGTATTTCTTTACTTGCAGTATATTTAAACTCACACACTTGAATCTCTTCTTTTATTTCATGCACCATCTAATTACAAAAAATACACTTCATGTCAACTTGACATATTCATAGAACATTATATATTGCAGTCTTATCACTGCAACTAACAAAACCGACCGCGAGAGTAGAAGTCTTAGACTAAGGGCCGGTATTATAAAACTTAATGGGAAGTTAACTTTAACTTTAACCGACAGTTAAAGTTATTCTCAAAAATGTCGGAATTATAAAAGTCTCATTTCTATCATAGACAAGAAATACTGTGATGATTTCTATGAAAAGGAGAATGAAATAGTTTGAGATTCTGTAATAAATCTAACCACCAATTTCTGGGTTGGAAAAGCTGGACTTTGGAAAAATACTCCCTTTCAAAATATTATAGGAATAAACAAATCCTTTATTGACAAATATTCGCACTATGTATCAGGGAGCTTAATGGATTGTGGTTTCCATAAAAATAGAATTACTGATTTGAGGGAGAGTTGCAATTATCAATTTTGAATTCTTATACTTTTTACAATATTGAAGGGGTGTTTGGGTATTTATTCGGTCACCTAACTAAAAAAACTACTTCCACTAATGAATATATTGGAAATGAAAGCTTAAAAGGAAAAACTTTGACAGTAATGAGATACATTCAATTCAGAAATTACATAACAATTACAATAAAATTTGTCCAAATCCAATTAGGTACAGAATTTTTTACAAATACTTCACTCTTCACCAACTGGCAAGCACTTTCAACTGACACTGGGAGTGGTAATAATCTCTACACTAAATTTGCAAAAATTGTCATTCAATTGAAAAATATGGTAATGTTTTGTGTGGCTCAGAGTTATCGAGCCCTGATATCTAGAATTTGTACAGCTACCAGCTTGACCATTACTATAAGAAAAGTATCCATTGCAATTGTGATGATTTCCTTTTATCTTGAAAGTTAAATAATGTGTATAAATTATTATGCTTCATTACGCATTTATTACTTTTATCTGTTATATTAGACACCGGAAAGAATAAATGCCAATGATTGTTTTTTCATTTACTTCTTATAATAGTTGAACAGAAAGAGTAACTGATATTTTCATTACAATAATATGCCATGAGGAACTCTCGAGATTGGATTATTACTTGAGTGAGGTTCATAGCAGGCATTTTGATGTAAATAGATAATAAGTATGCAATTTTCCATGAGACATTTCTGATAATACAGCCAGTATAGTTGATTTGTGAAAACCCCTAAAATCTCCAGCAACTATTAAGAAAGAACAAGCTGCATAAACTCTGCGTGTAATCAACACATTTGCATCACTAGCGTCACAGCACGATTTCTAAGAATATGTATTCCATTACAGGCGTGCAGAGTGTCCAGGTAAGCGAAATCGGTTTTTGAATTCCGTTTCTTCCCATAAGTTCAAATGGTTCAGCCGATTTCTAAATATCCTTTCTCAACAAGGATATTCAACAATGTTCATGGCATCATCGTCATAGTCAGTTAAAAGTTCTTCACAAATGAAGTGAATATCTCTCAACGAGAAGTTCAACAATATTCATGTCATCTTCGTCATCGTGAATTAAAAGTCCTTTAAAAATGAAGTGAATATACCTTGCTAACATGTTTCCGAAAATATCATAACAACAAACAAATCGAGGTTATATTCCCCTTATGTCAGCCGAAAAGACAGAGAATCTGTGGAAAATAACGATTTAACTTTAATTTTAACTATAATTGATACCCAAACCACCAGATAAAGATAACCCTGCAAATCTAACTTTAACTGGAAATTACTGCTTAATTTTCAGTTAAAGTTAAAGTTAACTTCCCGTTAAGTTTTATAATACCGGCCCTAAGGAGGAGCCGATGATCCACCTGTTTTAGTTCTATGATTCAATTTTGGAAAGCTTCAATTTTTCCAACCAGGTAGAAATAGACGACTTCGGTCCAAGTTGCCAACCCACAATTTTTTTCACAAATTTACTATTACTGGGGAAGGGGAATTTCAGGACAAATTCGACATGATAAAGCTACTTTTTGTGCTAGGGAGATTCGGGTATTTGGGTAATCGGAGATTCTTTCCTATTGGCCGAAGATGATCACGTGATCGTCGTCATCCAATAGGGTGAATCTCTCGACCAATAGGATGAATCCCCGATTACCCAAATACCCGAATCTTCCTAGCTCTAACGGTGCCTTAAGGTTTGCGTTATTTATAAATATCCGTAAAAGATGCCTCAGCTCCTCAAACAAGATAATTCCTTCCAAATATAGGGTTTTGTTGAGATCATCTCTGATTGGCTGAAATTTAAGTGTTCAGTTCGGAGAGCTTATGGGGCCCTTAGGATGCTGTACCAGCATAGATCGTATTTGCCCATCCCTACAAAAAGGGTTCTATGTGAGAGTCTTGTCTTGTCTAAGTTTAATTATTGCTCCCCTGTTTATAGCTTTTGTCTTGATCAAGAGACATTAGGTCGAATTCAACGTGTTCAAAATAGCTGCATTAGGTTTGTATATGGGATCAGAAAATATGAGCATGTTTCGCATAAGTTGAAGGAGTTATGTTGGTTGCCTATGAAAACCTGTTTTGAATATTATGCCCTGTGTACTTATCACAAAGTCATAATTGAGAAGTGTCCGCCATATCTTCACAAGAAACTGAGGTATAGAACTGA
The DNA here is from genome assembly GCA_958510865.1 of Myrrha octodecimguttata. Lineage (NCBI taxonomy): Eukaryota > Metazoa > Arthropoda > Insecta > Coleoptera > Coccinellidae > Myrrha > Myrrha octodecimguttata. The sequence goes on along the minus strand of OY294061.1, from coordinate 54,057,708 downwards.
TATTCATAACTTGAACGTGAGGCATAGGAATCTGCTTTCTTGTCCCCAGCACAGAACATCGATCTTTCAAAGAAGTTTCTCTTATAATATAGTGAAGTTTTACAATGAGGTTCCAACCGAATATAAAAAATTCACAATGGTTAGATTTAGGAAAGAAATCAGGGCTCATCTTTTCCGTACGATAAAAGTGTAAAGTTCCTGATTGTCTACAGAAACTATAGTAGTACTCAATGTCTTGAATGCTTTTTTTCTATTATTATCTTAGTTCTGCTTTATTTTGTTCATTTCCATTATATTCTCCTTTTTTTGTTTTTCAATGATCATTCGAGTTCAATTATTTATGTAACAAGGGTTAAGTGGTAGAGCACCTTCTTGGTGAACTTCCCCTTGAGGTTCAATTTGGTGAAATAAAGACAATATTATTATTATTATTATTATTATTATTCCTGATTTCATGTTAATAGTGTCAAATTTATATAGGATATGTTCCGCAAATCAGTCCGCAGTTCCGCAGTCATTTCGGTTGCCAGTTTTCCGTTCCGTAAATATGAAATATTCGGTTGGTTCCTGAAAATAAGGTTAATTACGGGATTTGATTGATGAAAAAGCAATATTTCTGTCACTAGAACGACGGTCAATGTTCTATGGTAACCTATACATAGCATAGAACAATCTTTATCTACTTTATGATCCATAGAACATATAGAAGAGACAACAATCAACAATGGAAAAATTACTAGGTATGGTCTATGGATCATAAGGTAAATAAAGATTGTTCTATGCTATGGATATGTTACCATAAAACATTGATTGTCGTTCTGGTGCATAGACTTAATATGTCTTTGTTCTGGTGACAGAAAGATTGCTTTTTCATCAATCAAATTCCGTAATTAACCTTTTTTTCCAGGGACCAACCGAATATTTCATATTTACGAAACGGAAAACCGGCAACCGAAATAACCAAGTTGATTTGCGGAACAAATCCTTTATAAACTTGACACTATCAACATGAAATCAGGAATCCCAACTTAAATTTCAGCCTAACAAAAACCTCTATTTGGAAGGAATTATCTTGTTTGAGGAGCCGAGGCATCTTTCACGGATATTTATAAATAACGCGAACCTTATCATGTCGAATTTGTTCTGAAATTCCCGTTCTCCAGTGATAGTAAATTTGTGAAGAAAATTGTGGATTGGCAACTTGGTCCGAAGTCGCCTATTGAAATAAGAAATCAAATTAGACAGTTTAAGAAATTGCTCGCTAATATCGCAGTTTTCTGAATGAATATTCCTAAATGCAAGAGGCTTGATACGGCTGCTCGCATTTCTGAATTTGCTTCAGAAAAACATTGAATCTCGCTTTAATATTTATAAGCCGATATTGGCGGACAATCTTAAAAATTGTTTTATTCCACTGACAAACTTATCATTTTTGGTACTCGCGACGATGAAGGTGTGATGAATATCGCTGAATAATTTGCACATTAAGCTGGGAAAAAAATTAACCTTTGTGTAAAATTTGCAGCGTTTTTTTATCAGTTCATTCAAACCTGCATACTTCGAAATGTAAACTGTGAATTTGTCAGGGGGGTAATTTTTTATTTTTTTTGTCGATCACTAAGGTTTATTTCTTGATTGTATCAAATAATAAACCAATATTGTTCGATTTTATCAAATAATAAACCAAAATGAAGCAAATTCTCGAAATCTCAACATATCCAAACCGATATCCCCGTCATGTATCTTCACCTCCACAATAACAAAACCCGATGCTGTCAAACTGGTGTAAGAAATAGTGGAAGTGATAAATTGATGGCCGAATAAGAAAAGCACAAATCGCTATGCCTGCCTGCGCTTCAATATGAAGTATCATCGAATTCAAACGGACGAATTGTGAGCAAAAGCAGATTTTTTTTTCTCAATACACACGGACCTGTCAGTCGCATCCACCCTCTGCTATATGAAAAGTTGTTGTTCCATGTTCGATCGAATATTCTTGGAAATTGGGGACTTTAAAGTGTGCCCTAATCGATTTGATGTGCTTAGTGTGGTGGGTGATTTCTAGTGCTTTCGGTGTACCTATTAGTTAAAATTTACTGGGTTTTAATCCACATTCGTTGTGGATGATCAACGTTGAATATTCTATGGTCTCTATAGCGTCAATCAATACCTGGGTCAATGGGGGTTTTTCCTTCAAACGAAAAGGCAGTAATTTTCATGAAAAACCTTTAGAACATCACATTTCAAACGTATAATTTCAATATTTTATTTTTAAAAAATGTTTGATCACCTAAAACTGAAAAATAAAAATTGGGATTTACATTTAAAGGGATTTGTCTTGAGTGCACGATATGGCATCGTCGACTTCAGCTTTCTCGGAAAGAAAAGGACGTCAAATGTGTTACTTTGCGTAGGAAAACAGAGATAGCTATACTTCGATCTGGTTAGAGTAGAAGACAACGACCAAGGAATAGGAAAAGGAGAGCACAGACTGTCATACTGTCATATTACTGACAAAACGCAAACGGAAATTGTTTGGTTATATTGACAAAGATCACGTGTGTACCACAGAATAGGAATAAATATTTCATCATACTATAGCAAAAAAAAAAATTCTACACCGTTGTCACTTCGTGCATGCCTGACATATCGCAAACCCCAATTTTGAAATCTGATTTTGAATACTTTCTGAAGTTAATTTGGAAAAATGATGAATCGAACACATAATAATTATGTTCAAATTTGCATTTGCAGTAATAACCCAAATTCAGGAAAAAACCCCATTGTGATTGACCACCAAGGAAATAAATTATACAGGGGGGAATCTTAGAGTTGTACATTGATTTTAACCTTAGATTCCTCTCACGAATTGATACACTTTTGGTTTATTATTTGATGAAGTCAAATAATAAACGCTAGTTACAAAAAAAAATAAATACCTAACGGCTGACTGCACGTAAACACAATAACCTCCGAAAGAAACAACTTCGAAACTCGATATTTGTAGAGAAGGTTTGGACCTTAATTACGAAGGCCGCATTCGTGAATGGGTAAAATCCATCCAATGATTTCGCAGATATACCCATTCAAAATTTTATTTTCCCAGTATTTCCAAAAATACGATAATGATGATATGATAAGAAAATCACAGAATTTTTTTTCAAATTGTTCTAACAACACGATCATCACGAAATTTTGCTTAAAATTGTCTTTCAGCATTTCCAAACTAGCTCCGAAGTTTTATCAGGATTGAATCGGTATTTCTAGAGTATTTCGAAAAGCAACGATGTCGAGAAAAAAACCTCGAAATTTTACATATTTTTTCCCGATATCTCCAAAACTTATAATCGTATCGAACTGAAATTTGGTACACTGCTGTGAGATATGAAGCCCAAAGTCCGAGTGGATTTTTTTTCTGGATATGATAAACGGTTTTCGAAAAACAATTTTTTGGAAAAAAATTTACTGACAGTATGATCCTGACAAAATTTGGCTCAAAGTTGCGCGTCCTTATACTCCACCTGACAGCCAAATTTGAATTCAATCGCTCAAGTAGTTTCTGAAATAATAAATAAATAACTTCAAAATTTCAAGTGCCTATAACTCCGAAACTGGTCGACCGATTCGGCCCTTTAACGAAATTAACCGCGGCATTCCAATGTGCGACCTAATCTGAAAGTTTAAAGTTGCTAGCTCACTCCGTTGGACAGTTATCGTGTCCACAGCCGACCGGACAGAATCGATTTTGACACCGGATTCGTCATCAGTGAGTCCAACCTAGTCGTTTGAGACCATTTTCGGCTCAATCATCGAAAATAACAGACAATTGGACAAAACGATAGCACGCTGTTCCCCTAGAACATGCGCGCAAAAATATTTCGACTTTCTCAGTTTTTTCCTCGGTACCTATCGTTTTTTCCTCGGTACCTATCGTTTTTTCCGGAATAACTAAAAAAAAAACCAACAAATGACTCAGAATCCTCCCAAAATAAGCTTTAATCGATATATAATAACTCAATTCCATCCTTTTCCAACACAACCAAGCACCGAAAACAACCATATCAATCAAACTAAACCCCACCAATCAGCCAATAATCTCCAAGAATGATCAACGATACCCCAAGACAAACCCCAAATCAACCGGTAGAACATTCATTGATTAAACACACCTAACCGCCAATCAAGAATATCCCGCCAAAAGATCCGTGCAAATTTGGTCGAGTGAATAGAGGTCCGGCACCCTTGACGGCCAACGCTGCCGAATCGGCCAGGTAGAAAAAAACACGATCGAAATTCGATTCAAACTATTGACAGCTGGCCAGTGGCCGATGGCGGGGTGCATTCTACCCTCTGTCCGATTTTGGCCCGCGATGTATCGGATGTTTTTTCAGTTTTTTATCCGATTAACTTGTTTATGATTTCTTGAATTGATGTCCTTTCCGGGGATTTGGAGTAGAGGTTCTTATTCTTGGGTTTGAGGTGAATATCGAGGATTTTTTCTGGGGATAATGAGATTAGGGATGATTTTAGGATCTGGAATATTTTTCGCGCTTGTTCTAGTTAACTAGAGTGTTATCAATCAGTTATAGTGTCTATAATTGTCGAATTTTGAGCTGAAAATAATTTCAAGCGATTGAAATCGGTGGAGATGAATGCGTGGGTAAATTTATTTCTGCTTGTACGTGAAAACATTCAACAACAGAATCTAGAAAAGCACTGCCGTGAAGGCAGCAGCTTTTGGGCGCATGCTCAATGTATGACCGCTTCGGCAACGAATTTGAACTTGTGCGCAAAAGCTTTGCCTTCACGGCAGTGTTTTTCTAGTTTTTTTTTCGATATATTACTGGATTTCAATACGATCTAATCTGTATTTTTGGAAATATTGGAAAAATTCAAAATTTTATTTTCCAATATTTCCAAAAATAAAGACCAGATCGAATCGAAATCCAGTACTTCATCGAAAAATTACAGTTCGAAGGTTCATACAGAATTTAATGAGGGTGATATGATAAGAAAAACACAGAAATTTTTTTTTCAAATTGTTCTAATGACACGATCATCACGAAATTTTGCACAAAGTTGTCTTTCAGCATCTTCAAACTAGCTGCAAAGTTCCATCAGGATTGAAGCAGTATTTCTCGAGTTATACCGAAAAAAGCAACGATATCGAGAAAAAACCTCGAAATTTTACAAATTTTTTCCCGATATCTCCGAAACTTATGATCGTATCAAACTGAAATTTAGTACACTGCTGTGAAATATGAAGCTCAGAGTCCGTGTGGAATTTTTTTTGGATATGATAACCGGTTCCTGAATTTTTTTTTTTTAATTTACTGACAGTATGATCCTGACAAAATTTGGCTCAAAGTTGCGCGTCTTTATACACCACCTAATTGCCAAGTTTGAATCCAATCGCTCAAGTAGTTTCTGAAATAAAAAATGAATAACTTCAAAATTTCAAGTGGCTATAACTCCGAAACTGTTCGACCGATTTGGCCCATTAACGAACTTAACCGCGGCATTCCAATGCGTGACCTACCCTAAAAGTTTCAAGTTGCTAGCTCACTTCGTTCGATAGTTATCGTGTCCACAGCCGGCCGGACAGAATCGATTTTCACACCGGATTCGTCATCAGTGAGTCCAATTAGTAGTTTGAGACCGTTTTCGGCTCAATCATCGAAAATTACAGACATTTGGACGAGAAGATAGCACGCTGTTCCTCTAGAACATGCGCGCAAAAAATGTTGATTGAATATTGGCTTCCAAAGTTTCAAGATCTACTAGTTCGTCGGCCCGCTGAATGGCAAGTTGTTTGAACCGAATGTTGTCGATGTTTCCTTGTCTTGTGGATGATTTTGAATCAAGAAGAGTAAGAATGAAAGAAAAATATCAATAGATGCATGAGTTGCTTGTCCACTAGACCGATTATGTTGACCGCAAAGTGGACGCCTAACGACCGACCGTAAACAAAATAACTTCCGAAAGAAACAAATTAGATATTTGTAGAGAAAGTTTGGACCCTTATTATGAAAGCCGAATTCGTGGAAGGGTAAAATCCACCGAATGATTCCGTAGATATACCCATTCAAAATTTTATTTTCCCAATATTTTCAAAAATACAGATTAGATCGAATTGAAATCCAGCACTTCATCGAAAAATGACAGTTCGAAGGTTCATACAGAATTTGATGAGGATAATGATAATGAGGGCTGTTTCTTGGAAAACAGGGATAATACCCGAACAATACAAACGATAAACAAAGCAAACTGTGACGTTTCGCAGAGAACGAATGTGACTCATCAGACGAACGAGAGAATATTCAGAATTATTTTCATTCGATTTTTCGTTTTGTGGGACTTTTGTCAAATTGACATTTGTTTAATTCAACCTCTTTTTTGAGTAAATTCGGCCAAATATGGTCCCTTTCTACAGAACAATGAGCAAAATTACTCTCTCCATTTAACTGAATGCTAGAGAACTGATGTCGGAACCAGATAATTCGAAAAGATAAATTAGAGAGTCAGCCTGCATTTTGCTTAATGGAGAGAGTTATTTTGCTCATTGTTCTGTAGAAATGGATCGTATCTGGCTGAATTCACTTGAAACAGAGGTATATTCAAAAACTTTCAAACTGAGTGAATCTGTGTTGCTGTGATTTCTCAATAATGTCAATTTGACAAAAACCTCACAAAACAAAAGATAGAAAGAAAATAATTCCAAAAATGTTCACGTTTGTCTGATGAAATAGTCAGATTTGCACTCTGAAACGTAACAGTTTGCTTTGTTTATTGTTTGTATTGTTCCGGTCTTGTTCATAAGGCAATCTGTTCTTCAAGAAACTACCCTTGACAAATAGTTTGATACTGCAATTCGCAAGGGCGTTTTCCATAAAAAATACAATATTATTTAATACACAGTGCGCGTCAAAATTATGGAACAAATTCATTTTCTCAGAAGAAAAATATTTAACAACAAAATACTGAAACAGATCAATTTTTGTTTCACTTCTATCAAATTTTATGCTTTTTTGAAGGATTTTTGTTGCACCCTGTGCCATCCCCATTAACTCTCTAAATTTTTTGAATAGGGAATGTGGGTCATGTGGTACTTTTTTGGCAAGGTCTCTGCATCTTCTTCATAGGCGTGCAGAAATTTTCAAGAAAAAAAATTTATTTTGATGAATTAGTTACTTCAAAGAAGTTTTCAGTATGTGCACTTTGTCATGGCTCATTTACTTTGAGACGATGGTACCTGATGAAATTTGTCAACGAATGAAAGTCGACCATTACAGTTTTGTTCATGCACAACTTTCAACGCCTACGAACCCTTTAATGAAGAAAAAAATGGAATTAAATTGAAAATTTATTTCGGCATTGGAGTACCTACCGGAGAACCACTAATTTTTAAAAGAAAAAAATTTTTTCTTCGAAATTTCTGCACGCCTGTAAAGAAGATACAAAGACCTTGCCAAAAAAGTACCACATGACCTACTTTCCCTATTCAAAAAATGTAGAGGAGTGATGGGGATGGTACAGGGTGCAACAAAAATCCTTCAAAAATGCATAAAAATTTGGTAAAAGTGAAACAAAAATTGACCTGTTTCAGGATTTTGTTGCCAAATATTTTTCTTCTGAAAAAATGAATTTGTTCCATAATTCTGACGCGCACTGTATAATAATTCTGTTTCAGATATTGAGGGCGAAAATCCAGAAAAAAAATTTACAAACAGACAGACGGAATCAAATTTGACCACAAGTTCTTCATCAGTGAGTCCAACCTAGTCGTTTGAGACCGTTTTCGGCTTATAAAATTCGAATTACCAAAATACCAGACATTGTGACGAAAAAATAACGCGAAACAAGCGCGTAAAAACCTTCACCTACCCAAGACTTCTCCATATAAAACCTACCCCCCCCCGCTTTGAAGAACCCGCCACTGGCCTCCTTGTTAATTAACTGAAATTTCATCTTTGCCTCTCGCAAATTGAATTTCAATTTCATTCCAACGTCACGGCCAACTCTGATCGCGTGAGCGGAAAACGCGGGAACCTGCGAAGTTTTCGGAAAAAGCAGGGTGGGGGTTGTTCGGGGCCAAGAGGAGGGGGGGGGGGGAGGTGATCCCCGCACAAAGTATTAGAAGGTATTATTATTTGAGACGGAGAAAAAGTAGCATTATGAATGCTGCTTTGCTTGTTAATAATTAACCGGGAGAAGTAAAAAGTTGGAACTTCAAAGACGGGATCTGTCACGGACAATGTGCCTTTGATGTTCTTTAGCTACCTTTACTCTTCTCTCTGTCCGTCTCTCTCCATCTCTCTTTTTGTCTTTGTCGTTTTTGCAGGGAGCATTCGATTTTGTGAGAGCCAGGGCAGGAATTGGACGCTAATGACATGAAAATATCTTTTTACGATCTTATGGTAGGTTATCACTTTTGGTAGAGTGAACAAAAAAAATCTAGAAAAGCACTGCCGTGAAGGCAGCAGCTTTTGCGCTGCTGCCTTCAAACCAGTGCTCTTCTAGATTATTTTACGTTGAATTACTTGATTGCAATTCGATCTAATCTGTATTTTCGGAAATATTGGGCGGATTTTACCCATTCACGAATTCGACCTTCGTAATTAAGCCCCAAACCTACTCTACAAATATCCAGTTTCTAAGTCGTTTCTTCCGGAAGATATTGTGTTGTGTGTATTTTCCCAATATTTCCGAAAATACAGATTAGATCGAATAGACGACTTCGGCCCAAGTTGCCAATCCACAATTTTCTTCACAAATTTACTATCAGTGGGGAACGAGAATTTCAGCACAAATTCGACATGATGAGGTTCGCGTTATTTATAAATATCCGTAAAAGATGCCTCGGCTACTCGAACAAGATAATTCGTTCCAAACATAGGGTTTTGTAAAGATCATCTCTGATTGGCTGAAATTTCAGTTGGGATTCCTGATTTCATGTTGATAGTGTCCAATTTATATAGGATACCTTCCGCAAATCAACTTGGTTATTTCGGTTGCCGGTTTTCCATTCCGTAAATATGAAATATTTGGTTGGTTCCTGAAAAACAAGGTTAATAACGGAATTTGATTGATCAACAAGCAATCTTTCTGCCACGAGAACGACACTCAATGTTCTATGGTAACAACATATCCATAGCATAGAACAATATTTATTTACTTTATGATCCATAGAACATAGAAGAGATACCAATCAAGAATGGAAAAATTACTAGGTATGGTCTATGTCTCATAAGGTGAATAAAGATTATTCTATGCTATGCATATGTTACCATAGAACATTGACTGTCGTTCTGGTGGCAGAAAGATTGCTTTTTGATCAATCAAATTCCGTAATTAACCTTGTTTTTCAGGAACCAACCGAATATTTCAAATTTACAGAACAGAAAACCGGCAACCGAAATAACCAATTTGATTTTTGGGACGTATCCTTTATACACTTGACACTATTAACATGAAATCAGGAATCCCAACTCAAATTTCAACCTAACAAAAACCTATATTTGGAAGGAATTATCTTGTTTGAGGAGCCGAGGCAACTTTTACGGATATTTATGAATAACGCGAACCTTATCATGTCGAATTTGTCCTGAAATTCCCGTTTCCCAGTGATAATAAATTTGTGAAGAAAATTGTGGGTTGGCAACTTGGGCCGAAGTCGTCTATTGAAACCCAGTACTTTATCGAAATATGACAGTTTGAAGGTTCATACAGAATTTAATGAGGATAACATGATGAGGAGATCACAGAATATTTGAAAAAAATTTTGAAATTTTTTTTCAAATTGTTCTACTGTCACGATCATCATTAAATTCTGCACAATGTTTTCCCTCAACATCTCCAAACTAGCTACAAAATTCCATCACAATAAAAACAGTATTTCTTGAGTTACATCGAAAAAAAACGATACCGAGGAGAAAACCACGAAATTCTACATATTTTTTTTTCAATATCTCCAAAACTAATAGCCTTATCGAATTGAAATTTGGTATACTGCTGTGAAATATGAAACTCAAGGTATAACTGGAATTGTCCTCGAATTTGAACAATGGTTTCCGGAAAAAAAATTTTTCGGAACAAATTTTGAAAAAAATTAATTTAAAATTGAGTGACCATAGGATTTCAACGAAATTCTGCTCAAAATTCACGTCGTTGTAATCCAACTTACTGCCAAGTTTCAATCCAATCGCTCCAGTAGTTTCTGAAATATGAGGGAAATAACCTCAAAATTTCAAATGGCTTTAACTCCGAAACTATTTGGCCGATTTGGCCCATTAACGAACTGAACCACGGCATTCTGATGCGCGAATTACCTTACAAATTTCAAGTCGCTAGCTGGCTCCGTTCGACAGTTGACAGGATGACGTCACAACATGGCGGACAAAATTGATGACATTTCGAACGCCTCTATTCAAGAAACCTGGGTGATAGTAGGAAAGTTTTGACACCTGATATATTCTATGCGTCTTGACTCGAACCCACAAAGTTTTGAGTATGACGCGAAGAAAACTGCCGCGAGCCGAGATTTCCCAGCTAAAACCATAGAAAAAAATATCAACATCTCCGTGACGGCACTGACAGTCCAGCCTGGACAAAATTCTGTTTTATTAATTTTCGGAACTGCAATAATGATTCTGTAGATGGCAGAGAGTGATGCTTTCTAATTAAATATTCTCTCGCCGACGCTCGTTATCGGACTCTACAAAGGAACATGTTAATTAAAAACGGTCTACTTGACAGATAGGACGTTTTCCTTTTTTGCAGGTTCAGGAATATTCATTAAGGAGGGAAATTAGGAAGAGTTCGCCTTCGGCACCTCAAATTGCGAAACTTCATCGAAAATTTCCATCTTGTTTTTCCGGAATCGAAGTTATTTTCCAGTCGAGAGGCCAAGGAAAAAGGAGAATCAAGAGGCGGATATTGTAAATTCGTCTGATGTTTACGTAAATACTGGAGTTTTCGACTTTGTGAAAAAAGTCGAGGGAAAATTGCTTATAGAGGTGTCCTGTAATTATCGCAAGATTTGAATTGAATAGAAAACGCAGTTTTTGCTCGCATGTTCAAGCAAACAGCGTGCTATACTCCATTCACTTCTGAAACTATCCCGGTTGGCCATGATTTAGGTCTATCAAGTTTTTTCTACTTAAAACTGAAGCAGGTTGGCACTCGTGAAATATCAGCAATGTCAATATAATTCTCAGAGACGTTGCCAAACGCCAATGCCAATTTCTACTCTCAATCTCAACATAATCATCGCGCTTGGATACTAAAAATGCCGAAGGTAGTTTTGAAGAAGCAGAGACAAAGTATCAGGAACTGCTATGTAGAATTGAAATCTGCGTTTTCTGATAGTAACCCTGTTTATCAAGTCTCAGACTTCGAGCTTCATATCTTACAACATTGTATTAAAAGTTTGATATGATAATAATAATAATAAAAGTACTTTATTATAAGAACTGTCTTACAAACGGCCATTGACCGAAGTCCTTCAGCCCATGAAACATAATTTTCTTTCATCAACAAATAAATGAATATAATATTGACTATTATAGACATATATTTTTCAAATTTGTTATTCTTATTCTTTCTTGATATCTTGCAGTGTCTCCCATAGGGTCTTTTCTGGATATCTGTAACGGCTGTGGTCATCTTCTCGTTTAAGGCATAGGTGTTCCACAATATCCATATTTTTTTTGGAATTGCAGAATTTCTGTGCCAGTACTGTTAATCTCTCGTCTATAGGTACAATGTTGGTAGTTTCGTACAGAAGGTTGTTGGATGGATTGTGGAGAGGATTTGATGGGTGCCTCAACTTAGTGAGTTTTCTCAGCGCAGATGTTTCTGCCACTTTTAACCTTGGTGGTAGTTGGTAAGGGGTTACGTTCCACTGCGACCTTAAGGTCTATTGTGCCCCCTTGTCAGAGCTGTTTTCGCAACCTACAGCTCGCCCTCCAGCTCAAGAGCTCTGATGAATTCTAATATCTATGATGGCTTCAAGGAGGCTAAGTTCTCATTCCTCCTATAATGCTCCTGTCCTAGGTATCTTTTGCGCAGGCTCACAATGGCGAGGCATTCTGTCATCAGGTGAACAGCGGTTTCCTCCTCCTCCCCACAAAATCTGCACTCGTCAGTTTCCGATAAGCCCATTCTCATCATGTGCTTCCTTAGGCGACAGTGTCCTGTGAGGAAACCAGTGAGGAGGCGTAACTTATTCTTACTGAGATCCAGATGATTTTTGGATCTAGCAAATTCAAAATTCCGAAGGAACTTTTTAGAGTGTTCCATTCCTGGAGAATTCCTCCAGAGTGCCCCTCTTTCATTTTCCTCTTTCTCCAAAAACTCTTTCTTATAGGTACATTTGCGTATACCACAGAAAGGTTCTGGGCCAGTAGGTAGCGTTTGTGCTCCCTTTCTGGCTAGAGTGTTGGCCTCTTCATTTCCCTTGATTCCTGAGTGCCCAGGAAGTCAGACTAAGGAGACCTTGTTATTCTTGCCTACTTCATTGAGTTTCCTTCGGCACTCCCATATCAGCTTTGAGTCGATGACATGGGAGTTCAGTGCTTTAATAGCAGCCTGACTATCAGAATGAATCACTATGTCACACCCTTGATAGTTTCTTTCCAGGTTTATGTCTATGCATCTTTCGATAGCAAGTATTTCTGCCTGAAAAACACTCGAGTAGGAGCCTAGCGATAGTGTACATTTAGTTCTAGGCCCGTATACTCCAGCGCCGGCCCCCGTCGTGGTATTAGAACCATCTGTATACCATTTAACGGTATTTGCTTTGAGTTTTTGGGTAGTGTATTCCTTTTCCCATTCTTCCCTTTTACATAGCATTGAGTCAAAGTTCTTCTCGATGCTTACTTTTTTAATCATAACATCACTAGGTAGGTTCACTAATGAGATGTACTTGTTCAGGGAGGACCAGGCTCTCTGACTTTTGATTCTCTCATTCCCTGTACCTTCCCTGGAGATTCTAAGGATAGCTTCATGGGCTACCCTTCTGATCACTAGATGTAGAGGACTGAGATCTAATTTTTAACCTTTGACGTACTGGGTTTCTGCTGTTGAGGAAAAGAATGTGTCCATACTCAATGAGGGGTCGACATATCATATTATAGATGGTACTGGCTATTTTTTAGTTTATACCTTCTTGCTTGTATGTTAGTCCTCTGAATTGTGCTGCTCTAGAAATTGTTGCTTTTTTGATTAGTCCTGCGTGGTGGTTAAAGTTCAGCTTACTGTCAAGGTTTATACCGAGATATTTAACGTTGTTTTCAGGTTGGATTCTTTGATTGTACAATTTCACCTTTGGGGAGGTGTTTCTTAATCTATGATTGCAAACCATAAGGTGACTCTTTGTTGGGTTTGGACGATGTTCCATTTATTAAACCATAAGGATGTCCTGTCTATTAGAGCTTGTAGTTGTTCCATACTTTCTTCTAAATTGTTAGCATGACTCTACTGTACTAATACTGTATCATCAGCAAATTGTTGCAGATAACATTTTCGGTTAATAAGCTTGGGGTTGGTGTTGAATATATCGGCGCAGTACAGGTTGTATAGAGTAGGTGACAGTGGTGATCCTTGGGGTAGGCCTTTTTCTGGTGTAAATTCCTCTGATAATTGATCACAGATTTTTACCTTCAGTGTTCTATCCTCAAGCATGTTCATTATTATTCGTGTTAGGTAGTCGGGAGTATCCATCGTGTATAGTTTGTAGACCAAACCAGCATGCCATATGCTGTCGAATGCTTTAATTTATGTCCAGAAAGAGAGCTGCAGTTTTTCCTCCTTTTTGTTTTGTTGTTTGCTGGTTGTTGGTTAGAACTATCAAAGGGTGTGAGGTTGAATGTTGATTTTTGAAACCAAATTGATACACAGGAATTTTTTCACCCAGAGTTGTTTTTAGTCTTTCCAGAATTATTTTTTCCAGGTTTTTACCCAAGTTTGAAAGTAACGTGATTGGACTGTAATTGGATAATTTGGTGCAATTTGATTTTTTCTTTGGAATTGTGATGATATTCCCTGCTTTCCATTCCCTTGGAAAGTAGTTATTTGAAAGGCAGTAATATGATAATAACTTTCGGTGATGTTGGGAAAAAATATGTTAAATTTCGTGTTTTTTTTCCTGGATATCGTTGTTTCTTCCGGAATAACTCACGAAATACTGATTTAATCGAGATGGAACTTGGTTTCTCTGAAATGCTGATGAACAACTAACTGTGTGCAAAATTTCGTTATGATAGAGTCATCGACAAATCGCTAACCGTACGAAAAGAAATCCAACTACTGTTATGAGATGTGAAGCTAGGTTTGATGATGCCCAAAATCGAAGAAGAGTAGGCACCGGACATCGAAGGGGCACAAATGAAGTTCAAGATCGACGTCTAAGACTTATCACCCATAGAGACCGATTTGCGACAACTCAATCAATTGGCTGATGAGTGGTTAGGAGAACAAGGCCATCCTGTAACTGTCCGAACGGTTTACCGCCGTATAAGGTATTTTGGACTGCAGCATTATCGACCACATCTTGTGTTACCTCTTACGGTTGAGCATCGCCGGCAACGATTACAGTGGTGCAGGGACGACAACATTGGAATGTGGAATGGCATCAGGTCGTCTTTTCTGATGAATCTCGATTCTCCTTGGGTGCACATGATGTCGAAAAAGGGTAAGACGACGTTGGGGAAAAAGACGTGACACTCATTTTGATGTTGAGCGTCATGTAGGCCGGACAGTAGGCGTTATGGTATGGTGTGCTATTGCACATGCAAGTAGGTCCCCTTTAGTCTCCATTCGATGTAACATGACAGCGCTGCGTAACCTTCAATAAATAGTGGAGCCATATGTTCTCCCTTACCTCAACCGGCTTGAGAATCCAATATTTAAGGAAGATAATGCTCGACCTCATGTTGCCAGAGTTAGTTTAAACTTTTTTGAAGCGACCCATGTGATTTTTTCCTCATGGCCACCGAGAGACATGAAGTACAGGTAGCTTGGGAGAGTATCCCTCAAGAAGAAAAAGACCATCTTCTTGCATCAATGCCAAGACGTGTTGGGGAGTGTTAGATAACCGCGGTGGACAAACACTTTACTAACAAATTTAATAAAACAAAATTGCAAACCCTTTGTTTTTTCTCCAAATTTTAATCATTTACTCCTTGCTATACTGTCTGTTTCACAAAAAAAAAAAATTGAATTTGAACAGCTCCTTCTGGGTGTTGCAGTTTCTTTGTCGGTTAGTTTATCTGCAACAGAAAGAAAGAAATGGAACCAGGAAGAAGCAGTTAGTAATATTAACTACATGTGCTCTCTGACAGGGAGGGGCTCTCCTCAAGCGATGATTTTTTAAATCCTCAGGTGAATGATGGACGCTTCAGTCCTGTCATATCAGATAATCATTTCCCATTTCCCATAGTCATCATCAAAAACTGTCCACTGAAAACCTTATTAAATATCCGGAAAAAATTAAATCTTTCCTCGTAAATGAAACATCCATCACATAGAGTGATCACCTGGATGGAAACACCATTAGTGACTAAATAAACCATTCTTTCTATTCCCAGAATATCATCACCAAAACCAAAGCAACAATACCCGACTAAATCAACTGAGAAAAAAATCCTGATCTCTTATCTTCCTCCAGGAACACAAATAAACTCATCCAATTCCATTTAAAAATACCCAAATCGTTTTGTTTCAACCCCTCCACCCCTAATTATAATACAGCAACCCCCCTTCCTCCCCTCACCTTTTTTTCAAGTCACACCAGTTTCTATATTTAAGAGTACAATCGAGTACATGTGCTCGCAATTTCGTCAACAGTCTATCTGGCCTGACGGCTGAATGGCTGCAGCGGCTGTAACAAAAAACCACCCTCTTGTTCCACTTTGTGTTTTTAGCGTAAAAACACATTTTCCCCGATTTCTGGCATCTTGTAGCACCTGGCGATACATCCTAGAAGCGACGCGTGCTCGGTTCCAACAGTCGCGAGGACAATCCGACAGAGAATAGAGATATTGTTCGGATTAGGGGGTGGCTGCAAGGTTTGATTTGATGTACGATAAGTCTGTCAGGAGATCAAGGTTTGGGGCAGGGTTTATAGTTTGGGGGTTGCTCGGTTGAGTTCGTTAATGGGCCAAATGGGGGTTTTTCCTGAATATGGGTTATTACTCCAAATGCAAATTTGAACATAATTATTATTGGTTTGATTCATCATTTTCCCAAATTACCTTCAGAAAGTTATTAAAATCAGGTTTCAAAATTGGGGTTTGGGATTTGTCATTTGGCATGCACGAAGTGACAGCGTTGTTTAGTAGAATGGCTTTTTCTGCTATAGAATAACGAAATATTTATTCCTATTCTGTGGTACACACGTGTTCTTTGTCAATATAACCAAACAATTTCCGTTTGCGATTTGTCAGTAATATGACAGTCTGTGCTCTTCTTTTTCTATTTCTTGGTCGTTGTCTTCTACTCTAACCAGATCGAAGTATAGCTATCTCGGTTTTCCTAAGCAAAGTAACACATTTGATGTCCTTTTCTTTCCGAGAAAGCTGAATTCGACGTTGCCATATCGTGCACTCATGACAGATCCCTTCAAATGCAAATCCCCATTTTTATTTTTCAGTTTCAGGTGATCAAACAATTCTTTAAAAATATAATATTGAAATTATATGTTTGAAATGTGATGTTCTGAAGGTTTTTCATGAAAATTACGCATTTCCGTTTTAGGGAAAAACCCCCATTGGGAGAAGAGTTACAGACATTTGAAATTCTGGGATTATTTTCCTGATATTTCAGAAACTGCCACAGCAAATGAATTGAAACATTGTTGGACCATAATCTTTTTCGAAAAAACTTTTTTTTTCGTGAACAATCTATGATATTTGGAAAAAAATTTCTATACCTTCAACTACATTTTCCATTGCGGTGTACCAAATTTTGGTTTAATACAATTAAAAATTTTGGAGATATTGGGACAAAATTTGTCAAATATCGAGTTTTTTTCGCGCATGCTCTAGGGGAACAGCGTGCTATCGTTTTGCCCAAATGTCTGTAATTTTCGATTTTTGAGCCGAAAATGGTCTTAAACGACTAGGTTGGACTCACTGATGATGAATCCGGTGTCAAAATGGATTCTGTCCGACCGGCCGGCCGTCACCACGATAACGGGCGAACTGAGGATTCTATCAACTTGAAAATTCAGGAAGGGTTGCATTTTAAAATACAAAGGTTAAGTTCATTAATGGGCCGAATCGGCCAGATAGTTTCGGAGTTATAGCCATTTGAAATTTTGAAGTTAATTTCCTCATATTTCAGAAACTCCAGGAGCGACTGGATTGAAACTTGGCGGTTAGTTAAAGCATAACGACGCGCAACTTTGAGCAAAATTTCGTTGAAATCGTATGATCACTGAATTGAAAAAAAAAATTTTTCACATTTTTTTTATTAAAACATTTTTTTTTCTGAAACCGTTGTTTAAATTCGAGAACAATTTCAGTCATACCTTGAGCTCTATATTTCAAAGCAGTGTATCAAACTTCAGTTCGATACGGCTATTAGTTTTGGAGATATTGGGAAAAAATATGTAGAATTTCGTGGTTTTCTTCTAGATATCGTTGTTTTTTCGGTATAACTCAAGAAATACTTTGCAGCTAGTTCGAAGATGTTGAAGGATAACATTGTGCAAAATTTCGTGATGATCGTGTCATTAGAACAATTCGAAAATAAAAAATTTCGAATTTTTTCTTCAAATATTCATTATTTTGTGATCTTTTCATCTTATTATCCTCATTAAATTCTGTATAAACCTTCAAACTGTCTTTTTCCGATGAATATCTGTATTTTTGGAAATATTGGGAAAATAAATTTTCCATGGGTATATCTGTGGAATCATTGGGTGGATTTTACCCATTCACGAATTCGGCCATCGTAATTAAGGTCCAAACCCTCCCTACCAATATCGAGTTTCTAAGTTGTTCCTTTCGATAGTTATTGTGTTTACGGTCCGGCAGTTAGGTTCGAAGACCATATATAACGAAGATTTTACGACCGAGGCTGAGGGGCTAGATTAACTCATCCTTATCTGAATGCTTCTCTCTTCATCATCACATCACAGTTTCCATCACATCAATTTAGAAAATAGGAATATATTATATATTACGTGCAATACCGTTATCCAAGTTGGCCTGAAAATTTTTCTTGCTGGTCAGGAGTTTTCAAATCAATCATATATATTTAACTTATCGAATCATTAACTGAGCAACGGTACCAGCCAATTTTATGCGCCTGGTCATAATATTCATCAGAATTTTAGCGCCCTTTGCGCTCACCCAAGACGCTATCATATCTTTTTGTCCCATATCAGAATGAAGGAACATTTTGACATTTTGCCACATCCGTTAAAATACTAGGTCCGGCTCTGTTATACGTAAGTACCACTACCTTCATGTCAAATGTGCAACCTAATCAAACATTTTTCGATTATACAGATTGGAACGTGTCAAACTCCCAGGACCAACCTACTGACTTTCTAAAAGTGAATAGACTTACACTTCGCGGTTTGGTGAACAAACCGAATACATATCTCAACGTGTAAAACCACCCTTACCCTCCCCTCCCTCATCGTGACACACACAACGTGCACATCAGGGGGGTGAAACTTCTATGCGAATCTTGGAAACAAGAAACGTCAAACGACACCAACAATTCACGGTATGCAAATAACGGTATAATCTTTTGATCTGCATTATCAAGCCAATCAGCGTTGAGAATTTAGTTGTTATGATGGCGGTTGTTTGCTGTGGAGTTGTGGTTATTTTAGCACCATAGACCTAAAATAACATTGTTATATTAGGTCTATGTTTAGCACATAATAATTAATTAATAATATCACAGACTTGATCTGTGATAATATATTGATTTTAGGTAACAGTTGATGGAAATAATTCGTCTGGTAGTTTCCTGCATTTATTTTAATTATTTTTGAATTTATTTGTATATCAGGAATTACAAGGGTTGCTTCTGTTTACGATTGGATTAAATTCATATCCCATAATCTACCCAATGAACCGAATTACCGAATCAGATTCTTCCGAAAGAACGATCCCAATTATCGACTTAGAAGAAACTCTGCTCTTTTAGTCCAAGTAAAAACTGATAATATGATTACGTCTAAATGTTATTTTCTGTCTGTCAAAGCATGAAACTCAAGAGGACCATGAATTTGTGTGCTTCCAAAATAGCCCCTAAGGTTGACAATCATGGGAACATTATTGATGGTTTAAACAACAATCATCAACATGATGCAGAACTTGTGTCACTGTATCCTTCAACATCAAAACAGACTTTTTCTGAAAGGGAGTTTTAGGTGCTATCTGATAGGGGGGTGTCAGATAGTACTGAGGAGATCTTGTTTTGAAACAGGTTTAACAAGTATTTTTGAATCTTATTCATTTCTTGCTAAATTCATTTCCAGATGGCAGATTTGAGTTTATTGAAGCAAAATTAGGAGAAGTACTAAGTTGTGGGTCTACCTCAGATTATTTTTCCATCACCCAGGGATTTACAAACAGTTAAGGAATTAATACCACTTCTATATCGACCTATTTCACAACATTTTAAACTCCAAGTTGATTGAATAGACGATTTATATTGTGCTCTCATATTTGATACGATATCCTCGAGTTCAGGGTTATTTCTGAGAGTTCTGTAGAGAAAAAACTTTATTGATAAGACTAATATATTTTTCTTGTTTCATACTCCAACTCATCACATGGAATGCTGAAAACCAGGTACCTGAGGAATTATTTTTAAAAGAACCTATATTTTATTAGGATCATTATGTATTTTATTAATAGTTTATTGAAGAGATGATTCATTTTGTTATTTTGAGTCGATCTTTATATTATGTAGGTATTTCCCAAGTGATTTACATGACCTAAAGTGGTATACTTTTGCTGAATCTTTTGGAGTTTTGAATACCATGGACCTTTAAATAATGAGAAATTTCATGTTACATCTTTGCTTGTTGAAAGAATTCCATAAATATGAAGGTAAAAATCTCTTCAGGTCCATAAATAATTTGTCAAATTTGACTAATAACTGTTTTTTCTGAAATTCTGTGGGAAAAGGTTCATAGCTGTTTTTCGTTTCAAAATGCTTTGTGCAATAATCCCTTGAAGATCCATATAGAATACACTACGGAAATACCTGCATATATGTATTATTTGAAGCACTGAAACCTTCCTACACTATTGTAGTTAGGTTTCATAACTTCATGATTATGTGTTCAATCAAGCTAAAACTATTGTTTTTTTATCAATGCCCAGAAAGCCAAAATCAATTTCACACATTTTTTAAGTGGGACAAATAAAATCTCTTGTATTGATAGGGAATCAATTATTACATATAAAATTTTATGTCATAAATCTGTAATTTGTGAATGGATTTATTTGTAATCATCATTTTATATCAAATATGTAAGATGCGATGACTTCAATACATTTTTGAAATAAAACTTTTCGTTTAATTTTAAAATGACTACTGTTAAATAATTCATAAATTAGTTTCCCGCCGTAATTCGAAATTATTCCCGCCATGACACCAACAAATGGCGGACACTTTGTTTCTCTGGTTTAGTAGGGAGTTAGCACTTCTTATATATTTGTATTCTGTGGTGCACATCGCAGATACCACGTGTGTATAAAGCGTAACCGCGACTCCGGCCGACAGAGGGCGCGCGCTACACACGCGTAAAAAACACATCTCACGGCAAGGTCGCGGCTAATCTATCTATCTATCCCCTTCCTACCCCCTATTTCTCTATCCGTGCCTCTACATCACCCCTCCCCACCCCTTTGAGGGGGGCCTTATCTCCCAGTTCATTCATACGATTTCTTTAATCGGCACCTATATCGTCCTATTATTTACGTTTTGTACCTACGTTACATGTTCATTATTTCGTTGGAGGCTCAACTCGTGTCTGTCTGTTCTTTTTTTTTCGTTTTTTTAGTATTGTTCGGACGCAGGTAGCTGGCTAATGTGGGACAAGGCCACCTGAGATGTGTGATGTATATAGATGAGGTTTAGAGGCTTGTAGATAGGTGAAAAAAGGTGGACTGATTGGGGATTGAACTGATTTAAGATATATAAAAGATGGTAATATTAATTTGGGATTGGGTAGAGGCTTAGGGCGTTCCGAAGAAGGTTGTGTTTGTGCCTTATTGGTTATGTAAACTTCATTAACTTTTATGATGTCAGTAGGTGACTTAGAATGATTTTATCAAGTTTTTGTGACTAGAACTGGGTCAGTTGGCACTCGTGAAATGTCAATGTCAAAATAATTAGGTGCGACTTGGACAATGGGGGTTTTTCCTTCAAACGAAAATGCAGTAATTTCCATGATAAACCTTCAGAACATCACATTTCACACATATAATTTCAATATTATATTTTTGAAAACATGTTTGATCACCTAAAACTGAAAAATAAAAATGGGGATTTGCATTCAAAGGGATTTGTCTTGAGTGCACGATATGGCATCGTCGAATTCAGCTTTCTCGGAAAAAAAAGGACGCCAAATGTGTTACTTTGCTTAGGAAAACAGAGATAGCTATACTTCGATCTGGTTAGAGTAGAAGACAACGACAAAGGAATAGAAAAAGAAGAGCACAGACTGTCATACTGTCATATAACTGACAAATAGCAAACGGAAATTGTTTGGTTATATTGACAAAGAACACGTGTGTACCACAGAATAGGAATTAATATTTCATTATTCTATAGCAGAAAAAGCTATTCTACTAAACACCGTTGTCACTTCGTGCATACCTGGCAAATCCCAAACCCCAATTTTGAAATCTGATTTTGAATACTTTCTGAAGGTGATTTGGGACAATGATGAATCAAACCCATAATAATTATGTTCAAATTTCGAAAAAAAAATTTTTTCAAATTTACTGACGATGTGATCCTGACAAAATTTTGCTCAAAGTTGCGCGTCGTTATACTCCACCCAACTGCCAAGTTTGAATCCAATCGCTAGAGTAGTTTCCGAAATAAAAAATAAATAACTTCAAAAGTTCAAAGGCCTATAACTCCGAAACTATTCGACCGATTTCGCCCATTAACGAACTTAACCGCGGCATTCTGATGCGCAACCTATCCTGAATGTTTCAAGTTGCTAGCTTGCTTCTGTCGACAGTTATTGTGTCTACGGCCGGACGGACGGCCGGCCGGCCGGACAGAATCGATTTTGACAACGGATTCGTCATCAGTGAGTCCAACCTAGTCGATTGAGACCATTTTCTGCTCAATCATCCAAAATTACAGACATTTGGACAAAACTATAGCACGCTGTTCCCCTAGAACATGCGCGCAAAAAGTTATCAACCCCTATAGCACGATTCTGCTAATAGATATAACTGTTTGTGCACTTTTTCAACTATCGTAATATGTGTTAATTATTCCGATATCGTTCATTGCGCAACTTTCTTCCAAAAAACTGCCCATTACAAATATAGTTTGAATCAAGGGTGATTCCTATGGAGAATTATTGTAATTCAGTTTTAGGGTTGTCTTTCAGATATGCCGGAAACCTATAAAGAAAACCTGAAAAATAATGGAGATGAAGTTTTCGATAGAAAAAGCTTGGCTACAACAGAATTTTATGGTGGATTCAAATTTTAAATGGAGCATTATCAGAGTTCTCAATTTCTTCAATACTTGAGGAACCACCCTGGACAATGGGGATTTTTCTTGAATTTGGGTTATTACTGCAAATGCAAATATGAACATAATTATTATGGGTTTGATTCATCATTTTCTCAAATTACCTTCAGAAAGTATTCAAAATTGGGGTTTGGGATTTCCCAGGCATGCACGAAGTGACAACGGTGTTCAGTAGAATGGCTTTTTCTGCTATAGAATAATGAAATATTTATTCCTATTCTGTGGTACACACGCGTTCTTGGTTAATATAACCAAATAATTTCCGTTTGCGATTTGTCAGTTATATGTATGACAGTCTGTGCTCTTCTTTTTCTATTCCTTGGTCGTTGTCTTCTACTCTAACCAGATCGAAGTATAGCTTTATCTGTTTTTCTAAGCAGAGTAACACATTTGACGTCCGTTTCTTTCCGAGAAAGCTGAATTCGACGTTGCCATATCGTGCACTCAAGACAAATTCCTTTAAATGCAAATACCCATTTTAATTTTTCAGTTTTAGGTGATCAAACATTCTTTTAAAAATATAATATTGAAATTATATATTCGAAATGGGATGTTCTGAAGGTTTTTCATGAAAATTACTGCATTGTCGTTTAAAGGAAAATGCAGTTATTTTCATGAAAAACCTTCAGAACATCACATTACATCACTCAAGGTCAACTCTTCAACTGCTTTATTTGTAAGCAACCATATTTCAAAATTTCCCAGCCAAATCCACAAAATTTCGTAATTTGTACTTCCTTATCTCGTTCGCAAGATATCACAACTCAAACAACGATCTGTTACAGGCAAACACCAACAAAACTGCTAAATAATACAAAGATAAGGGAGTGACTCCAATGGGACTGAAGACTTCCATCCTGGACCAGATAAAACGCGTTCCTCTGGTCCATAATCTATCCTAACCAAATAAATATTGTTCGCCATACGGAGATCAACCCAACAAATTCGTCAAAAATAAATATGCCAGGCCTTGCGTGAGCTTTAGGAACGAGATAAAGAAACGAGAGAAACAGTCAGTTATAAATTGCTTGATTTCAAGATAATCCTGTAGGACTCCAATGAAGGATTGGCCTCAGTCCGTCAAATTAATATGTTTTGGTTGACGAAATTCCTTCCTTTTGTCCTGATATTGATAAGAAATTCAAGATAAAGCTATGAAATATTTGATCAAATATTTCTAAAATGGCAGGGTGATCGATGATAAATTGTTGAGAGTTTGCATGTGTGAGGATTTATTGAAAAATGTTAGGGGTAGAACTGAACGAAATTCCGTAGAAGAATGGGGGGTTTTCCTTTAAACGAAAATGCAGTTATTTTCATGAAAAACCTTCAGAAAACCACATCTTAAACATATAATTTCAATATAATATTTTTAAAAAAAATGTTTGATCACTTAAAACTGAAAAATAAAAATGGGGATTTGCATTTAAAGGGATTTGTCTTGAGTGCACGATATGGCAACGTCGAATTCAGCTTTCTCGGAAAGAAAAGGACGTCAAATGTGTTACTTTGTTTAGGAAAACAGAGATAGCTATACTTCGATCTGGTTAGTGTAGAAGACAACGACCAAGGAATAGAAAAAGAAGAGCACAGACTGTCATATTGTCATATTACTGACAAACCGCAAACGGAAATTTTTTTGGTTGTATTGACAAAGAAGTTTTCAGTTTGATACTGTTATAAATTTTCGGGAATATTTTGAAAGAAGCGCGTAAAAATATGTCGAATTTCCTAGGTTTTCCTTAATGTCGATTTTTTTGCCGGAATAACTCAAATAATACTGATTCAATCATGATGAAACTTGGTTACTAGTTTGAAAATGCAAATAAACAACTCTGTGCAATATTTGGTGTTGATCGTGTCATTAAAATGATCTGAAAAAAATATTTTCAAATTTTTTTTTCAAATATTCAATATTCTGTGATCTCATGATCATGATATCCTCACGAAATTCTGTATGAACCATCATTTTTCCATCAAGTACTGAATTTCAATTCGATCTCATCTGTCTTTTCAAGAATATTGGCAAAATAAATTTTGATTGGCTATATTTTGGAATAATTGGGTGGATTTTACTCATTCACGCATTCGACCTTCTTTATAATGGTGCAAACCTTCTCTGCAAATATCGAGTTTCTATGTTGATTTAATGGGGGGTTTTCCTTTAAACGAAAACGCAGTTATTTTCATGAAAAACCTTCAGAACATCACATTTCAAACATATAATTTCAATATTAAATTTAAAAAAAAAATGTTTGATCACCTTAAACTGAAAATAAAAATGGGGATTTACATTTAAAGGGATTTGTCATGAGTGCACGATATGGCAACGTCGAATTCAGCTTTCTCGGAAAGAAAAGGACGTCAAATGTGTTACTTTGCTTAGGAAAACAGAGATAGCTATACTTCGATCTGGTAAGAGTAGAAGACAACGACCAAGGAATAGAAAAAGAGCACCGACTGTCATACTGTCATATTACTGACAAATCGCAAACGGAAATTGTTTGGTTATATTGACAAAGAACACGTGTGTTCCACAGAATAGGAATAAATATTTCGTTATTCTATAGCAGAAAAAGCAATTCTACTAAACAACGCTGTCACTTCGTGCATGCCAAATGACAAATGCCAAACCCCAATTTTGAAAACTGATTTTGAATACTTTCTGAAGGTAATTTGGGAAAATGATGAATCAAACCCATAATAATTATGTTCAAATTTGCATTTGCCGTAATAACCCAAATTCAGGAAAAACCCCCATTGAAAGTTATTGTGTTCACGGCCGTAAACATAAAGACGATTCAAAAGATACCAAATTTTTCTGAGATTGAAATCATCAGAAACTTCTACTGAAGAATCAATACTCAAAACTCTGTTGAAAATATCTCACGAATTTCAATCCAAACAACAAATTTCCTTGTTACTTTCATGAAAATAGAGGAAATCGTTAACCCATAAAAATTTACAAGATTTCAATTCTCAATTTTGTGTAATAAGCGAGTCAAAAACCTTCAAATTTTTAGAAAGTAAAGAAATGGAATGATACGTTCGGATTATCACGCAAAATCGCTAGAGAGGTCAACAAATAAATAACCAAATTCCCTTTAAACAATCCATGAATATTAAAACAAACATTCTATAAGAATCGATAATTGAAGAGCTAATTTGTGGTCTTGATAATGAACATTCTACTCATTAACTTGTCGCCTCTAATTGTTGTGTTCAAATATTTGATTCGGTAAAAGTTCAATGTAGCAAACCATAAAATAGCAATTGTTTTAATTATCATATCATTTTATTGATATCGATACTGTCAAAATACTTCCTAGTCCATCATCTTACCATTATGTCATTAACACTATCTGAACGAAGTACTTGAATATTTTGAACAGCTGAATTCTTTTTGGATCTGAACTGATATTTCTTAATCGACATTCTGTTACGATGTGAAATAATTTGGATTATAGAAGATAAATCGATTGTACAATGTATAACTATGTGCGAATTTTTATTTTGGGTGTTTTTTAACGTTCACAGTGAAGATTTCAAGGGATAATATCTACAAAAATAACAAAACATGAAGCAGAATTCAATTATGAATAAAATTTTCGATATTCCGATTAATTGGAAAAATCACGCAGTACACTTAATTTGAACAGTCAAAATAGAGCACTATGAGCAATCCAGATCTAATAAATTACTGTCAGTTTGTCGTCGTTTATGTATGATAATATAAATAGGGGAAGGACGTATTGTTTCATATCAAAGATTGAGGATGAAGTTCATAGGAAAGATGAATAAATAACTTTACCCCGAATTTGTAGGAAGGTAAACTTTCAATAATAAGAGCAATAAAACCAGAATGGCTTTATTAGTCTGGTATGTTGTAATTGAAATATTCATAAATTTAAGTGGAACCTTGTTCGGTTTTTACTTTACTAGAATAAAAAAAATTTATAACCCCGTTGCTACGATAAGAAATTCTATACATTTATAATATATTTACAATTAATATTGCACATTGATAATTGGTAAAATTATACAATATTGAAGTGAGGCTTGACCTGAAAAAAACACAAAATTTATTATAGCCACAAACAAAATATATATAAATTTCCAAAAAAACTCTATCGACAGGGTGACAGGAAAAATATATTCTAGAGTGTTTTTATTGTGGTCAAATATAATTTGTTTTTCAAATAATTAATGAGTTTTCAAATACAAAGGAGCATTATATCCAAAAAAATCTTGACTTTAAATAATAAACAATGGAACAAGATATTAATTGAAAGATATTTTGGAATGATTTTGCATTATTTCCCAGGTTTTTTAAATTTTTTTCTGGTCTCGAAAATGTATAATAAATAATAAAAAAATATAATATAAAATTCTGAATTTTCGTCCCGAGAAATGAATATTTCATATTTTTTGATACACTGAATTTCGAAAATTATTTCGAGTATTTACCAGAAAATATTATATCACAAATATATTCTACTGTTTTTTCACCAAAGTTGTTCATCAAAAGATCATATTTCAATATTTTCTGTTTTTTTGAGGGATATCTCGATAGGAATAATTTGAAATTAATTAAAACTTATTATTCATAAAAATGGCACTTGCAGATTGCGGGGTTCGAACAATTTGTCAAAAACAGTTAGATGTTACCTATTGAACAATATCTTTGATCGTTTTCATTATATTAGGGATATGATATGTATTCTCATCAGGCGTATTTTTATAAATAATGATTTATTTAATTTTGTAATAGTATTTTTTCTCATATTTGAAACGACAACCTAGAACCTGAAAAATAATGAAAATATATATCCGCAGGAATGAATTTGGAGAGAAAACAATGAGTTAAATCTGTGATATATTATTTTCTGATGAATACCCAATATAAATTTAAATATTCAGTGTATAGAAAAAATATGATATTATTTTTTAATTTCAATAGATGTTCATTTCTCGTAGCAAAAATTGGGAATATTTTAGAGTCGAAAAGTAACATTTCGAAAACATTATAATTGATTTTCGACGCTAGAAATAAAATACTTACACATTTGAAAGGTTTATGATTTTATAATATTTTCGTAACGATATTCCGGTTTGATTCAAACTCGATTTTTCCAAGTGAATTATTCAAATGAAAAAAGTCATTGACTCAAAATACCATAAATGATATTTTACATATTTGAAGGCTTTATTCAACTGTTCCTGTTTTCGAAAGCATTTTTGAACACCATCAAAACCTGTTCAAATATAAAACATGTGTTAATAAACCACATCCGCACTTTCTAAATTTCAGTGAGCTCTCTACCTCAACCTCACGCGTCCAAAATCGCGGAAATCGTTCAAATCAACCCCTATACACACTTCCCTCTCACCACCTTCCCAAAATTCCTTGGAAACGGGTAAAGTAACAGTCATAGTGGGGATGGATCGCGAAAAAACTCCTTTTTTCTTATTCTTAAGTAGTAAGGGGTGCTCTAATTCTCCCCTCTACCACGGGGGTGGGGACGATTCTCCACGTTAGGTTAGGTCAACCCTCGGTTGAACGGCGATTTCGTTGTACGATTATTGTCAGTATCCGACTCGAAGTAGACCAGAAGGGATGCGAAGTCGCATCAGCTTTAAGTGACAATCTTACGCAAAATTAACCCTCTAGTCAGTTTTAGTGGCTGTAAATCTTAACTAGGAAGTGTGATTGTGTGATGGACTGTTCGTATCGTTGAGAATTTTGTGCTGGAAACTTAAAAATATGCCGCTGTTGCAAGAAAACACTAAAAGAGGTTTGTTGATTTTTTTCATGTGTTTGACGTTTGTTTTTGATTTCACCTTGACACTAAACCCGACAATCTTCCTAGTTCAATTTATAATTGTCACTCAAATTTTATTCTTGTTTATTTTTACGCAACTTTTTTCCGACGTTTGCTTGAATATTTTTCATGTTTTTTTTAAAATTTTAACTCTTGAGGGTTTGTTAGTGGTTCTCCAAACCCGTGTCTAAAACCCTGGGAAACTCCAATATTGTAGGAACTTCAGTAATCACCAAACTTCGATTTGATGAGAAAAATAAATTTTGCGGTTGCGTTCATCAATGACTGTATCCTCTTGAAACCAATTGTGATAAGATAAGAAGTGGATTAAAAGGATGATAAGGCTTGCTATCGCAAGTGTGCGTGGATTTCATTCAGGATTTGGGATTTTTTTGTGTACTTTGATGTCAAATTGTCATTTCACTATTTTTGCAGTGATTACGGTCAGATTTAAGTGTCACTATGGAAACATTGTTATTTTAAAGTTTGAATGGATGTTGTCATTGGTTTGTTCACAGAGGTTTATTTGAGCTTCATTCATCTGGTTGCAATGTTTGCAACCGGAAAAATCTTTTGGGTTTTTATTGTTTGGCCGGCAAATTCAGAACTTTCCTCTTCTTATTCATGTGAATGAAATTGAGTGATG
Source organism: Myrrha octodecimguttata (assembly GCA_958510865.1). Lineage (NCBI taxonomy): Eukaryota > Metazoa > Arthropoda > Insecta > Coleoptera > Coccinellidae > Myrrha > Myrrha octodecimguttata. Next base: position 54,028,485 of record OY294061.1, on the reverse strand, counting down.
TAGTGAGTTTGATCGACAATCATTGTTTCAATACTTCAAGTCCTATTGTATAGCATATACACGAAAGGAGACTAGATTTCTAAAGAAGATACGTTCCGCCATGACCTTGAAACTTTTCGAATAGTATTCATTAAGTGAAGGCTTCTTTTAAATATCACATCAAAGTATAGTTACACTGCTTCTATACTAAATGTGATAAATTGACCCAAAACTGAAATCCAGCGCCAAGAGTATGAAGGCATTCATTGAAGCAAATAACACTGTGTTAAATAATTTTATTTTCGCTGAAATCAACCACGAAAACTTCGAAACAACACTGTGACCTTAAGGTGCCAAAGTTATTTGATGATGCGATGTGGTTGAAGTGCTACGCATTTTCTACAAAGATTCAATAGCTACATATGACCTTAAGGTCACCGAGTTGCAACTATGACTTATTTGCTCTTAAACTACAAGAACGTGTATGTACAAGGACTTTTTGATTAATTCGTCACATCTAAAGGCTCTCCTCTATCCTCAAAGTTTCCGGAATATTCCACTTCTTACCATGTATTGATTCCATTCACTTTGTGAGAGTCGTATGCTTTTTGCGACCTTAAGGTTCTCCAAGCTGCAGTTTTCCAAAACCTTATACCTTAGACCCCAGTCAACAGTGACTAATAAAATTTTTCTTCCGTAATTTTGCGAACGAATTTTTTAGGACAGTTACAAACCTGAAGGTCTCCCCTTAATCCTTTAAATCATTCAATCCAATATATCACAGCTTATGACGCGATGTCTATTAGGGTTGTAAAAGTCCACATTCAAATCATAAATCCATCTTCTGTTATTATCCCCCACATATGCTCTAATACCACACATGACCTTAAGGCCCAAAAGAAACTAGTCGATGCGAATTCTCCTAAACGGTTTTGATATTCCACATTTTCACCATGAATCACTAATCAATTCCATTCAACACGTATAATCCCTTATGCCACATATGTGACCTTAAGGTCTCAAAGCTGCAATTTTCCATAGCTTTATGCACGCTTCTACGCCGAGGGTGTGTAGGCAGTCACCGATGCGAAAAAACAAGAAAAATGTCGTGGATTCCATTCAATCTCGAAGAGGTACGCTATTGGTACTATTGTTGGATATCCTGCCTTTTCTGAAGACGATTCCGCTAGAGTAATTTTGTATGGCCATGGGTTGCAACGCATGTTTAAACGTGCGACATCGGGAAAAAATGTAACCCACCCGTACTTATCATTATTTATTTATTTTGTAACGTGTCATTTGGTTCTTTTCATGCTAGTTTTGATATGGGATCTTATTTGTTAGTTTTTGAAGTGGAGGATTGTAAGTGTAGGTTTCGAATATAAACATGAACATCTTCAGTTTGTTTGCTTGGTGAAGTATTCTCAGGAATATTCACAATGCGAAGTGGGTATTATTCATTTGAATACACATTATGTGTTTTGTCACATACATTGTTGTATTTCTGGAGAATTCATTTTCGACCGACGTTCTAAATTTTTCAGTTAATTCTTGCGGTTTTTCTGTTGATTACCAGCTGGAATTAGTGGTAGTGGTTTTTTCTCATTTTTTTTCATTCGAAATGGTTTAGTCTTGTTAAATTTCAGCTTCAGTCGAGTGTGAATTGTATCTCGTGCTCTTTCAGGCGATTCACCAGTCACCATTTTTTTATATTTGATCAATATTAAGTTCTGTTGAAGACATCAGAGCTGGACTAATCCTTTCCATACATGCAGTTCACATTTTCAGCTTGCGTAATTCCATTTGCAATGCAAAATTGAAGACAGGTCCTTCGAAATTTTATCCATCGTGAAAATAAGAAAACCAAACTCGTGATGAACTTATAAAAGGAAGCACTGTTAACAAACTGAAAACAGATGATGCCGAAACCGTATTAGCCTAATAGGGAGGGTCTACAATCAATTTCGGCTTTCTTTTCAATGATTTAAGATCAAATAATTTCATTCCGGTAGATTAATCAGAAGGTATTCTGCAGGGTTGTTCTTCACTTTCAGCTATCTATCTTTTACCTAAGTACTGTACCTACTTATTTGTCATTTAGGTACAGGATATGAGTAATATCTAAGAAGATCCCAGAATTCAAGACTTTCAGTACATCCCCATGTCTTTTTCTTCACCAAAATGATAAGCCAAAACAGAGACTTGGATTTTGGTTTGTTGTTTCGAATTGTAAACCTTGAAGAGGCCATCAAAAAACATTTTAACTTCTTAACAGACCTTTATCTACCGAAACTTTTGAATAGAAATTCCTCAACTTGTATAATCCGCAATCTTAACTTAACTTATTCTTAATTGTGAAAAAATCGAAGAGAGACATTGGAATTCTAGGAACCACTTAAGTACATGCATTTAGAAGCTTTTTCGCGCTTGTTCAAGTTCATTTATCCCCGAGATTTTGCATAAACATCAACTAGTTTTCAGGTTCTCCCTAGGTTTTCACTTCCACTTTCTGAAAAGAACTATTGAAATTTAATAAAAATATTATTTAAAGAAAACGCCCTTGCGAATTGCGGAATTCAAAAATTTGTGAAGTTTCTAGAACACTTGCAGAATTATCTTAGGAATGATTTCATTTAATTTTCAATAGTTTTTTTTCAGATAATGGGAGTGAAAACCTAGAAAGAACCTGGAAATTTGAAATCCTCCGAAAATCTATTTTAAATCAATAAATGAACATTCGTGCCTTCATTTTTGACCAATTATCAGATTTAAATTCGATAGAATCTGTATTTTTGGAAATATTGGGAAAATAAAATTCCACATGGATATATCCACGGAATCATTGTGTGGATTTTACCCATTTACGATTTCGAACATCGCTTCTGAGTCCGAAAACTTTCTTTAGGAAGTTATTGTGTTCACTGTCGGTCCGACGGCCGATCATTCGAAATTTTAAAGATATTTCCTCAATATCTCAAGAAATAATAATGTAGCAGAATTGGAACTTAGTTATTACTTGTAAAAGGCCGTCGAGTAACATTTTACAAAATTTCGTGTGAATCGTATAGTTGAAAACATTGAAAAAAATTTTTTTTTCGAAATCTATTTATCTGATTTCGATGAAAATTGGCATACACCTTGAGGCTGATATTTCAAAACAGTGAACCAAATTCCAGCTGAATAGGAGATTCAATTTCAGGAATATCGCAAAAACAACATGTTAAATTCCATAATTTCTTCAGCATTTTTATAGTTTCCTCTGTAACACGAAAAATATTCATCCAATTGAGATGAATTTTGTTAATCAGATGTTAAATTCCGATGCGTCAACTTCTGCTGAAAATCATGACGATCGTGTGATTATAAAAACCAAAAAAAAAAAGTTTTGAAAAAAAAATAGGTAGGTGTTTTTTTATCGCAGAAAAAACTGACTTTATCTTATTGAGATTCCTTAATAAGTTAAAGAAAACCAATGTACAAACTTATATAAAATATTGTGACAATCCTAACTCAGAATAATAGGAAAAATGTGTGTTTCCAGACTTAATAGATCTATCTCGATGACGAAAGGATGGTACTTCTATGCAATTTATGCCTTCCTCCTTTTGATCAAGAATCAAAAACCGAACAAGTTAAAACTTTCCTGATCAATAAGCTCTTAACAACCTTCAAACGAAAAATTTTTAAGGGTTCAAACAACCCCCTCCAACAGAATCACTCAACCGTATCACGAAATTAATCGATATGCTAAAACTCTGAAATAATGAGCTGGTCCGTAATGGATCTCCTCGGAACTCCTCCTTCCTTCAACGCGCATGCGCCTCCAGCCATTATATCTTGTCCATTATCTCCTCCCTTCATTAGCAACGTCTTACGCTCAACCCTTTCCGCGAGAGACAGGAAACCGGCAGCAGGCTGCGTAATGAAATGTAACGCACAGACCCACCCCCCTCCAACTCCCAATTTTCTCCATCTCTTCCCCTTTCGCGTCTTTCTGAAACGCTCTTCCGACTTTGCCTCTGGCGATGTCTGATTTTAATTAAATTCCTTATTTCTCCTCGTGGCCTCCTTTATTCCCCGTTTCTTCACCCCCTACCTCCTTGCCCCCTGGACCCCTCGGCTACTGGTTGATGGAACGGCAATTTCGTTGGATTCACTCCCAAAGTGATTAAGATATTTCGCCATGGTGGAAAATTTTTAGGTCCTCATTTTCTGCTTCAAAGGGGAGTTTTCTGAAAAAAATTTCGGATGCGGGATTTTCACGAACCTTTAGTTTCAAAGTTTTCATCATTAAGTCATCGATTCAAAACAATTGTAAATTCAATAAATCGACGGATTCAAACGTATCAAAGAGATGGTAAACCGTAACGTCACTGCGTCGAATGTTTTGATTGGTTGAGATGGTTTGGAGGTTATGTGTTTTTTGTTATTCATGGCACAAAGGGGTGGGTTACGTTAACTTTACCTGTAACTTGTGTGAGTCATTTTCGGCTATTCAATTCAATGCAAATTATGTTCATCCAATAATTTCTCCATTTTACAAATAACGTGAACAATCTACAGTGTTATATTTCGATTGAAAATGCTGCATATTTCACATACCTAAATATTAGAATACTTGGAGTGGATCGTTTATGTAAAAAAATATTACACTATTCTCTTCTGATGAAACCTGATTCTCAAAAGCTTCAATCATTCAATTATACAAATGTTTTATTTTTGAACTCATACGACCGGTTTCACAAAACTTTGATAGCCCGATGAAGTGCTTGATTGTCAGTCAACAGTGAATTATGTGCTCGTTTTCAGTTCATTTTCAACTCAACCATCGAATGCAAACCTTAATTAACCAGTTGATCGGACGTCAAAGGTATTGTAAAACCGACTGATAGTCCTTCAAAGTCTGGTAACTAATTTCAGGTGAAAATATTTACTCCATGGAACTCATGAAATCAGTATAAAGAAAAATAAGCCAAGAATCTGCCAGCTAGCAAAATCTCACTAGTAATGTCAGAGAAAATATTCAACCATATTATTTTTTACAGAAATCCTGGCACCAAGAGACATTAAAGTGGAGGCAGAGCCAAATATAAACAACTCCTTCTCTGCAGTTGGTTTTCCACCATTCCCAAATCCTATGTTCACCACTTCCATGTTCATGGCCAGCCATATCATGGCAGCTTCTGCTGCTTTAACAACTAACCCAACTTTCTTCCATCCAGGTTTGCTTGGTCCTTTATCTTGGCCTACTTCATCTCCTCCTTCCCCCCCAAACAACAACCAACCCTTATCACCAGCCACCAAAGTCAGGAAGCTAAACCTGAACAACAATAACAACATAGTCACTAGCAGCACCAGTGAGTTGAAAGCTGGCGGAAAGAAAAGATGGAAGGAGGAAAGGGAAACCTTATCTCCTACCTCCAGTTCTTCACCACCTTCAAGCACAGACGTCAGCACCAAAGAGATCAACAGAGACAAACAGTTTACATGCAACATTTGTAACAGGTCTTTTGGTTACAAACACGTGCTGCAAAATCATGAAAGAACGCATACTGGTGAAAAACCTTTCGAGTGTCCTGAATGCCATAAAAGGTTTACCAGAGACCATCATCTGAAGACGCACATGCGTCTGCATACAGGAGAGCGTCCTTATCACTGTGAGCATTGCGATCGACAGTTTGTTCAGGTTGCAAACTTAAGAAGACATCTCAGGGTGCATACAGGGGAAAGACCTTATGCCTGTGAATACTGCACAGCTAAGTTTTCTGACTCTAATCAACTGAAAGCACATCTCTTGATCCATACCAACGAGAAGCCATTCGACTGCGATAGATGTCATAATAGATTCAGAAGGAGGCATCACCTACTCCATCACAAGTGCGGTATGGACAAGGAAATCAAGATGGAAGCTGAGGAAATTGAGGAGATCACCAGGACAAATCTGAGGATCTCACCCTCGGCACCAATGGTAGTACCAACACCTCTAATGTTATCACCAAAGACCCCCATAATGGCACTTCCAATTTCATCGACTTTACCGGAACAAACGGAACCAGAAGACCTTTCAATGAGTACAGGTATGCATTCCCCTCTCTCCAAGTCCCCTTGTTCTTGGGGGGAAGAAGAAGAGGATAGAGACAGTCACTATGGAGATCCTAAACCAATAGATCTCCGGGGTACATACAAATCATAGTGTATAGTACACTTAATTTTTTAAGGGGTTGTGTATAATGTTGAGTCTCTTTGAAATCCAACATTCGAACCTTGTTTAGATCGTGTACATTTTAGTTGGGTTCGGAGGTTTGGGTTTAATTTTGAATTGTTCTGTTGAAAAAAAAATTGGAATTCTTTGTGACTTTTGTTGATCGTTACACATCGTACAGGATGTTTGGTATACAAGTTCCTTGACCAATAGCTTATAATTTTAAAGTCTCAATGATATATAATAGGAATTTTCTCATAACCGGTATTAAGTTCCTGCTTTCGATCTTTTCAAACAGACAAGATTTATGTTGTAGTATAGTTTTAAGTCGTTAGATGTGATGTATATTTATGTTGGATTACCACAGAAGCACGGCTAAAATCTAAATATCAAAATTTATTTTTATATTATTTATGTAAATATGTATATTGTGCATAGTTAGTTTTATTCTAGGTTCTGTTTTTGTTTTATGGGACGAACATGTGGTCGGTTAAATTATTCTTCTTATAGGTTATAGATTTCATCGGTGCTTTCTCACATTGTCGATACATATTTTCGAATTTGCACAGCGTGAATCTAGTTGCTGTAGAAATTATTTCTTTTGGGAACTTATGTAACGGAGGCTCTTGCCAATTTCACAAAGACCGCAGATTTAGGTACCTGCTATGCTTCGTTTAACTTATTGGGGCCATATCCTACTATTTTGCATACCCAAAAGGGCAGAGAGCATCACTAAATCACTAAAAACCAAGGACAGTTCTTTGTTCAATTGCTCCAGTTTATTGCAAGAGTGCAACTTTCTCGTAATTTAAGAATATGCCGCTTCTTTATGCTGGGTCATTTCAGACATTTTGCGGCCATAAATAACCCAAGGGACAAGTTTCAAACCGCAGGTCATTTGAATATCACTCTAGGGAGTAACAGTAGCTCCACTTTCTTACCATGAACATGAACGGTAAATAAAAAAAATGGTGAAAAGTATCTTCTTTTTTTGCCTGCGCATTGTTGACTTCTTAATTTATGATTTTATAGTTTTTTTTATGAATATGAAAGTCAACTGGTTTTTTTTCTGTCATTCTTTGAAGTCACTTGATTCTTTTATTCACTGCTTCCAGAGTTTTTTAGGCGTCAATAATATATCATTCTTCTTTTGGTCCAAATATTATGAATATATCGTTTCGAAAAGCAGACACGTACTTTTTCTTTGAATAGTGATATAGAGTATCCTTTGAAAAGTATTAAAATTAACTCCAAATTCACTGTAGAGTTTGATATCTATAATTATTCTATTATTTCGTTGACAAACCCAAAAATTACTTGGTTAGAATGAACATTATATATGTGAATTAAAATTCGTGGATTTTATGGAAAAATTATTCTGTTTTCTAGTTTTTTACCTGATCTAAAAATAATTTGACAAAAATTGAAAGATTTCCTACAATTTTACAATATTGCCTCAACAAAAAACTTTAGACTTATAATCAAAGTTAACAAACAATGAAAATTAAATAAAAAAGTAATTATATATGAAAGTTACTTGTTCGAAATTAAAATTATTAAATAATTAACAATCTGGTATCTAATATAAATTAAAATTCGTTTATTTGTTATAGAAATTATTCTGTTCTAATTTTTAATGATCTGAAAATAAATTAATGGATCATTTGAAGATTTCACAATATTGATATATCTTCTAAAAAAAAACATTGTTTACAAACGAAAAAACTGGAAAAAATATAAAACAACACATGTTCATCGAAATATTAGAAACAGATTATTTTGTAGGGCAGACACGTACTTTTTGTTCAAATAATAATAATATATTAGTTCATTCAGAAAATAACAAAAATCAACAATTCAACAGTAGAGTTTAATATCCTGAAATATCTGATGAATTCGTTGGCAAATTCGAAAGTTACTTGTTTAAAATGAAATAGATTAGATGGTTAACAATCTTATACCTAATATAAATTGAAATTTGTATATTTTTAATAGAAATTATTCTGTTCTAACTTTCTAAAATATTTGAAAATAAATTAATGAATCATTCGAAGATTTCACAATATTGTTATACCTTCTAAAAAAAAATTCACACCTGAAAACATAGTTAACAAACGAAAAAAATTGGAAAAATATAAAACAACACATGTTCATAGAGATATTAGAAACAGATTATTTTGTAGAGCAGACACATATTTTCTGTTCAAATAATAATAATAATAATACATACAGTTCATTCAGAAAATTACAAAAATAAACTCCGATTTAACGGTAGAGTTAAATTTTCAATTATTCCGTTGGCAAACTCGAAAGTTGTTTAAAATGAAAATAGAAATTATTCTGTTCTAATGGTCTTTAAATAAATCAAGGAATAATTTGAAGATTTCGCAATTATAATATATCTTCTAAAAAAAACAGTTCACACGTGAAAACATAGTTAACAAAGCAAAAAAATTGAAAAAATGTAACAACAAATACTTGATGCTATTTCATTCGATTAAGTGTGATTTTCACATAAATGAAACAAACCTAAAATAGAAAAATCAAAATATTTAATACTCTTTCTTTGGATACAGTGTCGTTTTCACATAAATGAACCAACATATCTTTTCATCCAAAGAAATAATTTTCCGTTTTCAAAAGTAGCTTTCATAAACGCTAGCTTGTTCATATCCCTATCGAAATAAAATAAGAATTTATGCAATTCCCAGAATATCGGGTACAAACTGGTAAAGTGTCAGTTACAAAGTGACCATGGAAATACATATCGCAAAATTTCGTCCTTTGTTGTAACCCCTTGCCAATATAATTTAAACTAGGACCACAATAAAAGGTATAACAGCTTGATTGTACTTTTCGGTCTCTTTGAAATAGGCGCCTCGATAGTAAAATATTTTATTCAAGGCCAACAAGGTATCTATTAGATTTTCAGGCTGGTTTCAAACTTGATTCTAATTTAGTACTCATATTCTCGAGAAATGTGATATTCTGGTGAATTTGTCCGTTAGCACCTGGAAGACGAGTTGGTTGAGAGAGTTGTATAAAATTTTGGTTCGATAATATCAAATTTTACAAGGTGGAATAACCATACGGTATGATTTTACAGCATGCTAATGTTCAAGGGGGTTTTCTTGGGTTCAAATCGAGAAAAATTTTCAAATGAACTATGCCTCAAAGATTTCAAATTTTGATGTACAGGACACTACATTTTTGAAAGATATTTATATTAGTTATAATTTTCTTTCGGATTGGAATTAATTTATCTGCTAGCTGGATCTCTAAAGACAAAACACAATATATATAAATAAGTTAAAGTAAAATAAATAACTCTTGGAATAACAACACAAGGTTATCTGAAAATAGATTATTCCTTAATACCTTCAGAACATATGTGCTTATAAAGGTTTTTCTCGAAAAAAGCTCCAAGAATAACTCTCTTGAACTTGAGCATGCTATTGAAGCCGTCTATAGACAAATATTTCCTGTCAATCAACTTTTCTTCCTATCTTGTTGGTTTAATCAAACAGTGCTTTGAAAAATTTACTCTGGCAAGCACGTAAAGCGTTTTAATTTTTTTGGACGAAATTTTGGAAGTTTGAAATGACCTCTACTAGAAAAAATACTAGAAAAGCATTGACGTGAAATCAGGAGCTTTTAATCGCTTGTTCAAATTCGAAGCAATTTCCTCACGAAATTATGCATGAACCTTTATGCGTTATTTTCGACCTAGTACTAGATTCGATCCGATCTGTATTTTCAGAAATACATATCCAAAAATCTATTACTTTTTCAATTTCATATCAAAGTTCGAGATACTTAGTTCAATACTTTTCGAGCTGACCCTTTCATACTTCTTCTTATATTTGATGGAGTCGGTCTTGGCAAATCGATTTCAAATTTAAATTTCCACATAAAGTCTTGACTCATTCAACAGTTGTTTATCCTCACTGTGGCTTCATCATTATTATTATTCAGGATTACATTTTGAAAACTTGAAAAACTCATGTACACCTGATTTGAAATCAGTAAAAAATGTGATCTCGACGAAGCCGCAGTGTGGTGAAACAATTGTTGAATGAATTAAAACTATGTGTGGAAATTGAAGCTTATTATTTTTTTCTGAGATGAATCCTCCAAATGTGTTTTATATTTTAACAATTATTGAATGAACGTTTTCGACAATGTGACAAAGTTTTATTCTCAATTTCTTTCACTGTGCCATCATAGGTTAAGTTGTTATTTCGTAAATACGGGTATATACCCAAATAAAGTTTATTTTTATACAAATTTATACAGAAAACCCCAACGAATAAACCACACAGCTTTTCATTGGGTTTTCTGTGTAGAAAATGATACAGGGTCTCTGTTTTTATTTATTTATCCATACAAACATTCGTCCGTCATCAGATCTCAATAATAAACTCCAAAATATCTGGAACATTTTCAGACAGTACCTGTATATTTCTAGACTTAAGGGAATATAAATGTGAAAGACTATATGATTGTACTAAATGGAAAAACTGAAGTTTATATATGTACTGAGTGTTCAAATTTAAATCACCCCTCCCAAATTTTTGTCCCATACATCTACCTCACTTTTTTTTCATTTCCACTAACTCTACAAGACTGATTTTCATTAGATATACCTGTGAATATTATAGTATCAGATTTTATAGGAATTTGTACATAAGAAATAGCTTCTTCCAGATTTATATGAAACGATATCAAGGCATTTTTGTACAGCTTGTGTTAAATATCGTAGATACAGGGTCTATGCCTTCGAGACATTCTGGAAGTGATTCTCAAAGTTTAAAAAAGATATGTTCTATGTCCATTTAGAGTATATTTCTGGATATATAGACTGTAGTCTATGCAGTACCTACCTCATTCTATGAATAAGTACAAAATTGAAAAAAGTATTGTTTCACCCGCGTAATCCCTATTTTTACATCAGTGTCTTTGTCCAAATATCTCAATGTTTGAATCTGTCTCTTCTGTTGATGTTAACGGAATGTTTGTTGATCATTTTAGTCGGATCTATCATGTATCAGTGTAATACCTTTTATAAAATATGTCGACATTATTTTATTAATAAAAATGTTCGTTTTATACCTGTGTTTTTTTGACTGCCTGATTCAAAGTGGATTTTTTCGATTTTTGGAACTTGGAATGAAATTATACATGTAATTAATTCACTTGGGCACAGTCAGAACGTGGGAATTTATAATACAATATATGTAGAACAATGCAATTGAAAGAACGAAAAATTAAAACCCAGAAAAGCACTTATACTCCATTCAGTTTTATAAAGTATTCCGGTTGGACATGATTTAGGTCTATCGTGTTTTTTTAAATAAAACCAAGACAGGTTGGCGCTCCTGAAATATCGACAAGGTCAAAACAATTCGACGCGAGGTTGCCAATTTCTACTCTCTTTCAATAACAATTCAGCTTCAGCCATAATAAATTAACATTTCGCTTTGATTGTATTGTATTGAGCCTTAAGTAGGTAGTCATGTTTGAATTGAACAAATTCCTTAATGAATAATTTCAAAAGTTATATATTTCGTGGAATTGTTTCGATAGGAATTAGTACATTGAAAATGAACTTGGTACATCCTATGTTGGCAGAACATTGATTTTTATGCACGAAAATAACATGAATTATACAATATCTCATGCAATGCTATTTTTTCTAATATTTTAGGAATTGCTTTTTTCTGGGAATTGAATATTTGAGTTGGTTTCAAAGTATGTCCATAAAACATAATTCCATATCTTGCTTTCGACTCGAGTACTGCATGATAGGTAGTTTTCATGGAGAATTTATCCAGATATCTTGTCATTACACCCAAAGATAACAGACTGAAGCTAAGCTGCATCCCAGTTTAGAAATATGTTGATCCCAATCCAGTGTATGTATCATTCACGTAGATTCCCAAGACCTTTGTGAATAAAGTTAGTTCTTTTGAGGTTAACTGTGACCCAGGTTTCGAAGTACTACTACATTTTCATACTGGAATATTTCAAGTTGTGCAACAAGGTATTTAAATGACTTCTGTAGGCTTATTTCTTGAGAATTTAGAAAAGTAGGGAATTCGAAGTAACGGACTACTCTATCCATCATTTTTCAGTAAAATTCCAAAACACTCGATTCTTGATTTCCGTACAAGAAAAAAGCATAACTGAATCTTCCAACCATATTTACATACGTGAAATATTTCCAATATTACCAGAGAAAAAAGTTTCTTCAACATTCGCCAGGTCTTTGGAATTATTGAATTCACATAATATTTTATCAAATTCATTACCTTCCAAATATAGATTGACATTTTGAAAAATAAGTAATAACTACGACCTCTTTGTAGAGTGACAACGTTGTGTAGTTATCTGACAGGAAAATGACTATAACCTAACATTTTAAAAATATACACGGTGAAATCTGTCAGGATGTATGACTTCAATTTTTCTCAAATGTGATGAATAGATCCCGTCAAAATTTTGCGAAAAGTTTCGATTCCTTATGGTCCAACTCATAGCCAAGTTTCAATCTAATCTTCTGTAGTTCTCGTGAGATGAAGAAAATAACCTCAAAATTTCAAATGGCTATAGCTCCGAAACCGTTTGGCCAATTTTGCCCATTAAGGAACTTAACCTTCGCCTTTTAGAATACAACCAATCCTGAAACTTTCAAGTCGGTAGAATCCTCTGTACACCCGTAATCGTGCATACGTACGGCGGCTGAGTCTAACCTAGTCGTTTGATACCATTTTCGAGAAAAAACTCGAAAATTACAGACTTTTGGACAAAACGCTGTTCCCCTAGAACATGCGAAAATATTCTTGACCTCTCAAAAAATGTAGGGAAGCGCTGGATGTTTTACGTGCATGTTCAGAATTGTCACCAGAGCGGTCGCCCAATCAAGTAAAAACCCCCCGCTGAAATCAGATTTGAAAAACATTGAAAAATTACCAACTTTTATTCGCGAGAAATTAAAATAAGCACTCCTTCGGTCCTTGAAGGTTTTTTCCTCACCATCAGTCCTAACCAAAGACCCTAGCCTTCGGCGGTTTTCCTCTGTTTCTCTTCCAATTTATTGTGGTGAGTTACACAATTGAGTAATTGTAACTCACGTTGTTTGTATACAGATAGCATTAGTTGCTCAAAAGCAGGATAATGAATGCAAATTCAATAGGAATAGATAAAGAATTGGAGACATTCTGACAAAACCATGACGCCTTCATTCTCTAGGACATCAGCTAGACTCCAATAGGCGACTTCGGCTCAAGTTACCAACCCACAATTTTCTTCACAAATTAACTATTACTGGGGAATGGGAATTTCAGGACAAATTCGACATGATAAGGTTCGCGTTATTTATAAATATCCGTAAAAGATGCCTCGGCTCCTCAAATAAAATAATTCCTTCCAAATATAGGGTTTTGTTAAGATGATCTCTGATTTCATATTAATAGTGTAAAATTTATATAGGATATGTTCCGCTAATCAACTTGGTCATTTCGGTTGCCAGTGTTTCATTACTTAAATATGAAATATCCTGTTAGTTCCTGAAAAAAAGGTTAATTATGGAATTTGATTGATGAAAAAACATTCTTTCTGTCACCACAACGACAGTCAATGTTTTATGGTAATATATCCATAGATAGAACAATCTTTATTCACTTCATGATCCATAGAACATAAAGGGACAACAATCAACAATGGAGGAATTACTAGGTATGGTCTATGGATCATAAGGTAAATAAAGATTGTTCTATGCTATGGTTATGTTTCCATAAAACATATACTTAATATGTCTATGTTCTGGTGACAGAAAGATTGCTTTTTCATCAATCAAATTCCGTAATTAACCGTTTTTTTTTCAGAAGCCAACCGAATATTTTATAATTACAGAACGGAAAACCGGCAACCGAAATAACCAAGTTGATTTGCGGAACATATCTTTTATGAACTTGATAATACTATTAATATGAAATCAGGAATCCCAACTTAAATTTCAGCCTAACAAAAACCCATATTTGGAAGGAATTATCTTGTTTGAGGAGCCGAGGCATCATTTACGGATATTTATAAATAACGCGAACCTCATCATGTCGAGTTTGTCCTAAAATTCCCGTTCCCCAGTGATAGTAAATTGGTGAAGGAAATTGTGGGTTGGCAACTTGGGCCGAAGTCGTCTATTGACCATCTACTGCGGGTTTTTTCGTTTTGACATACCGTAAAACGAAGATAATAGATATTTGGACGAAAGGACGACGCTGTCACCTCCTTGAACAAAAGCATAAAAACCACGAAAAAACTCTCGATGAATGCCGGAATTTTCCGGAGATTTGAAAAACGTCGAAAAATTTTTAACTTTCATTTTTGTTAAACAAAACTATGGACTTCAAACTCTTCTGCCCCTGTGGGGTCTTTCCCCACCATCGTTCCGTGCTAAGGACCCTAGCCTTCGTCGAATTTTCTCTGTTTCTCTCCCGATTTATTATCATTATTTATTATAGTGAGTTACGGCAGTGAGTTAATATAACTCACGTTTTTTACAGATACCATTAATTGCTCAAAATCAGTTGAATAATGAAAATATAATTTTAAAGGAATAGATGAAGAACGAAGATATCTTGGCAAAACGATATTATTCCCTAGAACAAATGCATAAGAAACAACCTCCATAGCACAATTCGGTACAGTAAAGTAACCCTTTCCTTCCGATGAGTGTAAGACAAGAGACCCCTGAATGCGGCGATATTCCTCTCCTTCTTTTCCGATTTATTAAAGTGAGTTACAGCACTGAGGTATCATAACTCACGTTTGTTGTTCACAGATACTATTAATTGCTCAAAAACAGTTGAATAATGAAAATATAATTCAAAAGGAATATATAAAGATTTAAAGATATCTTGGCAAAACGATGATGCCCTCATTCCCTAGAACAAATGCATAAAAACAACCCCCATAGCACATCTCGGTATAGTTGAGTAACCCTTTCCTTCCGATAAGCGTAAGACAAGAGACCCTTGAAAGCAGCAATATTCCTCTCCTTCTTTTCCGATCTATTAAAGTGAGTTACAGTACTGAGGTATCATAACTCACGTCTGTTGTTCACAGATACTATTAATGGCTCAGAAACAGTTGAACAATGAATATACAATTCAATAGGAGTAGCTGAGTAATGAGCATTTAGGCAAAAGTATAAAGCTCCTATTACCCAGAGCAAAAGCATAAAAAACAACCCCCACATCACATCAGCAAGACTCCAATTCAGCATCTACTCCGGGTTTTTTCTCCGGTCTCTACACAGACTCGACGTTATAGTAAAGTAACCCTATCCTGCCGATGAGGGTAAGACAAGAGATCGATATAACTCTTCCGTGGGGTGAAACAGCCTGGTGGGGAGCAAGGATTTTCACCCTGAGGAAAATTTTAATGCGTCGTCTTAAAAAAGAGGAGCGGAGAGCGAGGGGTAGGGCTGTCCGGGCATTGCCTACTACGACGTCGTTCTTCTTGTGCAACGTTAATGTTGAATTATATGCTTTATTTAGTTTGACTTCTTAGGGGTGGGGGAGGCTTTTAAAATTTATGGCATTAATTGCTTGGAGGGAGGGGGTTGTAGCTGGTATCTCTGGAATTTCGGGAGGAAAGTTTTTTTTTGGGAGTTTTGGATGGATGGAACGGATGAGGGTGAAGATTTCACTGTGAGGAACAAAGGGGGCTTTAGATGAAAGGAAAGTTATGAAAATTTGTGAAAAGCGGCGATTCCTATGAGGCGCCTTCTTGGGACAAACGTGGGTTTGCAACCATATTTATAATCGAGTCAATATGAAGGGTGTTTCAAATTGTGCGGTTTTTTTAAACATAAATGAAATATAGATGGCGCACTGAATTCGTCTGGGTATTTTGACAGTCAGGAAGCGTGATGTATGACATTTATAAAAATACAACTACGCGTTCAAATTGTTGAATTATTTTATGAAAATCAGCGTTCTGTGAAAAGTGTTTCCAGATAATTACGTGAATTTTATGGTTTACATAATCGTCCATCTCAAAGCACTATTGGTCGAATTATTAAAAAATTTCAAGACACCGGTTGGGTGATAGATCAAAAAGTGAAAAATTCATTCGTAGCGGTAGTTATCAAGAAAATATTGATTTGGTTCGTGAAAGTGTTGCTGAAGGCCCTGGAATGTCTATTAGACGACGTTCACAACAAGTTCGACTTGTGGTTCCACAACATGGCGTATTTTACACGAGGATTTAGCTCTGAGGGCATATAAAGTTCAAATAACACAAGAACTAAAGCCATAAGATCATTTAAAACGTCGTTCCTTCGTCAATTTCCTCAATGAACAACCAGCTGATTTTTCTCAAAAAATCATGTTTTCCGATGAGGCACATTTTAAAATTGGTGGCTTTGTTAATGAACAAAATTGTCGTATCTGGGGTGAGGAAAATTCACGAATTATTCATGAGAAACCTATGCATCCAAAACGAGTCACTGTTTGGTGTGTATTATGGTCAGGTGGTGTAATTAGACCTTACTTCTTTGAAAATGCTGCTGGTGAAGCTGCAACTGTCAATGGTGATCGATACTGTCGGATGATAATCGAATTTTTAAGGCCTGAGTTAATGAATATTGATCTAGAGGACATTTGGTTTCAACAGGATGGCGCTACACCTCACTTTGCAAATGACTCAATTGTTTTACTGAGACAAAAATTTCCTGGACGAATAATCTCCAGAAACGGTGATGTCAATTGGCCACCAAGATCATGTGATTTGACACCGATGGACTATTTTCTTTGGGGTTATGTGAAAAGCCAGGTCTATGAGAATAATTCACAATCGATTCCTGAACCAAAGGATGAAATTATTCGTGTCATTAGTGAGTTAGAGACTCAATTATGTCAAAATGTCATTGAAGATTTTAGCAAAAGAGTGGACGTCTGTAGAGCTGCAAGAGGAGGCCATTTGACAGATATTATTTTTCGTATATAAATGTCATAACTGATACTTCAATTACCAATAAAAAGTTTTTGAAAATGAATGCAAATTATGTGTTTTATTTATTATTGAAAGAATGCGCAATTTGAAACACCCTTTATTTATTAGTTGTTCTTTTTACTCATACTTTGAGCTTTCATAATTTTCGGGGATATTGGGAAAAATATGTCAAATTTCTTTTTTTTGCCCCGGTATCGTTGCTTTCCAGGAATAATAGAAAAAAAATACTGATTTTTTTTCAAAATTTCGTGATAATCGTATAATTAGAACAATAAAAAAATGCAAATTTTTACATTTCTTCTGATTATATCATCGATTAAGTACTGAATTTCAATTCGATCAAATTTGTATGTGATAATAATTAAATCAATAGAATTTTGAATCGGTATATCTGCGGAATCATTGGGTGGATTTTACCCATTCGCGAATTCGGCCAAAATTACTCAACAAATATCGAGTTTCTAAGATGGACCGATTTTCAAAAATTATAATTTTCCAAGATCTTTGAAAACGATACATCATTTCACAATGGATCGAATTTCATCAAGTAGCAGTAGAATTTTTTTCAAGAATTTTTTGAATGTTTCGGAAGAAAATTGAAAGAAAACAAGGATGCAGTATGAGAATGAATATACCCTAATCAGCAGAAAACTCAAGAATCGCCTTATCTGAAACCAGTTATCACATGTTAACAAAGTAGAGATAATAAATCTAGGCATATCCGGCAAATTTGAACGCTATGGCTCGTTGGTTAGCGCTACCATTCTTCCCTTATATTCCCCCTTCTTCGAAATATTCCATGATGCACGAAATAATTTTTCCTGTCGTTTTGATATTTTTGTATAGAGTGAATCCTTGTACCGATATTTGTATGGCATTTATTTTCCACTGCTATGACTAGTACGAACAATTTTTGTAATTGTAAAGAACACCAATAAACTATCTCTCTCTCTCGCGGTAGATCGCCTTCTACGTCAAGTTGGGTAGGTAAAAAGTTTTAAAGTTTATTAGTTTTGCAAATAACATGCAACATAATATCACATATGCATTTTCCTGAACACTTCTAGCTTCGGTGCCTTCTAGAGACTCCAAATAATTCGAAATCAATCTTGCCATTTAGAGTTAAAATAAGTTGATACTGAAATACTTCCAACAGTAATTGTAGCATTGCCACTCTGAATTAGATACATAACTCTTTCATAAAAATGAAATATGTACACACAGAATCAGCTCTGTTAACTGAAAAAAATTTTGAACAAATTGTAAAATCTAATTTTAATCAATCAAATATACAAGCAAACACTTGAAAACCTAGCTCCTATCTCTCTACCTTAAACTGGCCACCTTAGCGTTGCAATCTTAAATCCAGAAGCCAATATGTGGAATCAAATTTAAAAGATAGTTTTCTCGTTGTGATGGTGAACCCGCAAGATTTCCTGTCGCGAAGCTATAAGTAAGATATTCACATCATTGTAAGCAGTGTGAGTTCCTGAACAAAAAATATGAAGGCCAACATATAGGCGGTCTCTCTTTGTTTGGAAGATATGGGCCCCCAAAGTTCCAAATTGTTGCATTTTCAGATCATTTTTTCCGCCGTAAAAATGATCTCTCACTTCTCAAATCTAATTCATAAATCATCTTTGAACCTTCAACCAACGAATAGCGACACTTTCTTTCAAGAATATTCATTATTTAAAGGAAAAAAAGTGAAAATATTAGACAACCACCTAACCTCTATATTTCTGCGAAATACTTCTCAATGTTAAATAGCGGAGCTAGGCAACAGCGTCTTTTCATCGCTGGCCAACGTATTCTAACCGAAGAGTAGTTGCTGGCGGGAAATATGAAATGATGGACAGTTGAAGGATATGATTGTAAGGAAAATGCTTCTGTCACTGAAGAAGAGGTGGTTATTCTCACATAAAAACAAAATCATTGAGAATATTTGTTTAAGGTTTCACTCTTAATATTTTCGTTTGAACTTTCTATCCCCGTCAAAATAGGGAGGTTGTTATCTACTTCGTTTTTTGTTGTGCCTTCGAGATGGTCCCAGTTTAGAATGAGATTCAGGGTATTCCAATAAAATGGGTTATATAATAACCTTGATTTCATTGGATATCTGGGAAGGGAGCGACCTATCACATATGAAAAAAATGTACGTTGAAATATATATCAGGGTATATTCTCATTCCATTATACTATGTGTTTCAACCTTGTAGATTTCATTAGAAACGAATTCTCCTATTGGAAGATTTAGAGTATCGCAGTAAGAACATATTTCATTTTTCTCGCCAGCAAAAATCTCATTCACGAATACGCACGATGGCACGATTCCGACCGATGAAATTCGCGCCATTGCCAAACGTCACTTTTAGACTGAGTCGAAATCAGAAGGAATAGAGGTTAAGTGGTTGTCCAGTAATTTCATTAAATATTGATTATTCTTGAAAAGGAGTGTTGCTTATTGTTGGTTGAAAGTTCAAAGGTGGTTTGTGAACTATACAGATGAAGTGAGAGATCGTTTTTATGGTTTTTATGGAAATTTGGGGGCCCATATCTTCCAAATTAAGGGAGACCGCCTATGTTCGATTTCACATATTTTATTCAGAAAAACACACTGCGTACAATGATGTGAATATCTTACTTATAGCTTCGCGACGGGAAATCTTGCGGGGTTACCTCAAAATTTAAACTGCTTCGACCTATATGTACAGAACATGTAAATCCTTCATCAACTTCGCGTCAAAATATTTTTTTAAAACATTTCTCGCTCCTTTCTTCCACAATAAGAAACCTGCACCCCTTCCGAATATCTTCGTCTAGAAAGGGCCTCAGAGCCAATCTCACCATTACTAATCATTTCTCGAAAGACACAAAGGCGCCGAATTGCGAAACTGCAGGAGCCCACTTGGCAGATGACGCGTTGTTGTAGAAAACAAAAAAAAATACGAAAGGGCGAAAGCAAGCAATAGCACACGAGACCTGGTCTCGAATTAAATCGGTTGCAGTTAAAAGGGTGCGATCGTATGAAGAAAGCGAATGCGTGGAGTATGATGTAAGGGATGTCTTACACGAATTCGTATAAGGGGGGCCTTTTGGCAAAAATACTTAGTGTCATTAGTAGCGATACATTTCAATGGATAACTTTAGTACCCGAGTTGCCAACGCAACGGTTTCGTAAAATTTACTAGTACTGGGGAAGGAGAATTTTTCAATGAATTCGACGTGATGAGGTTCGCGTTATTTATAAATACCCGTAAGTTGTGTTCGGCTCTTCAAACCACATAATTGGATCAAAATATAGGTATTTGTTAGGATCATCTCTGACTGGCTGGAATATAAGTTGGGGTTCCTAATTTCACGTCAATAGTGTCAAGTTTATATAGGATATGTTCCGCAAATCAATTTGGTTATTTCAGTTGTTGGTTTTCCGTTCAGTAAATATGAAATATTCGGTTGGTTCCTGAAAAAAAAGTTTATTGCTTAATTTTATTGATGAAAAATCAATCTTTATGTCACCAGAATGACAGATAATGTTTTATGGCAAGATGCACAGAATATATAAGATGTCAATGCTTTCCTACTATTACCCACTAAAACTTGGCTCTGTAAACGATGAGCCTAACGGCCGCCTGCGTAAACACAATAACTTCCGAAAGAAACAACTTAGAAACTCGATATTTGTAGAGAAGGTTTGGACTTTAATTACGAAGGCCGAATTCGTGTATGGGTAAAATCCACCCAATGATTCCGTAGATATACCCAATCAAAGTTTTATTTTTCCAATATTTCCAAAAATAGGGATCAGATCGAATTGAAATCCAGTACTTCATCGAAAAATAACAGTTCGAAGGTTCATACAGAATTTAATGAAGATGATATGATAAGAAAATCATAGAAATTTTTTTTTTCAAATTGTTCTGATGACACGATTATCACGAAATTTCGCATAAAGTTGTCTTTCAGCATCTCAAAACTGGCTGTGAAGTTTTATCAGGACTGAATCGGTATTTCCCGAGTTATACCGAAAAAATCAACGATATCGGGAAGAAAACCTCGAAATTTGATATATTTTTTCCCGATATCTCCAAAACTTATGATAGTATAAAACTGAAATTTGGTACACTGCTGTGAAATATGAAGCTTAAAGTGTGAGTTGAATTTTTTTTCGTATATGATGAATGGTTTCCGAAAAAAAAAATTTTTCGCAAAAAAATTTCGAAAACATTTTTTTTTTTAATTTACTGACGATATGATCTTGACAAAATTTGGCTCAAAGTTGCGCGTCGTTATACTCCACCCAACCTCCAAGTTTGAATCTAATCGCTCAAGAAGTTTCCGAAATAGAAAATATATAACTTCAAAACTTCAAGTGCCTATAACTCTGAAACTATTCGACTGATTTGACCTATTAACGAACTTAACCGCGGCATTCTGATACGCAACCTATCCTGAAAGTTTCAAGTTGCTAGCTCGCTTCTGTTGACAGTAAGCGTGTCTACGGCCGGACAGAATCGATTTTGACACCGGATTCTTCATCAGTGAGTCCAACCTAGTCGATTGAGATCATTTTCGGCTCAATCGTCCAAAATTACAGGACATTTGGACAAAACGATAGCACGCTGTTCCCCTAGAACATGCGCGCAAAAATGAATTTATTCTCGGAAATTCTCGAAAATAATGTATGGTCCAACCCGGAAAGTCAGAAAGAAGTTCTGATTTGACAAGTTTCGATATGACAAATCGGTTACTTCCGTATATATTTCCTATTTTATATGGCAGAGTTTCCTATGCCGGCATCTATCGGCGAAAAGTGAAGTAGGACAACAAAGGCGTATTTTGACAACATTTTGACCTCGTTTCGGACCCAAAATATGTCAAGGAAAAATTATCTTATCTTCAAATCTGACGACCAAACTAAATCCAAGTGATTATAGGGTTAGCTCCCGTACATGAAAGGGGTGTAAGCCGAAGCGCACGAGCGTGTTTCGGGTTAAAAAAGAATGCGAAGACGCTCTACGACGTGTGGCATTCGTGACCCATTTTCAAATGCGAGGTAGAAAAAATTGGTAGAAAGGTGCATCTTTACAACAACTGACACAAATATAACGGAATCTTGGAAATTGGCGGATCTACACCCTCGTACGACGCGGGAGTCGGTGATGGGTTCATAAAAAACCGTTTCATTATGATTTGTTGTTTTCTTATAATCAGGGCTGGGCAGTATTTCAATTACTTGTAATTGAAATACGTATTTGAAATACAAATACGTATATTGTATTTGTATTTCAATTACTTCTTGAAAATGTATTTTGTAATTGGTATTTCAAATACCTGACGCTGAAGTATTTTGTATTTCAATTGGGAACTTCTGCGAAGATGCCAGCGCCCTGACGGATAAATTTGGAACCTGTCCAAGCTAGTAGTTTTATGTAAACAAACCTTAGAAATGTGGTGGAGAACGAATATTTATTAAACAGAGCTTGAATATTTAAAGAAATTATTATAATTGTGTGTAAGATTTCTTGAGAAGGAACTTTTCGTATGGTTCACGATATAAAATCGTACTTTAAATCGTTCTTGGAGGATAATTTAAGTGTTATTTTAGTGTATGTTGCTTGGTGGATCAAAATGAACCAATAACTAAGTTTACTTGAATTTCTGGAATAATAGGCACCTCAGCAAGTAATTTAAGGACTCTTATTTATGTGAAGAAGTGCTGAATGCAGGCTATATTATGTGGTAAATCTAGAATCAGTCCAAATGATATGACTTGTTCCTTGTTTACAAACGAGTGAATCAATAAAATGAAAACAGATTTTCTGCTTTAGTTTTTGTGCATCGTATTACTGAAGAAAAGGAAACAGATAGACATATAATTGATTTCATTTTCATATTTCAGCAGCTCAAGATACACATACAAAATGAAAAATTTCACAACTGGTTCAACCTACCTTTATATAGAAATGAAAAGTATTAATGTATTTTTATGAATAACTTCAGCTATTATCAACTCTAACAGTATATCTAGTTTTTGTCAGGTTTTCAACCAGATCACTCTTTTAGAATATGAATTTGTGTAGTATGTGAATTAGGTAGCTGCAGAAGTGCTCGGTAGTTTCTCTGCAGCATTTTTCTTCAAAATTCCCTTATTTTCATATACACCTGAAAACATCATGACATGAAGTTGTTTCGAAATGAATACATTGTAGGTAATTCACCTTTATGAAAATAAACATCTTCAGAGAAATGCAGTGAACATACTTTCATGTATTTCGTGACCTGTTTTCCAATCTTCAATTTCTAAAGCTAGGCCTTTCTTCTCATTGAGTTCCCTGCCAAATGCTGTTTCCAAATTAACTTTACTTTCATTTGGCTTTGGAAAAAATGAAAACTTGAAGCACTAGATGATCCTTTCTTCTTTGACCATGAATAACATTGAGTTGAGGTACACAATAGTCATTTCGGGAGGATGCCATTTCGAATTAATACAATCGAAAATTTTAATCGAAAAGAAAGGAATCGATTGATGAATATTCCCAACACTTTCGGTATACCAAAATTTCAACTCTGAGAACAACACAAAAGCTCGAAAATGAACTCCAAAAGTAAGCAAATTACGTTAGAATAGCAGGCACGTCGAAAACTACTAGCTTGGAAGTGTTCGAATTTGTATCGCCAGAGGGCGTATCGCTTAGCAGTAGTTGCGAATACTTTTGTCTTCGAAATACTTTCGAACAAATACATCTAGCGCTGAGCGCTCTACAGAAAATAGTCCCCGAATCTCCCTTCAGATGGCGCGACGTTCATCTGCTTCATCTAGTTCTTTTGCTAGCAATCATATTTTCGGCAAATGGAAAGGAAGAAAAGGTCCTGCGCAATGGTCATTTCATCATGGAGCTAGAGTTAGTCAACTTTTAAAAACGATAAGAGCAAAGAGCTTACCATCCTGGAACATTATCTCAACATGAAAAATCTAGAAAAGCACTGACGTGCTTCCACGTGAAGTCAGCAGCTTTTACGCGCTTGTTCACATTGCAAAATGGTGACTTGGAAATTTCAATGAAATGGGAAAATTAAAAAAAAAAATTCAAAAAAATATATTTTTTTAAGAATTTCTCCATGGATGATTCTTCTTATTGACACTGTTCATATTCCAATCAAGTTTCATTTCGATCATATGAATATTTTTCGAGTAATTGAAAACTCTAAATTTCAAATGGCTGTACCACAAAAACCTAATGACAGATTTGTCCCATTAACGAACTCAACAGAGATATTCAGGATCTTAACCTAACCTGAAAATTTCAAGACTCTAGGTCCTTCCTTTCGAAAGTTACAGCGCACACGGCCGGACGGACAGAATCAATTTTGACCACGGATTCTTCATCGGTGAGTACAACCTAGTCATTTGAGACCAATTTCGGCTCAAAATTCGGAAATTACAGACATCGTGACGAAATTGTAACGCGCTGTTCCCTAGAACAAACGCGTAAAAATGTGTTCGTACAATATAACACAAGCTTCTGCCCATCAGGACCTGTAGAAGGATTGTTTTCTTTAGCAGGTTTTATTCATTCCCCGACAAGAGGCTGTTTGTCTGATACTACATTCAAAAATATTGTGTTTCTGAAAGGCAATTTTTTATTTAGCGATAAAATAGCTGAGCTGAATTAGTTATACTCTTTTCACATTTTACGTAACACCTGAATGTATTTTGTAGTTTGTATTTCAAATACAAATAGTTAAAATACTGTATTTTGTATATTATATTTCAAATACCCGACTTGAAAGTATTTTGTATTTTGTATTTCAAATACCTGCGAAAAAGTATTTTGTAATTTGTATTTCAATTAAGCCAAGCATGTATTTTGCCCAGCCCTGCTTATCATCAATCTTCGGAATTTAACGAGACAAGAATTTTAAACACCTCCCGAAATGTTCACTTGGTTTGGATAGAATATTTCCAAGCACGAAATTCTGCATAAACTCAAGCTATAATTTTCGATCAAGTACTGGATTGCAATTCGATCCAAATTATGAATGGGTGTAACTTTCTCAAGGATAATTGGTGAATTCCACCCATTTAAGCATTCGACCTTCTTAATCAAAATGAAAATCTACTCTAGAAATATATTCCCTATATCGATTCTTCCTAAAGTTAATGTGTTTACGGCCGGCCTAACCACTGATAGTGAACAAAATAACTTCCGGAAGAATCTACTCAGTAGCTTGATAATTTTAGAGTAAGTTTGTAGTTTAATCACGAAGACCGAATTGGCGAATTAATAAAAACTATCGAATGATTCTGCAGATATACCCTTTCAAAATGTCAGTTTCCCGATATTTCCAAAAACATAGAACGAATCGCCCTTCAGTAAAAAGTCTAGAAAAGCACTGCCGTGAAGGCAGAAGCTTTTGCGCGGATGTTCAATGTAGATGACCGCTTCGGCAACGAATTTGAACTTGTGCGCGAAAGCTGCTGCCTTCACAGCAGTGCTTTTCTAAATTTTTTTCGATAAATTACTGGATTTCAATACGATCTAATCTGTATTTTTGGAAATAACTTCCGAAAAAAACAACTTAGAATCTCGATATTTGTAGAGAAGGTTTGGACCTTAATTAAGAAGGCCAAATTCGTGAACGGGTAAAATCCACCCAATGATTCCGCAGATATATCCATTCAAAATTTTATTTTCCCAATATTTCCAAAAATACAGATCAGATCGAATTGAAATCCAGTACTGCATTGAAAAATAACAGTTCGAAGTTTCATACAGAATTTAATGAGGATGATATGATAAGAAAATCATAGAAATTTTTTTTTTCGAATTGTTCTAATGACACGATATCGAGAAGAAAACCTCGAAATTTGACATATTTTTTCCCGATATCTCCAAAACTTATAATCGTATCGAACTGAAATTTGGTACACTGCTGTGAAATATGAAGTTCAAATTGAGACTGGAATTTTTTCTGGATATGATGAATGGTTTCCGGAAAAAACAATTTTTTGGAAAAAAATTTCGAAAAAAATTTTATTTAAAATTTACTGACTATACGATCCTGACGAAATTTGACCCAAAGTTGCGCGTCGTTATACTCCACCTAACTGCCAAGTTTAAATCCAATCGCTCAAGTAATTTCTAAAATAAAAAATAAATAACTTCAAAACAATGAAATAAACATAGAAACCGGGATCACATAAATGGGTTTAAAAGGTAAAAAGGGTGGATTGTATTTTAGTTTATTTTGGTTTGTAAGGGCCATCCTATACGGGCAATATAGCCCCCTTTAGGTCCTATATTTTATGTATATGGAAAAATGGAATAAATTATTATTATTATTTTTGAACTTACTTAACTTAAAGTGCCTATAACTCCGAAACTATTCGACCGATTTGGCCCATTAACGAACTTAACCGCGGCATTCTGATGCGCAACCTATCCTGAAAGTTTCAAGTTGCTAGCTTGCTTCTGTCGACAGTTATCGTGTCTACGGCCGGACGGCCGGCCGGACAGAATCGATTTTGACACCGGATTAGTCATCAGTGAGTCCAACCTAGTCGATTGAGACCATTTTCAGGTCAATCATCCAAAATTACAGACATTTGGACAAAACGATAGCACGCTGTTCCCCTAAAACATGCGCGCAAAAATGCCACCTTGAAGTTTCAGCCAAATAGTCTACAGAACAATGAGCAAAATTACTCTCTCCATTTAACAAAATGCAGGAGGACTCTTCCATTTTTTTTTGCTCATTGTTTGGTAAACCCTATTTGCCTGAACCTTCAAGGTGGCATTTTTCATTGAAGGGCGATTCGATCTATGTTTTAAAAAATATCGGGAAACTGAAGTTTTGAAAGGGTATATCTGCGGAATCATTTGATAGTTTTTACTAATTCGCCAATTCGGCCTTCGTAATTAAACTCCAAACTTATTCTACAATTATCAAGCTACTGAGTAGTTTCTTCCGGAAGTTATTTTGTTCACTATCAGTGATTAGGCCAGCCGTAAACACATTAACTTTAGGAATAATCGAAATAGGGAATATATTTGTAGAGTAGGTTTTCAGTTTAATAAAGAAAGTCGAATGCTTCAATGAATTGAATTCGCCAATTATCCTTTATATAGTTATACCTATTCAAAATTTTGGATCGAATTGCAATCTTGTACTTGATCGAAAATTATAGCTTCATGTTCATGCAGAATTTCGTGAGGAACATTTGAAAAAACCGGCGTTTGGCAGGTCCAATACTTGTATAGATGACTGCTTTGGCAACGGACCAAGCCCGCAAAAGCTCCTGACCTCACATCAGTGCTTCTCTAGGTTTTTCAATGGCAAATTTGATTATCAACTGAAATATAATAATTGAAGTCAATATCTTGAGAGAACGGTAGCACAATATGATTCAATACAAAAATAATAATAGACACAGTGCTTCATCAGTTATCTCTCGATTTAGAGTGATCAATAGCATCTATTCTATGTTATATTACTAAATCTTATACATGCTTTAACCAACACTTCATCACAAACGAAGTCATTTAATTCTTGAAGTTATAAATATTTTCGAAAGTGTTTTTTACAGCTTTTCATTTATCAAACAAAAAAGAAGGTGTGGAAATGGTGGCAATATTATTCTATGCACGAGCATTTGACAAGCTTCACGGTAGTTTTATGTCAATCTCGTTCGTTTGTGATCAAGCACGTGTCAAGTGTCATATGATATCTATTGATAATTCTACATCCGAAGATGGACTATGAAACATTATGTCTAGTATTATTTTTGTATTCGAAATTGATTCCTCACATAACCCTTGATGAAACATGATAAATCGATAGAATAGAAAAAACACACTTGACAGAGTTTCACAATTTATTAAAATTTGTTGACACGCGTGTTTCGGGTTTTATCCCATTTTCAAAACTGGACACATATGAAAACAGAAAGAATACATTCATTATAATTATCAAATAACACATGCTAAAATCGGGGACAGGCGGAAATCTAACTGGTCGTTTACAATTGGGATATTTTGTTTTTGGGCTGATGATATTTCTAGTATCTCTAAAAGATCTAAACGTTTACTTTTATCACCCTTATGTAGAATTTTTATATTATTAAAGTCTATGAAGTGGTTGAGAGTAATACAGTGAGTGAGTTTATTTTTGTATTGTATTTCATTGTGTTACCGTTTTCTCAAGTCTTTGAAATCGATCATTGTATGCCAGTTGGTCTATTAATTAAATTTGTCATTCAGAACGTGGTACTCTGAAGACAATAAAAGTATATCGTAAGATAACAATATTGAAAGATATTATGCGGAGGTATAACTGTAACAGTTCCTATATTCCATTCGTTCTCATAAACTATCCAGGTTGGCCATGACATTCTGACACATTTAATCGTGTATATTTTGAAAATGTTAGGTTATAGTCATTTTCCTGTCAGATAAGTAAGCAACACTGTCCAAAGACCTGGAGAATGTTGAAGAAACTTTTTTCTCTGAGATACACTGGAAATATTTCACGTATATCAACATGGTTTGAAGATTCAGTTGTGCTATTTTCTCGTACGGAAATTAATGATGAAATTTTACTGAAAATTAATGGATAGACTAATCAACTACTTTGTGATGGTTCATTCAAAAAAAATAATAAAAGTACTCGAATAACCCTGCAGTAAAACTTCTGAACGAACAGATAAACCTATGGAATTCCCTACTTTTCGAAATTCTCAAGAAATATGTCTACAGAAGACATTCAAACACCTCGTTGCACAACTTGAAATACTCCGGTATGGAAATGTAGAAGTACTACAAAACCTGTGTCACCTTAAAAGAACTAACTCAATTCACAATTTAAGTTGTTGGGAATCTATGCGAACGATACACTGGGTTTTCACCCACATACGTCAAAACTTTAGGATAGCTTGTTAAGAATTATTGATTCAAAATTATCAGGGTTAATATCAGAAAAAGCAGATTTCAATTCTACATAGCACTTTCTGATTCTTTGTCTCTGCTTCTTCAAAACTACCTTCGGCATTTTTAGTTTCGAAGCGTGATGATTATGTTGATAGAATTGATAGTAGAAATTGGCATTGGCATTTGGCAA
Organism: Myrrha octodecimguttata; assembly: GCA_958510865.1. Lineage (NCBI taxonomy): Eukaryota > Metazoa > Arthropoda > Insecta > Coleoptera > Coccinellidae > Myrrha > Myrrha octodecimguttata. The sequence goes on along the minus strand of OY294061.1, from coordinate 53,999,165 downwards.
CGTCTCTGAGAATTATTTTGACATTGCCGATATTTCACAAGTCCCAACCTGCATCAGTTTTAAGTAAAAGAACTTGATACATTCAATAAACTGGGTTGTTGATGATTGTTGGTTTGTCATTGTTCTTGCCGATTCGTTTGAAAATTGGATATTGGCAGTTGAAATCCAGGAAAAAAACCTGAAAATAAATGCAAAATACTCCCAAAATATCGTTTTTGCGCGCATGTTCTAGGGGAACAGCGTGCTATCGTTTTGTCCAAATGTCTGTAATTTTGAATGATTGAGCCGAAAATGGTCTCAATCGGCTAGGTTGGACTCACTGTCCGTCCGAGGACAGGATAACTGTCGACAGAAGCAAGCTAGCAACTTGAAACATTCAGGGTAGGTCGCGCATCAGAATGCCGCGGTTAAGTTCGTTAATCGGCCAAATCGGTCGAATATTTTCGGAGTTATAGGCACTTGAAATTTTTAAGTTATTTATTTTTTATTTCAGAAACTAATTGAGTGATTGGATTCAAACTTGGCAGTTAGGTGGAGTATAACGACGCGCAACTTTGAGCCAAATTTCGTCAGGATCATATTGTCAGTAAATTATAAAAAAAAATTTTTTCCAACAAAGTTTTTTTTCAGAAACCTTCATCATATCCAAAAAAAATACCACTCACACTTCGAGCTTCATATTTCACAGCAGTGTACCAAATTTCAGTTCGATACGATCGTAAGTTTTGGAGATATTGAAAAAAAATATGTAGAATTTGGAGGTTTTCTCCTTGATATCGTTGTTTTTTTCGGTATAACTCGAGAAATACTGATTCAGTGCTGATAAACCTCCGCAGCTAGTTTGAAGATGCTGAAAGACAACCTAATGCAAAATTTCGTGATAATCGTGTCATTAGATTAATTTGAAAAAAAAAATTTCTGTGATTTTCTTATCATATCATCCTCATTAAATTCTGTATGAACCTTCGAACTGTAATTTTTCGATGGAGTACTGGATTTCAATTCGATCTGATCTGTATTTTCGGAAATATTGGAAAAATAAAATTTTGAATGGGTATATCTGCGGAATCATTGGGTGGATTTTACCCATTCACGAATTCGGCCTTCGTAATTAAGGTCTAAACTTTCTCTACAAATATCGAGTTTCTAAGTTGTTTCTTTCCAAAGTTATTGTGTTTACGCAGTCAGCCGTTAGGCTGACCGTAAACACAATAAATTCCGGAAGAAACGACTTAGAAAGTCGATATTTGTAGAGTAGGTTTGGGGCTTAATTACGAAGGTCGCATCCGTGAATGGGTAAAATCCGCCCATTGTTCCCGTTGAAAATTTTATTTTTCCAATATTTCCAAAAATACAGATTAGATCGAATTGAAATCCAGTAATTTAAAAAAAAAATTCAAAAAGCACTGCCGTGAAGGCAGCAGCCTTTGCGTGCATGTTCAAATTCGTTGCTGAAGCGGTCATCTAAATTGAACTTGCGCGCAAAAGCTGCTGCCTTCACGGTAGTGCTTTTTGAAATTTTATAGGTATACCAGTTATTCCATCAATAATTCAATGAATCCCGTAATAAAAAATTCTCTCCTCAGTCGACACGATACAAAAAAGAAATAGGGGAAAAGAATATGAATTATTTTAATTAGAAGGGAAAGCTACAAACCACCGAAATTACTGGGCGTAAATATCCCTAGAATGTCGAAGACGACTGAAACGACTGTATAATGAAAATCTTTCCTTTCTCTCTACGATTAGAGTCGAAACGGCCCGTCGATAGTGGAACCCCATTCTGCTTCAATAATTCACTTCCTGGACTAACTGCACATCAGATATGCTAATTCGGGAAATGTTAGGTATTGGGGTGAACGTTTTTGGGTATTTGTAACGGAAACGTGTGAAGACCACTTGGAGCTTCTAAGTCAAACTGTTTGCCCACTCTTTACGACGATTTCCTATGAATATTTAAGTGGTGTAATATGCCCATTCATAAAACATTGAACTTGTTGGTTGTGATTTGATATTGCTGTGTCTGAGTTGGCGAAGGAACACAGTTGCGAAGCCTATGGAAAAACACAGTTCATTCTTCCATTTCGTACAATATACACCTTAAAATTTTTAATACTGGAAAAACTGTTGTAGTTGAATGATAGTAGTGAAATTCGAACAAAACAAAGATTAGATGAAATAAATGGATTTTACTCATATGTAAATGATTTTCCACAGTTATCTAGTGCAAGTTACTGTATCCCTTGAATATGGATTGAAGGATATTCTGGTAGGATTTGCATTATGAACCTAGGAAAGCACTGCCGTGAAGACAGCAGCTTTTACGCGCATGTTAAATGGAGATGACCGCTTTGGCAACGAATTTGAACAAGGTTTTTTTCAATTCGATCTTATCTGTGTTTTTGGAAAATGTTGAGGAAATAAAATTTTGAATGGGTATATCTACGGAATTATTGCACGGATTTTACCCATTCACGAACTAAACCTTTGTAATTAAGCCCCAAACCTACTCTACAAATATCGAGTTTCTAAGTTGATTCTTCCGGCAGTTATTGTGGAGAAACTTGATATTTGTTGAGAAGGTTTGGACCTTAATTACGAAGGCTGAATTCGTGAATGGGTAAAATCCACCCAATGATTCCGCAGATATACCCATTCAAAATTTTATTTTCCCAATATTTCCAAAAATACAGATCAGATCGAATTAAAATCCAGTAATTAATCTGAAAATAACAGACTGGAGGTTCATACGAAATTGAATGAGGATAAAAGAAGATCACAGAATATTGAATATTTGAAATTTTTTTCAGATTGTTTTAATGACATGATCATCACGAAATTTTGCACAAAGTTGTCCTTCAGCATCTTCAAACTGGCTGCGGAGTAACATCATGATTGAATTAGTACTTCTCGAGTTATACTGAAAAAAACAACGATATCGAGAAGAACCACGAAATTTTACAATTTTTTCCCAATATATCCAAAACCAATAGCCGTATCGAATTGAAATTTGGTACACTGCCGTGGAATATGAAGCTCAAGGTATGAGCAAAATTGTTGCCGAATATGATAAACAGTTTCTGAAAAAAAAATCTTTTCGAGAAAAATTCTGAAAAAAATTTTTTTTCAATTGAGTGACCATACAATTCAAACAAAATTTCGCTCAGAGTTGCGCGTCGTTATGTTCCAACTAGCTGCCAAGTTTCAATCCATTCGCTGTAGTAGTTCCTGAAATATACGGGAAATAACCTCAAAATTTCAAATGGCTATAACCTCGAAATCATTTGGCCCATTAACGAACTCAACTGCGGCATTCCGATGTGCGAACTACCCTGAAAGTTTCAAGTCGCTAGCTTGCTCTGTTCGACAGTTATCGTGTCCACAGCCGGCCGGCCAGACGGACATCGATTTTGCCACCGGATTCGTAATCAGTGGGTCCAACCTAATCGTTTTAGACCATTTTCTTCTCAAAATTCGAAAATTACAGACATTTGGACAAAACAATAGCACGCTCTTCCCCTAGAACATGCGCGCAAAACACGAAATTATACTTATTTCTTCCAAAATGGGATCGAAATTTGGTATATTATCGTGAAATATTGATTTCATGGTCAATGTTAATTCTTATCAGAATCTATTAAACAGTTTCCGAAAGAAAAATGATTTTCGATCAAATCTGGAAAATCCTCAAGAAATATTAGTATTATTTTTTCAAAAAAAATTTGAAAAGAGAAGTTATTGTGTTTAAGGTCAGCCTAACGGCCGACTGCATAAACACAATAACTTCCGAAAGAAACAACTTAGAAACTCAATATTTGTAGAGAAGGTTTGGACCTCAATTACCAAGGCCGAATTTGTGGATGGGTAAAAACCACCCATTGATTCCGCAGATATACCCATTCAAGATTTTATTTTTCCAATATTTCCAAGAATACAGATCAGATCGAATTGAAATCCAGTACTCCATCGAAAAATTACGGTTCGAAGGTTTGTACAGAATTTAGTGAGGATGATATGATAAGAAAATCACAGAATTTTTTTTTCAAATTGTTTTAATAACACGATTACTACGAAATTTTGCATGAAGTTGACTTGCATCTTCAAACTAGCTGCGAAGTTTTATCAGGACTGAAAAACAACGATATCGACAAGAAAACCTCGAAATTTGACATATTTTTTTCCGATATCTCCAAAACTTATGATCGTATCAAACTGAAATTCGGTACACTGCTGTGAAACATGAAGCTCGAAGTGTGAGCGGAATTTTTTTTGGATATGATGAATGGTTTCCGAAAAAAAAAGTTTTTTGGAAAAAAATTTCGAAAAAAATTTTTTTTAAATTCACTGACAATATGATCCTGATGAAATTTGACTCAAAGTTGCGCGTCGTTATACTCCCCCTAACTGCCAAGTTTGAATCCAATCGTTTAGGTAGTTTCTGAAATAAAAAATAAATAACTTCAAAATTTCAAGTGCCTATAACTCCGAAACTATTTGACTGATTTGGCCCATTAACGAACTTAACCACGGCTTTCTGATGCGCGACCTACCCTGAAAGTTTCAAGTTGCTAGCTTGCTTCTGTCGACAGTTATCGTGTCCTTGGCTAGACAGACGGCCGGATAGAATCGATTTTGATACCGGATTCGTCATCAGTGAGTTCAACCTAGTCGATTGAGACCATTTTCGGCTCAATCATCCAAAATTACAGACATTTGGACAAAACGATAGCACGCTGTTCCCCTAGAACATGCGCGCAAAAAAGAAATAAGAATACTAATTGTCGGTTTCACAAAACTTTTGACGGCCAATCAACTCATCAACTGATCAAGGTGAACTGAAATCGAGCACAAAATTCGAAAAATTCCAGTCATTTGGGCAAAACCATATCAAGCTGTTCCCAATATCAAGCACAAAAACGCTCCAGTTTCCAAAAACAAGAGCTCAAAAACGCTCGAATCCTTATCGCTCAAACTGACCCCAAATGAATTCACCAATGGGAGTTATTCCTGAATTTGGGTTATTACTGCAAATGCAAATTTGAACATAATTATTATGGGTTTGATTCATCATTTTCCCAAATTACCTTCAGAAAGTATTCAAAATCCGATTTCCAAATTGGGGTTTGGGATTTGTCAGGCATGCACGAAGTGACAACGGTGTCTAGTAGAATTGCTTTTTCTGCTATAGAATAATGAAATATTTATTCCTATTCTGTGGTACACACGTGTTCTTTGTCAATATAACCAAACAATTTCCGTTTGCGATTTGTCAGTAATATGACAGTATGACAGTCTGTGCTCTTCTTTTTCTATTCCTTGGTCGTTGTCTTCTACTCTTAACAGATCGAAGTATAGCTTTCTCTGTTTTCCTAAGCAAAGTAACACATTTGACGTCCTTTTCTTTCCGAGAAAGCTGAATTCGACGTTGCCATATCGTGCACCCATGACAAATCCCTTTGAATGCAAATACCCATTTTTATTTTTCAGTTTTAGGTGATCAAACATTTTTTTAAAAATATGATTTTGAAAATATATGTTTGAAATGTGATGTTCTAAAGGTTTTTCATGAAAATAACTGCATTTTCGTTTAAAGGGAAAACCCCCATACCCTGTATAACCTCGTCATGAATACACCTCCATAACAACTCCATTTGCACCCGAAAGTACCTCCAGAAAATCCCCAATTTACATCTCGCGAAAAATCGCTGCTATCCATCAAGGCGCTCTTCTCCTTCGCGAGAAAAGAAAACGCTCCAAGACTCCACGTTGCCACGACGGACGTAGAGGCACCTGCTGTACACAGAGCAGTTGCTATAGAAACACATACTCATCCGGGGATAAAAAAAGCGAGGGTGAAAAAATCGTGGGGGTGACTCAAATAAAAAAACGGATCAATATTAACTCTTTGCTGCACGGAGCGGCGCGACTCCTCTGTCTGATTGTGTTCGCCGACGGCCGACTGGAAGGTTGGGTGAAACTCTTTACTTGATTGTTATGCTGGGTTGTTCGTTACGCGGCTGAAGACTTGAGAGATGCGATAACGCGCGTTCGCCCTATGCGTCTTCTCGTTTTTTATGCCGCTCTGTGGTCGAACTGCCGGCAATAGACGACTTCGGCCCAAGTTGCCAACCCACAATTTTCTTCACAAATTTACTATCACTGGGAAACGGGAATTTCAGGACAAATTCGACATTATAAGGTTTGCGTTATTTATAAATATCCTTAAAATATGCCTCGGCTCCTCAAACAAGATAATTCCTTCCAAATATAGGTTTTTGATAAGATCATCTCTGATTGGCTGAAATTTAAGTTGGGATTCCTGATTTCATGTTGATAGTGTAAAATTTATGTAGCTCACTTGCTTCATTATCCCCATTCGACTCTTTTGAAATGAATTCGTACGCCGTGTCCAGAGAGTTTAATATGTCTATGGTGTGAACCGTAGACATAGAATAATTATTATAGGTCTAGGTCATAGAATAATTATTATAGGTATATTGTGAGAACACATCAATAAAACTTTATGAATTCTCCCGACAGTCTGTGATCCACATAATCAATAGACGACTTCGGCCCAAGTTGCCAATCCACAATTCTCTTCATAAATTTACTATCACTGGGGAACGGGAATTTCGGGACAAATTCGACATGATAAGGTTCGCATTATTTATAAATATCCGTAAAAGATGCCTCGGCTCCTCAAACAAGATAATTCCTTCCGAATATAGGTTTTTGTTAAGATCATCTATGAGTGGCTGGAATTTAAGTGGGGATTCCTGATTTCATGTTAATAGTGTTAAATTTATATAGGATACGTTCCGCAAATCAACTTGGTTATTTCTGTTGCCGGTTTTCCACTCCGTAAATATGAAAAATTCAGTTGGTCCCGGAAAAAAAAGTTAATTGCGGAATTTTATTGATGGAAAAACGTTCTTTCTGTCACCAGAACGACAGTCAATGTTCTATGGTAACATATCCATAGCAAAGAACAATCTTCATTTACTTTATGATCCATAGAACATAGAAGAGACAACAATCAATAATGGAAAAATTACTAGGTATGTTCTATGGATCATAAGGTAAATAAAGATTGTTCTATGCTATGGATATGTTACCATAAAACATTGATTGTCGTTCTGGTGACAGGAAGATTGCATTTTCATCAATCAAATTCCGTAATTAACCTTTTTTCCAGGAACCAACCGAATATTTCATATTTACAGAACGGAAAACCGGCAACCGAAATAACCAAGTTGATTTGCGGAACATATCCTTTATACAACAATTAAATACAGATTTTTCTGTATTAACCTTTACATAATAATATCTTTCGATATTGATTTGATATCTTTCGATATATAGCCAGTTGATATAATAATTTTGTCATTGAAGACGTAGTTCGTCGACGACATAAAAGTATATCGAAAGATATCAAATCAATATCGAAAGATATTATTATGTAAAGGTTAATACAGAAAAATCTGTATTTAATTGTTGTATCAATAGCCTTTAACAAGTAGACTTTTTTGAATTTAATATCCTTTATAAACTTGAAACTATTAACATGAAATCAGGAATCCCAACTCATATTTCAGCTTAACAAAAACCTATATTTGGAAGGAATTATCTTGTTTGATGAGCTGAGGCATCTTTTACGGATATTTATTTATAACGCGAACCTTATCATGTCGAATTTGTTCTGAAATTCCCGTTTCCCAGTGATAGTAAATTTGTGAAGAAAATTATTGGTTGGCAACTTGGGCCGAAGTCGTCTATTGAGATAGGTACATAGACAAAGATCAGTTTATCTATGGATTGGTATCAAATTAGAACAACAACTGAATAAACGACGTCGTAGTAGTAATTTTTGAATTTTTTGCCGTTGATGACCAAGCTAAATATTTGTTACGCTGTTTTCATTTTCGGAAAATATTCGATATTCTGATCACTCGACGTCGAATAGAGAAGCTCTTTCAACAACTGATCTATATTTTTTAGTTTTTTGTGCCAGTAACAAACACTGCCTAACGGCCGACTGTAAACACAATAACTTCCGAAAAAAACAACTTAGGAGCTCGTTTTTTGTAGAGTAGGTTTGGACCTTAATTACGAAGGCCGAATTCGTGAATGGGTAAAATCCACCCTATGATTCCGCAGATATACTCCTTCAAAATTTCATCTCTACAATAATTTCAAAAATACAGATAAGATCTGATTGACATCCAGTATTTTATCGAAAAATAACAGTTCAAAGGTTCATACAGAAGATCATAATAAGGATAATATGGGCCGAAGATCGCAGAATATTGGATATTTGAAAAAACAAATTTTTTCAAATTGTTCTAATGATATGATCATTACGAAATTCTGCATAAAGTTGGCCAACAGCATTTCCAAACTAGTTGCCAAGCTTCATTTCGCTTGGATTAGTATTTTTTGAGTTATTCCGGAAAGAACAACGATATCGAGAAGAAAACCACGAAATTTTATATATACTCCATTCACTATCCTGGTTGGCCATGATTCAGGTATATCAAGTTTTTTTACTTGAAACTGACGCAGGTTGGCACTCATGAAATATCAGCAATGTCAAAACAATTCTCAGCGACGTTGCCAAATGCCACTGCCAATTTCTAATCACTATCTGGAAACTAAAAATTCTGAAGGTAGTTTTTAAGAAGCAAGTACAAACTATCAGGAAGTGCTATGTAGAATTGAATCTGCTTTTTCTGATAGTAACCCTGATAATTTGGAATCAATAATTTATCGCAAGCTATCCAACATGTTCGACGTATCTGAGTGAAAACCCAGAGTATCGTTCACATAGATTCCCAAGAACATTGTGAATTGAGTTAGTTCTTTCAAAGGTGACACAGCTTTTGTAGTACTACTACATTTTCATACTGGAGTATTTCAAGTTTTGCAACGAGGTATTTGAATGTCTTCTGCAGACTTATTTCTTGAGAATTTCGAGAAGTAGGGAATTCTATAGGTTTGTCTGTTCGTTTAGAAGTTTTACTGCAGGGTTTGAGTACTTTTATTTTTTTGAATGAACTATCACAAAGTAACGGACTACTCTATCCCTTTTTTTACCAGTAAAATTTCAACACTCCATTCTTGATTTCCGTACGAGAAAATAGCATAACTGAATCTTTCAACCATGTTTGTATACGTGAAATATTTCCAGTGTTAATAGAGAAAAAAGTTTCTTCAACATTCGACAGGTCTTTGGAATAATTGAATTCACATAATATTTTCTCAAGTTCATTTTTTCCCAAAGTAAATTCACATTTTGAAAAATACATAATTACCACGACCTCTATGTAGAGACATAGAGTTGCGTTGCGTAGTAATCTGACAGGGAAGTGACTACAACCTAACATTTTCAAAATATACACGGTGAAATGTGTCAGAATGTCATGGCCAACCGGGATGGTTTATAAAGTGAATGGTGTATATTTTTTCTGAATATCTCCAGAAATTATTGTCGTATCGAAATAAAACTTGGTACACTGCCGCAAAATATGATGTTCAAGTTGAGAGCAGAAGTTTTTTCCGGATTTAATGAACAGTTTCCGAAAAAAAAAATTTGTTTTGATAATTTGGAAAAAAAATTTTCACCGAATACTAACAGTGTGATTTCAAGGAAATTTGGTGAAAAGTTTTGCGTTATTATGCTTCAATTAACTCCCAAGTTTCAATTCAATCGCATAGGTAGTTCCTGAAATATCAGGAAATTAATTAAAAAATTTCAAATGAACATAACTCCGAAACCATTCGACCGATTTGTCTCACTATCGAACTCAACCGGCGCGTTCCAATGTGCGACCTAACCTGAAAGTTTCGAGTAGCTAGCTTGCTTCTTTCGAAAGTTATCATGTCGTCGCCCGGCCGGACAAAAACGATTTTGACACCGGTTTCGCCAACAGAGAGTCAAACCTTGAGACCATTTTCGGCTCAAAATTCGAAAATTACAGACAATTGGACAAAACTATAGCACGCTCTTTCCCTAGAATATTCGTGCAAAAATACAAGTGATAGAGATATTTCCATGAATGTCCGTAGGTTCTTATGAACTCTTTTGAACATTTTACCTGAAGTTCTTGACGCATCTTAGACTTATTGGCACGCCTTTCTAAACTTTTTGCGCGCATGTTCTAGGGGAACAGCGTGCTATCGTTTTGTCCAAATGTCTGTAATTTTCGATGATTGAGCCGAAAATGGTCTCAATCGACTAGGTTGGACTCACTGATGACGAATCCGGTGTCAAAATCGATTCTGTCCGGCCGGCCGGCCGAGGACACGATAACTGTCGACAGAAGCAAGCTAGCAACTTGAAACTTCCAGGGTGGGTCGCGCATCAGAATGCCGCGGTGAAGTTCGTTAATGGGCCAAATCAGTTGAATAATTTCGGAGTTATAGGCACTTGAAATTTTGAAGTTATTTATTTTTTATTTCAGAAACTACATGGGCGGTTGGATTCAAAATTGGCAGTTAGGTGAAGTATAAGGACGCGCAACTTCGAGCAAAATTTTGTCAGGATCATATTGTCAGTAAATTAAAAAAAATTTTTTTTTCGAAATTTGTCTCCAAAAAATTTATTTTTTCGGAAATTATTAATCATACCAGGAAAAAAAATCCACTTACACTTTGGGCTTCATATTTCACAGCAGTGTATCAAATTTCAGTTCGATATGATCATAAGTTTCGGAGATATCGGGAAAAAAATATATCAAATTTCGAGGTTTTCTTCTCGGTATCATTGTTTTTTTCGGTATAACTCGAGAAATACTCATTCAATCCTGACAAAACTTCGCAGCTAGTTTGAAGATGCTGAAAGACAACGTTATGCGAAATTTCGTTATGATCGTGTCATAAGAACAATTTGAAAAAAAAAATTCTGTGATTTTCTTATCGTATCATCCTCATCAAATTCCGTATGAACCTTCGAACTGTGATTTTTCGATAAAGTACTGGATTTCAATTCGATCTGATCTGTATTTGTGGAAATATTGGGAAAATAAAATTTTGAATGGGTATATCTGCAGAATCATTGAGTGGATTTTACCCATTCACGAATTCGGCCTTCATAATTAAGGTCCAAACCTTCTCTACAAATATCGAGTTATTGTGTTTACGCAGTCGGCCATTAGGCTGACCGTAACCACAATAACTTCCGGAAGAAACGACTTAGAAACTCGATATTTGTAGAGTAGGTTTGGGGCTCAATTACGAAGGTCGAATTAGTGAATGTGTATAATCTGCCCAATAATTCCGTAGATATACCCATTAAAAATTTTATTTTTCCAATATTTCCAAAAATACAGATTAGATCGAATTGAAATCCAGTGATTTATCAAAAAAAAATTAAAGAGCACTGCCGTAAAGGCGGCAGCTTTTGCGTGCATGTTCAAATTCGTTGCCGAAGCGGTCATCTACATTGAACATGTGCGCAAAAGCTGCTGCCTTCACGGCAGTGCTTTTCTAGATTTTTCTGTTGATCAATTTTTAACTCACAATAACATTCCAACTCATAGATTCTCCTGAATGTGGCACCAGGGAGTGCCCCGGACAGGACATTAATTGATCGAAAAAAAAAATTAAGAGAGTGACTCATCCTAACAATTTTTACGACACGAAACCATTCCACGCTTAGTTCTCAGCGCTACGCGCGCATTCTTATACGTTTTCAAAGCAAGGATAAGGGTGCCTAACCCTTTTTCCACTGACATTTCATGCTGATACACGAAGGCACGTGTATTCGGTTTTTTTCAGGCCTGCATCGGTGCCAAAAGAGGCCTTAGGGCAGGGAGCCTTACGGGTTAGGGCCTTCCGCGACCCCGCGGCATGCTCACCCTCGCGAAACCTTGTAAAAAATTCTACCCTCAGTTTTTTAACCCCACGGAACTTCATTCGAACTGTCTTGCCAGAGAACGAATTTGAATGCGTAATGAAATAGGTTTTTTTTTCACGGGGTTAGGGTGGATTGTGTTAGAGGCGAAGTGGACTGATAGGGTTGAAATGTGCATTTTTTTAAGCGCTTGTTCTAGGGAACAGCGCGTTATCATTTCGTCACAATGTCTGTAATTTTCGAATTTTGAGTCGAAAATGGTATATATATATTCTTTTGAGATGAGCATTACATTTTTTTTTATATCAAACAATTTGTGTCATAACAGTATTAGCAGAGGAAATGTCAACGGGGTACCATACATTTTTACGTATGATACAAGAGCACAGATAAGAATCTCAGGAAAAACTCTGTCTCCCAGTATAAGTGTAATGAAATTGTTGTTTTTTATTGAAGGGCTTCTTTTTCATCGACAAAATTTCCTCCTTCTTATGCGATGCTGTCGAAATCTTGGAATCATACCTGAAAACAAAAAAGGAGACAAAAAAACTAATATGAACTAGTAAAGGATTTAGTACTCATTAAATTAATTTGAAGTTTGCAATCCATCTCAAGAAAGAATCAGACACCGAATGAATTGCCTCGAAACCATCGTCAAATTCATATATTGGACAACTATTAACTAAATGTTCTATTGTTTCCTCTTCTTCTCCGCACTCGCACCTTGGACTTTCGACCGAATTCCATTTGAAGAGGAAACAATTACAGCGACCATGACTGGTTCTAAGTCGATTTAAAATGCACCAAATTTTCCTAGGAAGATTGAAAATGGTCTTAAACTCCCTGAAGAAGAATCCGTGGTCAAATTCAATTCTCTCCGTCCGGCCGGCCGTCCATATGTGCTCTAACTTTCGAAGCTAAGGACTTAGCGACTCGAAACTGTCAGATTAGGTTGGGAGTCCAAATATCTAGGTTAAGTTCGTTAACGGGTGGAATCTGTTTGATAGTTTTGTAGTTGGGCCCATTTGAAACTAAATAATAATATACTCTATAAACTTTTATAAACTTATAAACGGTTGGCCATGACATTCTGACACATTTCACAGTGTATATTTTGAAAATGTTAGGTTATAGTCATTTTCCTGTCAGATAACTACCACAGAATAACCTGATGAACTACTCGCGTCATTTACTTAGGAAATCTATGTCAACGCAGATATGACCCTGAATCGAGCTAATCAGAATTTTAGCAGGCGTTTGGGGTGCCAATCAGATTGCAGGAATAGGATTACGTCACTCTCGCTGCTTTTGGACTCGCTTGAAGAGGTTATAAACATGTAAACAAACTGAAATTAATTTTTGTCCTATTTATTTGATGAATAATTTCGTATCTGTTCCACTTTAGAATATAATCCAAACAGTTTTTACAACAAAATCAATTGTTTAGTCATCTCTGAGGTTCTATTTTATGATGACCGTCCTCATTAGATGCTTTAATTGTACAACAGGAATTGGAATCGAACTTAGGTGGACTCATTCATAATGTTCATTTTATATAATATGAAGGAATCGCACTTGAAGTAAAAGAATTACAACCTCCATTATTCAATTAAAACAATGGGATGTCTCATAAAATTGTATATGATTGCACAACCACAAGGATTGGAATCGAACAAAGTTGATCTATTCTTTGTTTGATTTTATATTGAAATGAATCTCATTTGATGTGAAAGTATCACAACCTATTCATTTTCCATTTAATACAATAGAATGTTTCTGTTTGCTTAACATATTGATTTCAAAGAACAAGTTTTCGCCAAAAAATACCTAATTAATGAATTACTGTTGTAATATTCTTTATTAAAAAATAGTGAGGCAATTATGAATTATACTCAACTTGCTGAGTTAAATTATGTAAAAACCAGTGTCTGAAACAGTTTGGCGGACTTCACGTAAACATGGTATACTTACTACAATGTAGTTACTGAAAACTTAATGAATAACATATTTATATGAGTAATAATTGATGGTGTTATGGAAAAGATAAGACAATGTAGTTTTTAAAGGAAGTCTATTTCTTGTTCATACATTTTTAAAGTTTCTTCATTTCTTACACATTGATTCGATTGTATTCACACATATTAGAAAAAGGTTTGCAATGTAATAGAACACACCCAAACTTCCAGAAGATTTTGGGGGTTTTCTTAGAGACCTATAAGTGTTACTACAAATATTCTCTGATTAAGGTAAACAGGTTTTCCATATCATTTTTCCAAAATTTTTATTTACTCCGAGTTCTTCTATAGGGGTTTGAGATGTGAGAAAACACTCGCTTTGGAAATTTGCTTTTCAAGTGGTTTCCTCGAAAAATCTTAGTCTGATTTTAATCTTGTGATTCCTAAATCCCAACAAATCCATTTTTACATTTCGATTTTAGATATTCCAAAGTTAAGCATTTAATTTGCCGGCTGTTTTGAGGAAGAAGAAAGTGTGGTTATGTCTGTTGTATTTCTCAAGGTCGGAAAGACGCGATTCCCGCAAACGATGAAGTGATTTGTCTTGTTGGTCTGTGTAACTACACAACGTTGTCCTTTCTACATAGAGGTCGTAATAAATACGTATTTTTCAAAATGTGAATTTACTTCGGGAAAATGATGAATTTGAGAAAATATTTATTATGTGAATTCAATAACTCCAAAGACCTGGTGAATTTTGAAGAAACTCTTTCTCTATTAACACTGGAAATATTTCACGTATATGAACATGATTGGAAGATTCAGTTATGCTATTGTCTTGTACGTAAATCAAAAATCGAGTGTTGAAATTTTACTGAAAAATAATGGATACAGTAGTCCGTTACTTTGTGATAGTTCATTCGAAAAAAAAAATAAAAGTACTCGAATAACCCTGCAGTAAAACTTCTAAACGAACAGACAAACCTATGGAATTCCCTACTTTTCGAAATTCTCAAGAAATAAGTCTACAGAAGACATTTAAATACCTTGTTGCACAACTTGAAATACTCCAGTATGAAAATGTAGTAGTACTACAAAACCTGTGTCACCTTAAAAGAATTTACTCAATTTAAAAATTTCTTGGGAATCTATGTGAACGATACACTTGGTTTTCACTCACATACGTCGAAAATGTTTGATAGCTTGTGATAACTGATCGATTCCAAATTATCAGGGTTACTATCAGAAGAAGCAGATTTCATTTCTACATATGTAGCACTTCCTGATACTTTGTCTCTGCTTCTTCAAAACTACCTTCGGCATTTTTAGTTTCCAAGAGTGATGATTATGTTGAGGTTGAGAGTAGAAATTGGCATTGACATTTGGCAATGTCACTGAAAATTATTTTGACATTGCCGATATTTCACGAGTGCAAACCAGCGTCATTTTCAAGTAAAAAAAATGATAGACCTAAATCATGGCCAACCAGGATAGTTTATAAAAGTGAATGGACTGTATATAGTCACACAACATGAATATATATCTACAAAATAGATAACGGATCGAGCTGAATTTTCGTTGGAACTACCTAACCGTGCCAAATTTCATAAGAATGATTTCAAAAAAAATTTGGAAAATAAAAAAGTATTTCTCAAAAACACAACCCTCACGAAATTGTTTATAAAGTTGAGTGTCAGTTTCAACCATTTGGTTTTTTAACACTCGAAAAATATACGTTTTTCAATCAAGAAATTCGATAATTCAAAATACTTCCTACCATCAGAGCGGGCTGAAATAAAAATGAGATCAGGAAAAATATTTTTTAATGCTATGTCAAAAATGTGATCTTATTATTTCATGTTCTATCATTATCACACACAACTGCAATAAACGGTCCAATTCCAGTCATGTTCAGGAATGGTCTCACAATGGGGTAGAGGAATTGACAGAATAATTGACGCATCTAAAAAATAACATTGAAAATTAATTCTCGAAACAATCAATACAACAATTCCTCATAACAAAACAGTGTGTAACTTCTCTCTTATCCACTTACACTTTCTGCGTCTAACGCAAGTTTCGGAAACCGCGTTTCCTTCGTCCAGAGACACACCGTTACTAAACGTCCGAAAAGTGTAAGTGGATTAGAGAGTAGTTACACACTGTTTTGTTATCAATATTCTATCCACATTGATCTCAAATAGTTAATTTCTCATAACATTGAGTGGGTTCAAAACATTCCCAGTTTATATTAATGAATAATAATTGATATTATTATTAAAATTTCTGCATGTTAATTTCAAAAGAAGACCCCTTAGATATTAAATGGGAAGAGGGGTACAGTGACATCTTATTGCAAAAGTAATAAGATTGCCTTCTCAAAAATTCCATAAACTTGACCTCCTCTGTGAGGACTTTCGAAAAATAATGAAAATAGTACAATAGTAAAGATGGCAAAATTTGCATGTAAACATGAAAATAAGGAAAATTATTTTATTTAGCAATAGGTCCAATAACAGCATTTCCTAGAGTACCAAATACAATGTGTGAAAAAAAGAACTTCCAGATGCCAGAATTAACTTTTTTTTACAATTTTACAATAATAAAAATAGTACAATAGTAAAGATAGCAAAATTTGCATGTAAACCTGAAAATAAGGAAAATTATTTTATTTAGCAATAGGTCCAATATCAGCATTTCCTAGAGTACCAAATACGATGTGTGAAAAAAGAACTTCCAGATGCCAGAATGAACTTTTTTTTTTACAATTTCACTGAATTCGTAGTTGCATTCTTCAATAATTTTCCTCACTTCATCAGAATAGCCAGTATGGCAATTTTGAGAAGGTCATCAAATGACCTTCAAAATAAGGTGTCACTCAACCCGCTTCCCATTTAAGATTTTGGAGGTTGCTGTCATCACACTTACAGGATTGAAACAAATTGATTGGAATCAATCGTATAAAATGTCTCCCAACTAACCAGAGTTCAACTTTTTCGCATTTTTTCTGATTTTGCATTTGTGCCGAGGTATTTATTGAGTTTGGTACCTTTTCAAATGGATACACCGTATATAACCCACGATATATCCGTTTTTTATCATGCTGAAAATCCGAATTTCCTCCAAAAAATCTCACAACTGGTTTTTTAAAATAATCTGCGAAATATTTCACCATACAAAAGCAGTCAGGAATTCAAAATGAAGATCTAGAAAAGCACTGAAGTGAGGTCAGGAGGTTTTACGCGCTTGTTCAAATTCTAACAATTAGATCAACACGAAATTTTGCACCTAGTTGCGTGTTGGTAATCCCCACCTGACTACGAAGTTTCAATCTGATTGTGTTTGTACTTCTTGAGATATTGCGGAAGTAACGTTAAAATTCCAAATAACAACGAAATTTGGCACATTTTTTTCCTTATATCTCCGAAAGTAAATATCGGATCGAATTGAAATTTGGAACATTGTTGTTAAATATTGACTCTAAGGTTTATGCCGAATTCCATTGAAATCTAATCAATATTTTCGGAGAAAAAAAAATTTCAGCAAAAATTTTGAAAACTTTCGTATAAATTTTTTTTAAACTTTTTCTAACAGCTGGATCCACACGAAATTTTGCTCTAAGTTGAACGTTGGTATTCCTAAACTGTCCACGAAGTTTAAATTTGATCGAACCAATACTTCATGAGATATCGAGGAATTAACCTCAAAACTTCAAACGGGCCCAACTCCGAAACTATCCAATTGATTCCACCCATAAAGGAACTTACTTAACAAAGATATTTGGACTCCAACCCTAATCTGACAATTTCCTAAGTCTTTTCTTTCGAAAGTTACAGCACATACGGACGGTTGTTCTGGGAAACAACGCGTTATCATTTGGTCACGATGTCTGGAATTTTCGAATTTTGAGCCGAAAATTGTCTCAAACGACTAGGTTGGACTCACTGATGAAGAATCCGTGGTCAAAATTGATTCTGTCCGTCTGGCCGGCCGACCGTGTGCGCTGTAACTTTCTAAAGAGTCTTGAAATTTTCAGGTTATGTTAAGATCCTGAATATCTCGGTGAAGTTCGTTAATGGGCCAAATCTGCCGAATGGTTTTTGTGTTACAGTCATTTGAAATTTTGATTCTTCAATGACCCGAAAAATATTTATCTGTTCGAAATGAAACTTGGTTGGAAGATGAACAGTGTCAATAAGAAGAATTATCCATGGAAAAATTCGAATAAAAATTTTTTTTTTTTTGAAAATTTTTATATTTCATTGGAATTTCACTGAAATTTCCAAGTCACCATTTCGCAATGTGAACAAGCTCGTAAAAGCTGCTGACTTCACGTCAGTGCTTTTCTATATTTTTTTGAATATATATTTTCTCGAAGAAAACTCACCTTCCTTAAGATACCTTGTAGATTTAGCATACGCTTAGGGCGTTGGGCGAAACACACCCCTAAACAGGCCAAAATAACTACCAAAAACAAAACTTGTCTGAAATTCATCTCTGTGTTACTCGTGGAAATGAACACAGACAATATGTCCTTCTTTAATTTAAGGAAAAGTATCAAATACCTACATTTTCCTCGTGTTACATAATGAAATAATATTAGATATCGTTATCAGTATATATGTGACTTTTTTGTGAAATAGAGAGGTTTCCAGAGATTTACGAGTATCTTTTTACGAAATTGCATAATTAAGATTATTTTTATGCGGTCAAACTATTCAGTAATAGTTGAAAACTTTCAACTTGATTACTGTTTCGGTTTTTTTGGCGATAGTAACGTCAATTCAAACGTCTCCATCTTTCTTCTGAAGCGGACCTCACAGGAAATGATGACAAACTTCATAATGATAATCAAATCTCAAATATTATGTAAATTCTTGAGTTCAGGTATTATGTTTACGATCGACCGTAAACACAAAAACCTAGCACTGCCGTGAAGGCAGCAGTTTTTGCGCGCATGTTCAATGGAGATGTCCGCTTTGGCAACGAATTTGAACAAGGTTTTTTTCGATAAAGTACTGGATTTCAATTCGATCTGATCTGTATTCTTGGGAATATTGGGAAAATAAAATTTTGAGCTACGGAATCATATTTGGACACATATCACATCTCTTTGAAAATAAGTCCAGAATGGGGGTTTTTCCTCAAAACGAAAATGCAGTAATTTTCATGAAAAACCTTCAGAACATAACATTTCAAACATAAAATTTCAATATTATATTTTTAAAAAAATGTTTGATCACCTTAAACTGAAAAATAAAATTGGGGATTTGCATTCAAAGGGATTTGTCTTGAGTTCACGATATGGCAACGTCGAATTCAGCTTTATCGGAAAAAAAGGACGTCAAATGTGTTACTTTGCTAAGGAAAACAGAGATAGCTATACTTCGATCTAGTTAGAGTAGAAGACAACGACCAACGAATAGAAAAAGAAGAGCACAGACTGTCATACTGTCATATTACTGACAAATCGCCAACGGAAATTGTTTGGTTATATTGACAAAGAACACGTGTGTACCACAGAATAGGAATAAATATTTCATTATTCTTATAGACGTATCAATTAGGATAATAGGTCTACGATTATTCTATAGCAGAAAAAGCTATTCTACTGAACACCGTTGTCACTTCGTGCGTGCCTGGCAAATCCCAAACCCCAGTTTTGAAATCTGATTCTGAATACTTTCTGAAGGAAATTTGGGAAAATGATGAATCAAACCCATGATGAATATGTTCAAATTTGCATTTGCGGCAATAACCCAAATCCAGGAGAAACCCCCATTCTGTATGAACCTTTGCAATGTCATTTTTCGATAAATTACAGGATTTTAATTCGATTTAATCTGTATTGTTGGAACCGTGAACATAGTATCTACCGGAAGAAACGACTCAGAGACTCGATATCTGTAGAGTAGGTTTGGGGCTTGATTACGAAGGTCGAATTCGTGAATGGGTAAAATTGATTCCGTAGAACTCATTCAAAATTTTATTTTCTCAATATTTTCAAAAATACAGATCAAATCGAATTGAAATCCAGTACTTCATCGGAAAATTACAGTTCGAAGGTTGGAAAGCACTGACGTTAAATCTGCAGTCTTTGCGCGCATGTTCGAATATCAAAAGTGAACATAAGCGTTAAAGCTGCTGACTTCACGTCAGGCTTTTCTAGGTTTTTGCGCGCATGTTCTAGGAAAACAGCGTGCTATCGTTTTGTCCAAATGTCTGCCAGTTTCGATGATTTAGCCGAAAATGGTCTCAAACGACTAGATTGGACTCAGTGATGACGAATCCGGTATCAAAATCGACTCTGTCCGGCCGACCGTGGACACGATAACTATCGAAAAGAGCTTGCTGGCAACTTGAAACTTTCAGGGTAGGCCGCGGTTAAGTTCGCTAATGGGCCAAATTGGTCTAATAGTTTTGGAGTTATAGCCACTTGAAATTTTGAAGTTATTTATTTTTTATTTCAGAAACTACTTGAGCGCTTGAATTCAAACTTGGCCATTAGGGGAGGTTTAACAACGCGCAACTTTGAGCCTAATTTTGTCAGGATCATACTGTCAGTATATCGGAAAAAATTTTTTTTTCGATATTTCTTTCCAAAAAAATTTTTTTTTCGCCAACCGTTGATCATTTCCAGAAAAAAATCCACTCGAACTCTGAGCTTCATATTTCTCAGCAGTGTACCAAATTTCAGTTCGATACGATTATAAGTTTTGGAGTTATCGGAAAAAAATATGTCAAATTTCGAGGTTTTTTTCTCGATATCGTTGCTTTTTTCAGTATAACTCGAAAAATACTGATTCAAACCTGATAAAACTCCGCAGCTAGTTTGGAGATGCTGAAAGACAACTTCATGCAAAATTTCGTGATGATCGTGTCATTAGAACAATTTGAAAAAAAAAATTCTGTGATTTTCTTATCATCCTTATTAAATTCTGTATGAACCTTCGAACTGTAATTTTCCGATGAAGTACTGGATTTCAATTCGATCTGATCTGTATTTTTGGAAATATTGGGAAAATAAAATTTTGAATGGGGATATCTGCAGAATCATTGGGTGGATTTTACCCATTAACGAATTCGGGCTTCGTAATTAAGACCCAAACCTTCTTTACAAATATCGAATTTCTAAGCTGTTTCTTTCGGAAGTTATGTCGGCTGTTAGGCCGACTGCGTAAACACAATAACTTCCGGAAGAAAAAACTTAGAAACTCGATATTTGTGAAGAAGGTTTGGGGCTTAATTACGAAGGTTGAATTCGTGAACGGGTAAAATCCGCCCAATGATTCCGTAAATATACCCATTCAAAATTTTATTTTTCCAATATTTCCAAGAATACAGATTATATCGAATTGAAATCCAGTAATTTATCGAAAAAAATCTAGAAAAGCTCTGCCTTGAAGGCATACGCGGATGTTCAAATTCGTTGCCGAAGCGGTCATCTAAATTGAACATGCGCGCAAAAGCTGCTGCCTTCACGGCAGTGCTTTTCTAGATTTTTTTTTTATTATTATTACGCCTCAGCGCACACGGGCCCTCATCTCTCCTTTGACTTTTCACCACTGTATCGAAAAAAATTCCAACCCCGATTCAAATAGGAACAAAGCTATCTGTCGGGCACGTTTCAAGCTACTGCGGATGAATTTCAACCCTTATTTTTTCAACCCCAACTAATTACGCGTGGGGTCGCTTAGCTGAAATTACGAATTCTCCGTCTTCTTCTGATTCAGAAGCGAATGCCTGCCACCCCGCTAGCTTTTTATCTGAAGTCTGTCTGTTTTTCGTTTTCTTCGAGGCGTATCTGTTTGAGGCACGAGGGAGAAAATGAGTGGAAATTTTATTTCGAGAGAGGGGACAGCGATTACATAGAGATAACCATGTAAAATGGCATTATATTGGTTTTTACCTTATACAGGGTGAGTCTTTAAGTTGTACATTAATTTTAACCATTGATTGACACTTTTGTCGTTTGTCATTTTTTTGGATGATTGAGCCGAAAATGGTCTCAATCGACTAGGTTGGACTAACTGATGACGAATCCGGTGTCGAAATCGATTCTGTCCGGCCGGCCATGCGTTCGGCCGTAGACACAATAACTGTCGACAGAAGCAAGCTAGCAACTTGAAACTTTCAGGATAGGTTGCGCATCAGAATGCCGTGGTTAAGTTCGTTAATGGGCCAAATCGGTCGAATAGTTTCCGAGTTATAGGCACTTGAAATTTTGAAGTTATTTATTTTTTCTTTCAGAAATTACTTAAGTGGTTAGATTCAAACTTGGCAGTTAGGTGGAGTTAACGACGAGAGACTTTGAGCCAAATTTCGTCAGGATCATATTGTTAGTAAATTAAAAAAAAAATTTTTTTACACATTTTTTTCCATAAAATTTTTTTTTTCTGAAAAAAATTCCACTCACACTTTGAGCTTCACATTTCACAGCAGTGTACCAAATTTCAGTTCGATACGATCATAAGTTTTGGAGTTATCGGGAAAAAATATGTCAAATTTCGAGGTTTTCTTCTCGATATCGTTGATTTTTTCGGTATAATTCGAGAAATACTGATTCAGTCCTGATAAAACTTCAGAGCTAGTTTTGAGATGCTGAAAGACAACTTTATGCGAAATTTCGTGATAATCGTGTCATAAGAACAATTTGAAAAAAAAAATTTTCATGATTTTCCTATCATATCATCCTCATTTAATTCTGTATGAAACTTCGAACTGTTATTTTTCGATGAAGTACTGGATTTCAATTCGATCTGATCAGTATTTTTGGAAATATTGGAAAAATAAAATTTTGATCGGGTATATCTACGGAATCATTGGGTGGATTTTACCCATTCACGAATTCGGCCTTCGTAATTAAGGTCCAAACCTTCTCTACAAATATCGAGTTTCTAAGTTGTTTCTTTCGGAAGTTATTGTGTTTAAGCAGTCGGCCGTTATGCTGACCGTTAACACAATAACTTTCGGAAGAAACGACTTAGAAACTCGATATTTGTAGAGTAGGTTTGGGGCTTAATTACGAAGGTCGAATTCGTGAATGGGTAAAATCCGCCCAATGTTTCCGTAGATATACCCATTCAAAATTTAATTTTTCCAATATTTCCAAAAATACAGATTTGATCGAATTGAAATCCAGTAATTTATCAGTAAAAATTTCAAAAAGCACTGCCCTGAAGGCAGCAGCTTTTGCGTGCATGTTCAAATTCGTTGCTGAAGCGGTCATCTACATTGAACATGCGCCCAAAAGGTACTGCCTTCACGGAGGTGCTTTTTGAAATTTTTTAGATTCGGCTCCAACAAAATATGCTATTTCGTGATCATACCACAGACCTAACCATAACATTCATAGACATAGAATAACATGTTATTATAAGTCTAGATAATATTTTTAGGTTAATTGATTGATTTCATATCATTCATTTATAAATTTCGTGAAAAAAGGATAATCATGGAGTTTTCAATATGAGAAGGGACGAGGATGGAATTGTGTATAATCTTATAGTGGAATGAAATTTGATATTGCATGAACATCAAGTTGAAGATCAGTGTTTCAAGTTCAGTGTAGTGAAATATTTTCCTTGCGATAGTATCGCAAAAAGCACCAACTCATAAGAATTAAGTGAGTAAATGATTTTTCTCAATCTTGTTTCTTTGAATTTCAAACCTTGGATTGGTTATTCTCCAGAAGAAATCACCTTAAGAGATATCTATGGTGAACTTGCAAACAAAGCGCAGGAGTGTATTAGCACATTGAGAAATGTTTAAATGCATATTACTTTCTACCTGAGCCGAATCTGGAAAAATGGCAGATGAAAAAAGTGTTTTTTTTGATGAGAGGAATCTATGGTTAAAATTAATGTACAACTTAAAGACTCACCCTGTATACAATATTTATATACAATATTGAAGAAGGGGCGGACTAGGGGAATTGATTCTTTCTGATATTCATGTCGATAATGTCATAATTCTCAGAGACGTTGCCAAATGCCAATACCAATGTCTACTCTCAATCTCAACATAATCACCACGCTTGGAAAGTAAAAATGTCGAAGGTGGTTTTGAAGAAGCACTGGCAAATGAGCATTTGCGCAACAATTTCCAGTATTAACAGAGAAAAAAGTTTCTTCAACATTAGCCAGGTCTTTGGAATTATTGCATTCTCATAAAATTTTCTCAGATTCATTATTTTCCCAAAGTAAATTCACATTTTGAAAAATACGTAATACACCTCTATGTAGAGAGGACAACGTTGTGAGTTATCTGACAGTAAAATGACTATAACCTAACATTTTCAAAATATACACGGTGAAATGTGTCAGAATGTCATGGCCAACCGGGATAGTTTATTGGGAACTTCTGCGAAGATGCCAGCGCACTAACGGATAAATTTGGAACCTGTCCAAGCTAGTATTTTTATGTAAACAAACCGCAGTTTGAGAATGAATATTGATTATAAGCAGAACTAGAATATCTAAAGAAATTAAAATAATTTTGTGTAAAATTTTTTGAGAAGGGACTTTTTTCTGGATGACGTTATAAAATTGTGCTTCAAATCGTTCCTGGAGGATAATTTCGATGTTATTTTAGTGACTGTTGCTTGGTGGATCAAAACGAACCTATATCTAAGTTAACTTGAATTTCTGGAAAGATAGGCACCTCAATAAGTAATTCAAGGACTCTTATCAATGTGAAGAAGTGCTGAATGCAAGCCATAAAATGTGGTAAATCTAGAATCAGTCCAAGTGACATGACTCGTTCTCCTTGTTTACAAACGAGTGAATCAATAAAATGAAAAGACAGCTTTTCTGCTTTAGTTCTTCTGCATCGTATTTCGAAAGAAAAGAAAGGAAACAGATAGACATATAATTGATTTTATTTTCATATCACAGCAGCTCAAGATACACATACAAAATGAAAAATGTCACAGCTGGTTCAACCTACCTATATAGGAATGAAAAATATCAAGGTATTTTTACTCATAAAAATACCTTGATATAAATTATAATACCTTTAGGTATTATAAACTATAACAGTATATTTAATTTTTGTTAGGTTTTCAACCAGATCACTCTCTTTGAATATGATTTTGTGTATCGTGTGAAGTAGGTAGCTGCAGAGGTACTCGGTAGTTTCTCTGCAGGATCAGCATTTTTCATCGAAATTCCTATATTTTCATTTACACCTTAAACATCTAGACGTGAAGTTGTTTCGAAATGAATACATTGAAATTTACCTTAAGGAAAATAAACATCTTCAGAGAAATGCAGTGAACATACTTTCATGTATTTCGTGACCTGTTCTCCAATCTTCAGTTTGAAAATCCAGGCCTTTCTTCTATCATTGAGTTCCCTTCCAAATGCTGTTTCCAAATTAACTTTACTTTCATTTGGCTTTGGAAAAAATGAAAACTTGAGGCAGTAAATGATCCTTTCTTCTTTGACCAAGAATAACATTGAGTTAAGGCACACAACAATAGTCATTTCTGGAGGATGCCATTTCGAATTAATACAATCGAAAATTTTAATCGGAAAGAAAGAAATCGATTGATGAATATTACAAACACTTTCGGTATACCAAAATTTCAACTCGAAGAACAACAGAAAAGCTTAAGAATGAACTCTAAAAGTAAGTAAGCAAAATACGTTAGAATAACGGGCACGTCGAAAAACTACTAGCTTGGAAGTGTTCGAATTTCTATCGCCAGAGGGCGTATCGCTTAGCAGTAGTTGCGAATAAAAGTGTAAAGTAAAAGTCAAACAAACCATAAATTTTGTTTTCTTGAATGGAAGTTTTCTGAAAGTGTTATTGTTTCATTATTCATGTAAGACCTCCATATTGCGAAAAAATCAAGTTGAAATATATTAAATTGTTCTTAGTATCCATGACATTGGTTCAATTCGGCAGATCATTTAATTTTCTTCAAATTCAAAAATTGAATCAAATTTTGGGCTCGTTTTGCCCATTAACCAACTCAACCGAGATATTTGAGCTCCAAGCCTACCAATAAAATTTAAAAGTACAACCTCCCGCCACTGCCTTCCTGAATTTTTAATTTTTCCACTCAATCAACCTCCCAAACGAAGGAAAATCCGAAAATTCCTCAATTACGCCGCCCCCGGTGTGGATTCCGGATAGTCCGCGCGGGCCCCCGGCCATACATCAGCCCCCGAAGGGGCAGAATTCATAACCGGCTAAGAAACGGCGTTTGGCGGCGCATCTCCCGTCCGGAGGCGGCGAACGTCGGGGGCGGCAGGAAGGAAAGAGGGTGATTAAATTAATTTAGCCGTTGTCTAAACAATGGCCGCCCCCGTTAATGGTAACCGTTTGCCGAAATTGCCGCCTCCGAGGAGACGGCGGCTCTTGGTTATGCACGGTTATTTTTTATGTAGATTTTTTCCGGCCTGTCTTTGGGGACTGGGGACGGCGGCTCTGGTACCCTTTTCGCGGGGACGGGAGATTTTTTACGTCGTTGTTCCCGGGGGCGGCGAGTGCGGTGGCGGTCGCCAAAATGTGGGCGTTTAATTGGGCGTAATTAATTTGTGCGAATTTGCTTAATTTTTGCGCGCATGTTCTAGGGGAACAGCGTGTTATCGTTTTGTCCAAATGTCTGTAATTTTCTATGATTGAGCCGAAAGTTGTCTCAAACGACTAGATTGGATTCACTGATGTCGAATCCGGTGTCAAAATCGATTCTGTCCGACCGGCCGGCTGACGACACTATAACTGTCGAACGGATTAAGTTAGCGACTTGAAACTTTCAGGGTAGTTCGCGCATTGGAATGCCGCGGTTAAGTTCGTTAATGGGCCAAATCGGTCGAACAGTTTCGGAGTTATAGCCACTTGAAATTTGAAGTTATTCATTTTTCATTTCAGAAACTACTTGAGTGATTGGATTCAAACTTGGCAATTAGGTGGAGTATAACGACGTGCAACTTTGAGCCAAATTTTGTCAGGATCATACTGTCAGTAATTTAAAAAAGAAAATTTTGTTTTTCGTAAACCGATTATCATTTCCGAAAAAAAAAATCCACTCGGACTTTGAACTTCATATTTCACAGCGGTGTACCAAATTTCAGTTCGATACGATCATAAGTTTCGGAGATATCGGGAAAAAATATGTCAAATTTCGAGGTTTTCTTCTCGATATTATTGTTTTTTTCGGTATAACTTGAGAAATACTAATTCAATCCTGCCAAAACTTCGCAGCTAGTTCGAAGATGCTGAAAGACAACTTTATGCAAAATTTCGTGATGATCGTGTCAATAGAACTATTTTGAAAAAAAAATTTCTGTGATTTTCTTATCATATCATCCTCATTAAATTCTGTATGAACCTTCGAACTGTAATTTTTCGGAGAAGTACTGGATTTCAATTCGATCTGATCTGTATTTTTGGAAATATTGGGAAAATAAAATTTTGAATGGGTATATCTGCGGAATCATTGGGTGGATTTTACCCATTCGCGAATTCGGCCTTCGTTATTAAGATCCAAACCTTCTCTACAAATATCGAGTTTCTAAGTCGGCCGATGGTAAACACAATAACTTCCGAAAAAAAAAACAACTTAGGAACTCGATATTTGTAGAGTTGGTTTTGACCTTAGTGAATTTGTGAATGGGTAAAATCCACCGAATGATTTCACAGATATACCAATTTAAAATTTTATTTTCCCAATATTTCCAAAAATACATATTAGATCGAATTGAAATCGAGCACTTCATCAAAAATGACAGTTCGAAAGTTCATGAAAAATATTATGAGGATAATATGAGCAGAAGATCACAGAATATTGAACATTTGAAAAAAAAGGTTTTGATTTTTTTGTCAGAGTGTTCTGATGATAATCGTCACGAAATTTCGCACAAAATGCCTGTCAGCATTTCCAAACTAGCTGCCAAGTTTCATTTCGATTGAATAAGTATTTTTTGATCGATATCGAAAAAAAAACACGAAATTTTACATATTTTATCCCAATATCTTCAGAAATTATCTTTCACTATTGTAAAATATTATGTTAGAGGTAAGAACAGGGGTTTTTCCGGATTCAAGGAACATTTTTCGAAAAAAAAATTTTTTTCGAAAAAAATTTCAGAATTTACTGATAGTGCGATCTCAACGAAATTCTGTGAAAAGTTGCGCGTTGTTATGCTCCAACTAACTGTCAAGTTTCGAGAGAAAACTTCGGTCCAAGTTCCCAACCCAAAGGATTTTGTCCAAAATTACTATCACTGTGGAAGGAGAATTTCAGAACAAATTCGACATGATAAGGTTCGAGTTATTTATAAATATCCGTAAACGGAGCCTCGGCTCCTCAAACAAGATAATTCCTTCTAAATATAGGTTTTTGTTAAGATGATCTCCGATTCGCTGAAATTTAAGTTGGGATTCTTGATTTCCTGTTAACAGTGTCAAGTTTATACAGGATATGTTCCTCAAATCAATCATTTGGGTTGTTGGTTTTCTGTTCCGTAAATATAAAATATTCGGTTGGCCTGAAAAAATTGTTAATAATGGAATTTGATTGATAAAAAAGCGATCTTTCTATCGCCAGAACGACAGTCAATGTTCTATGGTAACATATCTATAGCATAAAATTATCTTCATTTACTTTATGATCCATAGAACATAAAGGAGACAACAATCAACTATGAAAAAATTATTAAGTATGGTCTATGGATCATAAGGTAAATATAGATTGTTCTATGACATAAATATGTTACCATAGAACATTGACTGTCGTTCTGGTGGCAGAAAGATTGCTTTTTCATTAATCAAATTCCTAAAAATTTCAACTGGGCCTAACTCCGATTTCACCCATTAACGAACTCAACGGAGATATTTGGACTCCAAACCTGATCTGACAGTTTCAAGTCGCTAGGTCCTCTCCTTCGAAAGTTAGAGCACATACGGACGGACGGACAGAATTAAATTTGACTACGGATTCTAATTCAGGGTGTTCCACCCAATCTTTGAAGACCATTATGGTCTCAAATTTCGAAAATTACTGACAGTGTGAGGAAACGATAACGCGCTGTTCCCCAGGACAAGCGCGTAAAAACAAACAACCCCCAAGACGAGCGTTTCAGAACCACTGCTCTAAGGGTGGCATTTTCCACCCCGCGTGGGGTGGCACGAAGTATTTTCTGGGGGTAGCGCCGGTAATTATATTTTTTAATTTATCTTGCTTAGTGTCCCCGCAAGGACGGCTGTAATAGATAACGCACCGGTCCCGTGTAGACACAACGGGGTTGAAGAATAGGGGTGGGAGGGGGCTGAACACATTAGCCGATGAATTCGCATCATAAAATTTTATAAAAAGCGCGTCCTGAAGGATCCCAACGGGTGACAGGTGGCATAATGAATCAAGACAACGTGACGTTTTTGGAGATATTAAAATGTAGATGTAGGAGGAGCTTTAGAGGTCAAGGGGTTGTTTTTGTGTTGGGAGGTGGCGTGAAAAAGATGAGAATTTGGAGTGATGGGATTTTATTTTAACGTGAGGAATGTTAAGTGGTATTCTTAGTTTTTTCTGGGTTCCATCGCCAAATTCTGAAAAAGAACTAAAATGCTCCACATGAGTTAGGGATATTGACTTAAATTCCAAAAAAATATAGTTAAAATAAGATTTTTGTGATGAAAATTCATATTAATATGGTTTCGAATTGCAAATTAATTTCAGCCTGTAGGTCTGCAGCGTATACAGGGTGGTTAAGAAAATTCGAGTAAAATAACGAAATTTTATTTCCAGAGAATTCAAGCATTTTAAGACTATCAATACAATGTATGGCCTCCACGGGCATCATTAACAGCTTGACGTCTTCTTTTCATACTACACACGAGGTTGTTGAACATTTCTTGAGGAATTTGGTTCCATAAACGGGGCAGAAGCTCTCTCAGATCATTTAAGGATTCTGGGGTAGGTTGATGATTATCTAATCTTCTTTGGAGCATATACCATGCATG
This sequence comes from Myrrha octodecimguttata, assembly GCA_958510865.1. Lineage (NCBI taxonomy): Eukaryota > Metazoa > Arthropoda > Insecta > Coleoptera > Coccinellidae > Myrrha > Myrrha octodecimguttata. Next base: position 53,969,390 of record OY294061.1, on the reverse strand, counting down.
TTCTATGCAATTCAAATCTGGTGAGTGCGGAGGTATTGGTAAATGTGGAATACCAAGCTCCTCGCGCGCATTCTCAACTATGGCTGCACGGTGCGGTCTAGCGCTATCGTCTAGAAATTGAAAAGTTTCTCCAATAGCAGCGTGAAAATTTGGCACAACATTGTCAATGACATGCTCCCTGTAGTGTAAGGCGGTCATATTCCCAGGACAAATGTGTAGATCTGTGCGCCCGTTGAAACATATCCCGGCCCATACCATAACACTGCCCCCTCGGAATGGATGGACTTCTTGGACATAGCGGCGATTACGGGGTAGCCGTGGGATTGTCCATACCCTTATTCTTCGAGAATCTGAAAATCGTCCATATCTGGATTCATCAGTGAAAAGGACACTTCGCCATTGATCGTTCCAATTGATATGTTGCCTTGCCCATTCCAGTCTTTGACGCTTATGGGCACGTGTTAATGGAACTCCTCTTAATGGACGTCTAGAACCTAGATTCACCTCTCTCAAACGTCGTCTGATGGTTTCGATGGAAAATTGGACCCCATCTGCATTTTGAAGAGTATTCCGTAGCATTCTACACGTAGATGTAGAGTTTCTTCTCGCCGAAACAGTGATGAAACTATCCTGAGCAGGTGTTGTTTTTCGTCGCCCACCCAACCTTGGTCTTTCCAACACGGAAACTGTCTCTCTGAACCTATTCCAAAGTCGAAATATCACACTTTGACTGACTTGGAGCCTTTCCGCTACAACAACCTGAGTTAGGCCACCCTGCAGCATTCCGATAGCCCTATTAGCCTCAGCGTTTGATAATTTACGTCTTGGCATTTTCAAACATTCGTTTCGAATCGAAGCCGTTGATAAACTGACTTCATTTCAAAATAAGAACATTCATGAAGCATATGCAAAGAACCAAACTTTAGAAAAAAGGGGACCAGATTGACGAAATGTCTCATACTGATTTTTATTGGATCGATTCAAGTTGTTATTGAGTTTTAAATGATCTTACAGCGATTTTATCGAAATTACATACTTTTAAAAACGATTGAATACGATATCCCCAACTCTTGTGGAGCAGTTTATTTGAATTTGAATGATTTAATATACTAACTGACGAAGAAACTGAAGCACTCAGAAGGAGCTGTTTAAATGTTAAATTTTCCTTAGTAAAACATAGATAGTACAGCAAAGAGTAAATGATTAAAATTTGGAGAAAAAAATCTTGAAGGTTTTTCATGTAAACATTTTTTGTAACTTGAATATTCTAGTCGTTTTTTGCAAATCTTTTAAATTTTACAACAAACCAGCTGTTCGAGGTGATCCAAAGTCTATGTTTAAATGTTGTTAAAATGCCTAGAGCACGTATTCGAGGAATTTATCGCCAGCTAAGTGAATTTGAACCAGGTCGAATTATTGGTCTACGGGAGGCGGGGTTGTCATTTCGAGAAATCGCTAACCGTACGAACAGAAATCTTACTACTGTAAGTTTCTGTTTCGCTGATGAGTGGTTAGGAGAACAAGGCCATCCTGTAACTTTCCGAACGGTTTACCGCCGTATAAGGTCTTTTGGACTGCAGCATTATCGACCCCATCTTGTGTTACCTCTTACGGTTGGGCAACGCCGGCAACGATTACAGTGGTGCAGAGAACGACAACCTTGGAATATAGAATGGCATCAGGTCGTCTTTTCTGATGAATCTCGATTCTCCTTGGGTAAACATGATGGCCGAAGAAGGGTTAGACGAAGTCAGGGAGAAACGTATGTGATTGAAAACCCAGTGTATCGTTGACATAGATTCCCAAGAACTTTGTAAATTGAGTTAGTTCTTTTTAGGTAACACAGGTTTTGTAGTACTACTACATTTTCATACTGGAGTATTTCAAGTTGTGCAACAAGGCATTTAAATGTCTTCTGTAGACTTATTTCTTGAAAACTTCGAAAAGTAGGGACTTCCATAGGTTTGTCTGTTCGTTTAGAAGTTTTACTGCAGGGTTATTCGAGTACTTTTATTTTTGTCCGAATGAACTATCACAAAGTAACGGACTACTCTATCCATTATATTTCAGTAAAATTTCAGCATCCGATTCTTGATTTCCGCACAAGAAAATAGCAGAACTGAATCTTCCAACCATGTTTATATACGTGCAATATTTTCAGTATCAACAGAGAAAAAAGTTTCTTCAACATTCGCCAGTTCTTTGGAATTATTGAAGTCACATAATATTTTCTCAAATTCATTATTTTCCCAAAGTAAATCGACATTTTGAAAAATACGTAATTACTACGACCTCTATGTAGAAAGGACAACGTTGCGTAGTTATCTGACAGGAAAATTACATTAACCTAACATTTTCAAAATATACACGGTAAAATGTGTCAGATCTCATGGCCAACCGGGATACTTTATAAAAGTGAATGGAGAATAGTTCCAGAGTTCACAGTCGGGCATATTTTTTTCTTGAAGACAAACTTAATGTATTCACGCCCTTATTTGAGCACAAAGACCCACATCTCAGCAGGATTAACGTTCAAAACTCAATCATATTGTCCCAAAATCCGAAATACGACAAATGTAACAACCTTTTTTGCGTCAAACATCTGTATTCCACCTTTAAAAAAAATTGACCGATTATTCAAATTCGAATTCGAGTGGCGGCATAATAGACACTCACAGGACCAAATAATAAGGACCTTCAACTGTCAATCATCATCAAATTTCCGCCAATTGACTTCCGGCATTGTGTTTGTTACGATAGCGGTTAATGTGGACTGGAAGAAATTGAGTGGACAAAAGTTAAGTATATGCCGATCCTGAATCGAAGGACCAGAGTTTATTGTTTGGGCTGGGCTGTCACAATCGTGGAAATCGTTCAGATTTGAGATGAGGAACAGCTGAAATTTGAAATGTGTAGGTTAACGAGTACTGTTGCGATTTTCTGGGGTTCTCTCTAATTTGCTTATCGCGTTTGGATATCTGAGGTTTATGTAACGGATTTCGGGATTTTGTAAGATGGTAATTATTCCAGGGCTGTTAAGGGCGGTGAAGTTTTTTTTTTCTGGACCGTTAGACTTGAGATTTTGGTTGGATTGTACAATAGGGGTTGTTTTTGAAATAATTGGGCCGACCATAAACACAATAACTTCCGAAAGAAACAACTTAGGAACTCGATATTTGTGGAGAAGGTTTGGACCTTAATTACGAAGGCTGAATTCGTGAAAGGGTAAAATCCGCCCAATTATTCCGTAGATGTACCCATTCCAAATTTTATTTTCCCAATATTTCCAAAAATACGGATTAGAAGGGCTGAAACCCAGTACCTTATCGGAGAATGGCAGTTTGAAGGTTCATGCAGAATTTAATGAAGATAATATGAGAAGAAGAATTCAGAATATTGAATATTTGGAGAAAAAAAAATGTTGTAATTTTTTTTCAAATTGTTCTAATGACACGATCATCACGAAATTTTGCACAATGTTGTGCTTCAGCATCTTTGAACTAGCTGCAAGGTTTCATCACGATTGAATCAGTATTTTTTTAGTTGTACCGAAGAAAACCACGAAATTCTACAAATTTTTCCGCAATATCTCCAAAACTAATAGCCGTATCAAATTGAAATATTTTACACTGCTGTGAAATATGAAGCTCGAGTTATAACTGAAATTGTACTCGGATATGATCAATAGCTTCAGAAAAAAAAAATTTTCGAAAAGAATTTTTGAACAAAATTTTTCTTTCAATTGAGTGACTATACAATTCGACAAAATTCTTCTCAAAGTTGCGCGTCGTTATGTTTAAACTAACTGCCAAGTTTCAATCCAATAGCTTCAGTAGTTTCTGAAATATGAGGGAAATAACCCCAAAATTTCAAATGGCTATAACTCCGAAATTATTTGGCTGATTTGGCCCATTAACGAACTCAACTGCGGCATTCTTATTCGCGAACTACTCTACAAGCTTCAAATCGCCAGCTGGTTCCGTCCGACAGTTATCGTGCCAATTCCAATAAACAAAATTCCGTATCTTGCTATTGACTCGAATACTGCATGATAGATGGTTTTTATGGAAAATTTATCCAGATATCTTCTCATTACACCAAAAGATAACAGATTGCAGCTAAGTTACATCCCAGTTTAGAAATATGTTCATCCCAATTCAGTGTATCGTTCACATAGATTCCCAAGAACTTGGTAAATTGAGTTAGTTCTTTTAAAGTGACACAGGTTTTGTGGTACTACTACATTTTCATACTGGAGTATTTCAAGTTGTGCAACAAGGTATTTAAATGTCTTCTGTAGATTTATTTCTTGAGAATTTCGAAAAGTAGGGAATTCTATAGGTTTGTCTGTTCGTTCAGAAGTTTTACTGCAGGGTTATTCGAGTACTTTTATTTTTTTTTTTTTCGAATGAACAATCACAAAGTAACGGACAATATCCATTATTTTTCAGTAAAATTTCAACACTCGATTCTTGATTTCCGTACAAGAAAATGACATAACTGAATCTTCCAACCATGTCTATATACGTGAAAAATTTCCAGTGTTAACAGAAAATAAATTTGAAAAAGCACTGCCGTGAAGGCAGCAACTTTTGCGCGCATGTTCAATGTAGATGACCGCTTCAGCAACGAATTTGAACATGCACGCAAACGCTGCTGCCTTCACGGCAGTGCTTTTTGAAATTTTCTACTGATAAATTACTGGATTTCAATTCGATCAGATCTGTATTTTTGGAAATATTGGAAAAATAAAATTTTGAATGGGTATATCTACGGAATCATTGGGCGGATTTTACCCATTCACCAATTCGACCTTCCTAATTAAGCCCCAAACCTACTCTACAAATATCGAGTTTCTAAGTCGTTTCTTCCGGAAGTTATTGTGTTTACGCAGTCGGCCAAAGATATACCCAATCAAAATTTTATTTTTCCAATATTTCCAAAAATACAGATCAGATCGAATTGAAATCCAGTACTTCATCGAAAGATAACAGTTCGAAGTTTCATACAGAATTTAATGAGGATGATATGATAAGAAAATCATAGAAATTTTTTTTTTCAAATTGTTCTAATGACACGATTATCACGAAATTTCGCAAAAAGTTGTCTTTCAGCATCTCAAAACTAGCTGTGAAGTTTTATCAGGACTGAATCAGTATTTCCGAGTTATACCGAAAAAATCAACGACATCGAGCAGAAAACCTCGAAATTTGACATATTTTTTCCCGATATCTCCAATACTTATGATCGTATCTAACTGAAATTTGGAACACTGCTGTGAAATATGAAGCTTGAAGTGTGAGTGGAATTTATTTTTTGGTATGATGAATGGTTTCCGAAAAAAAAAAAATTTTTTAATTTACTGACAACATGATCCTCACGAAATTTGGCTCAAAGTTGCGCGTCGATATAATTCACCCAAATGCCGAGTTTGAAATAAAAAATAAATAACTTCAAAACTTCGAGTGCCTATAACTCCGAAACTTATCGACCGATTTGGCCCATTAACGAACTTAACCGCGGCATTCTGATGCTATCCTGAAAGTTTAAAGTTGCTAGCTTGCTTCTGTCGAGAGTTACCGTGTCTACGGCCGGACGGCCGGCCGGACAGAATCGATTTTGACACCGGATTCGTCATCAGTGAGTCCAACCTAGTCGATTGAGACCATTTTCGACTCAATCATCGAAAATTACAGAGATTTGGACAAAACGATAGCACGCAAAAAAGTTCCTTCAACATTCGCCAGGTCTTTGGAATTATTTAATTCACTTCATATTTTATCAAATTCATTATTTTCCCAGAGTAAATTCACATTTTGAAGAATACGTAATTACTATGACCTCTATGTCGAGAGGACAACGTTGTGTAGTTACCTGACAGGACAATGAATTTAACCTAACATTTTCAAAATATACACGGTGGAATGTGTCAGAATGTCATGGCCAACCGGGATACTTTATAAAAGTGAATGGGGTACCTATATGTGATAGTTCGATTTCAGATACAACGGTCAAGAGAGTATCCAATGTATAACATTTGACCAGGGATGAATTTCAATGGAACTTGGCAGAACTCTATAATTTCAAATACCCTGAGTGACGAATATTAGAAAAAAGACATGTCAGTCAGAACAGATTTCAGACCATCGTAAGCACAATAACTTCCGAAAGAAACAACTTAGAAACTATTTTATCGCTGAATAGGTTTGGACCTTGATAACGAAGGCCGAACTCGTGAATGGGTAACATTCACCCAATGATTCCGCATATATACCCATTCGAAATTTTATTTTCCTAATCGAGAACCGATTTTGGCATGGAATTCATGTCCTACCCAGTCATTAGAGATTTTATTCGGCTAAATGTTTGAAAATAACAGACATTTAGTCGAAACGATAGCACACTGTACCCTTGAACATGCGAGCAAATCAAATGAAACTTCGTTTTGTAGAAATTAAGAGACATCTTTTAATAGACGACTTCGGCCCAAGTTGCCAACCCTCAATTTTCTTCACAAATATATAATACTATCACTGGGGAACGGGAATTCCAGGACAAATTCGACATGATAAGGTTCGCGTTATTTGTAAATATCCGTAAAAGATGCCTCGGCTTCTCAAACAAGATAATTCCTTCCAAATATAGGGTTTTGTTGAGATCATCTCTGATTTGCTGAAATTTAAGTTGGGATTCCTGATTTCATGTTAATAGTGTCAAATTTATAGAGGATATGTTCCGCAAATCAACTTGGTTATTTCGGTTGCTGGTTTTCCATTCCGTTGATTCCTGAAAAAAAAGTTAATTACGGAATTTGATCGATGAAAAAACGTTTTTTCCATCACCAGAACGATAGTCAATGTTCTATGGTAACATATCCATAGCATAGAACAATCTGTAATAATTTTATGATCCATAGAACATAGAAGAGTCAACAATCAACAATGGGAAAAATTACTTTATATGGTCTATGGATCATGAGGTAATTAAAGATTGTTCTATGCTATGGATATGTTACCATAAAACATTGATTGTCGTTCTGGTGCATAGACTTAATATGTCTATGTTCTGGTGACAGAAAGATTGCTCATTCGTCAATAAAATTTCGTGTAAACCTTTTTTTTTTCAGGAAATAACCAAATATTTCATATTTACAGAACGGAAAACCGGCAACCGAAATGACCAAGTTGATTTGCGGAACATATCTTTTATAAACTTGACACTGTTAACATGAAATCAGGAATCCCAACTTAAATTTCAGCCTAACAAAAACCTATATTTGGAAGGAATTATCTTGTTTGAGGAGCCGAGGCATCTTTTACGGATATTTATAAATAACGCGAACCTTATCATGTCGAATTTGTCCTGAAATTCCCGTTCCCCAGTATAGTAAATTTGTGAAGACAATTGTGGGTTGGCAACTTGGGCCGAAGTCGTCTATTCATTATGCCAAAGCTACGAAATTCGATATTAACTCAAAATCTATTATGTTGAGAGTTCTTTCCAAAGAGACAAATCCGATGAAGTTCAAATCTAGTTTTTGGTGGTAAAATGGAGGCTTGAAGATCCATGCAAAATTTCGACGAAATCTGATGGATTCATTTTGAGATATTTACCAGTATATTCAATATTTTTTACGTGCTCATTCAGGAAACAAGGGTGTTATCATTTTGCTCGAATTTTTACTTAGGAAAAGGCCTAGAGCCTTGAATTTTTCAGGGTAGGTTAAGACCGTGAATATCTCGGTTTATTTCGATTAGGGATAAGGGGCAAAATACTCTAACTGAATTTTTCTTTTCTCCATAAAAAATAAATGCCAAATTTCGTGAGAATCTTATCAGGAGGAAAATGAACTAAATCTTGGAAGTTCTTTTCAAAGATATGAATCCGATTAAGTTCAAATCTAGTATTTGGTTGTAAAATATCGGCTTGAAGATTCATGCAAAATTTCGACGGATTAATTTCGAGATATTCACTAGTTCACTATTTTTTACGTGCTTGTTCAGGAAACAGTCAATCATATTGCTCAACTGTCTTACTAAGGAAAAGACCTAGAGAGTCTTGAAATTTTCAGAGAAGGTTGAGAGCTTGAATATCTCGGTTTATTTCGATAAAGGGTTCAATCTGAATTTTGTTCTTTTGTTTTACCAAAATTCCATTTTTTACGGATATTTATAAATAACGCGAACCTTATCATGCCGAATTTGTCCTGAAATTCTCGTTCCCCAGTGGTAGTAAATTTGTGAAGAAAATTGTGAGTTGGCAACTTGGGCCGAAGTCGTCTATTCGGTTCTCGGTTCTTCTTTCAGCTGAACTTTCACGAAGGTCAAAATTAGGAAAATTTCGTGTCAGACTGACAGGTCCGAGGGAATAATTTGCTCAAGCCCCGAACCTTCTATCGTTTGTGGAGAAAATTTAAATTAAAATAATTTCAACGGACCTGGAACAGAAGATTCACCCCTGCAACCAACCGGAAATCGATTTTTTCCGCCTTGTTTATGCCTCTAGATGCCCCGATGCGATTTTATCAGATCGGACATAGCGGTAATTTAAAAAAAAATTCCCGACTTAACTGGATTTTATCGGGGACACTGAAGTAGTAAAATTGCAAATTTTTTTTGTGTTGATGGAAGTCCGGTTTTCTTTGTATTCAAATTTGTGGTGTGATCTTATCAACTGATAGTTAAGTTCTTTTCAAGTATTTCTGTTTTCTTTTGGTTCGATTTTAATTTTTTTTTGGAAACGTCGGTTTTATTCAATCTATCGAACGAAATTGTTACCGTTGGATCTTGGATACCGAAACGAAGGGCGTTTTTGCATGAGTTCTTGTCCAAGTAAACATTTTTTCTTTTATGAGAACCTTCATATTTTTTTCCGCAAACTACTGATAGGATATTTTTGCGCGCAGGTTCTAGGGGAACAGCGTGCTAACGTTTTGTCCAAATGCCTGTAATTTTGGATGATTGAGCCGAAAATGGTCTCAAACGACTAGGTTGGATTCAATCATGACGAATCCGGTGTCAAAATCGATTCTGTCCGGCCGGCCGTGGACACGTTAACTGTCGAATGAAGTGAGCTAGCAACTTGAAACTTTCAGGGTAGGTCACGCATCAGAATGCCGCGGTTGAGTTCTTTAATGGGCCAAATCGGTCAAACAGTTTCGGAGTTATAGGCACTTGAAGTTTTGAAGTTATTTATCTTTTATTTCGGAAACTACTCGAGCGATTGGATGCTAACTTGACAATTAGGTGTAGTATAACAACGCGCAACTTTGAGCCAAATTTTGTCAGTAAATTAAAAAAAAATTTTTTTTTCGAAAACCGTTCATCATTTCCAGAAAAAATTCACACTCAGACTTTGAGCTTCATATTTCACAGCAGTGTACCAAATTTCAGTTCGATACGATCATAAGTTTTGGAGATATCGGGAAAAAATATGTCAAATTTCGAGGTTTTTTCTCCATATCGTTTTATCGGTATAACTCGAAAAATACTGATTCAATCTTGATAAAACTTCTCAGCTAGTTTTGAGATGCTGAAAGACAACTTTATGCAAAATTTCGTGCTGATCGTGTTAATAGAACAATTCGAAAAAAAAAATTCCGTGATTTTCTTATCATATCATCCTCATTAAATTCTGTATGAACCTTCGAACTGTTATTTTTCGATGAAGTACTGGATTTCAATTCGATCTGATCTGTATTTTTGGAAATATTGGTAAAACAAAATTTTGAATGGGTATATCTGCGGAATCATTGGGTGGATTTTACCTATTCACGAATTCGGCCTTGGTAATTAAGGTCCAAACATTCTCTACAAATATCGAGGGAATGGGTAAAATCTGCCCAACGATTCCGTAGATATACCCCTTCAAAATTTTATTTTTCCAATATTTCAAAAAATACAGATTAGATCGAATTGAAATCCAGTAGTTTATCGAAAAAAAATCTAGAAAAGCTGGCTGGCCGGCCGTTGACACGGTAACTGTCGAACGGAGACAGTTAGCGACTTGAAACTTGTAGGGTAGTTCGCGCATCCAAATACCGCGGTTGAGTTCGTTAATGGGCTAAATCGGCCAAATAGTTTTGGAGTTATGGCAATTTGAAGTTTTGAGGTTATTTCCCTCACATTTCAGAAACTACTGAAGCAATTGAATTGAAACTTGGCAGTTAGTTGAAGCAAAACGACGTGCAAATTTGAGAGAAATTTCATTGAAATCTCATGGTCACTAAATTGAAAAAAAAAATTTCCGAAAATTTTTTTTTTCTGAAACCATTGTTCATACCAGAGAATAATTCAGTAGTAGGTACTTAGAGCTTCATATTTCACAGCAGTGTGCCAAATTTTTGTTCTATACGGCTATTAGTTTCCGAGATATTGGGAAAAAATATGTAAAATTTCGTGGTTTTCTTCTCGATATCGTTGTTTTTTTCGGTATAACTCAAGAAACACTGATTCAATCGTGATGAAACTTTGCAGCTAGAACAAAGATGCTAAAGGATAACATTGTGCGAAATTTCGTGATGATCACCTCATTAGAACGATTTGAAAAAAAAAATTTTTTTTTCAAACATTCAATATTCTTCGATCTTCCCATCATATTACCCCCATTTAATTCTGTATAAACCTTTAAACTGTCATTTTTCGATAAAGCACTGTATTTCAATTCGATCTAATCTGTATTTTTGGAAATATTGGGAAAATTTTGAATGGGTATATCTGGGGAATCATTGGGTGGATTTTACCCATTCACGAATTCTGCCTTCGTAATTAAGGTCCAAACCTTCTCTACAAATATCGCGTCTCTATGTCGTTTCTTTCGGAAGTTATTGTGTTTACTGTCCGGCCGTTGTAGAGTAGGTTTGGGGCTTAATTACGAAGGCAGAATTCGTGAATGGGTAAAATCCACCCTATGATTCCGGAGATACACCCATTCAAAATTTTATTTTCCCATTATTTCCAAAAATACAGATCAGATCGAATTTAAATCAAGTACTATATCGAAATATGACAGTTTGAAGGTTTATACAGAATTTTATGAGGATAATATGATTAGAAGATCAGAGGATATTGAATATTTGAAAAAACGATCATCACGAAATTCGGCACAGAGTTGTCCATCAGCATTTTCGAACTGATTATCAACTTTCATATTGATTGAACTCGCAGTTTTTGAGTTATTCCGAAAAAACGATATCGAGGAAAAAATCCACGAAATTTCACATACTTTTTCTCAATATCTCCGAAAATACTAACCGTATCGAATTGAAATTCAGTACACTGCTGTGAAATATGGAGCTCGAGGTATCCTCAGAATTTTTCCAAAATGTAATGAATAATTTCCGAGAAAAAAAATTTTTTTTTAAAAATTTTGAAGAAAAGTTTCTTTTTAGTTTACTGACGGCACGATCCCAACGAAATCTTGCGAAAAGTTGCGATTCCTCCGGTTACAACTTACTGCCAAGTTTCAATTCAATCGCTTGAGTAGTTCTTGAAATATCAAGGACATAACCTCAAAACTTTAAATGGCCATAAATCCGAAAACCTTTGAACGATGTTGCCCATTAAAAAACTTAACCTTCGCATTTTGAAATACAACCAACCTTGAAATTTTGAAATCGATATGTTCCCCTGTACGCCCCAATTGTGCGTACGGCCGTACGGCCACTGGCCGGTTAGAAACGATTTTGACACCGGATTCGTCATCAGCCAGTCCAACCTAGTCGTTTGAGACCATTTTCGGCTCAAAATTCGAAAATTACAGACAGTTGGACAAAACGATAGCACGCTGTTCCCCAGAACATGCGCGCAAAAAAAACCATAAGATATATGCGGATGGAATATCTACTGAAATAATATCGCACCTTGGGGTTCATTTCAGAAGTTGTTGCATACTCCATTCACTTTCATAAACTATCCCGGTTGACCATTATTTAGGTCTGTCAAGTTTTTACTTAAAACTTAAATCATTCTCAAAGACGTTGCCAAATGTCAATGCCAATTTCTACTCTCAATCTCAACATAATCATCACGCTTGTAAACTAAAAATGCCGAAGGTAGTTTTGAAGAAAAAGAGACAAAGTATCAGGATGTGCTATATGATGAATTGAAATCTGCTTTTTCTGATAGTAACCCTGATAATTTAGAATCACTAAATTATCACAAGCTATCAAACATTTTCGAAGTATGTGAGTGAAAACCTAGTGTATCTTTCACATAGATTCCCAAGAACTTTGTAAACTGAGTAAGTTCTTTTAAGGTGACACAGGTTTTGTAGTACTACTACATTTTCATCCGGGGTATTTCAAATTGTGCAACAAGGTATTTAAATGTCTTCTGTAGACTTATTTCTTGAGAATTTCGAAAAGTAGGGAATTCCATTTGTCTGTTCGTTTAGAAGTTTTACGGCAAGGTTATTCGAGTACTTTTTTTTTCTTTCGAATGAACTATCACAAAGTAACGGACTAGGCTATCCATTATTTTTCAGGGAAATTGCAACATTCAATACATATACATATTATGTGAATTATTGAATTCACATAATATTTTCGAATTCGAATTCATTATTTTCCCAAAGTAAATTCACATTTCGAAAAGTACGTAATTACTACGACCTCTATGTAGAGAGGACAACGTTGTGTAGTTATCTGACAGGAAAATGACTATAACCTAACATTTTCAAACTATACACGGTGAAATGTGTCAGAATGTCATGGCCAACCGGGATAATTTATAAAAGTGATTGAAGTATATTTACAGTTAATCGTTCCACTCCAACTGAAACTTTTATGAATTTTTTACAGAATACAATCACTTCAATACACTCAATTCTTCGAAATAGATTCCTTTCAATAAACGACTTAATTCTTAAAAAAGTAGAACACGAAATTGATACCTGTATAATAAAAGCAGACTAAACTAATACATACAAAAGGAGACATAACAATATGAAGGTAACTTGTGGTTGTCTTTCACATCGAAGTCAAAAGTGGCATTCTCTTATTTTTTCATTTTAATTGTTGGTATTTTCCATGCTTCTCCTTGAATGAAGGTTTGATTTCGATCTGAATTGATATATAACTTTCTTCCATTCAAAGCGCTTACAGTTACAAATCAATAACACGTTTTTTCTATCCATTAAAAAAAAATCAAATAAAACCGATGGAACGAACATAAGACACAACGAACACAATATACCACATAACAAGATAGAGTTTTCTTGTTATTGATACGCTATTTAACACATATTGACATATCTCGTTCTCAATTTTTTTCAACATGTTCGATTGTCTACATCCCTAGTTTTTCATTCAACTCAATCGATCTTGATTTTCTACCAAATTACTGAATATCGTATGTCGATTGATAGTATTGTATTTCTGGCAACAATGGGTCTTGTTATGAATAAGCAGGTGAGATGAATTTTATTCCTTTTTACACGTTTTATGTCAATCTGATGTTGACGTGGAATACGTCTAGTTTTAGGGGATATTCTGATTCAACATATCGGTTGAATTTTTTGCGTGCATTTTTTAGGGGGACAGCGTGCTTTCGTTTTGACCAAAAGTCTGTAATTTTTGATATTTTTCCAGATAATAGTGTCCGTTGTCAAAATCGATTCTGTCCGGCAGACCTTATGCACGATTACGAGAGTATGGAGGATTCTATTGACTTGAAAATTTAAGGGTTGGGTTGCATTTCAAAATGCGAAGGTAACTTTCGTTAATGGGCAAAATCGGTCAAATGGTTCCGGAGTTATAGCCATTTGAAGTTTTGAGGTTATTTCCATGATATTTCGAGAGCTACTGGAGTTATTGAATAGACAACTTCGGCCCAAGTTGCGAACCCACAATTTTCTTCACAAATTTAATATCACTGGGGAACGGGAATTTCAGGACAAATTCGACATGATAAGGTTCGCGTTATTTATAAATATCCGTAAAAGATACCTTGGCTCCTCAAACAAGATAATTCTTTCCAAATGCAGGGTTTTGTTAAGATCGTCTCTGATTGGCTGAAATTTAAGTTGGGATTCCTGATTTCATGTTGATAGTGTCAAATTTATATAGGATATGTTCCGGTTGCCGGTTTTCCATTCCGTAAATATGAAATATTCGGTTGGTTCCTGAAAAAAGGTTAATTACTGAATTTGATTGGTGAAAAAACGTTCTTTCTGTCACCAGAACGACAGTCAATGTTCTATGGTAACATATCCACAGCATAAAACAATCTCTATTTACTTTATGATCTATAGAACATAGAAGAGACAACAATCAACAATGGAAAAATTACTAGGTATGGTCTATGGATCATAAGGTACATGAAGATTTTTCTATGCTATGGATTTGTTATCATAGAACATTGTGGGTTGGCAACTTGGGCCGAAGTCGTCTTTTGGAACTTGGCAGTTTGTAGGAGAATAAGGACTTGCAACTGTTTGCTGAATTTTGTTGGGATCGTGCAATCAGTCAATTGAAAAAAATATTTGTGAAAATTTTTCTCGAAACAATTTTTTTTTTCGGAAATTATTGATTAAAATTAGAAAAAATTTCGGTCATACCTTGAACTCCATATTTCACTACAAGGTACCAAATTTCAGTTTGATACGATTATAATTTCTGAAGATATTGTGAAAAAATATGTCAAATTTCGTAGTTTTTTCCACGGTATCGAAATTTTCCGAAATAACTCAAAAAAACCTAAGCAGAGCACTGCCGTGAAGGCAGCAACTTTTGCGCGCATGTTCAAATTCGTTGCCAAAGCGGTCATCTCCTTTGAACTTGCGCGCAAAAGTTGTTGACTTCAAGTCAGTGCTTTTTTTATCTGTTCAATTTCAGTTCATGTATTTCATATTGTCTTTGACAAGGGACTCTTGGTTTCCGAAACGTGCGTTAGACGCAGAAAGTGTAAGTGGATTAGAGAGTAGTCACACACTGTTTTGTTAAACAATTGGGTTGAACTCCCTGAAGAAGAATCCATGGTCAAATTCAATTCTGTCAGCCAGCCGTCCGTATATTTTCTAACATTCGAAGGACAGGAGCTAGCGACTTGAAATTGTCAGATTGAGTTCGGACTCCAAATATCTCGGTTATGTTCGTTAATGGGTGGAATCGGTTCGATAGTTTCGGAGTTAGGCCCATTTGTAATTTTGAGGTTAATTCCTTGATATCTCATGAAGTATTGACTCGATCAAATTGAAACTTCGTGAACAGTTTTGGAATACCAACGCGCAACTTAGAGCAAAATTCCGTGTGAATCCAGCTGTTAGAATATTTCAAAAAAAAATTTATTCGAAAATTTTCAGAATTTTTGATGAAAAAATTTTTTTTTCTTAAAATATTGATTAGATTCCAATGGAATTTGGCACAAACCTTAAAGTCAGTGTTCAACAACAATGTTCCAAATTTCTATTCGATACGATATTTACTTTCGGAGATATAAGAAAAAATATGTGCCAAATTTAGTTGGTATTTGAAATTACAAACGCAATCAGATTGAAACTTCGTAATCAGGTGGAGATTACCAACACGCAACTAGGAGCAAAATTTCATTTTGATCAAGTAGTTAGAATTTGAACAAGTGCGTAAAAGCTCTAGACCACACGTCAGTGCTTTTCTAGATTTTTTTGAGCATGTTCGGATTAGTGGGAGAAAAGCACATTGATTTCTTCTTAAATTATTCGAATGACACAATCACGAAATTTCGCACAAAATTGCTCATCAGTATTCACCAACTAGTTACCAAGGTTCACCATGATCTGATTAGTATTTTTCGAGTCATTTCGGAAATAACACCGAAAATGGGGAGAAAACACGGAATTTCTCATATTTTTTTCGCAAAATTTTATGAAAGTTGCGCGTCCGTTATCTTCAACTCATAACAAACTTTCAATCCAATTGCATAGGTCACGAGCAGTTTTGACAGTTGGGAGAGATTGGAGGACCAACAATAACCTAAAATGCATTGTTTACTATGAGAAAAAGCGATTTCTCTCGTGATTTCGTATTCATTTGGAAATTTTGGATTGATATATTCACTTTTTTTTGAAAAGGATAGTATAAATTTGGTATACATATTATGAAATTAGTCCCTGACTTCATATACAGGCAAATAAACAGACCTTTGGTTAGTTCAGTCAACAGTCTTTTCGTGTGTTGTAGTAAATTATATAGGCACCTTGTTACTTTCATATGGAGGTAAAATATTGCGGAAACATTTTGTGATATCATAGTGCTAATAAATTTCTCATTCCTAGATACTGCCAGTTATTTCTCTGTGTGTAGTAGATAGGAACAGTGTATTGACACAGTGGATGGTTTTTGTTCCTAAAATACGACTCAAGGGTGATTTAGATCTTTTTTTGTGAAAACAATCAGGAATGTTTATCAAAAACTTACGATTTTACGAAAATTCCCTACCTGGTATCAATCGGCATACCCAAAGAAAACATTGGCAGTAGTAATACTGCACCTTAAGTGAGAATCATCTAAAAATTTGCCTGCATTGAGTATCTGAATGGAAATATCTTTTATAAATCCTGTCTTGTTCAAGTAATAAAGAAATGTTTATTAAGAACTTATGATTTTCAAATATTCCATAACCCGAATCGTTCGGTATGCCCTACCAAAATAACCTACATGATATTACTCGACTAATCATGAAAATCAGCTGAATTTCGATGTCATTGCATACCTGAATGTCAATGGTATGAATCAATCCTATCTAATTCAAGTTTTATTGATTGTCCAGACTAATATACAACCTATGTTCTTTGCCGAGGTAACTGACAAGTTGCAAAGTAACATTTATTCTGTGAATTTCCATTTTAGAGCGCAGTTCTTTATTGAATTAATTCAGAAAATATGATTTTCTCCTTCACAACCAATAGAATATTCTTATTTCTCTTATTTATAATGGATACATTGAGTTCCTCTCCACATCTGGTTAGTACGTACCATTCAAATGAAAATACTTCAACAACTCATTGGTAGTTTTCATCGATTTGATGTTGATTATTCGACCTTGAATACCTGAATTTACTTCAAAAAAAAGGTTTTAAATTGTATTTCTTGCCTTACTAAACCAAGCAACATGCAACAACACATTCAACCAGCAAGAATTGTATTTATTCGAAAAATTCCATAAATTAAGTCAAGCTGTTACGGTTACGAGATATCAAGTAGTTTGGATATAGTTCCTAGATAATGCAATAGTGAATATTTCAGTCCAAAATGTCCAAATTCATACAAAATCACAAGCCCAATCGCTTTTTCCCATAGTAAACAATGCATTTAAGGTTATTGTTGGTCCTCCAGTCTCTCCCAACTGTCAAAACTGCTCGTAACCTGAAATATTGGGTGAATAACCTCAAAAATTTCGGATGGTTATGTCTTTCGAATCATTGGGCGAATTTAACCCATTCACGAATTCAACTTTCGTAATTAAGCCCCAAACCTACTCCACAAATATCGAGTCTCCACGTCGTTTCTTTCGGAAGTTATTGTACTTACGAATTCGTGAATGGGTAAAATCCACCCAATGATTCCGGGGATATACCCATTCAAAATTTTATTCTCCTTATTATATCTCCGAAAATACAGTTTAAAATCTAATTGGAATCCTGTACCTGATTGGTTCATGCAGAATTTCATGAGGAACATATAAAAAGAATCCGAATCTATCCATCAGGAAGTAGAGAAAGTAAGTTCATAGGATTTTTTCCCTTAAAAGTACCCTAACGAATAACTCTCTGGATTTACATACCGTAATAAGGAAACACCCTGTATATAGCCGCTGTAGTTAATTTCAATTCTTCCTTCAACTTCGGCTGAATATTTCCTAAAAAGTACCTAAGGAACTGTTCGAATTTTTAGGATTGAAAAAAAAATATTTGAACCTAGTATTATGTATCTCTTTCACATTACATTCTACAAAAAACTTAAATACTAAACAGTAGGAAGTTTAACATGTTTCTTTCTTTTTCAAATTCATCGAAAGCACCACAACTCTAATTGTTGCCATCAGCTTGAATAAACACTTATGGAAGTTACAAAAATATTGTTTTCATCATAATGCTTATTTACACACTATGCGCCCTCTGTTGGTGGAGCTCCGAACAAGAAAAACCTCTGAACCATAGATTAGTAAATCAGGGAGGAAACATAGGAAACTTCCTATCTACCAATCTATGGTTCACAGGTTTTTCTTGTTCGGACCTGCACAAACAAAGGGCGCATAGTGTATACATATAGGAAACTATGTGACACCATGACGCGACAGACATCTTTCCTCTGAAATATACAATGAACTCTATATTATATAGTAGTAATGTAGAGTTCTATGGAAATATATATGAAATCTGAATTACGTGTTGCCTATTTATAAACAAGAAATTAAAAACATACTATAAAGATGGATAGTGGATTTCATCAATTTCAATCTTAATACTCAATGATCTACAGTGACTCTTGATAAAGTACTTTAATTTAATCCTGTTCCTTGATACTGTTGATTGAAAATCATATTCAGCAGAATTTAGTTTCAATTTCCATTCATACACAAATCAATGATAAATATTTCGAAGCGTAGTTTCGTTATAATATAACTTGTTTAATTCTGAACTCATTAAGATTGGAAAGAACATATATTCTCAAAATTATTCAAAGTATGCAGTTTCAAAAATTCCCCTATAGCCATTTTATGAGGATACTCAATGCTGTAGAATTGAGAGCCATTTTCTTAGCTTTCGACCCAACGGTAGGCATAAAAGAATAAAAGATAGAGACGTCTGTGCATGTCACTATGAAAAAGAACAATCAATGAATCAATTAACTTTACTGTTCTACTCAAATTTTTCACAGCGCCATCTCATAATTTTTTGTGGAAGTAGGTAGCGATGAAATTTCCAGGATTTTGATACTTCTGCTTTTGCTCCATAGATGTCACTATTAACGTAAAACCAACGTTCTGAAAATAAAACATTAATTTGCCCATTCTTGCTATACCATTTATTTCACCATCAGATCAAGCTGTAGGTAGCAAATTGAAGCAATTTAAGGAAGGCTCAAGGTGGGTTTCACACATAATTGTCTCATAACAATCACCACACTGAGTGGAATACAATCATCCTTTTTAGATTTGAAAGAAAACAAACATTTCAAGAAAACTTTTAATACAAAAACGTTAAGAAAATACAAGCTTCAATAAAACAGGACAACTATAAATATCAGCAACAATGGTAACATCATAACAATTAAAAAGTTAAACTCTCCGACCTATCATCCTCCATAACAACATCATCATCATCATCGGAATGAAGCATTTCTTCATCTTCCTCCAGTTCAGCTTCTTGAGAATCTTCTTCCATTATCTCGCTTGTTTGGGTGTTACCGTGAATATCTTTATTTTTCAAATTTCCCAAGAAGAAGGCATCTTCGCAGTTGTGGTACACCAAAAGAGCCTTAACCTTATAAATTAACTGTTCCAACACCAGACGAAAACTAGGAATATGCGACACTACAGCGAGATTCTTGAACATCTTCGACTGACAACAAAGGTGATGTATAAACCTCGTGCTCGTCTGCATGGACTTGAGGATGTCCACTACCGTCTCCATTTTAGAAGGAAACATCACATCGAACAGAGGCAAACCAAGTTCTATAAAGATTTTAATGATGGGTATCGATTTTTTCAGAAATGCAGACAATAAAGTGTTCTGTCTGTTCTTAACAGTCCTGGCCATTTCCATCAATTGGAACATCATGTTTGTCGTGTTCTTCCACAATATTAGCTGATCTAATTTTAGAGTCCTAACTTCTTGAACACTTTCTCTCGTCCCACGTCTCTCTATTTGTTCGCTTATCTTTATCATGAATTTAACTTCTTTCTCGACGTTCACACGTAAGGCTACACATTTCGTTACAAACTGAAGCTTTTGAAGGTTTGCGAGGTAGCTTCAACTTTTTTTGGGAAGTGTCACGTTTCGTCCCGGCTTAGTTTGGGGGAACTCGTCAGGGCATGCTCCAAACTAAGCCGTTTACATGCCTACGTGAGTGGACACCCCTTGTGAGGACCACAAGGGAGTGTACCAGACCGTTGGGGATGAGCGTATATCCGAGATCTTGAGAGGATCCAACCGGGACAGCGTGCGCGCTAGCGCCCCCTGTACGTTGACCGATGATGTTGGCCAAGCGTTACAGGCAGATAACGCATAGTACTTAAGACGCAAGATGGTACTGCGCGCGCGACTTAAGTAAGAGCTGAAAGAGGGCGCTCGCTACAAAACAAAACATGGAAATTTGAATAGTTTATTATGGCCAAAGACGGAACGAAGTCATTTTTAGATTTGAAAGAAAACAAACATTTCAAGAAAACTTTTAATACAAAAACGTTAAGAAAATACAAGCTTCAATAAAACAGGACAACTATAAATATCAGCAACAATGGTAACATCATAACAATTAAAAAGTTAAACTCTCCGACCTATCATCCTCCATAACAACATCATCATCATCATCGGAATGAAGCATTTCTTCGTCTTCCTCCAGTTCAGTTTCTTGGGTATCTTCTTCCATTATCTCGCTCGTTTGGGTGTTACCGTGAATATCTTTATTTTTCAAATTTCCCAAGAAGAAGGCATCTTCGCAGTTGTGGTACACCAAAAGAGCCTTAACCTTATAAATTAACTGTTCCAACACCAGACGAAAACTAGGAATATGCGACACTACAGCGAGATTCTTGAACATCTTCGACTGACAACAAAGGTGATGTATAAACCTCGTGCTCGTCTGCATGGACTTGAGGATGTCCACTACCGTCTCCATTTTAGAAGGAAACATCACATCGAACAGAGGCAAACCAAGTTCTATAAAGATTTTAATGATGGGTATCGATTTTTTCAGAAATGCAGACAATAAAGTGTTCTGTCTGTTCTTAACAGTCCTGGCCATTTCCATCAATTGGAACATCATGTTCGTCGTGTTCTTCCACAACATTAGCTGATCTAATTTTAGAGTCCTAACTTCTTGAACACTTTCTCTCGTCCCACGTCTCTCTATTTGTTCGCTTATCTTTATCATGAATTTAACTTCTTTCTCTACGTTCACACGTAAGGCTACACATATCGTTACAAACAAAACATGGAAATTCGAATAGTTTATTATGGCCAAAGACGGAACGAAGTCATTTTTGGTTTTCAAATCGTTGTATTGCAGGGCTACTTTCGATAATAACTCGTGCAGATACGACACTTTGAGCTCCTGGAAGTATTTTTCCAAAATATACTTAGTATCCTCAATGCACCTTTTTTCAGTGTACGGTAAAAATTTCGGCATCGTCCAATGTTTGAACACTATGTCATCGCCTAATTTCAAGATCAACTCCACTCGATGTTTGTTTTGTTCGCTTCCGAGTATAATATCCACTATCCGAAAGAGCAGAACGCCCTGAGACAGCACCGCACAGTATTTAAGATGTGGAATGAGAATCTCAACAAGTATCCTCCTGTTCTTCTTAGCTTTCTCGGATTTTTTGTAGTTCGGATTCAAAACTTTATGAAGGTTGTTGATGAACTCTGAAGGGTTCGTAGACGCACTCAAAATTATATGGAATATCTCCAAGTAGTAAGTGTAGCACATTAAAAGATCGCAATGGGATTCGTCGAGTCCCTCTGGAATAGCAGTTTCGAGGGATTGAGTCAAGTCGGAGAAACTATAAATGATCGTGTTAAGATCTTTATCGATTGCCTTGAGTTGATCGTCTGGTTCCATATTATTTTGCGTGAAATCTGTCTGATCGCACAGAGTGACCTTGAAACCTTTAACTAAGTCCTTTAAGATCAAAACTAAGATTGGATACCCCAGAAAACTTTCTCTGTCCCTCCCTTTGGAATATCTAATTAATTTCAACAGGGACAAAAAATCGATTTCTCTGAAATTGATGTTATTCTCCTTGACGCATTTTGTTGTACATTTCAGTCCCTTCTGAGAAGTACCAGCAGGTGGTTGCGTCTCTCTGGCGCTCAACGCAGAAGAGGTCGATGCAACTGTATCGTCGAGCAGAGCTTTACTTTGTTTTAGTTTTCTTTTTACCGGTTTCTTCTTCGTTTCGATCACCTGTTTAGTTTTAAAACAATCGTGGAAGTAAACTTGAGGAAATGAATGCTCGGTAATTCCGGTCAAGCAGTCTTTAAAGATGGATTCGAGCTTGACCAGTAGCTCTAATCTGTCCTTCAACAAGTCTTGTAATATTGACACTTGGGTAGGGGAATCACACAACGACATAACTTTGCTCATCGCGCTTAAAACTTCTTTTAAGTAGTTTACGGTGTGGAATAAACTGTCGGCGACTTGTTTTAACTGGTCGCATTTGAGGTGGTCAAGATCCTCGACTTCTGGTAGTATAAAAGAGCAACTGATGAAGGACATGAACAATTCAGAAACTGCAGGGTTCTTGAATTTTTCTAATATCAATATTCTGGAACATAAAGAGGAAATACATTAATCTTTGCAGCCGTTTCTGATTTGTGAAAAATAAATTTTATATGTTAGTGGTTGTTGAATTTCTATTATAATTAATTCATAATAAGAATTCACAAAATATGAGAAATTATCGGTCAAAAATCAAATATTCTCATTGTTGGATAACAACAATTTCATTTCACAAATTCTTCGTCTACTATCGAAGTCGTGTCTAACGGCCGATCGTAACCACAATAACTTCAGAAAGAAACAACTTAGAGGCTCGATATTATAAGAGCAGATTCAGAGTTGAATAGGGGTTTTTCCTTTAAACGAAAATGCAGCAATTTTCATGAAAAACCTTTTGAACATCACATTTCAAACATATAATTTCAATATTATATTTTTAAAAAAATGTTTGATCACCTAAAACTGAAAAATAAAAATGGAGATTTTCATTTAAAGCGATTTGTCTTGAGAGCACAATATGGCAACGTCGAATTCATCTTTCTCGGAAAGAAAAGGTCGTCAAATGTGCTTAGGAAAACGGAGACAGCTATACTTCGATCTGATTAGAGTAGAAGACAGCGACCAAGGAATAGAAAAAGAGGAGCACAGACTGTCATATTACTGACAAATCCCAAACGGAAATTGTTTGGTTATATTGACAAACAACACGTGTGTACCACAGAATAGGAATAAATATTTCATTATTCTATAGCAGAAAGAGCTATTCTACTAAACAGCGTTGTCACTTCGTGCATGCCTGGCAAATCCCAAACCCCAATTTTGAATACTTTCTGAAGGTAATTTGGGAAAATGATGAATCAAACCCATAATAATTATGTTCAAATTTGCATTCGCAGTAATAAACCAAATTCAGGAAAAACCCCCATTATGGCAGCCAAATTCGTGAATTAGTTAAATTCACCTAATGATCTCCGTGGACATATCCATTCGGAATCTTATTTTAACAATATTTCCCAAAAAATTCCAATAAACCACTGGCGTTAAGTCAGCTGCTTTGACGCGCGTCTTCAAATCAAATTGTTTCAATCGAGACGAAATTTTGCATCACCATTTGCCAACTAGTAACCGAATTTCATCATGATTCGATCAGTATTTTTTGAGTTATTACGGAAATAAAAACGATACCATGGAAAAAACACGACATTTTTTTTCCAAAATATTGAAATCAAGGTTTATACAAAATTTCATCGAAATTTGATGAATCAAATAAACGGAATCATTTAGGCTGCAGACTTTTCCTGAAAAATTTTGAACTCTTAGATTTTCTTTTCAAAGTTAGAGCACATACGATCGGACAGTCCTTTATGACTATTTCCGTAATAAAATCAAACATTGCAGCATTTGGGCATAATTATAACGCTCCTGATCATTGAAATTAACAATTTATACTCCTTTCACTAACATAAAGTTGGTAGGAAGCCCTTGAAATGGGTTTACCAAGTATTTGTAACTAATGAATTTTTTTTAGCTGCATGAGAAGTTTCTATGGTTGTTATCCATGATTTGACAGTTGGGAATGTCAAACTGAGTTGACATTTCTGTTCAGTAAGGTTTGACAATAGACGACTTCGGCCCAAGTTGCCAACCCACAATTTACTTAGCAAGTTTACTTTCACTGGGGAACGGGAATTTCAAGACAAATTCGACATGATGAGGTTCGCGTTATTTATAAATACCCGTAAAACATGCCTCGGCTCTTCAAACCAGATAATTCCTTCCAAATATAGGTTTTTGTTAAGATCGTCCCCGATTGGCTGAAATTAAAGTTGGGATTCCTGATTTCATGCAAACAGTATCAATTTTCATAGGATACGTTCCGAAAATCAACTCTGTTGTTTCGGTTGCCGATTTTCCGCTCCGTAAATATGAAATATTCGGATGGTTCCTGGAACAAGCGCGTGAAAAAGGTTATTTACGGAATCTGGTTGATGAAAATGCGGTCGATTTACTGTCACCAGAACTATTTTCTATGGTAAATATCCATAGCATAGAACAATCATGTTTACTTTAGGTTTGTTTTGGTTCCGAGTTCAGAACCACAGACTATTGGTCTATGCTAGAACCGTCCCGAACAGATCTGAACTCGGAACCAAAACAAACCTAAAGTAAACATAGATTGTTCTATGCTATTGATATTTACCATAGAAAATCGTTCTGGTGACAGTAAATCGACCGCATTTTCATCAACCAGATTCCGTAAATAACCTTTTTCACGCGCTTGTTCCAGGAACCATCCGAATATTTCATATTTACGGAGCGGAAAATCGGCAACCGAAACAACAGAGTTGATTTTCGGAACGTATCCTATGAAAATTGACACTGTTTGCATGAAATCAGGAATCCCAACTTAAATTTCAGCCAATCGGGGACGATCTTAACAAAAACCTATATTTGGAAGGAATTATCTGGTTTGAAGAGCCGAGGCATGTTTTACGGCTATTTATAAATAACGCGAACCTCATCATGTCGAATTTGTCTTGAAATTCCCGTTCCCCAGTGAAAGTAAACTTGCTAAGTAAATTGTGGGTTGGCAACTTGGGCCGAAGTCGTCTATTGTCAAACCTTACTGAACAGAAATGTCAACTCAGTTCGACATTCCCAACTGTCAAATCATGGATAACAACCACAGAAACTTCTCATGCAGCTAAAAAAAAATTCATTATATTATACCAATTTATAATAATAAAAGTTTCATTCCAATAATATTTCTATCTTGTATTATTATTTAAGGATGACAGGCTCTTGCAAAACAACCGTAACAACTGTGACAGGTTGGCAGCCTTGGAATGTCGATAAGGTCAAGAAAATTCGACAATCTGTTTTGAATTCTTACATATTTTATCATTGACTACGGTTGAGTTTAGTTACATACGTAATAACTACGACTTTTATGTAAAAGGGACAACGCCGCGTAGTTATCTGACAGAAAAAATCTAATAACCGCTAATTGTCTAGGAAATCGCATAACGCTCTAAATTTTATGAAAACATCAGTACTTACTAATTTTGGTATGAAAATCACAAATCCGAAGTCAAAAAATGTCGCTCGCCTCTAGATTTTCCAAAAAAAATTCACAAAATTCTTCGGGGTCACTGAACTTTTCTCGCTGAATTTCGCTATTTCACTCTATCACGAACCATTATCTTGATAGATATTGATTTTAAAAGCATCATTATAAAAATTTCAAGCAATTTTCGCCACAAAAATTGCCAGGAATTGTTGAAATAAATTGATATCCTCATTGTTTACAATTTCCCTTTTTGACGTACGCGGATACGCGTACAGCACTATATCATGCAGGGTTGCCAGTGCCAGTCAATTTCCTGAATCTATTATGCCGGGGAAATTTTGAAGGATATTCATTTTCAAAATTGGTTTTTAGTCAATATAAGTTGTTAAAGTATAGTTTTCTTTAAGTATTATATTCCAAATTTCCATTTCCGAGTTCAGGTTATTCTTGCTTGGTTCGAAATACTAAATTCTAGCGGTCGCCCTGCCATGGGTGAACACATTCGCGTTAGTCACAGGAGGTTTAATAACTAATAAAAATGTTTATTTCAGAAGATATTAAGTACTTGGTTAGGTTAGGTTTGTTTAGTTTAGGACAGTGCCAGTTCGAATCTGAAGAGTAAATTAATTAACTCTTCTGATTCGAACTGGCACTGTTCTAAACTAAACTAACCTGACCTAACCAAGTACCTTAACCTTATTTTTCCATTGTGTGCTTTCACCCATGGCGGGGCGACCGCTAGAATCTTGTGTTCCAAATTTCCCAACTTCTCTCCATAACCCAAACTTTCCTCTTTTCCATTCTCCTTCTCCTGGCAGAGTTAGTCCACACCTCCCCGTTATCTTTGCTGAATAACTTTTCTAACCATCTCATAAATTGTACATAATATAATAAAACAATTGCATGATGGAATGTGTTGGAACAAGTTCACTGTTCACTAAGTTGGGCCTAGGGAATTTTTGCAATAAAACTCGCCTATTCAGTCTAATCCGGAATGTTTTCGATCCGGCAACACTGTAAAGTAGTAGACTGAAGTTGCTGTCAGATGTCGTTCTTCTGAACTTCAAAACCATCATGGCCGAATATATGCCGAAAATAAACAATAAGCAAATGAATGTATTTTCACAATTCTTGGCAATTTTTGAAGCGAAAATTGCTTGAACACTTTATATTAATGCATTTAAAACCAACATCCATCAAGGGAATAGTTCGAGAAAGAGTGTAATAGCGAAATTCAGCGAGAAAAAATCAATGACCTAGGAGAATTTTGGGAATTTTTTTTTGGAAAAACCAGAAGCGAGCGACATTTTTTGACTTCGGATTCGTGATTTCTATACCAAAATTAGTGAGTACTGATTTTTTCATAAAATTTAGAGCGTTATGCGATTTCCTAGACAATTACCTAATAACCTAACATTTTCCAATTATACCAGGTGAAATGTGTCAAACTTTCATAGCCTACCGACTAACTCCACAACAGCGAATGTAGGTATAGATTCAATAACTGTCATGACCTCAATTACCTGAATAAACGGAACAAAGGAGCCAGCAGCATCACAGGACTCCCTTCGTACTTCTGGGGCTCTACGGTCATCAACCCTACGTTCACAGAGACCACTTTTTCGGCAGTACTCGATGCATATCTCGGTGCATACTCCAGATCGTTTATCTCCACGATGGATTGCTGTGAATCGGCCACGTATTTATCTAACAACCTTCGAGTTCTTCTCAGCAACCACACGGTGAAATCCGTATTGATCTCACCGCTGCAAACCATCTGGGACAGTTCGTCGTAGAAGAGTCCGATGCACTCGGGGATGCCTTCCGTTAAGACGGTGACACTCTCGAATATTGTTACGGCTTCTCGGATAGAAGGTGGCGGTGGTTCGGATGTTTCTTTGAGCTGTACTGAAATTATTTTTTTATTTTTACTATAGGAGTATTTTCGAACTCCGGTTGAACATTTTTAGGTGCACATATAAAATGATGGTCGAACCAGATTTATCCATGATTTTTTCGTCAAGACGGCAGAGAAGTTTCTATGGGAAATTTTCAAGCGAAAACTACGACTTCGAAGACAAGTAACATTGGCCGTCACTAACTCATACATACACAGGTAAGGAAAAGGCAGTCGGTAAGATGCGAAACCCGGTGTTAATCTAACGAGGATCAGAATGAAATGGACCAGTGGAAGAATCAAAATCACATCGCGATGACATGTCGAGTAAACGATAGTTCTCTTGCAATGGCAGGTTAAAAATGTGTGGTGGGGGCTGCAGTCCACGATACGCGATCGAAGGAAGCGCTTGCCAGCAGGCGGTAGCTTTTCAAACGGGAGGTTTGACCGAATCGGTTGAAAATGAATACGAGAATTTTATTCAATTGTATAAGAGGAATTTATTTACCACAATTTGGTCGATTCTGTTTGTGTATTGCTATGAACCTTGCTATTCTATTCATATTGCTATCTTTCTGATTTATAGCAATATGGCCATGATGTTACGTATTCTGTTCCGAGAGTTATAGCAATGTTTGTTATGAATTTTGTCAAAGAGATATTGTTATCATGGACGGTGATTTAGAGACAAATCCCGAACATGTGACCTGATAGGCAATACGTCTGAATCCAAATGGAAACATTTAAAATACAAAATAATAATAAATACTTGGATATTATAATATTACGTTTCTGGAAAAAGTCGTTTCTTAACTTTGACAAGAATCACTACAGTTCAAACAAAATTTTAAATGGAGCATATTCAGGTCGGTTCTGTTTGCGTGTATTGCTATGAATCTTGCTATTCTAGTCATATTGCTATCTTTCTAATTTATAGCAATATGGTCATGATATTGCGTATTCTGTTCAGAGTGTTATAGCAATGTTTGTTATGAATTTTGTCATAGCAATATTGCTATCATGGACTTCCATAATCGGTGATTTTAGAGCTGACAACACTTTATTTTGTGACTTTAGAGCTACAAGGAAGAAGAGAATAACCCTAGTTCGTGAGTTTTTTTGTGATTTCGCATACATAACCTCTATCTACGGCTTTCATTTAAACATAGTCATAAAAAATGTTACCAAACAAAAAGAGTCAAATTGACCAATAAGTAATTTCCTGGATACCAATAGAATATTGGTTACCAAAAATCAAATGCAGCAATTTTATTCAGGCGATAATAATTCGAAATTCGATAAACTTTTTTGTTGGCACCTCAAAGGTGTTTTTGAGATGATTAGAATAATCATCTCAGCTGTTGCTTACTATGCCAGTATTTTAGTGTAAGAATTTTCCTTGCTATTAAATATTCTAGAGAACTTTGAACACATTTCTATTAGCAAATACTTTTTTTTTATTCAAGTAAACATCGACTCATTCAAAAATGTTACGAAACAGAAAAACCAATTGAAGTCAAATTGACCAATTTCCTGGATACCAATAGAATATTGGTTTCCAGAAATCAAATGCAGCAATTTTATGCAGGCGTGAATATTTCGAAATTCGATGAATTTTTCTGTTAGCAATTCAAAGGGATCTCTGTAAGATTTCCTTTCTAACCTATCTTGTTATCAAGCATAGCAAGTACTATTTTGAAGTTGCTACGATAGAAATATTGATAGCAAGCTTCGGCTTTCATTATTCATGTAAACATCGACATAAAAAATGTTAGGAAACAAAAAGAGTCAAATTGACCAATAACCAATTTCCTGGATTCCAATAGAATATTGGTTACCAGAAATGCAGCAATTTTATTCAAGCGTTAATAATTCGAAATTCAATTAACTTTTTCCTTGGCACTTCAAAGGGATTGCTTTTGTTGAGATGATTAGAATAATCATCTCAGCTGTTGACTACTATGCCTGTATTTCTGTCTAAGAATTTTCCTTGAAATTAAATATTCTAGAGAACCTTGAACACATTTCCATTTGCATATACTTTTTTTTTATTCATGTAAACATCAACTTTTTCAAAAATGTTAAGAAACAGAAAAACCGATTGAAGTCAAATTGACCAATTTCCTGGATACCAATAGAATATTGGTTTCCAGAAATCAAATGCAGCAATTTTATGCAGGCGTTAATAATTCGAAATTCGATGAACTTTTCTGTTCGCAATTCAAAGGGATGGCTGAGATTGAGATCATTAGCACAGATCAACCAGATAAACCACTCGCGTCATTTACTTAGGAAATCTATGTCAACGCTGATATGACCCTGAATCGAGCTAATCAGAATGTTAGCAAGCGTTTGGGGTGCCAATCAGATTGCAGGAATAGGATTACGTCACTCTCGCCGCTTTCGGACTCGCTTGAAGAGGTTATAAACATGTAAACAAACTGAAATGAATTTTTCATCCTATTAATTGATGAATAATTTCGTATCTGTTTCATTTAAGAATATAATCCAAACAGTTTTTTTCAACCAAATCAATTGTTTATTCATCTTTGAGGTTCTATTTTATGATGACAGTCCTCATTATATGTTTTAATTATACAACAAGAATTGGAATCGAACTTAGGTGGACTCATTCATAATGTTCATTTTATATAATATAAAGGAATCGCAACTGAAGTAAAAGCATTACAACCTCCATTATTCAATTAAAACGATGGGATGTCTAATAAAATTGTATATGATTGCACACTGGGATTGGAATCGAACAAAGTTGGTATATTCATAGTTTGATTTTATATTGAAATGAATCTCATTTGATGTGAAACTACAAAGATTCTCTGATTAAGGTGAACGGGTTTTCCATAACATTTTTCCAAAATTTTCATTTACTCCAACCGAGTTCTTCTACAGGAGTTTAAGGTGTGACAAAACACTCGTTTTGGTGTTGGAAATTTGCTTTTCAAATGGTTTCATCGAAAATTCTTAGTCTGATTTTGATTTTGTGATTCCTGAATCCCGACAAATCCGTTTTTACATTTCGATTTTAGATATTCCAAAATCAAGTATTCAATTTGACAGCTGTTTCGAGGAAGAAGAAAGTGTGGTTATGTCTGTTATATTTCTCAAGGTCGGAGAGACGCGATTCCCGCAAACGATGAAGTGATTTGTCTTGTTGGTCTGTGTCATTAGAATAATCACCTCAGGTGTTGCTTACTATGCCAGGATTTTAGTCCAAGAATTTTCCTTAAAATCAAATATTCTAGAGAACCTTGAACAAATTTCAATTAGCACATACTTCCCTATCTTCATTATTTTCGAATTCTTAGAAGAAATAATACTGAAACAAATGGACCTCTGTAAGATTCCCTTTCTAACCTATCTTGTTATCAAGCATAGCAAGTACTATTTTTAGGTTGCTAAGATAGCAATATCGACAGCAAGCTTCTTGTTAAAGTGACAGACCATATTGCTCAAAATCGTTGATCAGATTACCAATAATTCCAAACTTGTTATGATAGCAATATCTTTTTCCTAGCAATATTGCTATTTACAAACAGAATCGACCTGAATGAATGACTCAAATAATTTCCTCTGTGAAAATAAATACTTAGGTTTTTTCCCCATAACTGGTTCGAAAATAAAATGAATTCTACGGAAGTAAGAAATTGAAAAACGAATATTGAATTGATGGACTACCGAAATACCATTTAATGATTTGAATGCTTTCTTTTACACCAAACATTTCGATTTACGAGTAGTCTACTTCATTTCCACATGAGTTCATATGGTCTAACACGCCTCCCTTTCGGAGAGCTACTGCCTACCGGCAAGCGCTTCCTTCGATCGCGTATCGTCGACTGCTAACACCCCCCCACACATTTTTCCCCTGCCATTGCAAGAGAACAGTCGTTTATTCGATATGTCATCGCGCTGTGATTGCGATTCTTCCACTGGTCCATTTTATTCTGACCCTCATTAGATTAACACTGGGTTTCTCCAAACCTATATATTTCAATAAAAATTTGAATGAAGTGAGAATCACGTCCTTGGTTATTCATGCTGAGTGTTTTGACAGGAGCTAGGACAGGTGGTGAAGAACAAGACTAAGTTGAACTAAATGCCGACGTTTCGTCCGTATATTCGAACTTTTTCGAGGCTATATACAAGAAAGATACAAAAATTCATCAGTACAATCCAATAAAGCAATCAGAATGACAGCAAATAACAACTATAAAATGCATACATACAAAATGATGCAATCTAGACAAATTATTGTATAGAACAAGTATCAATGAACAAACCTGATAAATAGACAATAGCACATATAATATACATCGGTA
Organism: Myrrha octodecimguttata; assembly: GCA_958510865.1. Classification (NCBI taxonomy): domain Eukaryota; kingdom Metazoa; phylum Arthropoda; class Insecta; order Coleoptera; family Coccinellidae; genus Myrrha; species Myrrha octodecimguttata. The sequence continues at coordinate 53,937,660 of OY294061.1, read as the reverse complement.
ATAAATTGAATTGGGTAAAACTGTGGTATACAAACTTACCAAGTTCCTTCAGTCTGACATAAAAGATGTTATTTCTACTGATAGTCGGAAAAATTGCAACCAAGCCAAGACTTTGTCAATTTTCAATTTAAACTCTGAAGTCTTGGCTTGGTTGCAATTTTTCCGACTATCAGTAGAAATAACATCTTTTATGTCAGACTGAAGGAACTTGGTAAGTTTGTATACCACAGTTTTACCCAATTTAATTTATTATCGTTTTATATTATGTGTGCTATTGTCTATTTATCAGGTTTGTTCATTGATACTTGTTCTATACAATAATTTGTCTAGATTGCATCATTTTGTATGTATGCATTTTATCGTTGTTATTTGCTGTCATTCTGATTGTTTTATTGGATAGTACTGATGAATTTTTGTATCTTTCTTGTATATAGCCTCGAAAAAGTTCGAATATACGGACGAAACGTAGGCATTTAGTTCAACTTAGTCTTGTTCTTCACCACTTGTCCTAGCTCCTGTCAAAACACTCAGCAAAAATTTGAATTTTCTTCGAACTTTCAAACAATGTAATCACCACTACTTTTTCTCCATATTTCGTCTAGAAATAATGAAAACCGGTGAATATCCGCGAACTTATACCCTCCAACTTACTTTCATCGTCACCGTCTGCATATTCCTCAGAATTACTCCCAGTTACAGAACCTTGTATCTGAGCGATGGCCCCCATGATACCTATGGATTTCCTCGCTCTCTTAGAACTCATCAGTTGTTTCCTAACGATCATGCTGATCTCGTTTCTCATCACTTCGGAATGCGGATGCTCTGGATCCACCTTGTACGGAATATGGCAGAGAATCGAGTAGGCCTGCAAGAGGGGCATTTAAAATCTTCAGATCATATCATCCTCACGCAATTTTGCATGAAACTCAGTGTGATTATTTTCTACCAAAAGATGGTTCGAACAGATAATCTGTATATTTCGAATCATTGAGAAATGAACTGCTTCAAAAAAGGTAACAATGTTCACAAAGATAGGAAATGGTTTCATGGAGAAGAAAGAGCTCCAGTAGTAATAAATAACATAATCACAAGGACGAATATCCGTCGATAAATCAACAAATATTCCCCCTTGATCAGAGCTAATCACCCAATCAACCAAAACACCTTCACCGAAGAAGCGGATCCAAGTAGAATGACTACAGCTGTTTCACAATTGTTATTGATCGTCAGGTCAACTTAACTTGGATAAACCGCAGAGAGTTCTCTCGATACTTGTTACCTTTCAGAAGGATCGCTGCAGTATACAACTTACAGCGCGCAACGTCACACACATCGATCAAAATATTCTGCACTCGAAGGTGAGACTCGCAAGATGCTCCTGGCAGATGGCGCGCTGTAAGTTGTATACTACAGCGATCCTTCTGAAAGGTAACAAGTATCGAGAGAACTATCTGTGGTTTATCCAAGTTAAGTTGACCTGACGATCAATAACAATTGTGAAACAGCTGTAGTCATTCTACTTGGATCCGCTTCTTCGGTGTAGGTGTTTTGGTTGATTGGGTGATTAGCTCTGATCAAGGGGGAATATTTGTTGATTTATCGACGGATATTCGTCCTTGTGATTATGTTATTTAATGTTCACAAACTTCGATATTATTTTTTGGAAATTGTCGATCAAGTTAAGCGTGAAAATCATTCATATTGTCTAACAGAAGACATCTAAATCAATGGTGAGGTTACTTTCTGCGTTTATGTTCTAGAAAACAGCGTGCTATCATTTTGCCCAAAGTTCTGAAAAGATGCACCTTTGGATCACTTTTTGCGCGCATGTTCTAGGGGAACAGCGTGCTATCGTTTCGTCCAAATGTCTTTAATTTTCGATGATTGAGCCGAAAATGGTCTCAAACGACTAGGTTGGACTCACTGATGACGAATCCGGTGTCAAAATTGATTCTGTCCGTGGACACGATAACTGTCGAACGGAGTGAGCTAGCAACTTGAAACTTTCAGGGTAGATCGCGCATTGGAATGCCGAGGTTGAGTTCGTTAATGGGCCAAATCAGAAGAATAGTTTCGGAGTTATAGCCACTTGTAATTTTGAAGTTATTTATTTTTTATTTCAGAAACTACTTGAGCGATTTAATTCAATTTTGGCAATTAGGTGGAGTATAATGACGCGCAACTTTGAGCCAAATTTTCTCAGGATCCTACTGAGTAAATTAAAAAAAAATTTTTTTTTTCAAAATTTGTTTCCAAAAAATTTTTTTTTCCAAAACCGTTCATCATTTCCAGGAAAAAATTCCACTCGGACTTTGAGCTTCATATTTTACAGCAGTATACCAAATTTCAGTTCGATATGATCATAAGTTTTGGAGATATCGGGAAAAATTTTCGAGGTTTTTTATTCGATATCGTTGCTTTTTTCGGTATAACTCGATAAATACTGATTCAATCCTGATAAAACTTCGCAGCTAGTTTGAAGATGCTGACAGACCATTTTATGCAAAATTTCGTGATGATCCTGTCATTAAAACATTTTGAAAATATTTCTGTGATTTTCTTATCATATCATCCTCATTAAATTCTGTATGAACCTTCGAACTGTAATTTTTCGATGAAGTACTGGATTTCAATTCAATCTGATCTGTATTTTTGGAAATATTGGGAAAATAAAATTTTGAATGTTTACGCAGTCGGCCGTTAGGCCGACCGTGAACACAATAACTTCCGGAAGAAACAACTTAGAAACTCGATATTTGTAAAGTAAGTTTGGGGCTTAATTACGAAGGTCGAATTCGTGAATGGGTGAAATCCGCCCAATGATTCCGTAAATATACCCATTCAAAATTTTATTTTTCCAATATTTCCAAAAATACAGATTAGATCTGATTGAAATCCAGTAATTTATCAAAAAAAAATCTAGAAAAGCACTGCCGTGAAAGCAGCAGCTTTCGCGCCCAAGTTCAAATTCGTTGCCGAAGCGGTCATCTACATTGAACATGCGCGCAAAAGCTGCTGCCTTCACGGCAGTGCTTTTCTAGATTTTGTTCATCATAAAAACAATTAATTCATGCTTCTGAATAATGCACAAAAATCTTTCAACCTCAACAAAACCATTAGTGACGATTTATTTCAGGAATATACTATATTAAATGAAAAAAATTCGAATACCAGACAACAATTCAACCTCTATTTCTGCAGATTATTACTCTATTTTGAAGTGAAGTCTGGCAACAACGCCTTAGACGCGACTTAACCTCAATATTCCCCTCAAAATCCCCTTATTCTCACCATTCTTGCAGCCGACAGATCGAAATCCTCAATCTTCTTCAACAGCCCCATCAGCTTGTTCAAGTTCTCGTACAACCTCTTCGGATGCTTCTTCATCAGGTTCCAAAATATGCTCAGGGTCTGAACCACGCATTTCGTATCGCTGTTGTTGCACGCCTTCAGCAGGCAATCCAAGATCTCCTTGCCGTCGATCAAGAACTTACCTTCCTCTCTGCAAGCCGTAAAAATTACCTCGAACAGACTGGCGGTAAAACGTTCAACTCTCACCGATCGAAACCTCATGAGGTAACCGGCCAACTTTATCAACGACCTTGAGCTCTGATTGGACGAAGCCAGCGCCTCGAAATACTCCAGATTGAGCAGCAGGCTCTTGAGCAACGTGGGGGTGAATTGTCCCACCTCCACCTTCTTCTTGATGAGCTCCTTGTACTTGGTGTCGTCCCCGAGGATGAGCAGTATGAACAGATCGAAAGGTTTGTGATGTTTCGGGTTGTCGATGGAGTTCACTGCGTCTATGCAGCTCTGCGCTATGTTCTCCTTGTTTGAGAAACTCTGGATGACCTTGATGATGGACTGTTTGAGGTGCACGTCGACGGTTTCGCCCATGATCTTGTCTATCATGTCCCTGAGTTTGAGGGACACCTCTGGGGGTATTTTGCCTGTAAGGATGTCAACCTATCTTCAAACACAAGAACGAATACTTGTCAATAAATAATCCAATCAATCAAAGCCTCAACACTAAAGAAGCATTTTCCAAAGAATTTGTTTACTGCAGTTTTACAGTTAATCGATCATCAGGACGACTCACATTGTTGAATGTCGAAAGGGTACTAGATACTTGATAACTGTTGGGTGATGCTTTTCTGAATAAGATTTCACTGGCACCATCTAAAAGTGTGATAATGCAATGAAAGCATTCCTTGGACAATGCTTCTTCGGTGTAAATGTTTTGGTTGATCTGGATTAGCTCTGATCAAGGTGGAATATTTGTTGATTTATCGACAGATACTCGTCCTTGTGTTTATGTTAGTTTATTATTAATCTGGAGCTCTTTTATCTCCATGTACCATTTTTTTTTTTCGAATCAAAGTTTATCTTAAGGCCGATCAAAGACATAATAATGAATTCTAAAACGAGAGTTTATATTCGTTGAGAAAGTTTCAACTTATATCAATGTACAAATCCCTGAATGGGTAAAATCTACCCAATGATTTCGAATTTCAAATTTTATTTTCCCAATATTTTCGAAATAACATTGCATAGAATGGGGGTTTTTCCTTTAAACGAAAATGCAGTAATTTTCATGAAAAACCTTTTGAACATCACATTTCAAACATATAATTTCAATATTATATTTTTAAAAAAATGTTTGATCACCTAAAACTGAAAAATAAAAATGGGGAAATGCATTTAAAGGGATTTGTCTTGAGTGCACGATATGGCAACGTCGAATTCAGCTTTATTATAAAGAAAAGGACGTCAAATGAGTTACTTTGCTTAGGAAAACAGAGATAGCTATACTTCGATCTGGTTAGAACAGAAGACAACGACCAAGGAATAGAAAAAGAAGAGCACAGACTGTCATATTACTGACAAATCGCAAACGGAAATTGTTTGGTTATATTGACAAAGAACACGTGTGTACCACAGAAATGGAATGAATATTTCATTATTCTATAGCAGAAAAAGCTATTCTTCTAAACACCGTTGCCACTTCGTGCATGACTGGCAAATCTCAAACCCCAATTTTGAAATCTGATTTTGAATACTTTCTGAAGGTAATTTGGGAAAATGATGAATCAAACCCATGATAATTATGTACAAAGTTGCATTTGCAGTAATAACTCAAATTCAAGAAAAACACCCATTGAAGTCTAGTACTTAGTTGAAGATGACAGCTAAAAGAATATATTTCCAATGAAATTTTATGAAAATTGATGGTAGCCTACCTTTATGTGTGTCAAAAATCAACTTCAACGCAGCAGGCAAACAATCAGGCTGCTTTGGAAGTATCTTATCCATCAAAGAATTAAACATAGATTTCTTCACATCTTCACTGAAATCGAAAGCCCCAAAGCAATCAATCACAGATTCATATGGGCATTCGTCTGAGCCCAATAGTTTAACAAGTTTCTTTGCAACGCAATCATAACAACTGTCTGGTATAATATCAGGTAGAGTATCTAAGATTTCAAGTTGCATCTGTATGGTGGACAATTCTAAACAGTCCAATATGTCGCTGCTGAACTGTTCAGCATCATTTATGTTTGGAAGGTATTTTAGTGGGCTCAGAAGGAGCCTCAGATAACAACAGTCTTCAGTGTCAGAGCAGGTTTGAAACAGTTCATGTTTCAGGAGATCAAAGACAGCATCTTGAAGTTTGTTCACTCTCAATAGTAATCTGTAAAGATAATATTTTCAGTGAAAGAAAGTATTGTTTTAATACCCAACCAATTGAACCATCTATATTAAACCATTAGGAGGATATTTCTCCAGATCTCTTTACCTGATAAGACTTTCTTGTTCCATGACAAAAGTTACACCTTCTTTTTTGAGGACAGTAGGAAGTAAAGCTTTCTTGATATACGCTTGTTCTAAGAATATATCTTCAACTCCTTTCATGATCCTTGTTATCATTACTTTGTCGTTTTCTACTAACTTCTCGATATCCTTGACCACAAGGGATTGTTCTTTAGTCACTACATTCGGACTATCATCAAATTGAATGCAAAATGAACAAGCACTCTGTAGAAGAAATTTGAGCTCTCGTAAACCTTTACGAGGTTGAGGAACTGATTCTGATGCATCCACATATATGATTTCCATATTCTTGCTAGCATAACTCGTAGCTCTAAAAGGTTTATGCTTCTCTGAAAATAGTTAGCAGTTTCTATTTATTAAAAAGGTTACATCCTATTTCAAATGAGGATCTTATGCAGTTGTTTATCGTACGAACACGTGATGTTTATATGGCCAGATTAGAAGAAATTGAAAAAATTCAAACGGAGGGAAAATCAGATCATATTCAAATCAAAACAAAAACCACAGAACATCAAAAACAAAAACTATAGAAATCAAACAAAAAGATATGTTGAACACAGAATACAATATAAAATGGCTATCACAGAAATATATTGCTATTTGCTATGATTGAGAGCACACCACAGAATACTATGACGTTCATCGAATATAAGGCAGTAGTCCGAACGCCTAATGGGATGGTAGAATTAATTCTCGTTAGTTAAATAAACTGTAGTCCATCAGGTTGATTGAATTGAACTAACAGAAATCTGTCAATGTCAGTTTGACAAATGCTGTCAGATCGGAAGATAGATTTTGTTCATGGGCAGCCGGCCAAAGATAACGATAATCGGGACGGATATTTTGGAAAAATGTTCGGATTTAAGTGCCATTCATTTGTTAACAGTTATGTTGAGTTCAAGAAAACATCATATTAGTAAACAATTTTAACGAAAAAGTGTGTGATATTATCTTCAATCAATCATATACGATGAAAGGCTGGAACTATAATCGTGTTTTCTATTGACTAAGCTGTAAATATTGTCAGATTAAATTTGGGAAACCTCAAAGGTACAATATAAATCTGAGTAAACCTTAGTAGATAGTACTGTTCTAATTATTTCGGACGAAAATTAGCATTAACGTTTATTCCTCAATAGTTATGTACAAATATATGCACATTTTCTTGCCAATGCGATCGGTTAGGTTTTCTGCAAGTTGCCGGGTACAGTTACGGATGAATTTATGCTAAAAATGTGTTCGGTTCGTTGATGGAACATCGGAAAACAGCCGAAAATGAGGAAATAGCATGTGCTAAAAGTGGCAGATCGTCATTCTCCTCTGCAATGTTGTGTTTTCTACAGGGATTCAGCGATAGAGATGAAAAAAATCCTTCGAGAGAGCAGAAAACCTTTAGATTTCGACTACTGAGGAAATCGAGGTAAGCAGTGGAAAAATCGGAGGTGGTTTCCCATGTCACCTGTCAGGAAATGGGTGGATATTTTCTGTAATGAAAATAAATATTATATTTTCCACCTCTTCATTGATTTTGTCTCCATAATTATGAACAGATTAAATTTTATTTTCTGAGGTTTTATCAGGTATGAAATCTGACTATTAAAAAATGATTACTACATAATATAACCCAAAACAATACGATGCAAATCAAATTTGAAAATTAATTACCATTTCAATCTCAACATCGAAAGAGGATAACTTTATAAAATAATTAGAAATAATATGAATATGATAAATCGAAGAATGAAAATGTATTACAACTTCTTAATGCTAACATCAAAGGGCGGATTCTTGGTTTATTATTCGATAAAATCAAATAATAAACCTTAGTGATCGACCAAAAAAAAACACCCCTACTGAAAATTTCAGTTTACATTTTTTTTCATCCAGAATCATATATCTATAAGAAGATGATAAGATTTATTACCAAATTTTCAACTCATATCGGCTTTTTGTGTTTGTGAGAAACCAATGAGTAATGAACAATATATAAGTTCATTTAAGGTATCAATGGTATTGGGTTATTTAACTGAGAAAATAATAATTGTGTAAAATTTGCAGCGTTTTTTTGAAATAGGTGGCTCTGCTTAGCAAATATTTAGTTGGCAGAGCCGCCCCTTCAATATAAAACCGAAAGCGCGACAAATTTCTTTCTGTCACGACAAATTCTCGAAAACTCTTCGATAATTACTTAGAAAGTTTTCTTTGACTTTCGTGGCTCTGCTTACTTCATCGACATCAGAAAATAAATAGATTCTAACAGTGTCGATAGTCGAAGGCCCATTCGATTTTCCGTTTGTTTCCCCCTGAAATAAATTATGCACGACAAATTTCAAAACGATTGACACAAAACAATAAGTATCGGAAGCGTAAAAAAAATATCGATTTGTCACCAGTAATGCAAGGTCAACCTTATATCTCTTTATTGACATTCGATACAGATGTTGATCAATTTAATACGGTTTTCATGAATATCGAGTAGGTATTATTACGATTTAATCCACTAATCTTGCAAACACAACAAATATTTTCCTCGAGCTCATCATTTCTCTTCAATAGACGACTTCGTCCCAAGTTGTCAACCCACAATTTTCTTCACAAATTTACTATCACTGGAGAACGGGAATTTCAGGACAAATTCGACATGATAAGGTTCGCGTTATTTATAAATACCCGTAAAAGATGCCTCGGCTCCTCAAACAAGATAATTCCTTCCAAATATAGGGTTTTGTTGGGCTGAAATTAAAGTTGGGATTCCTGATTTCATGTTAATAGTGTTAAATTTTTATAGGATATGTTCCGCAAATCAAGTCGGTTATTTTGGTTGCTGGTTTTCCATTCCGTAAATATGAAATATTCGGTTGGTTCCTGAAAAAAGGTTAATTACGGAATTTGATTGATGAAAAAACGTCCTTTATGTCACCGGAATGACAGTCAATGTTCTATGGTAACATATCCATAGCATAGAACAATCTTTATTTACTTTATGATCCATAGAACATAGAATAGAAGATATAACAAACAAAAATGGATAAATTACTAGGTATGCTCTATGGATCTTAAGGTAAAAGAAGATTGTTCTATGCTATGGATATGTTACCATAAAGCATTGATTGTCGTTCTGGTGCATAGACTTAATATGTCTTAGGGCCGTATTTATAGTTGTTCCTTGAGGCTTCCTTACTGAAGGCCGCCTTGAATTTGCTTTTCTATGTTTCTATGCAAACAAACTTGTATTTGTTTGCATAGAAAAGCAAATTCAAGGCGGCCTTCAGTAAGGAAGCCTCAAGGAACAACTATAAATACGGCCCTTAGTTCTGATGACAGAAAGATTGCTTTTTCATCAATCAAATTCCGTAATTAACCTTTTTTTCAGGAACCAACCGAATATTTCATATTTACGGAATGGAAAACTGGCAACCGAAATAACCAAGTTGATTTGCTGAACATGTCTTATATAAATTTGACACTACTAACATGAAATCAGGAATCCCAACTTAAATTTCAGCCTAACAAAAACCTATATTTGAAAGGAATTATCTTGTTTGAGGAGCCGAGGCATCTTTTACGGATATTTATAAATAACGCGAACCATATCATTGAATTTGTCCTGAAATTCCCGTTCCCCAGTGATAGTAAATTTGTGAAGAAAATTGTGGGTTGGCAACTTGGGCCGAAGTCGTCTATTCATTATGCCGAAGCTACGAAAATCGATATTAACTCAAAATCTATTGTGTTGACAATTCTTTCCAAAGATACTAATCCGATGAAGTTAAAATCTAGTTTTTGGTTGTGAAATAGCGGCTTGAAGATTCATGCAAAATTTCGACGGAATCTGACGGATTTATTTTGAGATATCCACGAGTCAATTTAATATATTTTACGTGCTTATTCAGGAAACAAGATTCTTAACATTTGGCTCAAATGACTTACTAAGGAAAAGACCTAGAGCCTTGAAATTTTCAGGGTAGGTTTACAGCGTGAATATCACGGTTTATTTCGATAAAGGGCGAAATCCGCTGTTTGAATTTTTGTGTTCTCCATACCTCAGAAAATATCGATCTGATCGCTTTGAAACTTGGTATTTTGTTGTAAAATGCCGACACGAAAAAATTTGCCAAATTTCGTCAGGATCTCATCAGGAGAAATATGAACTAAATCTAGAAAATTCTTTCCGAAGATACGAATCCGATCAAGTTCAAATCTAGTATTTGGTTGTGAAATAGCGGCTTGAAAGTAGATGCAAAATTTCGACGGAATCTGACGATTCATTTTAAGATAAAGGGTTTTCAAATAAGATGTGTTATTTTGAATAGCCCGCTATTTCGATAGATGTCACTTTTGAAGCTGTAATTTTTTGACATTTGACAAGTAGAAACTACGCCATCAATAAAAATGGAACGATACACGCTTCAACAACGCATTGAAATTATTAAAATTCACTATAAAAATGGTGAAAATTTGGCAGAGACGGTTCATAAAACTCGAACATTTTTGTGTCGTCGTGTCGGACCGCAATAAAGAAATTGGTGGAAAAATTCGAGCTGTTGGGACAAGTTAGTGATGTGAAGAATAAAACCCGTGCACGTCGCTCAAGAACAGCCGAGAATATTGCTGCTGTAGCCGAAAGTGTTGAAAAAACCCAGGTTTGTCCATTCCTCGTCGTTCTCTGGAATTAGGCATTCCAAAAACGTCATTACACCGTATTTTGCATAAAGATTTGGGTCTTAAGGCTTATAAAGTTCAGTTAAAACAAGAACTCAAGCCGGCCGATCATCAACAACGTCGTGTCTTTGCTGATTGGGTCGTTGAAATGCATGAAAATGATCCGGAATTCCATCGAAAAATCATCTTAAGTGATGAGGCCCATTTCCACCTCGGTGGCTTCGTCAACAAGCAAAATTGTCGCATCTGGGGCTCGGAAAACACGAGAGTTATTGTTGAAAATCCTCAACGTGTGACTGTTTGGTGCGGTTTATGGTCCGGCGGAGTCATTGGACCTTACTTTTTCGAAAATGAGTCTGGAGCAACAGTTACGGTTAATGGATTGCGCTATCGAGAGATGATTAAAGATTTTTTTATGGTCGGAATTGGATGGTATTGATCTGGACAACGTTTCCTTTCAACAAGACGACGCTACTTACCACCAAGCAACGAAACCATTGATCTTTTGCGGGAAAAGTTTCCGGACCGTGTTATCTCTCAAAGAGGTGATCACAATTGGCCACCGAGATCTTGTGATTTAACACCTTGCGACTTCTTCCTTTGGGGCCACGTGAAAGAGAAGGTCTACGCATTGGCGTAGACCTTCTCTTCTCTGGGCTATTGAGCCCAGCGTCGATTCAAGACCTCAAAGATGGAATTCGTGAGGCTATCGAGGACATAGGGCAGCCACTTTGCGATTTGGTTATGGAAAATTTCATTAAAAGGATATGGTCCTGTAAGCGTGGTCGTGGTGGTCATTTGCCTGATGTTATTTTCCACTATTAACGACATAGCTTCTTCTTTATAATGAAATAAACATCCGATCATTTATATTGAAAAATGGCATTGTTTTTGAATATCAAAATAACACCTCCCATTGGAAAACCCTTTATTTACGAGTATATTCAATATTGTTTACGCGCTTGTTCAGGAAACAGGAGTGTTATCATTTTGCTCAAATGTCTTACTAAAGGAAAAGGCCTAGAGTCTTTAAATTTTCAGAGTAGGTTAAGAGCGTGAATATCTCGGTTTATTTCGATAAAGGGCAAAATTCCCTATCAGAATTTGCTGTGTATTATAGAGCTCAAGTTGTGAGCAAACCGTTTACCGAATATGATGTGGTTTCGAAAAAAAATTTTGAATTTTTTTTATTCAGTGACAGCGCGATCACAACAAAATTTCGCGAGAGGATGCGGTGTCATTATGCTCCGACTAACGGCCAAGTTTCAATCCAATCACTCCAGTAGTTCATGAAATATCCTGGAAATAACCTCAAAATTTCAAATGGCAATAACTCCGAAACCATTCAGCCGATTTTAACCGTTGACAAACTCAACCGTCGCATTTTGAAATGTAAGCTACCTAAAATTTTTAAGTCGATAGGCTTCTCCGTACGTCCGTAATCGTGCATACGGCCGGACAGAATCGATTTTGACACCGGATTCGTCCGGTGAGTCCAACCTAGTCGTTTGAAACCATTTTCGGCTCAAAATTCGAAAACAACAGACATTTGGACAAAACGATAGTAAATGCGCGCAAAAAACTTGAAGAAAATCGAAATTTTAATACCCTGTATCTAGAAATGGAAATATTTGCGGTAATATGTTCACGGAGCTTTTTTTCTTAAATTTATGCGATGAACCGTCTTCGTTTGTACCTTATATTTAGGAAGACCCTGTATATGCGGAATCTTCGGGTGCATTTGTACTTACGTTATTTACATTGTCTTCATTATTTATTTTTGTTTTGTTATCTCTAGCGGATAAAATGTCTATCTGTTTATGCGGAAAATTTCTAGTAATTGGAAGAATGATTGAAGTTAGATGTTCAGTTACTCACATATATTTATCAAATATTTATCAACTTAATAAAGCATGTGTTTGTTTCTTTTAAAACTGTCGGAATCACGATATAATTGGAAATTATAGTAGAAGTATTCAGCGAACTAAAGAGAACTTTCTATTTATATTCTCGATATCGAATATTCAGGTTCTGCTTCAATTTTAGAATAATTCAACTCGTTTCAAATTAATTCATATCGCTTATATATGGTGTCAATTGTCCACAAAGGTTGGTAAGATACTTTTGTTTTGAGTGTATATCTTCTGTGATGGTTATGCGTGAATATAATTCATAATCATAGATTTATCATATCGTTTTTCAAATTGTAATTTTTTCCATGGCGACCCTGAAAAAACGATTAATCAAGATCACCTCGAAATGGTAGCGAAAACAAAAGAAGCATAGAAGGGGGGTTTTTCCTTCAAACGAAAATGCAGTAATTTTCATGAAAAACCTTCAGAACATCACATTTCAAACATATAATTTCAATATTATATTTTTAAAAAAATGTTTGATCACCTCAAACTGAAAAATAAAGTTGGGGATTTCCATTTAAAAGGATTTATCTTGAGTGCACGATATGGCAACGTCGAATTCAGCTTCCTCGGAAAGAAAAGGTCGTCAAATGTGTTACTTTGCTTAGGAAAACAGAGATAGCTATACTTCGATCTGGTGCGAGAGTAGAAGACAACGACCAAGGAATAGAAAAAGAAGAGCACATACTGTCATACTGTCATATTACTAACAAATCGCAAACGGAAATTGTTTGGTTATATTGACAAATAACACGTGTGTACCACAGAATAGGAATAAATATTTCATTATTCTATAGCAGAAAAAGCTATTCTACTAAACACCGTTGTCATTTCGTATATGCCTGGCAAATCCCAAACCCCAATTTTGAAATCTGATTATGAATACTCTCTGAAGCTAATTTGGGAAAATGATGAATCAAACCCATAATAATTATGTTCAAATTTGCATTTGCAGTAATAACCCAAATTCAGGAAAAACCCCCATTCTGTCATCTTGGATTTGCGTAAAATCATCATAAATTTGTATTCTGTGAGAATCACAGAACAGATTGAACTATACTAACTCACTCATTCTGTTATCTGTGACTACACTCAACTGCACTCATAGACCTAATATAACATGGACCGAGCTTTACGTCACTTTTAGACTGAATCGATTGAAATATACATGCAAGAGAGAACGAATATGAGTTTTCAAGGGATAAAAAGGATGGAGCTAGAAGAGGCTTGGAATCTTAAGAAATACGAGTGGGAGAGTAGATACTATTTTGAAGAGTTCAAAAGAGGATGGAGCTAGAAGAGGCACTCCATCTCTCTCTTATGTACGTTATCCTCTCTTTCTAAACCTCCGTCCATGTTATTTTAGGTCTATGACTGCACTGCTGATTGGAAGTTAGTGTAGTTCATGCAGGCACAACGCACAAACCTTATAACTCTACAATTGGTGTAACGACATCTGGAATCAATTGAACTTATCCAACACATATTCCCGTAATCAACTCAAGATTCAGAGAAACCAACGAATTCCTACAAAAACGTGTTCTACATCCTGAAAACCAACATCTGTGCTGTATTCCCTTCCTAAGGATAACTTTTTTTCAATAATAAATCAAATGACCTGGTGTCCCCTGGACCATTTTGATATGTGTACACTTAAAAAAACTTCGTCAGGAATAAAAGATGCTTTCTTCAGCTAACGGTATATGTATGAGTTAATAACGGCCAATGTGACTGGCCTTGAAGGCTAAGTTCCCGCTAAAAATTTTCCCATAGAACCTTCTTCCCCTGTCTTGACGAGAAAATCATGGATAAATATGGTTTTATCCGTACAGATCGTCGGCCAATTTCGATACTTCGACCACCACAGCCGCAGCAATGGTGGTTCCCAATCGCACCCACAACCGGACGCAGTCCGCCGTGTCGCCGAGTCTGGGCGATCAGACAACCAGCTCTAGGGCAGCGGTACGCACACTTGCGGGTTCCGCTTCAGCTGCGTCCCTGCTTCAGGTACATCGCAGCCCTAGCCATCACCAAGGCGGCGTGTTCACCAAGATGGACAAGTAAGTGGGCATGTTGCGACGTGTTGCACAATACTAGTCGAATGCACTCGCATGTTCTCTCCGCTTAGTATTTTGCTACAATTTACTAACTTTGGTCTCGTGCAAAGATTAATCTTTTGTCTTGTGATCACAAATCAGCAGCAAACATTTAAAGGTCTCTTATAAGAGGATGTAAGCCACGCATGCTCTGGTTGCGGAATTTCATCAATTTCGTTTTCCATGTGGCGACTTCAGTGGCAGGCGCGTTTTATTTGAATGATGTAAACAAGACTTTCCATACAAATTGTTCAAATATTCTATTTCGGCTCAAGAAATCAATCAAAAATCAGTCAAAAATAAGTACGTGATGATGTGTACTCACAAGTTTTGTTCAATTCAAGTGATTTCTTCCAGATATATCATTGGAAAAAGGTTCTGCTTGTAATATCTCGGTTTTCCGCAAATTCCACAGCTTGTAAAACATCAAATTCCTACATTTTCTGCAATTATAATGGAATCAGCTCAGTCAGTTTAGGATCTTCCATGATGCATAGAACACAGAACATCTATGCATCTTAGATTCTTCGTACTATTTTGGGGTTATATCACAGAAAGCAAATAGAAGTAAACAAAATTACTACCACAGACCAACAAGACAAATCACTTCATCGTTTGCGGGAATCGCGTCTCTCCGACCTTGAGAAATATAACAGACATAACCACACTTTCTCCTTCCTCGAAACAACTGTCAAATTGAATACTTGATTTTGGAATATCTAAACTCGAAATGTAAAAACGGATTTGTCGGGATTCAGGAATCACAAAATCAAAATCAGACTAAGAGTTTTCGATGAAACCATTTGAAAAGCAAATTTCCAATACCAAAGCGAGTGTTTTGTCACATCGTAAACTCCTGTAGAAGAACTCGGTTGGAGTAAATGAAAATTTTGAAAAAGTGTTATGGAAAACCTGTTTACCTTAATCAGAGAATCTTTGTAGTTTCACATCAAATGAGATTCATTTCAATAGACCAACTTTGTTCGATTCCAATCCTAGTGTGCAATCATATACAATTTTATTAGACATCCCATCGTTTTAATTGAATAATGGAGGTTGTAATGCTTTTACTTCAGTTGCGATTCCTTTATATTATATAAAATGAACATTATGAATGAGTCCACCTAAGTTCGATTCCAATGCTTGTTGTATAATTAAAACATATAATGAGGACTGTCATCATAAAATAGAACCTCAAAGATGACTAAACAATTCATTTGGTTGTAAAAAACTGTTTGGATTATATTCTAAAATGGAACAGATACGATATTATTCATCAATAAATAGGATAAAAATTTCATTACAGCTTGTTTACATGTTTATGACCTCTCCAAGCGAGTCCGAAAGCGGCGAGAGTGACGTAATCCTATTCCTGCAATCTGATTGGCACCCCAAAGCACCCCGAACGCCTGCTAAAATTCTGATTAGCTCGATTCAGGGTCATATCTGCATTGACATAGATTTCCCAAGTAAATGACGCGAGTAGTTTATCTGTGTTACTACACAGGCTTGCCAACGTACTCTCCCACACCTCGCCCATTTACTTCGAGTACCCTCTTCTTATCTATGAACCCTGGTTATACAAAAGCCCACATAACACTTTTCCAAGTTGCATCTCTATGACCGGGATCACGGTTTTCTTGTAAACAGAGTTTAAAAAATCTGTCTGGGGATCATAGATATAAACTAGAAACTCAATGTTCATGACTAACTTCATGGACAAATTCACAAATTATTGTCTCTGAACCTTATCAGAACGATGAGTGGTGATTTCTTTCAAGAACACTCGAGATAAGTTGAGGAACAGAAAAAATTGGATAACAATTTATTATTATTTCCTCTTCATTTCAATTTTCTCGCTGAGAATGTGAAGTTTGGCATCCTTTCATTTTCATCATTGTAGTAATGACAGATGAGTGCAAAGCCTGCGGGAAATACGAGAAAAAAAGCAATTCGTATTAGGAATATGCGATTATAATCAGAGAATACTTCGTAGGCAAGGTTAGGTTAGTTAAATTTAGGACAGTACCTACGAATTTTGTATTCCGATTAGGTTATAGACCAATCTATTATTTCAAGGACACAATCATTCCTATAACTAAACAAACCCTACCTGTCCTACGCTGAGTTATGCATATTCTAATTGAACATTTCTCTTTCCTGTTTTCAATAGAAATCCCTTTTTAAACTGATTCATTACGTATTTTCCGCAGATATTCATGTGTCATGTTGCTATTGCCCGAGATGAAATTGGCGCTGATGCCAAACTTCACTTCAAAAAGTTGTATTCGAGTTGAAATAGTTTTTCTATAATCAGGTCGATTCTGTTTGCAAATAGCAATATTGCTAGGAAAAAAAAATTGCTATCATAACAAGATTGGAATTATTGGTATTCTGATCAACGATTTTGAGCAATATGATCTGTCACTTTAACAAGAATCTTGCTATCAATATTGCTATCTTAGCAACCTCAAAATAGTACTTGCTATGCTTCATAACAAGAAAGGTTAGAAAAGGAATCTTACAAAGATCCATTTGTTTCAGTATTATTTCTTCCAAGAGTTCGAAAATATTGAAGATAGGGAAGAATGTACTAATAGAAATTTGTTCAAGGTTCTCTAGAATATTTAATTTTAAGGAAAATTCTTAGACTAAAATACCGGCATAGTAAGCAACAACTGACCTGATTATTCTAATGATCTCAACAACAGCCATCCCTTTGAATTCCCAACAGAAAAGTTCATCGAATTTTGAATTATTATCGCCTGCATAAAATTGCTGCACTTGATTTCTGGAAACCAAAATTCTATCGGTATCCAGGAAATTGGTCAGTTTGACTTTAATTGGTTTTTCAGTTTCGTAACATTTTCGAATAAGTCGATGTTTACATGAATAAAAAAAGTATATGTTGATGGAAATGTGTTGAAGGTTCTCTAGAATATTATTTAATTTCAAGGAAAATTCTTAGACTAAGATACAGGCATAGGCAACAGCTGAGATGATTATTCTAATCATCTCAACAACAGCAATCGCTTTGAGGTGCCAACGAAAAAGTTTATCGAATTTCGAATAATTAACGCCTGAATAAAATTGCTGCATTCGATTTCTGATAACCAATATTTTATTGATATCCAGTAAATCGGTTATTGGTCAATTTGACTCGTTTCGTTTCCTAATATTTTTATGTCGATGTTTACATGAATAAAGAAAGCCGTAGATAGAGGTTATGTATGCGAAACCATAAAGAAAACTCACGAATTAGGGTTATTTTCTTCTTCCTTGTAGTTCTAAAGTCACAAAATACAGTGTTGTCAGCTCTAAAATCCCCAATTATGGAAGTCTATGACAGCAATATTGTTATGACAAAATTCATAACAAACATTGCTATAACACTCGAAACAGAATACGTAACATCATGGGCATATTGCTATAAATTAGAAAGATAGCAATATGACTAGAATAGCAAGGTTCATAGCAATACGCAAACAGAATCGACCTGATTAACGGTTTTTTACTTTCAATAATGAATATTATCGAACTTAAACACGCTCATCGTTTCTCGACGGTTCAAGGATGATTTGTTTACAATATATGAAAGTATTTCATAAGCTTCAATTGATTTTTGATAATTGTTTAAATAGTTGAAAAAGTGACGTGAAAATAGAAATTGTTTTAGAATCTGGGTACCCATATCTTGCAAACTAAGATGACTGCGGAGTTTATATTTCAGAAAATTTGAAATTCGTTTTCGAATTGTTCTAATTACACGATCATCACAAAATTTCGCACAAATTTGTCAATCAGCATCTTCAAACTAGCTGCCAAGTTTCATCGCGATTGAATCAGTATTTTTCGAATTATTCCGAAGAAAACAACGATATCGAGAAAACATCACGAAATTTAACATATTTTTTCACAATATTTTCGAAAATTATCATCGTATCGAACTGAAATTTGGTACACTACTGCAAAATATGAGGCTCAAAGAACGACCAAATTTTTTTTCCGAATGTATATGATAGTTTTTAAAAAAAAATTTTTGTTTTAATTTTCTAATAGCACGATCTCAACAAAATTGTACGAACAGGTGCAAATCCTTATGCTCCAACTAGTTACCAAGTTTCAATTCAATATCTCCAGTAGTTCTCGAAATATCACGGAAATAACCTCAAAATTTCAAATGGCTATAATTCCGAAACCATTCGGTCGATTTCGCCCATTAACGAACTCAACCTTCACATTTTGAAATGCAACCAAACCCTGCATTTTCAAGTCGATGGAATCCTCCGTACGCTCGTAATCGTGCATACGGACGGCCGGCCGGACAGAATCGATTTTAACAACATCAGTAATTCCAACCTAGTCGTTTGAGACCATTTATGGCTCAAAATTTAAAAAAATACAGACATTTCGGCAAAACGATAGCACGTGGTTCCCTTAGAACCCAAAAATGAAATTCATAAAGTAATGGGGGTTTTTCCTTTGAACGAAAATGCAGATATTTTCATGAAAAACCTTTAGGACATCACATTTCAAACATACAATTTCAATATTATATTTTTAAAAAAATGTTTGATCACCTTAAACTGAAAAATAAAAATGAGGATTTGCATTTAAAAGGATTTGTCTCGAGTGCACGATATGGCAACGTCGAATTCAGCTTTCCCGGAAAGAAAAGGACGTCAAATATGTTACTTTGCTTAGGAAAACACAGATAGATATACTTCGATCTGGTAAAAGTAGAAGACAACGACCAAGGAATAGAAAAAGAAGAGCCCAGACTGTCATACTGTCATATTACTGACAAATCGCAAACGGAAATTGTTTGGTTATATTGACAAAGAACACGTGTGTACCACAGAATAGGAATAAATATTTCATTATTCTATGGCAGAAAAAGCTATTCTACTAAACACCGTTGTCACTTAGTGCATGCCTGGCAAATCCCAAACCCCAATCTTGAAATCTGATTTTGAATACTTTCTGAAGGTAATTTGGGAAAATGATGAATCAAACCCATAATAATTATGTTCAAATTTGCATTTGCAGTAATAACCCAAATTCAGGAAAAACCCCCATTGTTGTAAGGACGAATATTTGTCGATAAATCAACAAATATTCCACCTTGATCAGAGCTAATCATCCGCTTCTTCGGTGTAGATGTTTTGGTTGATGATATTCGTCGTTGTGATTATGTTTGCATTACTACTGGAGCCCTCGTTTCTTCACGAACCAATTCCTATCTTTATCAGATGTGGCCTTATCGTCTCGTGGGGAAACCACATGAACCGCGTGTTTCCAAAGTCGCGACGGACGTTTAGAACTGCAAAATCGCAGTTGAAGCGACCTGATACGACAAAAGGATGAACGTCATGCTCCTGTACGTTGTTATACTGAAGCGATCCATCTGAAGTGACAAGTATCGAGATTCCCTCTGCGGTTTTATCCGAGGTAAGTTGACCTGACGATCAGTAATAACTGCGAAACAGCTGTAGTCACTCTCCTTGGATCCGCTTCTTCGGTGTAGATGTTTTGGTTTATTGGATGATTACCTCTGATCGAGGTACAATAATTGTTGATATATCGCCAGATATTTGTCCTTGTGATTATGTTAGTATACTAATTATCCCACCTGAAAATAAAAATTATGAGTAAGTAAATGACTCTAACTCAAACAAAGGACGTTCATTTCAAGAATGCTAATCACTATCAATCTTGAATTGGATTTTCTAAAGAAGGTTTCGTTGATATGCTAATCTATATTCAATATTCCTTTATTTCACTATCACCAATTGTGATCAATGGATATACTACCGAATAAATTGCCACAATATGTATCCACTTGAGTTTTATCATCAATTACTACACCTGGTTGATAACCTAGAGACAATAATTAATACTCGATCAGTTCTATAACGTTTCGAGTTGTGTGTATATTGTTTTTGAGTATCTTCATGTACAAATAGGCATCCTGGCTAGTTCTTAGTTTCAACTGTGACTGCACAAGGGAAAGAAAGTTTGTTTGACCTTCATCGTGAGTAAATGAACGTAGATTCAATTGAAATATACTATACAGGGTGATTCATGAGTGACCTTACATACGTCAATGGCGGATAGAGGACTTTAAGGCGGGTCAAGATCCACCGAAAAAATTTTTATGGAGATACAGGTGTTTTGTATGTTTGGTATAAAACTTTGATTAACAATATTTCTGAAACGCTTGAAGTTATTTTGGTGAAATTTGCTAGTAATATTTTTCTGTTGGAACTTGTCAATATGCCATTCTGGGTGAATTCGAATCCAGGTCCGTGCTAGAAAATTGTTATCTCCAGTTATTGTTGAGAAAGTTAATTTTCTGAGCGGTTTTTTGAAAAACTATTATTGGATTTGAGAAGCCAAGAAAAAATTCTAAAAGGATAGCACTCTGATTTGGATGGCACACCTTAATAGTTCAAACAAAAAAAAGACAAAGAAAAATTTGTAAGAAAGTTTTCATTTTCGGCCCGACATAACCTATACGAATAAATATTATTTGACTGAATTCACTAAAATGGGGGTTTTCCTGAATTTGGGTTATTACTGCAAATGCAAATTTGAACATAATTATTATGGGTTTGATACATCATTTTCCCAAATTACCTTCAGAAAGTATTCAAAATCAGGTTTCAAAATTAGCGTTTGGGATTTGTCATGCATGCACGAAGTGACAACGTTGTTCGGTAGAATTACTGTTTCTGCTATAGAATAACGAAATAATTATTCCTATTCTGTGGTACACACGTGTGAAGGAATAGAAAGAGAAGAGCACAGAATGTCATATTGTCATATTACTGATAAATCTGTCTGTGCTCTTCTTTTTCTATTCCTTGGTCGTTGTCGTCTACTCTAACCAGATCCAAGTATAGCTATCTCTGTTTTCCTAAGCAAAGTAACACATTTGACGTCCCTTTCTTTCCGAGAAAGCTGAATTCGACGTTGCCATATCATGCACTCATGACAAATCCCTTTAAATGCAAATCCCCATTTTTATTTTTTAGTTTTAGGTGATCAAACATTTTTTTAAAAATATAATATTGATATTATATGTTTGAAACGTGATGTTCTGAAGGTTTTTCATGAAAATAACTGCATTTTCGTTTAGAGGAAAAACCCCCATTCATTTTTTGGTAAAAAAAAATCTTGGACACTACAAGTAACATTTAATATTAAATATCGTCTTTCAAGTTATGGATTTACTGTTACACAATATTTAATAAGTGTTAGTTGTTGCTTCCAAGATTTTTCTTTAAACCAACAAATGAATTATAGTGAATTCGGTCAAGCAATATGTATGTTCGGTCGAAAATGAAAACTTTCTTACAAATTTTTCTTTGTCATTTTTTTATGTTCAAATAGTTTAGGTGTGCCATCCAAATTGAAGAGCGATTATTGCAGCATTTTTCTTTGGCTTTCTGAATCCAATAATAGTTTTTCAAAGAAACGGTCAGAAAATGAACTTTTTCAACAAATAACAGGAGATCACAAATTTTCTAGCCCGGCCCTGGATTCAAATTTCCCTAGAATGACATATTGACAAGTTCCAACATAGGAATATTACCAGTAAATTCAAACAAAATAACTTTAAGCGTTTTAAAAATATCGTTAATAGAAGTTTTGTACCAAACACACAAAACACCCTGTATCTTCGTAACCAATAAACAAAAACATTTTTTTCAGTGGATCTTGACTCGCCTAGAAGCGTTATACAATGCTAGAAGTCCCCTATCCGCTACCGGCGTATGTAAGGTCACTCATGAATCACCCTGTATAACGAAGAGATCTTGACAATCAGTAGAAGTGATATTATCTGAATGATATTTTGTGTGGTCAGTTGGTAAATTTCAGAGACTTTCACCTTTTAAGAGCAAACAATACCTCCAAGATAACGAACGGGGAGACTTTCGGAGGCGACAGTTTGTTTTTTTCAGAAAATTTTTTGGGTGCAAATGGTTAAAAAAAATATGAGAATACGCAATGTTGCTACTTTTTATGCTCAAGAATTTTCGGCAAAGTAAAGTCTGAAATGGATTGAAAAATGGGAAAAGAACTAACATTGCACATTTTCACGAAAGATTTAAGTACATACCAAAAAAAAATTCAAAAAATACTCATTGACGCCTGCAGAACGACACCCCTTTTTATCCTATAAACATCGAAATGTCTCCGAATTCTAACATTTCACGCGGCTATTGGCAACGTTGAAGCATGTACACGAGTAAGTCAACTGTAAAATTGGGACCAATTTTCAGTGGCCATTTTCTTTGGTCGAAGAATGTATATTTGAATGATCTGTTTATTGAAAAAATTGTCCATGGGATGGGGGTTTTTCCTGAATTTGGGTTATTACTGCAAATGCAAATTTGAACATAATTAATTTGGGTTTGATTCATCATTTTCCCAAATTATCATCAGAAAGTATTCCGAATCAAAATTCAAAATTGCAGTTTGGGTTTTGCCAGGCATGCACGAAGTGACAAAGGTGTTTAGTAGAATAGCTTTTTCTGCTATAGAATGATGGAATATTTTTTCCTATTCTGTGGTACACACGTGTTTTTTGTTAATATAACCAAACAATTTTCCGTTTGCGATTTGTCAGAAAGATGACAGTCTGTGCTCTTCTTCTTCTATTCCTTGGTCGTTGTCTTCTACTCTCACCAGATCGAAGTATATCTATCTGTGTTTTCCTAAGCAAAGTAACATATTTGACGTCCTTTTCTTTCCGAGAAAGCTGAATTCGACGTTGCCATATCGTGCACTCAAGACAAATCCTTTTGAATGCAAATCCCCATTTTTATTTTTTAGTTTTAGGTGATCAAAAAATTTTTTTTAGATATGATATTGGAATTGTAGGTTTGAAATTTGATGTTCTAAAGGTTTTTCATGAAAATTACTGCATTTTCGTTCAAAGGAAAAACCTCCATTATAGTCTCCATCCATTGCATCCATTGCATTGCAGGACCGCTTTTTTTCATAGTATACCTGAATGATTACTGCTTGAGCTTTCATTGGAGTGAGGATAAAGTTGGTACTGAGGACTATGTCGATGACAAGAATCTGCTTGTGATAGAATCTTTGTGGCCAGATCTCAAGATATTAGCAGAAGAAGTCCTACAGTATACTGAAGAATGGTTTGCTAAAAACAACATGGTGTTGAATAAGAACAAAACTAACTTGATTTTATTCCACCCTCCAAATTCCAAGTTGGAGGTTCCCGAGCATATGACTCTGAATTGTAGCAAGTATGAAACTTCACAGAGCACCAGATTCTTAGGCCTACACATCGATGAGGAACTGAATTGGAAACAACATATAGAACATCTGAGTAAGAAAATAGGACCATCCATTTATGCATTCAGGGTAATTGCCAAATATCTGAACACAAGAGTACTAAAGTCAGTCTATCATGCAACCATTGAGGCAAAGCTGAGATTTGGTATTGTATTCTATGGTTCAGGAAATGTTTCATCTGTGTTTATACTGCAGAAGAGAGCGATAAGGATAATGGAAAATTTAAAGCCCAGAGAATCATGTAGAGGACACTTCAAGAAGAATGGCATACTAACAGTGTATGCATTGTACATTCAGGAATGTTTAATATTCCTTCATAAAAATAAAGATCTGTTTTTCCAACATTTCAATCGCAAGAAGAACCATAACACAAGAACATTGGCATTCAATCTACCAAAACATAATCTGTCTACTACGCAAAGGCAAACAGAGTATAGATGTCTAAAACTTTTTAATAAACTGCCTAGGGATATACAAAGAATAGAAACTCTTAAACTTTTCAAGAAAGAAATTTTCAAGCTGCTGCTGAATATGGAACCATATAACATGGAGGAGTTTTTTGGAGGACATTAATCCTATTTTTTTAGATGACACTATTTCATTTCTTTTCTTGTTGTGTAAACATGAACTGTTTTGAAATAAAGAGCTTTCTTATCTTATCTTATCTTACGTGCATATTATTCAAGAATACACTGTTTGGTATTCAAAAATCAAAATTCATAATAAAACCCACACAATTTTTTCATTCGATTGATATATCATTTCTACTGGATGTTCTAATATATTGGTAATGCAGTAAATCCTATTTTTCAGGCAGTTGAAACAGAAAAAGTTGTAATAAAGGAATAACACTTTGTACAGTCGATTTGTTACATCGGAAGCAGTTGTATCACCAGGAGTTAAACTATTTATTGACTCACGGGAAAAATGAATTGTGAACAAATTGTCCTTCCTATTGCTATCGAAGCAAAATATCGTTCAACTGAAATTGCAAAAATGGAAATAAAATCTAAGAGGTAATATTGCTTGTGTGTGATATAAGAGGATTGCTACCGAATTGCTGTCTATTACACATTTCCGGAATGATATATACATATTTCATGTTGAAATGTATATGAACCTTCCAATATGGGTGTAATCAGTTTGTGGTTGAATTGGCATATACCTTATTTAGAAGAATAACTTTTTTGACAGATAACCAGGAGTAAACTTATGATATGTGGTTCAAATATGAGAGTATACTGCTTTCTATGGTCGAAATATGTTTTATTATACCGGTCCTAAAAAACATTTGTCGGACAAATAATTCTTCGAAATTTTCAACAAATTATGGGAGGTCACCTTTGAATTTCATTGGAAGAAGGTCCTGCTTGTAAAATCTCAGTAACTTTTCGCAAGTTCCACAACATGAAACCTCTATATTTGCTTCAATTATAATAAAAACAGCTCAATCAAGTTAGGACATAAATATAGAGGGGAAATGAATAACCAAAAGTTTAGACTTAATGTTATATGCTCCATTCATACGATGATATACTACTATTTTGGGGGTTGTATCACAGAAAACAATAAAATTTACTAAACAGGTTTGCCAACGCACTTTCCTACCGTAGACTTATATATGTCTATGACTCTAGCACAGACAGGGCCGCACTCCTCACAATATATTTCTATACATCTTAGTAGGATGTAATGAACCTTCGACACGATCTCAAGCAAGTCATTCAGAAATTATATCAAAACAGAATGTACATATTCCCGATATATGTTCTGTTATTCGAGCCCAGAATTTTTCCTGGAATTTAATAAGCAAGACATGCACAGTTTAATCGTTATCGGCGAGAAAGAAATAATACTATCAATATCACACCGATATTATTGGAAGTTTTTCGTGTTTTCGTTTTAAATTCATTCTGTCCAAGTTTTGGGAGAATCTAGTATTTAAGTTTTGAGAGTGGAAGTTTGTGTGTTGAGATGATAGAAGATTTCGAGACGTTCTCCGAAGATATTTTCATAGACAGAAAAGGACAGTAAGATAATATTTACATGCTTCCGAAACAAATCTGATAGAAGTAACACGTCTTCTGATCGTTTCTTTCTGGGGAACAGCCTGCTATCGTTTTGTCCAATTGTCTGTTATTTTCAATTTTTTTCCGAAAATGGTCATAAACGCCTATGTTGGACTCACTGATGACGGATCCTGTGACAAAATCGATTCTGTCTGTCCGGCTGTAGGCACGATTACAGGCGTACGGAGGTATATATCGACTTGAAACTTTCAGGGTTTGTTGCATTTCAGAATCCGACCGTTAAGTTCGTTATTGGGCAAAATCCGCCGAACTGTTTCGGAGTAATAATGATTTTAAATTTTGAGGTTATTTTCCTTATATTTCAGGAACTACCTGAGCGATATGATTGAAACTTGACAGTTAGTTGAAAAATAATGATGCGCCACTTTTTGCAGAATATTTTTGAGATCGTACTGTTGGTAAATAAAATAAATAATTCGAAAATTTGTCTCTTCAGAAATTATTCATATTTGAGGAAAATTCTGCTTGAACCATAAACTTCATATTTCACAGTATTGTTTCGAATTTCAATTTGATACAATTAAAATTTGGGGGGATTTTCGAAGGTACCTATTTGTCAAATTTCGTATTTTTTCCAAAATAACGAAGAATAAGTGATTCCATCTTGATGAAACTTGGCTAGTAGTTTGAAAATGCTGATTGTACAAAATTCCGTGATGATCCTGTCTTTAGAACATTCCGAAAAACTTAGGCCTTTTTGCGCGCATGTTCTAGGGGAACAGCGTGCTATCGTTTTGTCCAAATGTCTGTAATTTTGGATGATTGAGCCGAAAATGGTCTCAATCGACTAGGTTGGACTCACTGGTGACGAATCCGGTGTCAAAATCGATTATGTCCGGCCGGCCGGCCGTCGGCCGGCCGGCCGTAGACACGCTAACTGTCGACAGAAGCGAGCTAGCAACTTGAAACTTTCAGGATAGGTTGCCGCGGTTAAGTTCGTTAATGAGCCAAATCGGTCGAATAGTTTCGGAGTTATAGGCACTTGAAGTTTTGAAGTTATTTATTTTTTATTTCGGAAACTACTTGAGCGATTGGATTCAAACTTGGCAGTTGGGTGGAGTATAACGACGCGCAACTTTGAGCCAAATTTTGTCTGGATCATATTGTCAGTAAATCAAATTTTTCGAATTTTTTTTCCAAAAATTTTTTTTTTTTCGGAAACCATTCATCATATACAAAAAAAATTTCACTCACACTTTGACCTTCATATTTCACAGCAGTGTACCAAATTTCAGTTCGATACGATCATAAGTTTTGGAGATATCGAGAAAAAATATGTCAAATTTCGAGGTTTTCTTCTCGACATCGTGGATTTTTTCGGTATAACTCGAGGAATACTGATTCAGTCCTGATAAAACTTCACAGCTAGTTTTGAGATGTTGAAGGACAACTTTATGCGAAATTTCGTGATAATCGTGTCATCAGAACAATTTGAAAAAAAAAATTCTATGATTTTCTTATCATATCATCCTCATTAAATTCTGTATGAAACTTCGAACTGTTATATTTCGATGAAGTACTGGATGTCAATTCGATCTGATCTGTATTTTTGGAAATATTGGAAAAATAAAATTTTGATTGGGTATATCTACGGAATCATTGGGTGGATTTTACCCATTCACGATTTCGGCCTTCGTAATTGAGGTCCAAACCTTCTCTACGAATATCGAGTTTCTATGTTGTTTCTTTCGGAAATTATTGTGTTTAAGCAGTCGGCCGTTAGGCTGAACGTAAACACAATAACTTCCGGAAGAAACGACTTAAAAACTCGATATTTGTAAAGTAGGTTTGGGGCTTAATT
Organism: Myrrha octodecimguttata; assembly: GCA_958510865.1. Classification (NCBI taxonomy): domain Eukaryota; kingdom Metazoa; phylum Arthropoda; class Insecta; order Coleoptera; family Coccinellidae; genus Myrrha; species Myrrha octodecimguttata. The sequence continues at coordinate 53,909,936 of OY294061.1, read as the reverse complement.
ACGAAGGTCGAATTCGTGAATGGGTAAAATCCGCCCAATGATTCCGTAGATATACCCATTCAAAATTTTTCCAATATTTCCAAAAATACAGATTTGATCGAATTGAAATCCAGTAATTTATCAGTAAAAAATTTCAAAAAGCACTGCCGTGAAGGCAGCAGCTTTTGCGCGCACGTTCAAATTCGTTGCTGAAGCGGTCATCTACATTGAACATGCGCGCAAAAGTTGCTGCCTTCACGGCAATGCTTTTTGAAATTTTTTGAATATTCAATAGTCTCTGATCTTCTGATTATATCATCTCGTGAAATTCTGAATGAACTTTCAAACTGTCATTTTCAATCAAGTACATGATTTCAATTCGATTAAATTTATATTTTTGTAAACATTAGGATTATAAAACTTTGAATGGGTATCTCTGCGGAATCATTGGGTGGATTTCACCCATTAACGAATTCGATCTTCGTAATGAAGGTCCAAACCTACTCTACAAATATCGAATTTCTGAGTCGTTTCTTTCGGAAGTTATTGTGTTAGCAATCGGCCTTGAGGACGAAATTTTCGAAATAACAGACATTTGGGCAAATCGATAGCACGTTGTTCCCTTGAACATGCTAACAAAAATGAATTTCGTACATTCACCTCCTCGTCTTTCTGAACCGGAATATCAGTTAAAAAAATGAGGTCAAATTGAAATACGTCAAATCTAATTATTTAGTCGGCAGTCCAACCCACTAATTGGCACATTTTCTAGTTAAAGACCGTAATGAAATCCGAACAAGGTCGTCATAATTACGTATTTCTAGACGTGTCTGAGGATGTGTTATTTGTGTTGGTAAATAATTCGCACGTTATTATTTTCTTTCTGAAATTTTCCTGCATCTCGATGACGCTTTTCGCTTATCAAAATCACTAAAAATAGATGCTGCTTCGATGTCGCAAATATTTATTTATTCTTTGCTTGAATGAGAAAGTTTATTTCGAAGTTCAATTTTGATGAATACAGCTTGTTGATTTATGAAGTTCTATCCTTAATATCAGCCCCCATGCAAAATCAGCAAAATGCAAAGAAGTAGGTACTTTGGTTCGTAGGTGGACATTCTGTACGGTTTGTTCCAATCAATTTGTATCAACCCTGTGATCGTGATTAAATTACAATCTTAAATGAGAAACGGATAAGCCACCAGCAGTTTTGACAGTTCAGAGAGACTGGAGGACCAACAATAACCTAAAATGCATTGTTTACTATGGGAAAAAGCGATTTGGCTTGTGATTTTGTATGAATTTGGACATTTTGGAGTGAAATATTCACTATTGCGTTATCTAGGAACTATATCCAAAGTACTTGATATCTTGTAACAGTAACAGCTTCACTGAACTTATGGAGTTTTCTGAATAAATACAATTCTTGCTGGTTGATGCTGTTATTGCATGTTGCTTGGTTTAGTAAGGCAGGAAATACAATTTAAAACCTAAGTTTTTTGAGTGAATTCAGGTATTCAAGCTCGAATATTCAACATCAAATCGATGACAACTACCAATGAGTTGTTGAAGTATTTTCATTTGAATGGTAGGTACTAACTGGATGTGGAGAAGAACTCAATTTATCCATTATAAAAGAGAGAAATAAGAAAATTCTATCGGTTCTGAAAGGGAAAATCATATTTTCTGAATCAATTCAATAAAGAACTGCGCTCTAAATTGAAAATTCACAGAATATTACTTAGCAACTTGTCAGTTAGGATGGATATTAGTCTCCGCAATCAATAAAACTTGAATAGACGACTTCGGCCCAAGTTGCCAACCCACAATTTACTTAGCAAGTTTACTTTCACTGGGGAACGGGAATTTCAGGACAAATTCGACATGATAAGATTCGCAGTATTTATAAATAACCGTAAAACATGCCTCGGCTCTTCAAACCAGATAATTCCTTCCAAATATAGGTTTTTGTTAAAATCCCCGATTGGCTGAAATTTAAGTTGGGATTCCTGATTTCATGCAAACAGTGTCAATTTTCATAGAATACGTTTCGAAAATCAACTCTGTTGTTTCGGTTGCCGATTTTCCGCTCCGTAAATATGAAATATTCGGATGGTTCCTGGAACAAGCGCGTGAAAAAAGTTATTTACGGAATCTGGTTGATGAAAATGCGGTCGATTTACTGTCACCAGAACGATTTTCTATGGTAAAAATCCATAGCATAGAACAATCTATGTTTACTTTAGGTTTGTTTTGGTTCCGAGTTCAGATCTGTTCGGGACGGTTCTAGCATAGACCAACAAGACAAATCACTTCATCCTTTGCTGGAATCGAGTCTTTCTGACCTTGAGAAAAATAACGGACATAACCACACTTATTTCTTCCGCTTAACAAAACAGCTCTTCTATCGAATATCTTATCTTATCTTATACAAAAACAATAAAGGTCTATGTCTACGGTATCGATCATAAAAGCTCTCGATTTTGTGTCTGAAAAATCGCTTACTAGAACCGTCCCGTACAACTCGGAACCAAAACAAACCTAAAGTAAACATAGATTCTTCTATGCTATGGATATTTACCATAGAAAATCGTTCTGGTGACAGTAAATCGACCGCATTTTCATCAACCAGATTCCGTAAATAACCTTTTTTCACGCGCTTGTTCCAGGAACCATCCGAATATTTTATATTTACGGAGCGGAAAATCGGCAACCGAAACAACAGAGTTGATTTTCGGAACGTATCCTATGAAAATTGACACTGTTTGCATGAAATCAGGAATCCGAACTTAAATTTCAGCCAATCGGGGACGATCTTAACAAAAACCTATATTTGGAAGGAATTATCTGGTTTGAAGAGCCGAGGCATGTTTTACGGTTATTTATAAATAATGCGAACCTTATCATGTCGAATTTGTCCTGAAATTCCCGTTCCCTAGTGAAAGTAAACTTGCTAAGTAAATTGTGGGTTGGCAACTTGGGCCGAAGTCGTCTATTAGATAGGATTGATTCCTACCATTGACATTCAGGTATGCAATGACATCAAATTTTGAGCTGATTATCATGTTTAGTCGAGTAATATCATGTACGTTATTTTGGTAGAGCATACAGAACGATTCGGGGTATGGAATATTTGAAAATCATAAGTTCTTAATAATCATTTCTTTATTACTTGAACAAGACAGGATTTATAAAAGATATTTTCATTCAGATATTCAATGTAGTCAAATTTTTAGCTGATTCTCACTTAAGGTGCAGTATTACTACTGAAAATATTTTGTTTGGGTATGCCGATTGATACCAGGTAGGGAATTTTCGTACAATCGTCAGTTTTTGATAAACATTCCTGATTGTTTTCACAAAGAAAAGATCTAAATCATCACTGATCGGCATTTTAGCCTAATTTGATCACCCTTGAGTCGTATTTAAGAAACAAAAAACATCCACTGTGTCAATACACTGTTCCTATCTACTACACCCAGGAATACTTGGCAGTGTCTAAGAATGAAAAATTTATTAGCACGATGATATCACAAAATATTTTCGCAATATTTTACCTCCATATGAAAATAACAAGGTGCCTATATAAATACTACAACACACAAAAAACTGTTGACTGAACTAACCAAAGGTATGTTTATTTGCCTGTTTATGAAATCAGGGACTAATTTCATATTAAGTACACCAAATTTATACTATCCTTTTAAAAAAAAATGAATATATCAATCCAAAATTTCCAAATGAATACGAAATCACGAGAGAAATCGCTTTTTTCAGTAAACAATGCATTTTAGATTATTGTTGGTCCTCCAGTCTCTCCCAACTGTCAAATCTGCTAGTGACCTATTGTGTGACACCTTGTTTGGAAGGTAATTCGCTTTGCCTTTTCAAAAATTCCCTAGACTTGACTTCTTTTGTTAGTCCTCCAATTTTTTACTCTGAAGGAGACAAGAAAATAACTGAAGGATGCAAAATAAAATTGTGTAATAAATGTTGATCGGGGCATCTGGTTGTTCTGTTCTTTCCCACATGTTGGATTCGCTTGTATTCTAGGAAATGCTGTTATTCATTTCAATTCTTGTTATAGTAACTGTTCTACTCTTTTAGCGGTAATTTTCGGAAGTATAAACAGAAAAGGTCAAGTGTATTGCATTTTTGACAAGGCAATCGAATGGGGTTTTTCCTTTAAACGAAAATGCAGTTATTTTCATGAAAAACTTTTAGAACATCACATTTCAAACATATAATTTCAAGGGATTTGTCTCGAGTGCACGATATGGCAACGTCGAATTCAGCTTTATCCGAAAGAAAAGGACGTCAAATGAGTAACTTCGCTTAGGAAAACAGAGATAGCTATACTTCGATCTGGTTAGAGTAGAAGACAACGACCAAGGAATAGAGAAAGAAGAGCACAGACTTTCATACTGTCATATTACTGACAAATCGCCAACGGAAATTGTTTGGTTATATTGACAAAGAACACGTGTGTACCACAGAATAGGAATAAATATTTCATTATTCTATAGCAGAAAAAGCTATTCTACTAAACACCGTTGTCACTTCGTGCATGCCTGGCAAATCCCAAACCCCAATTTTGAAATTTGATTTTGAATACTTTCTGAAGGTAATTTGGGAAAATGATGAATCAAACCCATAATAATTATGTTCAAATTTGCATTTGCAGTAATATCCCAAATTCAGGAAAAACCCCCATTATCTTTGAAACAAGGTGTTATTCAACCCCCTTTTCCATTCAAGATTTTAGGGGTTGCTGTTCTCACTTTCGAAGTGTTTATACAAATTGGTTGGAACCGTTGTTATTTTTTTTTGTTATATTCCTGCACACGAATGACGCTATTCTCTCATCGGAGTCACTTTTAATAGATACTGATTTGATGTCGCAAATAGTTTGTATTCTTCTCTTGGTTGCAGAAGTTAATTTCGAAGTTCCATTATTTCAGATGATCATTCAAAAATGTTTATATTCATTGAAAGGTTGATAATTTCCTGAATAACTAGAAGGCGTAAATCGATAATACTCGGATGTCACTAGATAAGTTTTTTGATAGAGAAAAAACCGGGAAAAACAAACAAACAGAGTCATCGACCTTGAGAAATATGGAACGACATGATGTTTTAGCAATAAAACGATATACTTGTTTATTCCCCGGAATATACTAACTGACAAAGAAACTGCAACACACAGAAGGAGCTGTTTGAATTTTATTTTTTTTTTGGTGAAACATAGATAGTGTAGCAAGGAGTAAATAATTAAAAATAGAGGAAAAAAAAGGGTTTACAATTTTTTTCGTTAAACTTGTTAATAATGTGTTTTGTCCACTGCGGTTATCTATACACTCCTCAACACGTCTTGGCATTGATGCAGGAAGATGGTCTATTTCTTCTTGAGGGAAACTATCCCAAGCTAACTGTACTTCATATCTCAGAGCCGTCAAAGTCCGTGAGGGCTGCGGTAAATTTCCAAGCTTTCTACCCATGGTATCCCAAACATGCTCTATAGGCGAGAGATCGGAGGATCTGGGCGGCCATGGAAAAAGATTTTCATGGGTCGCTTCAAAAAAGTTTAAACTAACTATGACAACATGAGGTAGAGTAATATCTTGCTGAAATATCGGATTCTCCAGCCGGTTAAGGTAAGGGGGAACATATGGCTCCACTTTTTTTTGAAGGTAACGCAACGCTGTCATTTAAACCCGAATAATAGCAACCCATACCATAACGCCTACTGTCCAGTGTACATGACGCTTGACATCAAAATGAGTGTCTCGTTTTTCTCCCCGACTTCGCCTAACCCTTTTTCGGCCATCATGAGAATCGAGATTCATCAGAAAAGACGACCTGATGCCATTCCACATTCCAATGTTGTCGTTCTCTGCACCACTGTAATCGTTGTCGGCGATCCTCAACCGTAAGAGGTAATACAAGGTGAGGTCGATAATGCTGCAGTCCAAAAGATCTTATACGGCAGCAAACCGTTCGGAAAGTTACAGAAAGGCCTTGTTCTCCTAACCACTCATCAGCCAAAGATCGAGTTGTCGCAAATCGGTCTCTTATGGCCATAAGTCTTAGACGTCGATCTTGAACTTCATTCGTGCCCCTTCGACGTCATCGACAACATTTCATTACAGTAGTTCTGTTCTTACGGTTAGAGATTCCTCGACATGACAACCCCGCCTCCCGCAGACCAGTAATATAGATTGGATGGAATGCGAATCCTGTTATTAATTGAAAGATGATAGCTTGAAGGTTTTCCAATTACTTACCATGTTTAATTATGTGTGAAATATTGACTTCAAGGTCTGTACAAAAATTCATAGAAATCTTATGAATAGTTTCCGCAGAAAAATTTTTTTCCATAAAAAACTCGGAATTTTCGAGAGTAAAGATGATAAACTCTATTTTCTGGAGGTAGGAAAGTTCCAAAAAAGGTGAAAGAATGGACATCTGTAGAACCGGGTGGTTCGAAGAAAAAGTTATCAGCACTTTCTTTGTTGGATCTGTACTATCACTTCCTTGAATATTGTACATCAACTCTGTTACATTCTGTAGATAAGATATATGTATGCTCCATTCACTTTTATAAACTATCTCGGTTGGCCATGACATTCTGACACATTTCACCGTGTATATTTTGAAAATGTTAGGTTAAGGTCATTTTCGTGTCAGATAGCTACGCACGTTGTCCTCTCTACGTAGAGGTCGTGGCAATTACGTATTTTTCAAAATAAGAATTTATTTCGGGAAAACAGTGAATTTGGTGAATATTATGTGAATTCAATAATTCCAAAATGTTGAAGAAACTTTTTTCTCTGTTAATACTGGAAATATTTCACGTATATGTATGAACATCGTTTGAAGACTCAGTTATGCTATTTTATTGTACGATAATCAAGAAACGAGTGTTGAAATTTTACTGAAAAATAATATATGGAGTAGTCCGTTACTAAGTACTTGAGTAACCCCGCAGTAAAACTTCTAAACGAACAGATAAACCTAAGGAATTTCCTAATTTTCGAAATTCTCAATAGATAATCCTACAGAAGACATTTAAATACCTTGTTGCACAACTTGAAATACTCCAATATGAAAATGTAGTAGTACTACGAAACTAACTCAATTTACAAAGTTCTTGGGAATCCTTGTGAATGATTCACTGGGTTTTCACCCACATATGTCGAGAATGTTGGACAGCTTGTGATAAATTATTGATTCCAAATTATCAGAGTTACTATCAGAAGAAGCAGATTTCAATTCTTCATAGCACTTCCTGATATTTTTTTTCTGCTTCTTCAAAACTACCTTCGGCATTTTTAGTTTTCAAGCGTGATGATTATGTTGAGATTGAGAGTAGAAATTGCCATTGGCATCTGACAACGTCTCTGAGAATTATTTTGACATTGCCGGTATTTCACGAGTGCCAACCAGCGTCAGTTTTAAGTAAAAAAACTTGATAGACCTAAATCATGGCCAACCGGGATAGTTTATAAAATTGAATGGAGTACAAGATGTGTCATCATCTGTCGTATTCTATCTAAGTGGGCGTGAAGTAGCCTCTTTTCTCTCACATCTGCTCCGCTTTTAGTCCACAGAACACAAATTTGAAGTAAAGGAGAAGTCCATTTCTATGGTCCTGACCTTAACCCCAAAACTGCATTTGACATTTAGGGCGCGTTTTTTAATAGACGACTTCGGCCCAAGTTGCCAACCCACAATTTTCTTCACGAATTCACTATAACTGGGGAACGGGAATTTCAGGACAAATTCGACATGATAAGGTTCGCATTATTTATAAATAACCGTAAAACATGCCTCGGCTCTTCAAACCAGATAATTCCTTCCAAATATAGGTTTTTGTTGAGATCGTCCCCGATTGGCTGAAATTTAAGTTGGGATTCCTGATTTCATGCAAACAGTGTCAATTTTCATAGGATACGTTCCGAAAATCAACTCTGTTGTTTCGGTTGCCGATTTTCCGCTCCATAAATATGAAATATTCGGATGGTTCCTGGAACAAGCGCGTGAAAAAGGTTATTTGTGGAATCTGGTTGATGAAAATGCGGTCGATTTACTGTCACCAGAACGATTTTCTATGGTAAATATCCATAGCATAGAACAATCTATGTTTACTTCAGATTTGTTTTGGTTCCGAGTTCAGAACTGTACGGGACGGTTCTAGCACAGATCTATGGTCTATGCTAGAACCGTCCCGAACAGATCTGAACTCGGAACCAAAACAAACCTAAAGTAAACATAGATTGTTCTATGCTATGGATATTTACCATAGAAAATCGTTCTGGTGACAGTAAATCGACCGCATTTTCATCAACCAGATTCCGCAAATAACCTTTTTCACGCGCTTGTTCCAGGAACCATCCGAATATTTCATATTTATGGAGCGGAAAATCGGCAACCGAAACAACAGAGTTGATTTTCGGAACGTATCCTATGAAAATTGACACTGTTTGCATGAAATCAGGAATCCCAACTTAAATTTCAGCCAATCGGGGACGATCTCAACAAAAACCTATATTTGGAAGGAATTATCTGGTTTGAAGAGCCGAGGCATGTTTTACGGTTATTTATAAATAATGCGAACCTTATAATGTCGAATTTGTCCTGAAATTCCCGTTTCCCAGTGATAGTGAATTCGTGAAGAAAATTGTGGGTTGGCAACTTGGGCCGAAGTCGTCTATTCACCAAACTGGTGTGGTTGTGGTGGAGTATGGTCGACATAGAACATAAATGGTGGATGTTGGACTAGACAATTTGACATTTACGTCAATCAAACAACAATAAAAAAACTCTTACACTACACCTATTTGGTGAATTAAAAAACTCGGCCTTAGAGACAGCGCCTTATAAATGATGTGGAAATCGAATGAACTTAGCCAGCTATCTCTTTTAATTGAAAGGGTTAAAAGAACGAATAAACTCACTATTGTATCAGATATCTGAGACAGCCATCACCAGAATTCACCATCAAAATGAGCTATTTCGAAAAAGTCCCATTGACCTTGACACGTCAACACAATTAGTGCTTTATTAATACGTTAGTTTCAATTTTCATTAATTTTTGCGCGCATGTTCTAGGGGAACAGCGTGCTATCGTTTTGATCAAATGTCTGTAATTTTGGATGATTGAGCCGAAAATGGTCTCAATCGACTAGGTTGGACTCACTGATGACGAATCCGGTGTCAAAATCGATTCTGTCCGGCCGGCTGGCCGGCCGGCCGTAGACACGATAACTGTCGAACGAAGTGAGCTAGCGACTTGAAACTTTCAGGGTAGGTCGCGCATTGGAATGCCGCGGTTAAGTTCGTTAATGGGCCAAATCGATCGAATAGTTTCGGAGTTATAGGCATTTGAAATTTTGAAGTTATTTATTTTTTATTTCAGAAACTACTTGAGCGATTGGATTCAAACTTGGCAGTTTGGTGGAGTATAACGACGCGCAACTTCGAGCCAAATTTCATCAAGATCATATTGTCAATAAATTTAAAAAAAAAATTTTTTCGAAATTTTTTCACAAAAAAATTTTTTTTTCGGAAACCATTCATCATATCCAAAAAAAATTATACTCACACTTTGACCTTCTAATTTCACAGCAGTGTACTAAATTTCAGCTCGATACGATCATAAGTTTTGGAGATATCGGGAAAAAATATGTCAAATTTCGAGGTTTTCTTCTCGATATCGTTGGTTTTTTTTTGGATTACTCGAGAAATACTGATTCAGTCCTGATTAAACTTCACAGCTAGTTTTAAGATGCTGAAAGACAACTATGTGCAAAATTTCGTGATAATCGGGTTATTAGAACAATTTGAAAAAAAAAATTTATATGATTTTTTCATCATATCATCCTCATTAAATTCTGTATGAAACTTCGAACTGTTATTTTCGATGAAGTACTGGATTTCAATTCGATCTGGTCTGTATTTTTGGAAATATTGGAAAAATAAAATTTTGATTGGGTATATCTACGGAATCATTGGGTGGATTTTACCCATTCACGAATTCGGCCTTCGTAATTAAGGTCCAAACCTTCTCTACAAATATCGAGTTTCTAAGTTGTTTCTTTCGGAAGTTATTGTGTTTACGCAGTCGGCCGTTAGGCTGACCGTAAACACAATAACTTCCGGAAGAAACGACTTAGAAACTCGATATTTGTAGAGTAGGTTTGGGGCTTAATTACGAAGGTCGAATTCGTGAATGGGTAAAATCCGCCCAATAATTCCGTAGATATACCCAATCAAAATTTTATTTTTCCAATGTTTCCAAAAATACAGATCAGATCGAATTGAAATTCAGTACTTCATCGAAAATAACAGTTCGAAGTTTCATACAGAATTTAATGAGGATGATATGATGAGAAAATCATATAAATTTTTTTTTTCAAATTGTTCTAATAACACGATTATCACGAAATTTTGCATAAAGTTGTCTTTTAGCATCTTAAAACTAGCTGTGAAGTTTAATCAGGACTGAATCAGTATTTCTCGAGTAATACCGAAAAAATCAACGATATCGAGAAGAAAACCTCGAAATTTGACATATTTTTTCCCGATATCTCCAGAACTTATGATCGTATCGAACTGAAATTTGGTACGCGCGCACGTTCAAATTCGTTGCTGAAGCGGTCATCTACATTGAACATGCGCGCAAAAGTTGCTGCCTTCACGGCAGTGCTTTTATTTGTATTTTTATTTGATTCGAACGTAAAATGAGGCTCATTCACGAAGTTTCCTGAAATGTCTTCTCTTGAACAAGCTCGCTTCCAATAAACCAACAAATGGTAATAGAATCTGCATGTGAAAAGTCTATTTTTGGTACATGTAAGAGGAATGCCTCGTTTTTATTTAAGTACGTTTATTCTACCTTGCACCTACACCAATAAGGCGTATATTCTATTGAGAATTCACGAAAATAGTATGAAAAATCTAGGTGCAAACTGCTATTGTCATTTGCGATTCTCTTAAGTGGTTTTTGATGGCCCTGCGTAATGTCGAATTGTATGTCATAGTTTTTAGTGTTCTCGTTATGCCGTAAATCCATCTAATCCTCAAGAAGATAAAGGTCTGTTGTTGTTTTCACCAAAATGAGAAAACTTTTCAATGCTGGGTAAGAAATCGGAAAATTTTTAACTGTGTTCTCTTGAAAAAACAAAAATAGATAACACGTGTGACGGCGAACACGAAGAAACGCGTGGGTGTTAATCAACTGTTTTTAATTTGTGTTTGTTTGTTTTATGTTAAAATTTTCCCATGAAAAGTTTGAAGGATCTTTGTTGTACGTGTCTTTCATTTGTTGATTGTTTGATTGCTTATTGTGAAAAATATTTGGGCGCTTGTACTGTACAGGCTATTTTTAGAGGAGATTATTATTTGAAGTAGGTACACAGAGAAAATGTTCCAGGAATACAAGTTCACTTGGGTAAAATTGAATAACCGTAAATAAATTTATGAACTTTTGTACAATATCTGACACATTTTTGCGCGTATTTCCTGGGGAACAGCGTGCTATCGTTTTGTCCAAATGTCTGTGATTCTCGAATTTTTTCCCGGTAATGATCTCAAACGACTAGGTTGGACTCACTGATGACGTCAAAATCGATTCTGTCCGTCCGCAGCAACTTTTCTAGGTTTTTCTCGATAGAGTACTGTATTTCAATTGGATCTAATCTGTATTTTGGAAATGTTGGGAAAATAAATTTTGACTGGGTATATCTACGGCATCATTGGGCGGATTTTGCCCATTCATGAATTTGACCTTCGTAATGGAGCCCCCAACCTACTCAACAAATATCGAGTTGAGTCGTTTCTTTCAGAAGTTATTGTGTTCACTGTCGGCCTATAGGAGTTATAAACTCGATATTTGTAGGAGTTTGAACCTTAGTTACGAAGGCCGAGTCCGAGAATGGGTAAAATCCACCCAATGATTCCGCAGATATACCCATTCAAAATTTTATTTTCCCAATATTTCCAAAAATACAGATTGAATCGAATTGAAATCCAGTACTTAATCGGAAAATGACATTTCGAAATTTCACACAGAAATTCATTAGGATTTTATGATCAGAAGATCACAGAATATTGAATATTTGAAAAAAAAAATTAAAATTTTTTTGCGAATTTTTCTGAAGACCTGATCAACACGAAACATTGTACAAAGTTGTCCACCAGCATTTTCAAACTTGCTAGCATCATGATTGAATCAGTATTTTTTAAGTTATTCTGAAAAAACAACGATATCGAGAAAAAATTTCAAAAAGCACTGCCGTGAGGGCAGCAGCTTTTGCGCGCATGTTCAATGTAGATGACCTCTTCAGCAACGAATTTGAACATGCACGCAAAAGCTGCTGCCTTCACGGCAGTGCTTTTTGAAAATTTTTTTTGATAACTTACTGGATTTCAATTCGATCTAATCTGTATATTTGGAAATATTGGAAAAATAAAATTTTGAATGGATATATCTGCGGAATCATTGGGTGGATTTTACCCATTCACGAATTCGGCCTTCGTAATTAAGATCCTTTCGGAAGTTAGAAACTCGATATTTGTAGAGAAGGTTCGGACCTTAATTACGAAGGCCGAATTCGTGAATGGGTAAAATCCACCCAATGATTCCGCAGATATACCCATTAAAAATTTTATTTTTCGAATCTTTCCAAAAATACAGATCAGATCGAATTGAAATCCAGTATTTCTCCGAAAAATTACAGTTCGAAGGTTCATACAGAATTTAATGAGGATGATATGATAAGAAAACCACAAAAATTTTTTTTTTCAAATTGTTCTAATGACACGATTATCACGAAATTTTGCATGAAGTTATCTTTCAGCATCTTCAAACTAGCTGCGAAGTTTTATCAGGACTGAATCGATATTTCTCGAGTTATACCGAAAAAAACAACGATATCGAGAAGAAAACCTCGAAATTTTACATATTTTTTCCCGATATCTCCAAAACTTATGATCGTATCGAACTGAAATTTGGTACACTGCTGTGAAATATATAGTTCAAGGTATGACGCAACATTTTTTTCCGATGAAATAAGCAGTTTCCGAGAAAAAAAAATTTGAAAACAAATTTTTTCAAAAAAAAAAATCTGCAAAAAACTGTATGTCCTTATGCTATAACCAACCGTCTAGTTTCAATTCGATCGCTCCAGTAGTTCTCGGAATGTCAGGGAATTAACCTCAAAACTTCAAATGGCTATAATTCCGAAATCCCATTAAGGAACCTTCGCATTTTGAAAAACAAGCAACCCTGAAATTTTTTACCTGAATTCAGGAATTCGAATCGGTAACCGGGCCGGTCACCCAACCATGTTTGGACCCTGCCAAATGCATCTTGACTCGTCCTGATAAAAATGATTTTCCGATCTTCCAATATTTTACCATTTTCCTCAAGAAATCCTGCATGTCGTTATCTCCAATAAAGTACTATATTTCAATTCGATCTTATTTGTATTGTTGGAAATATTTTTGAGTCAGTACCTCTCTAAGAATGATTCCCTGAATTTTTCACAGAACTGTAAAGTTGAATTTCCTTGTAAAAGTTTATTTCGTATTATATAACCTGTCGGACATGCTAAAATGACATGGTTATTTTGCATTTCAGGGCTTCTTTGAAACATTTGTCTACGTCATCACCTGCAATGACTTCTCAATCGCAGATAACAGATCCATCAAGTCCCAAACCTGAGAAGAAAGCTGAAGAAACTCAAACAGCGTCAAAATCCAGACAGAAAAAATTTCATAGACATTTTCCTTCCGTTGAAAGCGAGGAGCAGGTGCTCAATTGTAAGTTTCAATAATCTCATTGTACCGGTTCATAACCTCAAAATGCTCCTATAACTAAACTCAGTGACATAAGGAGCGTTACATAAGGAAGGAATAACTTTGCGACATTTTCTGTCAACAGAATGGCCATATTTGAATCATGCTATGATATCTATATAAACGTTTTAGTTTGCATTAACAGAGTTTTTCTTGGCATTTCTTGCCTGAATAAAACTACATGAAACCTGAATAGGGTTAACCCGCAAGATTTCCCGTCGCCGAGATATTAAAAAGATATTTACATCATTGTACGCAGTGTGTTTTTCTGAATAGAAAATGTGAATTCGAACATAGGCGGTCTCCCTTAATTTGGAAGATATGGACCCCCAAAGTTCCAAAATGAGTCGTTTTCAGGTCCCTTTTTCCACCATAAAAACGATCTCTCACTTCATCTTTATAATTCACAAACCACCTTTGAACCTTCAACCAACAATAAGCAACTCTTTTTTTCAAGAATAATCAATATTTAATGAAAAATCAATGAAATTACTGGACAATCACTTAACCTCTATTCCTTCTGCTTTCGACTCAGTCTAAAAGTGAAGTTTGGCAATGGCGCGAATTTCATCGGTCGGAATCGTGCCATCGTGCGTATTCGTGAATGAGATTATTACTGGCGAGAAAAATAAAATATGTTCTTAGTTCTTACTGTTAACTGCGATACTCTGAATCTTCCAATAGGAGAATTCGTTTCTAATGGAATCTACAAGGTTGAAACAGATAGAAATGGGATGAGAATACACCCTGATATATATTTCAACGTACATTTTTTTCATATGTGATAGGTCGCGCCCTTCCCAGATTTCCAATGAAATCGAGGTTATTATATAACCCATTTCATTTCATTTTATTGGAATACCCTGAATCTCATTCTAAACTGGGACCATCTCGAAGACAACAAAAAACGAAGTAGATAACAACCTCCATATTTTGAAGGGGATAGAAAGAAAGTTCAAACGAAACTGTTGAGAGTGAAACCTTAAACAAATATTCTCAATGATTTTGTTTTGCTGTTAGAATAATCACCTCTTCTTCAGTGACAGAAGCATTTTCCTTACAATCATATCCTTCAACTGTCCATCATTTCATATTTCCCGCCAGCAACTACTCTTCGGTCATAATACGTTGGCCAGCGATGAAAAGACGCTGTTGCCAAGCTCCGCTTTAACATTGAGAAGTATTTCGTAAAAATATAGGTTAAGTGGTTGTCTAATATTTTCACTTTTCTTCCTTTAAATAATGAATATTCTTGAAAGAAAGTGTCGCTATTCGTTGGTTGAAGGTTCAAAGATGATTTATGAACTAGATTTGAGAAGTGAGAGATCATTTTTATGGCGGAAAAAAGGATCTGAAAATGCAACAATTTGGAACTTTGGGGGCCCATATCTTCCAAACAAAGAGAGACCGCCTATGTTGGCCTTCATATTTTTGTTCAGGAACTCACACTGCTTACAATGATGTGATGATATATTACTTATAGCTTCGCGACGGGAAATCTTGCGGGTTTACCCTGAATAGTATAGGTATAGTATAGATATCTTTAGTTATTTCCCTACAGTCGACTTGTATTAAGAGTTAAGGATAAAAAAGCTTCGAATTCTCGGAAACATTAGGCGTATTTCACCCATTCAGAAATCGACCTTCGTCATTGAGCCCCAAACTGACTTATAATATCAAGTTTCCCAATCTGAAGGGTGTTTCAAATTGCGGGGTTTTTTTCAAATAAATAAAACACATTTGCATTAATTTTCAAAAACTTTTTATTGGTAATTGGAGCATCAGTTATGACATTTATATACGAAAAATAATATCTGTCAAATGGCCTCCTCTTGCATCTCTACAGACGTCCACTCTTTTGTTAAAATTTTCAATGACATTCTGACATAATTGAGGCTCTATCTCACTAATGACACGAATAATTTCATCGTTTAGTTCAGGAATCGAACGTGGATTATTTTTATAGACCTGGCTTTTCACATAACCCCAAAGAAAATAGTCAATCGGTGCCAAATCACATGATCTTGGTGGCCAATTGACATCACCGTTTCTGGAGACTGTTCGTCCAGGAAATTGTTACCTCAATAAATCAATTGTGTTATTTGCAAAGTGAGGTGTAGCGCCATCCTGTTGAAACCAAATATGCTCTAGATCAATTTTCATTAATTTAGGCCACTAAAATTCGATTATCATCCGATGGTATCGATCACCATTGACAGTTACAGCTTAACCAGCAGCATTTTCAAAGAAGGAAGGTCCAATTACACCACCTGACCATAATGCACACCAAACAGTGACTCGTTTAGGATGGATAGGTTTCTTTTGAATAATTCGTGGATTTTCCTCACCCCAGACAATTTTCTTTATTAACAAAGCCACCAAGTTGAAAATGCGCCTCATCGGAAAATATGGTTTTTTAAGAAAAATCAGCTAGTTGTTCATTGATGAAATTGACAAATGAACGACGTTTTAAATGATCTAATGGCTTTAGTTCCTGTGTTATTTGAACCTTATATGCTTTCAGAACTAAATACTTTATGTAAAATACGCCATGTTGTAGACCAACTAAGTCCAACTTGTTGTGAACGTCGTCTAATGGACATTCCAAGGTCTTCAGCAACACTTTCACGAATGTAATCAATATTTTCTTTTGAACGATCGCTACGACTGTATTTTTCACTTTTTTGATCTTCCACCGAACCGGTCTCTTGAAATTTTCAATAATTCGACCAATAGTACTTTGAGATGGACGATTATGTTAACCATAAAATTCACCTAATTTTCTAAAAACACTTTTCACGGAACGCTGATTTTCATGAAATTATTCAACAGTTTGAAGGCGTTGTTGTATCGTGTAAAGCTACCTTTTGTGCTAAGGATATTCGGGTATTTGGGTAATCGGAGATTCTTCCCTATTAGCCGACCACGATCACGTGACAGTCGTCGACCAATAGGGTGAATTTCTCTGCCAATAGGATGAATCTCCGATTACCCAAATACCCGAATCTCCCTCTCACTGAAGGCCCCTTAAGAAGCATTTTTATAAATGTCATACGTTACACTTCTTAAATGTCAAAATACCCAGACGAATTAAGTGCGCCATCTATATTTTATTTATTCTTGAAAAAACCGCGCGATTTGAAACACCCTTCATTTTTCGGAAGTTATTTCTCAATAGTTAACCTAACGACCGATCAAAAATTTTTAAAATCCACGATGGAGACTTGGACTAATAAAATTCAACTTTTCTAGATTACTCTTGTGCTCTCATCAGTGACATATTGCTTCAAGGTCACCTCTATATTACAAAAAACTATTTCGCATTCTACTCCAACGTGTTCGGATATGTGACGAAGGTAAGTCTGGTCGATCGGGGGGCCAAGAGTTCTCCTAAATCAAAAACGATGTCTGTTTCAGCTACTGATACCGATGCCGACCGTAGAGAAGATAACCAAGGAGAAGACGGCTAGGATAATACCTAATGCAGTTGGTATCTCGACCGCCGATGAAAAACATGTCTTCGGTAGCTTGATTTCCCGTGAAAATACCTACAAGTACATGACTAGGGTTTGGGAGGTGTCTCAGAAGGCTATAGAGGAGGCCGCTGCCGAAGCTGAGGCCTTGGCAGTTCCCGAGGCTCTGGTGAGTTTTTATCATGAATGTAGTCGAAGGTTTTAACAGAGGAATCTTGTCTCAAGAAGGTCCATACCTGAGCTCATTAATACCAATTGAATTTACTGTATTTATCGAAAATTTCGTCTTGCGTTGCAGGAAATGCAGGTATCAGAAAGCGATTCCTCTGAAGCCAAAGAAGTCGAAAGCGAAAGAGAAGGTGGTCGTCTTTCATCACAAACCACAAATGTTAGACTCAACGATATCAAATCTGTATTCGATCGTTGTCAACAGCACCATCAAAGTAAAAATTCCATTCCTTCTCCGTATTCAAACCAACTACATCCCTTTCATATTTTAGCTAATTCGAACATCAAATATAGACTGTTCCAAAGGTATAGAGGCATAACGGATCTGCCCACACAGTCATTGATATTGTATGCTGCCATTTTTTTACTGCTAGGTTTAAGTATGTCTGCCACGCTGATTCTTTATAGAATAGGCAGAATTCACGATGAGTATGTATCATTTATAGAGGTGAGTTCCATAATATTCCTTCTGCCTAAATAGCATATTCGTTAGATTCAACCAGGAATATATTAATCTCCATTAAAATCTCCAATGTAACCCTCAAAGTAGGTCACTCGGTCTATGACTATATCTGAGATCTGAGATGATTTGATTTCTATGCACCTTGACTATATTCATGGTAGGATGCACAAAACAATGGTGCTTTAATATTCATTTGTTTTCCTACTAAATCTTCAGACCGGTTGTATTTCATATTCTCGCCACCGACACAAACGCCACCAATGGACCAATCAGAGACATGATACTATTAATGGGAATTCGGCAATTGCCATTTTGAATTTATTTATGTTTTCTCAGATTATTGTTTAGTTATTGATAAGTGCGTGAAATCTTTTTGTGTTAGCTTCGAAGAATTGTGTAGATCCTCAGATACTTTTAAATAGGTCTCTTTTGTATTTTGTTTGGACAGTGCAGATTTAGATGGAAATAAGTGTTCAAATGAAGAGAGAATCATATTTATAGAAGGTTTAAACTTCATGAAACTCAGCAGCATGTAATTCTCTTCACAATTGTCTTTCAATCATTTTCACTAATGGAGGATCAGTTATCAATAACCCCCAATTAAGCATATTATTTTCACAATGTGATGTATTTTTCTTGGTTCTTTATTGAATATACATCAATTGTTTAATAATTTTCATTTACTTCAAACTGAAATTTACTGATATACGTAACTATCAAGTGCTACGTACTAGAAAACCTCAGTTTTCAAATCTGATGAAATAAAATTAACCATTGAATTAAAAACATGTTTTCTAATTGGAAATCTTATTAATTTAAATGGAAAAGAACTCGAATTGAACTGGTTTAATAATATGGCCTATTCAATGAGTTTTTATTCTCTGTGAAACTCCAACTCTTGATAGTTATCAGTCTGACTTAAAGTAAGGATGATGCTTGTTCTGTATCAGCAGCTTCCATACACTTCCCGCAGCTTTACCAGATTCCTTTATATATGTGCACAATCTGGAAAATGTTAATATATTTGAACAAGCTATCAAATGATATAGATGTATCAGTAGATTCTGTAGATTAATTTCACATTGCTTACCTAATAATTTCACTCCTCGCTTGCTATAAGAAAGGAAAACATCGAATGAAAGTGTATATTAGCCAAAAATTACAATGCATATTGAATTATTAGAAAATATCCCACTGAGAGTTATACAAAACATAATATGGTAGAAATTCATTCATCCAGATATTTTTTACCTGTCTGAGGAAATTCAGTTCTGACAGACAGTTGCCTTGACGACCCGTAGTGATTTCCAAATACCGCCAACTTCAGTGGAAATAACGAATTCTACGGAATAGAGCAATTCCAGCTGACGTCACAACATGGCCGATGGGGGGGACAGGTATATAAGTCGCAGAATAGAGAAGTATATATTCTGTGACCTTACTTTCCCGTTTTGTTTATGTTATGAAGTACAGCATTTTCAACAATTTCAGGATAAATTCACAAGTTAAAATGATTTATATTAATAGAATTGGTGAATTACTAGGCCAAGTTAGTGTGTCGTTGTGAAATTCAACTTAAATACATCGAGCGACGAAGGAATACATTCGCTTTGTTTACATTGGCGAAGAGCGATTATTTGGAGATTTTGGTGATTTCACAAGTGAAATTTCGTGATAATGGATCTGATTAACTGATATTCAATCTCAGATGGTAATCATTCAAAACGATACAAATGAAAATTGCAGTATTTATTCTTGTCTTTTAAAGCCTTGAGTATCAACATCAGAGATAGCATTCATTATAGGTATAACTATTGAAACTGAAACAATAAAATGTTTGGCTCATATATTCCTGAAAATAAACAGCAGAATGAAATCCAACAAATGTATGGAATGAAAAAAACATGGGTTCCAGAGAACTTGTCAGTACTATTTCAAATAACGTTATATGTTGCAAATTATCAAATACTACAATATTGGTCTGCAGTTGCTATGTCAGTGCTATCATAATATTCAATTATATATTTATTATACTACATATATGTTACAAATGAAATAATTCATATGAAATTTTTTCCTTGAACACCGATTTCGATTCATCCTCAAAAAATTTAGGGGAATGGGTCAAAAATGCAAATATTCAAATATAAAGTCTGCAGTACAATATATCTGAAACATCGGATTCTTTCGTCTCTCGGTGTATTTATGTTGTATTTCACAACGAAACAATAGCTTGGCCTAGTTATTCACCAATTCCATTAATATAAATCATTTTAACTTGTGAATTTATCCTGAAATTGTACTTCATAACATAAACAAAGCGGGAAAGTGAGGTTGTCTTGTTTTACTTTCAACGTTTGACATGCTGTCCCCCCATCAGCTGATTCATCTCGATGAACCATAGATAGCTGGAACTGCTCTATTCCCCAACATTGGCGAAACAAACGCGCCTCTCTGAATTCACCTTATCTTCTATGCACCTCAAACCATGGTATTTCTTTCGTCTGTTGCTATAACCATAGATGTCTTTTCCTCTATGGCTGTATCAAGATTCATAGAAAAGAGACATGAACCATAGACATAGAAACATCGTGAAATCATATCACATGCAAACGAAACGACCTATTATGTTGCATTTTAATGCGACTAATGATGAATATTTTCAGCACCACGACCCTGCGTTGTATAGTGACGAAGTTTACAACCAGTTACTGCGTTTCTCCATGCATCTGCATTCTAAGTCAGCAGATTCAGTGCACAATTTCATTGATTCTAATTTACATCAGATTGCCAAGGTAAAGTGTAATTATTTAACATATTTCCCTTTGTGTATAGTCCTTAGTTAGAATTGATATTGATTGAAGTAAAACACTTTATTTCCGCTTATGTAAATAAAAGAAATAAAGTGTTTTACTTTAACTAATATCAAGATAAATTTCAAAAACTTAAAGTGATTTCAAGCGATGGACCAAAAGCTCCGGTTATGGTTACGGTTATCCAAATTGATAGATTATCCTTTGCCTACATACCAGTTTGGAGAACCGTAACTATAACCAAAGCTTTTGAAATTGATTTTAGTTTGAGTTGATCAATTTTTTGGTAGGTGAGGCAAAATCTGGAACTTCTCTCTACTCTTTTGATGCCAAAAGACTCGTTGTACGACGCCAAAGAAACTCGACAAGATTTGGAAAACCACCAAGACGACTTGGTGGGGGACAACAGTTAACGTTTTTCGCTGTTTACTAATCTTGATCATCAATCTGACCTTTGTGATAGTAGGGTCCATTTTGTGAGGAATATGATGGAATGTTCAAGATCGTTAATATAATTTTTTTAGTTCCTTCAGTGCACGACCCAAAGTTGGGTAAAGGATGTCTTTCGAAAATTGTAATCATCGAGTATTTCTTCCTAACTTCTGTCACTAGGACCCTAAATGCCAATCAAACGCTGTGAAATTAGTAGATTTGCTATTTGAATTTTGAAATTGCTTCGAATAGCTCGATAGAAATGCGAAAAATTTTCTAAATGATAGACATTTACTTTTTACCTTTTCACTTGGACTAAATTCGTATTCACTAATGTTGAATCTGGTATTTTCTCGCTATGCACTAATCCAATTACTCAATTTGATTTCCCTGGATGCTTTCACACTTTTACTGTGTTTATTTGTTTATTAATGAATGAAATTGAATACCGTTCTTCTTCCACTGGGTCTAGTGAAATAAAACACAGTTTATTCGAGAAAACATTTTGTTATGCAAAATTCCATGAGGATCGTATCTTAAGAGATGTTGCAGACTTTGACGTCATTAACAGTGTACCAAATACCAGCTCAATCCAATTTTCTCACCTACAATACAATGTATCAATTTGAAAAGGTGCCACTCTGAATATAACGGCTTCCATGCAAAAAATAGTGAACGTTGCTTCGTAGAAGGATATTTTGAACGGTTTATTTCAACCAATTTGTATCAACACTGTGAGAGTGAAGACAGCAACCCCTAAAATCTTATATGGGAGGGGAAGTTTTGTGATACCTTGTTTCAAAGATAATTCTATTGCCTTTTTCAAAAATAGCATACAATTGACCTTCTTTGTTAGTACTTCCGAAAAATGAACAAAAATACTAGAATAGTTTTAATAGCATGTTGAAATGGAACATGAAAAATTTTGGACTAATAGATGCCATTACATTGAGATGCCATGATAGTCATTGTTTCCACAATAGAGAGATTTTGAGCCAACTAAAAATTCTCCTTATTTTGGCGTGGTTATTTGCTATTTTTCTTCACGTAAGCACGACAATGAAAATAAGACTTTTTAAACCCCAACTTTGTTCTTCGTAAATTGACAGGTGACTCGTTTTTTGTTTTGTATTTCCTAACCTCAGAATTTCTGGCGTTCCTTGAAAAATTTCATTCAAGCTTTGATTGAATAATTATTTAGATGAGATCGAAGTTGATTGTGAAAATTTTATGAACAGGGCAAACCCTGATGTGGATTTAATCAGAACTATCATCCTATACTCCATTCAACTATCCTGGTTGGCCATGACATTCTGACACATTTCATTATGTATATTTTGAAAATGTTAGGTTATAGTCATATATCAGATAACTACACAACGTTGTCCTCTCTACATAGAGGTCGTTGGAATTACGTTTTTTTCAAAATGCGAATTTACTTTGGGAAAATATTGTGTGAATTCAGTAATTCCGAAGTCCTGGCGAATGTTGAAGAAACTTTTTTCTCTGATTCCGATGTTTTATGGGAGCCGATATAAAGATGGTTTTTTTTCAAAATGATACACTAATATAAGCAGAAAGTGTACAGGGTGGGCAAAATTCGTTGTCTACTGAAGGGATCTCGAGAACTATAGCAGCTAGAAGAAAACTGATAACACATTCTCGATCTCTTTTTTCCTGACTAATCCGAATCTGAAAACAGATCCAGCTTATCGTTCATAGAACTTGAGTTATGAGCGAAAATTGAGAAATTGTCATTTTCAATAATGCTGAATAACTCGCTTGTTTGAACTCGTATCCGAAATCTGTTGATACATTCTACAGGCACCTTTTTTAGGAGTAATTCAAATATAATATTACTGAATTTTTTATTCTGGCCATTTTCTAGAAATGAGAAAGATTTTGAATTTTTCAAATGTAAACTATAGTCGAAAGTTCTCTTATCTTGCTACAAAATTTTTGCTGATTCCAAAAATGTATCATATTTCGCCATTTACATGAATATTACATGAGAAAAAATTCAATACTTTTTTCTTGCTTTTCTATTCACTGTTGAATTATGAATAGGCTGACGTTACCATAGCGACGATTGAATATGCATTATCTTTGTGTGAACTTGCGACTCTATGGTTGGAATCAGCGATTGCTGAGTAAATATTTCTATGGTTAATTTGTCATAGTTCTTAAGATTAGCAATAGAAAATCTGTTTATTATCCCTAATGGCCCGAAATATTCCCAATTTCGAAAAATTCGATATGTTGGTATGCTATATTCAAGCGAATGGAAATAGGCGAGTTGCAAGGGAAGTCTATATATCAGAACAACATATAATAATACATATAATGCTTATTCAATGGTCGCTATGGAAACGCCAGCCTACTTATAATAATTCAACATTGAATAGAAAAGCGGGAAAAAAGTATTGAACTTTTTCTCATGTTATATTCATGTAAATAGCGACATATGATACATTTTTGAAATCAGCAAAAATTTTGCAGCAAGATTAGAGAACTTGCGACTATAGTTTACATTTGAAAAATTCAAAATCTTTCTCATTTCTAGAAAATGGCTGGATTAAAAAATTCAGTCATATTATATTTGAATTACTCTTGAAAAAGTGCCTGTAGAATGTATCAACAGATTTCGAATACGAGTTCAAACAAGCGAGATATTCAGCATTATTGAAAATGACAATTTCTCAGTTTTCGCTCATAACTCAAATTCTATGCGCGATAAGCTGGATCTGTTTTCAGATTCGGATTAGTCAGGAAAAAAGAGCTCGAGAATGTGTTATCAGTTTTCTTCTAGCTGCTATAGTTCTCGAGATCCCTTCAGTAGACAACGAATTTTGCCCACCCTGTACAATTACACATATGAGTTGTGAGCAATACATATAATCGAAAAACTTTCTTGTATCTTATATGTATCTTCTTCTACTATACTTTGTTTGTTGGACACGGGTGCTTTCACAAGTTTATGTGTTTGAAAATTTTATTTTTTGAGGTGTATCGAACAGAAAAAATCTTGAAATTGTTGTATCAATAATTTGAGAGATGGCTCTAAAAATCTGAACTGTTTGTACTATTCTAATGCTGTCGTTTTGTTTTAAGCAAAATTAAAATTTGTTTCTCAATTCAATGTTGATTACAAGGGTAGCTTTTGATTCGAAACCATTTTTACTCTTGATTTATTGTTTTTGATTGCTTTGAGAACATTTCGGGTTTACACAATATCTTTATATTTGTTGGTTGTGCGAAACTTTAATGTATATATAAGTTAAGTATTAAGGTATGGTGTTTTGTATGTTGACCAGTTTTGATAACCTGTGATATTTTAGTTGTTAATAGACATATGCGAAAATATCAGTTTTTCATTTATTTCTTCTTGGTGTTGTACACTTCAAGTTGGGATGGCATTTGCAGTTGAAAAAAGTATTATTGCAAAAATATATGAGGGATGTATAACCACGAAATGAAACACAAAATAGAAACCATTCAAACATTTATTATATTTACAAGAACAAAATCAACGGTATTAATAGAAAAGTAATAAAAAATGTCGCAAAATAGTTCAGAGCGAGAAAACATATCATCCATTCAAAAGAAGATTGATGAAATGATAAAAATGTCTTCAGATCGAAATTTATTTTTATATAAATACTCATAATATTCCTTCTTGCTTCATACGAATTTACTGACTATCTGTTCCGCATTATACCTTTTAATTTCCTTAATGAATTTATGAAAAATACTAACGTTAAACTTTCTTGTTTTATCAATCTCAATAAACTCATTTGTGAAGGAATTTGATAACATCGATTCTATAGTTCTAAAACAGCGTAATTAATCTTCTTCTACGAAACTAAGACCGAGTTGTCTGGAACTAATATCTTATATAATATGTAACGTAGACGTTCAAGGTATAAATAGAATTTCTTCGATGAGTTCATCCAATATATCATTTAACGTCTAAAAAACATTCAAAGGAAATGTCTTTCAAATTACTCTTTCCGGTGAAAAATTCCTTCGAAGCAGTTATATCTCTTTATTTTTTAGCCTATCTAATAATTAAACTGTATCGTATTATTTACACAAATCTACTATTGAGAAAATGCGAAAAATGAAAGCCATAGCTGTTAACTATCTACAAGTTTCTTGAGAAAATGAGGTACAGTCGAGTTCATAGAGAGCAACTGGCATTCTAAAGATATGATTTTCTTTGTACCATCTTGCACCGACACAAAGAGAGATAGATGTAAATGAGAACTAAGATCAAAAAAGCTTGGTATATCCCAATCCATTTTCATACTGAGTGGCAAAAGTAAATATCGGACTAAACTTTGCTTCAACATTGGAGGTTGTTAGCAGAACTACAATGAGGATT
This sequence comes from Myrrha octodecimguttata, assembly GCA_958510865.1. Lineage (NCBI taxonomy): Eukaryota > Metazoa > Arthropoda > Insecta > Coleoptera > Coccinellidae > Myrrha > Myrrha octodecimguttata. The sequence goes on along the minus strand of OY294061.1, from coordinate 53,884,304 downwards.
TTTCCTGAATTTGGGTTATTACTGCAAATGCAAATTTGAACATAATTATTATGGGTTTGATTCATCATTTTCCCAAATTACATTCAGAAAGTATTCAAAATCAGATTTCAGAATTGCGGTTTGGGATTTGCCAGGCATGCTCGAAGTGACAACGGTGTTTAGTAGAATAGATTTTTCTGCTATAGAATAATGAAATATTTATTCCTATTCTGTGGACACAAGCGTTCTTTGTCAATATAACCAAACAATTTCAGTTTGCGATTTGTCAGTAATATGACAGTATGATAGTCTGTGCTCTTCTTTTTCTATTCCTTGGTCGTTGTCTTCTACTCTAACCAGATCGAAGTATAGCTATCTCTGTTTGCCTAAGTAAAGTAACTCATTTGACGTTCTTTTCTTTCCAAGAAAGCTGAATTCAACGTTGCCATATCGTGCACTCATGACAAATCCCTCTAAATGCAAATATCCATTTTATTTTTCAGTTTTAGGTGATCAAACATTTTTTTTAAAATTATAATATTGAAATTATGTGTTTGAAATTTAATGTTCTAAAGGTTTTTCATGAAAATTACTGCATTTTCGTTCAGAAGAAAAAACCTCATTGATAACGTACTTGCGTCATAAACAATTACGGCGACACCAAACGAAACTGGAGTTATCCCTCATTACCAAATGTGAGAATGTTACCTGTTTGATCCCAAACATTTTCAAGATTCCAGACGTATTATTCAGAAGCAATCTATTGAATCAACTTAACCTGAAACATCCCAATCGTTCTCTTCTGAATCCTGATCAAATATCCAGTTACTTTCAACGAATTCAGCGAGACCTCAACAGACATCTTAACATGCTGTTTTTCCTAAATATATCGAGTCTAATGTGTAGATTAAAATCAGTCCAATTCTTCTAGTTTCTTTTGGACCGATGGTCCAACCGAATGAATCACCTTCGGTACACCCTAGACGGTTAGTGTCACTGCGACAATGAAGGCTGTAGCTTGTGCACAGTTAAGGAATACATCGATATACAGTTTGAAAAAACATTCATTAGTAAAATATACACTAGGACTACGCAAGATATGGTGTTCTACGATTATGTGCACCGAAAGTGATCCATATTGCTATGATCGTGTGAGCTTCGTATCTTGTTGAATTTAAAGTTTCCAAAGAAAAAGTATTTTAAGAAGAAGATGTTGAAGTTAGAAGAAAGTTTTTAAGTTGAAAAAAAACTTCATGGAAAAGTTAGAAGAATGGTCTGTGATGAATTTGAAAGAATTTTTATGGCGAAGTTAGAAGAATGTTTTATGATGAAGTTAGAAGAATGTTTATGGTAAAGTTAGAAGAATGCTACGATGAAGTTAAAAGAAATGTTTATGGCGAAGTTGGAAGGGTATTTGATGGTGAAGTTAGAAGAATGTTTACGGTGAAGCTAGAAGAATGTTCGACTATGAACTTAAAATTATGTTCATGGCAAAGTTAGAAGAGTAATTAATAGTTAAGTTAGAAGAATGTTATGGTGAAGCTAGAAGAATGTTCGACGATGAAGTTAAAAGAATGTTTATGGCGAAGTTAGAAGAGTATTTAATAGTAAAGTACGGAGAATGTTTATGGTGAAGTAAGAAGAATGTTCTATGATGAAGTTGAAAGACTGTTTATGGCCAAGTTAGAGGAGTATTTAATAGTAAAGTTAGAAGAATGTTCCACGATTAAGTTAAAAGAATGTTTATGGCGAAGTTAGAAGAATGATGCAGTTAAAAAACAGCTATGCGATGAAACGAAAAGACACCCAGAAGTTCTTTAGCGCTGCTCAAATGGTTTGTTCTTCATATACTTTGAAAACGGCGCTTTAACAGGCGTTGTGATATATCTTCCAAACGGTTTGTGGGTTAATTTCTTTCAGTATGTCGAAGTTCGTGGCGGGAATACATTCTTTCATTTCGAATCTTAAGTGATTCGTTTGTCAACTTTCTTGTTCTTAGTAATTAAATGAGAGTGAATTTTTAGTAATTCCATTACATATCTCAACGAATGCTTACGAAAATACAACTTATCGATTGCACTCTTATAGCAAAATTGGATGGTGTTAGGTTTTCATTGATGGTTTTTAGAGCTGATCCGAAACTCACACGATAAAGTATCTGTATCTCGTCTATGAAGTGTATAGTTGGTAATCTCAACATGTGAATTTTTCCCTAAATCTATATGTTCCAATGGTAAACGAAGGTCCCAAACCAAAGGAAGGTAAAATACCCTCGACTCTATCACACATGAAAGCATGTAAAAAATTAGGATGATCTTGCGCTACATCCATTGATCCATTAGCGATGGTTATTGTATTATATTCAGTGTGGACTGACTGGATTTTATGGTTTTATGATAAAGATTATATTAAGGGAATTTTAGGCTTCCCGCCTATTCCCGTAATTTGTGCCAATCTGCGATCTGTCTGCGAGGGGAATTGCAGACTTCGTTCCAGTGATGAAGTGCTGTCCCTGTGCATTTGGAGCCTCCTAAGTCTAGTCTTCCAATAACCTAGAAAAGAATGTGAATTTTAAGTCAAGCAGCGTTTGGCGGGACTGGTTCATAGACCGCTGTGAAATAAGGACAAGGAGTGACATTAGAAGTATTTCACCCAGAAAATATGCCTTGATCATTTATGGCAATCAGCAGCTGTACCGATATGGGAGCGTCTGGTTCCAATGAACCTACGAATTATACAATGACGTCAAATTCTAATAAACCGTTAGCGTTTTCCTTTTATTTCGAAATAGATGTGAATTCCGCTTGTAATAATATGAAACGAATAGAATTCTACTTTGAATCTGAACGTGAGTTATAATCCATAACTCACTAGTGAGTTATGGATTATACCCATAACTCACTAGTGAGTTATGGATCATACCCATAACTCACTAGTGAATTATGGATTATTCTTTCTACTTTTTCCGAATTCCTTAAACTTCTCACCTCATTTTTGGTAACTCGATCCCAATCTAACAGCAGAAACTCTAATCCTATATCATTTAAACCCTCACTGGCCTCTTGAGGAACGTCGAAAACAAAACTCTCATTGAAGACAGGACTCAGAGTCCTCTTCTTCACATGTGTTTTCTTCTTTGCCAGTCTTTGTCCCTTGTACGTCAAGTAGATTTTGACGTATGGGTCCGCTAACCCTGTAACGTCCATTTTCGGTAGATTTCTTGCTTTGAGGACGACTACGGTGAGTCTGGAAGCTGCAGGTTGCCAACAGAGGGATACCAGAAGCTCCCCACGTCCCTGTGATCGAATCTGTAAAGAATCAATATTATGAACAATGTTTCAATGAGGTTCATGGTAAGCAGCGTGTAAGAAAGAGTTTTTGGAGAAGGAAGAAAATGAAAGAGGGCGCTATGGAGGAATTCTCCAGGAATGGAACACTCTAAAAAGTTCCTTCGGAACTTTGAAATCGCTAGGTCCAAAAATCATTTGGATCTCAGTAAGAACAAGTTACGCCTCCTCACTGGTTTCCTCACAGGACACTGTCGCCTGAAGAAGCACATGATGAGAATGGGCTTATCAGAAACTGACGAGTGTAGACTCTGTTGGGAAGAGGAGGAAACTCCTGTTCAACTGATTACATAATGCCTCGTCGTTGTGAGCCTGTGCAAGAAATATCTTGGACAGGAGCATTATAGGAGGAATGAGAACTTAGCCTCCTTGATGCCCTCACAGATATTAGAATTCATCAGAGCTCTAGAGTTGGACGGTGAGCTGTAGGTACCGCAATGCGAAAACAGCTCCGACGAGGGGGCACAATAGACCTTGAGGTCAGAGTGGAATGTGACCCCTTGCCAAACTATAACTATAAGCAGCGTGTTCTCCTGAACAAAAAAAAGTTCGTTCGGAACTAGGCGGTCTCTCATAGTTCATAAGATAAAGGCCAGCAAAGTTCTGAACAGATACATCTTCAGGTTACTTTCTCTACCATGAAAATGCTCACTCCCAGCTTCTGAGTAGTTCACAAATTGTGTCTCAACCTTAACTAAACTATCGCTGGCAAACCATTTCAAAAATAAACAATATACTGGACAGCCATTTGACCTTTTTTTCTATAGATTATTATTAATCAATATTGAACTGAAGTTTGCCAACGTCTTATTATCGCTGGCTACCCACCTTCAGACTCCTCGGTTGGATCTCCTTGCACAGTGCCATCTGTTGAGTCTCAATCTGGCTGATGTCGACCTGGTCCAGGGCGAAGAACACCTCACCTATGATGTCGTCCCTGGAGTATCTGTCGAAGCTGAGTATGACGAAATGGAGAGTTATATCGGATAATTGAGAGAAGGTTATTCCGTAGAAGGTAAAGTCTTCATCGTAAACTGGATTTCGAGTCTTGCGCAGTACTCTGGTCTTCACCTTGTGCTGTTTGTCTGGTAGGAGTTGTAGTTTGACGTAGGGATCGCTTGAGCCAACATTTGGGTCTTTAGCTGGCAAATCTCTGCAGCGTACCACAGATACTATGAGGGCGCTTTTGTCGTGCTTGTAGCTGAAATTGAGAAGAACAAGATGTAATTATTTAAGTGTCAGAAAGCCATCTTGGTTCTTGTACTTGAATTTTATATACTAGGTTATTCTATTTTGACAGGGTGCAGAAGATGATTCAGGTCTATCAAGTTTTTTCACTTAAAACTGACGCAGGTTGGCACTCGTGAATTATAGGCAATGTTAAAATATGTCTCAGCGACGTTGCCAAATGCCTATGCCAATTTCTTCTCTCAATCTCAACAGAATCATCACGCTTGGAGACTAAAAGTGTCGAAGGTAGTTCTGAAGAAGCAAAGACAAAGTATCAGGAAGTGCTATGTAGAATCGAAATCTGCTTTTTCTGATAGTAACCCTGGTAATTTGGAATCAATAATTTATCGCAAGCTATCCAACATTTTCGACTTATGTGAGTGAAAACCCAGTGGATCGTCCACATAGATTCCCAAGAACTTTGTAAATTGAGTTAGTTATTTTAAGGTGACACAGGCTAAGTAGTGCTACTACAGTTTGGTACTGGAGTATTTCAAGTTGTGCAACAAGGTATTTGAATGTCTTCTGTAGGCTTATTCCTTGAGAATTTCAAAAACTAGGGAATTCCATAGGTTTGTCTGTTTGTTTCACTGCAAGGTTATTAGAGTAGTTCGATTCTTTTTCGAATGAACTATCACAAAGTAACGGACTCCTCTATCCATTATTTTTCAGTGAAATTTCAACACTCGATTCTTGATTACCTTACAAAAAAATAGCATAACTGAATCTTCCAACACATATACGCGAAATATTTCCAGTTTTAACAGAGAAAAGAGTTTCTTCAACATTCGCCAGGTATTTGTAATTATCGAATTCTCATAGTATTTTTTCAAATTAATTATTCTCCTAATATAAATACACATTTTGAAATAAACGTCATTAGAGAGGGCAACGTTGCTTAGTTATCTGCCAGGAAAATGAATATAACCTAACATTTTCAAAATATACACGATGATATGTGTCAGAATGTCATGGCCAACCGGGATAGTTCATAAAGTGAATGGAGTACAGTAATGAAATTCTCGAGGTCAAACCAACCAGACATCTTGTGTTGTACACTTCTAGGATAAAAAGGATACTCTATATATTTATAAAGCTTACCGTAGTTTGAAGACCAGTTGTCCCAAATATGATGCACTCTGTTGCAAGTTCTTCTCATTGGTTTCCAATTCTTCTTTACTTGGTGTATGGGTCTCACTCTCGCTCGTATAGATGTCCTTTATTACGGTTGGTTCTTGTTTTTCCCGCCCATTTCCGCTCGAACCACCATTGGTATTTCCTTTGCCAACTCCATTTTCCAAAGGTCCGCCTATAGCCGGTGGGTTTCCTGTAGGACTTGGAGTTTGTGGTGCCGACATCTAGAAATAAAGGATTATAAATTGAAGGTTACAGAAGAAAAATATAGGAAGCTGATGAGAGCTGTAGCTAGGAAAAGGCCAAGGTGTATTTTTGGAATTATTTTCAGACATTCTCAGAGGATTGTTTTCTTCTGGAGCAGACAAGAGATGGTGTTATTTTTTATACATGCCATGAGCTCATGTACAAAAATAACACAAAGACTATTCGCAACTACTGCTAAGCGATACGCCCTCTGGCAATAGAAATTCGAACACTTCCAAGCTAGTAGTTTTTCGACGTGCCTGTTATTCTAACGTATTTTGCTTACTTTGAGAGTTGATTCTCGAGCTTTTGTGTTGTTCTCCGAGTTAAAATTTTGGTATACCGAAACTGTTTGTAATATTCATCAATCGATTCCTTCCTTTCCGATTAAAATTCTCGATTGTATTAATTCGAAATGGCATCCTCCCGAAATGACTATTGTTGTGTGCCTTAACTCAATATTATTCATGGTCAAAGAAGAAAGGATCGTCTACTACCTCGAGTTTTCATTTTTTCCAAAGCCAAATGAGAGTAAAGTTAATTAGGAAACAGCATTTGGCAGGGAACTCAATCATAGAAGAAAGGCCTAGATTCAGAAATTGAAGATTGGAAAACAGGTCACGAAATACATGAAAGTATGTTCACTGCATTTCTCTGAAGATGTTTGTTTTCATAAAGGTAAATTACAATGTATTCATCTCGAAACAACTTCATGTCCAGATATTTTAGGTGTGAATGATAATGAAGGAATTTTGATGAAAAATGCTAATTCTGTAGAGAAACTACAGAGCACTTCTGCAGCTACCTAGTTCACATGCTACACAAAATCATATTCAAAGAGAGTGATCTGGTTGAAAACCTGACAAACTAAATATACTGTTATAGTTGATAATAGCTAAAGTAATTCATATAAATTCATCGATATTCTTCATTTCTATAAAGGTTGGTTGAACCAGCTGTGACATTTTTCATTTTGTATGTGTATCTTGAGCTGCTCTGATATGAATATAAAATCAATTATATATCTATCTGTTTCCTTTCCTTTCTTTCGAAAACAAAAGCTGTCTTTTCATTTTATTGATTATCGTTTGTACACACACAAGAGAAGGAGTCATATCAATTAGACTGTTTCTAGATTTACCACATAATATGACTTTCATTCAGCACTTTTTCACAATGATAAGAGTCCTTGAATTACTTATTGAGATGCCTTTTTTTTCAGAAATTCAAGTAAACTTAGATATTGGTTCAGTTTGATCCACCAAGCAACAGAACAGACACTAAAATAACATCGAAATTATCCTCCAGGAACGATTTGAAGCACGATTTTATAACGGCATCCAAAAGAAAAGTCCCTTCTCAGAAAATCTTACTCAAAATTATAATAATTTCGTTAAACATTCTAGTTCTGCTTAATTAATATTCGTTCTACACCACATTTCTACGGTTTGTTTACATAAAACTACTAGCTTGGACAGGTTCCAAATTTATCCGTCAGGGCGCTGGCATCTTCGCAGAAGTTCCCAAGAATTCTCCGGAAGTTGAGTTTCTGTTGGTTTGAATGAACACAATAGGTGTAAAGGTTTACTTCTTGCTAATATTCTACCTATTTTTTTGAATGAAGATGTTAGTAGGGAAGTTTAGTGATGACAAAAAAGAATTGACGTTAGTTCTGGAAACGTTTCATCAAAGTTTTTTTTTCACTTCGATTAATCGGAGAGATGGTTCTGAAAGAATCTCCAATGAAGAAGTTCTTGGGGATTCCTCCAACAAAATGAGTTGCTGTTGCCTCGGTAACACCAGCTTTTCCGGATGGATGCAAAAAGAATTAAGGTTGAGTTTTTCATCTACCTACCCCAGGAGGTGTTTTCGAAGGACCAGTAGGGCTTGGGCTCTTCTTCAGATAGTGCGTGGTAGCCCCTGCTGGACTCTTCACTGCGGTCGGTCTACGGTGGGTCTGGAAGGCCAGAGGTTGATCTGGTCCCCTCTTGGCATCCCGAATGCGTCTTCGGTAAAGGAAATAAGTGACAATAGCCAGGCATAGGAAGAAAAACAATGCAGCTAGGCAGAAAGCGACGATAACAGGGGATGAAACTGAAAAAAAGTTACGGATTATTTCTCAATCTTGAAGTGAAATCTGGCAACAACGCTTAATCACGCTGGCGAAAGTTTATGACAGATAAGTGGTTTCCGCCAGCTGTCTTCGACGAAAACACATAATTCCGACCGAATGAGTTTCGCCGATGACAAACTATTGGAGAGAGTGGAAATCCGATAGAGGTTAGGTGGTTATGTGATATTTTCAATGATTTTTACTGAATATTGAGCATATTTTTATGGTGGAAAAAGTGACCTGGAGATGCATCTTCCCAGAACTTTGTTTGTTCAGGAAAAAACACTGCGAACATTGATGCAAATATCTAATCAGTACCTTCACGACTGGATAATTTGCGGATTTACAGTTTTTTTAAACTTGTCTTTAATGCAAGCTGACTGTAGTTGACCAATTTGTTCATAAGAACTACTAGTTTGTCTGATTTACTGCGAATCTATCGAATCGTTGGATCGGCTAGCTCACTAGTGAAGGGTTTTTCAATAAGAGGTGTTATTTTGAATAGCCCGCTATTTCGGTAGATGTCACTTTTGAAGCTGTCATTTTTCGACATTTGACAAGTAGAAAACTAGAAGATTTTTAAAAATTGAACGATACACGCTTCAAGAACGCATTGAAATCATTAAAATTCACTATAAAAATGGTGAAAATTTGGCAGAGACGGTTCGTAAAACTCGAACATTTTTGGGTCGTCGTGAAGCACCTTGTCGGACCGCAATAAAGAAATTGGTGGAAAAATTCGAGCTGTTGGGACAAGTTAGTGATGTGAAGAATAAAACCAGTGCTCGTCGCTCAAGAACAGCCGAGAGTATTGCTGCTGTAGCCAACAATGTTTAAGAAAACCCAGGTTTGTCCATTTCTCGTCGTTCTTTGGAATTAGGCGTTCCACAAACGTCATTACACCGCATTTTGCATAAAGATTTGGGTCTTAAGGCTTATAAAGTTCAGTTAACACAAGAACTCAACAACGTCGTATCTTTGCTGATTGGGTCGTTGAAATGCATGAAAATGATCCGGAATTCCATCGAAAAATCATCTTGAGTGATGAGGCCCATTTCCACTTCGGTGGCTTCGTCAACAAGCAAAATTGTCGCATCTGGGGCTCGGAAAACCCGAGAGTTATTGTTGAAAAGCCTCTCTATCCTCAACGTGTGATTGTTTGGTGCGGTTTATGGTGCGGCGGAGTCATTGGACCTTACTTTTTCGAAAATGGGACTGTTGCAACATTACGGTGAATGGATTGCGCTATCGAGAGATGATTAATGATTTTTTATGGCCGGAATTGGATGGTATTGATCTGGACAACGTTCACTTTCAACAAGACGGCGCTACGTGCAACACAAGCAACGAAACCATTGATCTTTTGCGGGAAAAGTTTCCGGACCGTGTTATCTTTCGAAGAGGTGATCACAATTGGCCACCGAGATCTTGTGATTTAACACCTTGCGACTTCTTTCTTTGGGGCAACGTGAAAGAGAAGGTCTACGCTAATAGCCCAGCGTCGATTCAAGAGCTCAAAGATGGAATTCATGAGGCTATCGAGGACATAAGGCAGCCACTTTGCGATTTGGTTATGGAAAATTTCATCAAAAGGATATGGTCCTGTAAGCGTGGTCATGGTGGTCATTTGCCTGCTGTTATTTTCCGCTATTAACGGCATAGCTTCTTCTTTATAATGAAATAAACATCCAATCATTAGAACTGAAAAATTGCATTTTTCTTTGAATATCAAAATAACACCTCTTATTGGAAAACCCTTTACTTATACTAGAAGAATAAATCAGAAAATAATTGGTGTGATTTTCAGATGAGATGGACCATTTCGGCTATCCATATTCATTTAACATCAAATAAAACCAGACCAACTAAACACGAGCCACATAAAACAGCCATAACTCCGTCACCATCCTTCATATATTATTCCCATTACCTCCAACTCTGACGACGAGTTAGCATCACTCTCCCACCTCCCATAAACCCCTAACACGAAGTGTTAACCGCCCTCCTCTCCCCATAAAAATCTCCTCGAGAATTCCCCACCATAATAAATCAGGGCGTCGCGATGCCCGACCGGCAGTAAAAAGGCATTAGACGCGATTCGTAAGCGATCAAAAGTTGCATTTTCGCGGGGACGCCTCCGACGCCCAGTCGTCTCGACGCTGTGGACGGACGTTCTTCACCTGTGAATTATGCAGGAGTCGGTCTACTGCACGCACGCTATGTTCGTGCCGTGTTTTACGAGGTCCCGGTTCCGAGAGCTCTGTGTGGGGCGCTTGTGGCTTCTGGGAAGGCCAGCAAGGTTTGGAGAAGTTGGCTAAGGGTTTTCAAGGTCAAGATAAACGGCACACAGGACACTCGGTGGCAACTGATGTCCAAAGTGGTCAATTTTCGGTCACAAAATGACGAATGACGTCAGGACGAAAACTTAACACCTCGATTTTCCGACCAATTTCAATAAAATGCCGACAGTTTCGGTCTGTATTCAGACCATCTTCAGGGCTCTGGAAACAAACAATATAATACTTCATCAGAGAATATTACTTGTGTCACATAATGTCTAAGTAATTTTCTCTGATGGAGTATTGTATTGTTCGTTTTCAGAGCCCTGAAGATGGTCCAAATACAGACCGAAACTGTCGGCAATGAGGGTTTTCCTGAATTTGGGTTATTACTGCAAACGCAAATTTGAACATAATTATTATGGGTTTGATTCATCATTTTCCCTAATTGCCTTCAGAAAGTATTCAAAATCAGATTTCAAAATTTGGGTTTGGGATTTGCCAGGCATGCACGAAGTGACAACGGTGTTTAGTGGAATAGCTTTTTCTGCCATAGAATAATGAAATATTTATTCCTATTCTGTGGTACACACGTGTTATTTGTCAATACAACCAAACCATTTCCGTTTGTGATTTGTCAGTAATATGACAGTATGACAGTCTGTGCTCTTCTTTTTCTATTCCTGTCGTTGTCTTCTACTCTAACCAGATCGAAATCTAGCAATCTCTGTTTTCCTAAGCAAAGTAACACATTTGACGTCCTTTTCTTTCCGAGAAAGCTGAATTCGACGTTGCCATATCGTGCACTCAAGACAAATCCCTTTAAATGCAAATCCCCATTTTTATTTTTCAGTTTTAGGTGATTAAACATTTTTGTAGAAATATAATATTGGAATTATATATTTGAAATGTGATGTTGTGAAGGTTTTTCATGAAAATTACTGCATTTTCGTTTGAAGGAAAAACCCCCGTTGGTTTAATTATTCAATTCCAAGACCTTGAGCCCATCATACTCTTCGATAAGCTTTGATGATATGTTGAAAATTTCGAGAAATTATTTGTCCGATAGATAATTCTGGTTGAGGTTTGCCAAGTCAACCATCGAATATTCAATTGGATTACAATGAGGTGGATATGCATTTCAACATCAAATATATAGGGTGTCCGGTAAACCTTAAACAATCATTGAACTGACAAACTCTCGGGCAAGTAATACTCCGGCTTATCTCCTATAAAATTGGTCAGTTCTTACAGCGAAACTACTATTTTTTATTGAACTGCAAGTGGTAACATATAATATTTGGGTCTAAAGTACCCAATAATGGATTGGAGACTCTAAATGACCGGTTTCACAAAACTCTGATTGCCCGATTAAGGGCTCGATTGTCAATCAACAATAAATTTGTGATCGAATTCGCTTCACATTCATAGAGAGGAAGCAGGGTGAAAATGATGGAACTAGTTCGGGCAAAACCATAGAATTCGGCAAAAATAAGACAGATCAGTTTGAAGCCATAGACTATAATTATAAGTCTATGTTTGAAATACATTTTTTTCAAAAGTTTTGCAAGTCAAATATATTTTTCGGAAGTATTTCAAAGCAGATTTCGTGTTATACCATTCTGAATTATAATATAAAGTCTATAGAGAAGTTATAATTTTCGTCTTTTTTTGTTTTCGTAAGCTTTTTTAAAAGAATTGGATTTCTTTTATAAGCCGGGTTCACTGGTAAAGAATAATGGTAAATTCGTGTTGTGTCATAAATTGTACGAGGAGATATAAAATAAAAGTAAAATACAGTAATTTGGAAAGAGCGTTAAGAAATTAAATGAATATATAATTGCTATGAATCCGAGCCCAGAAATTAATTTCGCTAAGGTTTCTTCACTATTCAGTTCATTCTAATCGTTCGAGACCATTTAATGCACAAAATTCAAAAGCTGCGTACAGACACTCGAACTGAGCGACTTTCGTGGCAATTTGATTCGGCTTCCTCGCAAGTTTGGACGGTGTTGAATGGCTCGCGAGCTGCTCAAAACACCGTATATACTTGTGAGGCAGCCCAATTGAAGTGCTCCGGAAGCCGCTCAGCTCGCGTGTCTGTACGCTGCTTAAGAAAAAATCAGTTGGAGCTAAGAATATCTTCCTGAAACCGCGGCCCAAGAGAATTTGAAAGAACAAGAGTCATTTATCAAATATTGTTATTGATTATTTATTTTGAATATTCATATCGGAGTAATAATCACATTCATCAATTTTCAATACTTCAATGTAATCTAATATACCAAGAAGAAGTGATTTTTCCAGAGATTCCCTGAGTAAATGCTTTATTTTATCTCTACCTCAGCGTCATATTTGCAAGTGAGATCATTCTCCATCTCACTCTCCATGCGCTATAGAATACTGGATATTTGTATCGTATATCTTGTCTATGGTCTTGCCCGAGCTAGTTCCATCTGTCTCGGACCTCTCACTCGCTACCTTATCCCACTTCGACTCTTCAGAAATGGATTCGTACGCCGTGTCCAGAGAGTTTAATATGTCTATGTTCACATTACACCCAACCATCGAATTCGGACTGCAATCAAAGAGTTGAACGGCTGTCAAAAGTTTTGTGATACCGACGGTAAACCAATCTTGCGGCACTCAGATCACCCGAGTTCAACTATGTGATTTAGGGCAGGTATTATAAAACTTAACTTTAACTTTAACTGACAGTTTTGACAGTTATGTTGGGACATATCTGTCAAAACTGTCAGTTAAAGTTAAAGTTAAGTTTTATAATACCAGCCCTTAGCAGGGAAAAAGTCAAAAATCATTCATGAAGAGATGGTTGCTGTTTACCAAGACTGCGCACCGTCGTTGTCCACCGTTCAAAAGTGGTCAAGTGAATTCAAAAGAGGCAGAAAAAGCATTAAAAAGACGACCCTAGCCGGTTAGCGACACCACTGAAGAAAATATGAAAAAATTGTAAAAGCTGGTAGTTGAAGATGCCAGAATAATCAGGATGTTAGCAAACATGGCACACCTCTCCGTGGGTGCGAGTCGAGTGCTGCAGAGAGTTCTTAGAGCTCTGTGGAGAAGACCCATCGATTATTTTCGACTTGTTACTGGGGATGGGACGAGGGTACATCACTATGATCCTGAGGGTAAACAAGAGTCCATTGAGTGGATTGAAAAGGGTGCACAGCCCCCAAAGAAGTTCGAAGTCATCCGTTGGCAGAAAAATGACTACGGTCTTTCGGGATTCTGAGAAGAAATTAGGTACTCATCCTCCGTACAGTACATACTTGGCCCCCAGTGACTACTACCTATTCCCAAATTTGAAAAAACTCCTTCGTGGAAATATCTACCGACGATGAAGAACTGAAGGTAGCAATTGATACTTATTTTTGAGGAGAAGCCAGAAGGATATTTTTTGAAAGGTTTAGGGCCGTATTTATAGTTGCTCCTTGAGGCTTCCTTACTGAAGGCTGTCTCGAATTTGCTTTTCTATGCAAACAAACTTGAATTTGTTTGCATAGAAAAGCAAATTCAAGGCGGCCTTCAGTAAGGAAGCCTCAAGGACCAACTATAAATACGGCCCTTAGAGAAGCTTATTTCTCGACCTAACAAATGTATTGATGTTCTAGGGGACTACATTGAAAAATAGAATTTTTCCACGTTTTCTTTTATACCTAAATCGAGAATTCATTGAACGCCCATCGTATTCATTCTTCAATAAAAAGACCTTACAGAAGTGCATTGAAACCATCCATCATTCCCATAAATTCAAGCTCTGACCTCAGTCTCAAAAGGTTACGTACAGTATAAATAAATGTCAGCAAGTATGACAGTTTAATGGTAAAATCAATGGAATACTGAAACGAAGCATCCAATATTTCAATTTATCAATTTATATTTGTCCATTTAGGGAACTGTTGTATTGAAACTAAGTCTAGTTGCATTGGTGTATATTTCATTGTCAAAATTTAAACACAATGATAAATGAAAGTTCATATTTGCTTTTAATGATTGAAGCAAAAATTGAGTACGATTTTATGCTTTTGTTCGGCATATATTTTCAAAAATTTTGTTAAAGTTCGTTCCGAATACTTAGGTATTTTCCGATAATTGCTTTTGTACATACTGAAGAACTTTTACTTTAGTTTTAGTTTCTAGTTTTTGACACTTAATAGCTTGCGTCAATGTCTAAGGCTTTCGTTCGAAAATGGTACAAGTAATTGATACTTGATTTACAGGGTGTTTCAAAACTGAAGGTAACGTCAACGACGAATGCAATATTAATTTTTTGAGATTCTCGTTGTATTCAGTTGATATAGCATTTTTAACTGATCATTATTCCTATTTTAAGGATCAAATACACCGGTGAACTTCAATAATGGTAGAAATCCATCCTATGGTTCGAGGCAAGTTAAGGATGAGATATTCACACTCTATAATCGAATTGAAACTCAGAAAGAGGTTGTAAAGTACATACTGAATGAAGGCTTATGCAAAATATATCTCAAAAACCGTTAGTCAGATTCCGTTGATATTTTTTTACAACCAAAGTACCATATTTAAACTTCATCAGATGGATTTTTGTTTCGAAATACTAACGACTTACAACGAAAAACAACTTAGAGATTTGTTAAGAATGTTCAGAAACCAAACGCGAATGTTGAAATCATGAATGAGTGAAAACCTCCCAGTGGTTACGTAAAAAATTTGACATTTTATTTTTCTAACATCACCCAAAATAAAAATTCAAAGAATTTCGAATCTAGTTTTCAACTATTCAATTGGTTATCTCCCACAAAATTTTCTGTTCATTCTCAAATATATAATATTTAGTTATGAGCACAAAAATTGAATCAAATTTATCAAATAAGTTAGACAGTTTTGTATCACTTTTTTTTTAACTGATAGAAGCGAAATTCAGGAACACAAATATAAAAAAAATTTATTGAACTTGACCGAGAACACAATTAAACTTTCAAGAAAAAAATTTGTTGGAATCAATAGATTATGGAGAATCGTGCTTTTCTTAAAAAATCAATGACCATTTCATTTATTATCAGAATATTCCAGTATCCGAACACAAGTAAATACAGAAAATTCTTTTAATTATTTTTAAGTCCATACCCTCTTCCACTGATCTAGACCTTAGACTCTTACGTCAAACCAAAAAAAAAACAAGGACCCTAACAAAGAATCAATACAATCAACAAATGAAATTGAATTTTTCGCCAAAAACTTCAGACAAATTACGAAAAAAGCTCTGAAACATAAATATAATGTTATTGTTATAAGCGAAACACTGTTAAATATGAATTATTCCAGAAAGGACAAGACGAAGATTCATTGATAAAGTTAAAATGATATGTCAACGTTTTTAAACTACTAAACATGCTATTGATTCACATACAATGTTTGGATTTTGAAGTATTGAAATTATATATGGATGAGTTGAATACACGATGTATATATAATATAATTTCAATAATTATTGTTGACTAATAGCCTTATATTCTCAAAGGATCACAATATGAAATTGTATCATTCACGAAAAACTCTAAGAAATATTTTCTGGACACACATTTGTCACTTTCAACTCTTGATAACAAATAAATGTATTATGTCGAATAAATCTCATGTTTACACCCTTAAAACACAGCAGCTTGAACCCCCGACTGAATAAACTCACCCCCATCGATGGCCTTGATCTGGGGCCCTTCTTCCACCATCTTTCACTGAAAACCACCGGCTATCTTCAACACAACACCTCTATCTAATCAAAGGTTCAGATTTTAACGAAAAAGTTGATTTTTCTACTGACTCTCACGTCTGGGTAGTTCACCTTAGTCATCCGAAGATTGAATCAATAAACAGAGGGCCGCGTATGCGCCCATTGCCACAGTGACGTCGTTGACTCCGCCATTGCACCCCTTCGGTTCGCATGCCCTCTATCTCTACCCCTTACTTCTCCTGCGAAATCGTTAAGGAATTGGAATTGAGATATTTGCTTAAGGGGAATTGATCGAGAAGTCTCATTCTCGATTATGTTTACATTTCTTTTTAGAACGAGTCAGAGGGAGGTTTCTTGGAAGATCCCATTTTTCATCGGCGGATTTTGGAGTAGTTAATATCTGCAGGGTAGGAAGAATTTGTTATGAATGTATTGATGTAGCAACAAGTGTTTCTTCATTAGATTAATTCGAAAGAAGCTGGCCCTCTGGCGGATGGTCAGTAGGCAGAGACAGGTCAAGTTATTCCTTTCCTACTCGACAGAGGTGAACTCACGGAACGCTGATCTATGAATTATTATCTGGGGGACATAGGAAGGATTTCCTATGATACCTCTATCTCTCCTGTCAAGTTCAACGGGATTTTCTAAAATCTGCTTTGCGATTGTGAAGCTATATCAGGAAAAGGTTCAACATCTTCTCTCATGGACCTAACTCCTACTCAGAATGATATTGAAGTCAGCTGCACAATAGATTTTTAGGTCAATGTGCTTATGAGGTTTTCAGGACCTCATCGGACTTAGGGTCTCATCTAATCAACCTGATGCTAACCTTTGGATTAGGATGACATTACAAGTACTTCATCCAGAAGAAAGACATTTCTTCATGTTGCTTTTCGGGCAAACGAGAGGCAACACAGGGAGGTTCAAAAGATATATCGTTGATATCTGGTCTTGAAATTAACATTTTTTACTTCTTTAAGAGGTTACAAGGAGCTCTTCAGATTCCTGCTACCGGTGGTATTTTAGAAGGAGTTCTAAAGATAGGTAGAAGTTTGAACCGGAGGAATTTACCCAGAAGGAAGCAACTTCTTAAACTTGCTTCTTTGGCTATGTGGCAAAATGTTCTGGAGACATCCCGACGACATATTGTCTGGACATTGACATTTTACTCCTTTGAGAGGTAACAGGGAACTCTACTTCTTCTTCAAATTCCCGATACCAGGTGTATTCTCAAAGAGGCCCTACGGATACCCCATGAAGAAATGCTCCTGGTACTCACTATGGAGAGATTCCTGGAGAGTATGCTCTCGTAGTGTCAATACTAGGAGTTTGAAGCAAAGGAGTCTCTACCACTTACTTCTCCTGCAAAATCGTTAAGGAATTGGAATTGAGATATTTGCTTAAGGGGAATTGATCGAGAAGTCTCATTCTCGATTATGTTTACTTTTTTCAGAAGGGGTCGGAGGGCGGTTTCTTGGAAGAACCCATTTTTCATCTGAGGAATTTGGAGAAGTTAATACCTGCAGGGAAGGAAGAATTTGTTATGAATGTATTGATGTAGCAACAAGTGTTTCTTCATTAGATTAATTCGAAAGAAGCTGGCCATCTGGCGGATGGTCAGTGGGCAAAGACAGGTCAAGTTATTCCTTTCCTACTCGACAGAGGTGAACTCACGGAACGCTGATCTATGAATTATCATCTGGGGGACATAGGAAGGATTTCCTATGATACCTCTATCTCTTCTGTCAAGAGGTCAAAGAGATTTCCTAAAATCTGCTTTGCGATTGTGAAGCTATCCTTAGGAAAAGGTTCAACAGCTTCTCTCATGGACCTAACTCCTACTCAGAATGATATTGAAGTCAACTGTTCTTTACCACCCGACTGGTAAAGAGCCTGGAATTGCACAATAGGTCTTTAGGTCAAGGTGCTTATGAGGGTTTCAGAACCTCATCGGACTTATGCTCTCATCTAATCAACCTGATGCTAACCTTTGGATTAGGATGATGCAAAGTGACATTACAAGTACTTCATCCAGAAGAAAGACATTTCTTCGAGTTGCTTTTTGGGCAAACGCGAGGAAACACAGACAGTTTCAAAAGATATATCGTTGATATCTGGTCTAGAAATTATGATTTTTTACTTCTTTAAGAGGTTAAAAGGAGCTCTTCAGATTCCTGCTACCGGGGGCATTTTAAAAGGAGTTCTAAAGATAGGTAGAAGTTTGAACTGGAGGATTTACCATGAAGGAAGCAACTTCTTAAACTTGCTTCTTTGGCTATGTGGCAAAAGGTTCTGGAGACATCTCGACGATATATTGTCTGGACATTGATATTTTTACTCCTTTGGGAGGTAACAGGGAGCTCTATTTCTTCTTCAAATTCACTATACCAGGTGTATTCTCAAAGAGGCCCTACATATACCGCATGAAGAAATGCTCCTGCTACTCAGTATGGAGAGGTTCCTGGAGAGTTTGCTCTCGTAGTATCAATGCTAGGAGGTTGAACCAAAGGAATTTGCTTAGAAGAAAGCAATTTCTTCAACTTCCGTTGACACTCGTGAAGTATTGGTAATGTCAAAATAACTCTCAGCGACGTTGCCAAATGCCAATTTCTACTTTCAACATGCGTGATGAGCATGGAAACTAAAAATGCCGAAGGTAGTTTTGAAGAAGCAGAGATAAAGTATCAGGAAGTCCTCTGTAGAATTGAAATCTGCTTTTTCTGATAGTAAAACTGATAATTTGGAATCAATAATTTATCACAAGTTATCCAACATTTTCGACGTATATGAGTGAAAACCCAGTGTATCGTTCACATAGATTCCCAAGAACTTTGTAAATTGAGTTAGTTTTTTTAAAGTGACACAGGTTTTGTAGTGCTACTACATTTTCATACTGGAGTATTTCAAGTTGTGCAACAATGTATTTAAATGTCTTATATGTAGACTTATTTCTTGACAATTTCGAAAAGTAGGGAATTCCATAGCCATTCCATAACATTTTCAAAATATACACGGTGGAATATGTCAGAATGTCATGGCCAACCGGGATAATTCATAATTATTCATAAATGGTTTATACAAGTTAAGAAATCAACTGAAAAATCCTGAACCGGAAGGTTTTCCTGGGTTTCATCAGGTTTTCCATAAGCAATACCCATCTCCTATGAAATCACTCAAGTGAAGGAAGAATGAAACAAGTAGTCTAACAAATAACAATTTATAGGTAATGCAAAATAATCAGGTAGATATCTTCATTTTTCAAGTAGATTCAGAATGAAAAAAAATTCATATTTATTCAACATCACTAGAAGTAAAGAGGTCGTCAAAGTGATGAACTTCTCAACTGTGAAGCTATAGTTTCGGTTTTTCTCCTGAAATATTCTTCTAACCGAGTCGCTGCGTATCTGAAACATTTATATTTAGAATTAGGTTTTATTCTTTCAGCCTGCTGAAGGAAGTAATATACTTGATGATGAAAAGTAGTTACTATCACATTGCCAAACAAGTTCACGAAGTTTCCTTTCTGGGTGTCACTGATTAGTGAGTATACAGTGCACGTCAAAATTATGGAACAAATCAATTTTCTCAGAAGAAAAATATTTGGCAACAAAATCCTGAAACAGGTCAATTCTTGTTTAACTTTTACCAAATGTTATGTATTTTTGAAGGATTTTGGTTCCCATCGACCCTCTAAATTTAAATTCATGTGATACTTTTTTGGCAAGGTCTTTGTATCTTCTTTACAGGCGTGCAGAAATTTTCAAGAAAAAATTTTTTTTTGAAAAATTAGTTAGTTCGAAGAGGTTTTCAGTATGTGCACTTTGTCATGGCTCATTTACTTTGAGACGATGGTACCTGATGAAATTTGCCACCGAATGAAAATCGACCATTACAGTTTTGTTCATGCGCAACTTTCAACCCCTACGAACCCTTTAATGGAAAAAAAAAATTTTTTCACGTAGGGGGTTGAAAATTGTGCATGAATCAAACTGTGATGGTTGACTTTCATTTGGTGACAAATTTCATCAGGTACCATCGTCCCAAAATAAATGAGCCATGACAAAATGCACATACTGAAAACCTCTTCGAAGTAACTAATTTTTCAAAAAAAAAAATTTTTTCTTGAAATTTTCAGCACGCCTGTGGAGAAGATACAAAGACCTTGCCAAAAAAGTACCACATGACCCACCAGTGTTACCACCTCTACCGATTTTTCGGTAGATCTACCGATTTGCTCCTCAATCTACCGATCTACCGAAAAAGCATATAAATCTACCGAAATTTGATGGAGTGAATGTATCATCTGGTATCCTAGGAAATAATGACTTTTACGATGATATTTTGAAGGTTTCCTTACCATTACATAATTTGATACATAATTCAACTTATAAATGGTTATACGTTGCAGATCTATAACGCAAAGCATACAACAAATAATACAGATTTATGTATTACAGGTTGTCTCTTTATAAATTTGATAAATACCTCGCTCAAAACTGGGAGCAGTTTGTGATTCCCCTTATTGATACATTTTGTGAATCCCCAATGAGGGCATGTCACCATATTTATTTTTTTGCATATTTGTTGTTTTCAATAGGTATTAGTTTTTCTAATACTCATTTATTTTGTTATAATATTGATTTTTTGTTCACAAGTTAAGTTTTTCAAATAATGATTTTCTAATTAATAAAATCTTTTTTTAATATTGCTTCATTCGTAGTAAATTTCATGCCCTATATTTCGGATAAATGGTATTTAGACTGAATAAATAACCCATACATAGGTGAAAAGTTATGTTTTTCAGAAATCTACCGAAATCTAACGATTTTTTCCGAACTTTCTACCGAAACTGTAGGTACGGAAGGTGGCAACACTGTGACCCACTTTCCCTATTCAAAAAATTTACAGGGTTGATGGGGATGGCACAGGGTGCAACAAAAATTCTTCAAAAATGCATATAAATTTGATAAAAGTGAAACAAAAATTGACCTGTTTCAGGATTTTGTTGCCAAATATTTTCTTCTGAGAAAATGAATTTGTTTCATAATTTTGACAAGCACTGTATTTATAATAACCAAGTATCATATGATTATGATTAAAACTCACCCCATGAAATCAAAATCGATGTGAGAATGAGCAGCTTGAATCAGTGCCCAAGAATACCAAAAAAGATGTGCAGCCAAAACAAATTTGTTGACTTGTATGTATAATGTTTCAATTTCGCTATCGTTTATTCTTGCAACTCCTTTGTATTCCATCAGGTACGTCTTGAGCCAGTCCAATTGAAGGTCTCTGGTAGGAAATCTGCTGTAATCGATGTCGCTCACACCTTGAAGAAATTGTCTGATGAATTATGGAAGATATGAGACAGCGAAACTTCTATTTATCTTCAGATATTTTCCTCAATAACATCCTAACTTGAACTCGTATATTCTCAATATTATAGGAACAAAACTTGGCTTGTTTGATGGCCACGTATGTATACAGGGTTGTCCAAGTAGTGACGTCAATAATTTTTTTTTACATTCCTCACCTGAGGGTATCAAAAAATAACCCATGTTTGTTATGCGATTTTTCGTGGATTTGGAGTTATATTTTTTTGTATTTTTGCGCGCATGTTCTAGGGGAACAGCGTGCTATCGTTTTGTCCAAATGTCTGTAATTTTGGATGATTGAGCCGAAAATGGTCTCAATCGACTAGGTTGGACTCACTGATGACGAATCCGGTGTCAAAATCGATTCTGTCCGGCCAGCCTGCCGTCCGAGGACACGATAACTATCGACAGAAGCAAGCTAGCAACTTGAAACTTTCAGGGTGAGTCGCGCATCAGAATGCCGCGGTTAAGTTCGTTAATGGGCCAAATCGGTCGAATAGTTTGGGAGTTATAGGCACTTGAAATTTTGAAGTTATTTATTTTTTATTTCAGAAACTACTTGAGCGGTTGGATTCAAACTTGGCAGTTAGGTGGAGCATAACGACGCGCAACTTTGAGCTGAATTTCGTTAGGATCATATTGTGAGTAAAGTTGGAAAAAAAAATTTTTCGAAATTTTTTTCCAAAAAATTTTTTTTTCGGAAATCCTTCATCATATCCAAAAAAAAATCCACTCACACTCTGAGCTCCATATTTCACAGCAGTGTACCAAATTTCAGTTCGATACGATTATAAGTTTTGGAGATATCGGGAAAAAATATGTAAAATTTCGAGGTTTTCTTCTCGATATAGTTGTTTTTTTTGGTATAACTCGAGAAATACTGATTCAGTCCTGATAAAACTTCGCAGCTAGTTCGAAGATGCTGAAAGACAACTTTATGCGAAATTTCGTGATAATCGTTTCATTAGAACAATTTGAAAAAAAAAATTCTGTGATTTTCTTATCATATCATCCTCATTAAATTCTGTATGAACCTTCGAACTGTAATTTTTCGATGAAGTACTGGATTTCAATTCGATCTGATCTGTATTTTTGGAAATATTGGAAAAATAAAATTTTGAATGGGTATATCTGTGGAATCATAGGGTGGATTTTATCCATTCACGAATTCGGCCTTCGTAATTAAGGTCCAAAACTTCTCTACAAAGATCGAGTTTCTAAGTTGTTTCTTTCGGAAGTGTTTGCGCAGTCGGCCGTTAGGCTGACCGTAAACACACGGGAGAAACTCGATATTTGTAGAGTAGGTTTGGGGCTTAATTACGAAGTTCGAATTTGTGAATGGATAAAACCCGCCCAATGATTCCGTAGATATACCCATTCAAAATTTTATTTTTCCAATATTTCCAAAAATACAGATCAGATCGAATTGAAATCCAGTAATTTATCAAAAAAAAAATTCAAAAAGCACTGCCGTGAAGGCAGCAGCTTTTGTGTGCATGTTCAAATTCGTTGCCGAAGCGGTCATCTGAATTGAACATGCGCGCAAAAGCTGCTGCCTTCACGGCAGTGCTTTTTGAAATTTTTTCATTGAATTTTCGAAACCTCGCTAGCATAATAAATAGAAAAAAACACATAAAAATATAACTCAAAAAACACAAAAAATCGCGTTACATACATGGGGTATTTTTGGACATCCTCAGGAGTGAGAAATCAAAAAAAAAAAATATTGACTACTTGGGCCACCCTGTATAACTACGAAGAACGATTATTTACCTGCGTATTCAGCAAAATGGTTGGCAATATCGAAGGGTTGATAGTTGTTGCTCGCGTATTCATAATCGATAAAGAATACTTTGTTTTTGGCCTCGTTGTAAATGACATTTCCTAGTAACAGATCGTTATGGGAGAAAACAATGTCCATTTCAAATTCACTTACTTCCTCTTTGAACTCTCTAATCTCTTTCAGTAACTGTGCTTTTGAGAAATTCTGCTTTTCGTATCTGAAAAATAGTATATTTCTATATGGAAACTGCTAATAATAAGAACAAACACTTATGCTTCCTAGGGAGCTCGAACATTAATGGTTGAATGAATTTTACTACTATACAGGGTGTTCCTAAATTTCAGGTACAAACGAAGAGGAAATATTTCTTGCATTATTTCAAGGGGAAAAACAAATGTTTCCTTTTCGAGATGCAGGGTGTAAAGGTTGAATTTTATTCAATTTTTGGTCTCTGATGTTTGGCATAGATATAAAATTTCAGAGCTTACACAATGCCACATGTCAACTTCGATTGAAAATCAACAGGGTGATATTTTTCACACTGTCCCCTGTTTTCTCTCAGATTTTTTTTTTTTTGTTTTGGTGAGCCACTGTCAGTTTTCAAAATTGTTAAAAGAAGCTTTACCGATTATCACGGAAATAACCTCAAAATTTTAAATGGCTTTAACTCCGAAACGAACTGAACTGAACCGTTACGTTCTGAAATGAAAAATACCCTGAAATGTACGCCGCTGGTGATAGTTAGACACAACAATTCGATCAGTCCAGTTTTTCACTACTTTTTCCAACCAATCTGGCCGTATGACGTCAATGGTGATTTCAATATTTGCTACCAATGTTCCTCAAGAGTTGCTGGTTTTCAGGCATGAACCAATGACTTAGAATAGATAGGACCACTGCCACCGAATTGATGTTGCAATAAATTGATGGTTAAGCGCGCTGTATTGCAAGTTGCGCCGTCTTGTTGGAACTAATTGTCGTCAATGTTTAGCTGATTAAGATTCAGATTAATTGTGTTCCATGTAGTCGAAGGGCAAAGGCTAACGAGTTGAGAAAGGAGACGTATGGACCTTTCAGTGTCTTGTTCAAAACGAGTTCAACGATTGCAATGATGCATTGCGAAACCTATGGCGGTAAAAGAAGGGGAGGGAGCATATCCTATATTTCCCTTGTATCAAAAGAGTCACGCACTTTTGAGAACTTTCTGTGGATTTTCCTATACCAATATGGCCGACTACTACAAAGTGTTTATTTGTATTCTCTGGTCTACAGCAAATGTGACAAAATTATTCAGTTCAAAGTCGGCCATATTGGTATTGGTAAATCCACAGAAGGTTCTCAAAAGTGTGTGACACTTTTCAAACGTTATGCCCTCTCCACTCTTTTCCTACCTCTATGGCCAAACCATAGATGCATAGAATACATATGGTGCGGACACTCTTTGACATATTTTGGGTCCGAAATGAGGTCCAAACGTTGTCAAAATAAGGCTTTGTTAGCCTACTTCAGTTTTCGCCGATAGATGCAAGCATAGGAAAATCTGCCATATAAAATATGAAATATTTACGGAAGTTTCCGATCTGTCATATCAAAACTAGTCAAATCAGAACTTCTTTCTGGTTTTCTGAGTTGTACCATACATTATTTTCAAGAATTTCCGATAATGAATTCATTTTGACGAATTTAAATTATGATTATTCATTTCGTTCAGTCAGAATGGTGGTAATATCCTTCGTCTCTGAATACACAAGTCTGAAACTTGATATTTTTGAATACCTGCTTATTACAAGAGGTATTTATTATCTCAGTATTCAGCTCATGGAAAGAAAGTATTCCAGAGTTGTGTTTTCAGTAATACCACAAGAAATCATTTGGAACGACGGATATAACAATTAATTTGTCTGGTTTGAAATTCGTCTGATAAATTCGTTTGAACATGAAAGCAAAGTGAAAATTCATATATCAATTTCAATAATAATAAACATGAACATTTCCTCCAAATATTTGCATAAGTAGGTATTTAACATAATTCATAACTTTTGAATTAAATATGTATTAATAGGTACATACAAAATTTAAGAAGATCCAAACTATCCAATAAAATCCATTAGTAATATCAATCTCCCGGTTCGTTTTCACCATTGTTTTGGATTCAAAATAACTTCTTGTATCCATCCATGAAAGTGTTCTCACAATAAACCTCATATTGCTCCTTATTCCCTTACACATATTTCATATTATTAATGAGTAGATGTTCCACATTTGTTAAGCTCCTCTTATGTATTAGTGAGAATCCATAATTTCAAATATCTGATTCATTTTTTGGGAAATAGTTTCATCAGATTATAGCTCAATAGACGACTTCGGCCCAAGTTGCCAACCCACAATTTACTTAGCAAGTTTACTTTCACTGGGGAACGGGAATTTCAGGCCAAATTCGACATGATAAGGTTCGCATTATTTATAAATAACCGTAAAACATGCCTCGGCTCTTCAAACCAGATAATTCCTTCCAAATATAGGTTTTTGTGAAGATCGTCCCCGATTGGCTGAAATTTAAGTTGGGATTCCTGATTTCATGCAAACAATGTCAATTTTCATAGGATACGTTCCGAAAATCAACTCTGTTGTTTCATTTGCCGATTTTCCGCTCCGTAAATATGAAATATTCGGATGGTTCCTGGAACAAGCGCGTGAAAAAGGTTATTTATGGAATCTGTTTGATGAAAATGCTGTCGATTTACTGTCACCAGAACGATTTTCTATGGTAAATATCCATAGCATAGAACAATCTATGTTTACTTTAGGTTTGTTGTCAACTCTGTTGTTTCATTTGCCGATTTTCCGCTCCGTAAATATGAAATATTCGGATGGTTCCTGGAACAAGCGCGTGAAAAAGGTTATTTATGGAATCTGTTTGATGAAAATGCTGTCGATTTACTGTCACCAGAACGATTTTCTATGGTAAATATCCATAGCATAGAACAATCTATGTTTACTTTAGGTTTGTTTTGGTTCCGAGTTCAGAACTGTATACTCCATTCACTTTTATAATGTAGCCCGGTTGGCCATGACATCCTGACAGATTTCACCGTGTATATTTTGAAAATGTTAGGTTATAGTCATTTTTCTGTCAGATAACTACACAACGTTGTCCTCTCTATGAAGAGGTCGTAGTAATTACTTATTTTTCAAATGTCAATCTACATTGATAAAGTAATGAAATTGAGAAAATATTATTTGAATTCAATAATTGCAAAGACCTGGCGAATGTTGAAGAAACTTTTGTCTCTGTTAATACTGGAAATATTTCACGTATATAAACATGGTTGGAAGATTCAGTTATGCTTTTTTCTTGTACGGAAATCAAGAATCGAGTGTTTTGGAATTTTACTGAAAAATGATGGATAGAGTAATTCGTTACTTTGTGAGAGTTCATTAGAAAAAAAAATAAAAGCACCCGAATAACCCTGCAGTAAAACTTCTAAACGAACCAACAAACCTATGGAATTCCCTACTTTTTGACATTCTCAAGAAATAAGTCTACAGAAGACATTTAAATTCCTTGTTACGCAACTTGAAATACTCCAGTATTTAGTAGTAATACGAAACATGTGTCACCTTAAAAGAACTAACTCAATTTACAAATCTATGTGAACGATACACTGGGTTTCCACTCACATACGTCGAAAATGTTGGATAGCTTGTGATAAATTATTGATTCCAAATTATCAGGGTTACTATCAGAAAAAGCAGATTTCAATTCTACATAGCACTCCTGATACTTTGCCTCTGCTTCTTCAAAACTACCTTCGGCATTTTTAGTTTGCAAGCGTTATTATGCTGAGATTTAGAAATCTAGAATCGATTGATATTGATAATAGTAGAAATTGAAATTTGGCAACGTCCTTTGACATTGCCGATATTTCATGAGTGCCAACCTGCGTCAGTTTTAAGGGAAAAAACTTGATAAACCTAAATCATGGCCAACCGGGCTACATTATAAAAGTGAATGGAGTATACGGGACGGTTCTAGCACAGATCTATGGTCTATGCTAGAACCGTCCTGAACAGATCTGAACTCGGAACCAAAAAAACCTAAAGTAAACATAGATTGTTCTATGCTATGGATATTTACCATAGAAAATCGTTCTGGTGGCAGTAAATCGACAGCATTTTCATCAACCAGATTCCGTAAATAACCTTTTTCACGCGCTTGTTCCAGGAACCAAACGAATATTTCATTTTTACGGAGCGGAAAATCGGCAACCGAAACAACAGAGTTGATTTTCGGAACGTATCCTATGAAAATTGACACTGTTTGCATGAAATCAGGAATCCCAACTTAAATTTCAGCCAATCGGGGACGATCTTAACAAAAACCTATATTTGGAAGGAATTATCTGGTTTGAAGAGCCGAGGCATGTTTTACGGTTATTTATAAATAATGCGAACCTTATCATGCCGAATTTGTTCTGAAATTCCCGTTTCCCAGTGAAAGTAAACTTGCTAAGTAAATTGTGGGTTGGCAACTTGGGCCGAAGTCGTCTATTAATTTTTATCAATTAATTTTTATTCAGCGGAATCAAATGTATGCACTTGCCAAAGCGACGTAAGCGCCATCATCGTTTACAGAGCCAAATAGGCCAAGATTTGACAATTCTAGGACCGCGTTTTGGACCCAAAATTTTAAAAGGAAAGTGTCGACACCTGATATATTCTATGCATCTAGGCCAAACCTACTGAACAGAAATGTCAACACAGTTTGACATTTCCAACTGTCAAACCATAGACAACAACCATCGAAACTTCTCATGCAGCTAAAAAACACCCATTATATCTGCAGAATCAAAAGTTATAACGTTTACAGACGAAAACCATTTCCACAACATGATACGTTTTGTACGAGCGAGAGAAAATCAAATCGACTCACTCTTTCTGTTTGATTTCATCGTGGAATCTGTCAGGAATCAAATCCACGAACTGCTGTAGCTTCGAGAAGAAATTAGCTTCTGGTTTTGATTTGGTAGGCTCCTTGACTTTGTGCATCCTGGCCATTTCTCGGGCGACCAGCCTGTATATTTCGGGGTTTGTGACATCTTCAGGAGAAAGGGTACGTCCAGGGATGAATTCATAAACTAGACCGTTCTTGAAAGTAGCGTAAAGGGAAGGTGCAAGATCAAAGCTGTGAAGCAATTTGATATTTCTGGAAAAAAAAACAGATACTGAGATTTTGATTGCTGGCGGATTTTACTTCATGAAAAACTTCATTTGTTGGTATGAGGTATGGTTTGATACTAAAGTATGTTCACAAATATTTAATTTCGAGTGAATACATTTATTAGTTGCAGCAATATATTTATTTTGTTCGACTATATCTTCATTTTTCGTTTCGATTACTTATTGTCACCATAAACAATATATTGTGTGGAGTTTCAAGTATATAAAAAAGTGAGATCAAATATATTTATTTGCCGTGGCCACCCCGTTCACCGGATTTAAATCCCATTGAACATGTGTGGGATATGAGTTGGAGGAGAGTTCACAATTTGCACCAAATTTAACAGACTCTGCCACAGTTAATTTACGAAGTTATAGTTGGAACAACAATTATTTTTGTTTGCTTAAATGTTACTTGCAAATGGTATCGTTTCATTCTTGATGTAAGGCAACCACATTGCCAGAAAATTATTTTCAGAAAGAATTTTTTCTCGATGTAACACTTCCAATGTCACTGAGTATAATACCGGCCTCAGTATCAAACCTGTAGGTAACTCGGTTTACTTCTATAAAATATCCAGGTTGGCCATGATTTAGGTCTACCTAGTTTCCTTACTTAAAACTGACGCAGGTTGGCACTAGTGAAATATCGGCAATGTCAAAATAATTCTCGGAGACGTTGCCAAATGCCAATGTCAATTTCTACTCTCAATCTCAACATAATCATCACGCTTGGAAACTAAAAATGCCAAAAGGTAGTTTTGAAGAAGCAGAGACAAAGTATCAGGAAGTGCTATGTAGAATTGAGATCTGCTTTTTACGCGCTTGTTCTGGGGAACAGCGCGTTATCATTTCGTCACGTAAATGTCTGTAAATTTCGAATGTTGAGCCGAAATTCGTCTCAAACGACTAGGTTGGACTCACTGATGAAGAATCCGTGGTCAAAATTGATTCTGTCCGTCCGGCCGTGTGCGCTGTAACTCTCGAAAGAAAGGAACTAGAGTCTTGAAATTTTGAGGTTAGGTTTCGATCCTGAATATCTCGGTTAAATTCGTTAATTGGCCAAATCTGCCGAACGGTTTTTGTGCTACAGCCAATGCTTGTGAAATTTTGATTTTTCAATAAATCGAAAAATATTCATCTGATCGAAGTGAAACTTGATTGGAAGATGAACAGTGTCGATGAGATGAATTATCCATGGAAGAAATCGAAAAAAAAATTTTTTTTTTGAAAATTTTTTCATTTCATTAAAATTTCACTGAAATTTCCAAGTCAACATTTCGCAATGTGAACAAGTGCGTAAAAGCTGCTGACTTCACGTCAGTGCTTTTCTAGATTTTTCTGATATAAACCTTGATAATTTGGAACCAATAATTTATCACAAGCTATCCAATATTTTCGACGTATGTGAGTAAAAACCAAGGAATTATATTTTATATGAATAGATATTTATTTTTAGCTGCACATCACCACAATAGGAAAGATTTTAAGTGAAAGGGACGAAAAATAATTTCCTGAAGACTTTATTTTGAAAAACTCGATTTTTATTGATTTCCGTACAAGAAAATAGCGTAACTGAATTATCCAACCATGTGTATATACATGAAATATTTCGAATTCACATAATATTTCTCAAATCCATTATTCCCAAAGTAAAGTCACATTTTAGAAAATACGTAATTACTACGACCTCTATGTAGAGAGGACAACGTTGCGTAGTTATCTGACAGGAAAATGACTATAACCTAACATTTTCGAAGTATACACGGAGAAATGTGTCAGAATGTCTTGGCCAACCGGGATAGTTTATAAAAGTGAATGAAGTATATGTGATTCTACCCACCTTATTTCAGCTTGCCTATCGATGAGTAAATCAGTCTTGTTCCCGTATATCCTCACCAAAAGGTTCTCTTCAATACCATCATCAGATATTCTTCTACATAGGACTAGTTTGTTCGTTATTCCATCTGTCATCAGCTGAGAACAAAGAATATTCATTCAACATTTTGAGACAAATGTTCAAAAATCCTTAGAAGTTCTAGATTTTATCGTACAAGATCGAGAAAGAAACCGACATGAAGTCAGAATGTACGCTGCTCAAGTTCAAGATGAAACATGAAATTTTGCATGAACTTTGATGTCGTCATTACACAACCGGATTTCAACTTGGTCGAACCTGAATTGTCACAGAAATTGTGAAATTAAAATTTCGAAATGGTATACAGGGTGAGTTGCTATTTTTCCAGGTTCGGCTCAGGCAGAAAGTTATAAGCATTCAGATATTTCTCGAAATACTAATATTTCGATACATTCCTGCACTTTGCACATGAAGTTCAACACATCTTTAAGTGATCTGTAGTATTGCAGAAAAAACCATTCATGATTTGAAATTCATCATTATTTCCAAGTTAAATACTACACTTTGTCCACGACTTAATTGGTTAAATTGAAATAATTCTGCATTTTCGACAACCTAACATATAGTTGCCAGAATGGTCAACTTCCTTCTCTGTGATTGCTGCAAATTGTCAAGCTTACGAGAAACGTCAAAATCTTCACTTGATCTATGCATGAAGGGTAATATTCATTATACACTCCTATTGTCCACGGGCTTGATTAATGACCAGCAGTTTCCTTCATCAAGAGCCATCAAAATATATACAGTGCTCGTCAAAATTATGTAATAAATTCATTTTCTCAGAAGAAAAATATTTGGCAACAAAATACTGAAACAGGTCAATTTTTGTTTCACTTTCACCAAATTTTTATGCATTTTTGCAGGATTTTTGTTGCACCCTGTGCCATCCCCATCAAGCCTCTAAATTTTTTGAATAGGGAAAGTGGGTCATGTGGTACTTTTTTAGCAAGGTTATTTTTTTGTATCTTCTTTACAGGCGTACAGAAATGTTCAAAAAAATTTTTTTTTCTTAAAAATTAGTTAGTTCAAAGAGGTTTTCAGTATGTGTACTTTGTCATGGCTCATTTACTTTGAGACGATGGTACCTGATGAAATTCGTCACCGAATGAAAGTCCACCATTACAGTTTTGTTATTGCACAACTTTCAACCCCTACAAACCCTTTAATGGAGAAAAAACGGAGGGGGTTGAAAGTTGTGCATGAACATAACTGTAATGGTGGACTTTCATTCGGTGACAAATTTCATCAGGTACCATCGTCTCAAAGTAAATGAGCCATGACAAAGTGTACATAATGAAAACCTCTTCGAACTAACTAATTTTTCAAAAAAAAAATTTTTTTCTTGAAAATTTCTGCGCGCCTGTAAGGAAGATACGAAGACCTTGCCAAAGAAGTACCACATGACCCACTTTCCCAATTCAAAAAATTTAGAGGGTTGATGGGGATGGCACCAGGTGCAACAAAAATCCTTCAAAAATGCATAAAAATTTGGTAAAAGGGAAACAAAAATTGACCTGTTTGAGGATTTTGTTGCCAAATATTTTTCTTCTGAAAAAATTAATTTGTTCCATAATTTTGACGCGTACTGTATATTATTCAATGGTCGTGGAAAAAATTTCAATATACTTGATCATAGAAACACTTATCTTTCATTTGATAACCATACCTTATTCAACAGTAGGGAAATTTCTCGAATTTTAATCAGATTTTATATCATTCAACTCCGAATATCCCGAAAACGTTCGAGGAGGAATTGTAAAAATAATTAAGTATTCTAAAATTATCGAAGATTCTTTCAATGACTCAAGATAAACTTTGTCTGTATTCTTTATGCTGATGTCTTATAGTTTTATGAATCGGCAAGTCTATAACTAGGAAACTGTTTGAAGTAGGATGAAAGTGATTGCTGAAGAATATGTGTCATAGTTATAGAAAACTTCACATGTGAATCTGTCTCGAAGTTGCAAAAAAAAGACTAATTCCATTTGGAAATTTCAACAACCTGTATAATGGGGGGTTTTCCTGAGTTTGGGTTATTACTGGAAATGCAAATTCGAACATAATTTTTATGGGTTTGAGTCATCATTTTCCCAAATTATCTTCAGAAAACATTCAAAATTGGGGTTTTGGATTTGTCAGGCATGCACGAAGTGACAACGGTATTTAGTAGAATAGCTTTTTCTGCTATAGAATAAAGAAATATTTAGTCCTACTCTGTGGTACACACGTGTTCTTTGTCAATATAACCAAACAATTTCCGTTTGCGATTTGTCAGTAATATGACAGTATGACAGTATGTGCTCTTCTTTTGCTATTCCTTGGTGGTTGTCTTCTACTCTAACCAGATCGAAGTATAGGTATCTCTGTTTTCCTAAGCAAAGAAACACATTTGACTTCCTTTTCTTTCCGAGAAAGCTGAATTCGACGTTGCCATATAGTGCACTCATGACAAATCCGTTTAAATGCAAATCCCTTTAAATGCAAATCCCCATTTTTATTTTTCAGTTTTAGGTGATCAATCATTTTTTTAAAAATATAATATTGAAATTATATATTTGAAATGTGATGTTCTGAAGGTTTTTCATGAAAATTACTGCATTTTCGTTTGAAGGAAAAACCCCTATTTCACCGAGCCAAATCTGGTTGAACGGCAAAAGTGTTCTATTCGAATGAAGGAATTCCTAAAATGAATATACAATCTTAAGACTGGCTTTATTTAACCTTTGGCCCATTTTGTAATAACTTCTGAAAAAAACGACTAAGGACTCGATATTTATGACTCGTGAATGGGTGAAATAAGTCCAATGATTCGGTAGAAAAACTTAATTGTCCGAATATTTTCAAAATCAAGTCCTATCGAGATCTGAAGTATGTCGAGATAGATGTTTTTCCCTCTAGTGACAAGATCCTTAAGTAACCGCGTGTTTGCGTGGCTGCTTCAGATCTCACGCCACTGGAGAAATGAACTAAGAAAATTACCATAAACTAAGAAATGAGAATCATTCAAGCAACTTCATCATATGTAAATTTTGTACGTGCACTTCAAGCACTTTTCCTTAAGCCTTAATTACACTTGTACATTTTTATCTGCAATAGATGAATAATAAAAATTTAACGGTGTATGGTAATGAATACTTAGGATATACAAAGTAAATTGACTGCTGTATACAGGGTCTTTCACGAGGAACGTCACCCATATTTATACGGGAAACTACTGAACGTATTTT
Organism: Myrrha octodecimguttata; assembly: GCA_958510865.1. Lineage (NCBI taxonomy): Eukaryota > Metazoa > Arthropoda > Insecta > Coleoptera > Coccinellidae > Myrrha > Myrrha octodecimguttata. The sequence continues at coordinate 53,850,722 of OY294061.1, read as the reverse complement.
CATGAAATTCAGCACTTATAAGTATTTCACGATGCTGATGAAATCTAAAATATTTTCAAGGCATGAGCACCTCCGGTTTTTCCGGAAATGTCGTCAACTTCCGTTTTTCAAATTAGAACACCATTTTTTTATTGCAGAAATAGATTCCTTAGAAAATTTCAATTTATTTTGATGTAACATTTTTCAGTTTTGGTTGGAAAATTCTCTCTGAGCGGGAAAATTCGAAAAAAAAATCGAAAATAGAGCTCCGCTGAAACAAGAATAACTTCGAGGTTTTTGGATGGAAAATTTTCATTTTTGGGATTTTTCAAGATGTAAGATTGATGTATCCACTTTAAAAATTGAAATCGCGATTCATGATACAGGGGGTGAAAAAATCGCTTTCAAAGTTAGGGATGACAAAATCGTGAAAAATCAATTTTTTCAAATTAGAACCCCATTTTTTTATGGCAGATATTGAATCTACGTTAAAAAATAATGTGAGTGTATGCATCACACCCTTGCCCTAAAATGGATATTTTCTGAGTTATTCACAAAAAACTGTTTTTCGTCTTGAATTTTCAGCTATTTCTTTTCCCTTCACGCCAAAAAGATGAAATTTTCAGGAACTGTTATTTGAACCATGCTGTAGATTTTTCACCCCTTCTTGAAACCGACTTCAAGTTACTATTAGGAGAACCATGGCAAACTCTCGCAGTTATAACTAGAGAAGATGCTCAAAGTTTTGACCGTTAATTTCTAGACATTTATTTATACGTCTCAGGAATGCTTCGTGCGTTGCTCTTCTTATTTCATCGGGAGGAAGAGATCTGCAAAAGTGTTTAAAAACCAAATTGAGTTTCAAAACTATGAATCTAAAAATCTAAACAAACCTGAACGCATTTCTGACTCGTTCTATGCAGTCATCTTTATCAGTCAGGGGAGTTGAGTAGACAATATTTTTTATCCTACCCCAAACATAATAGTCTAAAGGAGTTAAATCGGGAGAACGTGGTGGCCAAAGATGTGGACCATTGTTCGCCAACCATCGATCTTCAAATAGCCTGTAGAGGATGTTTGACACATTGAGTGAATTGTGTGGAGGCGCTCCATCTTGTTGATACCATAAGTCATTATGGTTCTGTACTAGCGGCTCAATTATTTGAGTCAATATGTCAGAATATCTATCTCCTAAGGGAGAACATTCTTTAAATAATGCAAACATGTGTAGTGTTCTATCTTACCAGTTAAAGTCCCATCATAAATGTGAACATCGAGAATTGCATTATTTTTGATGGCGCAAAAAACATTGAAACTCCAAGTCTCTTGAAAGTTCCATTGTCTGAAGTGGTGGTTGTTCTCTTCATCCCAATAATGACTGTTATGCCTATTGAAAGAACCATTCTTTGTGAATTTAGATTCATCTGTCCAAATTATACAGTCCAAAAAGTTTTCATTCTCTTGAAATCGAATCATCATAGCTTCGCAAAACTCTGTTCTCCTGACGAAATCAGTTTCCTTCAAATGCTGTACCCTATTGAATTTATATGGGTGCATTTTATGTTTTTTTAATATTCTCCAAACACTCGATTGAGATAATCCCAGATCAATCTCGGCATCTTTGAGAGAATTCTGAGGATTCACACGAAAATATGCAAGAACTGTAATTTCGTTGTTCTCATCTTCTACTACACTTTTTTCTCTGTGTGTAGTTTTCTTAACGAAAGATCCTACATTTCTCAAGTTTGTCATGGTTCTGTTAATGGTATCTCTCGTTGGTCTGGGTCGGTCAGGAAACCTCTCAATGAACAGTCGAATCGTTCTATCTACAACTTTATTACATTCTCCATGAAGTATAATGAGATTTAAATAATCTTCATTGGTAAAATTAGGCATAGTGATCGATTTTATAACTTAATACGAATTATCACCAAATTAATAGTAAACACAAAATGCTACTGAATAAAGAGGAATTTGGCAGATGTAATTAATGATATCTATCATTAAAAAAAAATAATGTAAAACATGGTAAGTTTTTGCATATGGTTCATACGGAATTATTTATTTATCACTGGGGAGAAAACCGATGGCCGATTAATTGAAATAAAGAGGTTTCCGATACAAATTCGAATCCAAATTCGCCATCTATTTAGGAACAACCTGTAACTTTTTTCTCTTGCATATTAGGGTAGTAAAATCTAAAACATGGTTTAAGTAACAGTTCCTGAAAATGTCATCTTTTTGGCGTGAAGGGAAAAGAAATAGCTGAAAATTCAAGACGAAAAACAGTTTTTTGTGAATAACTCAGAAAATATCCACTTTAGGGCAAGGGTGTGATGCATACACTCACATTATTTTTTAACGTAGATTCAATATCTGCCATAAAAAAATGGGGTTCTAATTTGAAAAAATTGATTTTTCACGATTTTGTCATCCCTAACTTTGAAAGCGATTTTTTCACCCCCTGTATCATGAATCGCGATTTCGATTTTTAAAGTGGATACATCAATCTTACATCTTGAAAAATCCCAAAAATGAAAATTTTCCATCCAAAAACCTCGAAGTTATTCTTGTTTCAGCGGAGCTGTATTTTCGATTTTTTTTTTCGAATTTTCCCGCTCAGAGAGAATTTTCCAACCAAAACTGAAAAATGTTACATCAAAATAAATTGAAATTTTCTAAGGAATCTATTTCTGCAATAAAAAAATGGTGTTCTAATTTGAAAAACGGAAGTTGACGTCATTTCCGGAAAAACCGGAGGTGCTCATGCCTTGAAAATATTTTAGATTTCATCAGCATCGTGAAATACTTATAAGTGCTGAATTTCATGAAAATACGTTCAGTAGTTTCCCGTATAAATATGGGTGAGGTTCCTCGTGAAAGACCCTGTATATCCACACATCTGTTGGTTGAAGAAAATCAGGGACGAAGTGACTGCATCGTTGAATTACTTTTAGCATATTTGTTTTTCTATAATTTATTTATCTGGTCTCAAACGTATATGTACATTTATGGAATTTGCATTTTACCTTCATGCAGAATACAGGGTTGTAATCAGAACATAATATTTGTGGTGAAAAATTTTTTTATCCATTAATGATGTTTTTTTATGATTGTCCTAATTTTTAGAAAGCTGATACATTTCATTCAAACTAATATATAATATATACAGTGCGCGTTAAAATTAGGGAACAAATTCATTTTCTCAGAAGAAAAATATTTGGCAACGAAATCCTGAAACAGGTCAATTTTTGTTTCAGTTTTACCAAATTTTAAGAATTTTTGAAGGATTTTTGTTGCACCCTGTGCCATTCCCATCAACTTTCTAAATTTTTTGAATAGGGAAAGTAGGTCATGTGGTACTTTTTTGGCAAAGTCTTTGAACTAACTAATTTTTCCAAAAAAATTTTTTTCTTGAAAATTTCTGCACGCCTGTGAAGAAGATACGAAGACCTTGCCAAATAAATACCACATGACCCACTTTCCCTACTCAAAAAACTTAGGTGGTTGATGGGGATGGCACAGGGTGCAACAAAAATCCTTCAAAAATGCATATAAATTTGGTAAAAGTGAAACAAAAAATGACCTGTTTCAGAATTTTGTTGCCAAATATTTTTCTTCTGAGGAAATGAATTTTTCCATAATTTTGACGCGCATTGTATATGGTGTAATTCAAATTAATGTCAGAATTTACCAAATATATTGTTTCGTTCCAAAAAAATAGTTTCAATTCCATTTTATCAGGAACAATTATCTGTGGTTAGATAAGACGTTTGATACATTATAACATTGGTTTTTCCTCCATCAAACTGTCAACAATTTAACAGCAATTATATCAAAGCTTTTACTGTACAGAAGTGACTCATACCGTAGGTAACCTTCGATGAAGTATTATTGACCTGTAATAGACTAATAGATTAGGTTGTTACAGATGATCGATTCAATGCAAATTTTCGAGGTTTTTGCTATCTACACCAACTATGCCATATATTTTTATCAGTTATAATTAATTAATATTCGATAAATAAATTCCAATTTTATATTTCCAATACTTCCGAAGATATACAGATCCGGTTGATTTGAAATTTAGGATTTTATCGAAAATTACGGCATGTGGGTTCATGCAAAATTTCAAATTCATATCTAAAGAATCACAGAAATCATGATTCATAAATTCAACCGTCAATAACAAGACTTAAGTCACTCTACAAATATCGAGTCTCTGTGCAATCTAGAATCTAGCGGTTGATTGTAAACTCAATAACTTCTGAAAAATAACCTAGAAAGGCACTGACGTGAGGTCAGGAGATTTTACGCGCTTGTTCAAATTCTAAATATTTGATCAACACGAAATTTTGCTCCTAGTTGAGTGCTGGTAATCTTCACCGGATTACGAAGTTTCAATCTGATTGCATTCGTACTTTTTGAGATATAGCGGAAATAACGTTAAAATTCCAACATTTCAAGTGGGCCTAACTCCGAAACTATCCAACCGATTCCACCCATTAACGAACTTAACCGAGATATTTTTGACTCCAAACGTAACATGGCAATTTCGAGTCGCTAGGTCCTCTCCTGCGAAAGTTAGAGCACATCCGGACGGACAGAATTGTATTTGATCACAGATTTTTCTTCGAAGTGTCCAACCCAATCTTTTTAAGACCAATTTCGGTTGAAAATTCCAAAATCACAGACATTGTGATGAAACGATAACGCACTGTTCCTTAAAACACCGCGAAAAAAAGATTTATTGGCACACAATTCTACAACCTATTTTGCATTTTATTGTCCTTGAAATCTAGAGTTTGAACATTTCCGCGAAATCAAATTAATTTTTCAGGAAAATAGTAAACAAATAATAAAGCGATTGAAAGAAAAAATATGCCAGCTTCTTTGAGGATAATTTTAAAATAATAACACTTCGAACGTTCAATTATACACAGTTACTTTAGTCCCCGAAGATAACTGTCACGTAAATCACTAAAAAACACAAAACGTGACAAAACAAACAAGGAACACAGATTCTCCCCCAAACGTTAATGAAGATAAAAAACAGATGGCGCCAGCACAAACTTACCTTTGTTTTGATCTCAGCACTGCCCCATTGCGGTCTCACGTGCTTGATAAGTCGGAAAATGCAATCGTCTGCGTCATTTTCGCCGATGCTGATTTCTAGATGGGGCGCTTCTTCCATGACAGCAGTTTTAACCTAAAAAATCCTCTTGGGGAAATACCAACTTGCCTATGTAGGATCGATGATTCTACGTCCTCTTTATAATGTGGCAATGCGATGGAATTGATAGTTTAAATTGAATAATTCCCTGTGATGTTCGACGCAATGCAATGTTTGATACGAACGTTCAAGCCATAGGCGTAGCACAGAGACTGACTAATTAGGATTCTAAGTACGGAGTTTTATATCTCTGCTAGCATGTGTACCCGTTTTGTACGATTGCCGCATTCACCCTTCGTCGAGACAGGGGCGTACCTGAGGAATTTCTCTGGATAGTTCAGAATATTTATACAGATAATCAGATTTCAAAATTGGGGTTCGGGATTTGCCAGGCATTGACGAAGTGACAACGGTGTTCAGTAGGATAGCTTTTTCTGCTATAGAATAATGAAATATTTATTCCTATTCTGTGGTACACACGTGTTCTTTGTCAATATAACCAAACAATTTCCGTTTGCGATTTGTCAGTAATATGACAGTATGACAGTCTGTGCTCTTCTTTTTCTATTCCTTGGTCGTTGTCTTCTACTCTAACCAGATCGAAGCATAGCTATCTCTGTTTTCCTAAGCAAAGTAACACATTTGACGTCCTTTTCTTTCCAAGAAATTCGACGTTGCCATATCGTGCACTCAAGACAAATCCCTTTAAATGTCAAATCCCCATTTTTATTTTTCAGTTTAAGGTGGTCAAACATTTTTTTAAGAATATAATATTGAAATTGTATGTTTGAAATGTGATTGTCTGAAGGTTTTTCATGAAAATTACTGCATTTCCGTTTAAATGAAAAACCCCCATTGGAGGTACGAAGCAAGGGAGAAGATTCTTTGAATAATTTCAAGAAAAATGTTACGCAAACGTTTCGTTTTCGAGATACAGGATATTGAAGTTTTTTGCGCGCATGTTCTAGGGAAACAGCGTGCTATCGTTTTATCGAAATGCCTCTAATTTTCGATGATTGAGCTGAAAATGGTCTCAAACGACTAGGTTGGGCCCACTGATGACGAATCCGGTGTCAAGATCGATTCTGTCCGGCTGGCCGTGGATAGGATAACTGTCGAACGAAGCCAGCTAGCGACTTGAAACATTTAGGGTAGTTTGCGCATCGAAATGGCGCGGTTAAGTTCGTTGATGGGCCCAATCAGACAACTAGTTTCGGAGTTATAGCAATTTGGAATTTTGAGGTTATTTCCCTCATATTTCAGAAACTACTGGAGCGATTGGATTGAACCTTGATAGTTAGTTGGAGCATAATGACGCGCAACTTTGAGCGAAATTTCGTTGAAATCGTATGGTCACTCAATTCAAATAAAAAAATTTTCAAAATTTTTTTGAAAAATTTTTTTTTTTCCGAAACCATTGTTTATATTCGAGAACAATTTCAGTTATAGCTAAACCTTCATATTTCACCGCAGTGTACCAAATTTCAATTCGATACGGCTATGAGTTTTGGAGATATTGGGAAAAAATATGTAGAATTTCGTGGTTTTCATCCCGATATCGTTGTTTGTTTAGGTATAACTCAAGAAATACTGATTCTATCGTGATGAAACTTCGCAGCTATTTCAAAGATGTTGAAGGACAATATTGTGCCAAATTTCGTGATGATCGTGTCATTAGAACAATTTGAAAAAAAATTCGAATTTTTTTTTTTCAAATATTCAATATTCTGGGATCTTCCCATCATATTATCCTCATTAAATTCAGTATGAAGCTTCAAACTGTCATTTCTCGATAAAGTACTTGATTTCAATTCGATCTAATCTGTATTTTTGGAAATATTGGGAAAATAAAATTTTGAATGTGTATATCTGCGGAATCAGTGGGTGGATTTTACCCATTCACGAATTCGGCCTTCGTAATTAAGGTCCAAACCTTTTCTACAAATATCGAGTTTCTGAGCTCCAAGTAATTGTGTCATTGTATAAATATTATATTATTATATATATTTATACAATGATTGTGTTGACGTTTGGCCGTTAGGCTGTAGATCTGCAATCGAAATTAGCATGTCACATGGTGTAAACTCTAAATTGTAATAAATATGCCAAATTTCAGTTGAAACCGTTATGTCGATTTTGCCCATTGACGAACTCAACCGCGGCATTTTGATGCGCAATCTACGCTGAAAGTTTCAAGTCGCTAGCTTACTCCGTTCGACAGTTATCGTGTCCTCGGCTGGACTGGATCGATTTCGTCACCGGATTCGTCATCAGTGAGTCCAACCTAGTCGTTCGAGACCATTTTCGGGAAACTGAACAAAACGATAGCACGCTACTCCCCAGAACATGCGCACTCCAATTCAAATATGAGTGTAAAATATGATGACTTCACGTCACTGGTTTTCAAGAATGTTCATTTCACTTGCACATAAATCACTATAAAGTAGAAACACTATTCGTGGGCCTTACGATTCTCTTCTATATATTATCTTGTTTTTTTTATTCGTCCGCACTGGTTTCTTCTAGACAAACTATGATTGAAAATAAATAAACTGAACACAAAGCCATTTGACTTTAAGTGATATAATGTCCACATTGAATTCAAAATGTAGGTTTTGAAACATATTCAGAGTTAATCAGAAAGCTAACAGAATGGGAAACACATATTTGACATCTATTTGCATGATATTACCTTATCTAAATACATGAGTATAAAACTTGAATATAAAATTCAACACTTATTCATTTGGTATTATCACAATTTGTGAAAAGATTCCAACATTTTATCGTCATTGTAAAGATATAGACTTCGAAGAAAACGATAAAAATTATTTCATGAACATTTCAAACCTTAAAATCATTTGATTTCATCATTTTTTAAAACTAGAACGCTCGAAAATAACTCGGACGAAGGAACAAGCGTGATACTAGAAATGTACCATTTAACGAGAATTTTCAGAATTATTTTCTTCTGATATTTCGTTTTGTGAGACTTTTGGGAAATTGACATTTTTAAGAAATCACAGCAACACAGATTCACTCGGATCGAAAGAATTTTAAATCTACCTGTTTTTTAGTGAGTTCAGCCAAATAAAGTCCATTTCTAAAGAACAATGAGCAAAATTACTCTTTCCATTTAACAAAATGCAGGATTCTTTAATTTTGCTTTTCGAATTATCTGGTTCCGACATCAGTATTTTTGTGTTGTCCCAATCTATCATGTGATTTCCCAATGCTCGAACATACATGGTTCGTTATTTGGGATTTTTGTATGTCTCTATTCCTTAGGTTGTTTTCTTCAAATACAAGGAATACTATAAACACAATTTTTTGATTTTTTTTCTCGTTAATTAGTTTTGTTTCAATTAGTCAATCATTTTTCGATTTGAAAACCGTTCTTATATTCAATTCTTTTGAATTTTCTGAAAGACCATGTACAGAAGCAATCAGATTAGATAAATTGGGTTGTTCATTATGGTTGTTCTTGTTGATTTAGTTGAAATCTGAAGAAGGTTTTCGTCTAAATTTGAAAAGGTTATATTTATAAATTCTCTCTGATATCCATTTACTTCAAAAACGATTTGATGTAACTCAATGCACGTTGACGAATCTTATGTTTTCATGGCTTAACTTTCGAATACAAAAATTTGGTTTTAGAGGAAAATTGCACGAATCTCCGTGTTATTTTCTTTGAAATTAAACTACTCAATTCGTTTGGGACTGTCTTTTTCGAATTATTGAAAAAATAGAATTTTTTCTCAACAAAGATGTCTAACCTATTATATATAGAATTGATTTATCGTATTAAAGTCTGATTTTTCCTTGTTCCAAATATTGTTTCCTTATGAATAAACTGATAGCATATTGAAGTTGAATATCCTCGTTTTTGCGTTGAAATTAGATATGAAAATTGAAACTTCCTACCTTATTTGACTACTTCTGGTATTTCTAGTCAAACTTACATTCTTCATTTTCCTATATCGAGGAAATTTTTCGTTTTAGTGAATTTAAATATTTGATTTTTCAATGAAAATTTGACTTTTTTATGCGTTATCGAATGGGTTCCAAAAGAAAAACATTCTACGTTTAAATGAAAACAATAATTTTCAGGATATGATCTATTCAAAAAAAAAAACATGAAAATTCCAATATTGAAATTGTCTTTCCCATGTTAATTTCTTAATGAAAAATGAATTCGTTTTCATGTAAGATAAACTCCCGGTGATTGATAACACGAAATTAGCCTTATCAAATAATGACCTCCAAAAAATAAATAATGCCACTTTACAATTAGACGAAGTATTTCAGTTATACGTCCATTGGCGTCACCAGAGTTGAGTTGAAATATTTGATGTACCCTTGTATGGAAATATCAGCATAACCAGTGAAAATATTAAAATTTGAAATCAATAATTTTGCTATGAATCGGACATACTACTTCGGAAGCACCCTTCGTACAACACTTTTTCCATTATTTCTCGTAACCGATTTTTCAAACCCCTTAGTTGCCTTTTATGATTGAATTCCTTTGAAATTTGAATTTTGAATGAACAAAAATAAATATTGATAAATATTTTTAGGTTAAGTTTGTATTGTTCTCTCAGCTGTCAAATATTTAGATCTTATCATTTTCTATGAATCCACAAAAACAAAAGTGAACCACCAAGCCAAAAGCATTTTTCCTTGTATAAAAAATCTCATGATACAAATAGTATTTGTATTCTGACTTCATCGTTGTTTGCATTTGCAATAATAATATATCATTTTGATTAGAAAATTGACGACCTGGTTTCAGTAAAAAGAAAAAGATTGATCTTCGGCAAACTCCGTGTTATAAAACAGCAAGCAGGCGTGGTAGGTGGTTTGCGGGGAAGTGTTACGGTAAAAATTGGCATGGCTGACTATTACTGAAATATGTATAATAATCTAATTATATATTTTATTGTTCGTCAAATCTTAGGGTTCCGTCTATTGAAATTAAGGATATAAATTGTTTCAACTAGTGAGTATCACACGGTAAATACAAGTTTGTGTACTTCTGTTCTGTGTTATTAATTTGATTAAATTTCTCTGACACTATCCTTTCACTATCATCCTATCAACATACAGTAGTAACAGAAGTCATGAGACTTATGGTCTAGGTAAAAAACATGAACAAGTATTTCCAACAGAATTCGCTAATTGGAACGTTTTCTGATTGTGTAGCAATAACTAGATAGAATTCTAACCAGTATCTAAGAACTAAATGTCAGATAACATTCATTTGATATCCTCATTTTAATACTAATATCCTATACCTAATTAACTACCTGCTTTCTTGAATTTTTTCCATGTTTGTTACAGTCTATATTTCTTCTGATCTGAATGAAAAACAAGAGGAATGTACAAGTGATGTAGTCCAATATCCAAACAACACAGTTAATTGAAATTTATGATGTGAAGAAGGTTAAGTGATATTTTAATTAACTAATAAACATGTCGTTTCTCAACAACATAAAAAAAGTTCTTCACATTGGTGGCAATGACGCGAAAAAGAAAAAAGTGTATAACAATGTGCGGATGGATTGTGACCCGGAGGAATTCTGGGAAATGATAGGTGAACTAGGTGATGGAGCTTACGGAAAGGTTTACAAATCCCAGCATAAGCAGTCTGGTCAGTTGGCCGCTGCGAAAATGTGTCGGTTAGAAGGTGACGATGATTTATCAGACTTTATGATCGAAATCGATATTTTGACGGAGTGTATACATCCTAATATAGTGCAGTTACACGAGGCATTCCTAAAGGAACAACAACTGTGGTTATTGATAGAGTATTGTGATGGTGGAGCGATAGATAGTATTATGACTGAGCTGGAGAAGCCGTTGAATGAGAAACAGATAGCTTATGTGTGCCAAAATATGTGTGAAGGTTTACAGTTTCTACATAGATCCCATATTATTCACAGAGATTTGAAGGCTGGAAATGTTTTATTGACTATGGCTGGGGGAGTTAAAATTGGTGAGTTGAGTTTTACGACTTTGTTACAAAGCTCAAATTATGTATTTGATTACAGAATATATTCATAGAATATTTTCTATGGTTGCAACATAAAATAGCCCATAGTATTTTTCCAAGACATATTTAGTCTCAGCATTTCCTATTGAATTAACAAAGTCAATAAAAGTATTACAGATCAGGACGATTATACTCATAACAGCACGTTCCACATAGATGATTATGATTATAAGGAATACATCAATTCAAAATTAGGATTTTTACCAGAATTTTCTGAAAATTTGTATTTACATTAAGAATTCAATTAGAATGGATGAGGCCTATTATATAGCTCTTCCCCAGAATAGAGATCATGTTTTTCTGAATATCCATAAAGACAGAGTTGATGGATCTATGTTTTCTACTCAATGAAAGAAGCTCCTGAATTTGATGATTCAATTCTGTGTTTCCACAAATTCTGTGATAGTTTTCACAAGCAACCATTTTAATTTTTTGAATGAGTTCTTGCTCAAATATCACAATATCCTCGAATTAAATCATGCAGTTATGTTAGAAAAAAATGAAAATAATTGAAATTTGAACATTAACACCTAAAAGTTACCAATTCAAATTGGATGCTTTTTTTATTTCATTTTCTCAATATATGAATTGAATAAGTAACCAAGATTTCTTATGTTGATGAATCTTTCGTTTCTTTCTAGCCGATTTTGGGGTGTCGGCAAAGAACAAAAGCACCCTCCAGAAGCACGACACATTCATAGGCACCCCCTACTGGATGGCTCCAGAGGTGGTGATGTGCGAGACATTCCGAGACAACCCTTACGACTACAAGGTGGACATATGGTCATTGGGCATCACTTTAATAGAATTTGCACAGATGGAGCCCCCCAACCACGAGATGTCCCCAATGAGGGTGCTATTGAAGATACAGAAGAGCGATCCGCCCAAGTTGAAGCATCAGGCTAACTGGACAAAGGAGTTCAACGATTTCGTGGCCAAGGCGCTGATCAAGGATCCTCAGAAGAGGCCTACATGCGACGAATTGTTGAAGCATCCGTTTATCAATTGCGAATTGGACCCCAAGCCAATCAGGGATCTTCTGTTAGAGTATAAGGCGGAGGTGGTCGAAGAGGAGGTGACTGACGATGATCCTGAAGTGAGTTTGAGTTTTTATTTTTGGTCGGGTTAAAGCTGGGCTTGAGCTTGTGTAGTCATCGTTGATTCTTGTCGATTATTGATATTTATGCTGGTAAAAGTTTGATGCTTGTTGGTAGAAAGGGTAGATAAGGAATAATTCGCGTTAAATTGATTGATGCGTTTTTCAGTTGGCGGAATATGTGATAAAATTTTGTGATGTTGGCATGAATGTCTTCAGTAAACCCGCAAGTTTTTCCTTCGCAAAGATATTGATGAAATATTAGCATCAATGTTTAAAGTGTGTTTTCCTGAATATGAAATCTGCAGTCGATACTTTGAAAAAAATCTCAATTTTTTTTCAACCAGGAAGTTAAGCTGAGTTCGGAAGGGTCACCACGTGACTAGGTGGCCGCCTTGGCAACGAATTTGAAAAATCACTCAAATTCTGCGAACTTCACGTCGTTGCCATTTCAGAACTTTTCGGGTCTCATAAACAAAATTTTGCATTTAAAATGAATGTTTGAAGAAATATTGATAAAAGATTCAAAGCTACAGTTGAGTTTGGTTAGATAATAATGATGATTTATTCGTTTCTACAAATATAATTAGAATGAAACTGTCAGTTCTTAATTTTTTTTAGTTATCACTTATTTCGCCTACTTTAAAACGCATCCAGGTACCTTTACAGTGACCTTAAAACTGTACACATACATAAATTTCAACTCTCTACATCTAAGGTATGTGCTTAGCGTCAAGTCTGCTGCTTATCCCCACAGAAAATCAAAAAATTAATCTTTACCATTATTTTATTTTCCAACCATGTCTCCTTTGGGAAAAATCGGACTAAACACACTTCTTGTAATATGTGTTAAATTACCAGGGTAACCGTTACACATGTAAGTAAACCTTCTCCCCCCCCCCAAATTTCCAAAGTTAAAATAAAGTTTTCATTCATCAGAGATTGCCTACAACATCCCAAGTAGTAGTGTGTTTGGTTGTGGTGAAATTTGTGATTGGTTTTCGATTCTGAATTCTTCATGGAATTTATCAGTTGTTTCGTTGTTATCAGCGAGGCGATAATTTCGGCCTGGTTAACCTTGAAACTGTTGATTTCAGGACAATCGGGCCTCTCAACTTCCTCTTGCATTGGAAGATGACGCTTCGGTGAGGTTGAGGGCAGATAGTATCAACAAGAAAGGTAAGTGTGATCATCGTTTCGTGTTTTTATTTATTTATAGATCAAAGTTGGCTTGGTGACTTGGTTCACGAAGGGATTTCAATGTGATATGGAATTATTTGAAACAAAACGGAATTGAAATATAATATAAGGATAGAGAATGAAAAAATAAAGGAAATAATAAAGAATTACAAAAATTTGACAATGAAACTACAGTTAATATTATTTTTCAACTACTGAAAATTAATTAAGGGGCAGGAGAGTCTTTCAAAACAGCAAATATACAAATGAATGGATATGTTTTCTAGTAAATAAATTTTTCATGTTGGAGAAATAAAAAAATCCTTACTTTGGAAAAATATTCCTACATTTTCCTGAAATTTAAGTCGTATTTTTTTCTTAACAAAGCTTTCAAATTATTAAAATTTCCTCGAATTTTTTCATTGTTTTGTTATGATTAAATGTTCTAAAATTATCTTTGTTCATTAGATATATTTTTCGAATATTTTATGTTCTAACTATACATTGTAATACTGAGAAATAAATTGGAGTTCAAAATCAACACTTTAGTGTCTAGAAAATAACATTAATATTTGATTATATTCAAAATGAATATCTGATGAAAAAATATTATTTATAAATATTTTATTTTTGCGGTGAACACTTTCATAGCCTTTATTGAACAGTTCCTTCAACTTCTAGTTCCAGAAGCTTGCAATGAAGAAATTGTTACTGTTCCATCTGAAGAAAAACTGCCTAAAACGCCTACTGAAGCTTCATCATCTGCAGAAGTGGTCCAATCAGTACCTGACAAAAAACAGGTTTGTAATTTTGAAGTACCCATGACACAAATGGATTTCGACAAAGAATACAATTGGTTTCTTGCGTTGTTTGACATATGTCATATGTCGGAGGTAAAACAACCTCACTTTCCCGATTTGTTTATGTTATGACGTACAGCATTTTCAACAATTTCAGGATACATTCAGAAGTTAAAATGATTTATATTAATGGAATTGGTGAATAATTAGGCCGCGTTATTGTTTCGTTGTGAAATGCAACATAAATACACCGAGAGACGAAGGAATCTGATTTTTCAGATATATTGTAGTGTAGACTTTATATTTGAATATTTGCATTTTTGACCCATTCCCCTAAGTTTTATCTGGTATTAGAAGAAATAGAATACTATGTGAACTATCCCAGAGAAGGCAAACATCCTATATTCACGCCATAAATTGAGAAAACTTTTCTGACAAGTAACAAACTATGGTAGAGTTTGTTGGAGACATTTCCACACTGGTGAAGGAATTATGTTGGACTATCTATTTAATTCGTTTTGTTTGAGATAACTATGATAAGAATGATTCGTGTTTGTTATATACATTTCAAGAATTATATGTTCTCGACACTACGATAGCTGGCGTTACGACAAAACCCATCCTGATTGGTTACCACTCACATCTCTATATGATATACAGGGTGAGTCTTTGACCTTGCAGAATATTTTAACAGAAGATTCCTGAAGCTGAAAGAAACACATTTGTCCTCTACCATTTTTTCCGATTCGGCCTAGATAAAAAGATATAGGCATTATTAATTTTCATAATAGGCTAGCCGCCCCTGGAAACCTGAACACTGAAGTTTTTCCAAGCCTAAGATGTACCATTCAAATCTTCGAAATAAGCAACTCTGTTATGAAAACAAGCGTCAACTTACTTTTTACATTCCAGTTGGTGAAAAAAGTTGTATTTATAGTACATAAACAAGTTAGGTATCCCAAATTTCGTGGGTGATAAAAGTTGAATATTCTTCTCTTGGTTTCATTTTCGATAATGGGGAATTCATCTAGCTATCACTCATATCAGCTTTGAGATTCATCTTCAATTTGTAATTTTCAATTTTCTTTGTTTCTTTCATTTTCTCCAAGAATTATCAGATTCAGACATAACCCCTTCAAACTTTCATTTTCATAAATAAATAAAACAGATGAACCTCATTTATCTATGAACGTACACACGTTGCCAAATTGACGAACAGAAAGAAAGAACTCTTCGAAGTTAAACAACACACAATATGCTAATTCTATGAGTACACTTGTAAAGTCTATGATTCTGAACTGAACTATAAATCTGTGGCTCCGTGGTTTTAAGGTTATGTCATTGTGGTTTTCTTCCACCATGGGTTGTTATGTTATGAAACCGCATTTGAAGAATACCTCAAAATAAGTACTATCAAAGTTCTGTACATAATTTCAAGAAATCTGGGTCTGCAGAAAGATTGCATTCAAATCAGTAAGAATCCCCATTATCATGGAAAAGTGAGAAGTTAATCAATTATACTACACAAATTAGCTCGAAATTGAAAAGGAAGCTTCTTGAATGGATAGTGGTGTGGAAATTTGTTTGAACATTAGGAGTATTTAAATTGTAGAAGTTGAGGTGAGCTTATTCATATTACTCCACTTTCGAACTAACAGCCAATTTACAATGGACATAACTTAACCGTAAATTTACTTATACATAAAATGTAAGAATTTAACAACAGAAATCATAAGGAATAAGAATAGAACTGCATTCGACTTTTGGTCAAAGTCAAAAGCAAAGTTGAACCTATTGTGAAGATTTTGGTACTCATGAATTTTGTAGTTTCCTCTTTGATTTTTACGCACGAGTTGCGGGATTCTTACGGTTACGTCCATTGTGAATTGGCCAAAGTCGGCTACTCCGCTTACAAATCATTCAAAATAAAAAAATGCTAGGATTCCATTCTCAACTTTTAGACGTGGCAACGCGGAAAAATTGAATTCTGTGAATTTTTTGAACAGAGTTGCATTCAGCCAAAGTACCCAATTCTCGGAATTTCACAGATATTTTTTATTTTTGAATTTCAGATTACTCGAAAACGGCGCATCATACGAAAAAAAATAAAGAATACTTTTACTTTCCAAAATGGTCAAAAATTCGTTGAATAGCATTCAAATTATTTTTAAAAGTTAGATTCTTTGAATTTCTGGTATTTTTATGAAATGTTATGGTCATATCAAAGAAACTGGAGGATGTGGATGAAATTTTGTAATCCAGGAACATTCATCGTATCAATAAAAAACCATATTCCAAAAATCATCTCATTTGATGAGATCGTTCGCGAGATATAATCGAAAATTAAATTTTTTATGGATTTTCAACAGTCTGTATCTTACGAACCAAGCCGATTCGGAAGAAATGGTAAGGGAAAAAAGTGTTTCTTTTGGCTTCAGGAATCTTCTGTTAAAATATTCTGCAAGGTCAAAGACTCACCCTGTATAAAGCCAATCAAGGCAATTCGTTATGTGATAGATTCCTCGAAATATTGCATGTATTTCATAATAATAATAAACCAGATAACTTTTTCTGTTCTCAACCGAACACGTTCCGTTCGTGGCTCGACTACCCTAGGATGGAACTTCTACATTTTGTTGTTTGTAATATGTTTCGAATTGACCTTATTGTCAATTGAAGATTATGAAAGCCCTAATGTTACATCTGTAAAATAAAAAAAAACATTTTATATGGATAGTAAAGCATCTTTTGAGGATGAATCGCAATCGGTGTTCAAGGAAAAAATTTCATAGGAAGTATTTTATTTGTAACATATATTTAGTATAATGAATATATAATTGAAGATTATGATAGCACTTACATAGCAACTGCAGACCAATATTGTAGTAATTTGATAATTTGCAACATAGAACGTTATTTGAAATAGTACTGAGAAGTTCTCTGGACCCCATTTTTTTTCCATTCCTTACATTTTTTGGATTTCATTCTGCTGTTTATTTTCAGGAATTAATGAGCCAAACATTTTACTGTTTCATTTTCTGTAGTTATACCTATAATAAATGCTATCTCTGATGTTGATACTCTAGGCTTTAGAAGACAAAGATAAATACTGCAATTTTAATTTATATCGTTTTGAATTATTATCATCCGAGATTGAATATCAGTTGATCAGATCCATTATCACGAAATTTCACTTGTAAATAATAAAATCACTAAAATCTCCAAATAATCGCTCTTCGCCAATGTGAACAAAGCGAATGTATTCCTTCGTCTCTGTGTATTTAGGTTGCATTTCACAACGACACAATAACTTGGCCTAGTAATTTACCAGTTCTATTAATGTAAATCATTTTAACTTGTGAATTTATCCTGAAATTGTTGAAAATGCTGTACTTCATAACATAAACAAAGCGTGAAAGTGAACAGGTTGTTTTAACTCCAACGTATGACAAATGTCAAACGACGCACGAAACCAATATAATCAAACAAGTGTCGTCAAACAGTGGTTTCAGTCCCTCAATTGTAGATAATCTAGTAATGAAAATCCAATATAAACAAGCGATCTTATTGGTATATCCATAATCACATTGAACAGATTGCTAGATACTTGAGAAGAAACAAAAATATTAAAAATCTCATACAAAACTATTAATTCCCTTGAAAAACTTATAATGATAATAATAAAAATATTTATTTTCATAATGGGTGTTTCTCGTGAATTTGGGTTATTACTGCAAATGCAAATTTGAACATAATTATTATGGGTTTGATTCCTCATTTTCCCAAATTACCTTGAGAAAGTATTCAAAATTAGGTTTCAAAATTGAGGTTTGGGATTTGCCAGGCATGCACGAAGTGACAACGGTGTTTAGTAGAAGCTTTTTCTGCTATAGAATAATGAAATATTTATTCCTATTCTGTGGTACACACGTCTTCTTTGTCAATATAACCAAACAATTTCCGTTTGCGATTTGTCAGTAATATGATAGTCTGTGCTCTTTTTTTTTTCTTCCTTGGTCGTTGTCTTCTGCTCTAACCAGAACGAAGTATAGCTATCTCTGTTTTCCTGAGCAAAGTAACACATTTGACGTCCTTTTCTTTCCGAGAAAGCTGAATTCGACGTTGCCATATCGTGCACTCAAGACAAATCCCTTCGAATGCAACTCCCCATTTTTATTTTTCAGTTTTGGGTGATAAAATTTTTTTTTTAAATATAATATTGGAATTATATGTTTTATATGTTATGTTCTAAAGGTTTTTCATGAAAATTACTGCATTTTCGATTAAAGGAAAAACCCACATTAATCGTACATTTCTTAATTCAAGGTGAATTCCTGTCAAGTAGAGAGTTAACTTTCACGCAAAAATTTCTTACAGGTTAAAAAAGATGAGGAACCCAGGAGAATATCCAGAGACAAGGGACCGGCACCTTTGCCCCCGCTACCTAAAGAACCCTCCCAGGAACCTCCAAAGGCGGAGAAAGAGAACGCCTCACCTCCACCGCCCCCACCCCCAGTTGTGATACCTGCCTTGCCTACGCCTCCGTCCAGCCCGATGACCCCGCCCGATACTCCGCCCAACGACAGGTTACCGCCCCTCGCGGCGTTGCCGGACGTCGCCAAGGAGGACGAGGAGGTCGAGATGGACGACGTTGCCGATATTCCTCTGCCGCCCGGTATGCCCAGTGACGACAACATCGATGCTACGGCTAAGGGGGATTTCGACAAGAGAGAGTCGCCGTCGGAGGGCGGTAATATCAGGCAGGCTGATACGGTGACCGTGAACAGCGGCGTGTCTTCCGTCAAGAGCTTCGAGGTGATGTCCCCGTCGGAGAAGAACAGAATGAACACGTCGACTATAACGATCAATTCGGATCCTCCGGATCTGTCGAATAGTTTGGCTTCCAATATAAGTCAGGTGAGATTTTTTTTTATGATAATGAAGATTTTTATTTCGGAGTTGGTAAGTGTAAAGTCAGAACGTTAGCAACATGGAATGAATTAGTTTTGAAGGGAATGTATACAGGGTGAGTCTTTGAGCTTGCAGAATATTTCAACAGAAGATTCCTGAAGCCAAAAGAAACACTTTCTTCCCTTACCATTTTTTCCGATTCGGCTTGGTTCGTAAGATGCAGACTGTTGAAAATCCATAAAAAAATTTAATTTTCGATTATATCTCGCGAACGATCTCATCGAATGAGATGATTTTTGGAATATAGTTTTTTATTGATACGATGAATGTTCCTGGATTACAAAATTTCATCCACATCCTCCAGTTTCTTCAATATGACCATAACATTTCATAAAAATACCAGAAATTCAAAGAATCCAACTTATAAATATAATTTGAATGCTATTCGACGAATGTTTGACCATTTTGGAAAGTAAAAGTATTCCTTATTTTTTCTCGTATGATGCGCCGTTTTCGAGTAATATGAAATTCAAAAATAAAAAATATCTGTGGAATTCAGAGAATTGGGTACTTTGGCTGAATGCAACTCTGTTCCAAAAATCCACAGATTTCAATTTTTCCGCAATGCCACTTCTAAAAGTTGGGAATGGAATCCTAGCATTTTTTATTTAGAATGATTTGTAAGCGGAGTTGCCGACTTTGGCCAATTCACAATGGACAATTCCAGTGATGTATTCATCAGGTTTTCCATACTACAATTATTATCACCAAGACGAAATAAGAAGTTTCTCCAAAATAGGCTTCCATCCCAAAACTATATCTGTGTTATACAGTGGTGATTCGGTCCTGAATCCATTCATGAAGCTTCCTTTTCAATTTCGAGCTCATTTGTGTAGTATAATTGATTAACTTCTCACTTTTCCATGATAATGGGGATTCTTACTGCAAATTTTCTGCTGACCCAAAATTTTTGAAATTATGTACAGAACTTTGATAGTATTTATTTTGAGGTATTCTTCAAATGCGCAATGCGCTTTCATAACATAACAACCCATCGTGAAAGAAAACCACCATGACATAACCTTAAAACCACGGAGCCACAGATTTATAGTTCAGTTCAGAATCATAGACTACACACATACATAGAATTAGCATATTATGTGTTGTTTGATTTCGAAGAGTTCTTTCTTTCTGTTCGTCAATTTGGCAACGTTTGTACGTTCATAAATAAATTAGGTACATCTGTTTTATTTAATTATGAAAATGAAAGTTTGAATGGGTTATGTCTGAATCTGATAATTCTTGGAGAAAATGAAATAAACAAAGAAAATTAATAATTACAAATTGAAGATGAATCTCAAAAGCTAATATGAGCGATAGCTAGATGAATTCCTCATTATCGAAAATGAAACCAATAGAAGAATATTCAACTTTTATCGCCCACGAAATTTGGAATACCTAACTTGTTTATTGTACTATAAATACAACTTTTTTCACCAACTGGAATGTAAAAAGTAAGTTGACGCTTGTTTTCATAACAGAGTTGCTTATTTCGAAGATTTGAATGGTATATCTTAGGCTTGGAAAAACTTCAGTCTTCAGGTTTCCAGGGGCGGCTAGCCTATTATGAAAATTTATAATGCCTATATCTTTTTATCGAGGTCGAATCGGAAAAAATGGTAGAGGACAAATGTGTTTATTTCAGCTTCAAGAATCTTCTGTTAAAATATTCTGCAAGGTCAAAGACTCACCCTGTATATACTCCATCCACTTTTATAAACTATCTTGGTTGGCCGTGACATTCTGACACATTTCACCGTGTATATTTGGAAAATGTTGGGTTATAGTCATTTTCCTGTCAGATAACTACGCAACGTTGTCCTCTCTACCTAGAGGTCGTAGTAATTACGTATTTTTCAAAATGTGAATTTACTTCGGGAAAATAATGAATTTGAGAAAATCAGGTCGATTCTGTTTGTGTATTGCTATGAACCTTGCTATTCTAGTCATATTGCTATCTTTCTAATTTATGGCAATATGGCCATGATGTTACGTTTTCTGTTTCGCGTATTATAGCAATGTTTGTTATGAATTTTGTCATAACAATATTGCTATCGTGGACTTTCATAACTGGTGATTTTAGAGCTGACAACACTGTATTTTGTGACTTTAGAACTACAAGGAAGAAGAAAATAACCCTAATTCGTGAGTTTTCTTTATGGTTTCGCATACATAACCTCTATCTACGCCTTTCTTTATTCATCTAAACATCGTTATAAAAAATGTTAGGAAACGAAACGAGTCAAATTGACCAATAACCAATTTCCTGGATATAAATAAAATATTGGTTATCAGAAATCGAATGCAGCAATTTTATTCAGGCGTTAATAATTCGAAATTCGATAAACTTTTTCGTTGGCACCTCAAGGGAATTGCTGTTGTTGAGATGATTAGAATAATCATCTCAGCTGTTGCCTATGCCTGTATCTTAGGGCCGGTATTATAAAACTTAATGGGAAGTTAACTTTAACTTTAACTGAAATTTTGACAGTTATGATAGGACATATATGTCAAAACTGTCAGTTAAAGTTAAAGTTAAGTTTTATAATACCGGCCCTTAGTCTAAGAATTTTTCTTGAAATTAAATAATATTCTAGAGAACCTTGAACACATTTCCACTAGTATATATTTTTTTTTATTTATGTAAACATACACTTATTCAAAAATCTCACGAAACAGAAAAACCAATTGAAGTCAAATTGACCAATTTCCTGGATACCGATAAAATTTTGGTTTCCAGAAGTCAAATGCAGCAATTTTATGCAGGTGATAATAATTCGAAATTCGATGAACTTTTCTGTTGGGAATTCAAAGGGATGGCTGTTGTTGAGATCATTAGAATAATCACGTCAGCTGTTGCTTTTTTTCCTTAAAATTAAATATTCTATAGAACCTTGAACAAATTTCTATTAGCACATTCTTCCTTATCTTCAATATTTTCGAATTCTTGGAAGAAATAATACTGACACAAATGGATCTCTGTAAGCTTCCCTTTCTAACCTATCTTGTTATCAAGAATAGCAATTACTATTTTGAGGTTGCTAAGATAGCAATATTGATAGCAAGATTATGGTTAAAGTGACAGATCATGTTGCTCAAAATGGTTGATCAGAATACCAATAATTCCAATCTTGTTATGATAGCAATATCTTTTTCCTAGCAATATTACTATTTGCAAACAGAATCAACCGGAATATATGTGAATTCAATAATTTCAAAGATCCGGCGAATGTCGAAGAAACTTTTTTCTCTGTCAACACTGGAAATATTTCACGTACATAATCATGGTTGAAAGATTCAGTTATACTATTTTCTTGTACGGAAATCAAGAATCGAGTGTTGAAATTCTACTGAAAAATAATGCATAGAGTAGTCCGTTACTTTGTGATAGTTCATAAAAAAAAAATAAAAGTACTCGAATAACCCTGCCGTGAAACTTTTTAGCGAACAGATGAACCCATGGAATTCCCTACTTTTCGAAATTCTCAAGAAATAAGCCTACAGAAGACATTTGAATACCTTGTTGCACAACTTGAAATACTCCAGTATGAAAATGTAGTAGTACTACAAAACCTTTGTCACCTTAAAAGAACTAACTCAATTTACAAAGTTCTTGAGAATCTATGTGAACGATACACTGGGTTTTCACTCACATACGTCGAAAATGTTGGATAGCTTATGATAAATTATTGATTCCAAATTATCAGGGTTATTATCAGAAAATGCAGTTTTCAATTCTACATAGCACTTCAAAACTACCTTCGGCATTTTGAGTTTGCAAGCGAGATGATTATGTTGAGATTGACTGTAGAAATTGGCATTGGCATTTGGCAACGTCTCTGAGAATTATTTTGACATTGCCGATATTTCATAAATCGTGGCCAACCGGGATAGTTTATTAAAGTAAATGGAGTACATATGTATGATTTTTCACAGGTGGAGGAAAATTGGCAACACTGTTTTCTGTTACAGTGGATTCTTCAGTTTGTTTGAAGGTTCTATCGCGAAGTTTGCACCACTGTCTTCTGTAGGAACTCGTGCAGATTTTGAACGTCATCTGTCATTTAGTTTGTTTACATAGCTCCATTCTGTTAGATCATCTCCAATGAATTCTATGATTTTTCGTTTCCGCTACCATTTCGTAGCTTCATCTAAACTTCTCATCCAGCCGAATAAAAAAACACCTATTGGCGTCTGAATTTAAGATTGCAACGCTATGGTGGCCAGTTTAAGAACCTTAGGTAGAGGGATATGAGCTAGGTTTTCAAGTGTTTGCTTGTATATTTGATTGATTAAAATTCGATTTTACAATTTGTTCAAAGATTTTTTCAGTTAACAGAAGTGATTCTGTGTGTACATATTTCATTTTTATGAAAGAGTTATGTATCATCTATTCTAAATCAGAGTATCAATGCTACAATTACTGTTAGAAGTATTTTAGTATCAAATTATTTCAACTCTAAATGGCAAGATTAATTTAAAATTATTTGGAGTATATTGAAGGAACAGAAGCTAGAAGTGTTCAGGAAGATGCAAATGATATTATGTAGCATGTTATTTGCAAAAATAATAAACTTTATACCTTTTTACCTACCCAACTTGATTATTGATCAAATGCCCCCTCAGATCTACTGCTCAAAAAGTTAAAAAACAGATAGTTTTGTAAAATATACTTTTTGGAATAATAGACAAATACTCATAACTTTACTTTTTATATAGGGAAGGACTAAATTTACACGATATATTGTGAATAAAATTAATACAATGACATAAAACTAATACTACTTGTACCGTAAACCTTATTCATTATGGATTGACAAATAAATTCTTTCAACTCTCATATGATTGGTCTTGAAAAAGCTGTAATAAATAAGCCTTGTACAACTTTGATTTCATCGGCTGAAGCACTTTGAGCGAAGAGTATTCATCACCAGATATTTCCTTGTCGAGACTCTTGTTTCAATCGGTCAGTTCTATCACTAAAACATTTACATTGTTCCTTAATGATCAGTTAACAGGCAGATTTCTGGAAGGCATAGCATTCCTCTTTTTTCTCTGCTTGGATTAGGGGCCTGGGAAAAAATTTTTTTTATGAATTTGATCTAATATTTCATTAGCAATTAGTGCTTACCTCTATAAAAATCATCATCATCGGTAAAATGCAGGTTACAGACACTCATAAATCTTGTTTGCTGGTTTACCAATTTTGAGTTACAAGTTGCCAAGGTTTTTATCGATTCTTCAACTCTTTCTCAGCCTGACTTGTTAAAGGAAGTTTACTTCACCCAAACTCGAAATTTTTCACCGGGCTGTGGAAATCTATGGAAGAGAAATTTAAGTTTGCGTTTTCTCAGTAGAAACACTTTTAAAATAACACAAACGCCAAGAAAATGCATAATCTTTCTCATTTTCTTGACATTACTTTTAACTTGTTAATGATAATCAGGTCGATTCTGTTTGCAAATAGCAATATTGCTAGATGAAAGATATTGCTATCATAACAATATTGAAATTATTGGTATTCTGATCAGAGATTTTGAGCAATATGATCTGCCATTTTAACAAGAATCTTGCTATCAATATTGCTATCTTAGCAACCTCAAAATAGTACTTGCTATACATGATAACAAGATAGGTTAGAAAGGGAATCTTACAGAGATCCATTTGTTTCAGTATTATTTCTTCCAAGAATTCGAAAATATTGAAGATAGGGAAGTATGTGCTAATAGAAATTTGTTCAAGGTTCTCTAGAATATTTAATTTCAAGGAAAATTCTCAGACTTAAATACCGACATAGTAAGCAACAGCTGAGATGATTATTCCAATGATCTCAACAACAGCCTTCCCTTTGAATTGCCAACAGAAAAGTTCATCGAATTTCGAATCATTAACGCCTGCATAAAATTGATGAATTTGATTTCTGCCAACTAATATTCTATTGGTATGCAGGAAAATTGGTCCATTTTACTTTAATTGGTTTTTCTGTTTCGTAACTTTTTTGTATTTTTTTGTAGTATATGCTGACGGAAATATGTTCAAGGTTCTCTAGAATATTATTTAATTTCAAGGAAAATTCTTAGACTTAAATACAGCCATAGTAGACAAGAGCTGAGATGATTATTCTAATCATCTCAACAACAGCAATTTCTTGGGGTGCCAACAAAAAAGTTTATCATATTTCGAATTATTAACGCCTGAATAAAATTGCCGCATTTGATTTCTGGTCCCCAATATTCTATTGGTGCCCAGGAAATGGGTAAATTTGACTCGTTTCGTTTCCTAACATTTTTTACGTCGATGTTTACACGAATAAAGAGAGCCGTAGATAGAGGTTATGTATGCGAAACCATAAAGAAAACTCAGCCAGTAGGTTTGTTTTCTTCTTCCTTGTAGCTCTAAAGTCACAAAATACAGTGTTGTCAGCTCTAAAATCACCAATTATGGAAGTCCATGATAGCAATATTGTTATGACAAAATTCATAACAAACATTGCTATAACACTCGGAACAGAATACGTAACATCATGGCAATATTGCTATAAATTAGAAAGATAGCAATATGACTTGAATAGCAAGGTTCATAGCAATACGCAAACAGAATCGACCTGAAAGTCTTTTTACCTCGGGTAGCCACCAGAGGGAGTAGCGCTTATCTTCATTCGCCAATAGAGTACTAGCAGGTGACGTCACAACATGGCCGCTGGGGAGACAAACAAAGAGTTTGTTATTGTTATTGTAAACTGACATTTGTTATGCTGCTTCAGATTATTGTCCATTTTATGAGTTTGGGTTGTTTGCCTGTGAAATTTAAGTTGTTGGCAAACTTTGGAGGCTTGAGATTAACATAATCCAGGTGAATAGATGATTTCACATCTTCAAGTAGTGAATTTTGATTAAACAAAATTTGTTGTTGAGGGTTTTATATTTGAATAATAACATGAGATGAATATGTATTTATTTTCGCAATGGTTGTAATACAATAAAAGGAACTGTAGTCAATATTTTCATTCAATAATGTCTGTTTGAGGCTTAACTGATTGTTTGAGACTTTGCCGATATTAATCTTTTGGCATCAACTTGCAATATGTGGCAATATCCTATGATTGGTCTGTATTTTCACAAACTTTTAAGGTCTGGGATTTTCCTAGAGAATACTGGAATTATATTAGGATTTATAGATTCAACGTCAGCCTCCTGTCAGAAGACATATACCCATCAAGAAAATAATGCCAAAAATGTTCACAGTTGTGTTTTACTTCTGTTATCATCTATCTTCTATTTATGATTTCAGAATGCCATGCTAATGGTAACTATATAAATTTTAAATTTGTTATTGTATCTTGAATATCATTCCAATGCCAAGTTCGTTTAAATAAGGTTGTCCTGAAAAGATATTTATCCATAAATATGTTAAGTAACTTTGTTAGTTCATTACCTGTTAAAGATAATGCAGAAAATAAAAGAATTTTTCACTTAAGAATCGGGGAAGTCTTCCCCATGTAGAGATAAAAGCAATCGTACTTCCTCTTTCCACTTTGGCAGGTTCTACCTGCTTCTATTTAGTTTTCAACGACAAAAACCTAAAAAAATGGGTGTGATTATCATTATTGGGCCGATGACTACAGCTCACAGCTGTAAAAACTTCCATAGTTGAATTTATTCTGAAAAAGGAGACATAACAATGTATGTAACAAACAGGAGTGCGTATATTTAAACTGGAAAAATCTTTATTCAAATCACCCTTGCAAACTATTCTCTTACCTGAAGGTATACAAAAAGGTTCAATGATCAAAATTAACTGAAAAAAACAGTCTCAAAATGTTTTTCCACTCAGATAATACACCAAACGTTAACATTAGCTCTTATGGGAAATCCCTTTGTTTGTCCCCCCAGCAGCTGATTTTGACGTCTCTTCTTGCTGAACCATAGAGTGCTGCTAGTGCTCTATTACCTTACTATCATCCATTTTTCAGGTAACCGTGGTTACCACCCATCCGCCTGTGATAATAGACAATACCCAGTGCATATCGAGGACCTCCACGTCTCCGACGAGCAACAACAGCGTCAGCGAGGTCGTCATAGTGGCCAACGAGACCAACAAGACCCACATAGAGTCCTCCTCGGACGACGAATGCTTCCCCTCCCTCGACTCCTTGGAGTACCCTCCTCCCAGTGAATTCCGCGACGGCAACACGAGCGCCGCCTCGCGGACGGCCAAGAAACTAGACGAGAGCGAGGTGCTGATAGTGGACAGTAGTTACCTGATAAACGACTCCGGCCTGGACGTGTCCGACGACAGTTCGAGGCTGTTGGACACGAGTCACGTGTCCGTCGTCAAGATTGACGAGAAGGAGGTGCAGGTGAAGGATTCCAAGTCTTACATGGAGGGAAAGGACGGTTTCAGGGGGTCCACTAGCGATCTGTCCAATACCAGTTCAGGTAGGTCGACTATTCACTTTACGAGGACAGTCGGTAGGCCATGGATGTTTAACCCTATCCACTCTGTATATATGAAAAATGTGAGGTTTTAGTTGTTTTGGTTTATTATTTGTTAAAATCAAATAATGAGTTTCAGGGGTGGGGTAATTTTTTTTTTTTTGATTTTATCAAATAATAAACCTCAGTGATCGACCAAAAAAAAAATTACCCCCCCTGAAACTTTCAGTTAACAAGGCTGATATCGTGAATGGGTGAAATCCACCAAATGATTCCGCAGATATACCCATTCAAAATTTTATTTTCCCAGAATTTCCAAAAATACGGACTAGATCGAATAGACGACTTCGGCCCAAGTTGCCAACCCACAATTTTCTTCACAAATTTATTATAACGGGAAACGGGAATTTCAGGACAAATTCGACATGATAAGGTTCGCGTTATTTATAAATATCCGTAAAAGATGCCTCGGCTCCTCAAACGAGATAATTCATTCCAAATATAGGTTTTTGTTAGGCTGAAATTCAAGTTGGGATTCCTGATTTCATGTTAATAATGTCATGTTCATAAAGGATATGTTCCGCAGATCAACTTGGTTATGTCGGTTGTTGGTTTTCCGTTCTGTAAACATGAAATATTCGGTTGGTTCCTGAAAAAAAAATTTAATTACGGAATTTGATTGATGAAAAAGCAATTTTTCTGTCACCAGAACTTAGACATATTGAGTCTATGCACCAGAACGACAATCAATGTTTTATATGTTATTATAATGTTAACATATCCATAGCATAGAACAAACTTTATTTACCTTATGATCCATAGACCATACCTAGTAATTTTTCCATTGTTGATTGTTGTCTCTTTTATGTTCTATGGATCATGAAGTAAATAAAGATTGTTCTATGCCATGGATATGTTACCATAGAACATTGACTGTGGTTCTGATGACAGAAAGAACGTTTTTTCATCGATCAAATTCCGTAATTTACCTTTTTTTCAGGAACCAACCGAAAATTCCATATTTTTGGAATGGAAAATCGGCAACCGAAATAACAAAGTTGATTTGAAGAACATATCCTACATAAATTTGACACTATTAAAATGAAATCATGAATCCCAACTAAAATTTCAGCCAATCAGAGATGATCAAAACCCTACATTTGGAAAGAATTATCTTGTTTGAGAAGCTGAGGCATCTTTAACGGATATTTATAAATAACGGAAACCTTATCATGTCGAATTTGTCCTGAAATTCCCGTTCCCCAGTTATAGTGAATTCGTGAAGAAAATTGTTGATTGGCAACTTGGGCCGAAGTCGTCTATTGAAATCCAGTACTCTATCGAAAAATAACAGTTCGAAGATTCCTACACAATTTAATGAGTATAATATGATGAGAAGATAACAGAATATTAAATATTTGAAAAAAAAATAAATTTGAATTTTTTTAAAATTGTTCTGATGACACGATCATCACGAAATTTTGCACAATGTTGTCCTTCAACATTTCCAAACCAGCTGCGAAGTTTCATCACGATTGAATCAGTATTTCTTGATTTATACCAAAAAAACCAATGATATTGAGAAGAAAATCATGAAATTCTACATATTTTTTCCCAATATCTCCAAAACTAATGGCATTATCGCATTGAAATTTGGTACACTGCTGCGAAATATGAAGTTCAAAGTATAACTGAAGTTTACCTCGAATATGAACGATGGTTTCAGAAAAAAAATTTTTTTTCGAAAAAAATTTAAAAAAATTTTTTTTTTAAATTTGGGAACCACAATTTTTCGAAGAAATTCTGGTAAAACTGAAGGGTAATTGTTCAAAATCTTCAGTGAGATCGATTTTATAAGGGTTAAAATTATGTTGTTCTCTGTGATATTACGACTAGCAGTTCAAGAGCTTGAAGAAAATTGTCATTGAATAAAAATATTGCGAGCAAGTAATCACGTGCGTCACAGTTGCAATGTTTTAACGTCATTATTTCGAGAGCAATGAAGAAATATTTTGAAAATGAAAGAATTAAAACAATAATAATGAATTTTCTGTGGCATTGAAATCTAAAAAAATAACAGAAGGTAATTCCGAAACAAGACAAAAAATTAATTCAATATGGATTTCTCTTCACAGCAAATCCATTTCAAGTTTTCGCACCGCAATATTTGACAAACAACAAATCCCTAGTAATGTCTTGGAGATGTGAAAAAATCTATAGATAATGGAAACAAAGAATCCATTCAAGAGGAAATTATTTATATTTCCGTAAAATGGTGTTTTTCTCCAATTCAACAACCGAACAATTTCGATAACAAACAAGAAGATAGCGTGTGACTAAGAAAAATCTTCGTGTTCAATCTGCCACAGATAAACTCGAATTTGATTTTAGATTCATTAGTTCTCAGGCAAAAGTATTAGCAAGTTTGTTCTGACTAATGATCTTTATCAACGCCCGCTTCAATGTTGTCGCAGTCTGTTCAAACAATCAATTTCTGGAAGCGCTCTTTTGAATGAGCAATTAACCGAAAATTGATTGCCATTTATCCACAGTTTCGATAAACCTTATCTTTCTTTTCTTTTCCCAAAAGAATCGTTTCTCGTAGATTCTTTCAGTTAGTGCGATTTTGTCGTAGTGGAAGAAAGATGCGAAAGTGAGGTTAGAAGTGTTTGGCGTGGTCAATATGTCTCCCGGCGAAGTTACAACGCAATCTAACCCGTCGAAAAAGTGTAAGAGGTGTAACATCGTGCCTAGGAACGGACTGATGTGTATAAAATGCCAAAGTGTGATGCATCCGAGTTGCCTCAAATACTTCTCGAATGTGACTCGCGTAGACGACGCACAGATGATATGCTGCGAGGTGTCCTCAGAAAACGGAAACAATTGTTACATGAAAATGGATATGAAAAAGGAAATCCAGAAAGACCCAACGATCTGTATGTTGGAACAGTCCATCCAAGATAAGGAACTCACCATCGGGATCCTCCAAAAAAACATCGACTTCTTGCAGGATAAACTCAAGGTCAAGGAAACTTCAGATGCTGACAGTTCAGAAAATCCCTACGTCAGCGAAGATGCAGCGCCATCTTTGCAGTGGAGAACTAATTTGGCGAGGGCTTCGATATGTGGTAACATCCCACCTTTACCGGTTAAGCAACGAAAGCCAGTGATATCTGCTCCTCCCTTGCCTGTCAAAAAACGTAACCTTCAGGCCCATAACCTGAGAAGGTCGGTGAACGTGGCTGACAGATTCGACAAGGGCAATCTTATCAACGAGAAATGTGGTAGTTCGAGCAGACGGAATGAGCTGTTTTCCCTCAACATCAACTCATTAGAAGAGACTCATTGTTATCTGAGAGCTATCGATGGTTCCAGCGAACCTTCTTCGTCAGAAGATAACACTATAGAACCTGAACCTAAGTCGGTTCTCAAGGCTCCTTTTCTTCCGTTCAACCAACAGAAAACTTGCAGTTTCATCCCGTCTACGAATTGTTTGAATGATGTGGCTGACGTAGGTCCTATCTTCAAAGCTCCACTTCTACCGTTGAATAGGAAAGAATCTTTGGAGTCCATCGAAGAGACGTCCAATGAAAAGTGTTCGCCTTTGAAAGAGAAGAAAAAATCGTTTTACCTGATGGACAAGCTGGACTCTCTGAGGAAATCGTTGCATCTGAACGGTCAGAAGAAAGCTGAGGATTCTTCTAGATTTTCTCTGTTTTCATTCGATAAAGACAAGGGTGCCGATGAAGTCTTTCCCGGCCAAAGGGATTCCTTCTCGAATATGAAGCCCAAACATTCCAAGGGAGTCATGGACCTCCCTATTGGAAGAAGGAAATACACCTTCAAGTCCTACAGAAGTCAGGAATCTTCATCTCCTTCCTCTATCAACAGGAAATCTTTGTTGTCCACTGAAAAGATTGACGCATGTATCCACCAGAGCAGCAACTTTAGGTTTTTCGATACCTCTGTGGAACAGCAGAGGTATTTTGTTTGGTCTAGCGAAAGACCAGCGGGCTTTCGCGAAGATGCATCGGATTCTTCGGAAAACTTTCAAACCACTTCGTTTGAGGAAAAGAATTTGGAAAATTCAGAAGTACCAGAATTGAATTTCAAGCACATACCTTTGTGTCTGGAGGAAGTTGACAGCATCCATGAGAATCTAGAAAGTTCTGAAGATGTATTGAAAGAACGTAAAGAAAGGATCAAACCTGCTTTACCACCAAAAATAAAATACCTGTTGAAGAAAGAAGAAGCTTCGACTGCAAAGAAGAATTTGGAAGGACCTATGGAACAAAATAAATTTGAAAATAAGAAAGACAACACACAAAATGAAGATAGAAATAATGATAAGGATGAAACTGATTCGACAGAAGAAGATAGGGCTTTCAAAGGGTCTATAGGAAGTTTAAATAATGGGGTGAAGTTACCAAGGCGTAATTTGGTCCAAAATAGACTGACACCTCTTATGGCAGAGCAGATAAGCAACGTACTTTGCGAGAAATTTAGAGGGATATTGCAGATTAACCAGGAACTTCCGTTGGAAAAAAGAAGAAACTTAACATCTGCAGGTTGGTCCATGTATTCGGCTAGCTTAGTCATATTCAGTACCACTTGATATTTGAGTTTTATTTGTGACAAGTGGCTTTCAGAAAGTGATTCTGTTTTTAATGTATCTAGTACGTGACTTAAAACTGGTGAAGATTGCGTTTGATGAAAAAAAAACCTGTAGCTCTCCCCATATGAATGAGCACAGTTGCATTACATTACGTAAGGCTATCAAAAAACAGTTGAGTTCATGAAAAATGATCCGAAAGAAATTTGTCGCAGAAAAAAAAACACAATTTTATAATGTTGACATAATAAGAAAACGAAATAATCGCAAAACACTAGTTTTTTAACATTTGACCGTCAATAACTCACCACGCAGCCACGAGATCCTGCTTGACTTTTGATGATACTTATAGAACGCCACAATGAGGGTGTAAACCAGTTTCCAGCTTATTACGTCTCATTCTGGGGGTTCTACGCTGGATTCAATATATTTTGAATGCTATACCGTTGGTTATTTCTGAAAATCCAATTTCTGGTAAGCTACTAAACCTACAGAACATATGGGTGTAAGCTTATATGAGTTAAGAGATAAGACAATACTTATTAAACTTTCAATCTGATCCATCTGAAATTTACCAACAATAAACAACGAACTTCAACAAATATCGTTTACACACAACATTTCGAGTTCCGTCGTATACTTCTTCATATGAGCGCGCAGGTGCGACAAATTCAAACTGCTTTTTCTGATGGTAACCCTGATGATTTGGAATCGATAATTTATCACAAGCTATCCAACATTTTCTACGAATGTGAGTGAAAACCCAGTGTATCGTTCACATAGATTCCCAAGAACTTTTTGAATTGAGTAAGTTCTTTTAAGGTTTTGTAGTACTACTACATTTTCATACTGGAGTATTTCAAATTGTGCAACAAGGTATTTGAATGTCATCTGTAGACTTATTTCTTGAGAATTTCGAAAAGTAGGGAATTCCATAGGTTTGTCTGTTCGTTTAGAAGCTTTGCTGCAGGGATATTCGAGTATCTTCATTTTTTTTTTCGAATGAACTATCGCAAAGTAACAGACTACTCTATCCATTATTTTTCAGTAGAATTTCAACACTCGATTCTTGATTTCCGTACAAGATGAATCTTTCAACTATGTTTATGTACGTGAAATATTTCCAGTGTTGACAGAGAAAAAAGTTTCTTCGACATTCGCCAGGTCTTTGGAATTTTTGAATTCGCATATATTTTCTCAAATTCATTATTTTCCCGAAGTAAATTCACATTTTGAAAAATACGTAAGGTAAACCCACAAGATTTCCCGTCGCGAAGCTATAAGTAAAATATTCACATCATTGTAAGCAGTGTGAGTTCCTGAACAAAAAATATGAAGGCCAACATAGGCGGTCTCTCTTTGTTTGGAAGATATGGGCCTCACAAAGTTCCAAATTGTTGCATTTTCAGATCCTTTTTTCCGCCATAAAAATGATCTCTCACTTCTCAAATCTAGTCCATAAATCATCTTTGAACCTTCAACCAATGAATAGCGACACTTTCTTTCAAGAATATTCATTATTTAAAGGAAGAAAAGTGAAAATATTAGACAACAACTTAATCTATATCCTATTGGCAACAGCGTCTTTTCATCGCTGGCCAACGTATTATGACCGAAGAGTAGTTGCTGGCGGGAATATGGAATATGGTTGAAGGATATGATTGTAAGGAAAATGCTTCTGTCACTGAAGAAGAGGTGGTTATTCTAACATCAAAACAAAATCATTGAGAATATTTGTTTAAGGTTTCACTCTCAATATTTTCGTTTTAACTTTCTTTCTATCCCCTTCAAAATAGGAAGGTTGTTATCTACTTCGTTTTTTGTTGTGTCTTCGAGATGGTCCCAGTTTAGAATTAGATTCAGGGTATCCAAATAAAATGGGTTATATAATAACCTCGATTTCATTGGAAATCTGGGAAGGGCGCGACCCATCACATATGAAAAAAATGAATAGTTTATAAAACTGAACGGAGTATACATTCAACGTATTTGTTACAGGCAAAACGAACAGCACCAAAAGCGATTACAGCGACGAGGTGCGAGGCACTTCCATCATTTTGGATGGACCTCCTTCCACTCCTCCGACAAGCGGCCACATGTTAAACGGACAGGTGGCCAGGTCGGCCAGTCAAGACGAGGTTAGAAAGAAGAACAGCCTGAACGGCAAGCTGTACCATCAGGACACGTACGAGATTGCGCTGTCCGACAAGTCCCAGAGCGACTCGGGATCGTTGAGAAGCAACGATTCGCATAGGCGGCCGGTTTCGGGAGCCAGCAAGAGCATAGAGCAGTCCGACATAGAGAGCGTGTCGATCGCCAGTCACGATAGCAAGGAGAGCAACAATAAGGACGGTACTACCGAGGGAGAGGACGCAGAGGAAGGTAGGATATTTTTCTCAGGGAACTCGCAAATGTTCCCGTCACGAATATACAGGGTGAGTCTTTGACCTTGCAGAATATTTTAACAGAAGATTCCTGAAGCCAAATGGAACACTTTTTTCCCTTACCATTTTTTCCGATTCGGCTTGGTTCGTAAGATACATAGCGGGTTTCACAAAGCTCTGATTAACGTGATTGTTCTGATCAAGACAATTCTATGCTCAATTTCAGTTCATTTTTGACAACACCACAGAATATCAAAGCGTTAATCGGACGATCAAACTTTGTGAAACCCACGGTAAGACTGTTGAAAATCCATAAAAAAAATTTATTTTCGATTATATCTCGCGAACGATCTCATCAAATGAGATGATTTTTGGGATATAGTTTTTTATTGATACGATGAATGTTCCTGGATTACAAAATTTCATCCAAATCCTCCAGTTTCTTTGATATGACCATAACATTTTATAAAAATACCAGAAAATCAAAGAACCGAACTTTTAAAAATAATTTGAATGCTATTCAACGAATTTTTGACCATTTTGGAAAGTAAAAGTATTCTTTATTTTTTTTTTCGTATGATGCGCTGTTTTCGAGTAATCTGAAATTCAAAAATAAAAATTATCTGTGAAATTCCGAGAATTGGGTACTTTGGCTGAATGCAACTCTGTTCAAAAAATTCACAGAATTAAATTATTCCGCGTTGCCATGTCTAAAAGTTGAGAATGGAATCCTAGCATTCTTTATTTGGAATGATTTGTAAGCGGAGTAGCAGACTTTGGCCAATTCACAATGGACTTAACCCTAAGAATCCCGCAACTCGTGCGTAAAAATCAAAGAGGAAACTACAAAATTCATTATCACCAAAATCTTCACAATAGGTTCAACTTTGCTTTTGACTTTGACCATAAGTCGAATGCAGTTCTATTCTTATTCCTTATGATTTGTGTTGTTTAATTCTTACATTTTATGTATCAGTAAATTTATGGTTAAGCTATGTCCATTGTATATTGGCTGTTAGTTCGAAAGTGGAGTGATATGAATAAGCTCACCTCAACTTCTACAATTTAAATACTCCTAATGTTCAAGCAAATTTCCACACCACTATCCATTCAAGAAGCTTCCTTTTCAATTTCGAGCTTATTTGTGTAGTATAATTGACTAACTTCTCACTTTTCCATGATAATGGGGATTCTTACTGATTTGAATGCAATCTTTCTGCTGACCCATATTTCTTGAAATTATGTACAGAACTTTGATAGTATTTATTTTGAGGAATTCTTCAAATACGCTTTCATAACATAACAACCCATGGTGGAAGAAAACCACCATGACATAACCTTAAAACCACGGAGCCACAAATTTATAGTTCAGTTCAGAATCATAGACTTTACAAGTGTATACATAGAATTAGCATATTGTGTGTTGTTTGATTTCGAAGAATTCTTTCTTTCTGTTCGTCAATCTGGCAACATTTGTACGTTCATTCATAAATGAGGTACATCTGTTTTATTCTCTGAAGAAATAAAGTGGTTCTTTATTCAAAGGTTCTATTTATTTATGAAAATGAAAGTTTGAATGGGTTATGTCTGAATCTGATAATTCTTGGAGAAAATGAAATAAACAAGGAAAATTAATAATTACAAATTGAAGATGAATCTCAAAGCTAATATGAGTGATAGCTAGATGAATTCCTCATTATCGAAAATGAAACCAAGAGAAGAATATTCAACTTTTATCGCCCACGAAATTTGGAATACCTAACTTGTTTATTGTACTATAAATACAATTTTTTTCACCAACTGGAATGTAAAAAGTAAGTTGACGCTTGTTTTCATAACAGAGTTGCTTATTTCGAAGATTTGAATGGTATATCTTAGGCTTGGAAAAACTTCAGTGTTCAGGTTTCCAGGGGCGGCTAGCCCATTATGAAAATTTATAATGCCTATATCTTTTTATCTAGGCCGAATCGGAAAAAATGGTTGAGGACAAATGTGTTTCTTTCAGCTTCAGGAATCTTCTGTTAAAATATTCTGCAAGGTCAAAGACTCACCCTGTATTGATTGGATATTGGCCTCAATGTGCGCAGTGTGATCTTCTGAACAAGACATCTGCAGTTGCAGCTAGCTGGTCTATCATAGTTTGGGAAATATAGGCCCCAAACTTCTGGAAAGTTGCATCTTCAGGTCACTATTTATATGATAAAAACAATCACTCATGTAGTTCACAAATTGTCTTCGGACCTCAACTGAACTATTCAAAGATTACACGATATTTAAGGAAAGATGCCCTTCGTGTAATCCACTTGAAAATTATAAAAAAATCATTCGTACGCAATTGGGGTTTTTCTTGAATTTGGGATATTACTGCAAATTTGAACATAACTATTATGTGTTTGATTCATCATTTTCCCAAATTACCTTCAGAAAGTATTCAAAATCAAATTTCAAAATTGGGGTTTGGAATTTGCCAGGCATGCACGAAGTGACAACGGTGTTTAGTAGAATAGCTTTTTCTACTATAGAATAACGAAATATTTATTCCTATTCTGTGGTACACACGTGCTCTTTGTCAATATAACCAAACAATTTTCGTTTGCGATCTGTCCGTTATATGACAGTATGACAGTCTGTGCTCTTCTTTTTCTATTCCTTGGTCGTTGTCTTCTACTCTAACCAGATCGAAGTATAGCTATCTCTGTTTTCCTAAGCAAAGTAACACATTCGACGTCCTTTTCTTTCAGAGAAAGCTGAATTCGACGTTGCCATATCGTTCACTCAAGACAAATCCCTTTAAATGTCAAATTCTCATTTTTAATTTTCAGTTTTAGATGATCAAACATTTTTGTAAAAATATAATATTGAAATTATATGTTTGAAATGTGATGATCTAAAGGTTTTTCATGAAAATTACTGCATTTTCGTTTGAAGGAAAAACTCCCATTGTTTTCGATTCAGTCCGACCAGCTTTCAAATATCTGACAACTGACACTGACAACACTTCGAATTATACTCAAATCACTTCAATAAAGTCAGCCAGTAGGCCTCGGAATCAAGTTTCTGTTACTAGAACTGTGTCAGGTTTGTACTCGTGAAATATCGCCAAGGTCAAAATAATTCGGTGTGACTCAATGGTTTGCTTTAGTCATCTACGTAATTATTACGACCTTTATGTAGAATTGACAACGTCGCGTATCTATCTGACGGGAAAAGATTTTTCAAAATGTGCACGGTGGAATGTGTGAAACTTCCATGCCCTTCCGACTGACTTTAAAAAAGAGAAAGGAGTATATACTCTATTCACTTAAGAAACTATCCCGGTTGGCCATGACATTCCGACACATTTCCCCTGTATATTTTGAAAATGTTGGGTTATTGTCATTTTTCTGTCAGATAACTACGCAACGTTGTCCTCTCTATATAGAGATCGTAGATATTACGTATTTATCAAAATGTTTATTCACACAAATCTGAGATTTTCATCCAACGATTCATACTGTAAAAATTTGCGCAGGAAAGTAATTTTGACTGCAACAACATGTTTTTGTTCACATAAAATTTTTCGTTCATTTACCCTTTTGCATTCGTAACCCATTGATTTTATAATTTTAAAAAGTGATGACCTTCCTCAGTTATATTCCAAATGTTCCTTTGCAAAAATGAGTTGTGTATCAATCGAAAAGTGTTCATGTTTCAAATTATAAATCCAAATTTGTCGTTGTTGATCTTTTTTCAAAAAAAAGTCTTCAGTCAGTTTTTTTTTGGGTGCACCAATAGAAGGAAATTCTTTGTCGTCTCTTTCACTTAAAATCTTTCTTATTGTGGTCATGTGCAGTTAAAAATAAATATCTATTCATATAAAATATAATTCCTTGGTTTTCACTCACATACGTCGAAAATCTTGGATAGCTTGTGATAAATTATTGATTCCAAATTATCAGTTTTACTATCAGAAAAAGCGGATTTCAATTTTACAAAGCACTCCCTGATACTTTGTCTCTGCTTCTTCAAAACTACCTTCGTCATTTTTAGTTTCCAAGCGTGATGATTATGTTGGGATTGAGAGTAGGAATTGGCATTCGAATTTGGCAACGTCTCTGAAAATTATTTTGACATTGCCGATATTTCACGAGTGCCAACCCACGTCAGTTTTAAGTAAAAAAAACTTGATAGACCTAAACCATGGCCAACCGAGATAGTTTATAAAAGCGAATGGAGTATACCTTCGCATTGAAAATGTCGAACAATATAAATGACATAATCACATCAGTGTTGCCATCTCTCGTAATTTAAACTATCCTCAGGATTGGTGGTGCTGAGGAAGAGGGCGCCCAAGTCTAAAGAGACGACCCTGAGCAATTTCAACAGAAAAACCAGGAAAAGAACCCGTAAATTCGTCATAGACGGCGTCGTGATCACCACCACCACCAGCAAGGTGATCTACGGCGACGAGGAGACCTACAACTTCTCCAACCCTCTGACCGACAGGAAGCAGGAGCTGAGGGAGCTCAAGTACCTGCAGAAACAGGAGCAGAAGCAGTTCCAGGACCTCGCGCTGAAGGAGAATCAGGCCATCGAGGCCCAGGACAAGAAGTTCGAGCAGGAACGGATGGCCCTGGAGAAGCAGTACGAGACGGACCTGGAGAACCTCAGCAGACAGCAGCGACTTCAGATCGAGAAGGCGGAGGCTCAGCAGGACGCAGACCTTAGGAACGCGTCGAAAAAGATCAGGGCGGATCAGGAGAGAGAGCTGAAGCAGTTCCGGGAGGGTCTGAAGCAGGAGTTGAAGCTGTTGAAGGCGGAGATAGAGATGCTGCCGAAGGAAAGCCGGAAGATGGAATTCAAGGTAATGGGGGGACTTAAGTTTTGGTTTCTAGGTCTTGGTGGGGATAAGTATTATTAT
The DNA here is from genome assembly GCA_958510865.1 of Myrrha octodecimguttata. Classification (NCBI taxonomy): domain Eukaryota; kingdom Metazoa; phylum Arthropoda; class Insecta; order Coleoptera; family Coccinellidae; genus Myrrha; species Myrrha octodecimguttata. The sequence goes on along the minus strand of OY294061.1, from coordinate 53,811,138 downwards.
ATTATATAGGGCCGATGTTATAAAGCTTTTTCGACAGATAACTAGAAGTTAACTGGTGAATTCTAGTTGAAAAGTGAGAGCTAACTGCTCTCTGTGTTCCAAATAAATTGTATAATACCGGTCCTTCACGATATAATGTAAGTCGTAACTCACGCAGATTCGGTTTGCAGCGCGACTCGCCAGAGATTTTTATTCAACTATTTTTGAGCAATAAAATGTATCTGCAAAAAAATCAACGTGAGTTATAATAATTGACAACTATAACTCACTGTAATGAGTGGGGAAAAAAGAGAGGAAAATCTTTTACAGTCGAGTTTGTTATGACAAGTAGAATACTTATCATCTCCTATTGAAATATATATTCATTATTCAACTACTTTTGAGCAATAAATAATATCTGTTAAAAATCAACGTGAGTTATAATAATTGGCAACTATAACTCACTGTAATAAGTGGGAGAAAAAAGAGAGGAAAATCGCCCACAGCAAGGGTCTTCGGCTCGAATCGAGGGTGAGGAAAAACATACAAGGACAAGGTATTTTCTCCATTGCAAATAAACCAAACGGTACGAAAAATAGGGAAGAAACTTGGTTATTGTTTGACGTCTCTCAAATCTCGTGAAAAACATCGATTTTTTTGAGACGTGAGTTATAATAATTGACAACTATAACTCACTGTAATGAGTGGGGAAAAAAGAGAGGAAAATCTTTTACAGTCGAGTTTGTTATGACAAGTAGAATACTTATCATCTCCTATTGAATTATATATTCATAATTCAACTACTTTTGAGCAATAAATAATATCTGTTAAAAATCAACGTGAGTTATAATAATTGGCAACTATAACTCACTGTAATAAGTGGGAGAAAAAAGAGAGGAAAATCGCCTACAGCAAGGGTCTTCGGCTCGAATTGAGGTTGGGGAAAATCCTACAAGGACAGGGTATTTTCTCCCTCGCAAATAAACCAAACGGTACGAAAAATAAGGAAGAAATTTGGTTATCGTTTGACGTCTCTCAAATCTCGTGAAAAACATCGATTTTTTTGAGACGTGAGTTATAATAATTGACAACTATAACTCACTGTTATAAGTGGGGAAAGTGAAAGGAAAATCGCCTACAGCAAGGGTCTTCGGCTCGAATCGAGGGTGGGAAAAAACCTAGAAGGACAGGGTATTTTCTCCCTCGCAAATAAACCAAACGGTACGAAAAATAAGGAAGAAACTTGGTTATTGTTTGACGTCTTCCAAATCTCGTGAAAAACATCGATTTTTTTGAGACGTGAGTTATAATAATTGACAACTATAACTCACTGTTATAAGTGGGGAAAGTGAAAGGAAAATCGCCTACAGCAAGGGTCTTCGGCTCGAATCGAGGGTGGGGAAAAACCTAGAAGGACAGGGTATTTTCTCCCTCGCAGATAAACCAAACGGTACGAAAAATAAGGAAGAAACTTGGTTATTGTTTGACGTCTCCCAAATCTCGTGAAAAACATCGATTTTTTTGATATTTGTCAATAAAGTTCTTTCCTTGTAGTTGTATCTCAGTTTTTGTTGTTACAGTCGTAGGTAATGATATATTATTCAACTTGCGGTAATGGTCATAACTCACTCAACTTCATCTGCGTTAGTTATGATCTAGCGCTCATGGGATAATATACAATTATATACGACTGTAACAATAAAAATACAAGTACAGAGATAGAACTTTATTCCTTTTACGATTCATTATAGTGGGTTATAATAACTCTCGTTGTTGTTAAACTTATCAAGAGACGTTAAGTGGCAGAAGCTAAGAGGCCTGTTAACAAGAGCACTACTGAAAATAAATTTGTCACTAAATTGATTTTGCGATAAATTGAAATGTTTTCGATGTCAAGCTGATTAATTTTTGAAAACAAAAAATCAATCAGCATGACTAGATAGCGCTCCCTTTTCTCCGTCAATGGCTTGGGGATTGTCCTTGTTCCATTATTATGTTGAATGTACAATTGCTCTGTGAACTTACGATGAACATTTTCAGATACGAAAAGAGAAGATGGACGCAGAGCACGCCGAAAGGGAGAAGATCTTCTTGGAGAAGCTTCACGAAAGCCACGAGACTTCCTTGAGGAGACTTAGCGACTCCCACAGGGAGAGGATAGCATTGACGGAAAGACAGTTTCTTCAGCAGAAACAGCAACTCATCAGGTCGCAGGAGGCTGCGTTATGGGAGATCGAGGAGAAGCAAATACACGAGAAACATCAGGTAAAGAAAATTGAATATTGAAGGGATGAACATTAATTTTTTTAGTTGGTAGGCTATGGAAAATTGAGACATTCTAATTTTTATAACAGAAAACAGTGAGATTGCATTCATTTTTCTGTCGGATAACTCAGCAGCGTTGTCAGTTTTACATTAAAGTCTCAATAATTACGTATGTGACTACAACCATAGAGTGTGCTTGTTGGAAATCTGTCAATGTATGCAACGTCTCAACTGATTATTTTGACCTTGAGGACATTTCTCGGGTACTAGCCTGACTTAGTTCCAGTTACCTAAACTTTATGAAACTCTTCCATAGCCTACAGACTGACTTTATGAAAGTGAATGGAGTAGAGGTGTGGACGAAAAAAAAGTTAGTTTTCAACAATCGCGCAAAAACTGCTGACTTCGCCTCAGTCGTTTTGTAGAATTTTGAATGCTATAGAACTTATTGAAATAAATATTTTCACAAAAAATCATTGCGATAGAATTTAAAAAAACAAATGATTCCAAAAACCGTCAATATATTTTCTATTCATATTCTATGAAATATGACAGATTCTCCGTACTATTTTGGGATTATATCACAGTAAACACATATATAGGTCGAAAATAGTTACTAAACAGACTTGCCAATGTAATTTCCTACCAACCGCCTCTTAACCTTAGCTAGTCTAAAAGTTGAACCCTAGGCTGAATCTTTTAAGAAATGTCTACAAAAGTTTTTAAACACCAAAGGATTTCCTCAATGGGGGTTTTTCCTATAAACGAAAATGCAGTCATTTTCATGAAAAACCTTCAGAACATCACATTTCAAACATATAATTTCAATATTATATTTTTGAAAAAATGTTCGATCGCCTAAAACTGAAAAATAAAAATGGGGATTTGCATTTAAAGGGATTTGTCATGAGTGCACGATATGGCAACGTCGAATTCAGCTTTCTCGGAAAGAAAAGGACGTGTTACTTTGCTTAGGAAAACAGAGTAGCTATACTTCGATCTGGTTAGAGTAAAAGACAACGACAAAGGAATAGAAAAAGAGCACAGACTGTCATATAACTGACAAATCACAAACGGAAATTGTTTGGTTATATTGTCAAAGAACACGTGTGTACCACAGAATAGGAATAAAAATTTCATTATTCTATAGCAGAAAAAGCTATTCTACTAAACACCGTTGTCACTTCGTGCATGTCTGGCAAATCCCAAACCCCAATTTTGAAATCTGATTTTGAATTTCTGAAGGTAATTTGGGAAGATGATTTGCATTTGCAGTAATAACCCAAATTCAGGAAAAACCCCCATTCAGTATTCAGAGTTTTGTAAAGACGAAAATGTTGCATCAGAACTAACCATGACTCACTGTTATATTCTCATCTGTTCCCAGCTCATGAAGAGACAAATCAAAGAGATTTTCATTCTACAAAGGCACCAGATGTTGACGAGGCACGAGAAAGAAAAGGAGCAGATTAAGAGAAGAGCCGCCCGAAAAGAGGAGGAACTGCTCAAGAAACAGGCGACGGAGAGAAGGTCTCTGCCGAAGAGGATAAGGAACGAGATGAAGGCCAGGGAACTGATGTTCCGAGAATCGATGAGGATTTCTGTATCGAATGCCGACCCCGAGGTGGAAAAGAACAAATTCAAAGAGGTGAGTCGAGTGACGTGTGAACGTCCTGTTTTTGTTCTTCCTTGAGAAATCTACTAAATAATGAAGTATTGATTAATTATGGTGACATTTCATTCTTCTGAGTATTCTGGTAGTGCCCTCTGTTCGATACTATAAAAATTGAAAAACGTGTGAATCGGGGCAAGCTTGAACTCGAAATTGAAAAATTCTAACGAATTCTCGACTTTTTTGGGAGAAAGTTCAAAGGTAGAGCTAACAAATAAACTAAAGAATGTGATATTTCGTAGATCCCAAGTATTTAAAAAAAATTCTTGAACTCTACACAGTAGACGACCGATTCCGGAACCTTCGCCATTTTGCAGCGCAAGGAAATTACATCCTCTGTTCGATATCGGTAGCAGATACGACAAAACTAGAAGAGACTAAGGCTTGGTGTAACAAATGGTGGGTAAACCCGCAAGATTTCCCGTCGCGAAACTAAAAGTAAGATATTCACATCATTGTACGCAGTGTGAGTTCCTGAACAAAAAATATGAAGGCCAACATAGGCGGTCTCTCTTTGTTTGGAAGCTGTGGGCCCCCAAAGTTCCAAATTGTTGCATTTTCAGATCCTTTTTTCTGCCATAAAAATGAACTCTCACTTCTCAAATCTAGTTCATAAATCATCTTTGAACCTTCAACCAATGAATAGCGACACTTTCTTTCAAGAATATTCATTATTTAAAGGAAGAAAAGTGAAAATATTAGACAACTTAACCTATATTTCTACGAAATGCTTCTCAATGTTGAAGCGGAGCTTGGCAACAGCGTCTTTTCATCTCTGATTAACGTATTATGACCGAAGAGTAGTTGCTGGCGGGAAATATGAAATGATGGACAGTCGAAGGATATGATTGTGAGGAAACTGCTTCTGTCACTGAAGAAGAGGTGGTTATTCTCACATCAAAACAAAATCATTGAGAATATTTGTTTAAGGTTTCACTCTCAATATTTTCGTTTAAACTTTCTTTCTATCCCCTTCAAAATAGGAAGGTTGTTATCTACTTCGTTTTTTGTTGTGTCTTCGAGATGGTCCCAGTTTAGAATTAGATTCAGGGTATCCCAATAAAATGGGTTATATAATAACCTCGAATTCATTGGAAATCTGGGAAGGACGCGACCTATCACCTATGAAAAAAATGTACGTTGAAATATATATCAGGGTGTATTCTCATTCCATTACTATGTGTTTCAACCTTGTAGATTTCATTAGAAACGAATTCTCATATTCGAAGATTTAGAGTATCGCAGTAAACAGTAAGAACTAAGAACATATTTCATTTTTCTCGCCAGCAATAACCTGTCATTCACGAAAACGCACGATGGCACGATTCCGACCGATGAAATTTGCGCCATTGCCAAACTTCACTTTTAGTCTGAGTCGAAATCAGAAGGAATAGAGGTTAAGTGGTTGTCCAGTAATTTCAATGTTTTTCATTAAATATTGATTATTCTTGAAAAGAAGTGTTGCTTATTGTTGGTTGAAGGTTCAAAGGTGGTTTGTGAACTATACAGATGAAGTGAGAGATAGTTTTTATTGTGGAAAAAGGGACCTGAAAACGACTCATTTTGGAACTTTGGGGGCCCATATCTTCCAAATTAAGACAGACCGCCTATGTTCGATTTCACATTTTTTATTCAGAAAATCACACTGCGTACAATAATGCAAAAATCTTTTCAATATCTCGGCGACAGGAAATCTTGCGGGTTTACCCTAAAACTCTAAAATGTAATATATATGCCAAATTTCAGTTGAATATCTTGTGAAGTACAGGTACTAAGAGGAAAAGGACTCGAAAAAAATTCAAACCTCAACAGTACCTTTTTACGAACCTGAAAAATGTTTTATTTGTTGAGGGGAATCTATGGTTAAAATTATTAAACAATTTAAAGACTCGCCCTGTACAGAACAGAGATTCTCAATTTGTTCGAATTTATATTTTTGGAAAAAGGATATGAAATTTTTGCGCGCATGTTCTAGGGGAACAGCGTGCTATCGTTTTGTCCAAATGTCTGTAATTTTCTATGATTGAGCCGACGATTGAGCTCACTGATGACGAATCCGTTGTCAAAATCGACTCTGTCCGTCCGCCCGGCCGTCACCATGGTAACAGGCGTACGGAGGAGTCTATCGACTTGAAAATTTCAGGAAGGGTTGCATTTCAAAATATGAAGGTTAAGTTCGTTAATGGGCCGAATCGGCCAGATAGTTTCGGAGTCCGAGCCATTTGAAAATTTGAGGTTAATTTCCTCATATTTCAGGAACTACTGAAGCGATTGGATTGAAACTTGGCAAGTAGTTGGAGCATAACGACGCGCAACTTTGAGCAGAATTTCGTTGAAATCATTCGACTCATTTGAAAACAATTTTTTTTTTCTGAAACTATTCACATTCGAGGAAAATTTAGAAAAGCACTGACGTGAAATCAGCAGCTTTCACGCGCTTGTTCACATTGCGAAATTGTGAAATTTTAATGAAATATAAAAATAAAAATAAAAAATTTTTTCAAATTTTTCCATGGATAATTCTTCTCATTGACACTGTTCATCTTCCAACCAAGTTTCATCTCGATCAGATAAATATTTTTCGAGTTATCGAAAAGTCAAAATTTCAAATGGTTGTAGCACAAAAACCATTCGGCAGATTTGGCCCATTCACGAACTCAACCGAGATATTCAGGATCTTAACCTAACCTGAAAATTTCAGAACTCTAGGTCTTTTCTTTCGAGAGTTACAGCGCACACGGTCGGACTACGGATTCTTCATCAGTGAGTCCAACCTAGTCGTTTGAGATCAATTTCGGCTCAAAATTCGAAAATTACAGGCATAATGACAAAATGATAACACGCTGTTCCTCAGAACAAGCGCGTAAAATTACATGCTAAAGACTTATTAAGGTATTACAGGGTTGCCAAAGCTACTACATTCGGAGTAGGTCAAAACCACATTCGGCGAAAAACTCAAAAATTAGTTCAGCTATACCTTGAACTTCATATTTCACAGCAGTGTACCAAATTTCAATCCGATACTACAATTAGTTTAGGAGATATTGGGAAAAAATATGTAGAATTTCGTGGTTTTCTTCTCGATGTCATTGTTTATTCAGTATAACTCAAGAAATACTGATTCAATCGTGATGAAACTTCGCAGCCAGTTTGAAGATGTTGATGGACATCATTGTGCGAAATTTCGTGACGATCGTGTTATTAGAACGAATAAAAAAAAAATTCAAATTTGTTTTTTTTTTTCAAATATTTAATATTCTGTGATCTTCTCATCATATTATCCTCATTACATTCTGTATGAACCTTCAAACTATAATTTTTCGATGAAGTACTGGATTTCAATTCGAAACAAAATCTTTATTTTTGGAAAGGGGGTTTTTCCTGAATTTGGGTTATTACTGCAGATGCAAATTTGGACATAACTATTATGGGTTTGATTCATCATTTTCCCAAATTACCTTCAGAAAGTATTCAAAATCAGATTTTAAAATTGGGGTTTGGGTTTTGCCAGGCATGCACGAAGTGACAACGGTGTTTAGTAGAATAACTTTTTCTGCTATAGAATAATGAAATATTTATCCCTATTCTGTGGTACACACGTGTTCTTTGTCAATATAACCAAACAATTTCCGTTTGCAATTTGTCAGTAATATGACAGTCTGTGCTCTTCTTGTTCTATTCCTTGGTCGTTGTCTTCTACTCTAATCAGATCGAAGTGTAGTTATCTCTGTTTTCCTAAGCAAAGTATCACATTTGACGTTTTTTTCTTTCCGAGAAAGCTGAACTTTACGTTGCCATATCGTGCACTCAAGACAAATCCCTTTAAATTCAAATCCCCATTTTTATTTTTCAGTTTTAGGTAATCAAACATTTTTTCAAAAATAAAGGGTTTTTCAACAAGAACTTTGTTTTTGAAAACAAAATAAAACAAAGAATTTAGTGGAAAATGAATACAATTTTTATTGTATTACAAAGAGAAAAGTTCGGCAATTATGAATGAAAAATGATATCTGACAAATGTCCACCACGACCTCGCTGGACAGATGTTGATTCTTTCATCAAAATTTTTAATCACTTTTTGGCAAGATGGAGGGTCTATTTCGTTAATGACATCACGGATTTTGAGTTTTAAGGCTGCAATCGATTCGATTGGTTCCGTATAAACTCTGTCTTTAACATAGCCCCACAAAAAAAAATCCAGTGGTGTTAAATCACACGATCTGGCCGGCCACTTAACAGCTGAATTTCGCGAAATTATGCGATCGGGAAATTTGGTTTGCAATAAATTGATCGTTTCATTGGCTGTGTGACATGTGGCACCGTCTCGTTGAAACCACATTTCAGTGACATCCATGTCATCAATAATAGGCCAAAATTCAGCGGTCTCAGAAGGACGTTTATGTTGTCCGAAAATATCACGAATTTTACGAAATGTAACTTTAACAGAACGACCATTTTCATAGTGGATTTAAATTATTTTAATGCGATTTTCGAGCGAAATTGAATTCATTGTAACAATTGCCAAAGCATATGCTGCGAATACGTCAAAAAACTAAATGTCAAAACTGTCATGTGGTGCCGGTGTTACCACATTGAAAAACAAAGTTCTTGTTGAAAAACCCTATATAATATCGAAATTATATGTTTGAAATGTGATGTTCTAAAGGTTTTTCATGAAAATTACTGCATTTTCGTTTCAAGGAAAAACCCCCAATATTGAGAAAATAAAGTTTTGAATGGTTATATCTGCGGAATTATTGGGTGGATTTTACCCATTCACGAATTCGACCTTCGTAATTAGGTTTGGACCTTAAGATTCGTAGATTAAGTATTGAAACTGTCCACCAAGAATCGAGTGTAGATAAATGTCTCTCAAGCTATGTCAGGAGCAGTACACTGACGAGAGAACCCTCTGGCTACAAATCTAAACAAACACGCAATGCTTTTTCGATTTTTTCCGTGTCCATTCTCAAGACCATTTCCTCCCTTCAGTTTCAAGAAAAAGAGAAGAAGCGTTACCAAGCGGAACAGCAGAGGTTCGAGCTCAAGCACGCCAGACAGCTCGAGGAGTTGAGAGCCATGAGCGACGCAACGATCAAAGAGCTAGAGCAGCTCCAGAACGAGAAACGAAAGATGTTGCTGGAGCACGAGACCCAGAAGTTGAAACAGAGAGAAGAAGCCTTCAGCAAGGAGCTGAAGGAGTGGAAGGCCCAGCTCAAACCAAGGAAGCTGGTAAGTTTTCGTGGAAGTGCTAATTTTGAGCGGTGTATCTAAAAGTTGAAGTGTAGCAGTTGAGGTACGAAGGAATCGGGAAAGCTATGGAAAGTTGAATATATTACTTTTCTGTCATACCTTGTATGATATTTTGAATAATTCCTTGGATGGGTTGAAATTCGAAATAGAATTTTTATGGAAGAATCTATCGACATTTCACCGAGAAATTAAATACAAAGTTCAAATACCATTACTTTTTTTTCAATCGCATGTGGAGTTCCACAAGGGAATGGTTTTGGTCCATTATTTTCAATGTATCATACGCAGAAGATATATTTGCCAATATAAAACTTGAGTTTAACAAGAATTGTCTTAATATTTCAACTTTCCAAAGACTATTTCAGATTCATCAAAACCTTTAGGTTATTTTGAATATTTATCAATTTTTAAATATTTCATCACATGCATGATCTTATTGATTTGATGATATGGAATGATTAGTAAGAAAGTTAAGTTTATAAGCATTTTATAACAAAGGTCGAGGATTACAGTTGCATGATTTATTTGAAGAAAGCAAAATTGAAGTATGATCATCACCGATTTATCTTTTCCAAAATAGATTTTTCTCTCGAACTGCTCACTGAAATAGTGGTTGTATCGGAAGAAATCGTTAAGAATACTGATCATTTGCATGAACATCTACTCTTTGTTAATGTTATATAGAATGCCTTTAAAAATCTGTTGAATGATTGAAGAGGTTATGTCGCACCTGTAACAAACTCAATTTTCTTCAATAGACGACTTCGGCCCAAGTTGCCAACCCACAATTTACTAAGCAAGTTTACTTTCACTGGGGAACGGGAATTTCAAGAAAAATTCGACATGATAAGGTTCGCATTATTTATAAATAACCGTAAAACATGCCTCGGCTCTTCAAACCAGATAATTCCTTTCAAATATAGGTTTTTCTTAAGATCGTCCCCGATTGGCTGAAACTTAAGTTGGGATTCCTGATTTCATGCAAACAGTGTCAATTTTCATAGGATACGTTCCGAAAATCAACTCTGTTGTTTCGGTTGCCGATTTTCCGCTCCGTAAATATGAAATATTCGGATGGTTCCTGGAACAAACGCGTGAAAAAGGTTATTTACAGAATCTGGTTGATGAAGATGCGGTCGATTTACTGTCACCAGAACGATTTTCTATGGTGAATATCCATAGCATAGAACAATCATGTTTACTTTAGGTTTGTTTTGGTTCCGAGTTCAGACTATTGGTCTATGCTAGAACCGTCCCGAACAGATCTGAACTCGGAACCAAAACAAACCTAAAGTAAACATAGATTGTTCTACGCTATGGATATTTACCATAGAAAATCGTTCTGGTGACAGTAAATCGACCGCATTTTCATCAACCAGATTCCGTAAATAACCTTTTTCACGCGCTTGTTCCAGGAACCATCCGAATATTTCATATTTACGGAGCGGAAAATCGGCAACCGAAACAACAGAGTTGATTTTCGGAACGTATCCTATGAAAATTGACACTGTTTGCATGAAATCAGGAATCCCAACTTAAATTTCAGCCAATCGGGGACGATCTTAACAAAAACCTATATTTGGAAGGAATTATCTGGTTTGAAGAGCCGAGGCATGTTTTACGGTTATTTATAAATAATGCGAACCTTATCATGTCGAATTTGTCCTGAAATTCCCGTTCCCCAGTGATAGTAAACTTGCTAAGTAAATTGTGGGTTGGCAACTTGGGCCGAAGTCGTCTATTCATGTAGTTTGACAATTTAAAACCAGTTCCATTGCATTCTCTGCAGTTTGTTTCTTCGTCCTCAAAGCGACTAAAGTTTAAGTTTGAAGTAGCGATTTCTAGTTGGTATACAGTGCGCTTCAAAATTATGGAACAAATTCATTTTCTCAGGAGAATTTCATATTTGGCAACCAAATCCTGAAACAGGTCAATTTTTGTTTCACCTTTACCAAATTTAAATGCATTTTTGAAGGATTTTGTTGCACCCTGAGCCATCCCCATCAACCCTCTAAATTTTTTGAATAGGGAAATTAGGTCATGTGGAACTTTTTTTGCAAGGTCTTTGAATCTTCTTTACAGGCGTGCAGTAATTTCAAAGAAAAAAATTTTTTTTTGAAAAATTAGTTACTTCAAAGAGGTTTTCAGTATGTGCACTTTGTCATGGCTCATTTACTTTGGAGACGATGGTACCTGATGAAATTTGTCACCGAACGAAAATCGACCATTACAGTTTCGTTCATGCACAACTTTCAACCCCCACGCACTATTTAATGAAGAAAAAAAATCACTTGAGGGAGTTGAAAGTTGTGCATGAACAAAACTGTAATGGTCGACTTTCATTCGGTGACAAATTTCATCAGGTACCATCGCCTCAAAGTAAATGAGCCATGACAAAGTGCACATACTGAAAACCTCTTTGAAAAAACTAATTATTCAAAAAAAAATTTTTACTTGAAAATTTCTGCACGCTTGTAACGAAGATACAAACACTTTGCCCAAACAGTACCACATGACCCACTTTCCCTATTCGAAATTTTAGGGTTGATGGGGATGGCACAGGGTGCAACAAAAATCCTTCAAAAATGCATATAAATTTGGTAAGATTGAAACAAAAATTGACCTGTTTCAGGATTTTGTTCCCAGATATTTTTCTTCTGAGAGAATGAATTTGTTCCATATTTTTTACGCGCACTGTATATTGCTATCATTCAACAGATCCTGACTGTATATAGTAAATTATTGTATAAATACTCACCTTGGAATGGGTTATTAACACCCGTTTGCTTACCACACCATCATCATCTTATCGGGTTGGGCACAAAGAAAATCTCTTCTAAATAATAAATATTTTGAGTAAATCCAGATCACAAATCTGAAGACGAAATATCTTACCTTCGCGACGGGAAAATTCGCGGGTTAAACCGAATTTCAAACTAAATGAAAGAACGCAAATCTTTCGAACTAAGACTAGTTGAAAAGTTGCATATTCGTCATGTTTTCAAACGTGTTCAATAAACCATCTCGCTTACTCATTCGAATTGGGAACTTCTGCGAAGATGCCAGCGCCCTAACGGATAAATTTGGAACCTGTCCAAGCTAGTAGTTTTATGTAAACAAACCTTAGAAATGTGGTGGAGAACGAATATTTATCAAGCAGAGCTAGAATATTTAAAGAAATTATTATAATTTTGTGTAAGATTTCTTGAGAAAGAACTTTTCGTTTGGATCACGATATAAAATCGTACTTTAAATCGTTCCTGGAGGATAATTTCGGTGTTATTTTAGTGTATGTTACTTGGTGGACCAAAATGAACCATTATCTAAGTGTACTTGAATTTCTGGAAAAATAGGCACCTCAATAAGTAATTTAAGGACTCTTATTTATGTGAAAAAGTGCTGAATGCAGGCTATATTATGTGGTAAATCTAGAATCAGTCTATATGATACGACTTGTTCTTTGTCTACGAACGAGTGAATCAATAAAATTAAAACAGATTTTCTGCTTTAGTTCTTTTGCATCGTATTTCTAAAGAAAAGGAAACATATTGACATATAATTAGGTTTGTTCCAACACCCAGTTCTGTTACTGTCTTGAACTCCTTCAGAACTGAATCAATTCACACGTCTTCGCTCATTCTAGTTCGGGACTAATTCTGAATAGATAGTTCTAAAGTGTTGGAAACGAATCATTCTTAGAAATTCCCTTGTCATAGCCTAAGGGCTGTTTGTCACCCGAAAAATGCAGCCCGTCTCTGCCAGATGTGGTTTTATTGCCCATTGCTGCATTCGAATGGCATGTAACAGATGACCGATTCAATTCCTCCTTCCCAGTTCTTGCCTAAACCCAAGAACTGAATTCAGCGTTCTAGAACTGGTCTGACACAAATTCTTTTTACGTTGGAACACTTGGTTTGCAATTCCTAACCAGTTCGAAATTTGTTGGAACGCTAATATCGATATGCGCAAACTCCGCCCGATTCAGAACTAGTTCCAGAGTGTGTGGGAACAGACTTATTGATTTCATTTTCATATTACAGCAGCTCAAGATGCACATACATAATCAAAAATGTCACAGCTGGTTCAACCTACCTATATATAGAAATGAAAAATATCGATGTATTTATATGAATAACTTCAGCTATTATCAACTCTAACAGTATATCTAGTTTTTGTCAGGTTTTCGACCAGATCACTCATTTAGAATATGATTTTGTGTAATATGTGAAGTAGGTAGCTGCAGAAGTGCTCGCTAGTTTCTCTGCAGCATTTTTCTTCAAAATTCTCTTATTTTCATTTACACCTGAAAACATCATGACATGAAGTTGTTTCGAAATGAATACATTGTATGAAAACAAACCTCTTCAGAGAAATGCAGTGAACACACTCTCATGTATTTAGTGACCTGCTTTCCAATCATCAATTTCTAAAGCTAGGCCTTTCTTCTATCATTCAGTTCCCTGCCAAATGCTGTTTCCAAATCAACTTTACTTTCATTTGGCTTTGGAAAAAATGAAAACTAGAGGCACTAGATGATCCATTCTTCTTTGACCATGAATAACATTGAGTTGAGGTACACAACAATAGTCATTTCGGGAGGATGCCATTTCGAATCAATACAATCGAAAATTTTAATCGGAAACAAAGGAATCGATCGATAAATATTACAAACACTTTCGGTATACCAAAATTTCAACTCGGAGAACAACACAAAAGCTCAAAAATGAGCTCCAAAAGTAAGCGAATTACGTTAGAATAACGGGCACGTCGAAAAACTACTAGCTTGGAAGTGTTCGAATTTCTATCGCCAGAGGGCGTATAGCTTAGCAGTAGTTGCGAATACGTTTGTGAGATAGCTTCAGAAACAAATGGTTGTTCCAACATAAGATTGTACATTTGTTCTTTGTGCCCCGCCCTTAATCAGTCCTACCAACTACTAACTCGTTAACAATGCATGCCTTCTTGTAGAAAGTCGAAGAGGCGATAAGGCGCGAGCTCGATAGGTCCAAATATAAGATGTTCCTGCCGAGGATCTATCTCTCCGACATGATTGGCGCATCGGACAGTTCCACCGACAACCTACCCCCAAGCTCCGCCCCTTCCACTCCCTCGAATTCCCACCAATCCCGCGCCAGTTGGGGACACCAGCGAACCTGGAGCACGAGCATCATGCCCGATAGGAACAGCACGTTCCTGCAATCCTCACAGTCCATCGCTTCCGCACCCTTCGATTCCTCCGCATAGTTTCCTTTATTTTTGTCGTTTACACCTCGATCCCATCACCGTGTCTCGTCGTGCAACAGATACTCATGATTTTGATGAAGAACGGGTTCATTATTGGGCGGCGTTACCTTAAGACACGCCTATTTTACGCTTTATGAGCCACGCCTTCTTGGTGAATGCTTATCTCCGCCCCACCATTGAATGTAGTCTTCTGTGGTTACTTGATGATGATCATCTGGATAGTTTATTTCAGGAGGATACTCGTTTCGTGGACGAACGTTGATTCTAAGATCAAAAGTATTCAATAATTGAATGTAAGATAATTTTTTCTTCACTTATTTTTCGAATGAATACGCCATTTTGATGGTGATAGATAATATCTATCGAAAGGGTGGGTGAAACAATCTTAACTTATTAAAATGTTGTTATCTTTTTTGATTTTTACTTTTTTCATCTTTTTTGATTTTCACTTTTTTTATCTTTTTTTTTGTTCAAATATTCAACATACATTAATATTCAGTTTTCTCAGGGGACTATATTTTTATGTTCATGTAAAATTCCGATTAGGGCTTCCACTCAAAATTCTCTCTGTGGCTTTCATATTAAAGTATAGTGTGATGTTATTAAAGAAAAACATGAGTATCTGTTTCTAGTGATTTTCCATTTTTGTTATTGTGGTCCCACTTTTTTGTTTCAGATAGTCTTAATCGAAAACGTTTAAAGCGAGTTAACATATTAAAATATCGAACATATCTACCTACATTAGATATAAGTTGTAATTTTGCAATTTTGCAATTTTCATATTGGAATTTTTTCAGTAATTGTTAATAGTCAAGCTTATGTATCCAGAAAAACAATAAGATACAAATATAGATATTTTTGTACATATAATTCGTGAATTTCCTTAGCAATATTAGAAGTGAACTAGTGGTGATATAACATAGTTAGCCAAAGAAATAGTTGTTAGTCTTCCTTAACATATTCTTGTTCGTGTAAAATTAAGACTATCTGCTTTTTGCCTGTAAATGAATCCACTTTCGAACATCCAAGACTTCTAATTTTACAGGTTTGTAAATATGTATATCATTTCGTTCATTATGTTCGTTTTATATGTTTAGAATGAAAGAGTTTGACAGTTTGCTATCTTCTTGATTTTTCTAAATTCTGTAAATGGGAGTTTTTCCTGAATTTGGGTTATTACTGCAAATGCAAATTTGATCATAATTATTATGGGTTTGATTCATCATTTTCCCAAATTACCTTCAGAAAGTATTCAAAATCAGATTTCAAAATTGGGGTTTGGGATTTGCCAGGCATGCACGAAGTGGCAACGGTGTTTTGTAGAATAGCTTTTTTCTGCTATAGAATAATGAAATATATATTCTTATTCTGTGGTACACACGTGTTTTTTGTCAATATAACCAAACAATTTCCGTTTGCGATTTGTCAGTAATATAACAGTCTGTGCTCTTCTTTTTCTGTTCCTTGGTCTTTGTCTTCTACTCTAACCAGATCGAAGTATAGCTATCTCTGTTTTCCTAAGCAAAGTAACACATTTGACGTCCTTTTCTTTCCGAGAAAGCTGAGTTCGACGTTGCCATATTGTGCACTCAAGACAAATCCCTTTAAATGCAAATCTCCATATTTACTTTTCAGTTTTAGGTGATCAACATTTTTTTTAAAATATATTGAAATTATATGTTTGAAATGTGATGATCTAAAGGTTTTTCATGAAAATGACTGCATTTTCGTTTAAAGGAAAAACCCCCCATTGCTCGTATGAAATATTGGTAAACCCGCAAGATTTCCCGTCGCGAAGCTATAGGTAAGATATTCACATCATTGTAAGCAGTGTGAGTTCCTGAACAAAAAATATGAAGGCCAACATAGGCGGTCCCTCTTTGTTTGGAAGATATGGGCCACCAAAGTTCCAAATTGTTGCATTTTCAGATCCTTTTTTCCGCCATAAAAATGATCTCTCACTTCTCAAATCTAGTTCATAAATCATCTTTGAACCTTCAACCAACGAATAGCGACACTTTCTTTCAAGAATATTCATTATTTAAAGGAAGAAAAGTGAAAATATTAGACAACCACTTAACCTATATTTCTACGAAATACTTCTCAATGTTAAAGCGGAGCTTGGCAACATCGTGTTTTCATCGCTGGCCAACGTATTATGACCGAAGAGTAGTTGCTGGCGGGAAATATGAAATGATGGATAGTCGAAGGATATGATTGTGAGGAAAATGCTTCTGTCACTGAAGAAGAGGTGGTTATTCTTACATCAAAACAAAATCATTGAGAATATTTGTTTAAGGTTTCACTCTCAATATTTTCGTTTGAACTTTCTTTCTATCCCCTTCAAAATAGGGAGGTTGTTATCTACTTCGTTTTTTGTTGTGTCTTCGAGATGGTCCCAGTTTAGAATTAGATTCAGGGTATCCAAATAAAATGGGTTATATAATAACCTCGAATTCATTGGAAATCTGGGAAGGACGCGACCTATCACATATGAAAAAAATGTACGTTGAAATATATGTCAAGGTGTATTCTCATTCCATTACTATGTGTTTCAACCTTGTAGATTTCATTAGAAACGAATTCTCCTATTGGAAGATTTAGAGTTTCGCAGTAAACAGTAAGAACTAAGAACATATTTCATTTTTCTCGCCAGCAATAACCTGTCATTCACGAATACGCACGATGGCACGATTCCGACCGATGAAATTCGCGCCATTGCCAAACTTCACTTTTAGTCTGAGTCGAAATCAGAAGGAATAGAGGTTAAGTGGTTGTGCAGTAATTTCACTATTTTTTCATTAAATATTGATTATTCTTGAAATAAAGTGTTGCTTATTGTTGGTTGAAGGTTCAAAGGTGGTTTGTGAACCATACAGATGAAGTGACAGATCGAAAAGGGGACCTGAAAACGACTCATTTTGGAACTTTGGGGGCCCAAATCTTCCAAATTAAGGGAGACCGCCTATGGTCGATTTCACATTTTTTATTCATAAAAACACACTCCGTACAATGAAGTAAATATCTTTTTAATATCTCGGCGACGGGAAATCTTGCGGGTTTACCGAAATATTTTATCGAAACAGTTTGGAAAAATATCGAAATTTAAAGGAATAGATGAGATAGCAAAATTTCAAACATTCAAAATAAAATATAGCAAATGTGAGCTCTGTGTTTGTGTGTGTCTCATTTTCATCATTTTCCTCCATAGTCATAAATCACTGGATCATCATGTAATTGGTTTTTTACAGAAACTAGAAGAAACGTTTAGTCAACAAATGGAAGAACAAGAAAGAGTCTTCGGGCCAGTAGGTCCCCATAACTATTCCCAGGATCTTAACGAGAACAGTCAAGAAACTTCCCGATTTCACAATATGGGCTCCACAAGGAGCAGTCTGTCTTCGATGTCCGAAGGCTATTAGTCCAGTTCATTTTGTATAAAATACTGTGCCTCTGGTTGAAAGAAGTGTACATAATTTCATATACAGACTGAATAATATAAAAATATTTAAAGAGAGGTTATATATATTATAAATAAATATTATACATAAGTATATTTTTAGGTTAAGTATGTACTGAATCACCACAAAATCAGTTTTTCGAGTCACAGACTGATTTATGTTCTACAGGAGGATGTCTGAGTAATTTTTTTTTATTCAATCTTCTAGAGTTGAGGATATAACTAGAATTGTATAGCCATCGATTTGCAAAAAAAGTTTATGCGTATACACGGTGAGTCTTCAATTTTTGATTGCAGGATGGTACAAAATTGATGCTTCGAGAGAATCGATTTTAAAGGTAAATAAAGATAAACTGTGATTTTTTGAGCGACTTGTTTTTTCATTTCTACAAACGTATTAAGTCTTTTATTGCTTGCTTTGTTTTTACCAGTAGTTTTTTAAAAAAATTTTCTTACAGAAGTTATGTATTTTCGAATATGGAATGAAATAAAGGACAAGTTTCATCAAGAAATCTCAGTTCGACCTTCAACCTTAATTTCAAGGTCACAAGTATACTCGCACTGTGTTTTCAGAAATAAAAATTGAAATATCTTCTCATCCTGTGTACTGTAAAGGGAAATTTTCTCGAAATCTCTGGCTATAAGACTCATCTTTTGGACTTTTTTTTTTCAAATAATAGCGACTAACTGATGATTCATTCATCTTTTTCTCAGAATTTCTCCCCGCATAACCTAAAATTCGTCAAAAATCCTCGAATATAGAATTGTTCCATTATTTTGAAATGACCAATAACTTTTTTGAACTTTGAATTACCAGTAACCAACCATCTAAGGCATCCTTCTTAATTTATACATAGATAGATAAATCAATTTTTCACCATTATTGTTATAGTTGTATACATAAGTTGCTATATATATTTTCAGTAATTTTGCTAAAAAAAAATAGTTCATTGCCTTTTTCGATCATGAAATCTAAGAGCAACATTCCAAATTCCGATTACTGTATCTCCGTATTTACTGTTTCTCTTGATGCTTTTATTGAATAAAACCGTCTTGCATTTTTCAGTCTCGAATTCTTCACAAGGACGATACCTGCTTCAAGATAGTAAGTGATAATAAAATCAACGCCGACTAGATTAAAAACCTGTTCGGTTGTCTTAGAATTTTGTTGAAACTAGGTTTTTGATGCATCGTGCATATGAGATCAAAACAATTTAAATAGTAATGATATCTGATGAAAATTATTATCAAAACATTTTACTTACCTTTATACCCAAGGCGAGAACTTCAGTGTTACAAATAAATGCTAAATTGTTGCAAATAAAGTCTCATATTGTGTCCTTAAGTTCTATTACAATTTTCAAGGTCAAATATGTTTTATCAAAGAAAATCACTGTATTTTCGATAGTTTTTGGGAAAGAAAATGTGTGCACACGATTGCAATTCCTAGTTATTTTATGCATTTCAACCGGAAGACTTTTTTCAATTTTTCGAAAGATTGTCCTTATGAAGAATAAGATTGTGCTTAAATGTCTTCGATAGTCGTAACGTTGGATGTCTATTCCTACCTGACCTTTTCTCGAGTTTAGATGGTGTTGAGTTTCTTATCCTCCTGTTCTTCTGGAGGACATAGGTTTATCTATCAAAGGAAAATATGTACGAGCTTTTCCTGAGTTTATCCAAGAAAAATTGGCTCTTAGGTTTCTTTGTTAACACTTCTTTCGAACCTACCATATCGTCTTATTTGGGCTTACTTTTGAGTCTGATTCTGAAGGTTGCCATATTTTTTTAATTTAATCGGTTTTGTTGCTGAAGTTAACATTTGCGCGATTTTTTTTTTTACCGAGGTATCTCCAAGTATTAGATCTGCATATACCGAGGGTTCTATTGGATGCTCTATTTATGATTTAATGCAATCTGTAACATAACTTTGTTTTTTTTCTTTTTGTGAACTACTTACTAATTTTTGTTTTTATTTATACATATCCAGAAATTTATTAAAAACTACAAGGTCTTGATGGTTTTGTTTTTCCTCACAAATCATGCTAGTGTGATTTTGATGTTAAAAAATCCAAAATGATGATAAAAGTTTTTGTTATCCATTTTTCAGAAGGAACTGATTTAAAAGCTCAATTATGTTTTATTAGAGAATAATTCCAATGATTTTAAATATAGAAACAATTATTCAAAGTCGAATGATAACATTATTAGTGTATATCTCAAGATCATAAAATACACATCGGTTTGGAGTATAAAGATGAGAATGTAGTTTTCATGAGGTGAACGATGAACATAAAATGTAAATAAATAACCTTAGAAGGTCAAGCCAGCTTCTGAGTAAGTATTAAATATTTTCTCCACTGAATTAATGTAAGCAGCTGTTCTCAAGTCAAGACCAAGGTTGAATTTCTGTGCCGTCTTCATGATAGCCTACAAAAATAAAAATCATAACTTGTTCCTATTTCTAGTGACAAAAGAGTGTGGTAAAAAACTATTCTTGAAAAATCGATCATTACTACTATATCATACCTTGGCGGACCTTTCCATCGTGTAGTCAAGACCTGAGTGCACGATATCTTTTTCTGAAGCACCAGAGACTTTCTTCTGGAAACTTTCCGAAGGCGTTATTGGTATCCTTCCTCCTGATTTGCCAAACTTCCTTTCCAAAGATTCTTGGACAGATTCTGAGGAAAAAATTACAGAATTATGAAAGTATCAAAATTGTAGGTCATAAAAGTATTGGTTTCGTGCGTCGTTTGACATTTGTCATACGTTGGAGGTAAAACAACCTCACTTACCCGCTTTGTTTATGTTATGAAGTACTGCATTTTCAACAATTTCAGGATAAATTCACAAGTTAAAATGATTTATATTAATAGAATTGGTGAATAACTAGGCCTAGTTATTGTTTCGTTGCGAAATACAACATAAATACACCGAGAGACGAAGGAATCCGATTTTTCAGATATATTGTAGTGTAGACTTTATATTTGAATATTTCCATTTTTGATTCATTCCCCTAAGTTTTATCTGGTATTCGAAGAAATAAAATACTATGTGAACTATCCCAGAGAAGGCAAACATCCTATATTCTCGCCATAAATTGAAAAAACTGTTCTGACAAAGTAACAAACTATAGAGTTTGTTGGAGGCATTTCCACACTGGTTAAGGAGTTATGTTAAGACTATCTATTTAATTTGTTCTGTTTAATAAATTGACTCATGATGAGATAAGTATGATAAGGATATTTCGTGTTTGTTGTACACATTTCAAGAATTTTATCTTCTCGACACTACGATAGCTGCCGTTATGAATGACAAACCCATCCTGAATGGTTACCACTCGCATCTCCATATGATATATAAAGGCAATTCGTTATGTGATAGATTTGTTAAAATATTATGCATTTGATAATAATAATGAACCAGATAACTTTCTCTGATCTCAACCCAACACGTTCCGTTCGTGGCTCGACTACCCTAGGATGGAACTTCTACATTTTGTTGTTTGTAATATGTTTCGAATTTACCTTATTGTCAATTATTAAAGATTATGAAAGCCCTTATGTTGCAACTGCATAATAAAAAAGCATTATATATGGATAGTAAAGAATTTTTTGAGGATGAATCGAAATCGGTGTTCAAGGAAAAAATTTCATATGAATTATTTTATTTGTAACATATATTTAGTATAATAAATATATAATTGAAGATTATGATAGCACTGACATAGCAACTGCAGACCAATATTGTAGTAATTTGATAATTTGCAACATAGAACGGTATTTGAAATAGTACTGAGAAGTTCTCTGGAACCCATGTTTTTTCCATTCCATACATTTGATGGATTTCATTCTGCTGTTTATTTTCAGGAATTAATGAGCCAAACATCTTACTGTTTCATTTTCAATAGTTATACCTATAATAAATGCTATCTCTGATGAGGATACTCTAGGCTTCAAAAGACAAGGATAAATACTGCAATTTTCATTTATATCGTTTTGAACGATTATCATCTGAGATTGAATATCAGTTAATCAGATCCATTATCACAAAATTTCACTTGTAAAATTAATAAAATCACTAAAATCTCCAAATAATCGCTCTTCGCCAATGTAAACAAAGCGAATGTATTCCTTGGTCTCTCGGTGTATTTATGTTGCATTTCACAACGACACAATAACTTGGCCTCACGGGTTTAGTAATTCACCAATTCTATGAATATAAATCATTTTAACTTGTGAATTTATCCTGAAATTGTTGAAAATGCTATATTTCATAACATAAACAAACCGGGAAAGAGAGTTTGTTTTACCTCCAACATATGACAAATGTCAAACGACGCACGAAACCAATTAATGTTAAAAATACTGAGCTGTCAATATTGACGTTTAAAGTTTTCATAACCTCAAAGTTAGATTTCAGGTAATGGTCTACTCACGTAAGAGATGGTAGTTAGAGTCTTTTTCGTATTTGAAGGTCAATCTACCGTAAGAAACATGGTTGATGTTCTTCAACCACTCAAAGAAAGATACAGTAACACCACCGGCGTTTATGTACAGATCGGGAATTACCAAGACTTTCTTTTCAATCAAGATTTTGTCCGCTGCTGGAGTTGTTGGTCCATTGGCGCCTTCACCGATAATCTGAAGGATTTTTATAGATTGTTAGTTTGTTCATATCCCATTTAATTTTGAATAGTTTATCAACAAGTTTTTTCAAATTCATTTTTACTCACCCTAGCTTGAATTTTGTGTGCATTTCCTTTGTGAATGGCCTGTTCTCCTGCGGCTGGAACTAGAATGTCGCATTTCTCAAAAAGTAGATCTTCCTTTTTCTCGTACGGCTTAGCACCAGGGAAACCGTTGATTGAACCATTCTTGTTGCGGTATTCTTCAAGTTCCTGAGATAAGGTCTCAATTAATTTTTCTCGAACACAGCAGCTATGAACCGATTTTATGGTAATAACCATCACCAGCAAAACTTAACTAGTTCTGAGAAACTTGAGCTCTATGGCGGCGATGTTCTGGAAAGAAAATCTTACCAGCGCCACCTAGGAAGGTCTTTATGAACTTCGACCGTCTGTGTTGTAGAAGCTTTTAGCATCTATCCAAAGTTTAACCATTTGTCATTAATATGAAGAAACTTTGACAAAAGAAAAGCCAACAATCAATTCAAAAAGCGCCGGATGTGACATAATGAACTAAATAAAATAATTATAAACGAAACAAAGTACACAAAAATTGTTTGAAAAGCACTGAACTGAGTCAGCACCTTTATTGTTCTAATGTTCTCATCTGTCAACTAGGCGGTATTTTTTTTGAGGCATTTCGAAAATATCAACGATATCAACAAAAACCAAGAAATTCAACACATTTTTCTCGCAAAATCTCCGAAAATTCAAAGCGGATCGTACGAAAATTTGGTATTTAGTTGTAAAATGTTCACTTTGAGGTCTGCAAAATTTAATTGAAATATGATGAGTAGCAAGTTTCAATGCGATCACATGATTAGTTGCTGAGAAAATGAGGCAACAATTCAAACGAGTATATCGTCAAAACCATTATGTTGATTTGACTCAATATCGAACTTAACCGGCCCATTTTGATTCACAAACTACCCTGAAAATACCAAAACGCTAGCTCTATTCATTCTCAAACTATCGCGGCTACTGACGAATGATCGGACAAAATCGGTTTTGACATTGGATTCTGAGTTCAACCTAGTCGTGTAAGACCATTTTCGGCTCAAAATTCGAAAATTACAGATATCAGGAAACGCTGTTCCCTAGATTAGCCGCCTAATACCACAGATGCACAAAAGACATGCTGCAAAGCCAGAACTGATCAATAACCGCAAAGAAACTTAGGAAAGAAGCTATCTTCATCCGAATTCATCCCTCGGTCTAACATAAACACAAACAAAGCCACTACGCATTGTCAAAGGAATTCAGTTATTATAACCGATCGTCGGGCCGACTCACCTCGAAAACGCAGAGTGGTTTCTAGATACTTCATATTCTTGGATGACTGTCTACAGTATACAAATTTTACAACACCATCTCAAGACCACTTTACCAACTCACCTTCAAGTGTAGAAAACTCTGAGCTACGTGCGTGACGTTCATCCGATTGTCGTTACAGGAACAGGAAGCCGTACCCGCGAGTTTGTAATTTGTACGATACCCGCACAACGAAGAAACACCCGGTTCATGTGATTCTCCCACAGGACGGCAAACTCCTAGATTATTGTTTAACGTGAACACATGTACCGGGTGTTTCTTCATTATGCGGGTAGGTACTGTACCTACTGGAAAATCGTAGAAACAACTCCATGTAACGACATGCACATCGCTTATGGTTTTCTACACTCGAGATTGTGCTTTATGATTTTTATACTGAAGGCAGTCATCTAATAGGTTTGAAGTATCTAGAATCTTCTCTGCGTTTCCAAGGTGAGACGGTCTGAGGATCGGTAACCGAATTCGTTAGATAGCGATTCTTCAGTGTACAGGCTTTTGTTGATTGGATGAGTAGCTCAAATTAAGGTGGAGTATTAGTTGGTTTATCGAGAAATATTTATCCTTGTAAACTTCATTTACTTTTATAAACTATTCCGGTTGGCCATGATGTGGGTCTATCATGTTTTTACTCAAAACTGACGCAGGTTGGCACTCATGAAATATCGGCAATGTCAAAATAATTCTCAGCGACGGAGCCAAATGCCTATGCCAATTTCTACTCTCAATCTCAATATTATCATCACGCTTGGAAACTAAAATCGCCAAAGGCCGAAGGTAGTTTTTGAAGAAACAGAGACACAGTATCATGTAGAATTGAAATCTGCTTTTTCTGATAGTAACCCTGATAATTTGGAATCAATAATTTATCACAAGCTATTCAAGATTTTCGACGTATAAGTGTGAAAACCCAGTGTATCGTTTACATAGATTCCCAAGAACTTTGTGAATTGAGTTAGTTCATTTAAGGTGACACAGGTTTTGTAGTACTAGTACAATTTCATACTGGAGTATTTCAAGTTGTGCAACAAGGTATTTAAATGTCTTTTATAGACTTATTTCTTGACAATTTCGAAAAGTAGGTAATTTCATAAGTTTGTCTGTTCGTTTAGAAGTTTTAAGGCAGGGTTATTTGAGTACTTTTAATTTTTTTTAATGAACTATCACAAAGTTACAGACTACTCTATCCATTATTTTTTAATGAAATTTCATTGCTCAATTCTTGATTTGTTTATATACGTGAAATATTTCCAATATTAACAGAGAAAAAAGTTTCTTCAACATTTGCAAGGTCTTTGGAAATATTGAATCACATTTTGAAAAATACGTAATTACTACGACCTCTATGAAGACAGGACAACGTTGCGTAGTAATCTGACAGGAAAATGACTATAACCTAACATTGTCAAAATATACACGGTGAAATATGTCAGAATATCATGGCCAACCGGAATAGTTTATAAAACTGAATGGAGTATACATTCAACGTATTTGTTACAGGCAAAACGAACAGCACCAAAAGCGATTACAGCGACGAGGTGCGAGGCACTTCCATCATTTTGGATGGACCTCCTTCCACTCCTCCGACAAGCGGCCACAGGTTAAACGGACAGGTGGCCAGGTCGGCCAGTCAAGACGAGGTTAGAAAGAAGAACAGCCTGAACGGCAAGCTGTACCATCAGGACACGTACGAGATTGCGCTGTCCGACAAGTCCCAGAGCGACTCGGGATCGTTGAGAAGCAACGATTCGCATAGGCGGCCGGTTTCGGGAGCCAGCAAGAGCATAGAGCAGTCCGACATAGAGAGCGTGTCGATCGCCAGTCACGATAGCAAGGAGAGCAACAATAAGGACGGTACTACCGAGGGAGAGGACGCAGAGGAAGGTAGGATATTTTTCTCAGTGAACCCGCAAATGTTCCCGTCACGAATATACAGGGTGAGTCTTTGACCTTGCAGAATATTTTAACAGAAGATTCCTGAAGCCAAAAAAAAAACACTTTTTTCCCTTACCATCTTTTCCGATTCGGCTTGGTTCGTAAGATACAGACTGTTGAAAATCCATAAAAAAATTCAATTTTCGATTATATCTCGCGAACGATCTCATCAAATGAGATGATTTTTGGAATATGGTTTTTTATTGATACGATGAATGTTCCTGGATTTCCGTACAAGAAAATAGCATAACTGAATCTTCCAACCATGTTTATTTATGTGAAATATTTCCAATGTTAACAGAGAAAAAAGTTTCTTCAACATTCGCCAGGTCTTTGGAATTATTGAATTCACATATATTTTCTCAAATTCATTATTTTCCCAAAGTAAATTCACATTTTGAAAAAAAAGTAATTACTACGACCTCTATATAGAGAGTTGTGTAGTATCTGACAGGAAAATGACTATAACCTAACATTTTCTAAATATACACGGTGAAAAATGTCAGAATGTCATGGCCAACCGGGATAGCTCATAAAAGTGAATGGAGTATATTTCTGTAAGTTTATGATAACAGTAGCTCTTTCTTCTCCGTAAAACCGTTCCTTCATTATCCATCAATGTATGGTTCGATCGAACAATTCCACAAAACCTTCATATACCCACCTTGGGATCGATTCCTTCGGGATTATAGATGGAACAGTCATACTCTAATACGCCGATACACTTGGCGCCGACCCTGTGCAGGTACCTGGTCGAATGGAGCCCCACATTACCGAAACCTTGAACGATGAAGGTCTTGCCGGCCCAGCCCGGTTTCAAACCGCACGCCTCCATCAGCGAATTTTCGTGGATGAAGTTATCGATGCCGTGGAAGACACCGCGACCAGTGGCGGAGGTACGTCCGTGGATACCGCCCTGGTTGATGGGTTTGCCGGTGACGCAAGCGTGACTGTTGATGTCTTGGTAACCGATGGTTTTTGAGTAGGTGTCCGCGACCCAGGACATCTCTCTCTCGCCGGTGCCCATATCGGGAGCTGGAACGTCTATACTGGGACCTGGGAAAGGGTACAATGGTTAGATGAAAAAAGCAATAAACACAAGATTGGTGTCCCATGGTGGATGGCATATTAAGCGTTTACGAAGAACTTTTGGCGGTTCTCATTAGTTCCCGCTATCTGAAGGACGGCGGGTGAAGTAGCTAGCGTGCGTCGGTCAGTGGTGCCACCTTCTGGCAACTCAGTTAAACTACGCCACCTACAAACCTATCATTATTTTGTGTTTTTCTCTCTAAATTTTTTTCAGACCTCTTCAGCTTACAGTTCAACTGGAAAGAACCTTCTACTTCCTTATGCCAGAAGGCAAACTCAGTATATTATTACATCGTTAGATAGCTTGTTTGGTAAAATTTACAATCGTATGCCGTAAGTTTAGTGAAAACTCAACTTGTTCTGTTTTGTGGTTTGTTTTGAATCCCTATGAAAAAGGTGTAGACGGGGAAATTCTTTTTCATTTTCGATTCTGCCAATATGCAGTATTATAAAAATGTTCGATGTTGTATCGAAAATATACAGGGTGTTCATGAGAGGATCGTCAACTTATATAAATCAAATACATCAAAGCTCAAAATTTTCAAATTATAAACTATAATTTTTTTCTATCAGGTGATTTTACTTCAAAAAAACCTGGAAAAGCACTGACGTGAGGTCTTGAGCTTTTGCGGGCTTGTTCAAATTCTAACTATTAGATCAACACGAAATGTTGCACCTAGTTGCGTGTTGGTAATATCCATCTGATTACGAAGTTTCAATCTGATTACATTTGTACTTCTTGAGATATTGCGGAAATAACGTTAAAATTCCAAATAACAAAGAAATTTGGCATATTTTTTTCTTTTATTGAAATTTGGAACATTGTTGTTAAATACTGACTTTAAGGTTTGTGCCAAATTCCATTGAAAACTAATCAATATCTTCCGAGAAACAAAAAATTTTCATCAAAAACTTTGAAAATTTTCGAATAAATTTTTTTTTAAATTTTTTAACAACTGGGTCCACACGAAATTTTGCTCTAAGTTGCGCTTTGGTATTCCAAAACTGTCCATAAAGTTTCAATTTGATCGAGTCAATGCTTCATGAGATATCGTGGAATTAACCTTAAAATTCCAGATGAACCTAACTCCGAAACTATTCAACCGATTCCACCCATTAACGAACTTAACCGAGATATTTGGACACCAAACCTAATCTGACAATTTCGAGTCGCTAAGTCCTACACATACAGACGGACAAACAGAATTGAAATTGACCTAAGATTCTTCTTCAGGAAGTTCAACCCATTCGTTTAAGACCATTTCCGGCACAAAATTCGAAAATTACTTTCTTTCTGAGCAAGTATCGTAAGTATCAACAATCAAGCTATCTAGTGATGCAATAATATACTAGGTGTGCCAATTGAGATAAGAAAGTAGTAGGCTGTTTTCGGCACAACTCGAAGTTAAAGAGATCTGAAAACATTTCAGAGAGAAAGTTAATTGTTGAAAACCTCCAAAGGCAAAGTTTCAGCACATAGTTATGGCATGTGAACGTCTTATATGCTATCCACCATGAGACACCCTGTATACTGAATCTTTGAGCATAAGTTTCCTCTGATTGTTTGGTTTGTGGTGAACGCGGTTTTCGAAAGTTCAGCTCATGGCAGCAGCAGCACTCTCTGATATAAGATAGTGAATATTTTAGCCAATGTAAGTGTCAATATAATGGTCTTTTCAAGCCCATAGAAGGACTTTGGTCCTGTCATTGTTACCTTGAGGCTCTTTCGCAAGTACCTCAGCTTTACCATTTCCTTCAATACCACAGCGCCTTATCACAGATCAACCAGATAAACCACTCGCGTCATTTACTTAGGAAATCTATGTCAACGCAGATATGACCCTGAATCGAGCTAATCAGAATTTTAGCAGGCGTTTGGGGTGCCAATCAGATTGCTGGAATAGGATTACGTCACTCTCGCCGCTTTCGGACTCGCTTGAAGAGGTTATAAACATGTAAACAAACTGAAATGAATTTTTCATCCTATTTATTGATGAATAATTTCGTATCTGTTCCATTTAAGAATATAATCCAAACAGTTTTTTACAACCAAATCAATTGTTTAGTCATCTTTGAGGTTCTATTTTATGATGACAGGCCTCATTATATGTTTTAATTATACAACAAGAATTGGAATCGAACTTAGGTGGACTCATCCATAATGTTCATTTAATATAATATAAAGGAATCGCAACTGAAGTAAAAGCATTACAACCTCCATTATTCAATTAAATCGATGGGATGTCCAATAAAATTGTATATGATTGCACAAACACTAGGATTGGAATCGAACAAAGTTGGTCTATTCATAGTTTGATTTTATATTGAAATGAATCTCATTTGATGTGAAACTACAAAGATTCTCTGATTAAGGTAAACGGGTTTTCCATAACATTTTTCCAAAATTTTCATTTACTTCAACCGAATTCTTCTACAGGAGTTTAAGATGTGACAAAACACTCGCTTTGGTGTTGGAAATTTGCTTTTCAAATGGTTTCATCGAAAAATCTTAGTCTGATTTTGATTTAGTGATTCCTGACTCCCGACAAATCCGTTTTTACATTTCGATTTTAGATATTCCAAAATCAAGTATTCAATTTGACAGCTGTTTCGAGGAAGAAGAAAGTGTGTTTATGTCTGTTATATTTCTCAAGGTCGGAGAGACGCGATTCCCGCAAAAGATGAAGTGATTTGTCTTGTTGGTCTGTGGCCTTATCATACAGCTCTGACAACTTCATAGCCTTCTCGAATAGGAGATGTGCACAAGAATATAGGCAACATCGCCAGAGATGTCGAATATTAGCAACAAGACAAGGATATCAAAAAGTTATGATATAATTATAGATATTTTCAAATGAGCCAGAATGCACATTGTGGATTTCCATCTAGAGTCGAGAAGTAAACTGCAAAACAAGATATGTTTGCTACCAATTTCTTCATTTCATAAATTTTTTCCACTTCGTTAAGTAGAAAACGGACTGTTTCAGTGCACCTACTTTCTGATAATGATAAGACAAAAAACCTACCCATGAAACCTTTCTTGACCAATTCCAAGGTGAACCTTCTGGTGATCTTCTCGAGTTCATGCTCTGAATACTCCTTAGGGTTGATCTTGACTCCTGCTTTGGCACCGCCAAACGGCACGTCGACGCATGCGCACTTGAAGGTCATCAACGCGGCCAGTGCTTTTACCTCGTCACGGGTGACGTCGTTGGAAAAACGCATACCTGAAAGAATAGACATGGCGTTTATCTCAAGGCACTACAAAGATTCTCTTTTATGTAACACGAAAAATCATATTTTAAATTTACCCGTATTTATCCACAGAAGATTATTCATATGTCGTTGTGAGCGCAATTATTCGATCTTCAAAACTTATCTGGGTAACTATTACCTCCAAGCTAAAGTTTCCAAGACTTATCAAGGAATACAAATGAGAAAAGACTGAAAATTTGTTCATTTATCTCTGTACCTCTATTCATCCGAAGAAGATCATTTATATGGTGTTGTAGGCGCCATTCTTCGATCTCAAAAACTCTTTCGGGAGACTATTCCCTTATAGCTACAGTTTTCAAGATTTTTCAAGAAACAAATGAGAAAAGACGGGCAAAAGTCTATACTACGAAAGAAATTTCTTTATTTATCTCTACTTCTGTTAATCTAAGGAAGATCATTCATATTTCGTTGTAAGAGCCTTCCTTCGATCTTCAACTCTCATTTGGGAGACCATTTAGAAAAATCTAACGTGTCCAAGATCTTCCGAGAAACAGACGAAAAAAGTCGGAAAATTCTATCCTCAAAACAAAATTTCTTCATTTAGAAGATCATTTATAAGGTATTGTTGACGCTATTCTTCGATATCGAAAACTCAATTGGGTGACTATTTCCTAAAAGCTACCGTTTTTAAGATTTTTCAAGAAACAAATATGAAAAGACGGCAAAATATACTTCGAAAGAAATTTCTTCATTTAACTCAACTTCTAGTCATCTAAGGAAGATCATTTTTATTTCGTTGTAAGCGCCTTTATTCGATCTTCAATTCCCATTTCTACGACCATTTCCTAAAAGCTACCGTTTTCAAGATTTTCCAAGAAACAAATGAGAAAATATGGCAAAATATACTTCGAAAGAAATGTCTTCATTTATCTCAACCTCTAGTCATCTAAGGAAGATTATTTACATGTCGTTGTAAGCGCCTTTCTTCTATCTTCAATTCTCATATGGTGATTATGTTCTAAAAGCCGCCGTTTTCAAGATTATCTGAGAAACAGACGAGAGAAGACGGAAAATCCCATTCTTCGACAGAAATTTTGTCATTTATCTTTACCACTATTCACCCTAAGAAGGTCATTTATATGTAGTTGTATGCGCTGTTCTTCGATCTCAAAAACTCATTTGGGTGACTATTTCCCAAAAGCTACCGTTTCCAAGATTTTTCAAGAAACGAATGAGAAATGAAGGAAAAATTCTATACTTCGAAAGAAATTTCTTCATTTATCTCAACTTCTGTTCATCTAAGGAAGATCATTTATATTTCGTTGTAAGCGTCTTTTTTCGATCTTCAATTCTCATATAGGTGATTATGTTCTGAAAGCTACCGTTTCCAAGATTATCTGAGAAACAGACGAGAGAAGACGGGAAATTCCATTCTTCGACAGAAACTTCGTCATTTATCTCTACCTCTATCCATCCAAAGGAGGTCATTTATATGTAGTTGTATGCGCTATTCTTCGATCTCAAAAACTCATTTGGGGACTACTTCCCAAAAACTACAGTTTCCAAGATTTTTGAAGAAACAAGTAAGAAAAGTCGACAAAATTCTATACTTCGACAGAAATTTCTTCATTTATCTCTACCTCTATTGATCTAAGGAAGGCCATTTATATTTCGTTGTAAGCGTCTTTCTTCGATCTTCAATTCTCATATGGGTGAATATGTTCTAAAAACAGCCGTTTCCAAGATTATCTGAGGAACAGACAAGAGAAGACGGAAAATTCTATTCTTCGATAGAAACTTCGTCATTTATCTCTACCTCTATCCATCCAAAGAAGGTCATTTATATGAAGTTGTATGCGCTATTCTTCGATCTCAAAAACTCATTAGGGTGACTACTTCCCAAAAGCTACCGTTTCCAAGATTTTTCAAGAAACGAATGAGAAATGAAGGAAAAATTCTATATTTCGAAAGAAATGTATTCAATTATCTCTACCTCTATTGATCTAAGGAAGGTCATTTAAATTTCGTTGTAAGCGTCCTTCTTCGATCTTCAATTCTCATATAGGTGGCTATGTTCTAAAAGCTACCGTTTCCAAGATTATCTGAGAAACATACGAGAGAAGACGGAAAATTCCATTCTTCGACAGATTTTTCGTCATTTATCTCTACCTATTCATCCAAAGAAGGTCATTCATGTAGTTGTATTCGCCATTCTTCGATCTCAAAAACTCATTTGGGCGACTATTTCCCAAAGGCTACCGTTTCCAAGATTTTTCAAGAAACGAATGAACGAACGAAAAATTCTATACTTAGACAGAAATGTCTTCATTTATCTCTACCTCTATTCATCCTAGGAAATCATTTAAATGTCGTTGTAAGCGATATCCGAATTTCATTCTAGTTACAATTAACTGAGCAATTCGGTTTCACCTCAAGTACCTGCTCCAAAATGTCTTCAGAATTAACATCATTTCGCCATTAGCCTAACATATAATCAGGCTACATTTTCATCAGCGAAAAGGAACCAGCAGGTAAAATATTATCTATAATTAGGCATAACCGCAAGAAAAAGTTAACCTTCAGTTTTCTAGCTAGTCAAACGAAACAAGGAAGTTCCGAGCCTTTCGCTGAAGGTAATCTCATTCGAACTGCGTCCATATTAAATAGGTACACTTTGCGATATTTTTTATGGTGTTTTACGATCGACGTAGTAATAATTTTATGTGCAAGTCTCATCTCAAACAATAATGAATTGACAGTCGGAAAAAAAACACATTCTGCTCCCACACATATCAATTTACGACTATTAATAACTCCCATAAAACAGTTTTATATACAGGGTGATTCCGGAGGAGACCGTCAGATTTTGGGATAAGTTTACACTAGTCAAGACAGTCTCGGGACACTGTTTAGTTTATGGTTGGGGGTCTCTGTTGAGAATATACAGGGTGATTTGTCAGATTCGACCGATTTTACTTTTATTGATAACTTCGGTATGGCTTATTCGATTTCAATGAAATTTTCAGCGTAGTACAATAGTGTTGAACACATTCATTGATTTCAAATTTTTTTTCAAAAGGAGCGGTTGTTATTGTGATAAATCCAGATTAATTGTGCAGGTTGAAAAAACACCCTGTACATAGCGTTTCCCAAACTACGCTATCTGTTTACGATTGTAATATAATAAGTCATTATTTGAGAGTTTCTAATTTTTTTGGCACACTTCTAGTTTTCCGAGAAAATTTTTTCAAAAAATGATAATATCGAAATTTCGCTCCAATCGATTCTACTTTTATTGATAACTTTGGTATGGCTCATCCAATTTTGATGAAATTTGCAGTGTAGAACATTCTGAATGAGTACATTCAATAATCGCAACAATCTCTCAAAATACAGGGTTGTAATTGTGATAATTTCAGAATTTCAGATTAATTGTGCAGTTGAAAAAAAACACCCTGTACATTGCTTTTCCAAAACTTTCTTATTCGTTTCAGATTCTACATCATCATCCAGAGGTTTTTAATTTCTTTGGCACACCTCCGGTTTTCCTAGAAAACATTTTTGTAGAAGAGCATTATCGAAATTTGGCTCACAAGCAGTGAGAGTATTTCGCACTAGGTAAGAAAGCTGTATCGTCCAAAGATGCAAAGTTGTTCGTCACTTCTAAAATATTCTTTTCAAATTCGAAATATATTCTGAATTGAATGGTTTCATACAAAATATTAGCAATTAAATATGAATTTGGAATTTGAAAAGAATATTTTAGAACTTAAGAACTGCTTTGCATCCTTGGACAATAGGTACAGCTTTCCTACCTAGTGCGGAATACTCTCACTGCTTGTGAGCCAAATTTCGATAATGCTCTTCTTCAAAAATGTTTTCTAGGAAAACCGGAGCTGTGCCAAAGAAATTAAAAACCTCTGAATGATGACATATTATTGTAGAATCTGAAACGAATAAGAAACTTTTGGAAAAGCCATGTAGAGGGTGTTTTTTTTAACTGCACAATTAATCTTAAATTCTAAAATTATCACAATTACAACCCTGTATTTTGAGAGACTTTTGCGTTTATTTAATGTACTCGTTCAGTTTGTTCTACACTGCAAATTTCATCGAAATTGAATGAGCCATACCAAAGTTATCAATGAAAGTAAAATCGATTGGAGCGAAATTTCGACATTGTCTTTTTTTGATGGAATTTTCTCAGAAAACTAGAAGTGTGCCAAAAGAATTAGAAACTCTCAAATAATGACTTATTATAGTACAATCGTAAACAGATAGCGTAGTTCAGGAAACGCTATGTACAGGGTGTTTTTTCAACCTGCACAATTAATCTGGACTTATCACAATAACAACCGCTCATTTCGAAAAAAAAATTTAAATCAATGAATGTATTTAACACTATTGTACTACGCTGAAAATTTCATTGAAATCGAATAAGCCAAACCAAAGTTGTCAATAAAAGTAAAATCGGTCGAATCGGACAAATCACCCTGTATATTCTCAATAGAGACTCCCAACCATAAACCAAACATTGTTTCGAGACTGTCGTGACTAGTGTAAACTTATCCTTAAATCTGACGGTCTCCTTCGGAATCACCCTGTATATGTCGTTGTTATCGATACTCTAAGCTCTGAAAGCTTTCTCTGGTGACTGCTTCTACTCCTAAATATTTTCAAAAAAATCATGTCTGGGCAGGTATTTCTTCATTTATTTTCACACTCATTCAAGTGATTATTATTATTTATATGTCGTTGTAACGGCCTTTCTTCGATCTCCAAAACTCATTCAGGTGAACATTTCCTAAGAGCTACCGTTTCCAAGATTTTTCGAGAAACAAACAAGAAAAAGATGAAAATTTTTATTTCTCGACGGAAATTTATTCACTTATCTCTGCAACTATTCATCCAAGGCAGATCATTTATATGTCGATGTGGACGCCTTTCTTCGATCTCAAAAAATCATTCAGGTGAAAATTTCGTAAGTGCTATCGTTTCCGAAATATTTCGAGAAACAGACGAGGAGAGATGGAAAATTTTATTTCTCGACAGAAATTTCTTCACTTATTTCCGCCACTATTTAGCTGAGGAAGATCATTTATATGTCGTTTTAAGCGCCATTCTTCGATCTCAAAATTCCATATACGTGACTATTTCCTTTGAAGCTACCCTTTCCAAGATTATCCCAGAAACAGACAGAAATTTCTTGCTTTATCTCTGCCATATTCATCTAAAATTGATCATTTATGTGTCTTTGTAAGCGCCTCTCTTCGATCTCAAAAACTCATTCGTGACGATTTTCTGACTCATGATCATTTTCTGAGAGCTAGTTTCCTAAATTTTTCGAAAAACAGACGAGAAAAGATGGAAATTTTTATTTTCCGACAGAAACTTCTCCACTTATCTCTGCCACTACTCATCCAAAATAAATCATTTATGTGTCGTTGTAAGCGCATTTCTTCGATCCCCAAAACTCTTCACCCAAGGAAGATTAATTATATGTCGTTGTAAGCGCCCATTTTCGATCTCCAAAACTCATCTGAGTTACAATTTCCTAGAAGCTACTGTTTTCAAGATTTTTAAGAAACAGACTAGAAAAAGAGGAAAACAGACCAGAAGAGTTGGATCATTCTATTTTTCGACAAATGCATCTTCATTTATCTCTGCCAATATTCACCCAAGGAAGATTAATTATATGTCGCTGTAAGCGCCATTTTTCGATCTACAAAATTCATTTGGATTACCATTTCCTAGAATCTACTGTTTCCAAGATTTTCCAAGAAACAGACTAGAAAAGAAGGAAAACAGACGAGAAAAGTTTGATCATTCTATTTTTCGACAAATGTATCTTCATTTATCTCTGCCAATATTCACCCAAGGAAGATTAATTATGTCGTTGTAAGCGCCATTTTTCGATCTCCAAAATTCATTTGGATTGCCATTTCCTAGAATCTACTGTTTCCAAGATTTTCCAAGAAACAGACTAGAAAAGAAGGAAAACAGACCAGAAAAGTTTGATCATTCTATTTTTCGACAAATGTATCTTCATTTATCTCTGCTAATATTCACTCAAGGAAGATTAATTATATGTCGCTGTAAGCGCTATTATTCGATCTTCAAAGCTTATCTGGGTTAACATTTCCTAGAAGCTACTGTTTCCAGGATTTTCCAAGAAACAGACTAGAAAAAAAAAGAAAACAGACCAGAAATGTTGGATCATTCTATTTCTCGACAAATGTATCTTCATTCATCTCTGCCAATATTCACCCAAGGAAGATAAATTATCTGTAGTTGTAAGCGCCATTTTTCGATCTCCAAAATTCATCAGGGTTACCATTTCCTAGAAGCTACTGTTTCCAAGATGTTCCATGAAACAGAATAGAAAAGAAGGAAAACAGACCAGAAAATTTGGATCATTCTATTTTTCGACAAATGTATCTCCATTCATCTATGCCAATATTCACCCAGGGAAGATTAATTGTATAATATGTCGTTGTAAACGCTATTATTCGATCACCAAAACGCATCTGGGTTACCATTTCCTTAAAGTTACTGTTTCCAAGATTTTCAAAGAAACAGACTAGAAAAGAAGTAAAACAGACCAGAAAAGTTGGATCATTCTATTTTTCGACAAATGTATCTTCATATATCTCTGCCAATATTCACCCAATTAATTATATGTCGTTGTAAGCGCCACTTTTTGATCTTCAAAACTCATAGGGTGTCTATTTTCTAAGAGCTACCGATTCTCAGATTTTTCACTGAAACTTAACAGTGTTATTCCGATCGAAAGTTATCGTACTTACATACAGAGAACAGGACGAGAATGTAGACATGAAATTTGACCCGAATTTCTCAATATGTCGTTCGAAACAACCAAGTCTGATAAAGTCCTGAACGTTGTCGCAAAAACGGACCTGTATTATGACCTGTGTTAAATAATGCAACAGACACCTGTGATGACTTGAATCTAACAATAGTTGGCCCAAATTGGCACGATGTCAGCGATAGAATGAAATTCAAGTGTAAATAGCAGGCGTGAGAAAAATGAGATGGGTTATTTTTATCATCATTTTATTATGTTGATAGACAATCTATTGAGCGAACTTGGTGCAAATACACGAATGAAATAAAAAACTGGAGAGTTACCACGTGGCGTAATTATCTAAATAAATTACTTCATCGGTATCTCATGTGTGTTAACAAATTTTTAGGTGATTTATTATGCAGATAATGAAGTTTTCGGAGTTTCTATAGCTTTTCTTAAAAAGGGAACATAAAAATTGATGAACAATGGTAAATGGGATTTTCCCCAAAAGATCAGCACCTCAAAATTGATAGACAATAGGAAATTATAGAACAGCTTAATAGCAAGATCATAAAAAGTTGATGATTTGAATGCATAATGTGTATTGAATTTGTTTCTCTAGGAAACAGTTCGCTCTAGCCTGATCAATAAAGTATATTCTTCTGAAAGAAACCTGCAATTTCATCGAAATCCTATTGATAGTTCCGAAAAAAAATCTAGAAAAGCACTGCCGTGAAGGAAGCAGCTTTTGCGCGCATGTTCAATGTAGATGACCGCTTCGGCAACGAATTTGAACTTGGGCGCGAAAGCTGCTGCCTTCATGGCAGTGCTTTCCTAGATTTTTTTTTCGATAAATTACTGGATTTCAATTCGATCTAATCTGTATTTTTGAAAATATTGGTAAAATAAAATTTTGAATGGGTATATCTTACCCATTCACGAATTCGACCTTCGTAATTAAGCCCCAAACCTACTCTACAAATATCGAGATTCTAAGTCGACTGCGTAAACACAATAACTTCCGAAAGAAACAATTTAGAATCTCGATATTTGTAGAGAAGGTTTGGACCTTAATTGCGAAGGCCGAATTCGTGAATGGGTAAAATCCACCCAATGATTCCGCAGATATACCCATTCAAAATTTTATTTTCCCAATATTTCCAAAAATACAGATCAGATCAAATTGAAATCCAGTACTTCATCGAAAAATTACAGTTCGAAGGTTCATACAGAATTTAATGAGGATGATATGATTAGAAAATCACAGACATTTTTTTTTCAAATTGTTCTAATGACACGATCATCACTAACTTTTGCATGAAGTTGTCTTTCAGCATCTCAAAACTAGCTGCGAAGTTTTATTAGGATTGAATCAGCATTTCTCGAGTTATACTGAAAAAAACAACGATACCGAGAAGAAAACCTCGAAATTTGATATATTTTTTCCCGATATCTCCAAAACTTATGATCGTATCGAAATGAAATTTGGTACACTGCTGTGAAATATGAAGCTCAAAGTGTGAGTAGAATTTTTTTTCTGGTATGATTAATTTCGAAAAAAATTTTTTTAATTTACTGACAATATGATCCTGACAAAATTTTGCTCAAAGTTGCGCGTCGTTATACCGCACCTTATTGCCAAGTTTGAATCCAATCGCTCGAGTAGTTTCTGAAATAAAAAATAAATAACTTCGAAATTTCAAGTCGCTATAACTCCGAAACTATTCGACCGATTCGGCCCATTAACGAACGCGCGACCTATACTGAAAGTTTCAAGTTGCTAGCTCACTTCGTTCGACAGTTATCGCGTCTTCGGCCGGACGGACAGAATCGATTTTGACACCGGATTCGTCATCAGTGAGTCCAACCTAGTCGATTGAGACCATTTTCGGCTCAATCATCGAAAATTACAGACATTTGGACAAAACGATAGCACGATGTTCCCCTAAAAGATGCGCGCAAAAATCAGTAAAGCTCTAACAAAATTTTGGATGAAGATGCGAGTCGGTAGTCTGCAATGTCTATTGATTAAACACAATAACTTCCGAAAGAAACGACTCAGAAACATCGAATACAGGCATCGAATTGAAAACCAGTACTTGACGAAAAATATAGAAAAGCACTGACGTGAGGTCCGGATATTTCACGCGCTCGTTCGAATTCTAACAATTAGATCGACACGAAATTTTGCACCTGGTTGCGTGTAGGTAATCTCTACCTGCTTACGAAGTTTCAATCTGATTGCGTTCGTACTTCTTGAGATATTGCGGGAATAACGTTGAAATTCCAAATAACAACACATTTTTTCCTTATATCTCCGAAAGAAAATATCAGATAGAATTGAAATTTGGAACATTGTTGTTAAATACTGACCCTAAGGTTTGTACCAAATTCCATTGAAACCTTATCAATACTTCCAGATAAAAAAAAATTTTCATAAAAAATTTTCGAATAATTTTTTTTTCAATTTTCCAACAACTGTATGCACACAAAAATTTGCTCCTAGTTGCACGTCGGTATTCCAAAACTGTCCACAAAGTTTCAATTCGATTGAGTCAATACTTCACGAGATATCAAGGAATTAACCTCAAAATTTCCAATGGGCCGAAACTCCGAAACTATCCAACCGATTCCACCCATTAACGAACTTAACCGAGATGTGCGGACTCCAAACCTAAACTGACAATTTCAAGTCGCTAAGTCCTTTCCTTCGAAAGTTAGGGCACGTACGGACGGACGGACAGAATTGAATTTGACCACGGATTCTTCTTCAGGGAGTTCAACCCAATCGTTTAAGGCCATTTTCGGCCCAAAATTCGAAAATTACAGAAATTGTGCCGAAATGATAACGCGCCGTTCCCTAGATCAAGTCCGCTAAAATGAAAGCTTCAAAGTTCAAGAGGAATTTCGCGAGGACAATGATTAGAAAAATATAAATTATTTATGAAAAAATGTTTGAATTTTTTTTAAATTGTTCTAATGACCTAATAATCACGAAATTTAGCACAAAGTTGTTCAGTAGCATTCTCGAACTAGTTATCAAGATTGATCAAGATTGGATCAGTATTTTTTGAGTTATTTCGAAAAAAAACAAAGATACCGAGAAAAAAGAAACACAAAATTTGACATATTTTTTTCCAGTATCTCCGAAAATGGTTCAACTAACTGCCAAGTTTAAATCCAATCGCTCGAGCACTTCTTCGAATATTGGGGAGAAAACCTCAAAACCGTTTGGCTGATTTCGCCCATTACCGACCTTAACCGTCGCATTTTGAAATGCAATCTACCCTTGAAATTACACGCCGATAGGATCCTCTGTACGCCTGTAATCGTGCATACGGACGGACGGACAGAATTGATTTTGACGCCGGATTCAACATCAGTGATTGCAACCTAGACGATCGAGTCAATTTTCGGCTAAGAATTCGAAAATTACATACATTTGGAAAAAACGATAGCACGCTGTTTCCCTAAAACATATGCGGAATTTCCTGAGGACAATATGACTAGAAGAATATAAATTATTTGTGAAAAAATTTTTGAATTTTTTTAAAATTGTTCTGATGACTTAATTTTGCACCAAGTTGTTCTGTAGCATTTTCGAACTTGTTATCGAGATTGAATCAGTATTTTTTTAATATTCCGGAAATATCAAAGATATCGAGGAAAAAATCCACGAAAGTTGACATATTTTTTCACAACATCTTAGAATAATAAAATCAGATCAGAACGAAATATTGTTCTGAAATATTGAGCTACAGGTGTGTGTAGTTTTTGTTTGATCCCGATGAATAGATTTAAAATTTTTTTTCGGAAGAAATTTAGAAAATTTATTTTCGAAAATTTACCAACTATACGATCTTAACAAAATTTTGCAAGAAGTTGCGCGTTGTTATGCTACAACTGAACACCAAGTTTCAATTCGAACGCTCAAGTAGTAGGCTAGACCTATAAAACTATATGGACATAGCTTAGAGAGAGAGGAAGCGGGCTGACAAGGTTGGAACTATGGCGGGCAAACCATAGAATAAGGCAAAAATAAGACAGATCATTTTGAAGCCATACACTATATTTATAAATCTATATTTGAAATACATTTTCTTTTCAAAAGTTTCGCAAGACTAATTTGTGTTTTAGGACGAATTCAACACCAGATTTTGTGTTATTCCATTCTGAATTATAATATAAAGACTGTATAGAAGATAATATTTTCATTTTATTTGTGTTTTCGTAAGCTTTTTGGATAGAATTCGAATTCCTTAATTTCAAACCGATTTCACTGGTAAAGAATAATGGTAAATTCGTGTTGTGCCATTAATTGTACGAGGAGATATAAAATGAAAGTAAAATACAATAATTTGGAAGGGTAAAAATTAAATGAATGTATAATTGCTATGAATCCAAACGCAGAAGTGAATTTCGCACAGGTTTCTTCACTATTTAGTGCATTCTAATCGTTTGAGACCATTTAATGCACAAAATTCAAAAGCTGCGTACAGACACGCGAGCTGAACTACTTTAGAGACAATTTGATTTGGTTTCCTCACAAGTTTGGACGGTGTTGAATAGCTCGCGAGCTGTTCAAAACACCGTATATACTTGTGAGGCAGCCCAATTAAAGTGCTCCGGAAGCCG
The DNA here is from genome assembly GCA_958510865.1 of Myrrha octodecimguttata. Lineage (NCBI taxonomy): Eukaryota > Metazoa > Arthropoda > Insecta > Coleoptera > Coccinellidae > Myrrha > Myrrha octodecimguttata. The sequence goes on along the minus strand of OY294061.1, from coordinate 53,769,563 downwards.
CTCAGCTCGCGTGTCTGTACGCTGCTTATGAAAAAATCATTTGGAGCTAAGAATACCTTCCTGAAACTGGCCCAAAAGAATTTAAAAGAAAAAGAGTTATTTATCAAATATTGTTATTGATTAATCATTTCGAATATTTATATCGGAGTTACGTTCACATTCATCATCAATTTTCAAAGTTTCAATGTAATCTAATATACCAAGAAGAAGTCATTTCCCCGGAGATTCCCCAAGTAAATGCATGATTTTATCTCTAACTCGGCGCCATATTGTACAAGTGAGATCATTCTTCATCTCACTCTCCATGCGCTATAGAATACCGGATATTTGTATCGTGTATCTTGTCTATGGTCTGCCCGATCCAGTTCCATCTCTCTATCGGACCTCTCACTTGCTTTCTTATCCCCATTCGACTCTTTAGAAATGAATTCGTACGCCGTGTCCAGAGAGTTTAATATGTCTATGGTAGTAGGGAAATAACCTCAAAGTTCTCACCGAATTCACTTGATAGTGTCTACGCCCTGCCGGCAAGACTGAATCGATTTTGACACCGGATTCGTCATCAGTGAGTCAACCTAGTCGTTCGAGACTATCTTCGGGTCAGAATTCGAAAATAACACACATTTGTACCAAACGATACCATGTTCCCAAGAACATGCGCGCAAAAACCTGTAAACCAGTAAATCTAAAGCCTAAACTGAGACAACTTTTACCTCCTTTGGCCGGAACCCTGTGCATGCTATGCTGAGCCCTATAACCACGAACTATCTCATAATTTCCATTATCTCTTCTGATCGGAATGTTCACCTCAATGACATAACTACAATTCTCCATGAGGGCCAGAATTCCCTTGATCTCCTTCTTTCTCTTCTCCACTGCGGTCTTGGTGTGGTGTTTTTTCTCCGTGATCAAATCCTCCATCAACTTTTTCTCCACGAAAATGGCCGACCTGTGGTAGAAGTATTCGACCATGTCGAAGAACTTTGGCCTTTCCTGGGTGATGATATCTTTGAGTCTGTCAGGCATTTTGTGGCCCTCCCCACCTCCACCACTTTTTAGACCCCCTCCGCAGGAGTACAGGCGGAGGTGCTTCAATATACAGGGTAATTTGACACATTTCACGAACATTTTTTACCGGATGACATTTTATTTTTCGAATTTTATCGAGTAGACGTTTATAGATGTCATATTTGAATTTATAAAACGCTGTCAATACAACAAATTCTAGAAAAGTAATAAAGTCATGTAAAGAGCTTTTCCCTAACTATATATTCATTATTCTACTGATTTCGAGCATTTAATAGTATCTGACAACGCGAGTTTTAATAACACTACTACTACTATAACTTACTAAAATTAATTGGAAAAGAGAGTAAAATCGACGAAGTCAGGGGTACTCGGTTCGAATTGAGAATGCAGAAAGAACCTACACGAACCAAAGAGTTTGCAGTTCGTATTTTTATTCCTAGCAAAAGTACCGAAAAGTATGAGGAATACCGAAGAAAGTTGGTAATTTTTTGACATTTCTCAAATCATTGAAAAATATTGAAAACCATAGAGAATTGTTTTGTAATTTCTCAATAGACGACTTCGGCCCAAGTTGCCAACCCACAATTTACTTGGCAAGTTTACTTTCACTGGGGAACGGGAATTTCAAGACAAATTCGACATGATAAGGTTCGCATTATTTATAAATATCCGTAAAACATGCCTCGGCTCTTCAAACCAGATAATTCCTTCCAAATATAGGTTTTTGTTAAGATCGTCCCCGATTGGCTGAAATTCAGGTTGGGATTCCTGATTTCATGCAAACAGTGTCAATTTTCATAGGATACGTTCCGAAAATCAACTCTGTTGTTTCGGTTGCCGATTTTCCGCTCCGTAAATATGAAATATTCGGATGGTTCCTGGAACAAGCGCGTGAAGGTTATTTACGGAATCTGGTTGATGAAAATGCGGTCGATTTACTGTCACCAGAACGATTTTCTATGGTAAATATCCATAGCATGGAACAATCATGTTTACTTTAGGTTTGTTTTGGTTCCGAGTTCAGAACCACAGACTATTGGTCTATGCTAGAACCGTCCCGAACACATCTGAACTCGGAACCAAAACAAACCTAAAGTAAACATAGATTGTTCTATGCTATAGATATTTACCATAGAAAATCGTTCTGATGACAGTAAATCGACCGCATTTTCATCAACCAGATTCCGTAAATAACCTTTTTCACGCGCTTGTTCCAGGAACCATCCGAATATTTCATATTTACGGAGCGGAAAATCGGCAACCGAAACAACAGAGTTGATTTTCGGAACGTATCCTATGAAAATTGACACTGTTTGCATGAAATCAGGAATCCCAACTTAAATTTCAGCCAATCGGGGACGATATTAACAAAAACCTATATTTGGAAGGAATTATCTGCTTTGAAGAGCCGAGGCATGTTTTACGGTTATTTATAAATAATGCGAACCTTATCATGTCGAATTTGTCCTGAAATTCCCGTTCCCCAGTGAAAGTAAACTTGCTAAGTAAATGTGGGTTGGCAACTTGGGCCGAAGTCGTCTATTGAGTTCTTTATGTGTTCTTGTATCTGAGTATTTATTGTTTAAAATGTAATATTCAACTTGCAGTAATGGTCATAACTCACTAGATGAATTGTAGCAGGAGCCCGAGGTGAGTGCTGCAACTTCATATGCGTGAGTTATGACCTACATTATCACTCCTTAAATAATATACAATTACATGGATGTGTTTTGATGTACAAGATAAAGGGTGATTTGACTCATTTCAAGAACATTTTTTACCAGATAAAATTTTATTTCTCGGATTTCATGGAGTAACTTCTCAAATTGATGTTTGATTAAATGTCATATTTGAGTTCACAAAATGCTGCCAATACAGCAACAAATTCTAGAAGAGTAATAAAGTGTTGTCAACAGCTTTTATCTACTCCAATTGAATTATATATTCATTATTCAACTAGTTTTCCAGCAATTAATAGTATCTGTAAATAATCAACGTGAGTTATAATAACAAACTATAATAAATTGGAAAAGAAAGAGTAGAAAATCGCCGAAGGCTCGGACCAAGGATGTTATTCTTCGCAAAGGATCCAAAAGATAAAATAAATAATAAAGAAAGTTGGTAATGTTGATTGTTGTCTCTTCTATGTTCTATAGAACATTAAGTAAATAAAGATTGTTCTATGTTATGGATATGTTACCATAGAACTTTGACTGTTGTCATCAATCAAATTCCGTAATTAACCTTTTTTCAGGAACCAACCGAATATTTCATATTTACGGAATGGAAAACCGGCAACCGAAATAACCAAGTTCTTTTGCGGAACAAATCCTATATAAATTTGACACTATTAACATAAAATCAGGAATCCCAATTTAAATTCCAGCCAATCAGAGATGATCTTAACAAAAACCTATATTTGGAAGGAATTATCTTGTTTGAGGAGCAGAGGCATCTTTTACGGATATTTATAAATAACACGAACATTATCACGTCGAATTTGTCCTGAAATTCCCGCTCCCCAGAGATAGTAAATTTGTGAAAAAAATTGTGGGTTGGCAACTTGGGCCAAAGTCGTCTATTAAGTTTTTTCTCTGTACTTGTATGTTAATATTCATTGTTATGGTTGTAGATAAAGTATAACTCACTTGATGAATTACATCACTCACATCCTACTCATGCTACAAACTTCATCTGCGTGAGTTATTATGATTATCAAACAAATTAAGGAGGGAACAACTGTTTTTTTCTTTTTTATCCGCTTAAAGGTTCTCCCAAAATTTCAGAAGAATCTGACAGATAGTTTCTAAAATATTGAATTCTTGAAAATTTCTTTGTTTAATTTCCTTCTATTATATTCTGCACAAGTTTCAACATTCCATGAGGCTAGGTAATTTCTTCAATCAGAATGGCATTCCGGATTAATGTGAACAGTCACATGATTCTTATTCAAAGTATATCTGGTTTCAGAAATTCTCCTGAGTTTAGGACTTAGTTTCATCAATTTCAAGACACTTGACTGTTTGTTTCGAAATGCACATATACAAATATATACATATATTAAAGTAAGAACTAAAAATGAACCAATCAAATCAAAGATTTCAAAAAAGCTGCAGTTTGATTGGTTGTTGCATATTCCTATTTTTGCTGTATAACTACACCTTAGGTCAGTTTGAATTTAATGCAAGGGGTGTGATTAGATCTTAAGTCAGTCCACATTCAATACCAATTAAATATAGCATGTCACACCACAGCTCACTTGTCAAGTGCCAATAATAGACAAGGAACAAAATGAATCCAATTTCAACTGGTGTGCAATAAAATTTAGATGAGATGAAAATTTAGATAAGATAAAAATCAATTAACTTTGATAGATTGAAACTTGAAGTTTGATATAGGGTTTCGCAAGACTTTTATTACTTAATCAGACATTGGAATCAATGGATCCAACTTCAATTGAAACAACTGAATTAGACCGAATTGATGAAGCAATCAAGTGTGTACTAAATACAAACATTTCATCAAACTCACCTCCTTTGCAAGGCAGCCTATGTCCACTGTGTTGAGCCCTGTAGCCAGTAATCATCTCGTACCTTCCATTGTCTCTTCTGATCGGGAAAGCTACCTCTAAGACATGATCACATTTCTCCATCAAAGTCAAGATTCCTTCCACCTTTGCTTGCCTCTGTACTTCAGTTAATTTGGATCCTCTTACCTTGCCTAAATCTTCCACCAACTTATCCTCAACCATGATACAAGCCCTATGGAAGAAATATTCCACCATGTCGAAGAATCTAGGAGAAGGATTGTTCGGCATATCCTGCAATTTTTCTGGAATTTTGTGTGCATCTCTGGACTGAATTGTGTTGGAGACTGCAGGGATCAATTTGAGGGCCGTGTTGGCTTCCTGGCATGATTTTATGGTGTTGATAGTTTTTGGAATTGATCTAAAACCCAACATTATGGTAGGGTGATGGAAATACTGCTGTAGAAAACTGTATAAACAAAACAACTCCCGATACGGGGTTCAATGGCACTTAGTACTAATGCTTTTATCACCACATTCCAATAGGAATGATACACTGTATAAACCGGCAAACTCAACAGAATATTTTCAATATCTTCAGATAACGTAGATATCAAATGCTGATTATGCAATTAAAAAAGTAGTAGGGGAACTCGTTGTCCAAGTGGAAAATCTTGTTGCCAACACCAACTTCGTGAAAACTTCAATCCCATTTTACTAATTAATTTAACCGAAAACCAACGGCCTGAAGCCATAATCTCTCGCTAATCGATTATAATTGGCAAAAAAGTCATAATGGACTCCTGATTATATATATATTAAGAAATTTCACCAGATTCTAGTTTTCCTTGGGATTTTCCAGGTTGTCAATTGTAGTTCTAAGTAATAGCTCTTTTTGAACTACTAACCCCAAACCTCCTGTCAACAAAACAACAAAGTCCGTGGATGACGTGTTAATTATTTTAATATTGTTATTTTTATATTTAATATTAAAATTTAATTCAATATAAAAAGAAACATGGATATCACACTTATGTTTTTAGCGCACGTAAAAATGGTTCGTACCACGAATAAATCTCTTGGTATCATCGAGAAAAAATCAACTTCCAACATATTGAAATCAAAAAAGGATGTGAACCTCACCAGAGCCAGGGAAGTTGTAAGACAACTCACGCATTTAAGACAGTTTCTAACGGACAATAAAGCCGCATATTTAAACATTATGAATTACCTGTCGACAAATAAAACGATGACAGAGGTCGATAGGGAACATGTAGATACAGTGGCGGAAGATATAGTTCATAAGTGTAAAAGTGTAATAACTGAATATAAGAAAGAAATTTCTAAATTAAAAAAAACCAAGCAGATGGAAGAACATTATACAGCTATTATAGAATCTTTGGAGAAGTATTTGAAGGAAGTTTCAAAGGTATACACAGAAACTAAAGCTATTAGGGTAAAAAGAGTAATTGAAGTTCATAATCTTTCTAAATTAGGTCCTACAAAAAGAAAAAACGTAGATCGAAATGATCTGATTAAGAGTAATACTGAGAATACAGATGACACATCGCAAGTCAAAACAATACTCATCCCAGAAATTGTGAATACACCTAATGTAGAGGAAGAATTATCAGCAGAAGAGATGCAAATGTTCGAAGCGGAAAATGAAAGTCTTTACAATGAACTAAACAGTATGTCAGACGAGGTTAAACAAATGGAGAGTAAAATAGTTCATATCGCTGAACTACAAGAGATGTTTACTGATAAAGTGTTGCAACAAGAGGGTGATATAGATAGAATAGCCAATGTGGTTGTCGGTTCGACAGAGCAAATCAAAGATGCCAACGAACAGATAAGACAAGCCATCCAAAGGAAAGCTGGTTTACGCGCTTGGGTTTTATTTTTCCTACTAGTCATGTCTTTCTCTTTACTGTTTTTGGATTGGTATAATGATTAAATTATTATCATTTTCTTTAATGTTTTTATTCGACCTGGAAAACCATTCAGTAGCCAAGAATGTATATCTTGGGGTGAAGTTTGGTTAAACAATGAAACATAAGTGTTGGCAAAAATGGTCTATACGCGTTTAAAAATGGAAATGCGATAACCATGAACGAGATTGATATCATGAATTGTTTTTAAACTTTTTGTGTAGTGTATTGGAAGATGCAGAATATGAGGTTTCAACAGGACACAGAAACAGAATTGAGAATTTGGTCGAAAGATTCGAAGTAATATCTTCAAAAACAAAAATTTCCAAAAAAGTTATTGAAGATTTCGGAAACTTGATAATATTTTCCATTATCAACTGAAACCAATGTACTTTGACTTCTGATAAAAATAAATACCTGCTCACAACTTTTGTTTTTACTTTCAAATCTCTTATGAAATATTCGAAGTGAAGGTTTCTGAGATTTCAATAAAGGTATCTGTAATAAAAACACCAATCAAAAATAAACGTTTATAATACAAAAACAAGAATGTACACTTCATATTTCTTCATAATAAATTGTAACATTATGATGACTAGCAGCTTCTATCAAAAAAAATCACAAGAAATATAACTCATGGACTTTTTAAATATTGCAATAAAAATATTAACTGAAAGAAAATATTAAGAAAGTAGGTAAATATGAAATGTATTTAATAATATAAATAAAAGAGCTCAAGGAAAAAATAGGTTTTTAAATATTGCAATAAAACTATTTACTGAAAGAAAATATTAAGAAAGTAAGTAAATATGAAATGTATTTAATAATATAAATAAGAGCTCAATGAAAAAATAGGTTCACAAAAAAAAATTAACAAGTAAATGTAAAACAACGTTCAATATTTCTAGTAGTTATAGGTGAGTGTAACCTATCAGATTTTGGGATTACTGGTTTTTACAATTAAAATATATTACTTCGTTAAAGCTTAAACCACTTAGGCAATTTAGTGCTTTATTAATTTACCCTGCCAGCCACATAAAAAATACTGATGAAGATAGTAAAATTAAATACTTTTGATTCCCTAAAGAAAAGGAATTAAAAATAAAACAAAGACTTTAACCGGAATATTTTTTGGTCTCACATAACAATAAAAATTTCAAACGTCAACATTCGTACTAATTTTAATTCCGAGTAGAAACTTGAAACTCTGGCAAAAACTCAACAGCAATAAAAGATAATATTGAAAATACCCTGGATATTAGGTTAACAAGAAAATAATACGCATTTTCAAAATTGCAACATCGTACATCAAAATTAATAGAAAAAAATTAAAATATAAAAAATAATAAATAATTTTTGTAGCAAAATGAAAATAATATAGCTTTGAATTATTGAAAAATGTTGAATATTTTTAGGGTGACTGCCTGTAGATATTACAATTAATATGATGAAGTTCTTTCCATTCTATCTGCTGAACACAAATATCTTCAAAATCAAAAATTTCTAAAAAAGTTATTGAAGATTTCGGAAACTTGATAATATTTTCCATTATCAACTGAAACCAATGTACTTTGACTTCTGATAAAAATAAATACCTGCTCACAACTTTTGTTTTTACTTTCAAATCTCTTATGAAATATTCGAAGTGAAGGTTTCTGAGATTTCAATAAAGGTATCTGTAATAAAAACACCAATCAAAAATAAACGTTTATAATACAAAAACAAGAATGTACACTTCATATTTCTTCATAATAAATTGTAACATTATGATGACTAGCAGCTTCTATCAAAAAAAATCACAAGAAATATAACTCATGGACTTTTTAAATATTGCAATAAAAATATTAACTGAAAGAAAATATTAAGAAAGTAAGTAAATATGAAATGTATTTAATAATATAAATATAAGAGCTCAAGGAAAAAATAGGTTTTTAAATATTGCAATAAAACTATTAACTGAAAGAAAATATTAAGAAAGTAAGTAAATATGAAATGTATTTAATAATATAAATATAAGAGCTCAATGAAAAAATAGGTTCACAAAAAAAAATTAACAAGTAAATGTAAAACAACGTTCAATATTTCTAGTAGTTATAGGTGAGTGTAACCTATCAGATTTTGGGATTACTGGTTTTTACAATTAAAATATATTACTTCGTTAAAGCTTAAACCACTTAGGCAATTTAGTGCTTTATTAATTTACCCTGCCAGCCACATAAAAAATACTGATGAAGATAGTAAAATTAAATACTTTTGATTCCCTAAAGAAAAGGAATTAAAAATAAAACAAAGACTTTAACCGGAATATTTTTTGGTCTCACATAACAATAAAAATTTCAAACGTCAACATTCGTACTAATTTTAATTCTGAGTAGAAACTTGAAACTCTGGCAAAAACTCAACAGCAATAAAAGATAATATTGAAAATACCCTGAATATTAGGTTAACAAGAAAATAATACGCATTTTCAAAATTGCAACATTGTACATCAAAATTAATAGAAAAAAATTTTAAATATAAAAAATAATAAATAATTTTTCTAGCAAAATGAAAATAATATAGCTTTGAATTATTGAAAAATATTGAATATTTTTGGGGTGACTGCCTGTAGATATTACGATTAATATGATGAAGTTCCTTCTATTATATCTTCTATACATTTTAAAGGCTGCAGTAAGATTTTTAATAAGTAGATATTTGATATTTTCAAGACGAAACACTTCAAATATTTTGTTCAAATGTAGAGAAAATTTTTTAATATTGTAGACTGGTTATTTTTTCACTAATGATTGAATAAAGATCAAAATTTCAACTTTGAAATTAAGAGTTTTTGACTTTTAAATTTGGGAGTTGTACTATCTACAGACTGTCCTTATAAAGATTTACTAAAATACTGAATTTATCAATTGAAACATTTTGAATACATACTTACAACTACTTGTAGTGTTTTAAATTTATTACTCTACAAATCATCTGGAAAAATTTTTAATCAATTTAAATAATACGAAATCATAAAAATACTCAAAAAAACCGACTGGACGTACAGTATTTATTTTATCAAAGTTCTCTTCATATTGCAACAGTAGGGCATCACACGGTAAATGCTACATAAATATCTAATACTTTAAATACTGCTATATCACTTCAAAATACTTCAAATATAAAACTATAAAATAAGAAAAAAAAAATAAAACAGATTTATACCTTAATCAATAAATATCAGTTTATAAAAATCAACAAAGCACCACTATCGATTTAATTGATCCAAAACTGGCACCGCCTGATGCCAGTCGACCTAACCTCACAAATTTATCGTATCTAGATCCTGCATCGGAGCACGCACTTCACTACTGTTACCAGAGGGCCTGGGATCGCTTTCTTTGGTCTCTTTCGTCGAATCCCTGAACCTTATGATATTGGAAATGTTGAACTCTGGATTTGGCATCTTTCGCATTATTTTTCCAGACGTTATCAGTCGACCAAAGCCCTCTTGGTGTGCGAAAGCGTAACCCGACCTTATCGACCTCCTGGCCCTCCTTGCAGATGGTGTTCTCATCACGTCTTGACTTTGTCTGGATCTCACTTGGTCCATCCTCTGTTTCAATCTTACTCTATCTGTAAGCGTTGGGGCAACGTCGAAGAAGTAAAACCTCCAGGCTAGCACCGGCATTATTGACACTGTTACTACGAGTACGGTTGTGAACCAAAAGTTAGCTTCCTGCATGGCTTTGACTAAGGAACCTACGTATGGACCGCCTATGATGAAATTGTAGAAGTTATCCATGAGGAAAAATGAGGCTACGGAACCCCATATCATAATGTGGTTGACACCTGTCCAATAGGAGGTGTCCAGAGCGATCTGAAACAAAAATAATTGGTGGAACACTATAAATGACTCATGGTGATTTGAAGATGTTAACTAGCTGAAACCAAACCGATTAACAATGGGGGTTTTTCCTGAGTTTGGGTTATTACTGCAAATGTAAATTTGAACATAATTATTATGGATTTGATTCATCATTTTCACAAATTACCTTCAGAAAGTATTCAAAATCAGATTTCCAAATTGGGGTTTGGGATTTGTCAGGCATGCACGAAGTGACAACGGTGTTTAGTAAAATTGCTTTTTCTGCTATAGAATAACGAAATATTTATTCCTATTCTGTGGTACACACGTGTTCTTTGTCAATATAACCAAACAATTTCCGTTTGCGATTTGTCAGTAATATGACAGTATGACAGTCTGTGCTCTTTTTTCTCTATTCCTTGGTCGTTGTCTTCTACTCTAACCAGATCGAAGTATAGCATCTCTATTTTCCTAAGTAAAGTAACACATTTGACGTCCTTTTCTTTCCGAGAAAGCTGAATTCGACGTTGCCATATCGTGCACTCAAGACAAATCCCTTTAAATGCAAATCCCCATTTTTATTTTTCAGTTTTAGGTGATCAAACATTTTTTTAAAAATATAATATTGAAATTATATGTCTGAAATGTGATGTTCTAAAGGTTTTTCATGAAAATTACTGCATTTTCGTTTAAAGGAAAAACCCCCATTAACAGAAACGACTATAAAAGCACTGACGTGAAGTCAGCATCTTTTGCGCGCAGGTCCAAATTTGTTGCCAAAGCGGTCATCCTTTCCCGTATTGACCCCGCCAAACCCACATTTACTTCCTGGTGGAAAAATTCGGTTATCTTCTGAGCATTTTATCCTCACGAGATTTTGCATGAACCTCAAGCTATCATTTTCAATTAAGTACCAGATTTCAATTCGATCTCATCTGTATTTTTGGATATATTAGGAAAATAAAATTTTTAATGGGTATATCTGCGGAATCATCGGGAGGATGTCACCCATTCACGAATTCGTCCTTCGTAATTAAGGTCCAAACTTACTCAACAAATATCGTGTTTCTAAGTTGTTTCTTTCGGAAGATATTATGTTTACGGTAGGCCGATCGTTAACACAACAACTTAGAAACTCGATATTTATAGAGTAGGTTTGGTACTCGACTACTAAGGCAGAATTCGTGAATAGGTAAAATCCACCAAATGATTCCGCAAATATACCTGTTCAAAATTTTATTTTCCCAATATTTCCGAAAATACAGATAAGATCGAATAGACGACTTCGGCCCAAGTTGCCAACCCACAATTTTCTTCACAAATTCACTATCACTGGGGAATGGGAATTTCAGGACAAATTCGACATGATAAGATTCGCGTTATTTCTAAATATCCGTAAAAGATGCCTCAGCTTCTCAAACAAGATGATTCCTTCCAAATGTATGGTATTGTTAAGATCATCTCTGATCGGCTGAAATTTAAGTTGGGATTCCTGATTTCATGTTAGTAGTGTCAAATTTATAAAAGACATGTTCCGCAAATCAACTTGGTTATTTCGGTTGCCAGTTTTCCATTCCGAAAATATGAAATATTCGGTTGGTTCCTGAAAAAAGGGTTAGCAACGGAATTTAAATGATGAAAAAAACGTTCTTTCTGTCACCAGAACGCCAGTCAATGTTCTATGGTAACATATCCATAGTATAAAACAATCTATTCACTTTATGATCCATAGCACATAGAAGAGATAACAATCAGCAATGGAAAAACTACTGGGTATGATTAGGATGCATCCTAGGTATGATCTATGGATTATAAGGTAAATAAAGATTGTTCTATGCTATGGATATGTTACCATAAAATATTGATTGTCGTTCTGGTGCATAGACTTAATATGTCTATGTTCTGGTGACAGAAATATTGCTTTTTCATCAATCAAATTCCGTAATTACCCCTTTTTTCCAGGAACCAACCGAATATTTCATATTTACAGAACGGAAAACCAGCAACCGAAATAACCAAGTTGATTTGCGGAACATATCCTTTATAAATATGACACTATTAACATGTAATCAGGAATCCCAACTCAAATTTCAGCCTAACAAAAAAAACTATATTTGAAACGAATTATCTTGTTTGAGGAGCCGAGGCATCTTTTACGGATATTTATAAATAACGCGAACCTTATGATGTCGAATTTGTCCAGAAATTCCCGTTCCCCAGTAAAGTAAATTAGTGAAGAAAATTGTGGGTTGTCAACTTGGGCGGAAGTCGTCTATTGAAATTCAGTACTGATTGAAAATGACAGCTTGAAAGTTCATAAAGAATTTCTTGAGGATAAGATGAACATAAGAACGCAAAATATTGAATATTTGAAATAAATTTGAAAATATTTTCTTTTAACTTTTCATCATGATTGAATCAGAAGTTTTTGAGTTATTCCGAAAAAAACAACGGTACGGAAAAAAAATTACGAAATTTTACATATTTTTTCCTGATATCTCCAAAAATTATGATCCTATCAAACCGAACTTTATACACGGCTGTGAATATAAACTTCAGGGTCAGAGCAGACTTTTTTCGACATTTTTTTTATAGTCTATTGAGTTTATGAAATCAACAAAAACTCGCGAAAGTTGCGCGTCGTTATGCTCCAACTACCTGCCAAGTTTCAATCCAATCGCTGCCAATCGCAGGAAGATAACCTCAAAATTTCAAATGGCTATAACTCCGAAACCGTTTGGCTGATTTTGTCCATCAATTCATCATTATTTCATCCTGAAATATACCCTTTTTCGATTGCGCAACATTCTAAGTTATAGAATCTTATAAAATGTGAGAAATTGCATTATTCTTGTGGACTCTCCCCAAATGTAGTAAATGTCTTGAATTAAGCTACACCTACATCCATCCAGAATCACGAATACACAGAGTTTCTTCTTTATTCTGTGTCCGAACAACTCAACTTTGTCGAATGTTAATTCGCGAGATGATCAAGTCATTAGAAAAATCTAAAACAAGAATGTTCAACATTTTTTCTTCATCCCTTTCGTGAAATATTGTCATTCTGTTTCAGATATCAGGAAACAAACCCCATAAAAAGTTAACACAAAATGCAAGCTGCTCTCAAAATATGCTTTTATCGATACACACTTCGAAACAATACAAGAAAACTATTAAATATATGAGCACCTACCTGTGCAGTATTGACAATCACAAGTATGGCGGCCATTACGCTACACAGTAACATATAATCCGATAAACCTTGCCCGTTAGGGCTCACAGCATCATAATAAGTACCTAAAACAAGAATGACGTATTAAAAAAATGAGAAACCAAAAAGTAAAAAAAAATAAAGAAAACTAAAATTAGAAAGATAAATCTTACCAAACGGTATGAAGAATAATACTATGGACACGTAACATCCCTGTAGGGCGCTCCAAAAGAACTCCATCTTGTTGAAGAACAGGTTCAAATGGCCTGGCCGGTAAAGTTGGGGATACAGGATGGAGTTCTTATCGTTGACATCCTGATCTACTATGCCAACAGCAAGGACGGGTAGGGATGTGTAAAACAAGTTATACACCGATATATACATAGGATCGAATACAGTCTGAAAAACGAAACAAGGACAATAAGATCAGTGGCAATTTATTATACAGGGTGATTCCGGAGGAGACCGTCAGATTTTAGTTTACACTAGCCAAGACAGTCTCGAAACAATGTTTGGTTTATGGTTGGGGGTCTCTATTGAGAATATACAGGGTGATTCGTCCGAATCGACTGATTTCACTTTTATTGATAACTTTGGTATGGCTTATTCGATTTCAATGAAATTTTCAGCGAAGTACAGGTTAATTGTACAGGTTGAAAAAACACCCTGTACATCGCATTTCCAAAACTATGCTATCTGTTTACGATTCCACTATAATAAGTCATTATTTGAGAGTTTTTATTTTTTTTTGCACACTTCTAGATTTCTGAGAAAATTCCATCAAAAAAAGGCAATGTTGTTACTTTCGTTGATAACTTTGGTATGGCTCATTCAATTTCGATGAAATTTGCAGTGTAGAACAATCTGAACGAGTACATTTAATAATCGCAAAAGTCTCTCAAAATACAAGGTTGTAATCGTGAAAATTTTAGAATTTCAGATTGATTGTGCAGTAGGAAAAAAAACCCTGTACATTGCTTTTCCAAAAGTTTCTTATTCGTTTCAGATTCTACAATAATATGTCATCATTCAGAGGTTTTCAATTTCTTTGGCACACCTCCGGTTTTCCTAGAAAACATTTTTGAAGAAGAGCATGATCAAAATTTGGCTCAAAGCAGTGAGAGTATTCCGCATTGGGTAAGAAAGCTGTATTGTCCAAGGATGCAAAGCAGTTCGTCACTTCTGAAATATTCTTTTCAAATTCCAAATTCATATTTAATTGCTGATATTTTCTATGAAATCATTCAATTCAGAATATATTTCGAAGTTGAAAAGAATATTTTAGAAGTGACGACCAACTTTGCATCCTTGGACGATACAGGTTTCCTACCTTGTGCGGAATACTCTCACTGCCTGTGAGCCAAATTTCGATAATGCTCTTCTTCAAACATGTTTTCTAGGAAAACCGGAGGTGTGCCGAAGATATTGAAAACCTCTGAATGATGACATATTATTGTAGAATCTGAAACGAATAAGAAACTTTTGGAAAAGCAATGTACAGGTTTTTTTTCCTACTGCACAATCAATCTGAAATTCTAAAATTATCACGATTACAACCCTGTATTTTGAGAGACTTTTGCGATTATTGAATGTACTCGTTCAGATTGTTCTACACTGCAAATTTCATCAAAATTGAATGAGCCATACCAAAGTTATCAACGAAAGTAACAACATTGCCTTTTTTTGATGGAATTTTCGCAGAAAACTAGAAGTGTGCCAAAAAAATTAGAAACTCTCAAATAATGACTTATTATAGTACAATCGTAAACAGATAGCATAGTTTTGGAAATGCGATGTACAGGGTGTTTTTTCAACCTGCACAATTAATCTGTAATTATTACTATAACAACCACTCATTTTGAAAAAACTTTGAAATTACTGAATGTCCTCATCAATATTGTACTTCGCTGAAAATTCCTATAAAATCGAATAAGCCATACCAAAGTTATCAATAAAAGTAAAATCCGTCGAATTGGACGAATCACCCAGTATATTCTCAATAGAGACCCCCAACCATAAACCAAACATTGTTTCGAGACTGTCTTGACTAGTGTAAACTTATCCCAAAATCTGACGGTCTCCTCCGGAATCACCCTGTATATTAAATGAAAAAAGACTGAAATACCGGACAACCATTTAACCTCTAAATAACTATTTTTGTTCACTGTGTATAGAATACTGATAACAAAACAGTATGTAACTATTCTCTATTCCACTTACATTTTCTGCGTCTAACGCACGTTTCGGAAACCAAGTTTCCTTTGTCAAAGTCATATCGTTACTAACTACAAATACAAGTGTACATGTTGAACAAGTGAGAGGATGGTATACAGGACCAAGGGAAAAGGGTTGTTCAAGGCCATTAGGGTAGTGCTGGGCTATCAAGGGTGAGTCATTATTTGGAATAATGGGTTACTAATGGGGCTGAGATCATTGATAAGCAATTTGTCTTTTCTCTTGAACATATGTATACTTTCAAGAGTATTCAGGTAAATTCTGCCCGAGCTTTTCAATGGCTTTACGGATTTTTCTGAAATTGAACGACCGGTTGTTAAAACGTCATTAGCGACCGCCGATTTGTCAGGATGATTGTACGGATATGGCTCATGTGTTCCTTGATTCTCGTGACGATGTTCCTCGCTGTTTGTCCGTTGTAAGATTTATCGCAGTCTGGACATATTATTTCGTATATGCCCGATTATAATTCATCCGGAATGTTATCAAACGTATTTCCCAAAAGTTGTCTGGTTTTCGTGACAAATTCACATTAATGTCGTTATACATACAGGGTGTTCTACAAGCTCTATGACAAACTTTGACAGATGGTAGCTGTGCCTATTATGAACATTTTTTTTTCCTATGAACATATATCCGATTCGTTTTTGTTAAGAAGATACAAGCATTTGAAAAATTATATTTTCATGTTCAAATCATAATTATAAATGGAAATTTTGATACTATAAAAATTGTTCAAAATGTCCACCTTCGGCTTGAATGCAAGCTTCACATCGACGAACTAAAGATGCCGTTACTCGGCGGATCAGATTTGGGTCGTTTCGTATTTGGTTTGCTGTATCTTGAATTCTATCAAGTAATTGTTGATGAGATTCGATTTCAACATGATAAACAAGCTGCTTCATATGTCCCCATAAATGAAATTCTAAGGAATTTAGATCAGGTGAACGAGGTGGCCATTGTATTGGTCCTCCTTGACCTATCCATTTGTTCGGGAAATGTTCATTCAGCCAACTGACTACTTGTCTCCCTCTGGTGGTGGTGCACCATCGTGCTGATACCACATATTTCCTACAATATTTGGCTCTAAGTCATCAATGAAGTCAAAAAGGTTCTGCTCCAAAAATTTTTTATACAAATCTGCATTTAAAAGGTCATTTATAACATGTACTGGCACCAAATCATTGTTGAAAATCCCACCCCAAACGTTTACACTGAAACGTTGCTGAAATCGTCTTTGTCTAATGGCATATGGATTCTGCAGTGCCCATACATGTTCATTGTGGTTATTGTTGATACCGTCCTTATTGAAACAAGCCTCGTCAGACCACATGACAAGCGAAATAAATCTATTATCTTGGGCAAGTTGTTGAAGTAACCATCTACAAAATTCTAACCTTCGTAACCCAGCATGTAAAGCTTGTACATTTCGTCTATGAAATGGATGCAACATTTCTCCTTTCAAAACATGCCATACGAAATTTGGTGATAAATGAAGATTAGTAGCTTTACGTCGAACTCTAATCGAAGGGTTGCCACGGACAGCATCTATTACATTTTCCTCATTTTCTACATTCACTTCAGTTGGCCGAATGGCTTTCTTTGGAGCAGGATTGCCTGTTTCTCGAAGTCTTCGGAATGATGCACCAAATACTGTGTGAGCAGGTTGGTGTCTATAAGGATATTTTCTTCGGTATTCTCGAGCTGCTCTTCTGGAGTTACCATTAGAATACCCATATTCAAATACAATATCTGCATATTCCTGAGTCGTGAAAGAATGCATTGTTATCAACACGTACACCAAGTGTCAAACGAATAATTAAAATATATTTTAGGTCGGTCTACTTGATCAAAATATGGAAATAAATTTTTTCAAATGCTTGTAATTTCGAAACGAGAACGAATCAGACCTATGTTCATAGGAAAAAAATGTTCAGAATAAGCACAGCTACCATCTGTCAAAGTTTGTCATAGAGCTTGTAGAACATCCTGTATAGCACAACTCAAGTATCAACAATCGTAATTCTGAAGAATTTTTCCTCGTCGTTTCGCCAACAATTATTTTTCAATTTTTTCAAATTATCAAGAAAAATACTCACTTGGGCACTGAATCCACAGAAGAAGGCGTACCATAAGTGACACAACGTGAACGCGAAGTTCTTGTTGAAGAAATACCTCAGAAAACTGCACATTCGGTAATAGGACCATCTACCGTGCACCAACAGTAGACGTTCCAGGAACCTGAATTGGGCTATTGAATAGTCAGAAGCCAGAACTGCCTGCATTCCTTCCTGACCTGATATCCCCACACCAATATGCGCAGCTGAAATCAACAAAAAAAACACGTTAATCTTCTAAAACCTGTGCATCTGAAAGTTATAAAAACTTCGACGGAATTATCATATTCAGGTTACTTTTCCACCATGAAACAATCACCACAGACCAACAAGACAAATCACTTCATCGTTTGCGGGAATCGCGTCTTTCCGACCTTGAGAAATACAACAGACATAACCACACTTTTTTCCTCAGCTGTCAAATTAAATGCTTGACTTTGGAATATCTAAAATCGAAATGTAAAAACGGATTTGTCGGGATTCAGGAATCACAAGATTAAAATCAGACTAAGATTTTTCGAGGAAACCACTTGAAAAGCAAATTTCCAATGCCAAAGCGAGTGTTTTCTCACAGCTTAAACTCCTATAGAAGAACTTGGTTGGAGTAAATGAAAATTTTGGAAAAATGCTATGGAAAACCAGTTTACCTTAATCAGAGAATCTTTGTAGTGACACTTATAGGTCTCTAGGAAAACCCACAAAATCTTCTGGGAGTGTTCTATTACATTGCAAACCTTTTCCTAATATGTGTGAATACAATCGACCTAATGTGTAAGAAATGAAGAAACTTTAAAAACATAAAATAGACTTCCTTTAAAAACTACATTGTCTTATCTTTTCCATAGCACTATCAATTATTACTCATATAAATATGTTATTCGTTAAGTTTTCAGTAACTATATTGTACTAAGTTTACCGTGTATATGTGAAATCTGCCAAACTGTTTCAGACACTGGTTTTATCATAATTTAATTCAGCAAGTTGAGTATAATTCATAATATATATATATATATCGCGGGGATCCTACATCCTCTGACGCATCTCGCATTTCGACCGCCACCTGTTCCTATCATTCCATTCCCCCTCTAAAATCGCTCTGTCCTCCATATTCTCCCTAATCCCATCCATCCATCTTCTCCCCGGTCTACCTCTCTTCCGTCTGTTCTTCGGTTCGTATTCCTCCGCCACCCTTGGCCATCTGATCGGGCTCATCCTTTTAACGTGGCCATACCACAACAACTGCCTCGACTCTATTCTGTCTGCGCTTGTGAATACTCTCCCTGTTCTCCTTCTTATCACTTCATTCGGCACATGTTCCAACCTTGATATCCCGCACGCTCTTCTCAGATAATCCATCTCGACTACTTCAACTTTCTTTTTATCAGAATTTGAGAACTGCCAACACTCACTTCCATATGTTAAAATCGGTTCTACGATAGCATTGTAGATAGTCATCTTTGTTTCCAATCTGATCTTATTTGACCAAAGCAGTGAATTCAGTATGCGTGTGGCTCTTTTGCCCTGTTGTGTTCTGTTATGAATGTCTCGTTTTGTGGTACCTTCTTCAGAAATTATAGTTCCCAGATATTTGAACTCTTTACACCTCTTGAATTCATGGATTTCCAGGTCTGTGTCTTCTGCTTCTTCTCCTATTTTGAGGTACTCCGTTTTTTCCATGTTTACTTGCAACCCATATCTGTGGTATTCTTCTATGAGTTTCCTCGACATATAGTCTGCATCGACTTCATCGCCAGCTACTATCACTTGATCGTCCGCGAATAGCAATGTCGTCAACCAGTATTGGGACATCCGTATTCCCATCCCAGATATTTTCCTTGTCCAGTTGCTCAGTACTTCCTGAAGATATATTTTAAAAAGTGTTGGAGAGAGACTACATCCCTGTTTCAATCCTTTTGTTATAAAGAATGGGTTCGAGATGACATTTCCCACTTTGACAGCACCTTTAGAACCCGCATACAAATTCCATATGGCCTTTACATACGCATCTGCAAGGCCTATCTTCTTCAAAATTTCGAAAAGCTTTCTCAAGGGGACCGTGTCATATGCCTTCTCTAAATCCACAAATACCAGATGGGTTGGGAGGTTTCTCGATTTTCTTTTTTCCAATATTTGTTGTAGAACAAAAACGTTGTCAGTGCAAGATCTTCCTGCTCGAAATCCGCTTTGTTCTTCTATTTCCACTATGTTGCTTTCAATTCATAATTGCCTCACTATTTAATCAATAAAGAATATATACAACAGTAACTCATTATTTAAGAGGTATTTTTTTGGCGAAAACTTGTTCTTTGAAATTAATTTATCAAGCAAACTGAAACATACTATTGTATTACATGGAAAATGTATAGGTTGTGATACTTTCACATCAAATGAGATTAATTTCGATATAAAATCAAACTATGAATAGACCAATTTTGTTCGATTCCAATCCTTGTGGTTGTGCAATCAGATACAATTTTATTAGACATCCCATCGTTTTACTTGAATAATGGAGGTTGTAATCCTTTTACTTCAGTTGCGATTCCTTTATATTATATAAAATGAACATTAGGAATGAGTCTACCTAAGTTCGATTCCAATTCTTGTTGTACAATTAAAGCATATAATGAGGACTGTCATCATAAAGTAGAACCTCAGAGATGACTGAACAATTGATTTTGTTGTAAAAACTGTTTGGATTATATTCCTAAATGAAACAGATACGAAATTATTCATCAAATAAATAGGACAAATATTAATTTCAGTTTGTTTACATGTTTATAACCTCTTCAAGTGAGTACAAAAGCGGCGAGAGTGACGTAATCCTATCCTGCAATCTGATTGGCACCCCAAACGCCTGCTAAAATTCTGATTAGCTCGATTCAGGTCATGTCTGCGTTGTACATAGATTTCCTAAGTAAATGACGCGAGTGGTTCATCTGGTTAGTCTGTGCAATCACACACACTTCTTTCTTACTCGTTTACAAATTATTCTTGAACTCGAAATCATAACAACCATCCGACAAGAAAATTCTACCTTTTATCATGGAGACATCGTTAGCCCCATCGCCGATGGCCAGCGTGACCGCGTGTTTGGTCTTCTTGATCAATTCCACCACCAGGGCCTTCTGGAGCGGGGTGACCCTGCAGCAAATCACAGACTTGCACTGCATCACCACCTCGACGAAGAGTTTCTCCAGCTGCGGATGCAGACAGTGCACCAAAGATTGACCGTTGATCAAGATGGCGAAATCCCCCTGAGTTTCCTCGATGTGAGTCGAGTTGGTCTCGTGGTACTCTAGCTGGGTGCTGGATGGGAAATGTTATCGTAAGAATTGTTAATAAACAATGGGGATATTCGAACAATTCAAGAGCTCGAGAAGCTCGAATCATGTTGTTCCGATTAGAATTTATAGGCTCAAATACTTCCGGGACACACACACACTAAAGCGGTCTAGGGGGAAGGGAGAAACGGAAATGATTGAAAAAACTTTTTGAAAAATGAGATATATTCTCAATTCAATTAAAATAACTCAAAAATAAAAATAAAATATAAATTAAAGTGTATAACTACGTCACTCTAGAGACTAACCGAAAAGTAAAGAATTTTTAATGGTGACATTTTAACAAACAAGTTCTATGAGGAAATAAAATCAATAGTCAATAAAGGGTTGGACCACAGCAATGGCGGTTTTTCCTGAATTTGGGTTATTATAGGAAATGCAAATTTGAACATAATCATATTCATCGATTTCAAGCGATGGACCAAAAGCTCTGGTCATAGTAACGGTTATCCAAACTGACATATAGGCAAAGGATAATCTGTCAATTTTGATAACCGAAACTATAACCAGAGCATTTGGTCCATCGCTTGAAATTGATTTATGGGTTTGATTCATCATTTTCCCAAATTACCTTCAGAAAGTATTCAAAATCAGATGTCAAAATTGAGGTTTGGGATTTGCCAGGCATGCACGAAGTGACAACGCTCTTTAGTAGAATCGCTTATTTTGCTATAGAATGATTAAATATTTATTCCTATTCTGTGGTACACACGTGTTCTTTGTCAATATAACCAAACAATTTCCGTTTGCGATTTGTCAGTAAAATGACAGTATGACAATCTGTGCTCTTCTTTTTCTATTCCATGGTCGTTGTCTTCTACTCTAACCAGATCGAAGTATAGCTATCTCCGTTTCCCTAAGCAAAGTAACACATTTGACGTCCTTTTCTTTCCGAGAAAGCTGAATTCGACGTTGCCATATCGTGCACTAATGACAAATCCCTTCAAATGCAAATACCCATTTTTATTTTTCAGTTTTAGGTGATCAAACATTTTTTTAAAACTATAATATGGAAATTATATGTTTGAAATGTTATGTTCTGAAGGTTTTTCATGAAAATTACTGCATTTTCGTTTAAAGGAAAAATCCCCATTTTTTACGACGACTGCATATCTCCCAGGCATGCTTCTTATCTGGTTATCAACCTGCTTTTGATCAATTTGTTGCTACTGTCGAAAAACAACCAAAATGTTCCTAGCTTTTGGACTGTATATTCACAAAAGATAACTACTTTTCTGTGTTAGAATATTGAATAAAAAAATAATTCTGTCTTAAGACTGCCTAATAGCAATGGGCATTTCTATCGATTTTCAGAAAAAACTATTTACTCAAACATTTCCCAGGAACTCTTATTAATTTTCCGTTTTCTAGATTCACTAAAAACGTCCAAATAAACAACAGAATTCGAAAGATCACAAACAATAACGCCAAGCTGTTACGACAATGTGTACATGGCCTTCTGAATGGTAGGATTGTGATGAATGAATACTCCATTCACTTTTACAGTCAGTCGGGAGGCTATGGAAGTTTGACACATTTCACACTGTATAATTAAAAATGTTAAGTAAGGCTCCTTTTTCTGTCTGATATCTACGCAAATATACTCCATTCATTTATATAAACAATCCCGGTTAGCCATGATTTAGGTCTTTCAAGTTTATCACTTGAAACTGACGCAGGTTGGCTCTCTTGAAATATCGGCAATGTCAAAATAATTCTCAAAGACGTTGCCAATCTCAACATAATCATCACGCTTGGAAACTAAAAATGCCGATGATAGTTTTGAAGAAGCAGAGACAAAGTATCAAGAAGTGCTATGTAGAATTGAAATCTGCTTTTTCTGATAGTAACTTTGATAATTTGGAATCAATAATTTATCACAAGCTATCCAACATTTTCGACGTATGTGAGTGAAAACCATATTTTATATGAATATATATTCATTTTTTAGCTGCACATCACCACAATAAGAAAGATTTTAAGTGAAAGAGATAACAAAAATGTTCCTTGTATTGGTGCACCCAAAAAGACACTGACTGAAGACTTTATTTCAAAAAAAGATCTGCAACAACAAATTTGGGATTATAATTTGAAAAATGAACACTTTTCGATCGATACACTATTCATTTTTGCAGAGGAACATTTGGAATATAATGGAAGACAGACATCACTTTTTTAAATTTTAAAATCAATGGGTTACAAATACAAAAGGGTAAATGAACGAAAAATTTTATGTGAACAAAAACAAAACATGTTGTTGCAGCCAAAATTACTTTCCTGCGCAAATTTTTAAAGTATAAGTCGTTGGATGAAAATCTCAGATTTGTGTGAATAAACATTTTGACAAATAAGTAATTACTACGACCTCTATGTAGAGAGGACAACGATACGTAGTTATCTGACAGGAAAATGACTATAACCTAACATTTTCAAAATATTTCATATACACGGTGAAATGTGCCATTGGTCAAGGCCAACCAGGATAGTTTATTAAATTTCATGGAATATATGTCTGTTCTACAAATGTTGAGTACAAACTACGAAAGTAACTGAACTGAAAGATTGTTGGATTGCCCATTGCATCAAAATGTCTAAAACTATCAAAACTGTTCCACTTGAGGAACATTTCGTTGCAGGCATTCAAATTTGAGAATATTATCCAGAAAAGCGTGCAAAGGAAAGCATGTAAAATGTAATAGTATAACTATGAAAAATGAAGCAAACCTATTCTTTGGAAAATACAACATGAGAAAATTAAAAAAAACTCGAGAGCTTTGTTAATTTTAAACGAATTGAAATGAGTGAAAATAATTTTTCAAAATTGAGAATACGTCTTTCGATACTTTCCCAAAAAACAGGAATACTACATTTCCATACAAATTTCTATCGTACATATGTATGTATTAGTTCAAATTGAGAGAGCGCAGGTAGAAGAAATTTAATAACATGCTTCATCGAAGTAGCTGATGACGTATTCAGAGTTTGTATGTTAAAAAATTCTGTTTCTCTTGTGTTTGTAAAGAACCTTAATGATGAAAAATTTTAAAAATAAAAATAAAAGCAACATAATTTAATCATAATCTTTAACTGATCCTCTCCTTTGCGAAACGCACTAACCAAGAAAGCAACTTACAAAAATGTGAAATATAAACCTAAAATACTTCTTGAGTGAGCCTTGAAAAATTAAACACCCTCAAAATGATCCGTTACCTCCTAAAAATCTACATTTCAACCAAGCATCAACACAAACCTATTAGAAACTCCTGATACGTTGGCATACTTCAAAAATCCTTCGAAATTAGTCATCTATCTAAATAATCTAATGGTAAAGCAGCAAATTTTTTCGCCACAAAGATTTTGATAAGATATTTGTTTCAATTTACTAAATGTGATCTTCTGAACAAAAGTCAGCAGGCGAAACAAGATGTCTCTTAGTCCGAAGGATATGAGCCCACAAAAGTTCTAAAACGTTTAACCTCCAGTTAACTATTTGCTACATAAACAGTTACTACTTTTATTCAGTTTGAAAATAATCTTTGAACCAACGCACAACAAAGCGTCGTTTACTTTCGACATTTTTCAATATTTAAAGTAGAAAAAAATTGGAAATCATTCAACCTCAAATTCTGCTGAATATAACTCCTTCCTGAAGTGAAGTCTGGCAACGGCGCATTTTCATCTCTGGTACTAGTAATATGACAGTTATATTTGGCCGCAGAAAATACGAAATGAATAAGTTTAAAGTGGGTTCTTGGTCAAAACATAATCTACCACATACCACATTACTCAGTAAGTCCCGGACCCTGGCGCATAGATGGCACCGCCAGTGGCGTACAACTTTTTTTCGTTACTAACAAGCTTCAAAAGATGCTTGTCAATATTTCGGAATATAGAAATGAGTCTGATCGATATATTGTAGGTTGAGAGATGCTACGTTTGTTATTTGAAAAATGGAGAAAATCGAATTTCGTGTATTGATAAAATACTTCTTTGTAATGGGAAAAGTACTATGCAAGCAAAGCAATAGCTTGTAAGTCTTCTTCAGAATTGGCACCATCGACAACACAACGGTAAAAAGGTGGTATGCTGACTTGAAAAGAGGTCGAAGAACTCAAGACGATGCTGAAAGCTCTGATCCCCCGAATTCAGCACTTGTTTCAGAAGACAAAAAAATCCAAGATATGGTTTTGAGCGATCTTAAATTAAAGTTGCGTGAGATAGCGGTGAAGTTGAAAATATCAGAAGGCAGTGTACCCGCTATTTTGCGTGAACATTTGTTCATGAGACAGCTTAGCTCGAGGGTGCCGCACCTGCTCACTACTGATCAAAACAAAAACGCATCGTCGATGCCGAACGCTGTCGGGAGCTGTATAGGCCAAATAAATAGGATTATTTTCGTCGGCATCTGACGGTGGATGAGAAATATGGATTCATTACAAAAGAGCGTCAGCTGAGTAGACCATAGTCTGTGAAAGCCGTCCGAAGCGACTAAAATCTCAAACATCAGCTGGAAAGTCAGAGGAACGTTATAGTATTTGAATCGCTCTTAAGTTGACCATCTTTACGAATAAACTCGAATTTTTAGAAAAAATGTGTTTTTACCATAGACATATTAAACTCTCTGGACACGGCGTACGAATTCATTTCTAAAGAGTCGAATGGGGATTAGCAAGCAAGTGAGGGGTCCGAGAGAGAGATGGAACTGGATCAGGCAAGACCATAGACAAGATACACGATACAAATATCCAGTATTTTATAGCGCATGGAGAGTGAGATGAAGAATGATCTCAATTGCACAATATGACACCAATCTAGAGATAATTTCAAGCATTTACTTAGGAAATCTCTGGGGAAATGACTTCTTGTTGGTATATTAGATTACATTGAAGTATTGTATACAGAGTGTAACAGCCAAATGGAATAAATTCGATAACGAATAAATGAGGGCGTGTTGGGAAAAACGCTCGGACAAGTCGATTTGTAATTTTAAATGCGCATATTTTTCAAGAAAATAAAATTATATAGGGTGTTCCATGTGACCGTGGCCAATACCAACTTTCTTATTTCAAATGCAACCCCCTGTATATTATTTATTTTTTGGATTCTTCAGGGAATTCTAGACACAATTCATGCACAATGTCCTATACCTATCTTTAACTATTTCGGAAATATTAAGTGTTTTCAGATTTAGTGCAAAAATCAACGTTTTAAATAAAAATTATTTTATTTCACAAATTCGGTACATTACACTTAAAACCTAATAAGTAATACTGATTATTTCTTAATAATTAAAAAAAAAACAAAGAAAAAACATTAATGTCAATGTAGGGAATGTTCAAAATGCTCGCCGCGAATGTCTTGGCAACATGCTAATCTGGTGTAGAATTGTTTTATAACGTTACTCAACATTTCTGAAAACACTTAATATTTCCGAAAAAGTTGAAGATAGGTATAGGACATTGTACATGAATTATGTCTAGAATTTTCTGAAGAATCCAAAAAATAAATAATATACAGGGGGTTACATTTGAAATAAGAAAGTTGGTATGGGCCACGGTCGCATGAAACACCCTATATAATTTTATTTTCTTGAAAACTATGCGCATTTAAAATTACAAATCGACGTGTACGAGCGTTTTTCCTAACACCCCCTCATTTATTCGTTATCGAATTTATTCCATTTGGCTGTTACACTCTGTATATATTATTGTATTTTACTTTCATTTTATATCTCCTCGTACAATTAATGGCACAACACGAATTTACTATTATTCTTCACCAGTGAAATCGGTCTGAAATGAAGGAAATCAAATTCTATTCAAAAAGCTTACGAAAACACAAAAAACAGAAATTATATCTTCTATAGAGTCTTTATATTCTCATTCAGAATGGAATAACACTAAATCTGGTTTGAAATACCTACGAAAACACCAATTTGACTTGTAAAACTTTTGAAAAAAAATGTATTTCAAACATAGACTGATAATTATAGTCTATGGCTTCAAACTGATATGTCTTATTTTTGCCGTATTCTATGCTTTTGCCCGCCTTAGTTCCAACATTGCTTCCTCTCTCTCTAAACCATGTCGATATAGTTTGTCTATTGTTTTTACTGGTTAGAACGGACTGATTGAGTGATCTGTTATATTTGATAAATGTTTCAATAGAATCTGAATGAATTAGGTCCAACGCACACGACAGATAATTACTATCAACACAGTGCGAGTATTTGTTTAAATGGTGGAAAAGTAACCCAACGAAACAGCGTTTTAGAACTTTGGGAACTCATATCTTTCGAACTAAGAAACACCACCTAGTTTCCATGAGACCACATCTATAAAATTGAAGCAAATCGGTTTGTTTGTTGTGTCTCTATGAACTACAATATTGTACACTAGTGTAGATCTTTTAGCACTGATAACGTTCGGTGTACTTCGTCGTAAATTTGTACTCTCTTCGTTGTTGGAACGTATTGAAGTGTGGTCACAGATTATTCTGTGAGGTTATAGTCTGAGATGCAGTGAGGTGTTATGTGTGTTTATATGAATAAAAGGTAAACTCGCAAATTTTACAGCCGCGAAAATATTGATAAGACGTTTGCATACTTTTTCGGGGCACATTTTCCATCATAAAAACGAACTCACTGCTTATTCATAATTCACAAATTGTCTTTCAACCTCAACAAAACGATTAGTGCCGATTTCTTTCAAGAACATTCGATATCAAATGGAAAAAACTCGATTTCCATGGATTATCACTCAATCTTGAAGTGAAGTCTGGCAACACCGTCTTATTATCGTATATGACTGATAAGTATTTCCTGCCATCTGTCATCGAGGAATACGTATAATTCCGACCAATCAAATGGCGCCACTGACAAACTTCACTTTTAGAGTGAGTGGAAAATAGGGGAAATAGAGGTTGAGTGGATATCTGATATTATCATTAATTTTTCATCAAATATTAACGAGTCTTGAAAGAAACTGCAGTCTATAGTTGAGTGAAGGTTCAAAGATTTATGGACTATCGAAAAAATCAAGTGATCGTGTTTATGGTGGAAAAAATTACCTAAAAATACATCAATTCCGAAATTTTGGGTCCAATATCTTCCGAACTACGAGAGACTGCCTAGTTTCGACTTCAGAATTTCTGTTCAGAAGAACACACTGCGTACACTGATGCAAATATCTGATCTATATCTTCACCACTGGAAAATTTGCGGGTCCACCAAATATAAACAGAATGTCCCTCAGCCGATGAGGTTTGTTTACCCCATTCACTTTAGGGCCAATTGCACCGTTTTCGTCTTAAGCTACAGTTAGTTAAGCAACGATAAACTTATTAAACTCTGCTTTAAATATTCGGCTTGCACCGAGGCTGAATGTAACTAGATTAAAATTAATCTACAAATCTGGTTACTTTCTCATGAATTGGTACTTTTGACTAGCTTCATGTTATTTATTTTAACCCTAATTGAAGAAATATTTTAATTCAAAAGATGAAACCCATTATTATGGGTTACTACTACCATATTTCCATAAGTTATGAAAAATCAAGATGCATCTATTGAAAAACCCAACGAAAAAATATATATGACATACTTTATAGCTTCCATAAAAATATTGCATGTAATGTTCCTGACTTGTTTATTATCATATTAAGACTATAGGGATCTCTTACCACAGACCTGTGCTCTTACCTTTGCATCAGGCTTTAAACCTTATTCAAATTTATAGTCATATACTCAAGTAAACTCATATTTTGTAATATCTCAAGATTTAAGTTTCTGCATGGAATTACAATCCTGGCGTTTGTAAGATGAATAAATGAATAGTATTGATTTATCCGAAACAACTTTCCGATAAGGAACGGCTCACCTAAGAGTAGACTTTCTATTAAATTATTTTGTTTGTAATAAGTATATTATGAATTGAGTTAATTTTTGGTCGAAGATAATGAAAACTCTGATGTGGATCCGCAGACTAAAAAGTATTCTATATAAATATTGAAGTATCATGGATGGATTGACAAAGGTGTACGTTTGAAGATTGTCTAACACGAGGATGCAATTTCTTTCACATTAATTCGTTTGTAGTTATATTTTGAGTCCAATTAATATATAATAGAGGATAATGATAGCACAGAGACAGCACCTGCACAATAATAAAGTAGTATATGATAACTTTCCACATAATACATCACTAAATAAAATAGTACTGAAGAATCTTCATGAAACTATACTTTTTCATTCCAAATATGTCTTCGATTTCATTCTGCTATTCGCTCTTGGAAATAAATAAGCATATCATTGTAACTTTATCATTCCAAATAGTTGAAGGCTTCTAAGAAATGCCATTGAGTTTACGAACTCAATGGAAATACTGATGTTAATTTTTCATGCTTTAAAAGATACGAATCAATGCCTACTGATGTCATTATCTCTCTATATCATTTTTCATGAATATCATCTGAAATTCAATAACTTTTAATCAAAATTTGATTATCAACTCGTAGGAGTTCTCCATCAATGTCCAATGTAAACAAAAAAAAACGTAAACAAACTGGAGGTTACGTCCAGAAAAATGTCAAACTTGTACGAAATCGCTCGAAAGTAGGGTTAGATTCCGAAGCTTACCATTAATCCTTCTTTTAAACCGCCAAATTCGCAGGCTTAAATATAACAGTCTGTTAAGGCCATTTAACGAGGATTACGTGACGGTGCAAGATAATTTTGTACCAAAACCTTGCTTATGGACCTAATCTATGGTTTTGTAATACGGTGCAATTGGCCCTCAATAAACTATCCCGGTTGGCCATGATTCTTGTCTATCAAGTTTTTTTTACTTAAAACTGACGCAGGTTGGCACTCGTGAAATATCAGCAAAGTCAAAATAATTCTAAGCGACGTTGCCAAATGCCGATGCCAATTTCTACTCTCAATCTCATTATAATCATCACTCTTGGAAAGTGAAAACGCCGAAGGAAGTTTTGAAGAAGCAGAGACAAAGTATCAGGAAGTGCTATGAAGAATTGAAATATGCTTTTTCTGATAGTAACCCTGATAATTTGGAATCAATAATTCATCATAAGCTATCCAACCTTTTCGACGTATGTGAGTGAAAACCCAGTGTATCGTTCACATAGATTCCCAAGAACTTTGTGAATTAGGTAAGTTCTTTCAAGGTGTCACAAGTTTTGTAGTACTACTACATTTTCATACTGGAGTTTTTCAAGTTGCGCAACAAGGTATTTAAAGGTCTTCTGTAGACTTATTACTTGAGAATTTCGAAAAGTAGGGAATTTCATAAGTTTGTCTGTTCATTTAGAAGTTTTACTGCAGGGTTATTCGAGTACTTTTAATTATTTTTTTGAATGAACTACCACAAAGTAACGGACTACTCTATCCATTATTCTTCAGTAAAATTTCAACACTAGATTCTTGATTTCCGTATAAGAAAATAGCATAACTGAATCTTCCAACCATGTTTATATACGTGAAATATTTCCAGTATTAACAGAGAAAAAAGTTTCTTCAACATTTGCCAGGTCTTTGGGATTACTGAATTCACATAATATTTTCTCAAACTCATTACTTTTCCCTAATCAAATTCACATTTAGAAAAATACGTAATTTCTACGTCCTCTATGTAGAGAGGACAACGTTGCGTAGTTATCTGACAGGAAAATTACTATAACCTAACATCTATACACGATGAAATGTGTCAGAATGTCACGGCCAACCGGGATAGTTTATAAAAGTGAATAGAGTATACTTGCGCGAGTACTTTCTAGCAACAATTACAGCAATATACACTACCTATAAGTCGTAGTATTACCGTTTTTAGCGAAAACGAAAGTAGTGTAGAATAGTCATCTTTGATTTGCGCAGAATCCCCTAACAGATTGACCAACACCGCACTACACTCATCCACACTGACAACTGGAAGGCAGTGAAGTGTAGTGTACGATAACACTTCAATGCGAAAGCAACAAACGGTAAACCCGCAAGATTTCCCGTCGCGAAGCTATAAGTAAGATATTCACATCATTGTAAGGAGTGAGTTCCTGAACAAAAATTATGAAGGCCAACATAGGCGGTCTCTCTTTGTTTGGAAGATATGGGCCACCAAAGTTCCAAATTGTTGCATTTTCAGATCCTTTTTTCCGCCATAAAAATGATCTCTCACTTCTCAAATCTAGTTCATAAATCATCTTTGAACCTTCAACCAACGAATAGCGACACTTTCTTTCAAGAATATTCATTATTTAAAGGAAGAAAAGTGAAAATATTAGACAACCACTTAACCTATATTTCTACGAAATACTTCTCAATGTTAAAGCGGAGCTTGGCAACAGCGTCTTTTCATCGCTGGCCAACGTATTATGACCGAAGTGTAGTTGCGGGCGGGAAATATGAAATGATGGACAGTTGAAGGATATGATTGTAAGTAAAATGCTTCTGTCACTGAAGAAGAGGTAATTATTCTAACAGCAAAACAAAATCATTGAGAATATTTGTTTGAGGTTTCACTCTCAATAGTTTCGTTTGAACTTTCTTTCTATCCCCTTCAAAATAGGGAGGTTTTTATCTACTTCGTCTCTTGTTGTCTTCGAGATGGTCCCAGTTTAGAATGAGATTCAGGGTATTCCAATGAAATGGGTTATATAATAACCTCGATTTCATTGGAAATCTGGGAAGGGCGCGACCTATCACACATGAAAAAAATGTACGTTGAAGTATATGTCAGGGTGTATTCTCATTCCATTACTATGTGTGTCAACCTTGTAGATTTCATTAGAAACGAATTCTCCTATTGGAAGATTTAGAGTTTCGCAGTAAACAGTAAGAACTAGGAACATATTTCATTTTTCTCGCCAGCAATAACCTGTCATTCACATTCTGAGTCGAAATCAGAAGGAATAGAGGTTAAGTGATTATCCAGTAATTTCATTGTTTTTTCATTAAATATTGATTATTCTTGAAAAAAAGTGTTGCTTATTGTTGGTTGAAGGTTCAAAGGTGGTGTGTGAACCATACAGATGAAGCGAGAGATCGTTTTTATGGTGGAAAAAATGACCTGAAAACGACTCATTTTGGAACTTTGGGGACCCATATCTTCCAAACTAAGGGAGACCGCCTATGTTCGATTTCACATTTTTTATTCAGAAAAACACACTGAGTACAATGATGTAAATATCTTTTTAATATCTCAGCGACGGGAAATCTTGCGGGTTTACCCAACAAACAAACCCTTAGTCTCATCGACATCTTCGCAACGACAAAATTTGCCTTTTTACCAATCTAACTCTATCCAGAATCGACAGGTAATTAGTTGAAATTGTGCAGCAATCACGATCTTAGCGAAAAGGGCTACCTTGCTCTCATATTCTCACGTATTTCATTGTCATCACCGTGATCCCACCTGAACGTGACGACGCTGACTGCCGGCGGACTCCTAACTTGATGGGGCGGCGTGGACTCCCCCGTCAATCGATGCGAGGTGTCTAGCTTGCCGTTGGTGGTGCCTATCTGGATGCCCGAAGGACTGCAAGGGTGGAAGGTGTTCACTATGCGTATGTTCTCCTTGAATTTGTTCAGTTGCTGATGCACCTCGTCGTAGGTGGAGGCGTCCACTATGAACACGTCGACCAGCTCGTCGGTGAGTAGCTGACAGGAGTAGCCGATGTTCAGAGCGGTCTCTAAAAGAGAGAAAGTTGAGAGTCGTTGCTTAACATCATTTTAATGGGGGTTTTTCCTTTGACGGAAAAAAAAGTAATTTTCATGCAGAACCTTTTGAACATCACATTTCAAACATATAATTTCAATATTATATTTTTAAAAAAATGTTTGGTCACCTAAAACTGAAAAGTAAATATGGGGATTTGCATTGAATGGGATTTGTCTTGAGTGCACGATATGGCAACGTCGAATTCAGCTTTCTCGGAAAGAAAAGGACGTCAAATGTATTCCTCTGCTTAGGAAAACAGAAATAGGTATACTTCGATCTGGTTAGAGTAGAAGACAACGACCAAGGAGTAGAAAAGAAGAACACAGACTGTCATATTACTGACAAACCGCAAACGGAAATTGTTTGGTTATATTGAAAAAGAACACGTGTGTACCACAGAATAGGAATAAATATTTCATTATTCTATAGCAGAAAAAGTTATTCTACTAAACACCGTTGTCACTTTGTGCATGCCTGGCAAATCCCAAACCCCAAGTTTGAAATCTGATTTTGAAGGTTTGAAGATTTCTGAAGGTAATTTGGGAAAATGATGAATCAAACCCATAATTATAATGCTCAAATTTGCATTTGCAGTAATAACCCAAATTCAGGAAAAACCCCCATTGTTATACTCAGTGACATTAGAAGTGTTTCACCTAGAAGTAATAATTTCCTGTACTTAATTTTTTGGCAATGTCTTACATCATGAACGAAACAAAAACATTTTCAGAAAATTGTATTAACATTTAAATAAAAAATTTATTATACTCCATTCACTTTCATAAACTATCCCGGTTGGCCATGATTTTGATCTATCAAGTTTTTTTTTACTTAAAACTGACGCAGGTTGGCACTCGTGAAATATCGGCAATCTCAAAATAATTCTCAGAGATGTTGCCAAATGCCAATGCCAATTTCTACTCTCAATCTCAACATAATCATCAGGCTTGGAATCTAAAAATGCCGAAGGTAGTTTTGAAGAAGCAGAGACAAAGTATCGGGAAGTGCTATGTAGAATTGAAATCTACTTTTTCTGATAGTAACCCTGATAATTTGAAATCATGCATTTACCACAAGCTATCCAACATTTCCAACCGCAACCACAGCCAAACATTAACGTCAGCTTGTCTGAGAAAGTCCATATTTCGACGAGCAATATAGGGACGTGCGTTGTCTTGCTGAAAAAGGACTTCTGGACAACCATTTAAATGAGGCAGTAGAGTGGTCGGCTACCATGGCTACTTCCCCAAACCATAACCTCATCATTTATGTGTACATGTCAACAGCAAACGCAAAATCGCGTCGCTCTCCACGGCGGTGTGTTATCCTGACATAATTTATGTAACAAGTTTTCCAGTTTATTTCCGATATTTCATTAGATTTCTATTTCAAAATAACCAATTATGGATCTATGGGAGATGAGTCGCCAATATAAGGGGCCTGTAACGTTCTTCGTTTATCTGAGGATCTGAAATATCATCGCTTGTAGGACCGGACGTTGTCGAAAGACCCTCCCAGAGCAAATGTAGATTATATTATTCACAGCTTACTGCTGGTTTTTCGTTCCTTTCTTGTTTTAGATATAATAATGACGAAAAAGTTATGTTTCAATGAAAAAGATGCCATCCATGTTCTCTAAACAAATTCCAATTTCACTACACTTATATGGGGGGACAGAGTTTTTGCTGAGGTTTTTATCTGTGCTCTTGTATCATGCGTAAAAATGTATGGTACCCCGTTTACATTTCCTCTGCTAACACTGTGACATACCAAAGAATGTAATGCTCGTTCTCTGAAGAATATATACTGTGACGAGTACGGCCCTGTCTATTCTAGAATGTGCCTGAACACTCTAGGCGCGTATGAGTCACCCTCTTTCGAGAGTCTTCCGGTAATTGCTGGAAACCAGACGGACGATATAAGGGCAGGCGCGGAGCAGCACAGGGACCAATTCAGCAGTGATTCGTAGCGGAAAGAGTTCAGTGAAAATAAATTAGTGTGGATATAAATTGTGAACAGACTTTGATAGAAATAGTTGTTTAGTTATTGGAACAGTAGTGTGTAAATAAGTGTAAATAAATAATTTAAATATTCTAAACGTTTTGATAAACGAAGAAAACGTTACAATACATTTGTCCATATAAAATACACACCCATTACTGTCACAGCAGTACAATTAACACGAATGCTAATTTCTCGAGAGACAAACCAAGACCTCGATAGGATTGGTGATAATTCTGACACAGTCGAATCCAAAGAATTTTTCACATTTACCTACCATTTCTTTTTATAGTGAAAAAAGAAACCTGTAGAAGAAATAAGAAAGAACGAACGACTAGTTCTGACTGCAGATATTCGTTCAGTTAACCACAATCATTACATTGAAACAAATGTCCAAGTAACATGGTGGCTACAGAAGAATTCGAGGTCCCACTGAAAAAAATTTATCGGAAAAAGCAATGTAGACAGAAGTTTCTTAGGATTGCGTAATAACGGTAGCCCCGAAAGATTTCCGACTTTAAGATCTGATAGCAATAATGTCAGAGCTTTAAGATGCCTCTTTTAAATTTTCGATTCAACTCTATTTCAGCTGAATACAGTCTATCATACGTCACTAAAAAAATAGGTTTCATTGAGAGGCTTACCTTGCTTGTCTCCAGTGAGCACCCAGATCTTGATCCCCGCTAGAATCAGGTTGGAAATAGTCCTGGGCACGTCGTCTTGCAATTTGTCCTCGATAGCGGTGACTCCCACCAGGATCATATCTCTCTCGATCTCCTCGTAAATGGCGTCGAGCTGTTCGTCCCTCCCCTCGAGGGCTATGGCCGCCTGCTGATGCCTCAGCTTCCAGTTGTTGAAGAAGTCTTCGTCCAAGTCTCTAGAGGCCAGACATAGGGTTCTTAAGCCCTCGCCGGCAAATTTCTGCAAATGAAGTTGTTTAAATGGTTCGATTGACTGTTTGTGTCATGGTAGACATGATATTCGCAATTTCACCGGATGTTCTACTCCACACAAGAAATTTTGACAGATTAATCACTTAGAGAACACATTCGTAAATAGTTCGTAAAAGAATTCATCATAAAAATATCTCCCCCAAGTATCAGATATTCTCAAGACAGCAGAGAATATGGAGTTGAAATTTATCGATTGATGTAATAAATTATGGTAAATGTGTCGTATATATATTATATATATATATATATATATTGATTAGGGCCGTATTTATAGTTGTTCCTTGAGGCTTCCTTATACTGAAGGCCGCCTTGAATTTGCTTTTCTATGTTTCTATGCAAACAAACTTTTATTTGTTTCCATAGAAAAGCAAATTCAAGGCGGCCTTCAGTATAAGGAAGCCTCAAGGAACAACTATAAATACGGCCCTTAGATATTTGCATCAATGTATGCTGCGTATTTTCTTGAATGAAAAATCTGCAATTGGAACTAGCTAATCTCTCATAGTTCGGAAGATTGGGGCCCCAAAGTTCTAAATTGATACATTTTCAGATAACTTTTGCAACCAAAAATCAATCACCCTTTTCTTTTATACAGGGCGAATCCTTGAGTTGTACATTAATTTTAACCATAGATTCCTCTCATCAAATGAAACACTTTTTTCATTTATGATTTTTTTAGATTCGGCTCCAGCAAAAAGATACGGGCTGTTTAAATTTACAAAAAAAAAAAACAGTTTTTCCTTTGTAGCTTTGATATGGTAACTCCAAATGAGATGAACTTCGGTGTGAAGTTTTCTATAACTATTACACATATTCTTCAGCAATCACTTTCATCCAACTTCAAACAGTTTCAGAGTTATAGGCTCACCGATTCATAAAACTATACGAAATTAGCGTGAAGAATGCAGATAAAGTTCATCTCATGTCATTATAAGAATCTTCAATCATTTTAAAATACTTAATTATTCTTTATAATTTCTCCTAAAACGCACCCTTTTGCAGATATTCAACGTTGAATATTATAAAATCGGATAAAAATTCGAAAAATTTCCTTATATTTATGGATCCACCCCTGATCTAGTAGAGGAAGTAATTTAAGCTGGGTTCACGTTTATCTGGACCATAGAATACACATAAATATTCATCTATTTTGCACAGAACTAATTTAGGTATATGCTATTTCGTGATCATACCACAGACCTAACCATAACATTCATAGACAGAAAAATATGTTATTATAAGGCTAGAGAATATTTTCAGGTTAATTGATTGATTTCATATCCTAATTCATTTATAAATTTCGTGAAAAAAGTTTAATTATGGAGTTTTCAATATGAGAATGGGCGAGGATGGAGTTGTGTATAATCATATAGTGGAATTAAATTGGATATTGCATGAACATCAAGTTGAAGATGAGTGTTTCAAGTCCAGTGTAGTGAAATGTTTTCCTTGCGATAATATCGCAAAAAGCACCAAATTATTAGAATTGAGCGAGTAAATGAATTTTTTCAATCTTGTTTCTTTGAATCTCAAACCTTGGATTGGTTATTCTCCAAAAGAAATCACCGTAAGAGATATCTGTGGTGAACTTGCAAACAAAGCGCAGGAGTGTATTAGCACATTGAGAAATGTTTAAGTGCTTATAACTTTTTACGTGAACCGAATCTGGAAAAATGGCAAATGTCAAAAGTGTTTTATTTGATGAGAGCAATCTATGGTTAAAATTAATGTACAACTTAAAAACTCACCCTGTATAATCCACAAATCATCTTTGAACCCTCACTCAACTAGCATCTAAAATGTCATTCAAGAATAGTTAATATTTAATGACAAATTATTGAAGATATCAGATAAGCACCTAACATCTATTCCTTCGAATTTCTACTACACCAAAAATGAATTAACATGACACAATGACGAATATCCGTCGACAAATCAACAAATAGTCCACGTTGATCAGAGCTAATCATCCAATACATCTACACCCAAGAAGCGGTGCCGAAGGAGAATGGTTACTGAAGTTTCATAGTTGTTACCGATCATCAGACCAGTACCTTGTAAACGGCAGAATAGATAGTTATGGCCTGTTAGACGGAATACTGCAGTATTAAACTACATACAGCGCCATCTGCCATGATCAGCTTACGAATCCTAACCCTCAAGTGCAGAATACTTTGATGAAAATCAGGCAAGTCGATCAAAGTGTTGTGTTCGTAAGATGCTCTTAGGAGATTGCACTGTATGTAGTTTAATACTACAGTATTCTGTCTAACACGTCAGAAGTATCTGGAGTTCTATTCTGCGGTTTACAAGGTAGGGTGGTTTGAAGATCGGTAACAACCGTAGAACTGCAGTGATCATTCTCCTTGAAGACCGCTCGTTCGGTGAAGATGTTAAATGGATGATTAGCTCTGATCAAGGTGGATTTTTTTGACTTATCGACTGATATTCGTCCTTGTGCCATTTTAGTTTATTATTAAACTAGATCTCTTTTCTCCATTAACCATTATTCGATCAAAAATGAAGTTTGGCATTGGCGCAATTTAATCTATAGGAATTCTGTGTATTCGCCAAAGACAGCTGGAACGAAATACTTATCAGTCATATATACTCCAATCACTTTAATGAACTATCCCGGTTGGCCATGACATTCTGACACATTTCACTGTGTATATTTTGAAAAGGTTAGGTTATAGTAATTTTCCTGTCAGATAACTATGCAACGTTGTCCCCTCTACATAGAGGTCGTAGTAATTACGTTTTTTTCAAAATGTTAATTTACTTTGGGAAAATAATGAATTTGAGAAAATATATGTGAATTCAATAATTCCAAAGACCTGGCGAATGTTGAAGAAACTTTTTTCTTTGTTGATATTGGAAATATTTCAGATATATAAACATGGTTGGAAGATTCAGTTATGCTATTTTCTTGTTTCGAAATCAAGAATCGAGTGTTGAAATTATACTGAAAAGTAATGGATAGAGTAGTCCGTTACTTTGTGATAGTTTATTAAAAAAAAAAAAATTAAACTACTCAAATAACCCTGCAGTGAAACTTCTAAACGATCAGGCAAATCTATGGAATGGGGGGTTTTTCCTGTATTTGGGTTATTACTGCAAATGCAAATTTGAACATAATTATTATGGGTTTGATTCATCATTTTCCCAAATTACCTTCAGAAAGTATTCAAAATCAGATATCAAAATGGAGGTTTGGGATTTGCCAGGCATACACGAAGTGACAACGGTGTTTAGTAAAATAGCTTTTTCTGCTATAGAATAATGAAATATATATTCTTATTCTGTGGTACATACGTGTTCTTTGTAAATAAAACCAAACAATTTCCGATAGCGATTTGTCAGTAATATGACAATATGACAGTCTGTGCTCTTCTTTTTCTATTCCTTGGTCGTTGTCTTCTACTCTAACCAGATCGAAGTATAGCTATCTCTGTGTTCCTAAGCAAAGTAACACATTTGATGTTCTTTTCTTTCCGAGAAAGCTGAATTCGACGTTGCCATATCGTGCACTCAAGACAAATCCCTTTAAAGGTTTTTCATGAAAATTACTGCATTTTCGTTCAAAGGAAAAACCCCCATTCCCTACTTTTCGAAATTCTCAAGAAATAAGTCTACAGAAGACATGTAAATACCTTGTTGCACAACTTGAAACACTCCAATATGAAAATGTAGTAGTACTACAAAATCTGTGTCACCTTAAAAGAACTAACTCAATTCACAAAGTTCTTGGGAATCTATGTGAACAATCACATACGTCGAAAATGTTGGATAGCTTGTGATAACTTATTGATTCCAAATTATCAGGGTTACTATCAGAAAAAGCAGATTTCAATTCTACACAGCACTCCTGATACTTTGTCTCTGCTTCTTCAAAACTACCTGCGGCATTTTAAGTTTCCAAGCGTAATGATTATGTTGAGATTGAGAGTCGAAATTGGCATTGCCATTTGGCAACATCGCTGAGAATCATTCTGACATTGCCGATATTTCATAAGTGACAACCTGCGTTTAAGTGAAAAAATTAAATACCTAAATCATGGCCAACTGGGATAGTTTATAAAAGTGAAAGGAGCATATATGTAAGTCCGTCAGGGATTATAAGGCAGTGTTGCCAGACCTCCCTTCAAGATCAAGAAATAACCCATAGGTTGAATGGTTGTCTGGTATCTTCAATTTTTTTCATTAAATATCGAATATTCTCGCAAGAAATCTCCACTAATCGTTTTGTTAAGGTTGAAACTATAACTATTATGAATTATTGCAAACGAAAAATTTACATAATAGAGAGATATTGCAACTTTTGAATAGCGCAAGCGTTATGTTATTACGGTGCGCTAAAGATAACGTTTTGGTGGTTAACGTGGATCTAACGGTCGTTCCAAAAGTATAAGTATTGCTATACGTTTTTGTTACCGTTACGTTAGTTATCAGTTTGTTTGGTTAGGTTATGTGAGACGTCAGATTTTTGTGTTACAAACTCACGTTTAAACTCCTAAATCTTAATAACTTGCATTTGTGCATTAGTTTTTTGATTCTGGACAAAATGAAAATGGAATCGGAAGCGAAAGTTCAGCTGGTTCTAATGCAGGAGAAGTGGAAGTAGTAATATTGCACAATATATTTGGCATGGTTCAAACTATTCCTAATTTAAAACACCGGCTCATGTTGCTTCCAAAAGTATTTCTTGATTCGTGAAAAAGTAACAAATACCTATATATGAAAAAAAATTGCTGTGGTAGCACTAATAAATCTTAATGTCTAATATCAGTTGTGTGTAAGAGATATTATAAAATAGATTTAAAAAATCTGAGGAAGTTGTGTAATTAACACCAAAAAGCAGCTTCTCCACGACAGTGATCGGAGCCAGAAGGACCCGAAGCTTAACGAATCCTTCCGATATAGAATAGCGCAACGTAAATTGCGGCTCGCAATTTTCCGTAAATAACGTTAGACGCTAACGCTATTAACGTCGCGTTATTCTGAAACTGAATCTGCGCATGCTTAGATGTCAAAAATAACGTATGCGCTAATAACGTCACACAAATTTGACACTGCAATAGAGAGATATTGCAGTGTCAAATTTGTGTAACGTTATTAGCGCTAACGTTATTTTTGACATCTAAGCATTCGCAGCTTCAGTTTCAGAATAAAGCGACGTTAATTGCGTTAGCGTCTAACGTTATTTACGGAAAATTGCGAGCCGCAATTTACGTTGCGCTATTCTATATCGGAAGGATTCGGGTCCTTCCGGCTCCGATCACTGTCATAGAAAAGCTGTTTGGTTTTATGGTTTTTCGTTTTTTGGTGTTAATTACACAACTTCCTCAGATTTTTTGAACCTATCTTATAATACCTTTTACACGCAACTGATATTAGACATTGAGATTCATTACTACTACCACAACAATTTTTTTATATATAGATATTAGCTACTTTTCCAATAATTAAGAAATACTTTCGGAAACAACATGAGGGGTTTGAAATTAGGAATACTTTGAACCATGCTAATTATATTGTGCAATATAAGCAGTTTCACTTCTTCTGAAATAGCACCAGCTGAAATTACCACTTCCCTTTGTCCAGAATCGAAAAACTAATGCAGAAATGCAAATGATTAAACTTTAGCTGCTTAAACTTGAGTTCGTAACACAAAAATCTGACGCCTCACATAACCCAACCAAACTGATAAAGAACGCAACGGTAACGAAATCGTGTAGCAATAGCACTACTTCTGGAACGACCGTTAAATCCACCGTTAATCACCAATACGTTATATATAGCGCACCTTAATAACATAACGCTTGCGCTATTCGAAAGTTGCAATATCTCTCTTCTATCTCTCTATTTACAAAAAAAAACTCACGTTCAAATGCTCCTGCGTCACGTGCTTGATCTCGTCGTTCCCTTTCTTCAACCTCTCGTAGATGACGTTATCCGCCCCTTTACAATACAGCCTCAACACGCCGTTCCTCCTCAATATCACAGACATCCGCTTCCTCACGTTGTTGAAATCCAGGATGCACAGCAGTTCGTAAACC
Source organism: Myrrha octodecimguttata (assembly GCA_958510865.1). NCBI lineage: Eukaryota > Metazoa > Arthropoda > Insecta > Coleoptera > Coccinellidae > Myrrha > Myrrha octodecimguttata. The sequence goes on along the minus strand of OY294061.1, from coordinate 53,727,584 downwards.
TCCTTAGTGCCCATAACCTCGATCGTGATGGTGTTCGGGGTGCGTTCCCTGAACACGAAACCGAAATTTCTCGCGGCCGACACCAGCGCCTCCTCGTCGGGCGACTGCGCCTGGTATTCCAGCTTGCCGTCCGCCTCCTCCGACATCACGGTGTGGCACAGAGCGAGGAGGCGAAAGAACGCGAAGACGTCTTCGTTCTTCTTGCGCACGGCGTCCAACAGTTTCTTGTCGTAGAATTTGAACTCGGGTTCGTAGTCGGGGTTGAACGAGAAGTCCAGGGACTCGGAGTCCGCGGTTATCTCGACTATCTCTCCGGTGCGCGAATCGACCACGTCGCCGTACGACTTGCCGCCGATGGAGCACTTGTTGAAGGTCATGATGTTCTGGGTTAGGGTGCCGGTCTTGTCGGAGAATATGTATTCGATTTGACCTGTTAAGATTAGGTTATTAGAGCTTTGCCTACTACCAGGGTAGCGAGTCTCGAAAATTATAATGAAACAGAGGTCTGGCCAAGACGAAACTCTACGTTAATCTAGATAAGTTTAGAATATAGTCCGCCAGTGGAAGGTTCAAAACCTCAGCGCCATGCCATATCAAATGAACGACTATTCTTTTGCGCAGGTTGTGTAAACCACACCGTACCGTATAAACCACAGAATAGATAGTTATGGCCTGTTAGACGGGATACTGCAGTATTGAACTACATACAGCGCCATCTCCCATGATCAGCTCACGAATCCTAACCCTCGATTGCAGAATACTTTGATGAAAATCATGCACATCGATCAAAGTGCTGTGTTCGTAAGATGCTCCTAGGAGATTGCACTGTATGTAGTTTAATACTACAGTATTCTGTCTAGTGTACGACCGAAGGTCATTTTTTGGCCGAAGCCGAAGCCGATTGTTCGGTTCTTGGCATAACCTTCGGCCGAAGCCGAAGGTTGCAAAAATAGCTGCAATTAAAAGTTTGAGACGAAAATTTGACTCAAGTATACATAAGTTTTTATAATTAATGTATTATATCATAAAAGTATCATATTTTCTCCTAAATTGCATAATTTCTCACTGTCTCTCTGTCTGATAACATTTTTTTCAATCAATCGAATTACTTTTCCACATTTCAGAGATTTATGGAGTTTGAAATGTTTGAATATTAAACCATCTTTCCACACCGTATCGTAAGCTGCTGAAAGATCCACCAATAAAAATCCATAGCATTCATCAAATAAAATTTAATAACACAACGAAAAGTATTTTCTGAATTTAAATATTATATTATTTAATATTCGAAGTTAAACAGTCTGATATTATATGACAAAAATAAAAGTTTTTCAGCATTCTCGCCGATCAGATTTGCTCTTCGGTCATCATATAAAGGGTCTTTCAATAGGGACGGGTCGATGTTGGCAGCCTGTGGCGGCCATGTTGTTTTAACGTCGTCTTTCTAACCTATATTTTTTTATTCAGTTAGTAATGCCAAATCACCATGGCAAGTTACACGGTTGAGCAACACGTCCAAATGTTAAAAATGTATTACCATGTTCGTTAGTGCAAACGTTACGTGCATTGCGCCCATTTTACGGCAGACGAGGTGGTCCTTCAAAGTCGACTCTCCAACGTTTGGTGGCCAACTTCGAATCGACCGGTTCAATAAACAATCTGCCAACACCCGTACGTGCAAAGACCGCCAGATCGGCCGAGAACATCGCTGCTGTCCGTGATAGTGTGCAGGAGAACCCGAGGCAGTCAATTCATCGACGTTCACAAGAACTCGGTCTTTCACAAACATCAACGTGGCGCATTTTGCGTCAGGACTTAGGGCTGCACCCGTACAAGATTCAACTCACTCAGGAGCTCAAAGTTACTGACCATAGGCAACGCCGTTCGTTCGCTGATTGGGCTACAGTGTGTTTGGCAGAGGACCCCAACTTTGGCAGAAAAATCATTTTTTCCGACGAAGCGCATTTCTGGATGAATGGCTATGTGAACAAGCAGAATTGCCGTATATGGGATGACAACAACCCACACGAAGTTCACCAAGTAGCCATGCATCCACAAAAAGTGACCGTATGGTGCGGACTTTGGGCCGGCGGTGTTATTGGTCCGTACTTTTTTGAAAACGATGTTGGTGAGGCCATTACCGTCACAGGCGAACGGTACAGAAGGATGATCACCGATTTCTTTTGGCCCAAATTGGACGATCTACACTTAGACGACATGTGGTTCCAGCAGGATGGCGCTACGAGCCATACAGCGGATGCCACCATGGATCTTCTGCATGAACGCTTTGAGGGCATGGTTATCTCTCGCAGAGGTGACGTGAATTGGCCACCGAGATCCTGCGACTTATCACCTTTAGACTTTTTTTTGTGGGGTTTTCTTAAGTCGCAGGTCTATACCAATAAGCCACAATCGACCGATGCCCTTAAAGTCAACATAGCTCAGGCTATCGCTGAAATTCAACCCGAACTATGCGGCAGAGTTGTTGAACATTGGACAACTCGAATTCGTGCCACCGTGAGAAGCCGCGGCGGACATTTAAACGATGTGATTTTCCACACATAATGGCATATATAGCTCTTTCAAATAAAAAAAAAAAATCGTTAAAATCTCACACACGGCCTTTTTTATTTCATGTCAAAATCGACCCGTCCTTATTGAAAGACCCTTTATTTGACCGGCGGCACTGAATAATTGTTCGCTAGGAACACTTGTAGGAGGAGCTGATAGGTATTTCTTTGCTACTATTTTCAAATGTATGTATGGACAGAAGTCCCAATACTGAAAAATATCAGCATTCCTCAGCATTAAAGGTTCTTTTAAGTAAGACGTCAAATGTTCTTCAAATAACAGTATATCACCGTTTCCTGAATAATCCAGGTCAGTGTCTATCAAGGGCATTTTGTCATGGGTATCCCATAAATCTTCTGTCGGTGATATATTTCCAGAAGAAAGATTTGATTTTATACAGGAGGATCCAGGTTCACTAACATCGACATCCATATGATCTCTTTGGTTTGTTGCAGTCATAGCATAATTAAGGCTTAGAAATTTCAAAATTTCAGTCTTTGAATTTGCTACTTCGTCACTAGTCAAATACCTTGTTTTGAATCGTGGATCGATAAGAGTGGCAATTGACAAAGGTAAAATATTCTTTGCGTAAGCAACTCTCCTATTGACAGACTCACATATGCGGCTCTTGAGCTGTCTTATATCTTCAGAGTCTTCATCTTTCTGAGCAAGTTTTGCATTTAACATGGCAATTAATGGTATTATTAAAGATACTGAGGAAGAATCGCTCGAAATATCAATGGTCGCCTGATAAAAACACTTCAGTACCATTATACAATTACTGATTTGTATCCATTCATCTGCAGTTGGAATTTCTATTCCTCCACGTTCAGTCATATACAGGGTGATTCATTAAGGGTGGCCACCGGCCGTATCTCGGAAACCGTTCATCCTATAACTTCCGGAAAAAAATTCTAATGACAAAATCGGCCCCTAGAAAATGATTAAAAATATTTTCAAGTTCGTAGTTCCCAACTAGAGGGCGCAATCTATCACTTGTAAAATATAATCTCATTTTTTACGAAATATTCTCCAGCTAACAGTGGTAAAGAATAATAAAATAAGAAAATACTCTTCCTATTCAACAACTTTAGTTCGAGTAATTTTTCTATATTTCCTTTTTTTTAGTGATGGGATGGAAAAACTTTTCTTCACAAAAAAAACACTCTTATTTCTGTATGCGTGAACCGATTTTCACGTGGTTTGATTTTGTTCGAAGGCCATTAAAGGCAGATCACAGAAAAATATGACAACAAAATACCGGGTGATCCAATTAAAAACTATAGGGTGTTTTATGTCACTTCACCCTATTTGCGCGTTTTACTGGAGAATTTCAAATGCAATGCTATGATTCTAACCGACTGAGAATAAGCTAAACATTATCACCTATTGACTTGTTAAAACCGAAGACAGATACCTCCAGTCATTCCGAAGATATTAACATTTTGGTAAATTTTGATAAGTGTTCATCAACCCTGTGAAATTCAGGAGGAATTGAGTTATTTCATCATCTAAACAATCAAATGAAATAAAAACTTATCAAAAATATATGTCACTCACAAAACAAGCTGATTTAGATCCAGTAAGCTTTGGCGTTACTGTTTATTCTCGGTTTCTATAGCTGTAAAATTTATTTAGGTCGATTGCAAACTACTAGTTTATGAGGCCTCATTATTCAAACGGAGAAGCATATGATATGCTTAATGTTTATGCTGAATGTTTAGAAAATGCAGTAGCTGGAAGGGAATACCCGATACGATATCCTGAAAGACGTCGTCATTCCAGAAAAGTATTCAAAATATTGACACGAAGACTGCGACAAACTTGGAAGGTTCAAAATGTTGGGAGAACAAATGGAAAACGTAGAAGCCGTAATGAGGATAATATCATAAAAGTTTTGGCTTATGTTTATACTGAATTACATTTAAGCATCCGAAAAATTGCAAGTGATTTGGGATCGAATTATTCGCTAGTTCAAAGGATACTAAAGGACCATAAACTGCATCCGTATCATGTTGTCTTGCACCAAGAATTGAAAGAGACGACAGGACTTTTGCATTTGGTTGAAACAAATGCTTAACGGCGAACCTAACTCACTTCATAGAATATTATGGACTGACGAGGCTACTTTTTCTAGCAATGGTAAAGTAAATTTACACAACAGCCACTACTGATCATCTAACAATCCAAATTGGCAAAGATAAGTCAATAATCAGAATCGCTGAAGTGTTTACGTGTGGTGCGGAATTTTTGATGGAACAGTTTTCGGACCATTTTTCTTCGATAGTATCTTAACGGGACAAAGGTGCTTGAAATTTTAACGGAAAATTGTCGAAATCTTTTAGAATATATTGCTATTCAAATCAGGTTAGATATGTGGTATCAACAAGATGGTTGCCTGGCGCATTATGCTGCTAATGTTAGGGAATAAGATACCGTCTTCTCAAAGAGGTGGATTGGACGAGGGAGTATTTTTCCAGCAAGATCACTCGACCTCACAGTATTAGATTTTATTTTTGGGGGAGAATGAAGACTTAGTTTTCCGAATACCCTCAACTACAAGTGAGGACATGAAAAATAGATTTCGACAGGCAGCTGAAACTGTGACCAGTATCAACTAAAGAAAGACTTAATTTATGTATAGAAAAAAATGGTAGACATTTTGAATATATGAAATGATTATGTATAAGGGTTGTTTTTTGTTCAAATATTTTCGTTGTTGCTAATTTTTGTTTCATTTTATCGTATTATTGTTATTTCATTTGTGTTTAGTATTTTGCTGCGTTGTCATGACGACTAAAGTCACTTCCTTGTTGTTTCAAGCTCACAGGGTTGATGAACACTTATCAAAATTTACCAAAATGTTAATATCTTCGGAATGACTGGAGGTATCTGTCTTCGGTTTTAACAAGTCAATAGGTGATAATGTTAAGCTTATTCTGTCGGTTAGAATCATAGCATTGCATTTGAAATTCTCCAGTAAAACGCGCAAATAGGGTGAAGTGACATAAAACACCCTGTAGTTTTTAATTGGATCACCCGGTATTTTGTTGTCATATTTTTATGTGATCTGCTTTTAATGGCCTTCGAATAAAATCAAACTACGTGAAAATCGGTTCACGCATACAGAAGTAAGAGTGTTTTTTTTTGTGAAGAAAAGTTTTTCCATCCCATCACTAAAAAAAAGGAAATATAGAAAAATTACTCGAACTAAAGTTGTTGAATAGGAAGAGTTTTTTCTTATTTCAGTATTTTTTACCACTGTTAGCTGGAGAATATTTCGTAAAAAATGAGATTATATTTTACAAGTGATAGATTGCGCCCTCTAGTGGAGAACTACGAACTTGAAAATATTTTTAATCATTTTCTAGGGGCCGATTTTATCATTAGAATTTTTTTCCGGAAGTTATAGGATGAACGGTTTCCGAGATACGGCCGGTGGCCACCCTTAATGAATCACCCTGTACAGATTTACAGCAGTTTTCTGTTCTACAAGTCTCTCCAACATAAGGTAAGTACTGTTCCAACGAGTTTCGACGTTTTGTTTAAGAGCGTGTTTGGGTAAATTACACGTTTCTTAAAATTTATCAAGATATCGCGTGGCTTGTTCACTCTTCTTAAAATGTCCCACCATTTTCCGACATTTCCTAACTACTGCCATTATATCTGTGTCTTTGAAAATTACATCGTGAATAACGAGCTGAAGGGTATGAGCCACACAACCAATAGAAATGAAATTTCCATGGCGCATGGCTGCAATCATGTTCGGGGCATTATCACGAATGCCCATATGTATCTTCTCTTTTATTTTAAATTTGCTAAGAGTTTCAGTTATTTTTTCTGCAATATATCGCCCTGTATGATCTTCTTCCATTACACAAGCTGCCAGAATCACTTTTTTCCTTTTAGAACCTACAATGCAATGTGCCGTGACACTCAAAAGTGAACAAGTCTTTGTTGGATTACTCCAAATATCAGTGGTAAAACTGATCCATTCAGCCTTTTCTAAAAGAACTGTTACTTTTTTCTCTATTTTTTCATAAGTGGCTGGCATTAGAGATGTTCTAAAATATTTCTCTGACTTTTGTTTGTACCTTGAAGGTGTTTGAGGATCTGCAAAACTTAGTCTGCGAAATGCTTCTCCTTGAACGATGTTGTATGGTAGCATGTCAACAATGATGAGGTCCATAATGCATTTATCTATTCGCATAGAAATCGGATGATTATCAGGCCATAAAGGTGAAATTAAATTAACTCCTGAATGTATCCCTAATCGTTAATCTGGTGGTAATGATGCAACCTCTTACCCCCTATCTATTTATTTCAACTTTACAATTAAAATTGCTATTTACAAACACAAATTTAGGTACAGTGAATCTGAGATCCGGGATTCGAAGAAGCACTTATCTTAATAGTAAGGATCCGACGGTATGATCCTCCAAAATGCAGGTATTATGCAGGTAGTCCAATTTCAAAGAGATTCCATCCAGAGTAAAGTCCAGAATTAAGATATTTCAGCAATAATCAGCCTCGGTATAAAGGTATTCCAGTCATAATCAGCTCCAGTATTAAGATAATCCAGTAATGATTGCTTCCAGTACCAAGATGATCCAGTCAAACTCTGGGTCCGGTAGTAGAATATTCAAATGGGCATTAGTCCCAGTAAAAAGATAATTCAGTGGGCAACAGCCCCGGTATAAAGATGTTTCAGTGGGCGATAGCCCCGGTACAAAGATGATTTAGTGAGCGGTAGCCCCGGTACAAAGACTGCAAATTTAAAAACTATAAGATAGTGCTTGTAACACGTGATCTCATTCCCAGCGACTCTAGACGTTATTGAAACAATTTACAAGTTAATAAATACGAGATGAAATATCTAGAACTCAGGAATAAGAGCACGTTATTCGATAATAAGAATGAGATAAGAAATCAAATGCACAATATCATACAAAGGAAAATGTTAAGCTGTGTAACCTGCATGGAATGAAAATAATCAGAAATCACAATCTGGCATTCACAAAAGCAAAAATATTGGTCGGGATATACGTAGTACTTACCGCCTTTTGAATAGACGTCTTATAAGAAACAATAAAACTTCAAAATTCCACGATGTTAATGGATTACAAAGTTCGTTAATTCGTTAAACTCTAGCAAGGTGTTGAATCTCCAACTTCTTCGCACCGAAAGAGAAAGAACTTTCCATCGCCTGGACAGAGTTGAAAGGGTCGCGCATGCGAAACAAAGACTCAACCGTCAAAGCGAAGAGCGTTTTTTAGCGACCGATCGTATAATTTCAGTAAGGCGTTTTTGCTTGGGATCGGAATTGAAATTATTAGTATGACGTATTTTCGCGATGGAAACTGAAATCGACAGTGGAGCGTTTTGTAACGTTACAAAGGCGCTACTTTTTTCTCCAATATATCTGGTAAAGTAGATTGTTTGAAATCTTTTAGGGATGCTCGATTCACGGTCTCTGTTTTTTTAATTTTTATCGAGCTTTGATAGTTGACGCTGGCTTGAGAATAGAAATTTCATTCATTTTCATGGATTTTTTCCAAATGGTTTTTTATATTAGTTATAGTCTGTTTCTTTGCCTGGGAACTGCCGAGGGACAACGATTTACGGCATATTTTGCAAGTTGCTTTAGAGTCGTTCCTTTCGAAATATTCCCAAATCGGATTTTTTTCTTTTGTGGCCACAGGTGCCATTTTATTAATTTGAATATGTATCTGGAATTAACAGGGAAAATATAAATGATAATGGAAATCAAAAATGCGAATTCAGCAACAAGTTTTGTTAATTCATACTTTATTTAATTTAACTTAAAAAAACGAAGAACAAATTTTATTATGAATCATACATTCAGATAAATAGGTGAACGTCAGAAAGACATCTCTCATTGCTGAGGCGATGTCATAAAAATGTTATCAAACTTCCTTCAAGCTCCTGAAAGTTTTACCACAATTACGCAAGTAGGCTGCCGACTCCTAGAAAAAGAACTTAACCCGTAGGTGCTATTCCTGCTACAGCTAACTCTCATTGACATTTCAATTCCTACTTTCAGAAGTCGGTAGTCCACTCGACTCGATTTTTTTTCAACGCTCGTTAATTTCTTATATCGAATTGTGCACTTGGTTTTCAGTGGGGTAAGTTACGCGAACAATATATCCCTGAATCCGTGAATGTTCTGAAGTACGTCATTCTATTTAAATAAAACTTCAATATTTACCTCCAAATTGATTCAATTCAAAATCACTCATTAACTTTATCATTTAACTGATCATTCTCCTTGGGCACTGCTTGTTCGTTAAATGGATGATTAGCTCTGATCAAAGTGGATTTTTTGTGACTTATCGACTGATATTCGTCCTCGTGCCATGTTAGTTTAATATTGAACTGGATCTCTTTTCTCCATTAACCATGATTCGACCAAAAATGAAGTTGAAAAAAAAAACGACGGAAAGAACGACTATTCTTTTGCGCAGCTAGGAGCCCGGTTTGGTTTTTCCATGATTGACCCGTTGGAAATATCTCTGTACCTGTATTGGTTTATGTAAAACTGTAACACATTTTTTGAGGCAGTTGCAATCTCAGCATCTGATGAAACTACAATGTAATGAAACGCGTCATGTGTTTATAATAAAGTAGAAATCAACCACACTTGTGTCTTTTAATTGAATCTACTTTATTTTAAACCGATATGGTCTAACGTACCTCAAGTTTGGATTGCAACTGGGGAAATTCTCACTTGGATCGCGTTCGCGCATCGAGGAACTGGAGACTCCCCACCAACCTTCGCAAACGAACAGTCGTTTATTTGATACGGCATGGCGCTGAGGTTTTGAATCTTCCACTGGCGGACTGTATTCCCAACTCATCTAGATTAACGCACAGTCTCGCATAGTGCCGAGTGTCTTGGCCAGACCTGTATATCGATTTCACTTACCCAACTCCTCGTTTAACGTTGTCGTCCTCGCTTTGGCGTGCGTCTTGGACGCCTCGTGGTACATCTGCTCGTCCCAGTTGATGAGGAAACTCTGCACAAACCGTATCACCTCTACAGAGACGTAGAGGGATATGGGAACCACCGTGTTTAGCACGATGGCGTAGGAGAAGAAGACGAGTAAAGCTATGATGGTGGCACCGGCCAGCGGGTCCGAAGGCACCAGCGTGTCCCAGGGCAAGAACTTTTGAAAATACTGTCCCACCAGAGACTCCCATATGCCGCACGCGACCATACAGAAAAGGCACATTGACAATAAGAAAAATACTATCTGAAATAAAGAGAATAAACCATATAGAACGCGTAAACATTGCTACAAGTTCGGGTAAATCAGTGAATTTTCCGGCTGCGAAGATTTTGATTAGATATTCGCATCAATGTATGCAGAGTGTTTGTTCTCTTAAACAGAAAATCTGCAGTCGGGGGCCCCAAAATTTCTTAATTAGTGGAATTTCAGGTCACTTTATCAACCATAAAAACGATCATTTGGTTCTTTTGTATACTCCATTCAATTTTATAAAGTATCCCGGTTGGTCATGATTTAGGTCTATCATGTTTTTGTAAATAAAACCAAGGCAGGTTGGCGCTCCTGAAATATCGACAATGACAAAATAATTCGACGCGAGCTTACCAATTTCTACTCTCTTTCAATAACAATCCAGCTTCAGCCATAATAAACTAATAAATTAACATTTCGCTTTGATTGTATTGTATTGAGCCTTAAGTAGGTAGTCATGTTTGAATTGAACAAATTCCTTAACGAATAATTTCAAGAGTTATATATTTCGTGGAATTGTTTCGATAGGAAGTAGTACATTGAAAATGAACTTGGTATATCCTATGTTGGCAGAACATTGAATTTTTATGCACGAAAATAACATGAATTATACAGTATCTCGTTCAATGCTATTTTTTCCAATATTTTAGGAATTGCTTTTTTCTGGGAATTGAATATTTGAGTTGACTTCAAAGTATGTCCATAAAACAAAATTCCATATCTTGCTTTTGACTCGAGTACTGCATGATAGGTAGTTTTCATGGAGAATTTATCCAGATATCTTGTCATTACACCCAAAGATAACAGACTGAAGCTAAGCTGCATTCCAGTTTAGAAATATGTTGAATCCAATCCAGTGTATGTATGATTCACGTAGATTTCCAAGACCTTTGTAAATGGAGTTAGTTCTTTTGAGGTTAACTGTGACACATCAGGTTTCGAAGTACTACTACATTTTCATACTGGGATATTTCAAGTTGTGCAACAAGGTATTTAAATGACTTCTGTAGGCTTATTTCTTGAGAATTTAGAAAAGTAGGGAATTCGAAGTAACGGACTACTCTATCCATCATTCTTCAGTGAAATTCCCAAACACTCGATTCTTGATTTCCTTACAAGAAAAAAGCATTACTGAATCTTCCAACCATGTTTACATATGTGAAATATTTCCAATATTAACAGAGAGAAAATTTCTTCAACATTCGCCAGGTCTGGAATTATTGAATTCCATAATATTTTCTCAAATTCATTATTTTCCAAATATAGATTGACATTTTGAAAAATAAGTAATTACTACGACCTCTTTGTAGAGAGGACAACGTTGTGTAGTTATCTGACAGGAAAATGACTGTAACCTAACATTTTCAAAATATACACGGTGAAATCTGTCAGGATGTCATGGCAAACCGGGATGCTTTATAAAAGTGAATGAAGTATACAGTGCGCGTCAAAATTATGGAACAAATTCATTTTCTCAGAAGAAAAATATTTGGCAACAAAATACTGAAACAGGTCAATTTTTGTTCCACTTTTACCAAATTTATATGCATTTTTGGATTTCTGTTGCACCCTGTGCCATCCCCATCAACCAGTTACATTAGTTACTTCAAAGAAGTTTTCAGTATGTGCACTTTGTCATGGCTCATTTACTTTGAGACGATGGTACCTGATGAAATTTGTCACTGAATGAAAGTCGACCATTACAGTTTTGTTCATGTACAACTTTCAACCCTCTAACGTGAAAAATTAGAATGTGTGAAACACATTTTACACAAACACACAGTTATGATCTTAAGTAAATATGTTATTTGTACGTTTCTACTGAAGTTGAAACTTTTCGATAAAATGTTTCACGTACTAATAACATACCTACTTAAGATCATAACTGAAGCGCAGTGTTTCGCACATTCTAATTTTTCACGTGAGGGGGTTGGAAGTTGTGCATGAACAAAACTGTAATGGTCGACTTTCGTTCGGTGACAAATTTCATCAGGTACCATCCTCTCAAAGTGAATGAGCTATGATAAAGTGCGCATATTGAAATTCTCTTTGAACTTGCTAATTTTACAAAAAAAAAATTTTTCTTGAAAATTTCTGCACGCCTGTGAAGAAGATACAAAGACCTTGCCAAAAAAGTACCACATGACCTACTTTCCCAATTCAAAAACTTTAGAGGGTTGATGTGGATGGCACAGGGTGCAACAAAAATCCTTCAAAAATGCATAAAAATTTGGTTGAAGTGAAACAAAAATTGACCTGTTTCAGGATTTTGTTTCCAAATATTTTTATTCTGAGAAAATGAATTTGTTCCATAATTTTGACGCGCACTGTATAGTCCACAAATCATCATTGAACCTTCACTCAACTATTAGGGGCAATTTCTTGAAAGAATGGTTAATATTTAACGAAAAATAATCGAAAATATCAGATATCCACTTAACCTTTATTTCCCGTTTTGCATTCACTTTGAAAATAAAGTCTGGCATCGGTGCAATTTATTCGGTCGGAATTCTGTGTATTCGTCTATGACGGCTGGCGGAAATATTCATCAGTCATATACGTTCGAAAGTGTTGTTACCAAACTTCACTTCAAGATTGGGAAATAATCCGTAGAAATAGAGGTTAAATGGTATCGTAGATTATTGAAATGAATCGCCACTAATTGTTTTAAGGTTGACAGATAATTTGTGCACTATATAGAAGCAGTGGGTGATGGTTTTTATGATGGAAAGTGATCTGAAGATATATCATTTTAGAATTTTGGGGGCCTACATCTTCCAAGCTATGATAAACCACTTAGTTGGTATCCAACAACTAATTATTACCACACTTGAATCTGATCACATCAGTATTTCTTGAGATATCTGGGAAGCAACCCAAAACGTTTGAGATGCATATAACAACGAAACTGTTGAGTGAATTTTACCAATTAACGAACTGGATATTCAGGAAAATTTTTAGACTCTAGCGAGTTCCCCCTTGAAAGTCAGAGCACATATGGACAACCAGACAGAATAGACGACTTCGGCCCAAATTGCCAACCCACAATTTTCTTCACTAATTTACTATCACTGGGGAACGGAAATTTCTGGACAGATTCGACATCGTAAGGTTCGCGTTATTTATAAATATGCCTCGGCTCCTCAAACAAGATAATTCCTTCCAAATATAGGTTTTTTGTTAGGCTGAAATTTGAGTTGGGATTCCTGATTTCATGTTAATAGTGTCACATTCATAAAGGAACGCGCGTGAAAACACCGATGGATTCCCAGCGATGGCTGCGCCGATGGGCGACGTATGGCAACATTGCGTTCTAGCTCCGCGAGGCGTTAGCAGTGGCTAGGGACGTTCCGTAACGAATCTGTACTCTTCGAACGACTACATTTACGCAGGCAATTTAAGGTAGAATCTATCGTTTTATGATTCCATATAGGGTGGGACATGGCTAATAAAGGTTTGATAATTACTGAATATGGATTATTCTTGATTACAGTTCAATATTTTCGTTTGGAAGTGGTAAAAATATATCTGAAATACGTTTTCTGACTGATAGCCCTGATCGAGATCTGATATTTATGCTTTGTTATCATCCTCTTCATCATTTTTGACATACCAAACTGATTGTACGTCGTTCCGAGAGCGATGGCGGCGGACTTGATATCGAAGAAAATGGGAAAAATTCAAATACACGTGAAATACTTTCTGGGTGTTGGCCCAGGTGAACACCTGATTCTTATGCTTTGTTATCATTCAGTTTATCATTTCCGATACTCGAAACTGATTGTACGTCGTTCTTAGAGCGAGGGCGGCGGAATACATATTGATGAGAGTGGAAAAAATTCAAATACACGTGAAATACTTTCTGGGTGTTGGCCCGGGTGGCCACCCGATATTTTTGCTTTGTTATCATTCACTTTATCATTTTCGATACACGAAACTGATTGTACGTTGTTCCGAGAGCGAGGGCGGCGGACTACATATTGATGAGACTGGAAAAAATTCAAATACACGTGAAATACTTTCTGGGTGTTGGCCCAGGTTGGCATATGATATTTATGATTTGTTTTCATTCACTTTGTCATTTCCGAAACACGAAACTGATTGTACGTTGTTCTGAGAGCGAGGGCGGCGGTCTACATATTGATGAGAGTCGAAAAAATTCGAATACACGTGAAATACTTTCTGGATGTTGGCCCGGGTAGCCACCCGATAATTATGCTTTGTTATCATTCACTTTATCATTTCCGATACACGAAACTGATTGTACGTCGTTCTGAGAGCGAGGGCGGCGGACAATATATTGATGAGAGTGGAAAAAATTCAAATACATGTGAAATACTTTCTGGGTGTTGGCCCAGGTCGGCATATGATATTTATGTTTTGGTATCATTCACTTTATCATTTCCGATACACGATACCGATTGTACGTCGTTCTGAGAGCGAGGGCGGCGGACAACATATTGATGAGAGTGAAAAAAAACAAATTCATGTGAAATACTTTCTGGGTGTTGGCCCAGGTCGGCATATGATATTTATGCTTTATTATCATTCACTTTATCATTTCCGATACACGAAACTGATTGTACGTTGTTCCGAGAGCGAGGGCGGCGGACTACATATTGATGAGTGGAAAAAATTCAAATACACGTGAAGTACTTTCTGGTTGTTGGCCCAGGTGGCCACCCGATATTTATGCTTTGTTATCATTCACTTTATTATTTCCGATACACGAAACTGATTGTACGTTGTTCCGAGAGCGAGGGTGGCGGACTACATATTGATGAGTGAAAAAAATTCAAATACACGCGAAATACTTCCTGGTTGTTGGCCCGGGTGGCCACCCGATATTTATGCTTTGTTATCATTCATTTCATCATTTCCGATACACGAAACTGATTGTACGTCGTTCTGAGAGCGAGGGTGGCGGACTACATATTGATGAGAGTGGAAAAATTCAAATACACGTGAAATACTTTCTGGGTGTTGGCCCAGGTTGGCATATGATATTTATGCTTTGCTATCATTCACTTTATCATTTCCGATACACGAAACTGATTGTACATCGTTCTGAGAGCGAGGGCGGCGGACAACATATGGATGAGTGGGAAAAATTCAAATACGCGAGAAATACGTTCTTGGTGTTGGCCCAGGTGGACACCTGATTCTTAGGCTTTGCTATCATTCACTTTATCATTTCCGATACACGAAACTGATTGTACGTCGTTCTGAGAGCGAGGGCGGCGGACAACATATTGATGAGAGTGGAAAAAATTAAAATTCATGTGAAATACTTTCTGGGTGTTGGCCCAGGTCGGCATATGATATTTATGCTTTGTTATCATTCATTTCATCATTTCCGATACACGAAACTGATTGTACGTCGTTCTGACAGCGTGGGCGGCGGACTTCATATTGATGAGGGTGGAAAAAATTCATATACACGTGAAATACTTTCTGGGTGTTGGCCCAGGTTGGCATATGATATTTATGCTTTGCTATCATTCACTTTATCATTTCCGATACACGAAACTGATTGTACGTCGTTCTGAGAGCGAGGGCGGCGGACAACATATGGATGAGTGGGAAAAATTCAAATACGCGAGAAATACGTTCTTGGTGTTGGCCCAGGTGGACACCCAAATCTTAGGCTTTGTTATCATTCACTTTATCATTTCCGATACACGAAACTGATTGTACGTCGTTCTGAGAGCGAGGGCGGCGGACAACATATTGATGAGAGTGGAAAAAATTCAAATTCATGTGAAATACTTTCTGGGTGTTGGCCCAGGTCGGCATATGATATTTATGCTTTGTTATCATTCATTTCATCATTTCCGATACACGAAACTGATTGCACGTCGTTCTGAGAGCGAGGGCGGCGGACAACATATTGATGAGAGTGAAAAAAATTCAAATTCATGTGAAATACTTTCTGGGTGTTGGCCCAGGTCGGCATATGATATTTATGCTTTGTTATCATTCACTTTATCATTTCCGATACACGAAACTGATTGTACGTTGTTCCGAGAGCAAGGGCGGCGGACTACATACTGATGAGTGGAAAAAATTCAAATACACGTGAAGTACTTTCTGGTTGTTGGCCCAGGTGGCCACCCGATATTTATGCTTTGTTATCATTCACTTTATTATTTCCGATAAACGAAACTGATTGTACGTTGTTCCGAGAGCGAGGGCGGCGGACTACATATTGATGAGTGGAAAAAATTCAAACACACGCGAAATACTTTCTGGTTGTTGGCTCGGGTGGCCACCCGATATTTATGCTTTGTTATCATTCATTTCATCATTTCCGATACACGAAACTGATTGTACGTCGTTCTGAGAGCGAGGGTGGCGGACTACATATTGATGAGAGTGGAAAAAATTCAAATACACGTGAAATACTTTCTGGGTGTTGGCCCAGGTTGGCATATGATATTTATGCTTTGCTATCATTCACTTTATCATTTCCGATACACGAAACCGATTGTACGTCGTTCTGAGAGCGAGGGCGGCGGACAACATATGGATGAGTGGGAAAAATTCAAATACGCGACAAATGCGTTCTTGGTGTTGGCCCAGGTGGACACCTGATTCTTAGGCTTTGTTATCATTCTTTTTATCATTTCCGATACACGAAACTGATTGTACGTTGTTCCGAGAGCGAGGGCGGCGGACTACATATTGATGAGTGGAAAAAATTCAAATACACGTGAAATACTTTCTGGTTGTTGGCCCAGGTGGCCACCCAATATTTATGCTTTGTTATCATTCACTTTATCATTTCCGATACACGAAACTGATTGTACGTTGTTCTGAGAGCGAGGGCGGCGGACAACATATTGATGAGAGTGAAAAAATTCAAATACATGTGAAATACTTTCTGGGTGTTGGCCCAGGTCGGCATATGATATTTATGCTTTGTTATCATTCACTTTATCATTTCCGATACACGA
Organism: Myrrha octodecimguttata; assembly: GCA_958510865.1. Lineage (NCBI taxonomy): Eukaryota > Metazoa > Arthropoda > Insecta > Coleoptera > Coccinellidae > Myrrha > Myrrha octodecimguttata. The sequence goes on along the minus strand of OY294061.1, from coordinate 53,710,777 downwards.
AACCGATTGAACGTCGTTCTGAGAGCGAGGGCGGCGGACAACATATTTATGATAGTGGAAAAAATTCAAATTCATGTGGAATACTTTCTGGGTAGAATAAATATCATATGCCAACCTGGGCCAACACCCAGAAAGTATTTCACATGTATTTGAATTTTTTCCACTCTCATCAATATATTGTCCGCCGCCCTCGCTCTCAGAACGACGTACAATCAGTTTCGTGTATCGGAAATGATAAAGTGAATGATAACAAAGCAAAAATATTGGGTGGCCACCCGGGCCAACACCCAGAAAGTATTTCTCGTGTATTCGAATTTTTTCCATTCTCATCAATATGTTGTCCGCCGCCCTCGCTCTCAGAACGACGTACAATCAGTTTCGTGTATCGGAAATGATAAAGTGAATGATAGCAAAGCATAAATATCACATGCCAACCTGGGCCAACTCCCAGAAAGTATTTCACGTGTATTTGAATTTTTTCCACTCTCATCAATATGTAGTCCGCCGCCCTCGCTCTCAGAACGACGTACAATCAGTTTCGTGTATCGGAAATGATGAAATGAATGATAAAAAAGCATAAATATCATATGTCGACCTGGGCCAACACCCAGAAAGTATTTCACATGAATTTGAATTTTTTCCACTCTCATCAATATGTTGTCCGCCGCCCTCGCTCTCAGAACGACGTACAATCAGTTTCGTGTATCGGAAAAGATAAAGTGAATGATAGCAAAGCATAAATATCATATGCCAACCTGGGCCACCACCCAGAAAGTATTTCACGTGTATTTGAATTTTTTCCACTCTCATCAATATGAAGTCCGCCGCCCTCGCTCTCAGAACGACGTACAATCAGTTTCGTGTATCGGAAATGATGAAATGAATGATAACAAAGCATAAATATCATATGCCGACCTGGGCCAACACCCAGAAAGTATTTCACATGAATTTGAATTTTTTCCACTCTCATCAATATGTTGTCCGCCGCCCTCGCTCTCAGAACGACGTACAATCAGTTTCGTGTATCGGAAATGATAAAGTGAATGATAACAAAGCCTAAGAATCAGGTGTCCACCTGGGCCAACACCAAGAACGTATTTCTCGCGTATTTGAATTTTTCCCACTCATCCATATGTTGTCCGCCGCCCTCGCTCTCAGAACGACGTACAATCAGTTTCGTGTATCGAAAATGATAAAGTGAATGATAGCAAAGCATAAATATCATATGCCAACCTGGGCCAACACCCAGAAAGTATTTCACGTGTATTTGAATTTTTTCCACTCTCATCAATATATTGTCCGCCGCCCTCGCGCTCAGAACGACGTACAATCAGTTTCGTGTATCGGAAATGATAAAGTGAATGATAACAAAGCCTAAGAATCAGGTGTCCACCTGGGCCAACACCAAGAACGTATTTCTCGCGTATTTGAATTTTTCCCACTCATCCATATGTTGTCCGCCGCCCTCGCTCTCAGAACGACGTACAATCAGTTTCGTGTATTGGAAATGATAAAGTGAATGATAACAAAGCATAAATATCATATGCGGACCTGGGCCAACACCCAGAAAGTATTTCACATGAATTTGAATTTTTTCCACTCTCATCAATATGTTGTCCGCCGCCCTCGCTCTCAGAACGACATACAATCAGTTTCGTGTATCGGAAATAATAAAGTGAATGATAACAAAGCATAAATATCGGGTGGCCACCTGGGCCAACAACCAGAAAGTATTTCACGTGTATTTGAATTTTTTCCACTCATCAATATGTAGTCCGCCGCCCTCGCTCTCGGAACAACGTACAATCAGTTTCGTGTATCGGAAATGATAAAGTGAATGATAACAAAGCATAAATATCATATGCCGACCTGGGCCAACACCCAGAAAGTATTTCACATGAATTTGAATTTTTTCCACTCTCATCAATATGTCGTCCGCCGCCCTCGCTCTCAGAACTACGTACAATCGGTTTCGTGTATCGGAAATGATAAAGTGAATGATAACAAAGCATAAATATCATATGCCGACCTGGGCCAACACCCAGAAAGTATTTCACATGTATTTGAATTTTTTCCACTCTCATCAATATATTGTCCGCCGCCCTCGCTCTCAGAACGACGTACAATCAGTTTCGTGTATCGGAAATGATAAAGTGAATGATAACAAAGCCTAAGAATCAGGTGTCCACCTGGGCCAACACCAAGAACGTATTTCTCGCGTATTTGAATTTTTCCCACTCATCCATATGTTGTCCGCCGCCCTCGCTCTCAGAACGACGTACAATCAGTTTCGTGTATCGGAAATGATAAAGTGAATGATGACAAAGCATAAATATCATATGCCGACCTGGGCCAACACCCAGAAAGTATTTCACATGAATTTGAATTTTTTCCACTCTCATCAATATGTTGTCCGCCGCCCTCGCTCTCAGAACGACATACAATCAGTTTCGTGTATCGGAAATGATAAAGTGAATGATAACAAAGCCTAAGAATCAGGTGTCCACCTGGGCTAACACCAAGAACGTATTTCTCGCGTATTTGAATTTTTCCCACTCATCCATATGTTGTCCGCCGCCCTCGCTCTCAGAACGACGTACAATCAGTTTCGTGTATCGAAAATGATAAAGTGAATGATAGCAAAACATAAATATCATATGCCAACCTGGGCCAACACCCAGAAAGTATTTCACGTGTATTTGAATTTTTTCCACTCTCATCAATATGTAGTCCGCCGCCCTCGCTCTCAGAACGACGTACAATCAGTTTCGTGTATCGGAAATGATGAAATGAATGATAACAAAGCATAAATATCGGGTGGCCACCCGGGCCAACAACCAGAAAGTATTTCACGTGTATTTGAATTTTTTCCACTCATCAATATGTAGTCCGCCGCCCTCGCTCTCGGAACAACGTACAATCAGGTTCGTGTATCGGAAATGATAAAGTGAATGATAACAAAGCCTGAGAATCAGGTGTCCACCTGGGCCAACACCAAGAACGTATTTCTCGCGTATTTGAATTTTTCCCACTCATCCATATGTTGTCCGCCGCCCTCGCTCTCAGAAGGACGTACAAAAAGTTTCGTGTATCGGAAATGATAAAGTGAATGATAGCAAAGCATAAATATCATATGCCAACCTGGGCCAACACCCAGAAAGTATTTCACGTGTATTTGAATTTTTTCCACTCTCATCAATATGTAGTCCGCCGCCCTCGCTCTCAGAACGACGTACAATCAGTTTCGTGTATCGAAAATGATAAAGTGAATGATAACAAAGCATAAGAATCAGGTGTCCACCTGGGCCAACACCCAGAAAGTATTTCACGTGTATTTGAATTTTTCCCATTTTCTTCGATATCAAGTCCGCCGCCATCGCTCTCGGAACGACGTACAGTCAGTTTGGTATGTCAAAAATGATGAAGAGGATGATAACAAAGCATAAATGTCAGATTTCGATCAGGGCTATCAGTCAGAAAACGTATTTCAGATATATTTTTACCACTTCCAAACGAAAATATTGAACTGTAATCAAGAATAATCAATATTCAGTAATTGTCAAACCTTTATTAGCCATGTCCCACCCTATATGGAATCATAAAACGATAGATATTGCATTCTTCCTTAAATTACCTGCGTATATGTAGTCGCTCAAAGAGTACAGATCCGTTACGGAACGTCCCTAGCCACTGCTAACGCCTCGCGGAGCTAGAACGCAATGTTGCCATACGTCGCCCGTCGGCGGAGCCATCGCTGGGAATCCATCGGTGTTTTCACGCGCGTCATAAAGGATATGTTCCGCAAATCAACTTGGTTATTTCGGTTGCTGGTTTTCCGTTCTGTAAATATGAAATATTCGGTTGGTTCCTGAAAAAAAGGGTAATTACGGAATTTAATTGATGAAAAAGCAATCTTTCTGTCACCAGAATATAGACATATTAAGTCTATGCACCAGAACGACAATCAATATTTTATGGTAACATATCCACAGCATAGAACAATCTTTATTTACATTATAATCCATAGACCATACCTAGTAATTTTTCCATTGTTGATTGTTGGCTCTTCTATGTGCTATGGATCATAAAGTAAATAAAGATTGTTCTATACTATGGATATGTTACCATAGAACATTGACTGTTGTTCTGGTGACAGAAAGAACGTTTTTTCATCAATCAAAATCGGTTATTAACCTTTTTTCAGGAACCAACCGAATATTTCATATTTACGGAATGGAAAAATGGCAACCGAAATAACCAAGTTGATTTGCGGAACATGTCCTATATAAATTTGACACTACTAACATGAAATCAGGAATCCAATCTTAAATTTCAGCCAATTTTGAGATGATCTTAACAATACCCTAAGAAGGAAATTATCTTGTTTGAGAAGTCGAGGAATCTTTTAAGGATATTTATAAATAACGCGAACCTTATCATGTCGAATTTGTCCAGAAATTCCCGTTCCCCAGTGATAGTAAATTTGTGAAGAAAATTGTGGGTTGGCAACTTGGGCCGAAGTCGTCTATTGAATATAATCACGGATTTTTCAACTTCGAGTCAAACTTAGTTGTTTAAGAAATCAGCAAATAACAGACATTTCGGCAAAATGATAACTTTCCAGTTCCCTAGAACAAGTCCGTAAAATATCATCTGAATGAATCTCCTTCACTTTGTATCTTCCTAGAAAAACCCTTTGTATTAGATATCGTAAGGTTCGAAGAATTTTGTTCGAAAGCTTTAAAACGAATAGAGATAAAAACATGAATTCTCGGTGATATTTCCTTATCGAATAACAATACGAAACGAAAACTCACCCCTATAATTAGAAAATTAAGTAGCCTATCTATGCTAGTCCTCTTGAACTTGGTCTTGCCGCTGTTCTGCATTAGCTTCGTGTCTTTGCCGGCAAAGACAACCACGCCATAGCACCAGTTCGTGTTCCTCAACACGCATCCCCTCAGTACGATCTTGTCGTTGTCCAGAGAGAACTGCTTGTTCATGACCGTCAGCACCCCTTCGAACTTGTTGAGGAGGTTGTTCGGGGGCTCGCAGATGATGTCGCCGTCGAACCTGCCCAGCAGGTCGTTGTCCTCCCCCATGACGGCGGTCTCGACAAGGCATTGGCGGCATTTAAGGTTGGTCTCCCTGAAATTTTTTTTTTCGAGGTTACCATATGAGTCTTGGCCTTCAAAAGCGATAACTCATTCAAGAACTCATTATTTGAAATAGAGATAAGCTTCAATTTTGTTTCCTTGCACCTTCTTAGACACAGCACTGTTGAATCGAAGGAAAAAAAGTTCGAAAATTGAAACAAATAAAATGATATTCATACGCAAGCATTCGTTCAATTAAAATCACTCATCTACTCCTACTAAATCATAAATTAAATTAGCAAATAAAAGCACCTGTAAACAAACAACGTGAGTTATGATAATAACTCACTAACAAATCAGAAAAGAGAGGAAAATCGATGAAGTCAACTGTCCCCTGTTCGGACCGAGGGAGGGAAAAGAACCTACAAGGATTGATGAGTTTGCAGGGAGTATTTATATTCCTCGCTAACGAAACGAAAAAATTTAATTTTAAATATGTATTTCTCAAATCTTCGAAAAATTCTGATAACCATCGACCATTTTTCTGTACTAGTATCTCTTAGTAGTTATTGCTATAGTCGTAGATAAAGTATAGTGTTCATGTAATGGTCATAACTCACTTGATAAATTACTCGCTTGCGGCTTGCTCTGCAGACTTCATGTGCATGAGTAATGACCTACATTACCGCACGTTTGCTAATATACTCTTAATATACTCCTATTAAATTATATATTCAGTATTAAAATGCTAATAAGCAATCAGTGGTAGTGAGTTATAATAACTTACTATAATGAATTGGAAAAGACTGGGAAATCACTTAAGGCATAGGTCCTTCTCCTTTTTACTTTTATCATATTTATTGTTAGTCTAGATAAAGTACAATATTCAACGAGCGATAATGTAATAGTCATAACTCACTTGGTAAATTACTCGCTTGCGGCTCGCACAGCAGACTTCATCTGCGTGAGTGATGACCTAACGTTACGGCACGTTTAATAATATACTCTTTATATACTCCTATCAAATTATTTATTCAATATTAAAATGCCCATAAGCCATCAATTGTAGTGAGTTATAATAACTTACTATAATGAATCGGAAAATAGTGGGAAACCACCTAAGGCATAGGTCCTTTTTCTTTTTACTTGAATCATATTTATTCTTATAGTCTTAGTTGAAGTTTAGTATTCAACTTGCGGTAATGTAATGGTCTTAACTCACTTGATAAATTTCAGCACCCGCCCACGAGTCGCGCTGCAAACTTCATCTGCGTGAGTTATGACCTACATTACCTTTCGTTAAATAATATACTATTAATATAGACAATTACTCACCCGTCCAACTCTGAAGTTTCTATATAACACAGACCGTTGGGTTCGCTGCTTGTTAGCAACAGAAGATCAGCGGCTACGAACTGATTGTTGTCCATACGGATGACATCTCCCACTTGGACGTTGGACCATCGCTCCTGTACTAGTTTACCCTTTCGGACGACCCTGGATTTCCTATTATTTACATGCGAGTCCGATATATGTCTTTGCTGAAAGAAACAAGACAACACTCAATCATCTGCTGTATCAAACGCTTCCGCTTAAATAATATGATTTATCCATCATAACTTGATACATAACCTCGAACGTCAACTACGTACATGTCAAATTTTGACATATAACCTCAAATGTTGGTTGTGAAAGTTCGGTTCCAATAGGATTCATAGATAGGGGGGTTGCGCAATAAGTAAGTTTTAAGACAGGAGGTACCCAAGGTAAGAGGGCGGTTGGCGGGAAAATGCGTTGGCAAGCCTGTTTAGTAATATAGGTTATTTTTATTGTTTTCTGTGATATAACAAGAAAATAGTGCGAAGAATCTTTCATATTTTATAGGATATGTATGGGTTTTCCAATAAGAGGTGTTATTTTGATATTCAAAGAAAAATGCCATTTTTCAATATAAATGATCAGATGTTTATTTCATTATAAAGAAGAAGCTATGCCGTAAATAGTTGAAAATAACATCAAGCAAATGACCACCACGACCACGCTTACAGGACCATATCCTTTAAATGAAATTTTCCAAAACCAAATCGCAAAGTGGCTGCCCTATGTCCTCGATAGCCTCACGAATTCCATCTTTGAGGTATTGAATCGACGCTGGGCTTCTCTTTCACGTGGCCCCAAAGGAAGAAGTTGAAAGGTGTTAAACCACAAGATCTCGGTGGCCAATTGTGATCACCTCTTCGAGAGATAAACACGATCCGGAAACTTTTCCCGCAAAAGATCAATGGTTTCGTTGCTTGTGTGGCACATAGCGCCGTCTTGTTGAAAGTGAACGTTGTCCAGATCAATACCATCCAATTCCAGCCATGAAAAATCATTAATCATCTCTCGATAGCGCAATCCATTCACCGTACCTGTTCTTCCAGCCTCATTTTCGAAAAAGTAAGGTCCAATGACTCCGCCGGACCATAAAGCACCAAACAGTCACAAGCTGAGGATAAAGAGGCTTTTCAACAATAGCTCTCGGGTTTTCCGAGCCCCAGATGGGACAATTTTGCTTGTTGACGAAGCCACCGAGGTGGAAATGGGCCTCATCACTCAAGATGATTTTTCAATGGAATTCCGGATCATTTTCATGCATTTCAACGACCAATCAGCAAAGACACGACGTTGTTGATGATCGACCGGCTTGAGTTCTTGTGTTAACTGAACTTTATAAGCCTTAAGACCCAAATCTTTATGCAAAATACGTTGTAATGACGTTTGTGGAATGCCTAATTCCGAAGAAAGACGAGGAATGGACAAACCTGGGTTTTCTTCAACACTTTCGGCTACAGCAGCAATATTCTCGGCTGTTCTTGAGCGACGTTACGGGTTTTATTCTTCACATCACTAACTTGTCCCAACAGCTCGAATTTTTCCACCAATTTCTTTATTGCGGTCCGACAAGGTGCTTCACGACGTCCCAAATTTTAACCATTTTTAAAGTGAATTTTAATAATTTCAATGCGTTGTTGAAGCGTGTATCGTTCGATTTTTATTAATGGCGTAGTTTCTACTTGTCAAATGTCAAAAAATGACAGCTTCAAAAGTGACATCTACTGAAATAGCGGTCTATTCAAAATAACACCTTTTATTGGAAAACCCTTTATAATCTTATTGCTCAAATGCAAACTAGAGTACAGATGCTTAAAATTGTTCAATAATCTACCCCAGAAAATAAAAGACATCAAAGTTACAAGCAGACCATAGTCTGATTTCTGTTTGATTCTTTATTGAATTCAGCCAAAAAGGATTCGTTCAACAATTTGTATTTAGAATACAACAGTGTTGTTTACATCATTCAAATATAGCTCGCCCACCAATGACGTCACAATATGGAGGACAAAATTGATTACATTACGTAACCCCTCCATTTACGAACCCTAGTTTTAAGCTAATTTTTGACAGATTCGATGGAATTATTCGACATTTGAAAATGGAATGTTTACAAGCACGATCTATTCACTCACTATATCGTCGTAGGCATCCTTGACAGCTGTCAACCCCAATACGCCAATTAGAGGCAGCGCTGTAGTCACCGGGGTCAGACTGCTGATGGCTGGAATTAGCTGCAGGACAAGAAGGCACAAAAAATAGAAGTTGGCCAATCGCTGAAATTGTTCGAACAAGTTCAGGGGCAGGAATGTGAGGAGAGAATACTTAGACGTTTTGATGTAGTTGTTCTGAAAAAAACAAACAAATATTTATCCTAATGGTACTACATTATTTTCCTGTTAAAATTTTGAATAATGTACTCATCAATCGTATTTTTGAAGTGCAGTTCAATGAAAAATTTATATACAAGTAATAAATTCTTTCGAATTAAATGTGCATTCTTAACAGAAACTTTTCAAATGACCTCTGCACCCAAACAAATCTGAATTAAATTGACCATGATTGTCAATGAATGGTTGGCTATTTTTATTTATAAATAGCTATTTTCATTCAAATCAATTCAGGCAATGAAAAAGGAACAAACCACTTAACAGTTCAATTCAACAAAGACATGTTGTGATCATTATCTACTTGATATTGAGTAAAAGAGAAAACTTTGCTCTGGTTCAAAAATCAACCGAAAGTTTATCCTGACAGTTTACGATTATTAATTAATTGTGATTTTTCAATTACAGATTCTGTTATAGGTTCTTTCTATTTTGAATTGAAAGAAACCATTTCAGAAGTGTGTTGCATATTCTAAATTATACAAGGTGTTCTTAAAAGATTGATATTTTAAATATAATCAATTTCATTCGACAAAAAAAGTTTTTTTTTTATTTCCATGCAACAATATGAATCCAATAATAAGTATGTCTCACTTACCGCATAACGAAACTGAGAATTGTATTGTTTATCATTAGCTCTAATTCTTCTTTGATTATCTGAAAAATTAAGGAAGGTTATGAAGATGAATCTTATATCATCAATATAAACCTTTGCTTATTCATAATACCTATGACTGTAGGACTGAATTATTTAGCAAATTTTCACTTGAAACATCTAGAAAATGTTTACCTACAACGGTTTCACTACAACTGTTAAAAATCGTGGGCTTGAAGGTTTACATTTGTAGTAAATCAGTACATATACTGATTGAATTTATTGTTTATTCAGTCTTTTCAATAATTCACTTCAAGTCAAATAACTAAGTTGTCAATAATGATTAATTGTCATTATGAAAGATGATTACTGAAAAATATATTCACACTTTACAATCAAGTCCCACACCTACTTGGAAATTATCAACTCTCTAGTCTTTGAGATGATATTGTATTGAAGATTGACCTGTTATGTAAAAGGATTTCTTTGCTAATTTATTGGAACAGAAAGGAATCGAATGCCAAATGAGCCCTGTTCAAAATAGACATTAAAAGTAAAACAGAGTCAAGATTCCCAAAACTGTCTTGCTGGAATGGCGGCACAGGAAGAAAAGTTTAGTTGTACCACTCGAAACATGATTTCATATAGGAATGAATACAAATATGAATCTTACCGCAAGGCACGTATCCCTTACGAAAATCTTTCGAAGAATGTGCACTCTGTTCCGGTACAGTACTCTTGTATCTCTTATTTCTCCTGAACAATTTACCGAAGACATTAACGATTGAATCTCTCAAATTCCAAGTCCGAGTTTGTCTGGAGGAAATACTGCTGGCATTGCTAGGTCTATCGATAGAATTACTAGGATGTTCCGATTGCAACACACTCTTTTCCGTTTTCTGTTTACATTTTTTTCTCGTATGCTTTCTATTAGGCGGTTGTTCGTTCTCATCGTATACCTCGAACACTTCCAACTCGTAATCCATCCTTCCGACGACAATATCATTTGATTTTCAATTAATGAATCATTTATTTAATTGCCATTACACCATAAACAATTAATAACCCAATTTCGGTATCACATAAGAGGCGAATGGAACGCCAGTTATCGTTTTAACATCCCTGGCTGGTTCCATAATATAGAGGATGGATTAATTCCTGGATTTATTACAAAAATCATTCATTATGTTACACTAGAATTTAGTTTTTACCAATAAAAACATTCGTAACACCTAATTAGATGTCACATCGGTGAAAACGACACAGAAAACGAATAACCTGACATAAAAATGTCAATTTTGACGTTTCTGTCGCAGAATATGTCGTCTGTTGAGTCACGGTGTAAAAATATGGATATATTGATTGGTGTTAGCGAACATAGGCGTCTCAAAGGTTTTTTTTTGAGGAAACGACCGGGATTACCGAGAGAAATCGAAGTGAAAATTAAAGAAAATCTAGACTTGCAGAAAGAGTTTTGGTTTCGAAAGGAGAAGAGACATGAAGCTTAAGAAGATAAACTGAATTTCAGATGTTAACACAATCGAGGAAAACACATACCTATGGCATTTCAATGATAGATTCAGGAATATATTGCCCCGTTCTGATAGCAATTTCGCTAAGTGCATGAATATACAGTTTCTTTCAACAGATGATGTATATAAAATTCTCAAATTATAAAATGAAGAAATCGGAACGGTCAAAATATATACGGAGCATACCCCTAGGTACCGACACAGCATAGACAAGTAGAATTTCGAGAGTTGTGTATGGTGATAAATTGGGAAGATAATATAAAATGACCTTGTACTTGTTGTTTCACCGATCATATCACAGTGTTTCGTTCCTTTTATAATCTGCTAAAACATACATACTTTCGGGAAAGTACTGCTTATCGTTGAGTTGACTCAACTGTTCCCTATATTCACGCGTACTTGATTAAGCGTCCTTTGTCATCCAGTTTATAGGGCGCTATTGTTTCAGTTATGTTATTCGATTTTTCCAAAGGATAATACAGTGCGCGTTAAAATTATGGAACAAATTCATTTTCACAAAAGAAAAATATGTGACAACAAAATCCTGAAACAGGTCAATTTTTGTTTCGCTTTTACCAAATTTATATGCATTTTTGAAGGATTTTTTTTGCACCCTGTGCCATCCCCATCAACCCTCTGAATTTTTTGAATAGGGAAAGTGGGTCATGTGGTACGTTTTTGGCAAGGTCTTTGTATCTTCTTTACAGGCGTGCAGAAATTTCCAAGAAAAATTTTTGTTTTTTGAAAAATTAGTTACTTCAAAGAGGTTTTAACTATGTGCACTTTGTCATGGCTCATTTACTTTGAGACGATGGTACCTGATGAAATTTGTCACCGAATGAAAGTCGACCATTACAACTTTCAACCCCCTCCATTTTTTTTCTCCATTGAGGGGTTCGTAGGGGTTGAAACAACTTTCAACCCCTACGAACCCTTCAATGGAGAAGCACAACTGCTTCTGAAAAAAAAATAATTCTTGTTTTCATGGATACTGCGACGAAGTTACCTGATGAAATTTTTCACCGAATGAAAGCCGACCATTATAGTTTTGTTCATGCACAACTTTCAACCCCCTCCATTTTTTTTCTCCATTTAAGCGTTCGCAGGGGTTGAAAGTTTTGCATGAACAAAACTATAATGGTCGGCTTTCATTCGGTGACAAATTTCATCAGGTACCATCTTCTCAAAGTAAATGAGCCATGACAAAGTGCACATACTGAAAACCTATTTGAAGTAAATAATTTCTCAAAAAAAAATTTTTTTCTTGAAAATTTCTGCACGCCTGTAAAGGAGATACAAAAATCTTGTCAAAAAAGTACCACATGACCCACTTTCCCTATTCAAAAAATTCAGAGGGTTGATGGGGATGGCACAGGGTGCAACAAAAATCCTTCAAAGATGCATACAAATTTGGTAAAAGTGAAACAAAAATTGACCTGTTTCAGGATTTTGTTGCCAAATTGTGCATCCGAAAGCACTGATAAGTGGTGAAAGATTTTCCTCGCTTTGGTCACCTATCAAAGTCTTAAATTGAACTTCAAGGCAGCAGTTTGATATAATATATGGAAAAAAATTGCAAATATATTTCGTCGTGTAGAGAAATGCGACCACGATTGAATAAGGAAATCTGGCGTAAGACTGTGGCTTGTGATGGTGCTTCATTACTTAAATTATATACAGTGAAAATTGTCGAACTCACATAGCCTACCGGCACACTAGGACTAAGCGACGTATGCTTTTTGTGAACTTCAACGTTTGAGCACACCCTATTTTATCAATGAGCGATTATTTCAGGAACGCACCTCGTACATCAAAGCTCCATCTTCACCTTTCCCGCTCGAAAAGCCCTCATCAGCGACATCAACAGCGTGTTAAGCGGAATAAAGTAAAACACCACCGATTGCACCAGTGATTCATTGATCGTAAAAAAACCAACCCCTGTAGACACGTCATTCTGTCATTCGACATACCATCGTCATACCCTTGACCTTTCGCGTCGTCCGATCTATTTTATTCATGAGTTATAATAATTTTCGATCAAGAGAGGATGCGCCTGAATCTTTTATGATCTATGCCTTGGACTTGTCGAGGAATCTAGGGCGGCCTCGGGAATTAACAGCTGTCGAACCGAGAGAGCTATTTTGAAACAGAAGTGCTTTTGTTTTCGTTGAAATAAAACTTCGTGTCGCAGTATCCATGAAAACAAGAATTATTTTTCTTCAGAAGCAATTTATGTAAAGGGTATTTCAATGAGGACTTTCGATTTGAATCAGGCGCCGTTTCTGCTGTTAAAATGACACATTAATTGTGACATGACAGATCGATAAGTGACATATTATGACAATAGAAGACTTCGGCCCAAGTTGCGAACCCACAATTTTCTTCACAAATTTAATATCACTGGGGAACGGGAATTTCAGGAGAAATTCGACATGATAAGGTTCGCGTTATTTATAAATATCCGTAAAAGATGCCTCGGCTCCTCAAACAAGATAATTCGTTTCAAATATAGTTTTTTTTCTTAGGCTGAAATTTGAGTTGGGATTCCTGATTACATGTTAATAGTGTCATATTTATAAAGGATATGTTCCGCAAATCAACTTAGTTATTTCGGTTGCTGGTTTTCCTTCCAAATATAGGTTTTTGATGAGATCATCTCTGATTGGCTGAAATTTAAGTTGGGGTTCCTTATTTCATGTTGATAGTGTCAAAATTATTTAGGATATGTTCCGCAAATCAACTTGGTTATTTCTGTTGCCGGTTTTCCACTCCGTAAATATGAAATATTCAGTTGGTCCCGGAAAAAAAGGTTAATTGCGGAATTTGATTGATGAAAAAACGTTCTTCCTGTCACCCGAAAGACAGTCAATGTTTTATGGTAACATATCCATAGCATAGAACAATCTTTATTGACTTTATGATCCATAGATCATAGAAGAAACAACAATCGATAATGAAAAAATTACTAGGTATGTTCTATGGATCATAAGGTAAATAAATATTGTTCTATGCTATGGATATGTTACCATAAAACATTGATTGTCCTTCTGGTGACAGAAAGATTGCATTTTCATCAATCAAATTCCGTAATTAATCTTTTTTTCGAGCAACCAACCGAATATTTCATAGTCACAGAACGGAAAACCGGCAACCGAAATAACCAAGTTGATTTGCGGAACATATCGTACATAAACTTGACACTATTAGCATGAAATCAGGAATCCCAACTCATATTTCAGCTTAACAAAAACCTATATTTGGAAGGAATTATCTTGTTTGATGAGCCGGGACATTTTACGGATATTTATACATAACGCGAACCCTATCATGTCGAATTTGTCCTGAAATTCCCCTTCCCCAGTGATATTAAATTTGGAAGAAATTTGTGGGCTGGCAACTTGGACCGAAGAAGTCTATTAGATATTATTGGAGTGTTTCTGACCTTTAAATAAAGCAGATTCTCTTACTCAAGGAAATATCCTTTAACTCCTTTGTTATAGATTGAGATTCCCAAAAAAATCGAAACTGATTCTTTTAACTAGTGGGCATTCTGAGACAATCTGCATGACTGTTTTCATCTTATTTTGTCGGTGTCTAGGATCTGCACCGAAGAAGGAGAATGGTTACAGCTATTTCGCAGTTTTTACTGATCTTCAGACCACCTCACCTTGGTAAGCCGCAGACTAAGAATCTTGATACTTATCACATGTCAGATGGAGCACTGCAGTATAACTACATACAACGCGCCATCTCCTAGGAGCATCTTGCGAATCTTAACCTTCGAGTGCAGAATACTTTGATCGATGTGCATGACGTTCATCTTTTTGCCGTATCAGGTCGCAGCATCTGCGATATTGCAGTTTACAACATCTGTCACGACTTGGAAACAGTCGGTTCATGAAGTTTCCCACAAGAAGATTGGATAATTAGCTCTGATCGGGGTGGAATATTTGATGATTTATCGAGAGATATAAGTCCTTGTGTTTATGTTAGTTTATTGTTACTGGATCTCTTTTTTCTCCATGAATCAATTCCTATCTTTGTTAGATGTTGGACGTTATAGTCAGTCTTGGGAGAAACACATGAACCGAGTGTTTCCAAACGTTATAAAATCCAATATCGCAGATGATGCGACCTGATACTAAAATTGGTTTCGTGCGTCGTTTGACATTTGTCATACGTTGGAGGTAAAACAAACCCACTTTCCCGCTTTGTTTATGTTATGAAGTACAGCATTTTCAACAATTTCAGGATAAATTCACAAGTTGAAATGATTTATATTCATAGAATTGGTAAATTACTAGGCCAAGTTATTGTGTCGTTGTGAAATTCAACATAAATACACCGAGAGACCAAAGAATACATTCGCTTTGTTTACATTGGCGAAAAGCGATTATTTCGAGATTTTACTGATTTTATTAATTTTACAAGTGAAATTTTGTGATAATGGATCTGATTAACTGATGTTAAATCTCAGATGATAATCATTCAAAACGATATAAATGAAAATTGCAGTATTTATTCTTGTCTTCTAAAGCCTAGAGTATCCACATCAGAGATAGCATTTATTATAGGTATAACTATTGAAAATGAAACAGTAAAATGTTTGGCTCATTTATTCCTGAAAATGAACAGCAGAATGAAATCCAACAAATGTATGGAATGGAAAAAACATGGGTTCCAGAGAACTTCTCAGTACTATTTCAAATAACGGTATATGTTGCAAATTATCAAATTACTACAATATTGGTCTGCAGTTGCTATGGCAGTGCTATCATAATCTTCAATTATATATTTATTATATTAAATATATGTTACAAATAAAATAATTCATATGAAATTTTTTCCTTGAACACCGATTTCGATTCATCCTCTAAAAATTCTTTACTATCCATATGAAATATTTTTTTATTATGCAGATGCAACATTAGGGCTTTCATAATCTTTAGTAATTGACTATAAGGTCAATTCGAAACATATTACAAACAACAAAATGTAGAAGTTCTATCCTTGAGTAGTCGAGCCACATCGGAACATGTTCGGTTGAGAACAGAGAAAGTTATCTGGTTCATTATTATTATAAAATGCATGCAATATTTTGACAAATCTATCACATAACGAATTGCCTTGATTGGCTTTATATATCATATAAAGATGCGAGTGGTAACCAATCAGGATAGGTTTGTTCATCATAACGCCAGCTATCGTAGTGTCGAGAAGATATAATTCTTGAAATGTGTATAACAAACACGAAATATTCTTATCATAGTTATCTCATAATGAGTCAACTTATTAAACAGAACAAATTGAATAGTCTAACATAATTCCTTAACCAGTGTGGAAATGCCTCCAACAAACTCTACTATAGTTTGTTACTTTGTCAGAACAGTTTTTTCAATTTATGGCGTGAATATAGGATGTTTGCCTTCTCTGGGATAGTCCACATAGTATTCTATTTCTTCTAATACCAGATAAAATTTAGGGGAATGGGTCAAAAATGCAAATATTCAAATATAAAGTTTACACTACAATATATCTGAAAAATGGGATTCCTTCGTCTCTCGGCGTATTTATGTTGTATTTCACAACGAAACAATAACTTGGCCTAGTTATTCACCAATTCTATTAATACAAATCATTTTAACTTGTGAATTTATCCTGAAATTGTTGAAAATGCTGTATTTCATAACATAAACAAAGCGGGGAAGTGAGGTTGTTTTACCTCCAACGTATGACAAATGTCAAACGACGCACGAAACCAATAAGATGAACGTCAAGATGCTCCCGGGAGATGGCGCACTGTATGTAATGATACTGCAGGGTTCCATCTGACAGCTTATATATTCAAGATTCTTATTATGCGTTTTGCCGGCGTTTTAGAGACGTTGGTGACAAAGGTAATAACAACTCACCTATAGATTGTTTCCTGGCACTTCGTACTGACTGTCTCGCCATATCAGTTAGGAACGTTGACTTCTTATCCGAAAAATCAGTAAAAAACCTATGTTACGATATGCTAATCTTGATCCTAAACGTAAGGCCACTTCATTCTATCCTAGGTCAGGTATACAAACTTCCGGTATCTCTATAAGGTCACTTAATCGATTTGTACAGGTCGTATAAAAAAAATTCCTTATGGTATACTCTAAAAATCAGACTGGCAAGTAGAAAGGTCAGCAAAAAATTGTAAAAATGGTCTTTTGCGCATCATTGTCTAGCGTGTTGGGTGTCTGCAGTCTAGAACCTCGGCGGGTTTGAAAATTGGCTTTCCTCGAAGTCTGAGTCGACAGGTTTTCCTCTGAGGGGAAAATTTGATGGCAGGATACTG
Source organism: Myrrha octodecimguttata (assembly GCA_958510865.1). Classification (NCBI taxonomy): domain Eukaryota; kingdom Metazoa; phylum Arthropoda; class Insecta; order Coleoptera; family Coccinellidae; genus Myrrha; species Myrrha octodecimguttata. The sequence continues at coordinate 53,693,465 of OY294061.1, read as the reverse complement.
GGGGCAACCATCGGTGCCGTGGTGGGCAGGTGGACCAGCCATGGGCCAATCTGAAACAAAAAAAAATTCATGAAATCTGCAGCCGAAATATATTTGCTGTGTTTATTGGAAATTGAATTTTCGAACAACGCTTCCGAGTAAAAACAAACAACGTAGAGCAAATGTAGAGTGTTTCAACAACAATATAGAAATGTGGAGCAAACCAAAAATTTTGAAACGGCATAAATCCAAGTTAGGTTAAACATGAGCTATCAAAAATTGGTCTTACGACATAACATTGCTCCAAATTTTTCTGCGCTGATTCATTTTCATCGTGACTTCGTGTGGGAAAAATATGGCTTCAGAAATACAAATAATATTGCTCTATTTTAATTTTGAGATTTGAGTGTAATTTGTTCGTAAGGGCTGGATTCTGAAGAATTTAGATGCATTTATTACATGATGTAAAAAACATGGTGTGCTCATCCGAAAAATGAGTGACGTTAGCTAGCAGAAAATACAAAGAGTTGTATATTCTGTGCTTTGAATTCGCATGTTAATTCGAAGCACAGAATATACAACTCTTTGTATTTTCTGCTAGCCAACGTCACTCATTTTCAGATGAGCATATACTCCATTCACTTTTATAAAGTATGCCGGTTTGCCATGACATCCTGACAGATTTCACCGTGTATATTTTGAAAATGTTAGGTTATAGTCATTTTCCTGTCAGATAACTACACAACGTTGTCCTCTCTACAAAGAGGTCGTAGTAATTACTTATTTTTCAAAATGTCAATCTTTATTTGGAAAGTAATGAATTTGAGAAAATATTATGTGAATTCAATAATTCCAAAGACCTGGCGAATGTTGAAGTAACTTTTTTCTCTGTTAATATTGGAAATATTTCACGTATGTAAACATGGTTAGAAGATTCAGTAATGCTTTTTCTTGTACGGAAATCAAGAATCGAGTGTTTAGGAATTTTACTGAAAAATGATGGATAGAGTAGTCCGTTACTTCGAATTCCCTACTTACTTTGAAAATGAAAACTACCTATCATGCAGTACTCGAGTCAAAAGCAAGATATGAAATTATGTTTTATGGACATACTTTGAAATCAACTCAAATATTCAATTCCCAGAAAAAAGCAATTCCTAAAATATTAGAAAAAATAGCATTGAATGAGATATTGTATAATTCATGTTATTTTCGTGCATAAAAATTCAATGTTCTGCCAACATAGAATATACCAAGTTCATTTTCACTGGACTACTTCCTATCGAAACAATTCCACGAAATATATAACTTTTGAAATTATTCGTTAAGGAATTCGTTCAATTCAAACATGACTACCTACTTAAGGCTCAATACAATACAATCAAAGCGAAATGTTAATTTATTAGTTTATTATGGCTGAAGCTGAATTGTTATTTGTTATTGAAAGAGAGTAGAAATTGGCAACCTCGCGTCGAATTATTTTGACATTGTCGATATTTCAGGAGCGGCAACCTGCCTTAGTTTTAGTTACAAAAACATGATAGACCTAAATCATGGCCAAACGGTATACTTTATAAAAGTGAATGGAGTATATCATGTTTTTTACATCATGATTTATTATGCCTCTATGATCGCATTCAGAAAACAGAATCTCTATTCTGTGACCATAAAAGAAACTTCCTCATTGGAATATTCGGAGAAGAGTGTTGTTTCTGTGGATGACTCAAAACCACGCAATCTTATGATTCCTATGTCAAGGTCGTTGGTTAAATGAATGATTTTCTTTCACGTCCATTTCCATTACCGCCTGGACGAATGAGATGGGGTGCGTTCCGCTAATTTGCGGCGTGCAAATGGCCAGGAATTGTAAATCTCCAGTCACGCTAAGCTTTCTAGGAGCGCCGACATGATCGCAATCACGGTTTGAACCTCAAATATGTACATTAGAATCGAGAAAACAGTATTTTGTGAATGAGTTGATTATATACATTCGTACAGTATTGCAGTGAAAATCTCTACAATCTCACATCATAATGATTCAGCATTGCAATTTCTAGGGTTAAGAAATAATCTGGTTTCTACATATACGAAGTGTTTATTAGGTTACCTATAAAGCTTCCTTTTTGTGCTAGGGAGATTCGGGTATTTGGGTATTCGGAGATTCTTCCCTATTGGCCGACGACGATCACGTGACCGTCGTCGACCAATTGGGTGAATCCCCGATTACCCAAATTCCCAAATCTCCATCGCACGAAAGGCCCCTTAAGAGGCCTTTAGTTCGAGGGATATTCGGGTATTTGGGGAATCGGAGATTAACCCCTTCTGGCCGAGAGATTCACCCTATTGGCTGACGACGATCACGTGATCTTCGTCGGTCAATAGGGAAGAATCTCCGATCACCCAAATACCCGAATCTCCCTCGCACAAAAGCTAGCTTTATGTATATGTCATAGACCAAACCTCTGCCTTTTCAGGCATAAATACTTGCAATCGAGAGAAGCATAGACACAAACCTGGAAAGGAACTATCAAGGGTGTGACATAGTGATCCATTCTGATAGTCAGGCTGCTATTGAAGCACTGAACTCCTATGTCATCGATTAAAAGCTGAGTGCCGAAGGAAACTCAATGAAGTAGGCAAGAATAACAAGGCCACCTCAGTCTGGGTTCCTGGGCACTCAGGAATCAAAGGAAATGAAGAGGCTAACACTCTAGCCAGAAAGGGAACACAAACGCTACCTACTGGCCCAGAACCTTTCTATGGCATAGGCAAATGTACCTATAAGAAAGAGTTTTTGGAGAAGGAAGAAAATGAAAGAGGGGCACTCTGGAGGAATTCTCCAGGAATGGAACACTCTGAAAAGTTCCTTCGGAACTTTGAAATTACTAGATCCAAAAATCAATTGGATCTCAGTAAGAACAAGCTACGCCTCCTCACTGGTTTCCTCATAGGACACTGTCGCCTGAGGAAGCACATGATGAGAATGGGCTTATCAGAAACTGACGACTGCAGATTCTGTTCACCTGATCACATAATGACTCGCCATAGTGAGCCTGCGCAAGAAATATCATGGCAGGAGCATTATACGAGGAATGAGAACTTAGCCTCCTTGAAGCCCTCACAGATATTAGAATTCATCAGAGCTCTAGAGCTGGAGGGCGAGCTGTATGTACCGCATGCGAAAAACAGCTCCGGCGAGGGGCCACAATAGACCTTAAGGTCGCAGTGGAATGCAACCCCTTACCAAACTATAAACTATATGTCATAGACCGATAAAACTAGAGAGTTAAATATGTCTACGGTATATGTCAATATGATTCTTCAGCTCAGAAATACATAATAGGCTCAAACTGGTTAAACTCCTTCAGATCAAGTCCAAAATGCTAAGAAAACTCAAATCACATAATTACTGGAACATATAAAATGTCCTAATCTTAGTTTAATTCATAATTATCTTCAAAATCCGTATTTCCTAACCTGAATATCCTACAAACTATTCTCACTCTTATACAAAAATTTCGTGATATTCTCGTACTTCTTCGACAGACTCAAATTGGGCATCTTCTTGCTCAATCCCAAGACCAGCTCGGTCAACATAAGAGCGAATACCAACATACAGATTACTCCCATTATCAACAGCTGAACATCCTGGCACTTGTTGGCAAAAGACCCGATAATGGAGGTCAAAGCGACAACCAAATGTAGGGCACAACCAACAACAAGAAAAATATGTTCGGCTACAGTACTCCTACTTTCGTTCATGGCGTACTGGAGCAGTAGACTGGACCAGATTAGAGTGTAACCATCGTAAGCTAGGTGAGCTATTCGGCACAGAAAGGGTCCCCCTCGAAGTCCTAAAAGGTTGTTCAACTGGCAAAGAAGGGTACTCCCCAAGATGCATAGACACAACTCGGAAATACGCATCCAGAAGGAATCGTCGGGTATGAGGACCATTATTTGATTTATGACATTAGTCAGAATTCGTCACAGTGAAAGATAATATTCCTATGAAATATACTATGATTCTATGATTTCGAAAGTAGAGAATATTGTATGTCCATGTTTCTATGAGTTAATTCTCGATTATTCTATGAAACTATCATTACTCGATACTCCTTCCCCGTTCTATGTTCTTGGATTTGAAATGTAAAATGACATATATGCATAGAATACAGAATAGATATATTCTATGCATCTTGGTTATCACAGAGTATTTGAAAAATACTCCAAGAGTTGGATCACAGACCAACAAGACAAATCACTTCATCGTTTGCGGGAATTGCGTCTCTCCGACCTTGAGAAATATAACAGACATAACCACACTTTCTTCTTCCTCGAAACAGCTGTCAAATTGAATACTTGATTTTGAAATATCTAAAATCGAAATGTGAAAATGGATTTGTCGGGATTCAGGAATCACAAAAATTTTTTTTTCGATGAAACCATTTGAAAAGCAAATTTCCAACACCAAAGCGAGTGTTTTGTCACACCTCCTGTAGAAGAACTCGGTTGGAGTAAATGAAAATTTTGGAAAAATGTTATGGAAAACCCGTTTACCTTAATCAGAGAATCTTTGTAGTTTCACATCAAATGAGATTCATTTCAATATAAAATCATACTATGAATAGACCAACTTTGTTCGATTCCAATCCTAGTGTTTGCGCAATCATATACAATTTTATCAGACATCCCATCGTTTTAATTGAATAATGGAGGTTGTAATGCTTTTACTTCAGTTGCGATTCCTTTATATTATATAAAATGAACATTATGAATGAGTCCACCTGTGTTCGATTCCAATTCTTGTTGTATAATTAAAACATATAATGAGGACTGTAATCATAAAATAGAACCTCAAAGATGACTAAACAATTGATTTGGTTGTAAAAAACTGTTTGGATTATATTCTTAAATGGAACAGATACGAAATTATTCATCAATTAATAGGATGAAAAATGCATCTCAGTTTGTTTACATGTTTATAACCTCTTCAAGCGAATCCGAAAACGGCGAGAGTGACGTAATCCTATTCCTGCAATCTGATTGGCACCCCAAAGCACCCCAAACGCCTGCTAAAATTCTGATTAGCTCGATTCAGGGTCATATCTGCGTTGACATAGATTTCCTAAGTAAATGACGCGAGTGGTTTATCTGGTTGATCTGTGGTTGGATACTAAAACTAACAGAAAATTTGTAAGTATGATTATGATTTGACCCTGATTCACAACATTTTGTCCGTGGTTACGAAAAAACACGATTTTATCTCCGTATTGATTCGGTCTATTGTAATAATATTTCATAATAAATGCATACTTTCTAAATGGAAAATCCATTCTGCTTTCTATCTAGGTCATTATCATCAGTCTCATCACAATTGTGGATCTAAATTATTGCTTTGGAATAATAGGGGTATGCACTTGTTGGAAAGGACGGATTTAAAGAGAGGGCTCATTCTTTCATACAGGAATGTTATAAGGATTGAACTGGCGTAAAAAAAATTCTGACAACAATTACAGTAAAATGATTATCTGAAATCGTAGGATTTCCGCCCTTTGCGAAAACCAAGATGCATAGAATATATATTCAATGCATCTATGCGAAAACGAAAAAAGCATAGAATTCTGTCATCCTAGATTCGTCCAAAATCACAGAACAGATTTAATGACACTAGGGGCCGTATTTATAGTTGTTGCTTGAGGCTTCCTTGAACTGAAAGCCGCCTTGAATTTGCTTTTCTATGTTTCTATGCAAACAAACTTGTATTTGTTTCCATAGAGACGCAAATTCAAGGCGGCCTTCAGTTCAAGGAAGCCTCAAGGAACAACTATAAATACGGCCCTAGCTACACCCATTCTGTTATCTGTGATTACAGTCGACTACACTCATCTGCTCTGAGAAGTGTAAGTAAATGGAGTTAGTGTGCAATAAAATTTTGCAAGTACAACGAAGAAACCTAATATTATTTACATCATGATACATATCCTAAAAAATATGAAAGATTCCTCCTGCATTAAATATTCTATGCATCTATTATTTTGGGGTTATTTCATAGAAAACAATAAAATAAACAAAATTACCAGACAGGCTTGCCAACCTTCTCTTCCTACCAATCATCCCCTTCACCGTTATTGCGCAACCCTTCTATCTATGAACCCTGATATCATTCTTATTCGTTTGAACCTCGAATTCGGTACATCAAACAGACTGATTACTGAGCAAACAAAGTGAGATATCGAAATTCAGATATATCCGCATATAATCTAATCTTTCAACGGATTTCGAGAGCGTATATTATTGAATGTACTTACTCTGCTCTAAAAATTTCCGTATAAACAATTCATATATCGACTTCTATGGAATACCTACTGATTGCCATGAATTATTTTGTTGCTATATTGAATCTTATCTGATTATCCGTTTATATCGTTTTCTATGAGATTACGCAATGTATCACATAATGGGGGTTTTTCCTGAATTTTGGTTATTACTGCGAAAGCAAATTTGAACATAATTATTATGGGTTTGATACATCATTTTCTCAAATTACCTTCAGTAAGTATTCAAAATCAGATTTCAAAATTGGGATTTGCCAGGCATGCACGAAGTGACAACGGTGTTTAGTAGAATAGCTCTTTCTGCTATAGAATAATGAAATATTTATTCCTATTCTGTGGTACACACGTGTTCTTTGTCAATATGACCGTTTGCGATTTGTCAGTAATATGACAGTCTGTGCTCTTCTTTTTCTACTCCTTGGTCGATATCTTCTACTCTAACCAGATCGAAGTATAGCTATCTCTATTTTCCTAAGCAAAGTAACACATTTGACGTCCTTTTCTCTCCGCGAAAGCTGAATTCGACGTTGCCATATCGTGCACTCAAGACAAATACCTTTAAAAGCAAATCCCCATTTTTATTTTTCAGTTTTAGGTGATCAAACATTTTTTTAAAAATTCAATATTGAAATTATATGTTTGAAATGTGATGTTCTGAAGGTTTTCCATGAAAATTAATGCATTTTCTTTAAAAGGAAAAACCCCCATTATATATTTCAATATTATGTAGGTACTGGTATACAGATTTGAATTCATAAATAAATATCACAGAAGTCGTCAGAGAAAACAAGGGGCCGATCGTTAACACAATATTTGTAGAGTAGCATTTCCAAAAATACTGATCGAATCAAATTGAAATCAATTACTTGAGAGAAAAATGACAGCTTGATCTAATTTTCCAAAAATAAATTTCCTCTTGAAAATTTCTGCACGCCTGTAGAGAAGATACAAAGACCTTGCCAAAAAAGTACCACAAGACCTACTTTCCCTATTCAAAAAATTTAGAAAGTTGATGGGGATGGCACAGGGTGCAACAAAAATCCTTCAAAATGCATAAAAATTTGGTAAAAGTGATACAAAATTGACCTGTTCCTGGATTTTGTTGCCAAATATTTTTCTTCTGAGAAAAACGAATTTGTTCCATAATTGTGACGCGCACTGTATAGTTGTTTTCTACAACTAACTACGAAGTTTCAATCAGATCGCTCGAGTAGTTCCTGAAATATTGAGGAGATAACCTCAAAAATTCAAGTGACTATAGCTCCCAAACCTTTCGGCCTATTTGGTCCAATTACAAACTCAACTTTCGCATTTCGAAATACAACCTACTCTGAAAGTTTTAAGTCGATAGAGTTCTCCGTTCTCAAGTTATCGTGCCTACGTCTAGTCGGACGGTCAGACAAAATCAATTTTGACATCGTATTCGTCATCAGTGAAAACAACCCAGTCGTTCGAGAAAAACTTCGAAAACTAGACATTTCGTCAAGCAACGACATCACGCTGTCCCCTAGAACATTCATGCAGAAACCCAAAAAAAGGAGATATAATTATTGTTAGAATATAAGATTAATATTTGTAATGATCATATTTGTAAGAGCAAAGACAATGTTCTATGAGATTGCCAATCACATTTTTCTATGAATCTAGTCTATGCGACAGATTGAGATACAATCTAATAAAGGATGAGTTTTTTGTTCTTGGAAGTAATAGATTTATTTGATTAAACTCCAAGTTATATCAAATAAAACCCTCAATTTTCATCATTTATAAAATAATCCAGCACCTGAATTTGATCGAAAAATCTAATACAAAGCAGGCTGTACCTATTCGAATGCAACTATTTGCACTTTCCTAAGGCAGTTGGGTAAATAAAGCGGATATAAAACTATAAATATTGATAAAACGGCTTTATTGATATTCCGATCGAAATTTTTTATTGTTGATAATACTGAAAGGAATCCTTGTCTTTGTTCAGATAATGTCAATACCAAATGCAGAAACGGTGTTTCAGTTTTATATAAAAGTTCAATCACTCGATAATTTATTTCTAGTTGTATACTTATTGTGAGTTTGTCATAGCCCTAACGGCCGATCGTAAACACAATAACTTCAGAAAGAAGCGATTTAGAAACTCGATATTTGTAAAGTAGGTTTGTACCTCAATCACGAAGGCCTAATTCGTGAATAGGTAAAATCTACCCAATGATTCCGCAGATATACCCATACAATACAGATAAGATCGAAGTGAAATCCAGTACTTCATCGAAAAATAACAACCCCAAGGTTTATGCAGAATTTCATGAGTATAATATGATCAGAAGAACACAGAATATTGGATATTTGAAAAAAAAAGTTTGAACATTTTTTCAAATTCTTCTAATGAAACGATCATCACGAAATTCGGCACAAGGTTGTCTATCAACATTTTCAAATTAGCTGCAAAAAATTTCATCTTGATTGAATTAGTATTTTTTTGAGTTATTCCGGAAAAAACAATGATATCGGAGGAGAAACCATGATTAACCAATCGATTAATTTGTCCCATTCATGAACCTAACCGCAGCATTCTGATACGCGACCTAATCTGAAAAATTTCAAAAAGCACTGCCGTGAAGGCAGCAACTTTTGCGCGCATGTTCAATGTAGATGACCGCTTCAGCAACGAATTTGAACGTGCGCGCAAAAGCTGCTGCCTTCACGGCACTGCTTTTTGAAATTTTTTTCGGATAAATTACTGGATTTCAATTCGATCATATCTGCATTTTTGGACATATTGTAAAAATAAAATTTTGAACGGGTATATCTACGGAATCATTGGGCGGATTTTAACCATTCACGAATTCGACCTTCGTAATTAAGCCCCAAACCTACTCTACAAATATCGAGTTTCTAAGTCGTTTCTTCCGGAAGTTATTGTGTTTACGGTCAGCCTAACGGCCGACTGCGTAAACACAATAACTTCCGAAAGAAACAACTTAGAAACTCGATATTTGTAGAGAAGGTTTGGACCTTAATTACGAAGGCCGAATTCGTGAATGGGTAAAATCCACCCAATGATTCCGTAGATATACCCAATCAAAATTTCATTTTTCCAATATTTCCAAAAATAGAGATCAGATCGAATTGAAATCCAGTACTTCATCGAAAATAACAGTTCGAAGTTTCATACAGAATTTAATGAGGATGATATGATGAGAAAATCATAGAAATTTTTTTTTTCAAATTGTTCTAATAACACGATTATCACGAAATTTTGCATAAAGTTGTCTTTCAGCGTCTTAAAACTAGCTGTGAAGTTTAATCAGGACTGAATCAGTATTTCCCGAGTTATACCGAAAAAATCAACGATATCGAGAAGAAAACCTCGAAATTTGACATATTTTTTCCCGATATCTCCAAAACTTATGATCGTATCGAACTGAAATTTGGTACATTGCTGTGAAATTAGAAGGTCAAAGCGTGAGTATAATTTTTCTTGGATATGATAAATGGTTTCCGAAAAAAAAATTTTTTTAAATTACCAACAATATAATCCTGACGAAATTTGGCTCAAAGTTGCGCGTCGTTGTACTTCACCTAACCGCCAAGTTTGAATCAAATCGCTCGGGTAGTTTCTGAAATAAAAAATAAATAACTTCAGAACTTCAAATGCCTATAACTCCGAAACTATTCGATTGATTTGGCCCATTAACGAACTTAACCGCGGCATTCCAATGCGCGACCTACCCTGAAAGTTTCAAGTTGCTAGCTCACTTCGTTCGACAGTTATCGTGTCTACGGCCGGCCGGCCGGCCGGACAGAATCGATTTTGACACAGGATTCGTCATCAGTGAGTCCAACCTAGTCGATTGAGACCATTTTCGGCTCAATCATCCAAAATTACAGACATTTGGACAAAACGATAGCACGCTGTTCCCCTAGAACATGCGCGCAAAAATGAGTTACGTCAGCTAGAAGAAAATACAAAAGATTATAGATTCTGTGCTTTGAATTAACATGCAAATTCAAACCACAGAATATACAACTATTTGTATTTCAATCTTGCTGACGTCACTCATTTTTCAGATGAGCACACCATGTTTTTTACATCATGAGAGGAATCCGCCGTTAAAATGAATAGACGACTTCGGCTCAAGTTGCCAACCCACAATTTTCTTCACAAATTTACTATCACTGGGGAACGGGAATTTCAGGACAAATTCTACATGATAAGGCTCGCGTTACTTATAAATATCCGTAAAAGATGCCTCGGCTCCTCAAACAAGATAATTCCTTCCAAATATAGGTTTTTGTAAGGCTGAAATTTGAGTTGGGATTCCTGATTTCATGTTAATAGTGTCAAGTTTATAAAGGATATGTTCCGCGAATCAACTTGGTTATTTCGGTTGACGGTTTTTGTTCTGTTGATATGAAATATTCGGTTGGTTCCTGAAAAAAAAGGTTCATTACGGAATTCGATTGATGAAAAAGCAATGTTTCTTTCACCAGAATGACAGTCAATGTTCTATGGTAACATATCCATATCATAGAACATTCTTCATTTACCTTATGATCCATAGACCATACCCAGTAGTTTTTCCATTGTTGATTGTTGTCTCTTCTATGTTCTATGGATCATAAAGTAAATAGAGATTGTTCTATGCTATGGATATGTTACCATAGAACATTGACTGTCGTTCTGCTGACAGAAAGAACGTTTTTTCATCGATTAAATTCCGTAATTAACCTTTTTTTCAGGAATCAACGGAATGGAAACCCAGCAACCGAAATAACCAAGTTGATTTGCGGAACATATCCTTTACAAATTTGACACTATTAACATGAAATCAGGAATCCCAACTTAAATTTCAGCAAATCAGAGATGATCTCAACAAAACCCTATATTTGGAAGGAATTATCTTGTTGAGGAGCCGAGGCATCTTTTACGGATATTTACAAATAACGCGAACCTTATCATGTTGAATTTGTCCTGAAATTCCCGTTTCCCAGTGATAGTAAATTTGTGAAGAAAATTGTGGGTTGGCAACTTGGGCCGAAGTCGTCTATTGAAAACTTACAAGATTATATTCTTTGCATCGCGGATATTACAGACTCTTTCGAAATTAATACTAGTAGGTAGTCTAGTATAGCCCCATTTAGATAGAACAATGAATGACTAATAATTTGTACAAGCGAACCAGGGAATTATTTTTATTTAAACAATAATAGTTCTGTGTTATTTCCGAGATTATTTCAAGGTGAAGTGAATTGGCGAAATGGTGCAATATTTTCAATTTTCTGCTAGAACGATTCGACTGCGAATTCTAAATATTTATACAGTCCAACGAGTTCAATGTCACGTCTACTGACGACATTTTTATTTACTAATCCAATCCCTTTGTGTATCTGTTCGACATCCATTTTATAGCGCCCTTGTTACATGGAGTTCCATCATTTCGTTCGAACATATGTATTTGTGAATTCTGGGGCGAAAATATGCTGAAAAGATACAGGGTGATTCACCGCGATGACCTATTAGACGTTTATGGAAAAGAAATAATAATTCTGAGCTTAAAATTTGCATGTAGGATTTTTCAACAATGAACATTATTTCTAAAATATTTGCGGACATCTGAAACTTATACCAGTTATATCGCGAAAACAGCACACTAAATTCTTTCGTATCTCAAATAAAGATCAACCAGTATATTATTGCATCATTAGACAGCTTGTTTGATGACAATAGACGACTTCGGCCCAAGTTGCCAACCCACAATTTACTTAGCAAGTTTACTATCACTGGGAAACGGGAATTTCAGGACAAATTCGACATGATAAGATTCGCGTTATTTATAAATACCCGTAAAACATGCCTCGGCTCTTCAAACCAGATAATTCCTTCCAAATATAGGTTTTTGTTAAGATCGTCCCCGATTGGCTGAAATTTAAGTTGGGGTTCCTGATTTCATGCAAACAGTGTCAATTTTCATAGGATACGTTCCGAAAATCAACTCTGTTGTTTCGGTTGCCGATTTTCCGCTCCGTAAATATGAAATATTCGGATGGTTCCTGGAACAAGCGCGTGAAAAAGGTTATTTACGGAATCTGGTTGATGAAAATGCGGTCGATTTACTGTCACCAGAACGATTTTCTATGGTAAATATCCATATCATAGAACAATCATGTTAACTTTAGGTTTGTTTTGGTTCCGAGTTCAGAACCACAGATTATTGGTCTATGCTAGAACCGTCCCGAACAGATCTGAACTCGGAACCAAAACAAACCTAAAGTAAACATAGATTGTTCTATGCTATGGATATTTACCATAGAAAATCGTTCTGGTGACAGTAAATCGACCGCATTTTCATCAACCAGATTCCGTAAATAACCTTTTTCACGCGCTTGTTCCAGGAACCATCCGAATATTTCATATTTACGGAGCGGAAAATCGGCAACCGAAACAACAGAGTTGATTTTCGGAACGTATCCTATGAAAATTGACACTGTTTGCATGAAATCAGGAATCTCAACTTAAATTTCAGCCAATCGGAGATGATTTTAACAAAAACCTTTATTTGGAAGGAATTATCTGGTTTGAAGAGCCGAGGCATGTTTTACAGGTATTTATGAATAACACGAATCTTATCATGTCGAATTTGTCCTGAAATTCCCGTTTCCCAGTGATAGTAAACTTGCTAAGTAAATTGTGGGTTGGCAACTTGGGCCGAAGTCGTCTATTATAATCTCATACCTTATGTGAAAACCCATCGCTTTTTCAGTTAGTTGAATTCATATGAAGAAAATTGTGTTGACGGTGACTCGCATTTTCTTGAATATTTCTGCAGTTAAGTGTTCTTCAAGAAAAACTGTTCATTCTCAATTTTGCCAATATGTATTATTATAACACTGTTCGTTGTTTGGATCGAAAATGTACAGGGTTTTCATCAGAGGATCATACATTTGGATAAATAAAATTCATCAAAACTCAAGATTCTCGAATAAGAACCAATATTTTTTAATCTATCTGTCGATTGCATGTGAAATACTTGAGCAAACTCTTCCGAGAATTCATACATTTCTATGATAAGGTAAAGAATATCTACGTCTTTTCGGACGCCCCCTCAAACTTGAAAGAATAATTCTATGGCTTATACAATTCTGTGATGTTTTCCCGAAACTCAATAATTTTTTATGAATCAAGAGAAAGAGATCTATATTTTTTCGGAAGACAACTCGAACTTGAGAGAATAATTCTGTGGTTTTCACTATTCCGTGCTGTTTTTCCGAAAACCATACATTTCTATGGATCAGATGGAATGACCTACGTTTTTTCGAATGGCAATTCAAACTTAAATGAAAAATTATATGGTTTTCACAATTCTCTGGTGTTTTTTCGAGAATTCATACGTTTCTATGGATCGGGTAAAACATATTAACGTTTTTTTGACGGCAGCTCAAATTGGAAAAATAACTCCATGATTTTCACAATTCTGTGATGTTTCTTCGGAAATCCATACATTTCTATGGATCAGGTGAAAAATATCTACATTTTTCCGAACGGGGACACAAACTTACATGTTTTTTCAAAAGTCCCTACATTTCTATGGACCGGGTAAAAATATCTACGTTTTTCGGATGGCAACTCGAACTTCTAATATAATAATTCTATGGTTTTTGCAATTCCGTGATGTTTCTTGGAAAATCTATGGATTAGGTAAAGAAGATCTAGGTTTTTTTAGACGGCAACTCGAACTTGAAAGGACAATTCTATAGATATTCCGAAAATCCTCAAGTTTTTATGGATCAAGTAAAAAAGATCAACGTTTTTTTCGGACAGAAACTCAGACTTGAAAAAATACTTCTATGGTTTTCACAATTCTTTGATGGTTTTCCAAAAATTCATACTTCTCTATGGATAAGGTGAAGAAGATCAAAGTTTTCTTTGGACAGCAACACAAACATTAAAGAATAATTCTATGGTTTTACAGTTCTATGATGTTTTTCCATGAATTTCCATGGATCAGGTAAATATATCTGTATTTTCTCGGAAGGTTAATTTGAATTAACATGCAAATTCAAAGCACAAAATATCTAACCCCTTGCATTTTCTGCTAGCTGAGTCACTCACTTTTCAGATGAGCACACTGTGCTTTTCACATCATGATTCAAACTAACAAAATAATTCTATGGTTTTCTGAATTCTGTGGAGTCCCTATAGCGCGTCTATGAATCCGGTAAATCAAATAAAAACCCCACCAAAAACGGAAAAAATATCCAATAGGTTGAACAGTACGTTTCATATCAAAAAATTACATTTTCCAAGTGTTTGAAATAGATTTTCCACCCAAAATCAAGCACAACTTACCGGAAACACCAAAGAAAAAACTACCGAACAACACACATCCCAATACCAAATCAAATATTCCCTAAAAAAATTCCGTCGAAAACCACTTAAGCGTCTCAAACACGATATCACAGAAAAGGCGCGGAAACGAACCAGCACAATCGTCTATCTGTCGCGTATCTGCTGGTCGAAGCAGGCCGGGAAAAGGGAGAAGGAGCGCCTCCAGATAACGCAGGATAGGATGATAACAGAAAACATTAAGGTCCCGCTCGCAACGGACAGCTGACGTACCTTCGTCACTCGTGACAGGTCCAGAGGATGATCCGAATGGTGATCGATGCTATTTCGAATTGAGGGGTTCTTCGTATCCGCGGAAAACTTGATAGAGTCTGATCCTGCTGGGCATGCACCTGACGAATAAGGATGCATCAGGATCGTCCTTCAACTTCGCATCGATGACTAGTTGAAAAGAACGAAATGAAGCGACTAAAGATTTATGTCACTTATAAGTGGCGAAATTGCAATTCAATTAAATCGACAGAAGATCGCTAAAACGTCGCTTAGTGGCACGAATGTCTTCGACATGGAGCGATGGATAATCGCAAAGACGTCACATAAAAGTGGCAAAATTGTCTTCGAAAAGGAACGATAGAGTATCGCAAAGATGTCGCTTGAAAATGGCAACATTGTCTTCGAAACAGAGCGATAGTAGATCGTATAGACATTACTTAAAAGTGGCATAATTTCTGTCAAGACGGAACGATAGAAGATTGCAAAGACGTCACTTACAAGCGACGAAATTGATTTGGGAACGAAGCGATAAAAGAAGCCGAAGACGTCACATAAAAAGTGGCGAAATTGTCTTCTGAATGAAGCGAAATAAGTTCGCAAAGACGTCACTCAAAACTGGCAAAATTATATACTAAATGAAACGATGGAAGCTTGCAAAAATGTCGCTCACAAGTGGCGGTATTGTCTTCGAAATGGAGCTATAAAAGATCTCAAGGACGTCTCTTGAAAGTGGCGAATTTTCCTTCGAAATGAAGCTATAGAAGATTACAAAGAAGCCACTTAGAAATGGCAATATTGTCTCCGAAATGGAACGATAAATCATCGCGAAGACGTCACTTAAAAGTGGCGAAATTGTCCTCGAAAAGGAACGATAGACCATAGCAAAGATGTCGCTTGAAAATGGAAACATTGGTTTCGAAACAGAGCGATAGTAGATCACTTAAATGTGGCATAATTTCTATCAAGACGAAACGATAGAAGATTGCAGAGACGTCACTTGCAAGCGACGAAATGGTTTTGGAAACGATACCAAGAAGAACCCAAAGACATCACATAAAAAGTGGCGAAATTTTCTTCTAAATTAGATAATAAAATAAGATGGCAAAGTCGTCACTCAAAACTGGAAAAATTATATACTAAATGAAACGATGGAAGATTGAAAAGGCGTCACTCACAAGTGGCGGAATTGTCTTCAAAATGGAGCTATAAAAGATCACAGGGACATCTCTCGAAAGTGGCAAATTTTTCTTCGAAATGAAGCGATAGAAGATAACAGAGACGCCACTTAGAAGTGGCAATATTGTCTTCGAAATGGAGCTATAAATGATTGCGAAGACGTCACTTGAGAGTGGCGAAAGTGTCTGCGAAGACATCACTTAAAAGTGGCAAAATGTGTTCTTTTGAAACTATAGAGCATGGATATCAGTTCGTCCCATGCCAGAAAAATTATATTTCCCAATTAAGTAAAATGGATTTTCTGCCCAACCACAACTTACCAGAAACACCTAAAAAAAACTACCGAACATCACAACAAAACACCAACCCAAAATATCCTGAGAAAAATACGAATTTGTCATCGAAATGGGGCAATAGAAGATCGCGAAGGCACGACTAAAAAGTGGCAAAAATCTTTGGAAAAGGAGCGATAAAAGATCCCAAAAACGCCACTGAAATTTGCTAGAATTGTATCAGAAATGGAGCGATGAAAGATCGTAAAGACTTCAACTTGAAATTGGCCAAATTGTCTTCGAAACGCAGCTATAGGAGGTAACGAAGATGCCACTTACAAGTGGCGCAATTATCTTCAAAAAAGACACGAAAGAAAATCGACCAGACGTCACTCGGATGTGGCGACATTGTCTTTGAAATGGAGCTATAGAGGATTGCAAAGGCATTACTCAAAAGTGGCCAAATTGTCTTCGAAAAGGAGGGATAGAAGATCGCAAAGACGTCACTTAGAGGCAGCGAAATTGTCTTCGAAATGGAGCGATAGAAGATCGCGGAGAAGTCACTAAAAAAAGGGCAAAATTGTATTCTAAATGGAACTATAGAAGATCGCAAGGAGGTTTCTGGAAAGTGGTGAAATTCTCTTTCGAAATAAGCGTAAGAAGATAGCAAAGACGTCACTTAAAAGTGGCCAAATTGTCTTCGAAATGGAGCGATGAGAGATCCCACAAACGTCACTGAAAACTAGCGATCACTGAAAAGTGGATAGATTACTATATCCAATTTGAACGGAGTGAAAATTGAAGCTGGAAATAGAAAGATATTATATGTGTCAGAAAATAGAGAACATTGAAGCATCAAATTATTTCTGAACACAGAAGTTAAAATGCGTTTATTTTCAATTTTCAGCTTAGATTGATCCTACCGAACTAATGAACCAAAACACAAACAAATAAAGGATGTGAACATTCCATTTTCAATGTAGTTCATTGAGTATTTCCTATCTATGACGTGTTTTTTCACGGTAAAATAAGAGATATCGCCTAATTTTAACCGCAATGACAAATAGAAATATTTCGTAAAGAATCGCTTTCAAGGTCCAGAGAGAACAATTTTTTACGATCCTTGACAAATCTTTCTCATAGTTGAACCTTGACTGGTTCTATTTGAGATGATGTACAGGGTGGGCAAAATTCGTTGTCTACTGAAGGGATCTCGAGAACTATAGCAGCTAGAAGAAAACTGGTAACACATTCTCGAGCTCTTTTTTCCTGACTAATCCGAATCTGAAAACAGATCCAGCTTATCTTTCATAGAACTTGAGTTATGAGCGAAAATTGAGAAATTGTCATTTTCAATAATGCTGAATAACTCGCTTGTTTGAACTCGTATTCGAAATCTATTGATACATTCTACATGCACTTTTTTAGGAGTAATTTAAATATAACATGACTGAATTTTTTAAACCAGCCATTTTCGAGAAATGAGAAAGATTTTGGGTTTTTCAAATGGAAACTATAGTTTAAAGATCTCTTATCTTGCTACAAAATTTTTACTGGTTTCAAAAATGTATCATATGTCGCTATTTACATGAATATTACATGAGAAAATTGTCAATACTTTTTTCCTGCTTTTCTTTTCACTGTTGAATTATGAGTAGGCTGACGTTGCCATAGCGACGATTGAATATGCATTATCTTTGTGTGAACTTGCGCCTCTATGATTGGAATCAACGATTGCTGAATAAATATTTCTATGGTTAATTTGTCATAGTTCTTAAGATTAGCAATAGAAAATCTTTTTATTATCCCTAATGACCCGAAATATTGCTAATCTTAAGAACTATGACAAATTAACCATAGATATATTTATTCAGCAATCGCTGATTCCAATCATAGAGGTGCAAGTTCACACAAAGTTAATGTATATTGAATTGTCGCTATGGTAACGTCAGCCTACTCATAATTCAACAGTGAATAGAAAAGCAGGAAAAAAGTAATGAATATTTTCTCATGTAATATTCATGTGAATAGCGACATATGATACATTTTTGAAATCAGCAAAAATTTTGTAGCAAGATAAGAGATCTTTTGACTATAGTTTACATTTGAAAAATCCAAAATCCTTCTCATTTCTCATATTATATTTGAATTACTCCTAAAAAAGTGCCTGTAGAATGTATCAACAGATTCCGAATACGAGTTCAAACAAGCGAGATATTCAGCATTATTGAAAGTGAGAATTTCTCAATTTTCGCTCATAACTCAAGTTCTATGAACGATAAGCTGGATCTGTTTTCAGATTCAGATTAGTCAGTAAAAAAGAGCTCGAGAATGTGTTATCAGTTTCCTTCTAGCTGCTATAGTTCTCGAGATCCCTTCAGTAGACAAAATATTTTGCCCAACCTGTACAGGGTGACTCATGATTCGAATGTGAAAACCGAAAAACAGAATAAATATTTCGAGTTGAACAACTCGATCGAATATACAGGGTGCCACATTAAAAAAAAACAGCGCAACAGAGGTTCTTCGGGAGTATGTTCTAGGATACAGCGTGCTGTCGTTTTGTGCAAATGTCCGTAATTTCGAATTTTTCCCAGAAATGGTCTCAAACGACTATAGGTTGGACGGTTAACTTATTTAATGGGCGAAATCGGCCAAACGGTTTCGAAGTAATGGATGGTATGTCAAGAACCATCTAAGCGATTAGATTGAAACTTGACAGTTAGTTGAAACATAGAGACCGTTCTTAGAGTTTTTAAGTTGTTTCTTTCGGAATTTATTGTGTTTACGATCGGCCGTGAGGCAAATGCATTAGTAATTCGATTTTCGCGATATTTCCAAAAATAAAGCCCCAATTGCATTGAAAAACTACTTTGCCTTCTTCATCAGACAGAAGTGAAAATTTTCTAAATAAATTTTAGTGAGTATTTTTAGTACAGATTTAAATCTCTTGATAAAATTGACGAAATGATAAGTAAGGGCCAATTGCACCGTATTACAAAACCATAGATTAAGACCATAACCAAGGTTTAGGTCAAAAATTATCTTGCACCGTCACGTAATCCACGTTCAATGGCCTTAACTGACTATTAAATTTAAACCCTGGAATTTTGGGGCTTAAAAGAAGGATTAATGGTAAGCTTCGGAATCTAACCCTACTTTCGAGCGATTTCGTACAAGTTTGACATTTTTCTGGACGTAACCTCCAGTTTGTTTACGTTTTTTTTGTTTACCATTGGACATTGATGGAGAACTCCTACGAGTTGATAATCAAATTTTGATTAAAATTGGTTGAATTTCAGATGATATTTATGAAAAATGATATAGGGAGAAACTGGCATCAGTAGGCATTGATTCGTATGTTTTAAAGCATGAAGAATTAACACCAGTATTTCCATTGAGTTCGTAATTTTAATGGTATTTCTATAAGCCTTCAACTATTTGAAATGAAAAAGTTACAATGATATGCTTATTTATTTCCAAGAGCAAATAGCAGAATGAAATCGAAGACATATTTGGAATGAAAAAACATAGTTTCATGAAGATTCTTCAGTACTATTTCATTCAGTGATGTATTACGTGGAAAGCTATCATATACTACTTCATTATTGTGCAGGTGCTGTCTCTGTGCTATCATTATCCTCTATTATATATTGACTGGACTCAAAATATAACTACAAACGAATTAATGTGAAAGAAATTGCATTCTCGTGTTAGACAATCTTCAAACGTACACCTTTGTCAATCCATCCATGATACTTCAATATTTATATAGAATACTTTTTATTCTGCGGATCCACATCAGAGTTTTCATTATCTTCGACCAAAAATTAACTCAATTCATAATATACTTATTACAAACAAAATAATTTAATAGAAAGTCTACTCTTAGGTGAGCCGTTCCTTATCGGAAAGTTGTTTCGGATAAATCAATACTATTTATTTATTCATCTTACAAACGCCACGATTGTAATTCCATGCAGAAGCTTAAATCTTGAGATATTACAAAGTATAAGTTTACTTGAGTATATGACTATAAATTTGAATAATGTTTAAAGCCTGATGCAGAAGTAAGAGCACAGGTCTGTGGTAAGAGATCCCTAGTCTTAATGATAATAAAAAGTTGGGAACTTTACATGCAATATTTTTATGGAAGCTATAAAGTCTGTCATATATATTTTTTCGTTGGGATTTTCAATAGATGCATCTTGATTTTTCATAACTTATGGAAATATGGTAGTAGTAACCCATAATAATGGGTTTCATCTTTTGAATTAAAATATTTCTTCAATTAGGGTTAAAATAAACAACATGAAGCTAGTCACAAGTACCAATTCATGAGAAAGTAACCAGATTTGTAGATTAATTTTAATCTAGTTACATTCAGCCTCGGTGCAAGCCGAATATTTAAAGCAGAGTTTAATAAGTTTATCGTCACTTAACTAATTGTAGCTTAAGACGAAAACGGTGCAATTGGCCCTTAAAGCATGAAGAATTAACATCAGTATTTCCATTGAGTTCGAAAACTCAATGGTATTTCTTATAAGCCTTCAACTATTTGAAATGATAAAGTTACAATGAGATGCTCATTCATTACCGAATAGCAGAATGAAATCGAAGACATATTTGGAATGAAAAAGCATAGTTTCATGAAGATTCTTCAGTACTTTTTTATTTGGTGATGTATTACGTGGAAAGCTATCATATACTACTTTATTATCGAGCAGGTGCTGTCTCTGTGCTATCATTATCCTCGATTATATATTAACTGGACTCAAAATAAAACTACAAACGAATTAATGTAAAAGAAATTGCATCCTCGTGTTAGTCGATCTTCAAACGTACACCTTCGTCAATCCATCCATACATATTTATATAGAACACTTTTTTTCTGCGGATCTCACATCAGACTTTTCATTATATTCGACCAAAAATTAACTTAATTCATAACATACTCATTACAAACAAAATAATTCAATAGAAAGTCTATCCTTGGGTAAGCTGTTCCTTAACCAAAAGTTGTTTCTGATAAATCAATACTATTTATTTATTCATTTTACAAACGCCAGGATTGTAATTCTATGCAGAAGCTCAAATCTTATCATATTACAAAATATAAGTTTGCTTGAGTATATAACTATAAATTTGAATAATGTCTAAAGCCTGATGCAGAAAAAAGAGCACAGGTCTGTAGTAAGAGATCCCCAGCCTTAATGATAATAAACAAGTCGGGAACATTACATCGAGGGGGAAACCACTAGAGATATTTCGTGGCAAAAGATTTCCTCCCCTCAGGATCTCCTCAAGATCTCCTCGGATCTCCCCGGGATCTCCCCGGATCTCTTCGGATCTCCCCGGGATCTCCTCGGATCTCCTTGGATCTCCCTGGGATCTCCTCGGATCTCCTTGGATCTCCCCGGGATCTCCTCGGATCTCTCTGGATCTCCCTGGGATCTCCTCGTATGTCATTGGATATCCTCCTTATTTCCACGGATCTCCTCGTATCTCCTACAGATTTTACTTAGATATCTTCGGATCAATTCACACGAAGTGCTATATTTCAGTTCGTCTAGGATATTCTGAGGAATTCAAGCTAGACCCGGTATTATTTGTGGACCTTCCTGAGATATTTTTCGAGATTAAAATGGAAACATCTGGTGTGAAGACGAGTCCCTTTCCCGGTCTCGCCTAACGGCTGATCTAAAACACAGTATCTTCCGAAAGAAACCACTTTGAAACTCAAAATTTGTAGAGTATGTTTGGACCTTTATTACGAATACCTAATTCGTGGATGGGTAAAATCCACTCAATGATGGGTATACCCATTCAAAATTTTATGGGATTAGCCACCCAATAATTCCGCAGATATACCCGTTCAAAATTCTTTTTTCCCAATAATTTCAGAAATGCATTCATAAATTGGATCGAAATGAAATTCCGTTATTCATAGGAAAATGACATCCTGAAGGTTTATACAGAATTTCATGAGGATAAAATGATCAGGAAATCGCAGAATATTGACTCTTTGTATAAAAAAATTGAATTTTTTCTTGAAAATGCTCTAATCAAAAAATTTCGAAAAAAGTGGAATATCAGCATTTTCGAACTAAGTACCAAGTTTCAATATGATTGAATCAATATTTTTGAGTAATTCCGGAAAGAACAATGATATCGGGGAATTTGACATATTTTTTTCCCAATAGGTATCTTCAAAAATTATAGTCGTATCAAACTGAAATTCGGTACTGCTGTAAAATATGGAGCTGAAGGATGACTTTCCGAACAAAAATTTCCTCTCCAAAAGCACTTCTTCCAAAATTTACTGACTGTGCGATCTCAACAAATTTTCGTTTAAACTTGCGCGACGTTATATTCCAACTAACTGACTATAACACCGAAACCATTTGCCCGATTTGACTCATTTAACAAACTCAACAGCCGCATTAAGATGCGCGACCCACCTTGAAAGTTTCATGTCGCTAGCTTGCTCCGTTCTACAGTTATCGTGTCGTCGGCCAGAATCAATTTTGTCAACGGATTCGTTATCAGTGAATCCAACCTAGTCGTTTGAGGCCGTTTCCGGGAAAAAATTCGAAAATTGCAAAACATTTGGATAAAACGATAGCAGAAAATGCGCGCAAAAAACAGAAATGAAAAAATTGTGTTTTTAGAATTCCCTGTATTTATGGAAAGACATAACATCATCATCTCGGCCGTTAGATATAGGAAAGCAAGAACATAAAAACAACACAACGAATAGAGACCTACAAAGATCCTAAATAGCGAACCATGAATGTTCGATCATTAGGAATCACACGATAGATTGGGACAATACATAAATACTGATGTCGGAACAAGATAATCTGAAAAGAAAAATTGAAGAATTCTTCTGCATTTTTTTTTAATGGAGGGAGTATTTCAACTCATCGTTTTTCAGAAATGGATCATATTTGGCTGAATTCACTAAAAAAGAGGTAGAATCAAAATACTTTCATACCAGGTGAATCTGTGTTGCTATGATTTTTTATAAATATAAATTTCACGAAAGTTTCAAAAAACGAAAAATTGAAAGAAAATATTTCTGATAATATTTTCTTTTGTCTGATGAAGGAGTCGGATTTGTACTCTGAATCGTCACAGTTCTCCTTGTAGATCATTTGCATTGTTCCTGTATTGTTCATTTGGCAATTCAAAAGGCCAAACTAAGCATTAATTTAATACCAAAAAGTTAATGGTTCAAAGTTCAGTCGTCGAACCCTTATGTGAAGTCCAAAGTTTTTTTTTCGATAATGCATAAGGGTATGCTAAAGAATATTTTTTTCGAATTTCGTGATGCAGGTTTTATGTTTTCCTATCGAAAAACGAACCCAAAATATGACGGTTGAAAGTTCAATCCCTATATCCCAGTCGAAGTGAAAATTTTCTTCGATAATTTATAAATCCATGGAATATATAAAATCTTCATTTCGCACTGATTAATCCCCTTTCCTCTCATCCAACATCGATTTTGTATGATAAAAATGAATCGATGCGGACGCCTCTGGTTTCGGATGTTCCTGGAGTCTGCACCTTTGGCCGTTCACTCAACACCGGTCAGATGAATTTTCGCCCCTAATTTTCAACCAACGGTCGAAAATAACCTAAAAATGTCGCAATCGACGTATTGAAATATAGACATTCCCTAATACCAAGATTTCCGATGCAGACGCGGCAAGAGTGAGAGGGACGATGATCAGAACATTTGCGCATGCGCAAACGACACATAAATCTTGGATCTCTTCGGGATTTCCTCGGATCTCCTTTGGATCTCCTCGGATCTCCCCCGGATTTCCTCGAATCTCCTTGGATCTCCTCCGGATCTCCCCGGATCTCCTCGGATCTCCCCCGGATTTCCTCGAATCTCCTTGGATCTCCTCCGGATCTCCCCGGATCTCCTCGGATCTCCTTGGATCTCCCCGGGATCTCCTCGGATCTCCTTCCACTACGACATAAAATCTCCTCCGTGGTTTCCCCCTCGCATTACATGCAATATTTTTATGGAAACTATATAGTCTGTCATATATTTTTTCGGTGGGTTTTTCAATAGATGGCATCTTGATTTTTCATATATTATGGAAATATGGTAGGACCCATAAAATGAGTTTCATCTTCTGAATTGAATTGAAATATTTCATCAATTGGGGTTAAAATAAACATGAGGCTAGTCACAAGTACCAATTCATGAGAAAGTAACCAGATTTGTAGACTAACTTTAATCTAGTAACATTCAACCTCGGTGCAAGCCGAATATTTAAAGCTGAGTTTAATTAGTTTATCGTCGCTTAACTAACTGGAGCTTAAGACGAAAACGGTGCAATTGGCCCTCAATAAAACTTCTGATTCTCTATGTAAGGAGTGGGAAACTTATCAAACATATCCTATGATAAATAAGAACCACTGACGTCATCTTAGAATGGATTTTACGGTTTGCAATAAGAGCCGAGTGCCTTGGCACTTTCTTATTGTATGCTTTTAGTTTCAATTACATTAGTGCAAGCACATAATTTCTGTATCTTATCGATAATAGCGCTCAACGATACCTGGTTAGTGCTTCGTTATCACTATTCCTACTTTTTTTTCGTTTTATGAATACAGGGTGGTTCAATCAACTCTGTCTGTGTGGACAGGATATAGATGGCGCAGCTTTTGAATATTCTATGTGGGGAAAGAATTTGAGGTCATAGAACAAGTAGAATTCCTCAACAAACAGTTACGTGAAGTTACTCATTTTCGCACTTAATAAAAGAATAACTAATAACTGGAATTATATCACCTATCTTAATAATTTGTTGTTGGTATACTTTCCATTCAATTTGAAAACATTATCTTCAAGATATGTCTTAGTTTTTTACCCTATGTAACACATAGAATATTAAATTTATTCGAAATTGATTCCTCACTTAACACTTGATGAAACATGATAAATCGATAGAATAGAAAAACACACTTGACAAAGTTTCACAATTTTTATTAAAATTTGTTGACACGCGTGTTTCGGGTTTTATCCCATTTTCAAAACTGAACACATATGAAAACAGAAAGAATACATTCATTACAATCATCAAATAACACATGCTAAAATCGGGGACAGGCGGAAATCTAACTGGTCGTTTACAATTGGGAGATTTTGTTTTTGGGCTGATGATATTTCTAGTATCTCTAAAAGATCTAAACGTTTACCTTTATCACCCTTATGTAGAATTTTCATATTATTAAAGTCTATGAAGTGGTTGAGAGTAATACAGTGAGTGGAGAAACCTGTTGTTGATTTATTTTGTAATATGGATCTTTTATGTTCATCAACTCTAACCCCGAGAGAACGACCAGTCTGGCCTACGTAAAATGCAGGGCACTCATCACATGACAGCATATATACACCACTCAACTGTGAATTATTCAATCGATCCTTCCCATTAAAAAATATAGATCTCAAATTCTTTTTATTGGTACATATAACATCAATTTCATTTTTTCTGACTCTTCTGTAAAGTTGTTCACTGAGAGATGGGATGTAATTGATGTACACAAATTTCTTAATTTCATCATGAACTTGAGGTGGATAAATTAAAGATAACAATTTTGTTTGTTGTTTTTTGAAAATTAATTTGTCTATTATGTTAGGAGAGTAGCCGTTGTTTTTGGCAAGTAATTTAAGAACTCTAACTTCATTTTCAAAATTATTTTTAGACAATGGGATCGAAGTTAACCTATGTACTAGGGCATGGAATGCCGACATTTTGATTTTATAAGGGTAGGCCAGACTGGTCGTTCTCTCGGGGTTAGAGTTGATGAACATAAAAGATCCATATTACAAAATAAATCAACAACAGGTTTCTCCACTCACTGTATTACTCTCAACCACTTCATAGACTTTAATAATATGAAAATTCTACATAAGGGTGATAAAGGTAAACGTTTAGATCTTTTAGAGATACTAGAAATATCATCAGCCCAAAAACAAAATCTCCCAATTGTAAACGACCAATTAGATTTCCGCCTGTCCCCGATTTTAGCATGTGTTATTTGATGATTGTAATGAATGTATTCTTTCTGTTTTCATATGTGTTCAGTTTTGAAAATGGGATAAAACCCGAAACACGCGTGTCAACAAATTTTAATAAAAATTGTGAAACTTTGTCAAGTGTGTTTTTCTATTCTATCGATTTAAATTTATTAGTGTTATATGTTAAGACTTAAAAAAATGATTACTCTCCCTAAAGCTGTAACCAGAGACAATTTTGTTACATAAAATAATGGGAGATGTCGAAATTTTTTCGGAAAGAAATGAAAAAAAAGCTGCAAATTTTACACAAGGGGTTATTTTCTTCTCAGTTAAATAACCCAATACTATTGATATCTCAAATGAACTTATACAGTGGGCGTCAAAATTATGGAACATATTCATTTCCTCAGAAGATATTTGCCAGCCAAATCCTGAAACAGGTCAATTTTTGTTACACTTTTACCAAATTTATATGCATTTTCGAAGGATTTTTGTTGCACCCTGTGCCATCCCCATCAACCCTCTAAATTTTTTGAATAGGGAAAGTGGGTCATGTGGTACTTTTTTGGCAACGTCTTTGTATCTTCATCACAGGCGTGCAGAAATTTTCAAGAAAAAAAATTAGTTAGTTCAAAGATGTTTTCAGTATGTGCACTTTGTCATGGCTCATTTACTTTGAGACGATGGTACCTGATGAAATTTGTCACCGAATGAAAGTCGACCATTACAGTTTTGTTCATGCACAACTTTCAACCCCCTTACGTGAAATTTTTTTTCTCCATTAAAGGGTTCGTAGGGGTTGAAAGTTGTGCATGAACAAAACTGTAATGGTCGACTTTCATTCGGTGACAAATTCCATCAGGTACCATCGTCTCAAAGTAAAAGATGCCATGACAAAGTGCACATACTGATTACCCCGTTGAAGTAACTAAATTTTCTTGGTCGAACATTAAAGTTTATTATTTGATTTTATCAAATAATGAACCGAAAACAAATATTCCACATTGACCAGAGCTAATCATCCGATCAACCAAAACATCTACACCGAAGAAGCGGTGTCCAAGTCGTGACAGACAGTGTAAACTGCAATATCTCAGATGCTGTGACCTGAAGCGACAATAGGATGAACGTCATGCACATCGATTAAAGTATTCTGCAGTAGAATGTTAGGATTCAAAATTCTCCCGAAAGATGGCGAGCTGTATTTTGTCATACTGCAGTGTTCCATCTAACAGGCCATAAGTACCTAGAGCCTTATTCTGCGGTTTACAAGGTGAGGCGGTCTGAAGATCGGTAACAACTGTGAAACTGCAGTAACTATACTGGTTGGACACCGCTTCTCCGGTGTAGATGGTATGGTTTATTGAACAATAAGCTCTGATTATGTTAATTTCAAAAAATATTCAGGTGTTAAGAAGCAGCAATAATGTAAATATGAATTATACTCAGTGTATCTGGAGTTCAAATAAGTTTTATAATAATCGGCTTGAACGAAACATGTAAGTGCACAACATCAAGAACTTATTTTTGAATGATTTTTTATTGAATTCAGCCCAAATGGAATCGTTCAAAAATGGGGGTTTTCCTGAATTTGGGTTATTACTGCAAATGCAAATTTGAACATAATTATTATGGGTTTGATTCATCATTTTCCCGAATTACCTTCAGAAAGTATTCAAAATCAGATTTGTAAATTGGGGTTTGGAATTTGCCAGGCATGCACGAAGTGACAACGGTGTTTAGTAGAATAGATTTTTCTGCTATAGAATAATGAAATATTTATTCCTATTCTGTAGTACACACGTGTTCTTTGTCAATATAACCAAACAATTTCCGTTTGCGATTTGTCAGTAATATGACAGTCTGTGCTCTTCTTTTTCTATTCCTTGGTCGTTGTCTTCTACTCTAACCAGATCGAAGTATAGCTATCTCTGTTTTCCTAAGCAAAGTAACACATTTGACGTCCTTATCTTTCCGAGAAAGCTGAATTCGACGTTGCCATATCGTCCACCCAAGACAAATCCTTTTAAATGAGAATCCCCATTTTTATTTTTCAGTTTTAGGTGATCAAAAATTTTTTCAAAAATATAATATTGAATTTATATGTTTGAAATGTGATGTTCTGAAGGTTTTTCATGAAAATTAATGCATTTTCGTTCAAAGGAAAAACCCCTATTTTTACGTAATTTCGAATAGTTTTGTTTACATCATTTAAATATAGAGCGCCCACCAAAGACATTACTACATGGAGGTCACAATTAATGACTTTTGCAGCCCCTCTATTTACGAACCCCAGTCACACCCTTGTTTCAACCAGCGTAACGAAAGATCGTAGCAATATCGCCTACAATGTTGTCAATTTGATCACTTTTCTTCTTTAATCCGATATAATTCACACTCGTGTCAAAACCAGAATCTTCCATTCATAAATAATAAGGGAAAATCAATCCCATGGCACAAATGAACGCTTCTTGAGGATTAACTCCATTTTTCTTCGCATTCTTCCGAACGTTATATTGACACGAATGTCCCAATTCCTCTGTATTCGATTTCTAATTTGTCGAAAATGGGCTTTCAAGCTTTACGTCCCTCGTAAAAGAGGATTCATTAGTTTCCTGGACATAGAATACGGAAGAACATAAAAAACATTGTTAATATTGCACGAATTGTAGGGTGAATTTGACAGGTCTTTAATGAAGAACTGTCCTTTGATTAACTGTTTGGGAGCGACCGATTTAGGTGGATATTGTGGTCGCCTGATGGATTGAAGAGGTTGGAAGTTTCCGAAATGGAAGATAGGCCATTAGTGATGAAGAAACACGAGGAACTCACCTACATTTGGAATGACAGTTGAATAATCAGGATATAAGGGTTGCGAGTTGCAAACAACCATAGAAACTTTCGAAAATAAATGACATACTGCAGGACAAGGGAATCGATTGATGAAACACAAGAATATTTATCCATTCGAGGATATTTTGGGAGGATTTTGCCTTTTCTTTCAGGTTTTCTTTGGATTTTCACTACCAATATTTGAACAAGAACTATCAAAAATCGAATAATTGTATTATCATTCAACAGGCGGTAATGTAGGTCATAACTCACGCAGATTGAGTTGAATACTAAAGTTTATCTACGACTATAAAATAAATACTAAGATACAAGTACAGAGAGAGACCTTGTTGTTTCTTTCAGCACCCCAGGTCCCAGCCGAAGAATCTTACATTCGGTCATTTTTCTATTCCGATTTTTGCGCGC
Source organism: Myrrha octodecimguttata (assembly GCA_958510865.1). Lineage (NCBI taxonomy): Eukaryota > Metazoa > Arthropoda > Insecta > Coleoptera > Coccinellidae > Myrrha > Myrrha octodecimguttata. Next base: position 53,663,789 of record OY294061.1, on the reverse strand, counting down.
ATGTTCTAGGGGAACAGCGTGCTATCGTTTTGTCCAAATATCTGTAATTTTGGATGGTTGAGCCTAAAATGGTCTCAATCGACTAGGTTGGACTCACTGATGACGAATCCGGTGTCAAAATCGATTATGTCCGGCCGGCCGACCGGCCGTAGACACAATAACTGTCGACAGAAGCAGGCTAGCAACTTGAAACATCAGAATGCCGCGGTTAAGTTCGTTAATGGGCCAAATTGGTCGAATAGTTTCCGAGTAATAGGCACTTGAAATTTTGAAGTTATTTATTTTTTATTTCAGAAACTACTTGAGCGATTAGATTCACACTCGGCAGTTAGGTGGAGTATATCGACGCGCAACTTTAAGCCAAATTTCGTCAGGATCATATTGTCAGTAAATTTGAAAAAAAAATTTTTTCGAAATTTTTTTCCAAAAAACTTTTTTTTCCGGAAACCATTCATCATATCCGAAAAAAATTCCACTCACACTTTAAGCTTCATATTTCACAGCAGTGTACCAAACTTCAGTTCGATACGATCATAAGTTTTGGAGATATCGGGAAAAAATATGTCAAATTTCGAGGTTTTCTTCTCGATATCGTTGATTTTTTCGGTAAACTCGAGAAATACTGATTCAGTCCTGATAAAACTTCACAGCTGGTTTTGAGATGCTGAAAGACAACTTTATGCGAAATTTCGTGATAATCGTATCATAAGAACAATTTGAAAAAAAAATTTCTATAATTTTCTTATCATATCATCCTCATTAAATTCTGTCTGAAACTTCAAACTGTTATTTTTCGATGAAGTACTGTATTTCAATTCGATCTGATCTGTATTTTTGGAAATATTGGAAAAATAAAATTTTGATTGGGTATATATACGGAATCATTGGGTGGATTTTACCCATTCACGAATTCGGCCTTCGTAATTAAGGTACAAACCTTCTCTACAAATATCGAATTTCTAAGTTGTTTCTATCGGAAGTTTTCGCAGTCGGCCGTTAGGCTGACCGTTAACACAATAACTTCCGGAAGAAACTACTTAGAAACTCGATATTTGTAGAGTAGGCTTGGGGCTTAATTACGAAGCTCGGTATATCTACGGAATCATTGGGCGGATTTTACCCATTCAAAATTTTATTTTTCCAATATTTCCAAAAATACAGATTTGATCGAATTGAAATCCAGTAATTTATCAGTAGGAAATTTCAAAAAGCACTGCCGTGAAGGAAGCAGCTTTTTGAAATTTTTTATAGTGAGTTATAGTCACAGTTAACTCGCGTTGTTAGGTTACAGATACTATTGATTCCTCAAAAAAGTTGAATTATGAGTATACAGGGTCCCTGACCAAATATTGTACATTGGTTACGGTATAACTGAAATCAAACTGGAATATATATGATATGAAAAACAGTCTGCCACATAATCGAAATAAAAATTGGCAGAATCTTCCTTATTTCAAACGGAACACCCTATATTTTATCGATTCGATGAGAGGACTCCATGGTTGAAATAAAAGTACAACACTCTGTATAGTTACTTCATTTTTCTATATATGGCTGATGGAAGGAGTTTTAGGGTGGAATTATAACGGGTGTTTCAAATTGCGCGTTTTTTAAAGAATAAATAAAACACATAATTTGCATTCATTCTAAAGAACTTTTTATTGGTAATTAAGGTATCAAATATGACATTTATATACAAAAAATAATATCTGTCAAATCGCCTCCTCTTGCAGCTCTACAGACGGCCACTCTTCTGTTAAAATTTTCAATGACATTTCGTCATAATTGAGGCTCTATCTCATTAATGACACGAATAATTTCATCCTTTAGTTCAGGAATCGATTGTGGATTATTGTTATATACCTGGCTTTTCACATAACCCCAAAGAAAATAGTCCATCGGTGTCAAATCACATGATCTTGGTGGCCAATTGACATCACTGTTTCTAGAGATTATTCGTCCAGGAAATTTTTAACGCAATAAATCAATTGTGTCATTTGCAAATGGAGGTGTAGCGCCATCCTGTTGAAACCAAATATCCTCTAGATCAATATTCATTAATTCAGGCCACAAAAATTCGATTATCATCCGACGGTATCGATCACCATTGACAGTTACAGCTTCACCAGCAGCATTTTCAAAGAAGTAAGGTCCGATTTTACCACCTGACCATAATGCACCCCCAACAGTGACTTGTTTAGGATGCATAGGTTTCTCATGAATAATTCGTGGATTTTCCTCACCCCAGATACGACAATTTTGTTTATTAACAAAGTCACCAAGTTGAAAATGTGCCTCATCGGAAAACATGATTTTTTGAGAAAAATCACCTGGTTGTTCATTGATGAAATTGACAAAAGAACGACGTATTAATTATCTAATGGCTTAAGTTCATGTGCTATTTGAACCTCATATACCTTCAGAGCTGAATCATTATGTAAAATACGCCATGTTGTGGACCCACTAAGTCCAACTTGTTGTGAACGTAGTCTAATGGACATTTCAGGGTCTTCAGCAACAGTTTCACTAAACAAATCAATATTTTCTTGTGAACGACCGCTACGACTGTATTTTTCACTTTTTTGATTTTCCACCGAACCGGTCTGTTGAAATTTTTTAATAATTCGACCAATAGTGCTTTGAGATGGACGATTATGTCAACCATAAAATTCACGTAATTTTCTAAAAACACTCTTTACAGAACGCTGATTTTCATAAAATATTTCAACAATTCGAACGCGTTGTTGTATCGTGTACGAAGCCATTTTTATAAATTTCATACATCACACTTCTTGAATGTCAAAATACCCAGACGAATTCAGTGCGCCATCTATATTTTCTTTATTCATAAAAAAACCGCGCAATTTGACGCGCAGTTTCATTAAACTTTAACAAGGTAAGGAAGACTTCGAATTGGTTGTAATGTCATTTTCGAAACGTACCTGCTAAAGAAAATAATTTGATCAGTTGGTCCTATGGCTGCGAAAATAATCTTGAAGTCGTTTATAAACGGGCCAAAAATGCTGAAGGCATCTTTATGGTAGGCATTAAGATCGGTGCCAGAATTAAGAGTTTTATCGTTCGATGCACTTTCTATTCTTAAAGCACCCTTGTAGATCGTGATAAAACTGAAATTGTTTCTTGGGCGGTTTCTTTCGGAGCGTCGGCGATAAGGCCAGGATAATAAGATACATGGTTGCATAGGTATTTGCTTAGTGGTGGAAATTAATGTCAAATAATTTTCATATAATCATTTCGCAAAACAAACAATGCATTCCAAATTAAAAAAAAAAAACTTGGAGAGCATGACGTGAACGGGTCACTCGATCGTAAATTTATAGCGAAAAGCGCGAAATGTCATGACATGACATTAGAGACTCCATAATGCTATAAGGGGTTGAGAGAAGGGAAGTTTGCCACCCGCGTACCCTCCAATTCCGTTCTAGGATCTGGTAACCTACATTTGTGACGTTCTTTCTACTTATTCACACAAACATGACAAAATAGCTGTTACACAAACTTCAATGTGGTCCGTTCAAGAATTATTACATCAATAACAACGAGGTAGGTTCATTTCTGGTTACGGAATATAACTGAAAATGTCTCATCTGCATTTATAATTGGTTTCGTGCGTCGTTTGACATTTGTCATACGTTGGAGGTAAAACAACCTCACTTACCCGCTTTGTTTATGTTATGAAGTACAGCATTTTCAACAATTTCAGGATAAATTCACAAGTTAAAATGATTTATATTAATAGAATTGGTGAATAACTAGGCCTAGTTATTGTTTCGTTGCGAAATACAACATAAATACAACGAGAGACGAAGGAATCCGATTTTTCAGATATATTGTAGTGTAGACTTTATATTTGAATATTTGCATTTTTGACTCACTCCCCTAAATTTTATCTGGTATAAGAAGAAATAGAATACTATGTGAAATATCCCAGAGCAGGCATTCATCCTATATTCTCGCCATAAATTGAAAAAACTCTTCTGACAAAGAAACAAACTATAGTAAAGTTTGTTGGAGGCATTTCCACACTGGTTAAGGAATTAGACTATCTATTCAATTTGTTCTGTTTAATAAGTTGACTCATGATGAGATAACTATGATAAGAATATTTCGTGTTTGTTATACACATTTCAAGAATTATATCTTCCCGACACTACTATAGCTGGCGTTATGATGGACAAACCTATCCTGATTGGTTACCACTCGCATCTCTATATAATATATGAAGCCAATCAAGGCAATTCGTTATGTGATAGATTTGTCAAAATATTGCATGCATTTTATAATAATAATGAACCAGATAACTTTCTCTGTTCTCAACCGAACTCGTTCCGATGTGGCTCGACTACGCAAGGATGGAACTTCTACATTTTGTTGTTTGTAATATATTTCGAATAGGTCTCTTGCATGAATTTTTTTTATCATTGGAATCAAATATTCTATCCATAAGACCACTGAAAAACTTTCTCCGCCATCAAAAATTTAAATGTTTAACGAGAAAATGCCCTTTTAAATTTTGCTCCGCATGTCGGTAGTTTAAACGGACGAAGCTTCGCGGTTTCCGTGACGTATGGGGATATATCGACTCTCTCCCTCTTGTCGTATACTTTTCTGTCTAGCAAGCCAATAGACAGCGTCGAGCTGTATCGATCGGGGCATCGTGGAATAACGAGTGACGTAGGAGGCGAACTACCGCGTTTCACCCACTTTGGTTTTGCGTCCCGATTTGACGATTTTTAATACCGAATTATTCGAAATTCGCGAATTGTTGTAGTGTGAGATATCATACATTATGATTTTGTATGGATATAGAATAAGAAAAACATGCAAATATGATATTAGGTGCGCAACTAAGTTCTCGCTGTTTGTCAGTAGATGGCTCTAGCAGTAAGAGCTAGTCGATTTTGACATATCCAAAACGTCATGAACCAAGCTTAGACATATGGTAAACAAACCGCCGCGACACATAAGTGATTTTGTTTTCGCATTATATACTTCTGGTTAAGTGAAAATGTCGAATTTCGTGCCAAACAATCGTCATTTGCGGGAAGTGTTGATTTTCTTTTTTCATTCGAAAAAAACGGCAGCTCAAGCGCATCAAGAGCTCCAAAAAGTGTACGGAAACGCTGCTCTAAGCGAAACAACATGCCGTGATTGGTTCCGTCGCTTCAAAGACGGTGATTTCGATGTTGACGACCGTCCACGTGAAGGAAGACCCAAAACCTTCGAAGACGCTGAATTGGAGGCATTGCTCGATGAGGATTCGTGCCAAACTCAAGAAGAGCTTGCTGCAGAATTAGGAGTTACCCGTCAAGCCATTTCCAAGCGATTGCATGCATTGGGGATGATTCAGAAGCAAGGAACTTGGGTTCCTTATGAGTTGAAGCCAAGAGACGTTGAGCGTCGTTTTTTCGCCTGTGAACAACTGCTCCAGCGGCAAGAAAGGAAGGGTTTTCTTCATCGCATCGTGACGGGTGATGAAAAATGGATTCATTACAGCAACCCAAAGAGGAGAAAATCTTGGGGACTACCCGGGCATGCTTCTACGTCGTCGGCTCGGCCGAACATTCACGCTGCGAAGGTTATGCTGTGCATTTGGTGGGACCAGGTCGGTGTTATTTATTATGAGCTGTTGAAACCGAGCGAAACCATCACTGGGGAACGTTATCGAACTCAATTGATGAGATTGAGCCGAGCACTGCGCGAAAAACGGCCACAATACGAGCAAAGGCACGAAAAAGTGATTTTACTGCATGACAACGCTCGGCCTCACGTTGCCAAACCTGTTAAAACCTACTTGGGCACGCTCAAATGGGAAGTTCTACCCCACCCGCCATATTCCCCAGATATTGCGCCGTCCGATTTTTACTTGTTCCGTTCGATGGCACATGGCCTGGCTGATCAACAGTTCCACTCATATGAAGACATCAAAAAATGGCTTGATTCGTGGATAGCCTCAAAAGACGAACACTTCTGGCGTCAAGGTATTCGAGCTCTACCAGAAAGATGGGAAAAAGTTGTGTCTAGCGATGGGCAATACTTTGAATGATTCATTTGTAACCATTTTTTTATAATAAAGTTATATTTTCATCGAAAAAACAGCGAGAACTTAGTTGCGCACCTAATAATTCGTGTTACATGCAAGAGACCTATTGACCTTATTGTCAATTATTGAAGATAATGAAAGCCCTAATGTTGCATCTGCATAATAAAAAAACATTTTATATGGATAGTAAAGAATTTTTTGAGGATGAATCGAAAGCGAATCATATGAATTATTTTATTTGTAACATATATTAAGTATAATAAATATATAATTGAAGATTATGATAGCACTGCCATAGCAACTGCATACCAATATTGCAGTAATTTGATCATTTGCAACATAGAACGTTATTTGAAATAGTACTGAGAAGTTCTCTGGAACCCAGGTTTTTTCCATTCCATACATTTGTTAGATTTCATTCTGCTGTTTATTTTCAGGAATAAATGAGCCAAACATTTTACCGTTTCATTTTCAATAGTTATACCTATAATGAATGCTATCTCTGATGTGGATACTCTAGGCTTTAGAAGACAAGAATAAATACTGCAATTTTCATTTATATCGTTTTGAATGATTATCATCTGAGATTGAGTATCAGTTAATCAGATCCATTATCACGAAATTTCACTTGTAAAATGAATAAAATCACTAAAATCTCCAAATAATCGCTCTTCGCCAATGTAAACAAAGCGAATGTATTCCTTGGTCTCTCGGTGTATTTATGTTGCATTTCACAACGACACAATAACTTGGCCTCACGGGTCTAGTAATTCACCAATTCTATGAATATAAATCATTTTAACTTGTGAATTTATCCTGAAATTGTTAAAAATGCCGTATTTCATAACATAAACAAAGCGGGAAAGTGAGTTTGTTTTACCTCCAACGTATGACAAATGTCAAACGACGCACGAAACCAATAGTCAAATCAACCTACAACCTGGATACCAATAGAATATTGGTTAACAGAATTCAAATACAGCAATTTTATTCAGGCGTTAATAATTCGAAATTCGATAAACTTTCTTGTTGGCACCTCAAAGGGATTGCTGTTGTTGAGATGATTAGAATAATCATCTCAGCTGTTGACTACTATGCCTGTATTTCAGTCAAAGAATTTTCCTTAAAATTAAATATTCTAGAGAACCTTGAACACATTTCCATTAGCGTATTCTTTTTTTTATTCATGTGAACATCGACTTATTCAAAATTGCGACGAAACAGAAAAACCAATTAAAGTCAAATTTACCAGTTTCCTGGATACCAATAGAATAATGGTTTCAAATGCAGCAATTTTATGCAAGCGTTAATGATTCGAAATTCGATGAACTTTTCTGTTGGCAATTCAAAGGGATGGCTGTTGTTGAGAGCATTAGAATAATCATCTCAGCTGTTGCTTACTATGCCGGTATTTCAGTCCAAGAATTTTCCTTAAAATTAAATATTTCAGAGAACCTTGAAGAAACTTCTATTAGTACATAATTCCTTATCTTCGATATTTTCTAATTCTTGGAAGAAAGAATAACTGAAACAAATGGATCTCTATAAGATTCCCTTTCTAACCTATCTTGTTATCAGGCATAGCAAGTACTATTTTGAGGTTGCTAAGACAGCAATATTGATAACAAGATTCTTGTTAAAGTGACAGATCATATTGCTCAAAATCGTTGATCAGAATACCAATTATTTCAATCATGTTATGATAGCAATATCTTTTTCCTAGCAATATTGCTATTTGCAAACAGAGGCGACCTGACTATGGGGAAAAAACTTTAACACCCTGTATATCGAAAACGGAAAATTTCCGGTCCTAAGTTGATGGGACTTTTTGCGCGCATGTTCTAGGGGAACAGGGTGCTATCGTTTTGTCCAAATGTCTGTAATTTTGGATGATTGAGCCGAAAATGGTCTCAATCGACTAGGTTGGACTCACTGATGACGAATCCGGTGTCAAAATCGATTCTGTCCGGCCGGCCGTAGACACGGTAACTCTCGACAGAAGCAAGCTAGCAACTTTAAACTTTCAGGATAGGTTGCGCATCAGAATGCCGCGGTTAAGTTCGTTAATGGGCCAAATCGGTCGAATAGTTTCGTTGGTATAGGCACTCGAAGTTTTGAAGTTATTTATTTTTTATTTCAGAAACTATTTGGGCGATTGGATTAAAACTTGGCAATTAGGTGGAGTATATCGACGCGTAACTTTGAGCCAAATTTCGTCAGGATCATATCGTCAGTAAATTTTAAAAAAAATTTTTTCGAAATTTTTTTCCAAAAAATTTTTTTTTCCGGAAACCATCCATCATATCCAAATAAAAATTCCACCCACACTTTGAGCTTTATATTTCACAGCAATGTTTCAAATTTCAGTTCGATAAGATCATAAGATTTGGAGATATCGGGAAAAAATATGTCAAATTTCGAGGTTTTCTTCTCGATATCGTTGACTTTTTCGGTATAACTCGAGAAATACTGATTCAGTCCTGATAAAACTTCACAGCTAGTTTTGAGATGCTGAAAGACAACTTTTTGCGAAATTTCGTGATAATCGTGTCATTAGAACAATTTGAAAAAAAAAATTTCTATGATTTTCTTATCATATCATCCTCATTAAATTCTGTATTAAACTTCGAACTGTTATTTTTCGATGATGTACTGGATTTCAATTCGATCTGATCTGTTTTTTTTGGAAATATTGGAAAAATAAAATTTTGATTGGGTATATCTACGGAATCATTGGGCGGATTTTACCCATTCACGAATTCGGCCTTCGTAATTAAGGTCCAAACCTTCTCTACAAATATCGAGTTTCTAAGTTGTTTCTTTCGGAAGTTATTGTGTTTACGCAATTGGCCGTTAGGCTGACCGTAAACACAATAACTTCCGGAAGAAACGACTTAGAATCTCGATATTTGTAGAGTAGGTTACGAAGGTCGAATTCGTGAATGGGTAAAATCCGCCCAATGATTCCGTAGATATACCCATTCAAAAGTTTATTTTTCCAATATTTCCGAAAATACAGATTTGATCGAATTGAAATCCAGTAATTTATCAGTGAAAAATTTCAAAAAGCACTGCCGTGAAGGCAGCAGCTTTTGCGCGCACGTTCAAATTCGTTGCTGAAGCGGTCATCTACATTGAACATGCGCGCAAAAGTTGCTGCCTTCACGGCAGTGCTTTTTGAAATTTTGTTTTGTTTTAATTCATGCAAGGAATCTACCCTATCCATTTGTACTTACAATTCAGGAACAGCCTGTATCAACCGGCAAGGGCGAAAACATGATTCAGGTTTCCAACAGCGAATTTAATTGTTTGCCCGGATCGATTTTAGAGGCGTAAAACTGCACCTTATAATGTCAGTGTGTCAGCATATTTGACATCGTTTCTGGAACACCGGGAAGGGGAAAGGTTTCAACTTCGTCAGGAAGTAAGGGATTGGATGGAAAATTGACATTTCCTCGCTTCTTTCAGATTGAATGATTTCGAGGAATTATATTCGCTGATCGAAGAACAAAGTGATACCTCTCCATTTTCCTCGAGTTCGTGTTCCACAGAAATCATGACGATATCCTTTGGTTATTCGACAATTTCGAGCTGAAAATGGTCTAGCACGGAATCTGTCCAATCGTTTCGACGTAAATGGGTAATTGTTCCGATGGGTGTTGTCTATGGTTTAATGACAGGTGAAAATGTCAAACTGTGTTGACACTTGTGTTCGGTGAGGTTTTGAAATTCATCATGGATCGTTCAACACCGGAACAACGGTTATAAATTGTGGAAATTTACTTTGAAAAAACTTCTAGGAAAGCACTAACGTGATGTCAGGAGCTTTTACGCGATTGTTCAAATTCTAACTATAAGATCAACATGAAATTTTGCACCTATACTCCATTCACTTTTATGAACTATCCCGGTTAGCCATGATTCAGGTCTATCAAGTTTTTTACTTAAAACTGACGCAGGTTGGCACTCGTGAAATATCGGAAATGTCAAAATAATTCTAAGAGACGTTGCCAAATACTCGACATAATCATCACGCTTGGAAACTAAAAATGCAGAAGGTAGTTTTGAAGAAGCAGAGCAGAGACAAAGTATCAGGAAGTGCTGTGTAAAATTGAAGTCTGTTTTTTCTGATAGTAACCTTGATTATTTCGAATCAATAATTTATCACAAGCTTTCCAACATTTTCGACGTATATGAGTGAAAACCCAGTGTATCGTTCACATAGATTCCCAAGATCTTTATAAATTGAGTTAGTTCTTTCAAGGTGACACAGGTTTTGTAGTACTACTACATTTTCATACTTGAGTATTTCAAGTTGTGCAACAAGGTATTTAAAAGTCTTCTGTGGACTTGTAGGGAGTTCCATAGGTTCGTCTGTTCGTTGAGAAGTTTTACTGCAGGGTTATTCGAGTAGTTTTATTTTTTTTCGAATGAACTATCACAAAGTAACGGTCTACTCTATCCATTATTTTTCGGTAAAATTTCAACACTCGATTCTTGATTTCCGTACAAGAAAATAGCATAACTGAATCTTCCAACCATGTTTATATACGTGACATTTCAGTAATAACAGATAACAAAGTTTCTTCAACATTCACCAGGTCTTTGGAATTATTCAATTCACATAATATTTTCTCAAATTCATTATTTTCGCAGAGTAAATTCACATTTTGAGAAAAACGTTATTACTACGACTTCTATGTCGATAGGACGACGTTGTACAGTTATCGGACAGGAAAATCACTATAACCGAACATTTTCAAAATATACACGGTGAAATGTGTCAGACTGTCATGGCCAACCGGGATAGTTCATAAAAGTGAATGGAGTATACGTCCAGAGGCCCTATTCTTGAATGTATGGTATGAACGTTCTCTATAGTTCCATCAAAAATGCACCGCGTTGCCTTGACAACAGCGTCGACACGCCTATTTTTTACCATCCCCGATTCAAGAAAAGAGGACCCTGCTGGTTTTCTGTCCCTCTTTCTGTTTCAGATATTATGTCAAGATATTTTGCCAAAATGAATTTCTGAGGTTTTTATCTGTGCTCTTGTATCATGCGTAAATAAGTATGGTACCCCGTTTACATTTCCTCTGCTAACACTGTGATATACCAAAGAATGTAATGCTCCTTATTATGAAACAAACTCTTTTTCTCAGACGAAAAATATTTGACAACCAAATCCTGAAACAGGTCAATTTTTGTTTCACTTTTACCAAATTTTTATGCATTTTTGAAGGATTTTTGTAGCACCCAGTGTCATTCCCATCAACCCTCTAAATTTTTTGAATAGGGAAAGTAGGTCATGTGGTACTTTTTTGGCAAGGTCTTTGTATCTTCTTCACAGGCGTGCAGAAATTTTCAAGGAAAAATAATTTTTTTTTGAAAAATTAGTTAGTTAAAAGAGGTTTTCCGTTTGTGCGCTTTGTCATGAATCATTTACTTTGAGACGATGGTACTTGATGAAATTTGTCACCGAATGAAAGTCGACCATTACAGTTTTGTTCGTGCACAACTTTCAACCCATACGAACCCTTCAATGGAGAAAAAAAAAATTTTCACGTGAGGGGGTTGAAAGTTGTCCATGAACAAAACTGTAATGGTCGACCTTCATTCGGTGACAAATTTCATCAAGTACCATCGTCTCAAAGTAAATGATTCATGACAAAGTGCACCTCTTTTAACTAACTAATTTTTCAAAAAAAAATTATTTTTTTCTTGAAAATTTCTGCACGCCTCTAAAGAAGATACAAACTCGTATATTAATCTTGTAAATTGCAGATACTATGAGAAAAAACTCGAAAAAAATTCAAACTTCAACACCTTGTATTTCGAAGTCTAAAAGTTTAACGGACCCATGTTGATGCAACTTGTTTTCCTCAAAATTACGCTTCGTTTCTATCTCAAATCCAGGAACCGATTTCTGATCCATCCACCAATTTCTGTGCTCATTTCATATAAGATTTTCGTCCTGAACAGTAATAATTTAACAAATTATCATCATCATGACTGAATTATCGATAGAATATATAAACACAAAATAAAGCAACGAAATATTCTGAATTCTTCGCTATGTCTAGGTTTCTCAAATATCTAAGCACCCGATAATCAACAGTTTGAACTGAAGAATACTCTGCAGGGACATTTATATTGATCAAATTCAATAATTTATAAATTCGATATAATCAATAGTGTAGCAGAGCATTTGTAACTTTATACCTACATTTCTTATAATAATGCATTCACAAAGGGGTATAATAATGCAGAAATATTCAACAAGACAGGTAACATAAGAATGAAAATGAGAAGGAAATTATTCTTTAAAAGCGCTGACGTGAAGTCGGCCGCTTTTACGAGCGTGTTCTGAGTTGTTGCCGAAGCGGACCTCATTCCACCTATTGACCCTGCCAAACGCAGCTTCAATTAATTGAAAAGAACTATTAATAGTTTTGTTTCGGATATTGGGAGTGAGAACCCAGAAAAACCTAGAAAATGATGCAAACTTTTTGTTCAGGAGAAGACACTGCATATACTCCATTCATTTTAATAAACTATCCCGGTTGGCCATGATTTAGGTCTGTCAAGTTTTTTCACTTAAAACTGACGCGGGTTGGCACTAGTGAAATATCGGCAATGTCAAAATAATTCTCAGAGACGTTGTCAAATGCCAATTTCTACTCCCAATCTCAACATAATCATCACGCTTGTAAACTAAAAATGCCGGTAGTTTTGAAGGAGTAGAGACCATTTATCAGGAAGTGCTATGTAAAATTGAAATCTGCTTTTTCTGATAAAAGCTGCTGCCTTCACGGCAGTGCTTTTTGAAATTTTTATTTTACTTGAAACTGACGAAGGTTGGCACTCGTGAAATATCGGCAATGTCAAAATAATTCTCAGAGACGTTGCTGAATGACAATTCCAATTTCTACTCTAAATTTCAACATAATCATCACGCTTTGGAACTAAAAATGTCGAAGGTAGTTTCGAAGAAGCAGAGACAAAGTATCAGGAAGTGCTATGTAGAATTGAAAGCTGCTTTCTCTGATAGCAACTCCGATAATTTGGAATCAATAATTTATCACAAGCTATCCAACATTTTCGACGTATAAGAGTAAAAACCCAGTGTATCGTTCACATAGATTCCCAGGAACATTGTGAATTGAGTTAGTTATTTTAAGGAGACACAGGTTTTGTAGTACCAATGTATAAAGACATTGTATTACCATGAGAGTTTGTTTTTTGATTGATTCGATGGCGCAGATTACTACGGTGTAATCAGTTTTTCTCTAGCTTCATTAGTTTCGGAAAAACTCGACTATAACAGGAAAATTCTTCAAAAATTGGTCAACTTTGAGAGGCTGTAGCGATCTGAAAAATAGCTTTATGTATACGCTGATTTTTTTGGTTTTGAATCGGTCCTTTCTGAATAATTATAGCCATCATCCACCCGGCCATCACGAAAACTGCGGATTTTATGAATTTTTCCGCGAAGGTCCAAATTTTTCGATTTTCTGCTGGCCCTAACCCAAAATAATTTTTTTTTTAATTTTCTGACTGCATATTCGTGATGTACGCCCTCGAATTAATAAGTAATGATATTTTGGTCTCGATCGGAGCCAAAAATTTTTTTTCCGGAAACAGCAAATTTCTAATGCATAATATGTATGGAAATTTTGTCAAAAATTGAAAATTTTCCTATCGCCACGAAAATTCGTTTTTAAGCTAATTCGAAGGCGTACATTACGAAAAAGTTGTCGGGAGATTTATAAAAAAATTACTTTTTGAGTTATGTCCTCCGGAAATCTCGAAAAAATGGACCTTCGCGGAAAAATTCATAAAATCCACAGTTTTCGCTATAGGCTGGCAAATGATGGCTCTAATTGTTCGCGAAGGATCAATCTGTTACCAAAAAAAATCAGCATTTACCCAAATCTATTTTTCCGATCGCTACAGCCTCTCAAAGTTGACCAATTTTTTCTTAATTTTCCAGTTATAGTCTAGTTTCTCCGAAACTAATGGATCTAGAGAAAAACTGATTACACCGTCGTAATCGGCGCTATTGAATCAACCAAAAAACAAACTTTCATGAGAATATGATAAAAAAAAATTTTCTCTCGGAAATATTCGTCATCCGGCCCGCTCGCCCGCCGAAATATTTTAAGTTCAACAAATTTTTTTTTTCATTGTATTACCATGAGAGTTTGTTTTTTGATTGATTCGATGGCGCAGATCACTACGGTGTAATCAGTTTTTCTCTAGCTTCATTAGTTTCGGAAAAACTCGACTATAACAGGAAAATTCTTCAAAAATTGGTCAACTTTGAGAGGCTGTAGCGATCTGAAAAATAGCTTTATGTATACGCTGATTTTTTTGGTTATGTATCCGTCTTTTCCGAATAATTATAGCCATCATCCACCCGGCCATCGCGAAAACTGCGGATTTTATGAATTTTTCCGCGAAGGTCCAAATTTTTCGATTTTCTGCTGGCCCTAACTCCCAAAATAATTTTTTTTTAAATTTTCTGACTGCATATTCGTGATGTACGCCCTCGAATTAATAAGTAATGATATTTGTCTTTATACAATGGTAGTACTACTACATTTTCATACTAGAGTATTTCAAGTTGTGCAACAAGGTATTTAAATGTCTTCTGTAGACTTAGTTCTTGAGCATTTCGAAAACTAGAGAATTCCATAGGTTTGTTTGTTCGTTTCGAAGTTTTACTGCAGGGTATTCGAGTACTTTCATTTATTTGAAAGAAAATATTGGGAATATTGGACACTATTTTATTTTACTGTTTCATTAGTAACAACGCCGACGTTTCGAAACTGTTCGTTTCTTTTTCAAGGCTGAAAATAAACACAAATATAAAGTATACAATAAGACATAATGTGAAAAACATTACCTAGTTACGGTGAACAATATTGTACACTTATTAAAAACATTTAGACCGTTCACCGTAACTAGGTAATGTTTTTCACATTATGTCTTATTGTATACTTTATATTTGTGCTTATTTTCAGCCTTGAAAAAGAAACGAACAGTTTCGAAACGTCGGCGTTGTTACTAATGAAACAGTAAAATAAAATAGTGTCCAATATTCCCAATATTTTCTTTCAAATAATTGATAATGGATGATAACCAAGCAATAACTTTTATTTATTTTTTTTGATGAACTATCACAAAGTAGGTAACGGACTGCTCCACCCATTATTTATCAGTAAAATTCCAAAACTCAATTCTTGATTTCCGTACAAGAATATAGCATAACTGAATCCTCCAACAATGTTCATATACGTGAAATATTTCCAGTGTTGACAGAGAAAAAAGTTTCTTCAACATTCGCCAGGTCTTTGGAATTATCGAATTAACATAATATTTTCGTTTATTCATTATTTTTCCAAAGCAAATTCACATTCTGAAAAATACGTAATTACTACAACCTCTATGTAGAGAGGACAACGTTGTGTAGTTATCTGACAGGAAAATGACTATAACCTAATATTTTCATAATATACACGGTAAAATGTGTCAGAACGTCATGGCCAACCGGGATAGTTTATAAAAGTGAATTGCAGCGCCACGGTGGCAAGTATGAGAACCTTAGATAGACTGATAGGAGCTAGGTTGTCAAGTGTTTGCTTATATATTTGATTGATTAAAATTCGATTTGACAATTTGTTCAAAGACTTTTTCAGTTAACAGAACTGATTATGTGTTTACATTTTTCATTTTCAGGTAAACCCGCAAGATTTCCCGTCGCCGAGATCTTAAAAAGATATTTACATCATTCTACGCAGTGTGTTTTTCTGAATAAAAATGTGAAATCGAACATAGGCGGTCCCCCTTAATTTGGAAGATATGGGACCCCAAAGTTCCAAAATGAGACGTTTTCAGGTCCCTTTTTCCACCATAAAAACGATCTCTCACTTCATCTGTATAGTTCACAAACCACCTTTGAACCTTCAACCAACAATAAGCACCACTTTTTTTCAAGAATAATGAATATTTAATGAAAAAACAATGAAATTACTGGACAACCACTTAACCTCTATTCCTTCTGTTTTCGACTCAGTCTAAAAGTGAAGTTTGGCAATGGCGCGAATTTCATCGGTCGGAATCGTGCCATCGTGCGTATTCGTGAATGAGATTATTGCTGGCGAGAAAAATGAAATATGTTCTTAGTTCTTACTGTTTACTGCGATACTCTAAATTTTCCAATAAGAGAATTCGTTTCTAATGAAATCTACAAGGTTGAAACACATAGAAATGGAATGAGAATACACCCTGATATATATTTCAACGTACATTTTTTTCATATGTGATAGGTCGCGCCCTTCCCAGATTTCCAATGAAATCGAGGTTATTATTTAACCCATTTTATTGGAATACCCTGAATCTCATTCTAAACTAGGACCATCTCGAAGACAACAAAAAACGAAGTAGATAACAACCTCCCTATTTTGAAGGGGATAGAAAGATTAACATTGAGAAGTATTTCGTAGAAATATAGGTTAAGTGGTTGTCTAATATTTTCACTTTTCTTCCTTTAAATAATGAACATTCTTGAAAGAAAGTGTCGTTATTCGTTGACTGGATTTGAGAAGTGAGAGATCATTTTTATGGCGGAAAAAAGGATCTGAAAATGCATCAATTTGGAACTTTGGGAGGCCATATCGTCCAAACAAAGAGAGACTGCCTATGTTGGCCTTCATATTTTTTGTTCAGGAACTCACACTGCTTAGAATGATGTGAATATCTTACTTGTAGCTTCGCGACGGGAAATCTTGCGGGTTTACCCTTTTTTCAACTCTTAACGGCAAAATTAATCTCAAACTATTTGGAGTATCTTGAAATCACAGAAGCTTGAAGTGTTCAGGTTTCAACCTTTTTACTTACCCAAATTGATCATTGATCAAAAACCCCTCGATCTACTGCTCAAAATGTTGAAAACAGATAGGGATAGTATTGTATAACATACTCTTTGGGTTCATAAACAAATACTCATACAACTTTCCTTTTCATATAAGAAAGGACTCAATTAACACAATATATTAGTAATAAAATGAATACATTCACATAACATTAATGCTACTTGTACCGTAAGCCTTCTTCATTATGGGTTGACAAAGAAATCCTTCCAACACTTGGTCTTGAAGAAGCTGTTATAAGCCTTGTATAACTTGGATTTCATCGGAAGAAGCACTCTAACGAAGAGTATTCATCACCAGAAATTTCCTTGTTGAGACTCTTTTGTTTCAATCGGTCATTCCTACCCCTAAAACATTTACGTTGTTCCTTAATGATCAGTTCAACAGGCAGATTTCTGGAAGGCATAGCATTCCTCCAGAGTAACTTTCTCTGCTTGGATTGGAGGCTTGGAGAAAAATGGTCTTCATGAATGTGATCTAATATTTCATGAGCAATTCGTTCTTACCTCTATAAAAATGATCAGCATCGGTAAAATGCACATAACAGACTTTCATAAATCTTGTTTATTGGTTTACCATTTTGAGTTACAAGTTGCCAAGGTTTTTATCAATTCTTCAACACTTTCAGGCCCGACTTGTGAAAGGAAGTTTCTTCCACCCAAACTCGAAATTTTTCACCGGGCTGTGGAAATCTATGGAAAGGAACATTTGAGTTTGCTTTTTCCCGTTAACACACTTTCTATATTTTCTTGACATTTCTTCTAACTTGTCAATGATAATCCCTGTATCTCGGGTTACTCTGATAGCCCCCAGAGGGAGTAGCGCTTATCTTCATTCGCCAATAGGGGTTTTTCCTGAATTTGGATTATTACTGCAAATGCAAATTTGAACATAATTATTATGGTTCTGATTCATCATTTTCCCAAATAACCTTCAGAAAGTATTCAAAATCAGATTTCAAAATTGGGGTTTGGGATTTGTCAGGCATGCACGAAGTGACAACGGTGTTCAGTAGAATAGCTTTTTCTAGTATAGAATAATGAAATATTTATTCCTATTCTGTGGTACACACGTGTTCTTTGTCAATATAACCAAACAATTTCCGTTTGCGATTTGTCAGTATATGACAGTATAACAGTCTGTGCTATTCTTTTTCTATTTCTTGGTAGTTGTCTTCTACTCTTACTAGATCGAAGTATAGCTATCTCTGTTTTCTTAAGCAAAGTAACACATTTGACGTCCTTTTCTTTCCGAAAAGCTGAATCCGACGTTGTCATATCGTGCACTCATGACAAATCCCTCTAAATGCAAATCCCCATTTTTATTTCTCAGTTTTAGGTGATCAAACATTTTTTTTTAAATATAATATTGATGTTTGAAATGTGATGTCCTAAAGGTTTTTCATGAAAATAACTGCATTTTCGTTTAAAGGAAAAACCCCCATTGCCAACGTGTGAACGCTTCATCAAATTAAAAGGCCAACTGTGGTACCGCCGTTGAGACCAACATATGGAGCCGGGGTTATACAAAACAAATCCCTCGACTCAGGTTCAAACACCTACACCAACTAGAACTACAAAACGAAAAACACTATCAGCATGTTTCCACGCAGATTTAATCTTTTGTTTACCACACCTCCGACTATCAGATGGCAGTTCATGCACAGCGAAAAATTCTGAGTAAAACAACAGTCTCTTCGTGCCCGACCTAGCATGTTTTCTTACGAGCAGTTTGAAACACAATCGTGACTTTTACCCATTGGCGTGCTATCTTCTCTACTACAAGGCCTAGTGCCTAGTCGCTGCCTCTTTCTGTTGTTTGGAGTGCCTGAATGAAATATGAGAACGAACCCCCATTCAATGTTTGTGTGAATAAGGTGGCCGCCAAATTGGGATGAATAAAAGATTAGGTTAATAAGAGCTATTGGCGTCTGAATTTAAAATGGCAGCGCCACGGTGGCCAGTTTTAGAACCTGACGTACAGACATAGATTTTGTTTTGATAGTCGATTTTGTACTGTTTATTGGTGTTTGGTTTGATAATTTTTGATTTCACGATTCATTCAAAGACTTTTTAGACTTTTATAGTTGATGAGAGAATTACTGGGAGTACATATTCCATTCTTATAAAGTAGATATGTATCATCCTTCAATTTTATTGAGTGTAGCAACTCTAAAATTACAGGGATATCGCTCCAAGGTTGGACAGTATTTTAATATTATTTATTTTCAGATCCGAATGGCAAGATTGATTTTGGTGGATTTCTTAGGATGTCTTGAAAGTTGAAAAACAGATAGTATTGTAAAACATACTTTTTGGAATAATAGACAAATACTCATAACTTTACTATTTCTATACGGAAGGACTAAAGACTCAATATATTGTGAATAGATTCCAACACTCATATGATTGGTCTTGAAAAAGCTGTAATGAATAAGCCTTGTACAACTTTGCTTTCATCGGCAGAAGCACTTTGAGCGAAGAGTATTCATCACCAGATATTTCCCTGTTGAGACTCTTTTTTTTCAATAGTCAGTTCTATGATGAGAACATTTACGTTGTTCCTTAATAATGATCAGTTCAAAAGGCAGATATCTGGAAGGCATAGCATTCCTCTTAAGTAAATTTCTCTGCTTGGATTATGGGCCTGGAAAAAAATTGTCTTCATGAATGTGATCTAATATTTCATGAGCAATTCGTGCTTACCTCTATAAAAATGATCATCATCGGTAAAATGAAGGTAACAGACTCTCATAAATCTTGTTTGTTGGTTTTTATCGATTCTTCAACACTTTCTGGCCCGACTTGTTAAAGGAAGTTTCTTTCACCCTAACTCCAAATTTTTCACCAGGCTGTAGAAATATATGGGAAGGGACATTTGAGTTTGCTTTTCTACAGTAAAATCACACAAACGCCAAAAAAAATGCATAAACTTTCTCATTTTCTTAACATTTCTTTTAACTTGTCAATGATATTGTCTGTACCTCGGGTTACTCGGATAGCCACCAGAGGGAGTAGCGCTTATCTTCATTCGCCAATAGGTCACGAGCAGTTTTGACAGTTGGGAGAGACTGGAGGACCAACAATAACCTAAAATGCATTGTTTACTATGGAAAAAAGCGATTTGGCTTGTGATTTTTTATGAATTTGGACATTTTGGACTGAAATATTCACTATTGCATTATCTAGGAACTATATCCAAAGTACTTGATATCTTGTAACAGTAACAGCTTTACCAAACTTATGGAATTTTTCGAATAAATACAATTCTTGCTGGTTGATGCTGCTGTTGCATGTTGCTTGGCAGGAAATACAATTTAAAACCTAAGTTTTTTGAAGTCAGTTCAGGTATTCTAGCTCGAATAATCAACATCAAATCGATGAAAACTACCAATGAGTTGTTGAAGTATTTTCATTTGAATGGTAGGCACTAACCGGATGTGGATAGGAACTCAATTTATCCATTATAAAAGAGAGAAATAAGAAAAATCTGTCGGTTCTGAGAGGGAAAATCATATTTTCTGAATTAATTCAATAAAGAACTGCGCTCTAAAACAAAAATTCACAGATTAAATGTTGCAACTTGTCAGTTACCTCGGCAAAGAACATAGGATGGAGATTAGTCTCCACAATCAATAAATTTGAATTAGATAGGATTAATTCATACCATTGACATTCAGATATGCAATGACATCAAATTTTGAGCTGATTTTCTTATTTAGTTGAGTAATATCATGTACGTTATTTTGGTAGGGCATACCGAACGATTCGGGGTATGGAATAAATGAAAATCATAAGTTCTTAATAAGCATTTCTTTATTACTTGAACAAGACAGGATATATAAAAGATATTTCCATTCAAGTATTCAATGCAGTCAAATTTTTAGCTGATTCTCACTTAAGGTGCAGTATTACTAATGACAATGTTTTGTTTAAGTATGCCGATTGATACCAGGTACGGAATTTTCGTAAAATCCTCAGTTTTTAATGAACATTCCTGTTTGTTTTCACAAAAAAAAAAGATCTAAATCATCACTGATAGGTATTTTAGCCTAATTTGATCACCCTTGAGTCGTATTTTAGAATTAAAAACCATCCACTGTTCCTATCTACTACACCCAGGAATATCTGGCAGTGTCTAGGAATGAAAAATTTATTAGCACGATGATATCACAAAATATTTTCGCAATATTTTACCTCCATATGAAAATAACAAGGTGCCTATATAATATACTACAACACACAAAGACTGTTGACTGAACTAACCAAAGGTCTGTTTATTTGCCTGTTCATGAAATCAGGGACTAATTTCATATTAAGTACACCAAATTTATACTATCCTTTTCGAAAAAAAGTGAATATATCAATCCAAAATGTCCAAATGGATACGAAATCACGAGATATATCGCTTTTTCCCATAGTAAACAATGCATTTTAGGTTATTGTTGGTCCTCCAGTCTCTCCCAACTGTCAAAAGTCAAAACTGCTCGTGACCTAGCTATATGCGACCAGAAACGCGAAGTATAACATCGTTGGTATGCTGAAAGAACACAGAATTTGATGAATGGGATCTGATCAAAAACATGTAGTTCGAAATGAAGCAGTTTATACACGAAGGTTAATTATTTGATCGGCAAGATATGTCCGTTCCTTGACTTCTTACCTTTCTGCGACTTCCTGGCTATTAGAGTGACCCTTATTAGATGCCGTCTTATTGATGTTATTATTCGGATACTTTGGTCAGTACCGTCTCTGGAACCTGCAGGGTTCCCATGAAGTTTTATGAACTATCCCGGTTGGGATAGGTCTATCAAGTTTTTAACCTTGAAACTGACGCAGGTTGGCGCCTGTGAAATGTCGGCAATGTCAAAATAATTCTCAGCGACGATGCCAAATGCCAATGCCAATTTCTACTCTCAATCTAGGAATAATCATCACGCTTGGAAACTAAAAATGCCGAAAGTTGTTTTGAAAAAGCAGAGACAAAGTATCAGGAAGTGCTATCTAGAATTGAAATCTGCTTTTTCTGATAGTAGCCCTGATAATTTGGAATCAATAATTCATCATAAGCTATCCAACATTTTCGACGTATGTGAGTGAAAACCTAGTGTATCGTTGACATAGATTCCCAAGAACTTTGTAAATTGAGTTAGTTCTTTCAAGGAGACACAGGTTTTGTAGTACTACTACATTTTCATACTGGAGTATTTCGAGTTGTGCAACAAGGTATTTAAAAGTCTTCTGTAAACTTATTTCTTGAGAATTTCGACAAGTGGGTAATGGGGGTTTTTCCTTTAAACGAAAATGCAGTAATTTTCATGAAAAACCTTCAGAACATCACATTTCAAACATATTATTCCAATATTATATTTTTAAAAAAATGTTTGATCACATAAAACTGAAAAATAAAAATGGGAATTAGCATTTAAAGGGATTTGTCTTGAGTGCACGATATGGCAACGTCGAATTCAGCTTTCTCGGAAAGAAAAGGACGTCAAATGTGTTACTTTGCTCGGGAAAACAGAGATAGCTATACTTCGATCTGGTAAGAGTAGAAGACAACGACCAAGGAATAGAAAAAGAAGAGCACAGACTGTCATATTACTGACAAATCGCAAACGGAAATTGTTTGGTTATATTGACAAAGAACTCGTGTGTACCACAGAAAAGGAATAAATATTTCATTATTCTACAGTAGAAAAAGCTATTCTACTAAACACCGTTGTCACTTCGTGCATGCCTGGCAAATCCCAAACCACAATTTTGAAACCTGATTTTGAATACTTTCTGAAGGTAATTTGGGAAAATGATGAATCAAAACCATAATAATTATGTTCAAATTTGCATTTGCAGTAATAACCCAAATCCAGTAAAAACCCCCATTCCATAGGGCCGTCTGCTCGTTTAGAAGTTTTACTGCAGGGTTATTCGAATACTTTTGTTTTTTTTTGGAATGAACTATCACAAAGTAACGGACTACAATATCCATTATTTTTCGGTAAAATTTCAACACTCGATTCTTGATTTCGGTACTAGAAAATAGCATAACTGAATCTTCCAACCATGTTTATATACGTGAGAATATTTTCCGTATTGACAGGGAAAAATTATTGAATCCCCATAATATTTTCTCAAATTCAATATTTTCCCAAATTAAATAAACAATTTGAAAAATACGTAATTACTACGACCTCTATGTAGAGAGAACAAGGTTGCGTAGTTATCTGACAGAAAAATTACTATAACCTAACATTTTCACAATATACACGGTGAAATGTGTCAGAATCTCATGGCCAACCTGGATAGTTATATAAAAGTGAATGGAGTTTACCAAGTGAATTGACGAATGAAGTTGAGCGCTTTTGGAAGCAACATGAGGGGTTGGAAATTAGGAATAGTTTGAACCATGCCAATTATATTGTGCAATATAACTAGTTCCACTTCATCTGCAAAAGCACCAACCGAAATTACAGCTTCCGTTTCCTTTTACATTTTGTCCAGAATCAAAAAACGAATGCAGAAATGCAAATGACCAAACTTTCAGAGTGTAAACATGAGTTTGTAACACAAAAATCTGACGTCTCACACAACCTAACCAAACAAACTGATAACTAACCCAACGGTCACAAAAACGTGTAGCAATACGTCTACTTTTGGAACGACCGTTAAAACCAAAACGTAATATTTAGCGTAACCGTAATTACAAACGTTTGCGCTATTCAAAAGTTGCAATATCTCTCTATTAAACGTGGAACCGTTTCAAATTAACACACTGTATATGTGGATATGTGCTCTATAGATCTTGCTGCCAATTGAGAATTCAACAATTTAACTTGACCTTAATTTTTTTTCTGAAGTCAAGTTCTAGGTGAAGGCTATTAGGATGATATAATACTTTATGAAACTTCAATACAACATACAACCCAGACAACATTCTTTATTACTGGTATCGCATAACCCCATCAATATGTAATATATTCTAGCAATTACAGTTTTTATGTCGCTTTATGCTATGAATATTTCATGTTTACACAGAACGAAGCTTTCATTATCCTATCCCCATATAAAAAGGAATACTTGAGAGTATTCGATTTATATCAAACATTTTCATCGTAGTTTTAGATGGGATAATCACAGAAGTTTGTCAGTGGCAAAATGATTCAGTATAGAGGGAAGACAATAAAACCTTGCTCGGTATTTTTATTTAAATATCGTTTTTTTTCGGTATAACTCGAGAAATACTGATTCAATCCTGATAAAACTTCGCAGCTAGTTTGAAGATGCTGAGAGACAACTTTATGCAGAATTTCGTGATGATCGTGTCATTAGAACAATTTGAAAAAAAATTTCTGAGAATTTCTTATCATATCATCCTCACTAAATTCTGTATGAAGCTTCGAACTGTAATTTTTCGATGAAGTACTGGATTTCAATTCGATCTGATCTGTATTTTTGGAAATATTGGAAAAATTAAATTTTGAATGGGTATATCTAACGGCCGACTGCGTAAACACAATAACTTCCGAAAGAAACAACTCAGAAACTCGATATTTGTAGAGAATGTTTGGACCTTAATTACGAAGGTCGAATTCGTGAATGGGTAAAATCCTCCCAACGATTCCGTAGATATACCCATTCGAAATTTTATTTTTCCAATATTTCCAAAAATACAGATTAGATCGAATTGAAATTTAGAAAAGCATGCTGTGAAGGCAGACGCTTTCGCGCGCAAGTTCAAATTCGTTGCCGAAGCGGTCATCTACATTGAACATGCGCGCAGAAGCTGCTGCCTTCAGGGCAGTGCTTTTCTAGATTTTTTTTCGTTGTAATCGGCATTCAAAGTGGGGATAGGCTAAAAATCATTGAAACACGATTAAAGTTATTTTTCTACTTTTTATCATTCTTATGCGGTGGATTAAACTCAAAAATGTCATTTTGAAGTCATTTTAATTATACTGTGGAAAAAGACATGAATTTTACAAACCTCGCTGGCAAAATAAATTGAAAATACACAAAAACTCGAACAATACAAAAAATTGTTCAACATATATGGGATATTTTTGGATTCACCCAAGTGTGAGGAATATAAAAAAAAATTATTGACATGACAACTTAGACTTAAAAATTAGCAAAGCCATTATCTTGTGAAGTACCGTTTCTGAAAAAAATAGAACCCTGCAATTCCCAAATTGATTCCGTCAGATGAAAGGGAAAATATCATGCCAGTTTGAAAATTTTTCATTTGAAGTGAAAATCTAAATGATAAATAGAAATTACAAAATCTTCTCTACGAGATACGTACACCTTTTCTTATGGCAATCCGATATACAGGCTGAGTCTAAATTTCACATACTAACGAAGAGGGGAAATTCCTTGCATAATTTTAAGGTGAAAAGTCCCATTTTGCATGCAGATGCTGTGCGGAAAAAACTTGAAAGAAATATTAAAACTTTAACACCCTGTATCGAATGGAAACGAAACGTCTGCGGTCCCATGTTTACTGGACACTTTTCCTTAAAATTACGTAAGAAATCTCCCAGTTTCGTTTGTACCTCCAATTTGGAAACAATATTTTTGCATTTTTTTGGAATACCTATGGTTAAAATATGCAAGGAAGTTTTTTACAATCTGCGTAGAGAATATATAAGTGGAAGGAGTCCCAAATTTTCTTCGTTAGGTCGGGTATTTCTAAGAATTCACACGTATACAGGGTCTTTCACGAGGAACCTCACCCATATTTATACGGGAAACTACTGAAAGTATTTTCATGAAATTCAGCACTTATAAGTATTTCACGATGCTGATGAAATCTAAAATATTTTCAAGGCATGAGCACCTCTGGTTTTTCCGGAAATGACGTCAACTTCCGTTTTTCAAATTAGAACACCATTTTTTTATTGCAGAAATAGATTCCTTAGAAAATTTCAATTTATTTTGATGTAACATTTTTCAGTTTTGGTTGGAAAATTCTCTCTGAGCGGGAAAATTCGAAAAAAAAATCGAAAATAGAGCTCCGCTGAAACAAGAATAACTTCGAGGTTTTTGGATGGAAAATTTTCATTTTTGGGATTTTTCAAGATGTAAGATTGATGTATCCACTTTAAAAATCGAAATCGCGATTCATGATACAGGGGGTGAAAAAATCGCTTTCAAAGTTAGGGATGACAAAATCGTGAAAAATCAATTTTTTCAAATTAGAACCCCATTTTTTTATGGCACATATTGAATCTACGTTAAAAAATAATGTGAGTGTATGCATCACACCCTTGCCCTAAAATGGATATTTTCTGAGTTATTCACAAAAAACTGTTTTTCGTCTTGAATTTTCAGCTATTTCTTTTCCCTTCACGCCAAAAAGATGAAATTTTCAGGAACTGTTATTTGAACCATGCTGTAGATTTTTCACCCCTTCTTGAAACCGACTTCAAGTTACTATTAGGAGAACCATGGCAAACTCTCGCAGTTATAACTAGAGAAGATGCTCAAAGTTTTGACCGTTAATTTCTAGACATTTATTTATACGTCTCAGGAATGCTTCGTGCGTTGCTCTTCTTATTTCATCGGGAGGAAGAGATCTGCAAAAGTGTTTAAAAACCAAATTGAGTTTCAAAACTATGAATCTAAACAAACCTGAACGCATTTCTGACTCGTTCTATGCAGTCCTCTTTATCAGTCAGGGGAGTTGAGTAGACAATATTTTTTATCCTACCCCAAACATAATAGTCTAAAGGAGTTAAATCGGGAGAACGTGGTGGCCAAAGATGTGGACCATTGTTCGCCAACCATCGATCTTCAAATAGCCTGTAGAAGATATTTGACACATTGAGTGAATTGTGTGGAGGCCATCTTGTTGATACCATAAGTCATTATGGTTCTGTACTAGCGGCTCAATTATTTGAGTCAATATGTCAGAATATCTATCTCCTAAGGGAGAACATTCTTTCAATAATGCAAACATGTGTAGTGTTCTATCTTACCAGTTAAAGTCCCATCATAAATGTGAACATCGAGAATTGCATTATTTTTGATGGCGCAAAAAACATTGAAACTCCAGGTCTCTTGAAAGTTCCATTGTCTGAAGTGGTGGTTGTTCTCTTCATCCCAATAATGACTGTTATGCCTATTGAAAGAACCATTCTTTGTGAATTTAGATTCATCTGTCCAAATTATACAGTCCAAAAAGTTTTCATTCTCTTGAAATCGAATCATCATAGCTTCGCAAAACTCTGTTCTCCTGACGAAATCAGTTTCCTTCAAATGCTGTACCCTATTGAATTTATATGGGTGCATTTTATGTTTTTTTAATATTCTCCAAACACTCGATTGAGATAATCCCAGATCAATCTCGGCATCTTTGAGAGAATTTTGAGGATTCACACGAAAATATGTAAGAACTGTAATTTCGTTGTTCTCATCTTCTACTACACTTTTTTCTCTGTGTGTAGTTTTCTTAACGAAAGATCCGACATTTCTCAAGTTTGTCATGGTTCTGTTAATGGTATCTCTCGTTGGTCTGGGTCGGTCAGGAAACCTCTCAATGAACAGTCGAATCGTTCTATCTACAACTTTATTACATTCTCCATGAAGTAGAATGAGATTTAAATAATCTTCATTGGTAAAATTAGGCATAGTGATCGATTTTATAACTTAATACGAATTATCACCAAATTAATAGTAAACACAAAATGCTACTGAATAAAGAGGAATTTGGCAGATGTAATTAATGATATCTATCATTAAAAAAAAATAAAGTAAAACATGGTAAGTTTTTGCATATGGTTCATAAGGAATTATTTATTTATCACTGGAGAGAAAACCGATGGCCGATTAGTTGAAATAAAGAGGTTTCCGATACAAATTCGAATCCAAATTCGCCATCTATTTAGGAACAACCTGTAACTTTTTTCTCTTGCATATTAGGGTAGTAAAATCTAAAACATGGTTTAAGTAACAGTTCCTGAAAATGTCATCTGGCGTGAAGGGAAAAGAAATAGCTGAAAATTCAAGACGAAAAACAGTTTTTTGTGAATAACTCAGAAAATATCCACTTTAGGGCAAGGGTGTGATGCATACACTCACATTATTTTTTAACGTAGATTCAATATCTGCCATAAAAAAATGGGGTTCTAATTTGAAAAAATTGATTTTTCACGATTTTGTCATCCCTAACTTTGAAAGCGATTTTTTCACCCCCTGTATCATGAATCGCGATTTCGATTTTTAAAGTGGATACATCAATCTTACATCTTGAAAAATCCCAAAAATGAAAATTTTCCATCCAAAAACCTCGAAGTTATTCTTGTTTCAGCGGAGCTCTATTTTCGATTTTTTTTTCGAATTTTCCCGCTCAGAGAGAATTTTCCAACCAAAACTGAAAAATGTTACATCAAAATAAATTGAAATTTTCTAAGGAATCTATTTCTGCAATCAAAAATGGTGTTCTAATTTGAAAAACGGAAGTTGACGTCATTTCCGGAAAAACCGGAGGTGCTCATGCCTTGAAAATATTTTAGATTTCATCAGCATCGTGAAATACTTATAAGTGCTGAATTTCATGAAAATACGTTCAGTAGTTTCCCGTATAAATATGGGTGAGGTTCTTCGTGAAAGACCCTGTATATCAGATAAACATACTTGAATAGATGTTTTTCCTAAGGAAATTCAAGAATTCGATAATTCTTTGGAAACGAGAATATTCTCGCAAAAACCTTATTGTACTTTCGAAATCCCCGAATATTAATTCATTCTCTTTCATATAACATTTCAAATCTACGCTGCATTCCAATTATGATAACACGTACCTATATCCCAAAACAAAATAACTCACCTAAATGAAAATCACAACCAGATTTCGTTAATGACAGGAAGGTACCTCCAAACACGATTCGCACAAAACATAAACAACAACTTATGTAATTAATTTAGTCATGAAAACCCGTTACCTTTCACATCAGACCAGATTTTCTTCCAGTTTACCTTTAACCATTGTATAAATTTATACAATGCTTTAACTAAACCGAATCGAATAAAAATCGAACCTCAGACAAGAATTAAACTAGATATTTTCCCGCTCATCCTATAGATTTGCGAAAGGATTAGCTTGAAATTCCAATGATAAATCAAAGCACACTGTTTATAAAGCTCCGATACCAAAATCTCGTGAATGAAAGTGAAATTGATTACTCTAACCTCAAAACCGTAAGATTTGTGTTTGTATCGTGAAATTTACCTGTGACGGTGTGAATACTCTATCAACAGGGCACAGATTCCGTTCGAGATCTTGGAACTTGTTATCACCAACACGATTCACCTTGTTTTTGACTCCGAAAATCGTATGTTAGGAGCGTTTTCACCTGTCGTTTTCCCAGGCTGAATTGCACGTTCAATCTGTCGACAATAAACCGCGCTATGAATAAGCGTTGTTGGACCAACTTCGGAATTGATATCGATGGGTTGACTCAACTATCGTTCTGTTTAGCAGGAAACAAATCTCTTAACCATAGACAAGATATACTGCTCATAACTAGAAAATTACGGGAGCTTCTACAACTGTTGGGATTTTTTTTGATACCATATTTGTATGCAGAATTCTGTTACTTGAAATTTTCAAACAAAGTTTGCTTAAATGCTTATCGAAATTTAGCAGTTCACTCTTTGAATTTTCTAACAGATTTGTTTTTGCGATATCTGAAGCAAAACATTGTAGTATAGGTATGCACTGACCTCAGCGTTCCTTCCATTTCACATATTTTTCAGGGCATGTTCTAGAAGAACAGCAATCAATTTGTCCGAACGTCTGTTATTTTCAACCCAAAATGGTCTCAAACGACTAGGTTGGACTCGCTGTTGACGAATCTGGTACCAAAATCGGACGGCCGGCCGTCCGTATATGCTCGATTACGGACAATTCTATCGACCAGGAACTTTTAGGGAATTATCCTCACGAAATTCTGCATGAAGCTGTCGTTTTTCAATCAAGTGCGTTCTGGATTTCAATTCGATCCAATCTGCATTTATTAAAAATGAAATCTTGAATGGGTATATCTACGGAACTACCTAAAATTACCAGGTTTTTATTTTTTACAGCGGTCCTAATACGCCGTCGTACACGTACGGTCCGTTTCGATACAGTTCCTGCACCAACATCGCTGCACTTCAAGTGCAGCAACGCTTTTAACCCTTGCTGCGTGTCTGTGTTAGTCATCAAGTACAAAATTCCTACCCAGATAGCACACCATATCCCCAATATATCCTCTCAATATCCTATTCGTGGCGTATGTCCCAGGACATTGGGAGGATATACGGGGGATGTACAATTGGGGATATCCCTATGATTTAGGGTTCGTATATAACAAGTATGTCCTCTGAGTAACTGCAACCCACGTTAAATTTTCGACATTGAGAGGACATAGTTGGGATGTACAACTTGGGATATCCCTACAATACAGGATTCGTATATACCAAATATGTCCTCTAGTAGCTGCGATGCAATCCACGTCAAATTTTTCGAAATACGCCTTCGCGTAGATTGCTGGTTGAAATACCAAGAGCAAGAATGTTTTCGGGTTGGATCTATGTTGTTGTATCATTAAATAATATCCCCCGCTGGGGGAGTTCCCACTTTTCTAAATAAGTCATCCTAAGGATGTCCTCTTGATAGCTTATGGTCTGTGGAAACAGAAAACACCACCTGGGGGATTCCCACTCAGTAACATCGTATATCCTCAAGATGATGTATAGACGAATTCGGATTTCCCTGGGATATACTAATATCCCTGCTCGATATCCCAAGAACATCCTCAAGATCTTATTGTGCTATCTGGGTATAGGATTCCGACCGATGATTCGGTAGATAAATCCATACGAATGTATACTTCTCCCAGATCCCACTGCATAGTAATACGTGAGAAACGAAGATGCGTTCTGCGATGACAATACCTGAATGGGTGACCGCTCTAGCTATCGCCTCTTCCAAAATTAGCTAATCGCTAAAACTTGAATATCTATATCATTGTATGAAAATCATTTGGAAACTTTCAAATTGAAAAAAAAAACATTTTATTCTCTAGTCAATAGATACATAAAATCATTTTTAATAGTATATGGAATTAATATGATTGTAACAAATACAAAAATAACATGAAACTTTCAACGATTATACTCGTCAGACAGCAGCCGTAAGAATAGTTCATCCAGTGGCGTCCAACAAATAAACAGTCCTTCTATTCCAGATCACTGACGAAGAAATTCTATGAACATACCAATAACACGAGGAGAAAAACGAAAAGCAAAAATACTAAAAACAACAAATATTTTTAAAAATGATTGAATTATGTACAATGTATTGGAATTTCAAGAGCAATAATTAAAATGGAATTGATTACAAAACCGTTTTTCTTAAAATTATAGATGCTGGAACGTCAAAATATTTTCTTAAAAACATGGAACAGTAAGCACGTCTATCGTCTGTAAGGATGGTACGACTGCGTTGGAGTGCTGTAACTGGTTCCTCTTTTTGGTCCACCCCCGTAAGAATCTCCTCCTGCGGCTGAATAATTACCTGGGGTGAAAGGTTAATTTATAAACTTATTGAGCAAAGGTTGAAAACGAAAAGACCATAAGATGTGGTACTTATGGCCTTTGAATATTCGAATTCTGACCCTTATGATTGATCTTGACCATTGTTAAATTGAGATGAAGAAATGTTGACACTGAAGGTGAAAAAAGTACAGACTAAGCGAAAACTCTTGGGAATGTCAATATCTAAAATAACAATTGCCTAAAATGTAAAAAGTTCCTTGTTTTGATATTGATTGGACCAAGATTTTTGAGATGAAATTATTCGAAAAAGTTCACCAGCGCCCGTAGTGTAATTTAATATGAAACAAAAAGTTTAGAAGGTTGGTACTTGCTACTTCATTAATTACCGCAATCTCATTATAAGGTGAGATACATCTGTGATAACCTACCGTTAAGCGTGAGCTGCTCTTTTTCTAATGAATTAGTACGCACAAAAAAATTAATTAATGAAGAGACAGTACAAGAACTTTCAGAGAAGTATAAAAAAAGGTTATCAAGAAAAAATGAAAAGAAGACATTTACAAGCAACAACTCAGGAAACCAACCAGACAAAGAAAGACTTTTTCAAACACATTGTGAATAAAGGACCTATCAATAGGAATATTCATTAAAAAACAAAACGATGTAGATGAAAAACATACCAAAGCGGCCAAAAGGAATAATCTAAAATATAATGAGGCGACTAAGAAATTTAGAATGTTAGAAACTAAAATCGAAACTACTTCTACATGATGGGTTCAACGAAACACAAATGAATTTTTAAGTTTATATTTACCATTTTCGCATATTAGTTTCATAGGTACATTGTTTTGTAAGTATTTTGTTAACTAATAAATTTTCTCAGCCTAGTGTATTCATATTATTTCATCATATATTATCAAGATAACTACCCTATTACAAATGCACTACTGATAAATATATTACTCCTTAAAACACATATTTCAACCACTTTTTATCAACAAGTACTACTTCTAAAAGAGACCTTGAAACAACGGTGACTAAGGAGGATTGTATTCACCCCTGAATAAGCTTTCAATGTGGAGAATTATCGCTGTGGCGATTCAATAAGAAAAGTGAGATTTTTTGAAACGAGAATGGTAGAATTCACATCCATTTGAGGAACCAACAGAGAAAAATGCGAACACTTCAAATGAAGTGCCTCAACTTTGAACGATATTCTAAGCAAACCACATTTTTGCTTACAATAAGAGTAGATTCTATGGTCATCATAAGCAAACAAGCAAAGAACTTCTCGACTTAGAACAGACCATAGAATCCACTGTCCGAATCAATTCGCATTTTATAAATTGATATCGTTTTTGCAGTCGATTCCAAAATTTCAATTTCGTCAAACTTCACCTTGAATATTTCAATTCGCAAATTCACCAAAAAAACATCTTTAACACGAACAAATCTACGAACTCGATCGCAAAACGATGGACATTACAAAATGAAGAGCGTAACAAAATAACAGATCTCTTGCGAAAAATTGATTTGGAGGATATCGAACTTAGAGAAAATAAAACGGGGAGTTTTAGAGCCAGATATATTGAGACCTAGGACCCTGGTGTGGTGAATTCCTTATGCAATAATCAACATGTTGATAAATACATCAGACTTAAGAATTAGAAAACAACTTACACACTTACAAGTCACACTCATATATTAAATATACAGTTTTTAGCCAGAGTTTGCCTGATCGAATTTCTCTTAATTTAACGAACGTAATACAAAATAATATCTCTTGAGCAACAGATATTTTATCGATTTTCAATGACGTGTCCAAAATAGTATATACCTTATATAGTTTAAATAAGTTTAAAAGAGAACATCTTATGTGATGAACTATGAGAATTGCACTATAATAAACGCCCTAATCATATAAAGTTTATTGTATAATAGTTTAATTTAAAACTTATATGTACCTGTACATCAGTCGAATTGTTCTAATTTTTACTCCTCTAATCAAATTTATTATTCTAACAATTCAATTAATCATATCAGTGATATTCCAATATAAAATACAGCTTCATAAATAATCTATATCGATATTTTAGATTTATTTTGTATCAAGGTATTAAATCTAAAAACTAGTAGTAAACAATAGTTACTTATTAGAGTAAATGTATATTAATATACTCGTGTGTATTGTGACGTCAGATATTCTCCATTCAACTCCGAGACAGAAACACCTACAAGCAATTCGCAAAAAGTCAAGAGAAATTTATTTTATTTTTAACACTAGCCCAAAAACACGACTTAGAAATTTATAACCTAACTGTCTGTTAATTTGTACTGTCCCTTCATTTTCTTAATATAAACTAACTGCATCTCCCATACTCAAAGATTCCACAAACTTTACAGATACAACACTTTGGAAACGTATAGGAACCAATAGACGACTTCGGCCCAAGTTGCCAACCCACAATTCACTTAGCAAGTTTACTTTCACTATGGAACGGGAATTTCAAGACAAATTCGACATGATAAGATTCGCGTTATTTATTAATATCCGTAAAACATGCCTCGGCTCTTCAAACCAGATAATTCCTTTCAAATATAGGTTTTTGTTAAGATCGTCCCCGATTGGCTGAAATTTAAGTTGGGATTCCTGATTTCATGCAAACAGTGTCAATTTTCATAGGATACGTTCCGAAAATCAACTCTGTTGTTTCGGTTGCCGATTTTCCGCTCCGTAAATATGAAATATTCGGATGGTTCCTGGAACAAGCGCGTGGAAAAGGTTATTTACGGAATCTGGTTGATGAAAATGCGGTCGATTTACTGTCACCAGAACGATTTTCTATGGTAAATATCCATAGCGTAGAACAATCTATGTTTACTTTAGGTTTGTTTTGGTTCCGAGTTCAGACTATTGGTCTATGCTAGAACCGTCCTGAACAGATCTGAACCAGAACAAACCTAAAGTAAACATAGATTGTTCTATGCTATGGATATTTACCATAGAAAATCGTTCTGGTGACAGTAAATCGACCGCATTTTCATCAACCAGATTCCGTAAATAACCTTTTTCACGCGCTTGTTCCAGGAACCATCAGAATATTTCATATTTACGGAGCGGAAAATCGGCAACCGAAACAACAGAGTTGATTTTCGGAACGTATCCTATGAAAATTGACACTGTTTGCATGAAATCAGGAATCCCAACTTAAATTTCAGCCAATCGGGGACGATCTTAACAAAAACCTATATTTGGAAGGAATTATCTGGTTTGAAGAGCCGAGGCATGTTTTACGGGTATTTATAAATAATGCGAACCTTATCATGTCGAATTTGTCTTAAAATTACCGTTCCCCAGTGAAAGTAAACTTGCTAAGTGAATTGTAGGTTGGCAACTTGGGCCGAAGTCATCTATTTGGACATGACGAGAAAATGCACACAAGACAAGCAGAGACCGGTTTACGAACTTCGGACGAATCAATATGCAGCTAGTTTAGGGTGATGTCAAGTCAACACTACTGAACTGTTCTCAATTTAATCAAATAAGGCAACAGTTGGTTGTATCCTAAGTTCTTACTTATATGTAAAACAAAATGAAGTATCGATGGAAAAGAAGTTGTGAAAGGTACAATTTTTTCCAAGACGACGGGTAAAATCATTTTTGATTTTGGTACCCCGATTGAATCTCCAACGGATCAACCCCAAATGATTTCGACCAGAATCGACACCATTGAAGGATGTTTCAAAATTGTTAGACCTTTGCTAGTTGAGATTCTAGTCGATCGGAAAGATTTTAGTCAAGGAAATAAATCTCAACCATCTCTTTGCCCTACAGAACAATTCGTAGAGAATATTTCGAATATACAAAAAAAAGACGAAAACTACACGCATATGGTATGTATATAAACAACAAACTAACGAAAAAGAACCCAACAAATATTCATTGTGAAGAATAAAATATTTATATTTAAAATAAATTTAAATTTATTTTTAAAATAAATTTTATTTAAATTTGAATTTATTTTTAAAATAAATTTTATTTAAATTTAAATTTATTTTTAAAATAAATTTTAAAAATCGTATGAATATTCATTCGAGAAGAATACGAGGAAGAAGCAATTCGGTCCACAAATAAACCCCCAATGTTAAAATCCAATTGGAAAGGAAGGATTAGAAACATTTTCCCAAACAAAAAAATTATAATAAAGATAGACATATAAATTTAATACATGCATGAAATAAAATTTTAGCCACAGAGGAGCAGAAAGTTCAGCGTTCTGCCGCTTCGTGTTTTTAAATTTTTGCTTGTTTTTTTATATTTTTGTATATATATTTTTTGCCAATTTCAACCAGTCCGAGTACGAAAAATACTACTCCAGAATAAGCTTATAGTGTGTATTGAATACTGGAACTAGAAACTGTCTAATTTACAGACTACGTGCTATTCAATAATCATGTGAACAATGAAAAAAAAAATCTGAATAATTTGAATTTTTGTGTATATACAAATTCCCCCACCACAGAAGAAAGGGAGACTCGAGTCCTAATTCTACAACAATTTTTTTTTTTTAAACTTGGTCTGTGTCAACTGAGGAGTTGTTACAACTAAAACTAGAAAACAACAATATTGTTACCTCTAAGTTATGATGAACATTGCTTAATATAGATTGTCACACTCAATTTCAGAATTTAAAATTGTATAAACAAAATAAAAGTCAATTATACTTGATTAGATAGACAGATGTTGCCCAGACAGACAGAATTTTCAAATTCTACTTAATATAAAAATCACCATGGTTCGTAACTACCATATTATCATTTACTTGCTACACTTATCTTATCTGAATATTGGCTTGATGAAGGCTTTAACCAGCTTAAGAACAAATAACAGCTAGCTCGTGTCTTTAGAAATACACTCTAACACTTAAATTTCATTGGTAAATATCACAACCGGGTCAACTTAACAAACTTACTCTAACAAAAGAATTATTTCAAGGGACTATTATAGGATTTTAAAACTGTAAAAAATGCAACAACTTAAATTAGGATAATAAATAATTCGGTTAAATATATGTAAAAATGTAAAAAAATAAATAAATGTACAATCATCAAACGTATAACATATTAACAATAGACGTTCAATGTTAACATAAAGATCGTCCAAGAAGTTCGAGTTACTCGATGCATATTCACTAAATTTGATCGCTTGAAATCAAAGGCTTGTTTTTGTTTGTAGATCTCCTTTTTTCCATCATAAAATTTTCGAAATAGAAGTAAATTAAATTTAATGTAAAATTCGAGAGTCATCTAATGTTTCCTATTAATTTAAACAATTAATTTTATCAAGAGAAAACGAGAAAATAGTAATTTTTATAGTGGAAAAAAGGATCGAAGCAACATTTCGACCTTTGCCGGCTCCACGCTGAGGAGCCAAGTATTCAAGAGATAAAATGAAATGTATATAAATCTTATCGCCGTCATCAGAAGACGATCAATATGATAACGTTTGTCCAGAATTTAAATTATATTTGGTGTAAACGATTTTCTTCCGATTTTTTGATAAGAATTTGCTAAACGAAAAACAGCAATGCAAGGTGTCCAGCCTAGTGTATGCAAACAAGTATTTTTTTTTCTTCTAGCTGTCACTTGCTTTAAGTTAGTTCATAGTTGGCTGGGTGAAACAGCACCACACTTAAACTTTAAGTTAATTCAACTTAATTAGCAAGTAAATGTTTCGTTCTTATAACTGATTTTTTTTGTATACCCACTAATATAGGCTGGCCAGCTGGCACGGTCTGAATAAAACGGTACAGCCAGATCTTATCTATTAAATTCTTAATCTTACAGTTACTACTTCTGGTGGTCATGAATTAACAAGTAAAATGGTATAAAAAATTAATATTTATCAAATATTAGTGGTCTAAAGATATAGGAGAATCACTTAGGGAGTTCCTTATTCTTTTTAAATATAATAATTAGATTGCCTGCTGGTCAGGATATAAAATTTAATATACTCGATTTAAATACTTTTCTACAGTATATGTACAACTTACAATTCTTGGACATGAAAAAATATCGAGACTAGAGCACATCATAATCAACTTATCACCGTAATCGTTTCACGAATCTAGTTTCGAACAGTTTAAAAACACCTAATTACATTTTATTTTCGGTACTGATTGCGACAAGAGGTAAAAATGTAAATGCATTTAAAAAACTAACTTTAAGGACCTTAACATCTACTAACCTAATTTCTCCGTTTATCGACACAAACCAGCCAGACATTCTAATCATATAGATAGAGATATGAGGTAAATTTTCAATTTATTCTATTTTTAAATATATTACTGATTACTTTCTTAACAATTGAGCGATGCTTAAAAATAGTCAACGTTTCTGTCTGTCTGTACTCAGATTATGTCTTAAAGTACACAATTTCCAAAACTACCAAGACGGTCGAACACGATCGGACTATACCTCACTCAAACTGTACCATTGGAGCGTTTCTCGTGCCATTCTTAGGTCGAATCGATCTGTTGACAGTTTAAGTTGACATTTGACAGTTTAAGTTGACATTTGACAGTTTGACGTGTAGGTTAGACGGATCGGGTCGCGCCGTCGCAGAACGAAGCGAATGGTGTGGATGATTGAGGAGGCTTTTTATATGATTCGGGTCCTTGATGTGTGTGTGGTTTTTAGTTAATACGGTCGGAGGTTTAACTAACAGACGACGATATCCAGCGGGTCATATGTCTGTCTAATCAGAATAATTGAGTTTGGCGGGAGTCTGTCCTGCTGCCCTCTTCATGCCAACACATTTCCAACTGTTACAACATACCCATATTATTCAAATTACTCATTGTACGGTTTTGTACGCGACCATACCTATCTCGGCGTCTGTCGACCAATCGCGTTGTTCGTCCTTGAATCTGATTCCGGTCTTCGCCGCTAGGGCGCAGCAGATCTTTCTGACGTAACCGGTGACGTGTTGAACGCAGTTGCTCGACGACGCCGGGTAGGTGGCCGTCGCGTATGTGGTTATAGAACTATTATCGAAAGGTTGTCATGAACTGGGCCACTCTTTAAAATCATTGAAATGTTTAGCACCTGCGTTCGGGGGTTGCGATGAGTATCCGCCAATTTGGGAGCCTGCGTCACTGCCGTAGGACCTGGGCGGGGCGCCGTAGCCGGCGTCTGCCGCTGTGTAAGATCCGTAGCTGGCGTAGTTCGAGTAGTCTGAGCCCGGCTTGGAGGCGGCGCTGGAAGAGGACATGTTAGGCGGGGCAGATGGGGTGGCCCCAGGTCCACCGGGGCCCGACTGCCTCGAGTACATATCCCCTGCAATGTAACCTGTCAGCATAACGGCGGAATTCAGTTATTATATGACCGTGGTGACGTTTGCGAAGCAAGTTGTGTCATACTCACCGGATGGACCGGTCGATCCGCTGTTCTGGGGCATGTTCCAGCTGTTCCAACTTGCGGCGCCGCTGCCCGCGCTTGGACCTAGAGCAAAATTCGAATCCACTGTTTTGAGAGAAAAAAAATCGGATTACAGATAGTTACTTATTGTATGGATTCGGATACTTAAACATTTATGCGTATACAGGACGTTTTCAAATCGGTATTTCTTGGAGATCTTTAAATTTTTCGTTTTTTTCATTCAATACCCTTGATTCATGCTTTAGAGTACTATCGTAACCAATATCAATCATGAAATGTAGTTAAGAATACAATCCTCAAGAAATTCTGCATTTTAAAGTTCCAATGAGACCCTACGGTCCAAGTTGCCAGTTGAAAATATTGACGTGAAATAAGAAGCTCAAACACAAGTTTCATATAGGACATGAACTTTTCACATATCGATATTTGGAACCAATGTAATGACTTTTTCAATCTATTTCGATAAATGATCATAACGTATGCCATCACACATTTTCAAAATTCGTGAATAATTTGGTATTAAAAATGTTTTGATCGCCTCCCATAATCCATTCATATTTATAAACTATCTCGGTTGGCCATGATTTAGGTCTATAAAGTTTTTTTTTACTTGAAACTGACGAAGGTTGGCACTCTTGAAACATCGGCAATGTCGAAAAAATTCTCAGAGATGTTGCCAATGCTAATTTCTACTCTCAATAGTCTCACTCTTAGTATAATCATCACGCTCGGAAACTAAAAATACTGAAGGTAGTTTTGAAGAAGCAGAGACAATGTATAAGGAAGTGCTGGGTAAAATTGAAGTCTGCTTTTTCTGACAGCAACACCGATAATTTGGAATCAATAATTTATCACAAGCCATCAAACATTTTCGACGTATGTGGGTGAAAACCCAGTGTATCTTTAAGGTGACAGGTTTTATAGTATTACTACATTTTCATACTGGAGTATCTCAAGTTGTGCAACAAGGTATTTGAATGTCTTCTGTGGACTTATTTCTTGAGAATTTCGAATCCATATCCATAGGTTTGTCTGTTCGTTTAGAAGTTTCAATGCAGGGTTGAGAACTTTAATTTTTTTTCGAATGAACTATCACAAAGTAACGGACTACTCTATCCATAATTTTCCAGTAAAATTCAACACTCGATTCTTGATTTCCGTACAAGAAAATAGCATAACTGAATCTTTCAAACCATGTTTATATACGTGAAATATTTCCAGTGTTAACAGAGAAAAGTCTCTTCGACATTCGCCAGGCCTTTGGAATTATTGAATTCACATAATATTTTCTTAAATTCATCATTTTCCCAAAGTGAATTCACAATTCAAAGAATACGTAATTATTACTACCTCTATGTAGAGAGGACAACGTTGTGTAGTTATTTGACAGAAAAATGGCTATAACCTAACATATTCAAAATATACACGGTGAAACGTGTCAGAATGTCATGGCCAACCGGGATAGTTTATAAAAGTGAATGGCGTATAAGTCACCTGTCACATAACAATTCTACGATCGATACAGGCGACGCTGTCCATTGTCTCCACGAAGTGTAAGGTACACGAGAAGAGAAAAAGAGTGGATATGACACGTTGCGTCACAGAATTCCGTCCATTTCTACCATTGGACTAAAGAGCCAAGGGCGAAGTTTACGGACCAGCGTGACCAATTATTTTTTTCAGAATCTACCAAACCTTCTGTAGAAATCTACTTTTTTCTACCAAAGTCAATTACAGAAATCCACTAAAAATCTACTGCTTCCTCAGAGCAGTCTTTAGCACTTTATGTTGGAAGGAAAATGAAAAACTTTAATGTTTCATGTAATTTAAAAAAATATCGCTGTAATTAACATTCGCTCAGTAAGAAAAGCTAGAGAAGCACCGCCGTGAAGGCAGCAGCTGTTGTGCGCATGTTCAATAGGGATGACCGCTTTGGCAACGAATTTGAACATGCGCGCAAAAGCTGCTGCCCTAATTCACGGCAGTGCTTTTCTAGTTTTTTTTTCGATAAATTACTGGATTTCAATTCGATCTAATCTGTATATTTGAGAATATTGAGAAAATAAAATTTTGAATGGGTATATCTGCGGAATCGTTGGACGGATTTTACCCATTCACGAATTCGACCTTCGTAATTAAGCCCTATCTTCACTACAATTATCGAGTTTTTAAGTCGTTTCTTCCAGAAGATAACGGCCGACCGTAAACACAATAACTTCTGAAAGAAACAACTTAGAAACTCGATATTTGTAGAGAAGGTTTGGACCTTAATTACGATGGCCGAATTCGTGAATGGGTAAAATCCACCCAATGATTTCGCAGATATTTTTATATATTCGCCTGAATGAAAGGCTCTTCCGTTTTGGATGGAAACTATGAAAATGCGGAAAAATTTAGCGCACATGATGGGAAATACGATATACTTATTGAGTGTGACGGGATTAGAGAAATACCCCAATGTCAGTCAGAGCCATATATACGAGTTGTGCTATCTTTTCACACAGAAGCGTTCTACTGCTTCAACAGTTGAAAGTAGAATTCTACTAAGATAGTTCGAAATACTACCAAAATCTACTGCTCAATTTCTGTCTACTAACAATGATGAAATTATAACGAAAATCTACCAAAAAAGTAGATTTCTACCAAAATTGGTCACGCTGTTACGGACATTAAGGCTGGTCGTCCACTGCAAGCGATTTCGAGAAGCGCGATAGGAGCGTAAACGAACGAATTTGCGCGACAGATCCAAATGAATGGAATTCTAGGTACCCTCGTCGACTGGCAGCGAGTTCATACGGGTGATTTCGAGAGGATTCGAGCGGCGCAATCGTATCCCGATCACTTTGGATCTGCCGCGTCTATACGCTCGAAAAGAGGAGCTATCCGTCGGAAAGTGGAATGTATGGTTTGTGAACGGAATATTTGTTGAAGCTCATTGTTTATTGTTGGTGAATTTTAGATGGATCAGATTGAAAGGTTAATGAATGTTGTCGTTTTTCTTACATTAAACTCACATCCAGAAATTCTGTAGGTGTATAGTAGCCTATCTGAAGTTGGACTCTTTGGCAATAATCGGCTGTATAGCATTCCAAATATAATTAATCCAGTGTGTTTCGCCATTATCTCGGGTTTTATAGCTCTTATTATCTCAATATCTATTATCAATTTGTTTTTTTAGTCTCCGACCAATTTTATTCCGAACATTTTTCTATATGCTCAAGTGTGTTTGGCCCAAACGTACTGTAATGATTCAACTACGTTTCAATCAATCTCGTATGCAGAACGATCTTTTCGATCACAAAATAAACAGTTTTTTCTTTATAAACGCTACGGATTTTTACTATTGACCTGTTTTCTAAAATACGCATGCACTTCTGCAAAATTTTAAGAATTTCTGAATATCTGTGTCACCATCATTTCTTTCGATGTTTGCAGTTTTTAAAGTTTTGAAGTCACGTTCTAGATATATTAATAACATATTTCTCTTCTGAAGGTGACTTTCACAGATAAAATTCAAATGAGCCATAATTTCGAAGTTTCACATCGTTTGTTTTCGAAGTACCCAGGTCATCAACATTCACACTTCAACTTCCATTCCAGTATTATAAATGAGTATACAAGACAATAATCATTCATTATCAAGATGGTGAATTTTTTCCGATAATTTCATTTTTTCTAAATTTGAATCTACCTTGGCTCAAAAATTTTCCCCATTCCGTAGCTAACATATGCCTTGATCAAGTGAGATTTATCCTTGAAATGAATTATTGATTCTAAATCCATTCCGTATCAAAATTTCTTCAATAAACACGGAAATCTGAAGTAAAAATCCTCTGCTACGCAAGAACAAGAACGAACCGAAACCTCGCGAACTATCGGCCAGTGGACGACCCCGAAGCCTGAGACCGCTTCGGTCGTAAAAGCTCCTCGGCGCTCGTAAAACGCGTAGCTCATAAAAGCCCCAAATCGCTTCCAGTGGACGGCCAGGATAATAATAACGCGAACCTCAATATGACG
Source organism: Myrrha octodecimguttata (assembly GCA_958510865.1). Lineage (NCBI taxonomy): Eukaryota > Metazoa > Arthropoda > Insecta > Coleoptera > Coccinellidae > Myrrha > Myrrha octodecimguttata. The sequence continues at coordinate 53,620,794 of OY294061.1, read as the reverse complement.
AATTCTTTCCTAAATTCCCCTTCACCGGGTGTTGACAACTTGGAACGGAATTCTCCCATTGGATTGGATCGGTATTTCAAGACTATCGGTCTTCTTCGGAAGTTTTACTGTTTACCACCCGACGGACAAAGTCCAATTCGATGGCATATTCTTCATCAGTTACGATTCGCCAAAATAACTGGAGGATATTCTCCTAAACATTTCATAGCTCGTAACAATATCGGTATTTTGAATTACCTTTAACTTCATTATTTTCAGTATAATGGTTTACTATTACTTTGATGCAATCTACCTCTTCGAAAATATCCTGTATAGAATGGAGTGTGGGTGTGAACCACAGTAACGAGTCAGTTAAAACATCTGCTAACTACTTCTACTACTACCAACACCAAACATCTTCAGAAACTTGCAATAATCGTTAGTAATGAGCGTCTTGATTGAATTTTCCTAGTATCTCGGTGAAAAACATGAACCGATCGACTTTGATATTAATGACATTCGAAAGTTTCACATTCGACAAAAATTCTACTTAATTCGAAAAGGAAGTTTTTATTTTGTCAGAATTGATGGCTATTTACCGTTCCAGTTTATATCTACTGTAGAAATGAATTTACTTACCAAATGACGTAAGTATTTCATGTCTTCTGTTGCTTTTTAGATCTTTTCTTGGGTTCGCCGATAAATATGGGAAAACAGAGCAGCTCTAGCCTCATTGGGCCCATAACGATGGCAAATCCGTAGGGAAAATACTTTATTGCGAACATTAACTCGAAAATAACAGACCAAAAAAAGAAAACACAAAAAAATTCGGAGGAAAAATATTTTTATTTCACTATTTACTTTTTACTCTTTTCTGGTAGAAAAATTTTTCTCAGCAACATTTAATAGCACAGACATCATGTCTGAGAAGATGAAAATCGTTGAGCATCAACCAGGTATTTCAATCAATGAGCACACTTTCGTCAATAGATTTCTGAAGATGTTTTTTTTTGATAATAAAAATTAACCACTCAAAATCGAGTATGTCGAAATAATAGAAAGTATAGTAGAAGAAAATATTAATTTCTGCTACACCTAATGAATTCATTATTAATTAAAACACACAACAATGTTAAAATATCTCACAAATATAAATTTTATTAATTCGAAAATATAAATTTTATTAATTCGAGATCAAAATTAGACAACATTGGGGATGAAAATGTTCATTAAAGTAGATTATTGTCTATAAATAAAACAATTTAATAACGATAGCGAAAATTAGAAGAATGTAAAATGAAGTCTTAATGGTCGAGTACAAAATTTGCGTAGTTTTTGAAGATTCTGTAAAGAAAAATTCAAGTATGAAGTGAAAATAATTATTTCAGTGCATGTATCAAAAGTTTATTTCGACAAAAATAATTTATTTTCTTATACAGGGTTTTTCAACAAGAACTTTGTTTTTCAATGTGGTAACACCGGCACCACATGACAGTTTTGACATTTAGTTTTTTGACGTATTCGCAGTATATGCTTTGGCAATTGTTACAATGAATTCAATTTCGCTCGAAAATCGCATTAAAATAATTCAAATCCACTATGAAAATGGTCGTTCTGTTAAAGTTACATTTCGTAAAATTCGTGATATTTTCGGACAACATGAACGTCCTTCTGAGACCGCTGAATTTTGGCCTATTATTGGTGACATGGATGTCACTGAAATATGGTTTCAACAAGACGGTGCCACATGTCACACAGCCAATGAAACGATCAATTTATTTCAAACCAAATTTCCCGATCGCATAATTTCGCGAAATTCAGCTGTTAAGTGGCCGGCCAGATCGTATGATTTAACACCACTGGATTATTTTTTGTGGGGCTATGTTGAAGACAGAGTTTATACGGAACCAATCGAATCGATTGCAGCCTCAAAACTCAAAATCCGTGATGTCGTTAACGAAATAGACCCTCCATCTTGCCAAAAAGTGATTAAAAATTTTGATGAAAGAATCAACGTCTGTCAGCGTGGTCGTGGTGGACATTTGTCAGATATCATTTTTCATTCATAATTGCCGAACTTTTCTCTTTGTAATACAATAAAAATTTTATTCATTTTCCACTAAATTCTTTGTTTTATTTTGTTTTCAAAAACAAAGTTCTTGTTGAAAAACCCTTTAGTATTCCTCAACTCTAACTCATTTCAGATTTCAGAAAAAGATGATATTCCGCTGATAAATCGAGATTTTAACCTCATTTTGTCAAAGATAAAGTTCAAAAAATAATACCGAATATTTTCCATCAATTGTGTGATATTGGCCTCCATTTAATTTTCAATTCTTCTATCCCTTATTTTGTCTAAATAGTATCTATTCAACGATCGTTTCGAAAATTTGCTTCCAACAAGTAGTTCATAACACCCCACGCTGGATCTATTTCTATGAACAATATGTTTTATTTCTGTCCTGTATCAAATATTTTAAGGAAGAAGTCATAAAAAATTTTGTATTTTTTTTCATTCATCACAATGAGGTTTATAATTTTTCAATTTCTAAATGTGACCGTTCAAATGAACTTAAACATATTCGCAATATAACCTAAAGAGCAGTTTAGTTAACGAATACCACAGAAAGCGACAGGCTCTTAACGGAAGATGGCAAGTTTAATATTGATCAAGTTGTATTCCAACAATCGAGATTCTCCAAAACAGAAAAAATATATTACAAAATGAAATGCTACTGGAGATTTTTTCGAAAATTTCAACGACTATAAATTTAGAAGTCACTCACAATATCCATCAAAATAAATATGAAATGATCACTGTCATTTTTTAACATCAGAAATACCACACGTAACATTTAACTCAGAATTATGGTCAAGTATAAAATCATTACACGATACAAATTTTGGTAAACCCGCAAGATTTCCCGTCGCCGAGATATTAAAAAGATATTTACATCATTGTACGCAGTGTGATTTTCTGAATCAAAAATGTGAAATCGAACATAGGCGGTCTCCCTTAATTTGGAAGATATGGGCCCCCAAGGTTCCAAAATGAGTCGTTTTCAGGTCCCTTTTTCCACCATAAAAACGATCTCTTACTTAATCTGTATAGTTCACAAACCACCTTTGAACCTTCAACCAACAATAAGCAACACTTTTTTTCAAGAATAATCAATATTTAATGAAAAAATAATGGAATTACTGGACAACCACTTAACCTCTATTCCTTCTGATTTCGACTCAGACTAAAAGTGAAGTTTGGCAATGGCGCGAATTTCATCGGTCGGAATCGTGCCATCGTGCGTATTCGTGAATGACAGATTATTGCTGGCGCGAAAAATGAAATATGTTCTTAGTTCTTACTGTTTACTGCGATACTCTAAATCTTCCAATAGGAGAAATCGTTTCTAATGAAATCTGCAAGGTTTAAATACATAGTAATGGAATGAGAATACACCCTAATATATATTTCAACGTACATATCTTTTCATATGTGATGGATCGCGTCCTTCCCAGTTTTCCAATGAAATCGAGGTTATTATATAACGCATTTCATTGGAATTTCCTGAATCTCATTCTAAACTGGGACCATCTGGAAGACACAACGAAAAACGAAGTAGATAACAACCTCCCTATTTTGAAGGGGATAGAAAGAAAGATCAAACAAAAATATTGAGAGTGAAACCTTAAACAAATATAATCAATGACTTTGTTTTTATGTTAGAATTACCACCTCTTCTTCAGTGACAGAAACATTTTCCTTACAATCATATCCTTCAACTGTCCATCATTTCATATTTCCCGCCAGCAACTACTTTTCGGTCATAATACGTTGGCCAGCGATGAAAAGACGCTGTTGCCAAGCTCCGCTTTAACATTGAGAAGTATTTCGTAGAAATATAGGTTAAGTTGTTGTCTAATATTTTCACTTTTCTTCCTTCAAATAATGAATCGTCTTGAAAGAAAGTGTCGCTATTCATTGGTTGAAGGTTCAAAGATGATTTATGAACTAGATTTGAGAAGTGAGAGATCATTTTTATGGCAGAAAAAAGGATCTGAAAATGCAACAATTTAGAACTTCGGGGGCCCATATCTTCCAAACAAAGAGAGACCGCCCATGTTGGCCTTCATATTTTTTGTTCAGGAACTCACCCTGCTTACAATGATGTGAATATCTCACTTGTAGCTTCGCGACGGGAAATCTTGCGGGTTTACCCAAATTTTTTTGTAATACCTTCGACATTGATATCTTATTATAGGTTGCATACTTTTATTGTCTTCGGTGTACAATGATATTGTTTTACCATTTGGTCAAGTTTTTGACTTCATTCTTTATAAACAAGTTGATAAAATAATTAAATTTGACATTGAAAACTTGGTACCTTAAAGACAACTAAAGTATATTGTAAGATATCAAAAATGAAAGATATTATATGAAGTATTTACAGAAAAATATCTATTGTCTAATGTTTGTATTGATAACCTCAATCACGAAGACTAGTTTGAATTTAATAAAGATTAGTATACAGGTTTGGAAAAGACAGTAGATAAAATGCGAAACCCAGTGTCAATCTAACGAGGGTGAGAATAAAATGGACCAGTGGAAGAATCAAATCACAGCGCGATGACATATCGAATAAACGACGGTTCTCTTGCAATGGCAGGTTAAAAATGTGTGGCGGGGACCGCAGTCCACGATACGCGATCGAAGGAAGCGCTTGCCATTGCCAGTAGCTCCCCAAACGGGAGGTGCGTTGGGCCGTATCGGTTGAAAATGAATACGAGAATTTCGTTCCATTGCATAAGAGGAATTTATTCACCACAATGAATGACTTAAATAATTTCCCCTGTGGAAATGAGTACCTAGGTTCATTTCGCCATAACTGGTTTGAAAACAAAATAAATTCTACGAAAGTAAGAAATGGAGGTTTTTCCTGAATTTGGGTTATTACTGCAAATGCAAATTTGAACATAATTATTATGGATTTAATTCATCATTTTCCCAAATTACCTTCAGAAAGTATTCAAAATCAGATTTCAAAATTGGGGTTTGGGATTTGCCAGGCATGCACAAAGTGACAACGGTGTTAAGTAGAATAGCTTTTTCTGTTATAGAATAATGAAATATTTATTCCTATTCTGTGGTACACACGTGTTCTTTGTCAATATAACCAAACAATTTCCGTTTGCGATTTGTCAGTAATATGACAGTATAACAGTCTGTGCTCTTTTTTTTCTATTTCTTGGTCGTTGTCTTCTACTCTTACCAGATCGAAGTATGGCTATCTCTGTTTTCCTAAGTAAAGTAACACATTTGACGTCCTTCTCTTTCCGGGAAAGCTGAATTCGACGTTGCCATATCGTGCACCCATGACAAATCCCTTATAATGCAAATCCCCATTTTTATTTTTCAGTTTTAGGTGATCAAACATTTTTTTAAAAATATAATATTGAAATTATAAGTTTGAAATGTGATGTTCTGAAGGTTTTCCATGAAAATAACTGCATTTTCGTTTGAAGGAAAAACCCCCATTGGAAAACAAAAATTATTGTCTCTAGAACTGATTGACCGCCAAAATACCATTTAATGATTTGAACCTTTTCTTTTACACTAAATATTTCGATTCACGAGTAATCTACTTCATTTTCATACGGTTTAACGCACCTCTCGTTTGGAGAGCTACTGCCTACTGGCAAGCGCTTCCTTCGATCGCGTACCGTGGACTGCAGGCCTCACCACACATTTTTAACCTGCTATTGCAAGAGAACAGCCGTTTATTCGACATGTCATCGCGCTGTGATTTTGATTCTTGCACTGGTCCATTTTATTCCGACCCTCGTTAGATTAACACTGGGTTTCCTACCGTCTGTCTTTTCCAAACCTGTAGATATTGGAACTATTGAAATAACGAAAATCCCAAAATTTCACAATTATCAACACCAAAACAATCCTCACAAGCCCGACCAAACCAAAAGGCGTCATCATGTTAGTTGCTTTTCCCAGAAGAAGAAAAAAAACTAACAAAATCAACACTCACACTCACCGTATGATCCGTATCCTTGCTGCTGGGGAGGGCCGCCGTAGCTGTTGCCCCACTGCTGTGGTGGACCTGGGGGCGCGGGCGGAGCGCCCCAGCTCTGATAGGTGCCAGGGCCGGATGGGGTTCCGTAGCCCCCGTAATTTTGACCTTGCGGGGACGCCCCCCATCCCTGATAGCTCTGCATCATGTTGGGACCCATCGGTGCGCCTAGGTTCATCGGAGGACCGCCCATCTGCCCGTTGGGACCTTGCATCATGCCCATGGGGGCCTGCGGGGGGCCCCAGGCGGATGTTGGATCGGCTCCGCCCATCTTGTTACCTCCTGAACCGTCTCTAGGCTCGGCTTTTTTTATTTCGACCTGTGAGAGGATCCAAGAATGAGATTGCGGAGGGAACACACTTCGATTGTGTTCCAAGTAAGTTAGACAAAACTGAGCTAGCTAGAATGGGGTTTTTCCTGAATTTGGGTTATTATTGCAAATGCAAATTTAAATATAATTATTATAGGTTTGATTCATCATTTTCCCAAATGGCTATCTTAGTCGAACGGCGGCCAGGGACTTGAGATACTATGAGTATGATTAGAAAGGATACAAACTTAAAACATATTCACATATTCAGTGTTTTTCTAGATTTCTTTCGATAAAGTACTAGTTAGATACTAGTTAGTCCGTAAAAACAATAACTTCCGAAGAAACGACCTAGAAACACGATATTTGTAGAGTAGGTTTGGGGCTTAATTGATGATTAATGATTCTGCAGATATACGCATTCAAAATTTTACTTTCCAAAAATACAGATTAGATCGTATTGAAATCCAATACTTTAACGGTAAATTACAATGGGGCTTTTTCCTGAATTTGGGTTATTACTGCAAATGCAAATTTAAATATAATTATTATAGGTTTGATTCATCATTTTCCCAAATTACATTCAGAAAGTATTCAAAATCAGGTTTCAAAATTGGGGTTTGGGATTTGTCAGGCATGCACGAAGTGACAACGTTGTTCAGTAGAATAGCTTTTTCTGCTATAGAATAATCAAATATTTATTCCTATTCTGTGGTACACACGTGTTATTTGTCAATATAACCAAACAATTTCCGTTTGCGATTTGTCAGTAATATGACAGTCTGTGCTCTTCTTTTTCTATTTCTTGGTCGTTGTCTTCTACTTTAACCAGATCGAAGTATAGCTATCTCTGTTTTCCTAAGCAAAGTACCACATTTGACGTCCTTTTCTTTCCGAGAAAGTTGAATTCGACGTTGCCATATCGTGCACTCATGACAAATCCCTTTAAATGCAAATCCCCATTTTTATTTTTCAGTTTTAGGTGATCAAACATTTTTTCAAAAATATAATATTGAAATTATATGTTTGAAATGTGATGTTCTGAAAGTTTTTCATGAAAATTACCGCATTTTCGTTTAAAGAAAAAAACCCCATTTAGGGTAAACCCACAAACTTTCACGCCGTGAAGATTTGCTAGGGTATTTGCATCAATGTATGCAGTGTGTTCTCTTGAACAAAAAACGCTGCAAATTTTTCACAAGGATTTATTATTTTCTCAGATAAATAACCCAATACCATCGATTCTTAAATAAAACTTATACAGTGTGCGTCAAAATTATGGAACAAATTCATTTTCTCAGAAGAAAAATATTTGGCAACAAAATCCTGAAACAGGTCATTTTTTGTTTCACTTTTACAAAATTTGTATGCATTTTTGAAGGATTTTTGTTGCACCCTCTGCCATCCCCATCAACCTTCTAAATACACTGCGCAAAAAAATTAACGCACTTTATGGAAATCTCAAATTTATTCTACAACTGAAGGTGTTGAAGTCTCTCGAATGGAATGGCCTGCAAGAAGTCCAGGTCTCAATCCGATTGAGCAGGTTTGGGACAACCTCAATAGAAGGCTGAGAAGTTCAGAAAATCATCCAGCTACCCTTAATGACTAAGGAATCCAACTCGGAGAAATCTGGGAAGGACTAGATCAGAACATTTTAAGATCACTCATTTTGAGTATGAACCGTCGTAGCCGAGCTGTAATTAATGCAAGGGGTGGAAATACCAAGTATTAAATCACTTATCAGCATTTCAGTATTTTGAAAATTGTTCATTTCTCTTCTTTCACATAAGATTCGGTGAAATCCTGAATTTTTCTTCCATTTAATGAGTCTTGTTTCGTTCAAAACCTTCCGGAGATAACATAAAAAATAAGTTATAAGGTCAATGTAGAGTTAACTTTCATTAAAATTGAGATTTTCAGAATGTGCGTTAATTTTTTTGCGTAGTGTATTTGAATAGGGAAAGTAGGTCATGTGGTACTTTTTTGGCAAGGTCTTTGTATCTTCTTTACATGCGTGTAGAAATTTTCAAGAAAAATTTTTTTTTTTGAAAAATCACTTAGTTCAAAGACGTTTTTAGTATGTGCACTTTGTCATGGCTCATTTACTTTGAGACGATGGTACCTGATGAAATTTGTCACTGAATGAAAGTCGACCATTACAGTTTTGTTCATGCACAACTTTCAACCCCCTAACGTGAAAAATTAGAATGTGTGAAACACTGCGCTTCAGTTGTGATCTTACGTAGGTATATTATTACTACGTTTCTACTGAAGTTGAGAGGTTGAGATAAAAGGTGAGTTTCTTTTTACCTGCTTTCCATTTAAATTCACAAAGTGCTCCGATACACATCTGTCAACAGATTCGTCATCTTCGAACGATAAAAATCCAAAACCTGAAAAATAGAGATACATGTGAAAATACATTTAGTGATAGTTCATCATGTACTCAAAAAGTTTGATTATATTGTTATCGTTCTAGGGTTAATTTTATGTTATTGGTTTCGTGCGTCGTTTGACATTTGTCATACGTTAGAGGTAAAACAACCTCACTTTCCCGCTTTGTTTATGTTATGAAATACAGCATTTTCAACAATTTCAGGATAAATTCACAAGTTAAAATGATTTATATTCATAAAATTGGTGAATTACTACCCGTGGGACAAAGTTATTGTGTCGTTGTGAAATGCAACATAAATACACCGAGAGACCAAGGAATACATTCGCTTTGTTTACATTGGCGAAGAGCGATTATTTGGAGATTTTAGTGATTTTATTAATTTTACAAGTGAAATTTTGTGATAATGGATCTGATTAACTGATACTCAATCTCAGATGATAATCATTCAAAACGATATAAATGAAAATTGCAGTATTTATCCTCGTCTTCTAAAGCCTAGAGTTTCCACATCAGAGATAGCATTTATTATAGGTATAACTATTGAAAATGAAACAGTGAAACATTTGGCTCATTAATTCCTGAAAATAAACAGCAGAATGAAATACAACAAATGTATGGAATGGAAAAAACATGGGTTCCAGAGAACTTCTCAGTACTATTTCAAATAACGTTCTATGTTGCAAATTATCAAATTACTACAATAATGTTGGTCTAAAGTTGCTATGTCAGTGTTATCATAATCTTCAATTATATATTTATTATACTAAATATATGTTACAAATAAAATAATTCCTATGAAATTTTTTCCTTGAACACCGATTTCGATTCATCCTCAAAAAATTCTTTACTAACCATATAAAATGCTTTTTTATCATGCAGATGCAACATTAGGGCTTTCATAATCTTTAGTAATTGACAATAAGGTCAATTAGAAACATATTACAAACAACTAAATGTAGAAGTTCCATCCTTGAGTAGTCGAGCCACATCGGAACGTGTTCGGTTGAGAACAGAGAAAGTTATCTGGGTCATTATTATTATAAAATGCATGCAATATTTTGACAAATCTGTCACATAACGAATTGCCTTGATTGGCTTTATATAAAATATAGAGATGTGAGTGGTAACCATTCAGGATGGGTTTGTCATTCATTACGCCAGCTATTGTAGTGTCGAGAAGATTTAATTCTTGAAATGTGTATAACAAACACGAAATATTCTTATCATAGTTATCTCATCATGAGTCAACTTATTAAACAGAACAAATTAAATAGATAGTCTAACATAATTCCTTAACCAGTGTGGAAATGCCTCCAACAAACTCTACCATAGTTTGTTACTTTGTCAGAACAGTTTTTTCAATTTATGGCGTGAATATAGGATGTTTGCCTTCTCTGGGATAGTTCACATAGTATTCTATTTCTTCCAATACCAGATAAAACTTAGGGGAATGGGTCAAAAATGCAAATATTCAAATATAAAGCCTACACTACAATATATCTGAAAAATCGGATTCCTTCGTCTCTCGGTGTATTTATGTTGTATTTAACAACGAAACAATAACTAGGCCTAGTTATTCACCAATTCTATCAATAGAAATCATTTTAACTGTGAATTTATCCTGAAATTGTTGAAAATGCTGTACTTCATAACATAAACAAAGCGGGGTAATTGAGGTTGTTTTACCTCCAACGTATGGCAAATGTCAAACGACGCACGAAACCAATTTTTTGTTCTTTAAAAAGACTATTATTGTAAATTTCAATGTAATGTTTACATCTCAGGCAATATAAGCTTGAAGGAGATAAATAAATGGTTTTAAAAAAAACATTCGCTTACCTCTGGATTTCTTTTTTTCTTGGTCATACATAATTACAACCTCCATAACTTTACCAAAACGGGTAAAGAAGGTTCTAAGATCAGTTTCAGTCACGTTGGAGGGCAATCCTCCAAGGAATACCTTTGGATATCCACCACCTTTCTTGGGTTTTTGGAGGGTCCTCGGGTTGCATGGTTTAGGGTCGATAGTTCTTGAAAATTAATTGAAAACATGAATTTGTTGATTTAGGCCCAACATAATTTTTTTATTTTGAATGATATTTGCTCGAACTAATTGCAACTGTACTAGGAACACATTCAGACATGGTAATCCGGCAAATTTTCCCGTCGCTTGTTCTGGGGAACAGCGCCTTATCGTTTTGTCATAATGTCTGTCTGCGCGTAAAAGCTGCTGACTTCACATCAGTGCTTTTCTTGGTTTTTTCATCATAATAACATCTCTCACTGCTTTTTTATTTTCAACAAATTATCTTTCAACCTTAACAAAACGATTAATGACGATAGATTTCAAGAATTCAATTTCAAAAAACGTATATGAATATTTTCCGCCAGGTGTCACAGACGAATACTCAGAATTCTGACCGATTACAGCGCCAATAGGTCTCTTGCATGTAATACGAATTATCATATTATCATGTTTTTCCCACTCTTTATCGATACAGAATCATAATGTATACTCCATTCACTTCTATAAACTATCCCGGTTGGCCATGATTTAGGTCTATCAAGTTTTTTTACTTTAAACTGACGCAGGTTGGCACTCGTGAAATACCGGCAATGTCAAAATAATTCTCAGCGACGGGGCCAAATGCCAATTTCTACTCTCAATCTCAAAATAATCACGCTTGGGAACTGAAAATGCCGAAGGTAGTTTCGAAGAAGCAGAGGCAAAGTATCAGGAAGCGCTGTCGAATTGAAATCTGCTTTTTCTGATAGTAACCCTGATAATTTAGAATCAACTAGCTTGAACCCAGCGACCAAATCCTTTCCTGTGGTTTTGCACCTTTGGGAAATATCGATATTTTCGTTATTTTTCGGGAATTTTTTAAAAGTATCTTTCGATTTTTCCGCTATGAAAAATCAACAGTACGGGAAAATTCGAAATTTCCTCTTTCTGATCACGTTCAGATATCACGCCAAGACTCCCCGGAAATATCAGAAAAATTCTCACGAAAATAGCCCTTTCTTAGAAAAAGTTTTCTTTGTTCTCCTGCAGTGGTTTCGGCGGTGTTGCCTGTAACGCGTTTAGTATTATAGATAATTTATCACAAGCTATTCAACATTTTCGACGTATGTGAGTGAAAACCCAGTCTATCGTTCACATAGATTTCCAAGAACTTTGTAAATTGAGTTAGTTCTTTAGAGGTGACACAGGTTTTGTAGTAGTACTACATTTTCATACTGGAGTATTTCAAATTTTGCAACAAGGTATTTAAATGTCTTCTGTAGACTCATTTCTTGAGAATTTCGAAAAATATGGAATTCCATAGGTTTGTCTGTTCGTTTGGAAGTTTGTCTGCAGGATTATTCGAGTACTTTCATTTTTTTTTCGAATGAATCATCACAAAGTAACGGACCACTCTATCCATTATTTTTCAGTCAAATTCCAACACTCGATTCTTGATTTCAGTACAAGAAAATAACATAACTGAATCTTTCAACCATGTTTATGTACATGAAATATTTCCAGTATTAACAAAGAAAAAAGTTTCTTCAACATTCGCCAGGTCTCTGGAATTATTGAATTCACATAATATTTTCTCAAATTAATTATTTTCCCAAATTAAATTCACATTTTGATAAATACGTAATTACTACGACTTCTTTGTAGAGAGGACAACGTTGTGTATATAGCTGACAGGAAAATGACTATAACCTAACATTTTCAAAATATACACGGTGAAATCTGTCAGAATGGCATGGCCAACCAGGATAGTTTATAAAAGTGAATGAAGTATAGAATCCTTGAATCTGGAAAAAAAATTTAGATCCATAGGTGACACAAGCCAACAGTTGCAATGATAATAAGCAGTGTTATCAAACTCAACATCTCAAAGTAGCAACTCACCTTCCGTCCAAGGTGTGTGGGCCGTTCTGGAGGACTACGTTTACGTTGCCGGGGTCTGAGAATGTCACAAAACCAAAACCACGGGATCTACCGGACTCGGCGTTTTTCATGACTACGCAGTCGATGACCTCGCCGTATCTTGCAAAGTACCTTTGCAAATTGTCCTGAGTCGTTTCCCATGATAGACCACCGACGAAGAGTTTTCTGCAACAAAATGAGGTTATATACCACTGGCATTCGCTTAAATGAACATTTAAAATACATGGACCTTAGGTAAGTTATCTCTGATTTTCTACAGATGGCGAGAATGAAAGGTTAATCATATTGACTACCGATGAGAAATGAAATATAGTAAGATATCCCAGAGCATGGTAGATTATAGGGTGGGCCTAACCATGCATCAACATTACCCAAGTCTTGTAACGACTAAAAATGATACATTTCAAAAGAGAATCGAAGGAAGAACAGATTCATAACCAAAAATCGACAGAGACAAAAATGCCATAGTATGAAATAGGAGGGCCTCAAAATGCTCGATGTTGAATGCTAATGCTTCATGAATCTTAAATAAACCACAAGTTCTGATGAGAAAACAGAGGAATTTGACACAATTATTCAATTAAAATTCAATTTATTGAAATTAAACACAAAATATGGTATTTCTGAAAGATCATTCTGTACTCTCATTGAAATCTTCCACTCCGCACTTGGTGAAAGAATACACGGTGTGTTCACCAGGGGGTCAATTCTTGAATCTCGATCGAGAATTGAAAATTATGACAATTGTCATGCTTATGTCGATTTTCTAAGATTTCTCGAGCATATGCAAAATTTGTGAGTTCTATTCGCCACTTCGACAATGTTCTCAAGCAAATCTTCAAGAAATAAACTGAATGCAAGATATGGAGAAATTTCAAATCCAAATATAAACATAACATTATCACCGTTTCCTTCGACTTAGCAACGAGTGGTACGGAGTATAGGAGATACAACATTCGATTGTCGAGTGACATTCGGTTCCATGCAGGTCATGTTTACTTATTATTTATATTTAACTTAAAAAATTAACGCAAACATATGGCAATTCATACTCATACTCTTCAATTCTTGATCGAGATTCAAGAATTGCCCCCCTACTTCCCCAAAATCGTTGATTTCGCCGCATGTTCCACATTTTTGGTTCAACATATAAGCTGAGAAATATATTTATTTTTAGTTCCGATATACAGATTGTTTCCCAACTACAATACGAAAATTTGAAGTTTCAAAACAATGTGATTGTATTGTCGGTGGTGTACTTTTTTCTCAATATTGTATTTTGAAACTTCAAAGCCCTGTATTTCGGAAACAAAGCAACTCCAAGCAAATGTTCATAGAAACTTTTTCTACCAAACAGAAATTATTTACAATTTGAGAGTTACATATATAAAAATGTGAAATCCAATATATTCAATAATTCGTTTTACCCTAAGTGACAATAGATGGCGCGCTAGCAGCATTTGGTATACAGTACTATACTCCATTCATTTTATTAACTACCTCGGTTGGCCACTATTTAGGTCTATCATTTACTTAAAACTGACGAAGGTTGGCACTCGTGAATTATTGGCAATGTCAAAATAATTCTCAGCGACGTTGCCAAATGCCAATTTCTAATCTCAATCTCAACATAATCATCACGCTTGGAAACTAAAAATGCTGAAGGTAGTTTTGAAGAAGCAGAGACAAAGTATCAGGAAGTGCTATGTAGAATTGAAATCTGCTTTTTCTGATAGTAACCCTGATAATTTGGAATCAATCATTTATCACAAGCTACCCAACATTTTCGACGTATGTGAGTGAAAACCCAGTGTATCGTTCACATAGATTCTCAAGAACTTTGTAAATTGAGTTAGTTCTTTTAAGGTGACACATGTTTTGTAGTACTACTAAATTTTCATACTGGAGTATTTCAAGTTGTACAACCAGGTATTTAAATGTCTTCTGTTGACTTATTTCTTGAGAATTTCGTAAAGTAGGGAATTCCATAGGTTTGTCTGTTCGTTTAGAGGTTTTACTGCAGGGTTTTTCGAGTACTTTTATTTTTTTTTCACAAAGTAACGGACTACTCTATCCATTATTTTTCAGTAAAATTTCAACACCCCAATCTCAATTTCCGCGCAAGAAAATAGAATAACTGAATCTTCCAACCATATTTATATACGTGAAATATTAACAGAGAAAAAAGTTTCTTCAACATTCGCCAAGTCTTTGGAATGATTGAATTCACATATTTTCTCAAATTCATTATTTTGCCAAAGTAAATTAACATTTTGAAATATACAATTACTACGACCTCTATGTAGAGAGGACAACGTTGTGTAGTTATCTGACAGGAAAATGACTATAACCTAACATTTTCAAAATATACACGGTGAAATGTGTCAGAATGTCATGGCCAACCGGGATAGTTTATGAAAGTGAATGGAGAGTAGATATAATATAGTCACTGTTATTTGACACACTTTCGAACATATGGCTTAATAACTAGTACAGCAGCTTACAGAGCTGCAAAGATAGCTGTAGTACCTAAATTAACTAATTGATAGCAGAGCCTCCAGCAGATGTCTATCAATGTTAATAGCATATACCTGGTCTTTAGAATTGGTTTAATTCCATTGGAACTCTATATGAGTTCTTATTGAATCATCTTGCAAATGTATATTTCTCAGTTGATGTAAATTGAGAAATAAGATGTTGCGAACAACCCGTGTTTTCTTTCATCAGAACTTTTTTTGAGGTACGATTCTGTTAGTTTTTGGTAATATATATTCAATTCAAAGAAATTTTATTTTCGAAAATGCTAACAGATAACCCTCCTGTCTACCTCCAATACAGGAACACCCTGTGAAAGAAACATCATTCTATATTTTTATGAAAAGAGAGACCTATGAAATTTACAAAGCATCCAGGGATCACAGATAACACAACAATTTCACATGTTAAAATACATTGTTCGTCATCATCTGAATGGAATTTGTGACATCGAATGACAACAACTAATCACAGAGCAACAAAATCAACACCACATCCAAATTCAAATTTGTGGATGAAAATCAACACCAGTGTGAGAGAGACGAAGCTACTTCTTAATCAAGATAGAAAAAGACTGACGATTACAGATCCTACATCTCCCTCTTCTATGAAGTCAAGAAATTTGCTGCTTTCTACAGGTTCAAGATTAGAGCGTAGTTCATGCCCTTATATAAAAGAGGAAACATTTGCCTGCACATTTAACAGACACAACAAAGAATTATATCCTTGCGATCCAGCGAAAATCCAGCATCCACTGAAGTAATATCTAAGTTATTCCTTCACAGCTAAACCTTAACACTAATGTGACACTAATCCTACGTCAATAGTGATGAGGATGCGTGACTGGGGCCACACTCCATTACCTACATTTTGACATCTCCAGGGAAAATAGGGACTCCACCACCAGGACTTTACACCATAAATACCTCCATGCAATAAAACATGAGAGTGAAATCCTGTTTTAAAACTGGCCATCTCATGCCTTCTTATCAAACAGGAAGGTGACTTCATCTTTTGCACGGTGGGAACTCGATACCTAAGGCCAAAATGCCGTCAAAATGTAGGGAATCTTATTTGAGAGACTATTGAGGCTCAAAGAAGACCGCTAGAAAAGAATGGACAACAATCAATGACCTAAAATTAGATAAACTAACTTAACCACTTAATCTAGACTAACTTAGGTAAAAATTCGAAATCCATGATACTTAATCCTTAGTAATAGTTTCCAAGAAATCCTTGCAAGCGCCTATTACGAATAATGAATGGGTTTGAAATTGTTGCAGCCATGGGAGACCCAAAAATGTTATTTCAAACAAATCTGGTACTATGAAGCTGCCGGTTATATAGGAATTATAGGAAAATATGATTTATATAGGTGTCATACTTAACAAGGCCTTATTCCAGTTGAAACGGCGAATTGTAATGATATAATTTATATTAGACAACATAGACACTATAGTTTGTTTGTTCATATAGATAAAAAGCTGAATTCAAATTATATAAACACTTATTCAAATTAACCCAATCATTCATAATCGAACATAGAATCCAGAGGAACATAAATTAATTTATTGGATTATCCAAACCACAAAAATAAAAACTACAATAACAATAAGGGCACAGAAAAACCTATGGTATTCTGTCTGCCACTGGAACCCCCTGAGGAGATTAATCTGCATTTGTAAATAATTCCGCTATTATTCTTAAGAATGTATAGAACATAATGGCTTGAATACAATTAATACATATAAATAAGGTAAAAAGGCAGAATAAATATTAATTCAAACAATTTCTATGATCTTATATCAGAAATTGTTAAGATTTATTTTTTTTTGACTTTGTAATTACGAAGGAACATATTTTATTTCATTTATGGCCTGAGAAATTAATTCAATTGGAACAGCCCAATAAATTTTCATTTAAGTCAATGAAAAATATCAACTAACAATAACAAAATAATTAAGAGAATAATGAACCGGAATTATACATTAGGCTTATTGATCCTACATCCTATTAAATATAGTCTGCAGATAATCCTAAATTACTCAATGAATTTCACCAACTTATTTCTTTATAATATGAAATAGGTTCAAAATGTCGATGACCTTTCAAGATGGCAATCTTACAAGATCTACTCAAAAAAAAGCAAAACAACTTAATATATTATTATAGAAAGCCTCGAAGTCATTTTATTATATTTGTACAGTTCTGAAATGAATCAAACGAAGATTGATCAAGATTTCAATTAAAAATTTTCACAAAATGGCAGCTTTTGGAAAATCATTCACCAAATAGCTTTCACAGATCAGAAACAGGTGAAACTTGTGAAAGTATTGGCATGCTGGTGCTTTTGATAAAGGAATGTTTATTTTGGAGTATATTATAAGAGTAGAAACGAGGTTTTAGAATATTTTCACAGAATTCCGTCGAAATTGAGAAGAAACTCAAAATTAATCCTATTACTACTATAAAAAGCGATATTTACCGTTTATAGATAAATAGGAATTCATGAATGATGCAAGAGTACCAACCAAACGGTAGGTTGGGGTCGCTGAACGGCTATAATAAAATTTTCAATCATATTGGAATATGGTCTTTGCGAGACATCAAATAGACCTTTGAAAATTCGACAAGATATATGAATTGAAAGGACAGAAAAATCAGGACGAAATTATTTCAACCGAAACTATGAAAACGTGTGACCTATAAATATTGAAAACGTAACATGAGTTGCAGAAAAGTAAAACTAAATGAATAAATACCCTTTTTCGTCTTCTTCCAAAATCTCTTGCTTCACCCGCAACATTCTCATAATATTCTTAAAACTAATTCCAGAAAAAATTGTCTCTACAGCCGGTTAATCATGCAACACGGATAGAGCTTTCCGACTGCAATGGCAGCTCACAACTTCCGCCAGTTCAGTTCACTGACTATAAAAATGTAAACGCCACTGAAGTGAAATTTGCGGACAACAGAAAAATATCAAAAAATACACATACCCGTATTCGTAATCTTCCATAACTATTAATTCACCTTACACTAAACTTAAAATTAATTAAATCTAACGTTACGAACTATCCTAAAACTAGCTTAGATTAGTTCATTTTAGTGTGACAGTGAATGAAAGGGGAGGGGAATTTAGGCAACCATCTTTGAATAAAAGTGTTTTTTAGTTACCGAAAGGTCCGCTAGACTGACAGCTGGCGGTAAATTCAAAACAAAATTCATACATTCACAACAAAATTTGTAATTTCATCGTTTAAGCTTAGAATTCTATAATTATTGTTGAGCAGTCCTTCTATAAATAGTATTGCAGCTTGTAGCAAGTAACTTCAAGGTTCTATTCTATCGAAAAATTGAAGAATTTGATCTCACAGAATCCAGAGCCGATGAACCAATGAAGGGAAGTGAGGGAAGACGGGAAAAGTTGAGAGGTTAGAAAATAATGACATAAAACACAGAATCTGAACGTAGTTGAAGAAAAACTAGTACAATGCAAAAGAGGAATCTCAGTGAAAATTTGTTAATTCGTTAGGAACGTACTACAAAAATCATATTACTATGATAAACACTAAATTATTCGATTACATATACATTCATAGAAATGAAAATAACCATAGACAAAGGAAAATAACACACTTCTGTTCCATGCTATTCTATGGGATTGAATTTTAAGTTTTTTTCGATTCTGTGTCTCTGTGAAGAATGGTAGTAGATGTCAAAAAAATAAGTAAATAGTTCGCGTTTTGAGTGAAATCGAGATTTTTCTGAGAAATTTGGAAAAACGGAACGATAATGAGAACAAAAAGTCGTTCGAGAAGCATTCATGATCTATTTTAGTTGAATTTCAATTTCGTTTCTTTTATTTGGCGAAAAATAATCGATAAATCATGAATGCTTTTCAGACTTGCAAGGATACTTCGGATATAGTGCCACTTTATATTCCTCAACAATTATTTTTGAAACCTATTGCAAAAATCAATGTATCTCTTCAACTCCCCAACGTTGTAAAAACTGGGAAAAGTATCTCACATCTGGAAATCATGGAAAAATTACGTGAACTGTTGAAACCCCAAGAGTTCAGCCTTTTAAAAGTATCGAAAAGTACTCTGGAATTTGTTCGATTTGAAGCTGAAGTAGACTCTAGGAAAAAATTGGATGCAGCTGTCCTTAAACTGAATAATAAAACTATAAAATTGAAGAACTTCTCAGAGCTTATGAGGGTTAAGGCAGTGATTGCCAAGAGTGACTTTCCAAATCGCCATGTTTGGGATGGTTTCTTTAACGAGGCAAAGGATATGAATGAGTCA
This sequence comes from Myrrha octodecimguttata, assembly GCA_958510865.1. Classification (NCBI taxonomy): domain Eukaryota; kingdom Metazoa; phylum Arthropoda; class Insecta; order Coleoptera; family Coccinellidae; genus Myrrha; species Myrrha octodecimguttata. The sequence continues at coordinate 53,601,233 of OY294061.1, read as the reverse complement.
AAACCTGGAGAAAGACCAGATACTCTTCATGTATCCAATTTACCAACCAAGTGGTTCGTTCCCTATCATTTGTTAGATGAAGAGGATTTGCTGCCTTCAGAAAAGCTATTGTTTAAAATTTTTGAGAAGTTTGGTCCTATTAGGTAAAGAGTAGGTTTTTTCTTTCTTATTAACTACATCAAATATCCTCATCAGAGATAATGCACACTTGTGAAATATTCTCGAATTTTAATGAAAATATCAGTTTTTCCTCAGAAAAAAAATTTCAAATAAGGTAACTTATGAAAAGTGCATAACTTATGATGAGATGTATATTTTGTTGTATATTCCAACTACTAGGCACGTTGATATTCCCATATGTGACCCCTATCGTACCAAAATGAAGGACCATATTTCTGGAATTAAAAACTGTACATGGGAAAACAAGACTGTATTCGAGGGCTATGTGCAATTCCGGGATTATATGGGGTTTTCCAAATGCATGGACTACTTGAGAGACATGAAGCTTCTTCTCAAGGAGGAGGATGAAGTGTTTGCTGCAGATATGAAGGTTGATTTTGACAGATCAAAGCATCTGAGTGACGCTTCAATTCGTAGAAGAGAAATTGTACGAGAAAGGTTAGTGAAGAAACAGAGAGCAAAGGAGGAGAAAGAAAAGGACGAGATAGAAGAAAAAAAGAGAAAAGAGGAGGAAGAAAAGTATGTATATTTCAAATTATTTAGGATAGGAGAAGAGAAATGAAAATAATGAAGAGAGTGAAATTCTGAGTATTCTCATTATTTTAGCCCTTACTGATTAGGTATTAAATTAATGAATTACAGAAAGAAGGAAGTGACAGCCAGGCAACAAAAAGAACAAAGAAGAAGACTTAGAGAAGAGAAACGAAAAGCAGCTATACTAGAGAAACTCAAAATTAGAAGTGCAGATGAAATAAACGCTAAAATTGCCAAAGAAGAGAAAAAACTGATGAAGGTACAGAGAAAACTGGAAAGCATTAGGCTCATTGAAGAGCTGTTCAAAAGAATTAAAGTAAGTTTTCAGCAGTACGGAGACAAAACTATTATGTATAAATCTTGTTCAATGTTTTGATATAAAATTCTTTTTGATTTTTTTTTTTAACCATTTCATTCTCAATTTCAGGAAAAGACAGAATATGTTGAAGTTGATTCTTATAACGTTGATAGGAGCAAAAGTGCTGACAGCGAACTGAAAAGATTCAAACACACAAGCGAACAAGAACTTTTAAATCAGAAACAAAAACTGCACAGTGTATTACAGGGAAGGGTCATGTTGAAATCCGTCTTAAAAGATGGAAATAGGAATTTTTCGTCTTCCAGTTCTGATGAAGAAATGCCCCCAAGTCATCCAGGTAAATCTGAAATTTTTTTAGCTTTTTGAAGTTGACAACATATACTCCGTTCACTTTTATAAACTATCCCGGTTGGCCATGATTTAGGTCTACCAAGTTTTTTTACTTAAACTGACGCAGGTTGGCACTCGTGAAATATCGCTAATGTCAAAATTATTCTCAGGGACGTTGCCAAATGCCAATGCCAATTTCTACTCTCAATTTCAACATAATCATCACGCTTGGAAACTTAAATGCCGAAGGTAGTTCTGAAGAACTGAGACAAAGCAATCGGGAAGTGCTATGTAGAATTGAAATCTGCTTTTTCTGATAGTAACCCTGATAATTTAGATTCAATAATTCATCACAAGCTATCCAACGATTTCATACTTGAGAGTATTTCCAGTTGTGCAACAAGGTATTTGATTGTCCTCTGTATTTCTTGAGAATTTCGAAAAGTAGGGCATTCTATAGGTTTGACTGTTCCTTTAGAAGTTTTACTGCAGGGTTATTCGAGTACTTTCATTCTTTTTTCGATTGAACTATCACAAAGTAACAGACTACTCTATCCATTACTTTTCAGTTAAATTTCAACACTCATCGATTCATGATTTCCGTACAAGAAAATAGCATAACTGAATCTTCCAACCATGTTTATACAGGGTGAGTCTTTGACCTTGCAGAATATTTTAACAGAAGATTCCTGAAGCCAAAAGAAACACTTTTTTCCCCTACCATTTTTTTCCGATTCGGCTTGGTTCGTAAGATACAGACTGTTGAAAATCCATAAAAAAATTTAATTTTCGATTATATCTCGCGAACGATCTCACCGTATGAGATGATTTTTGGAATATAGTTTTTTATTGATACGATGAATGTTCCTGGATTACAAAATTTCATCCACATCCTCCAGTTTCTTTAATATGACCATAACATTTCATAAAAATACCAGAAATTCAAAGAATCCAACTTTTAAAAATAATTTGAATGCTATTCAACGAATTTTTGACCATTTTGGAAAGTAAAAGTATTCCTTATTTTTTTTTCGTATGATGCGCCGTTTTCGAGTAATATGAAATTCAAAAATGAAAAATATCTGTGAAATTCCGAGAATTGGCTACTTTGGCTGATTGCAACTCTGTTCAAAAAATTCACAGAATTCAATTTTTCCGCGTTGCCACGTCTAAAAGTTGAGAATGGAATCATAGATTTATAGTTCAGTTCAGAATCATAGACTATACGAGTGTATACATAGAATTAGCATATTGTGTGTTGTTTGATTTCGAAGAGTTCTTTCTTTATGTTCGTCAATTTGGCAACGTTTGTACGTTCATAGATAAATTAGGTACATCTGTTTTATTTATTTATGAAAAGTTTGAAGGGGTTATGTCTGAATCTGATAATTCTTGGAGAAAATGAAATAAACAAAGAAAATTAATAATTACAAATTGAAGATGAATCTCAAAGCTAATATGAGTGATAGCTAGATGAATTCCTCATTATCGAAAATGAAACCAAAAGAAGAATATTCAACTTTTATCGCCCACGAAATTGGGAATACCTAACTTGTTTATTGTACTATAAATACAACTTTTTTCACCAACTGGAATGTAAAAAGTAAGTTGACGCTTGTTTTCATAACAGAGTTGCTTATTTCGAAGATTTGAATGGTATATCTTAGGCTTGGAAAAACTTCAGTCTTCAGGTTTCCAGGGGCGGCTAGCCTGTTATGAAAATTTATAATGCTTATATCTTTTTATCTAGGCCGAATCGGAAAAAATGGTAGAGGAAAAATGTATTTCTTTCAGCTTCAAGAATCTTCTGTTAAAATATTCTGCAAGGTCAAAGACTCACCCTGTATACGTGAAATATTTCCAGTGTTAAGTTTCTTCAACATTTACCAGGTCTTTGGAGTTATTGAATTCACATAATAAATATTTTCTCAAATTCATTATTTTCCCAAAGTAAATTCACATTTTGAAAAATACGTAATTACCTAATTACTACGACTCCTATGTAGAGAGGACAACGTTGCGTAGTTATCTGACAGGAAAATGACCATAACCTAACATTTTCAAAATATACACGGTGAAATGTGTCAGAATGTCATGGCCAACCGGGATAGTTTATAAAAGTGAATGGAGTATATGTTAAGACATCAGGAACACATTTGTGTACATTTCTATTCTAAAATGTTACAATAGACAATTTTTCAGTCGATGAAGATATTCTCCACCCAATGAAAAGATTGCCTCCTGCCGATATTTACCAAAACCATTTTTTTAACGGTTATCCATATCATTTACCACCAGTTTATCCTCCAAATATTAGGGGACATCCAGCGTACCATTTGCTTCAAACGAGGGGCAGGGGTGGTTACTTCAAAGGCCATCAAAACCCTTCAGCTTCCAGAGGTAAAATTCGTCTCCAAAATGAGAATTTTTCAAAGAGTCAGCTTTTCGTGTTACAGGTGGATATTTTAACAGAAGACCTAGAGGGTACAGATCACAGTATAGGGGTGGATATAACAGTGGAAGAAATCAGTATCCTCCAGATCTTGAAGAAGAATACTTGAAGTACTTCTCAAAATTCCTTCACAACGAAAGTGAAGGTCGTAGAGATAGATCCAGGTCAACGTCTCGAAAGAGATCTGATTCGAGACGACGTACTTATTCTAGAAGTCGATCGAGATCCAATTCCAGACGTAGAAGATCAAGATCTCGATCTAGAAGAAGGTCTAGAAGTAGAAGCTTCTCTAGACATAGATCAAGGTCAAGAAGCCGATCATATTCAAGGTCAAGGTCTAGAAGATCAAAGAGAAGCACATCAAGAGATAGATCTGAAAATAGGAAAAAGTCGGAGTCCAGAAGATCAAGAAGTGCATCTAGAGACGAATCTGAAACTAGGAACAAATCAGAGCGTAAAAGATCAAGAAGTGCATCAAAAGAAAGGTCTGGAAGTAGGAACAAGTCGAGTTCTAGAAGATCAAAAAGAAGTCCATCGAAAGAAAGGTCGAAAAGTAGAAACAAGTCCAGATCTAGACATTCGAAGTCTAGGAGAACATCTGAATCGAGTGGGAAGAAAGATAAGACTGGGGTGAAGTCGAGATCGTCTAGTGTGGAGTCTGTAGACAGTTCTAAGTTTATTTCGCCGAATAGAATGAGGAAGGAAAGGTCGAAATCGTGGTCTTTACCGAGAGAGGGGGATAAGAAAAAAGATAGGGATTCTTGGTCGAAATCACCCGAAGGAAAGAAATGAGATGCAATATTGGATGTTGAGAGTTGATTTTTGTTTAGTTTAAGATTAAAATATAATATATTACTTTTAAGAGAGACTAATAATATTATGAAGAAACAAACGTTCATTTAAAATCTTCGTTGTTTTATTGAAACCATATTTTTTCCATATCCTCAACCTGTACGCTTTCACTAGATTTGTTTTTGTGAGTATGTTCAAGGGGGAAGCGTATTTAGCCGAAAATGGTCTCGAACAACTAGGTTGAATTCGGTGTAAAATCGATTGTGGTCGTTCAGCGCTATTTTCGAAAGGAAACAATTTCCCTGGCGACATCTAGAGGATTCAGATGCAATCAACTTCCAATAGTTCATTGTGAATCCGGCAGATATCGCTAGGAGAATCGTTAAGTTCAAAAATGGTATTTCCAATCGTTTAACGCCATTTTCGACAGAAAACGATATTCCTGGTGACATCTAGCCGACACAGATGCCATCCTCTTTCAAAAGTTCATTATGAATACACCCGATGTCGTCATTTCGTCCAAAACATCAAAAATTGTTTTTTCCAATCGTTAAACGCTATTTTTGACAGAAAACAATATCTCTGGCGTCATCTAGCGGACTCGGATGCCATTATTTTTCGATAGTTCATTGTGAATCCAGCAGATGTCGTCAGGAGCATCGATTTGTCCAAAATTTTGAAAACTGTTTTTCCAGTAGTTCAACACTATTTTCGAAAGGAAACAATATCCCTGGCGACATCTAGAGGATTCAGATGCCATCAACTTCCAATAGTTCATTGTGAATCCAGCAGATGTCGCTAAAAGTATCGTTCTGTCCAAAATTTCAAAAATGGTATTTCCAATCGTTAAAACTCTATTTTTGACAGGAAACAGTTTCACTGGCGACATCTAGCGGGCTCAGATGCCATCATTTTTCAATTGGTTCATTGTGAATCCAGCAGATGTCGTTAGGAGTATCGATTCGTCCAAAATTTTGAGAATTGTTTTTCCAGTAGTAGTTCAACGCTATTTTCGAAAGGAAACAATATCCCTGGTGACATCTAGAGGATTCAGACGCCATCAACTCCCAATAGTTCATTGTGAATGCGGTAGGTGTCGCTAAAAGTTTCGTTCTGTCAAAAATGGTATTTCCAATCGTTTAACGCCATTTTCGACAGAAAACAATATTCGTGGTGACATCTAGCCGACAAAGATGCCATCCTCTTTCTAAAGTTCATTATGCATACACCAGATGTCGTCAGGTATATCATTTCGTCCAAAACATCAAAAATTGTTTTTTCCAATCGTTTAACGCTATTTTTAACAGGAAACAATATCCCTAGTGGCTCCCTAGCGGACTCAGATGCAATTATTTTTCAATAGTTCATTGTGAATCCAGAAGATGTCGTTAGGAGTATCGTTTTGTCCAAAATAAGTCATTTTCGACAGGAAACAATATCCTCGGTGACATCCAACCGACACAGATGGCATCATCTTTCAATAGTTCATTGTGAATGCATCAGATGTCGTCAGGTGTATCATTTTTTCCAAAATTTCAAAAATTGTTTTTCCAATTGTTTAACGCTATTTTCTACAAAAAACAACATTCAGGTGATATCTAGTGGATTGAGATGCTACCATTTTTCAATAGTTCTTTTTAAATCCCCTTATATCACTAGGTCTATCGTCTTGTCCAAATTTTAGAAAAACGTTTCTCCGGTCATTTATTTTTCATTTTATTATTGATTCGTGTCGAAAATTTTTAAATACCATTTCTGAAATTTTGGACAAAACGATACTCCTAACGACATCTGCCGGATTCTCAATGAACTATTGGAAGATGATGGCATCCGAATCCGCTAGATGTCACCAGGGATATTGTTTCCTGTCGAAAATAGTCTTAAACGATTGGAAAAACAATTTTTGAATTTTGGACCAAACGATACTCCTAACGAATCTGCTGGATTCTCAATGAACTATTGACAGATGATAGCTTCCGAGTCCGCTAGATGTCACCAGGGATATTGTTTCCTGTCGAAAAAAGTCGATTGGAAAAACGAATTTTGAAATTTTGGATCAAACGATAATCTTAACGGCATCTGCTGGATTCACAACGAACTATTGAAAAACGATGGCATCTGAGTCCGCTAGATGTCACCAGGAATATTGTTTCCTGTCGAAAATAGTCCTAAACGATTGGAAATACCATTTTTGAAATTTTGGACAAAACGATACTTCTAAAGTTCTAGTTTTAAACGATTGGAAAATCAATCTTTGAAATTTTGGACCAAACGATACTCTTGCGGCATCTCTGCTGGATTCACAATGAACTATTGAAAAACGATGGCATCTGAGTCTGCTAGAGATGTCACCAGGGATATTGTTTCCTGTCGAAAATAGCGTGAAACTATTGGAAAAACGATTTTTCAAATTTTGGCAAAATCATCTCCTAGGGACATCTGCTGGATTTACAATGAATTATCGAAAGATATTGGCATCTGTGTCCGTTAGATGTCACTAGGGATATTGTTTTCTGTCGGAAATGGCATCAGATAAGTGGAAGAACCATTTTTGAGATTTTGGCCAAAATGATGCCTCTAGTGACATCTGTTGGATTCATAACGAACTATTGAAAAATGATGTCAACTGAGTCCGCTAGATGTCGCCAGGGGAATTGTTTTCATTGTTCAAGGAGAACATCCTTAAACAATGATAGAATATATTCTATGCATCTTGGTTTTGTCCATAATTTCAGAAATAGTTTTTCCAATCGTTTAACGCTGTTCTCGACAGGTAGCAATATTGTTGGTGTTGTTAGGTGTATCATTTTGTCCAACATTTCAAAAATGGTTTTTCCAATCGTTTGTACCCATTTTCGACCGGTAACAATATCCCTGGCGACATCTAGCGGATCGAAATGACACCATTTTTCTATAGTTTATTGTAAATCCAGCAGATGTCGCTACGTGTATCGTCTTGTCCTAATTTTCGAAAATCGTTTTTCCAGTCGTTAGAGGATATTTTCGGGATGAAATTCGAAGAAGGAACGATAACAAGCTGTTCCTCAGTACGAGGATTTGAAAAGGGAAGTCTCTCCGATACAAACGACGACAAAGTTGGCATATCGAGACAATTTTAGCGGATTCGAATATCATCATTCAACGCGTTTTTTCAGGGGAACAGAGCGTTATCGTTTCGTCACAATGTCTGTAATTTTGAGCCGAAAATGTTATCAAACGAATTTGAAATTTTGACTTCATTTCCTCAATATTTCATGAAGTACAAATGCGCGAACGTGTTGCTGCTTCAGCCACGAATTTGAACAAGCGCGCAAAAGATGCTGACTTCACGTCAGTGCTTTTCTTAATTTTTTTTTCAGTTTACTCACGGCAGGGGGACATTCAATGAAACTCTGAAATCATTTTCAAGCTATATTTTTTCATCAACAGAAAAATATCTTTGTAACAAGTTTTTCAATAAATTCTAATCTACAATAATCGTCACTAAAACCATTTAAAATACACAATGATGTGTAGATAGATACTAGAGTCAAAAATGTTCACATAGGCACTCAAATTATGAATAAATCGAAAATTATACTATACAATATGTTGATTTCATGCCACATAAATTATTTATGCAAAAATATATACATTTATTTTACCGAGTATAAGAAGATGTGAAACTTACAGGTAATCTTCTCTCCAAAAAGACCTTTTCATATGCGAACATGTTGAATTAAATAAATAAAATGCAAAATATAAATAAATTACGATAAAATAGTTCGGCAACTGTAAGTTTACTACATTTTTTGATTTTTCCGAGTTTACAGGAATATTGAACATGCTTACAGAATGCACATCTCTTTTAAAACGAAGTTCGTACTATTTACAAACCAAAGAAAAATAATATACAAAAAAAAAAATCGTACATGAAATTCTATATACATAACAGACGCAGAAGCTATCTCTTGAATCTATTCTTGAACGCTGACAGCGATTTGGCCATAAGTGGGGCCACTTTGGGTTTCATTTTGGCCTGACTAGAAGAAGCACCTGAAGAAAAAAAAATATAAAATTAGGAAGATTAAATTTTGCTTCACTTTATCAATTTGTCCTTGAGGATTCTGAAACCTACCTGAAGAAGAGGAGGCTGCGGAGGAATGACCTCTAGCTGCCCGAACTTGATGAGTAACTACAACATCAGAGGAGGCTTTGCTATCTCTCACCATAGACTCCACCTTAGCTTTGGCCATCGGTGCTGCAGGTAGATGTTTTACCTATAAAAAAGAATAAAATTAAAAATGAATTCGGAGACATTCGATATAATTCAAAGTATCACAAATGAACCAAACGATAAGAGATTACATACTGCACTTAAATCGATATTTGTAACCAATTAAGTAGATCAACGTTGAATTAGAAATAAAACAAAAGTCTTACATGAAAAAAACTGAGAAACTACATTGTCCTATATATAAGAAAAACCTCTTCTGCAATTACTTCTATTTATGAATGTCATTTTCTTTTTCCTATTTCTTCTCCTTTTTTTCTGCAAATAAAAATCAGGAAAGGCAATGAGAAGGCTCCAAATTGAATTAATCTGAGACATAAATATATGTTTAATAACATAATCACAAGGACGAATATCCGTCGATAAATCAACAAATATTCCCCCTTGATCAGAGCTAATCACCCAATCAACCAAAACACCTACACCGAAGAAGCGGATCCAAGTAGAATGACTACAGCTGTTTCACAATTGTTATTGATCGTCAGGTCAACTTGACTTGGATAAACCGCAGAGAGTTCTCTCGATACTTGTTACCTTTCAGAAGGATCGCTGCAGTATACAACTTACAGCGCGCCATCTGCCAGGAGCATCTTGCGAGTCTCACCTTCGAGTGCAGAATACTTTGATCGATGTGTGTGACGTTCATCCTTTTGTCGCATCAGGTCGCTGTAACTGCGATATTGCAGCTTTACAAACAACCGATCAACATTGGAAACACTCGGTTCATGTGGATTCCCACAAGACGAAAACGTCCAACATCTAACAAAGATAGGAAATGGTTTCATGGAGAAGAAAGAGCTCCAGTAGTAATAAATAATCCTTGTGGGAATCCACATGAACCGAGTGTTTCCAATGTTGATCGGTTGTTTGTAAAGCTGAAATATCGCAGTTACAGCGACCTGATGCGACAAAAGGATGAACGTCACACACATCGATCAAAGTATTCTGCACTCGAAGGTGAGACTCGCAAGATGCTCCTGGCAGATGGCGCGCTGTATGTTGTTATACTGCAGCGGTCCTTCTGAAAGGTAACAAGTATCGAGAGAACTCTCTGCGGTTTATCCAAGTTAAGTTGACCTGACGATCAATAACAATTGTGAAACAGCTGTAGTCATTCTACTTGGATCCGCTTCTTCGGTGTAGGTGTTTTGGTTGATTGGGTGATTAGCTCTGATCAAGGGGGAATATTTGTTGATTTATCGACGGATATTCGTCCTTGTGATTATGTTATTTATTACTACTGGAGCTCTTTCTTCTCCATGAAACCATTTCCTATATGTTTAATCTTTCAGAGTTAAATCATTTGAGTTCAGAAAGAAAATAGCACCATGACAAGCTATTTGAAGGACTGTGAAGTTCTCGTTAATCAAAGGAGAGTTAATCATGGATAAAAAGTGATGCAATTTAACGATAAACTAACATGAACAAGGAGGACGAATACTTGTCAATAAATCAGCCAAATACTCATCCAATTAACCGAAGCCCCAACAAAGAATATTGTCCGAAGAATTCGTTTTAAGCAGTCTCGCGGTTTTAGCGATCACCAGAACGACTCACGTTGTTGAATTCTGAAAGTGTTCTAAATATTTAACACCTGATAGATGATGCTTTTGTGAATAAAATTTCACTGGCGCCATCTCAGGAGCAGCTTACCAACCTTAACTCTCGAGTGCAGAGAACATCTCTGAAATTTTAACTTCAATTCATTGATAACATTCTTTCGTTCTTTCAATTCCGGAACCTAGATATACTCTATTAATTTTCATAAACCATCCTGGTTGGCCATGATTTAGGTTTTTCAAGTTTTTTTACTTAAAACTGACGCAGGTTGGCACTCGTGAAATATCGGCAATGTCAAAATAATTCTCAGCGACGTTGCCAAATATTAATGTCAATTTCACTCTCAATCTCAACGTAATCATGACGCTTGGAAACTGAAAATGCCGAAGGTAGTTTTGAAGAAGCAGAGACGAAGTATCAGGAATTCCATAGGTCCGTCTGTTCGTTTAAAACTTTTACTGCATGGTTATTCAAGTACTTTTATTTTTTTTCAAATGGACTATCACAAACTAACAGACTACTCTATCCATAATTTTTCAGTAAAATTACAACGCTCGATTCTTGATTTCCATTATGAGAAAATAGCATAACTGAATCTTCCAACCATGTTTATATACGTGAAATATTTCCAGTGTTAACAGAAAAAAAAGTTTCTTCAACATTCGCCAGGTCTTTGGAATTATTGAATTCACATAATATTTTCTCAAATTCATTCTTTTCCCAAAGTAAATTCACATTTTGAAAAATCTGTAATTACTACGACCTCTATGTAAAGAGGACAACGTTGTGTAGTTATCTGACAGGAAACTGACTATAACCTAACATTTTCGAAATATACACGGTGAAATGTGTCAGAATGTCATGGCCAACCGGGATAGTTTATGAAAGTGAATGGAGTATATGCATCAGATTATATTAGGTAAACGCGTGAAATTTTCCGTCGCTAAGATATTGATCAGACATTTGCAACAACGTACACAGTGTGAGAGAACGCACCATATTTTTTTACGAACCTTTCCTTAATTTTTGGAGAAGCTTGTTTTGAACGACGAAGATACTGACTCCAGTTGATCTAGCCTACCTGAATTTTTCAATTAATCAAATAATGAAAACACGATGTTCTATGGTGTTACGTCTATTTATACTAAATTTAACCTTCACTGTCAGCTGTCAAATTATTTTTTTTCCAGGGTTGCCAACACTTATCGCAAAAATGGCGGCAAATTCAAGACTTGCGTGTTTCATGGAACAGTCTTTACAAATGTTACTTGTTAAATGATCATTCACAAGCAACAAGAGGCTTTCTTAGCAGCGTTCTTTCTAGGATACTATCAAATGTATGAAGAGCGCGAAATGTTTCAGACTAGAGTTAGACAATCTAAGAACCAATTATGTGGACTGCATTAAATATAGCCAATTCCCAGACTTAAGAAGAAGCAAGACTTACTGATCTACGAGACAGGCTACGATTGGGAGGATCGATATAGGCGATCTTGGTCTGTTTAACTGGAACGCTCTTCTCCCTGGACATCTTGATGTTAGCCGTCAAAGTCAGCAGTCTCGCCTCTCTCTCTTCCGTGCATCTGGTGTACATCTCTCTCCACGTTTCGCATTCCAATCGTTTCTCCCTTCTGAAATCCTTCTGACAGTGGAGTTGCCACAGTTCGTCAGAGTCCTCGGTGAGGTACGAATTGTAGTATTCCAACCGCAGTAACTGGTTCGGAGACGCCTTTTCCAAGACAGGTTTGAGGATGGAGTAAGGAACGCCTCCCGTACCTTCGATAGCTTCAAAGAGAACAAATATTAATATCGAATCGAATTGAAATTCGAAACATTCTAATTTCAAGGTCTATGCCAAATTTCGTCGAAATCTGACCAACATTTCCGAAAAAGAAAAATTCTGAACATTGTAAACCCGCAAGATTTCCCGTCGCAAAGCTACAAGTAAGATATTCACATCATTGTAAGCAGTGTGAGTTCCTGAACAAAAAATATGAAGGCCAACATAGGCTGTCTCTCTTTGTTTGGAAGATATGGGCCCCCAAAGTTCCAAATTGTTGCATTTTCAGATCCTTTTTTCCGCCATAAAAATGATCTCTCACTTCTCAAATCTAGTTCATTAATCATCTTTGAACCTTCAACCAACGAATAGCGACAATTTCTTTCAAGAAAATTCATTATTTAAAGGAAGAAAAGTGAAAATATTAGAAAACCACTTAAACTATATTTCTACGAAATACTTCTCAATGTTAAAGCGGACCTTGGCAACAGCGTCTTTTTATCGCTGGCCAACGTATTATGACCGAAGAGTAGTTGCTGGCGGGAAATATGAAATGATGGACAGTCGAAGGATATGATTGTAAGGAAAATGCTTCTGTTACTGAAGAAGAGGTGGTTATTCTAACATCAAAACAAAATCATTGAGAATATTTGTTAAAGGTTTCACTCTCAATATTTTCGTTTGAACTTCCTTTCTACCTCCTTCAAAATAGGGAGGTTGTTATCTACTTCGTTTTCTGTTGTGTCTTCGAGATGGTCCCAGTTTAGAATGAGATTCAGGGTATACCAATAAAATGGGTTAAATAATAACCTCGATTTCCTTGGAAATCTGGGAAGGGCGCGACCTATCACATATGAAAAAAATGTACGTTGAAATACATATCAGGGTGTATTCTCATTCCATTTATATGTGTTTCAACCTCGTAGATTTCATTAGCAAAGAATTCTCCTATTGGAAGATTTTGAGTGTCGCAGTAAACAGTAAAAACTAAGAACATATTTCATGATATTTCATTTTTCTCGCCAGCAATAACCTGCCATTCACGAATACTCACGATGGCACGATTCCGACCGATGAAATTCGCGCCATTGCGAAACTTCACTTTTAGACTGAGTCGAAATCAGAAGGAATAGAGGTTAAGTGGTTGTCCAGTAATTTCATTATTTTTTCATTAAATATTGATTTTTCTTGGAAAAAAGTGTTGCTTATTGTTGGTTGAAGGTTCCAAGGTGGTTTGTGAACTATACAGATGAAGTGAGAGATCGTTTTTGTGGTGGAAAAAGGGACCTGAAAACGACTCATTTTGGAACTTTGGGGGCCCATATCTTTCAAATTAAGGGAGACCGCCTATGGTCGATTTCACATTTTTTATTCAGAAAAACACACTGCGTACAATGATGTAAATATCTTTTTAATATCTCGGCGACGGGAAATCTTGCGGGTTTACCCTGAACATTTTTTTATAATATTCTCACTACTGGATCAACATGAAATTTTGCACTGAGTTACGCGTTGGTATTCTCAATCTATATAGAAAGTTTCAATCTGATCAGATAAGTTATTCATGAGATATCGCTGAGTTAACCTCAATACTCTAAATGGGCCCAACTCCAAAACAATTCGACCGATTTCACCCATTTGCGAACTAAACCCAGATATTTGGACTCCAAACCTAATCTGAAAATTACAGATTCTTCAACAGCGAGTCGAATCTAGTCGTTCAAGACCATTTTCAGCTTGAAATTCGAAAACTAGAGATGTTGTGATGAAACTATATCTTGTTTCTTGATGGCAAAAAATGAAAGCAAAGCAATGAACTGATAGGTGTAATGGGGGTTTTTCCTTTAAACGAAAATGCAGTAATTTTCATGAAAAACCTTTAGAACATCACATTTCAAACATATAATTTCAATATTATATTTTTAAAAAAATGTATGATCACCTAAACCTGAAAAATAAAAATGGGGATTTGCATTTAAAGGGATTTGTCATGAGTGCACGATATGGCAACGTCGAATTCAGCTTTCTCGGAACGAAAAGGACGTCAAATGTGTTACTTTGCTTAGGAAAACAGAGATAGCTATACTTCGATCTGGTTAGAGTAGAAGACAACGACCAAGAAATAGAAAAAGAAGAGCACAGACTGTCATACTGCCATATTACTGACAAATCGCAAACGGAAATTGGTTTGGTTATATTGACAAAGAACACGTGTGTACCACAGAATAGGAATAAATATTTCGTTATTCTATAGCAGAAAAAGCTATTCTACTAAACAACGTTGTCACTTCGTGCATGCATGACAAATGCCAAACCCCAATTTTGAAACCTGATTTGGAATACTTTCTGAAGGTAATTTGGGAAAATGATGAATCAAACCTATAATAATTATGTTCAAAGTTGCAGTAAAAACCCAAATTCAGGAAAAACCCCCTGCTTCATCGACAACAGTTGAAAGGTGGAACGCTGACCTTAATTAAACATTGTCAAAGAACCACTTGCGATGCTGAGATACCGGTGGAGTTGAAGATATCGGAAGGTACTGATTCACCATTTCCAATGAAAATTTTTCCATGAGAAAGCTTTGATCGAAATGAGTGCCGCGCTTGCTCACCGCTGATCAAAACAACACCGCATGTATTTATATTTGTATTTTTTCCGAATATCCTAGGCTTCAACGAAACCCCTCAGAGGCTTAAAGCTTGTGCGAGTTAGGATACCGGGTGTGTTCTGTGTAGGCTTTGTTACTAATTCCTTGGGCCACGTTAGGAACAGCACTGTTAATTGTTTACCCAACAGCGAATGGTTGGACGGTCCCCTAAAAACCGGAAAAGTTATTTCCTGGCCAAGGGCTTGAACCCCAGACCTTACGATCATGGGGTTTGCGCTCTAACCACTGAGCTACCGCCGCCAATATGAATACATGTTTTGTATAATAAATTTTCAATTCATATTATCCTTCAATAACTTCCACCAGCAGATTGAAATAATATCTACGGATATGTATAAAGTATTGATGAATATGGCAAATTTTCGAAAAGAAAGCATAACTTGCATAACACACAATCTGATGGAATATTATATTCCATCAGATTGTGTGTTGTGAACTACTTGTCACAATATCACCTTCTGAAAGTAAACCATGTAACACCGTATCGGAAATGTAACAGCTGATAACGAAGTAGAAACATCCACAGTCTCTAATGAGGCGCACTGCGCACTAGAGCTGTAACTCCTGTAACTGACGTAATCGCATTGCGATGGGTTAGGATTGCGTTAGGAACAGCACTGTTTATTGTTTACCCAACAGCGAATGGTTGGACGGTCCCCTAAAAACCGGAAAAGTTATTTCCCGGCCAAGGGCTTGAACCCCAGACCTTACGATCATGAGGCTTGCGCTCTAACCACTGAGCTACCGCCGCTATATGGATTCATAACAATACTCCTGAGTCAAAGAGAGCGTCACCTGAGTAGACAGCAGTTGGTGAAAGCCGTCGAAGCGACTAAAATCTCCAACATCAGCAGGCAAGGGAATGAAAAGTTAGAGTACATGTATCACCCTCTCGAAGGTGAACATGGTTAAAAAGTCTAATTTTTAAGAAAGATGTGTTTTTTCTGGTTAGCCTCTGAACTTGTTCATCGATGTTTTATGACAACATAACAGTTTTAGCTATTTCAAGTACATAAAATTTCAAACTTACCATCTATATGCACTTGTAAAAGTTGAACACAGATATCGAACAAAGAAGGAACTTTTGCATAGGATGACTTGTTTCCCGAGTATATCTTGGTTCTGAAATGAAAATATTGATTATTGAAAAACATACCTTGAAGATCGTTCAGTCTCTGACCATGAATAACCAGAAAGAGATATTGTAACGTGGGTGTTTATATCATACAGAGTGTAACAGCCAAATGGAATAAATTCGATAACTAATAAATGAGGGGGTGTTAGGAAAAACGCTCGGACACGTCAATTTGTAATTTTAAATGCGCATAGTTTTCAAGAAAATAAAATTATATAGGGTGTTTCATGCGACCGTGGCCAATACCAACTTTCTTATTTTAAATGTAACCCCCTGTATATTATTTATTTTTTGGATTCTTCAGAAAATTCTAGACATAATTCATGTATAATGTCCTATACCTATCCTCAACTTTTCCGGAAATATTAAGTGTTTTCAAAAATGTTGAGTAACGTTTGAAGACAATTCTAAACCAGATTAGCATGTTGCCAAGACGTTCGCGGCGAGCATTTTGCACATTTCCTACATTGACATCAATGTTTTTTTTTGTTTTTTTTTAATTATTAGGAAATAATCCGTATTACTTATCAGGTTTTAAGTGTAATGTACCGAATTTGTGAAATAAAATAATTTTTATTTAAAACGTTGATTTTTGCACTAAATCTTAAAACACTTAATAGTTCCGAAATAGTTAAAGATAGGTATAGGACATTGTGCATGAATTGTATCTAGAATTCTCTGAAGAATCCAAAAAATAAATAATATACAGGGGGTTGCATTTAAAATAAGAAAGTTGGTATTGGCCACGGTCACATGGAACACCCTATATAATATTATTTTCTTGAAAAATATGCGCATTTAAAATTACAAATCGACGTATCCGAGAGTTTTTCCCAACACGCCCTCATTTATTCGTTATCGAATTTATTCCATTTGGCTGTTACACTCTGTATATTGTATGTGTGTTAGCGAAGTGAAAAAAGCATATTTTGCTTTCTTGAATGCATATTGTATCCTTTTCATATAAATAAGTTGATGATTTTTTAAATATCAAACAATCTCTTCGACCTAATTCATTGCTTCTCAAATAAACATGCGAATAATTATGAAAGTATTCTCTTCTTAAATTCTGCACCCAAAGATCTTATTCGACATACTCTCAGTTTCTGAGGATTCAAATTTGCAATACTTCATACAATTTGTCTGTAAGTTTAATTTTGAGGATTCTTATGGGAGTACTAACAAATATGCATTCTATTCTACCTTTCTTGTTAAATTTTTTGCGCGCATGTTCTAGGGGAACAGCGTGCTATCGTTTTGTCCAAATGTCTGTAATTTTCGATGATTGAGCCGAAAATGGTCTCAAACGACTAGGTTGGACTCACTGATGACGAATCCTGAGTCAAAATTGATTCTGTCCGGCCGGCCGGCCGTAGACACAATAACTGTCGAATGGAGTGAGCTAGCAACTTGAAACTTTCAGGATAGGTTGCGCATCAGAATGCCGCGGTTAAGTTCGTTAATGGGCCAAATCGGTCGAATAGTTTCCGAGTTATAGGCACATGAAATTTTGAAGTTATTTATTTTTTATTTCAGAAATTACTTGAGCGATTAGATTCAAACTTGGCAGTTAGGTGGAGTATAATGACGCGCAACTTTGAGCCAAATTTCGTCAGGATCATATTGTCAGTGAATTTAAAATAATTTTTTTTCGAAATTTTTTTCCAAAAAATTTTTTTACGGAATCCATTCATCGTATCCAAAAAAAAATTCCACTCACACTTTGAGCTTCATATTTCACAGCAGTGTACCAAATTTCAGTTCGATACGATCATAAGTTTTGGAGATATCGGGAAAAAATATGTCAAATTTCGAGGTTTTCTTCTCTATATCGTTGATTTTTTCGGTATAACTCGAGAAATACTGATTCAGTCCTGATAAATCTTCACAGCTAGTTTTGAGATTTTGAAAGACAACTTTATGCGAAATTTCGTGATAATCGTGTCATTAGAACAATTTGAAAAAAAAATTTCTATGATTTTCTTATCATATCATTCTCATTAAATTCTGTCTGAAGCTTCGAACTGTTATTTTTCTATGAAGTACTGGATTTCAATTCGATCTGATCTGTATTTTTGGAAATATGGGAAAAATAAAATTTTGATTGGGTATATCTACGGAATAATTGGGTGGATTTTACCCATTCACGAATTCGGCCTTCGCAATTAAGGTCCAAACCTTCTCAACAAATATCGAGTTTTTAAGTTGTTTCTTTCGGACGTTATTGTGTTTACGCAGTCGGCCGTTAGGCTGACCGTTAACACAATAACTTCCGAAAGAAACGACTTAGAAACTCGATATTTGTTGAGAAGGTTTGGACCTTAATTGCGAAGGCCGAATTCGTGAATGGGTAAAATCCACCCAATCAAAATTTTATTTTTCCAATATTTCCAAAAATATAGATTTGATCGAATTGAAATCCAGTCATTTTTCAGTAGAAAATTTCAAAAAGCAGCTTTTGCGTGCATGTTCAAATTCGTTGCTGAAGCGGTCATCTACATTGAACATGCGCGCAAAAAGTTGCTGCCTTCACGGCAGTGCTTTTTGAAATTTTTTTGTCTTTCAAATATCGATAAAAGAATGATTTGGGTAGATTTCACATTGTGTTTCAGAATTTTTTTAGGTTTTCGCTTCCAAAACCTTAAAAAAAACAATATAAATCAAATAAAATTATTATTTATACAAATCACCTCTGAGGATTTCAACTATTTGTCAAGGCAATTTCTTAAAAATTTTTGCCTAATGCACAATATTGGAATAATGCAAACGATAAACAAATGGAACTGTAACGTATCCCAGTTTATATCTGACCCCTTCATCTGACAATAAATTGAAATTCTTCAGGATTATTTTCTTGCAATACTTTTTCATTTCAAGAATTTTTGTCAAAAGATTGAGAATTCAGAAGATTTTTCATTTATTGTCTGATGAAGGAATCAAATCTAGACTTTGAAATATTACAGTAACATTCGCATTGTTCTGATATTGTTCAATGTTTTCATTTAATTTTTAATAGTTTTTTTTCAGAACTTTTGAAGCGAAAACCTGAAAAATAATTCCATTGTCTTATCTGTTGTTTTTCCAACTTTTAATTGTCATCACCTTTTACCCTTCAACTCATTTGACTATTTAATAAGTTTTAAATCAGTGTAATTTTCTCCACTTCATATTTTATTTTTGTATCATTTATTATTGTGTAATTTTAACTTTAATTTTACCACATAGTTTTTTGTTTTGTGCATTCATATTATATTGGTCTTCTTTTGAAGTGTGTGTTTCTCATATTTATAGCTCCACTTATGTGATTTAACTCCAGAAGATCAACTTCACTGGTTCAAAACATGTCGAGCAAACATTAAAATACCTAAGATTTCATCTGGAGTAGTCTCCTTCAATCTGAGATGAAGAGTATAGTCAATCCATCTGTATATGATTAATCAGTTGGTTAGCAAAAAAAACTTAAACTTCAAAATTCCACAATCGTACTGCCATAGTCTTCAACTCAGAGAAAGAACGCAACTAAAGCATTAATGATTATATTGTAAATAATATCAAGATACATAATATCCTAGCAAAAAACAGTGATACATTTCAAGTAAATATGGATTTTATGGTCAAACACTCCAGTTTAAAATAAGTTAAATTAAATGAAATTCATAATATGAAAATAATTAACTCACCTCTGGTGCTTGTTTGTCATGAAGCTGTTCAAGGTCTCTAGATCGTTACCGGGATGCTTCGAATCCAGGACTCTAATAGGCCGATAATTGGGAGTTATCGCGAAGAAAGAAGAGGATATGTTCAAGTCGATTTTATCCAATGGCACGCTTGGTAGAGGCAACACAGGGGATTCCTACAGAGAAAAAAATTTATGAAATCATGTTGCCGCATAGTTGGGTTATGATAATCCTTTGGGCAAGTATACGCCATTCACTTTAATAAAGGCAGACGGCAGGCCTTGGAAAAGATATATCAAGTTTTTGCAACTAGAACGTTGTCAATTTTTAAATGATATTATCATGGTTTGATTGAGTTACATATCGATTTACTACAACTTCTATGTAGAGTTGACAACACTGTGTAGATATTAGGTTGGGAAATAAGCCCAATCTCTAACTATACAGAGTGGAACTTATGGAACTCCCAAATGACATTATAAAAGTGGATGAAGTATACAGGGTGATTCCGGAGGAGACCGTCAGATTTTAGGAAAAGTTTACACTAGCCAAGACAGTCTCGAAACAATGTTTGGTTTATGGTTGGGGGTCTCTATTGAGAATATACAGGGTGATTCGTCCGATTCGACTGATTTTACTTTTATTGATAACTTTGGTACGGCTTATTCGATTTTAGAGGAATTTTCAGCGAAGTACAATATGGATGAGAACATTCAGTAATTTCAAAGTTTTTTTCAAAATAAGTGGTTGTTATAGTAATAATTACAGGTTAATTGTGCAGGTTTAAAAAACACCCTGTACATCGCATTTCCAAAACTATGCTATCTGTTTACGATTCTACTATAATAAGTCATTATTTGAGAGTTTCTAATTTTTTTGGCACACTTCTAGTTTTCTGAGAAAATTCCATCAAAAAAAGGCAATGTCGAAATTTCGCTCCAATCGATTTTACTTTCATTGATAACTTTGGTATGGCTCATTCAATTTTGATAAAATTTGCAGTGAAAAACAATCTGAACAAGTACATTCAATAATTGCAAAAGTCTCTCAAAATACAGGGTTGTAATTGTGATCATTTTAGAATTTCAGATTGATTGTGCAGTAGAAAAAAAACACCCTGTACATTGCTTTTCCAAAAGTTTCTTATTCGTTTCAGATTCTACAATAATATGTCATCCTTCAGAGTTTTTCAATTTATGTGGCACACCTCCGGTTTTCCTAGAAAACATTTTTGAAGAAGAGCATGATCAAAGTTTGGCTCAAAGCAGTGAGAGTATTCCGCACTAGGTAGGAAAGCTGTATTGTCCAAGGATGCTAAGCAGTTCTTAAGTTCTAAAATATTCTTTTCAAATTCCAAATTCATATTTAATTGCTGATATTTTCTATGAAATCATTCAATTCAGAATATATTTCGAATTTGAAAAGAATATTTCAGAAGTGACGAACAACTTTGCATCCTTAGATGATACAGCTTTCCTACCTTGTGCGGAATACTCTCACTGCTGGTGAGCCAAATTTCGATAATGCTTTTTTTCAAAAATGTTTTCTAGGTGGTGTGCCAAAGAAATTAAAAACCTCTGAATGATGACATATTATTGTAGAATCTGAAACAAATAAGAAACTTTTGGAAAAGCCATGTACGGGGTGTTTTTTTTCTACTGCACAATCATTCTGAAATTCTAAAATTATCACGATTACAACCCTGTATTTTGAGAGACTTTTGCGATTATTGGATTTACTGGTTCAGATTGTTCTACACTGCAAATTTCATCAAAATTGAATGAGCCATACCGAAGTCATCAATGAAAGTAGAATCGATTGGAGCGAAATTTCGACATTGCCTTTTTTCGATGGAATTTTCTCAGAAAACTAGAAGTGTGCCAAAAAAATTTGAAACTCTCAAATAATGACTTATTATAGTAGAATCGTAAACAGATAGCATAGTTTTGGAAATGCGATGTACAGGGTGTTTTTTCAACCTGCAGAATTAACCTGTAATTATTACTATAACAACCACTCATTTTGAAAAAAACTTTGAAATTACTGAATGTCCTCATCAATATTGTACTTCGCTGAAAATTTCATTGAAATCGAATAAGCTATACCAAAGTTATCAATAAAAGTAAAATCGGTCGAATCGGACAAATCACCCTGTATATTCTCAACAGAGACCCCCAACCATAAACCAAACAGTGTTTGGAGACTGTCCTCACTAGTGTAAACTTATCCCAAAATCTGACGGTCTCCTCCGGAATGACCCTGTATACAGTATATCAATCTGATAAGGTACAATCCTTGATGATTTGGCCCCCATGCAGAAACAGGGAAAATGCAAAAATTATTTTGCCAAATTTCAGCTGAAAATCTTGAGAAGCACAAATGTTTTGGAGAAAAGTTTTGAAAACATTCCGACTTCAATCTGTATCTAAAAAACAAAGCTTTCGGCGATACATCTTCATGAGATTTTAAATTTTGATGTTATACAGGTAATCACATCTTTCTGTCAGTACCTCCAATTCAAGAACATCCTGAGGAAGTATATCATACAGAAAGATTGCAGAAGTTAATTCGATTATTTCCCTGAATATTCTGATTTTTAAATAAAAGGAAAAATCTAGAAAAGCACTGACGTGAGGTCAGGAGCTTTTACGCGCTTATTCAAATTCTAACAATTAGATCAACACGAAATTTTGCACCTAGTTGCGCGTTGATAATCTCCACCTGATTACGAAGTTTCAATCTGATTGCATTTGTACTTCTTGAGATATTGCGAAAATAACGTTAAAATTCCAAATAACGACGAAATTCGGCACATTTTTTTTTTATATCTCTGAAAGTAAATATGGGATCGAATTGAAATTTCAAACATTGTTGCTAAATACTGACTCTGAGGTTTGCGCCAATTACCATTGAAATCTGATCAATATTTTCAGAGAAAAAAAAATTTTCATCAAAAATTTTGAAATTTCGAAATAAAACTTTTTTTCAAATTTTCTGACAGCTGGATCCACACATAATTTCGCTCCAAGTTGCGCGTTGGTATTCCAAAACTGCCCACGAAGTTTCAATTTGATCGAGTCAATACTTCATGAGATATCGAGGAATTAACCTAAAAATTTCAAATGGGCCTAACTCTGAAACTATCGAACCGATTTCACTCATTTACAAACTTAACCGAGATATTTGGAATTGGTTTCGTGCGTCGTTTGACATTTGTCATACGTTGGAGGTAAAACAACCTCACTTACCCGCTTTGTTTATGTTATGAAGTACAGCATTTTCAACAATTTCAGGATAAATTCACAAGTTAAAATGATTTATATTAATAGAATTGGTGAATAACTAGGCCAAGTTATTGTTTCGTTGTGAAATACAATATAAATACACCGAGAGACGAAGGAATCCGATTTTTCAGATTTATTGTAGTGTAGACTTTATATTTGAATATTTGCATTTTTGACCCATTCCCCTAAGTTTTATCTGGTATTGGAAGAAATAGAATACTATGTGAACTATCCCAGAGATGGCAAACATCCTTTATTCACGCCATAAATTGAAAAAACTTTTCTGACAAAGTAACAAACTATGGTCGAGTTTGTTGGAGGCATTTCCACACTGGTTAAGGAATTATGTTAGACTATCTATTTAATTTGTTCTGTTTAATAAGTTGACTCATGATGAGATAAGTATGATAAGAATATTTCGTGTTTGTTATACACATTTCAAGAATTATATCTTCTGGACACTACTATAGCTGGCGTTATGATGAACAAACCCATCCTGATTGGTTACCACTCGCATCTCTATATGATATATAAAGCCAATCAAGGCAATTCGTTATGTGATAGATTTGTCAAAATATTGCATGCATTTTATAATAACAATGAACCAGATAACTTTCTCTGTTCTCAACCGAACTCGTTCCGATGTGGCTCGACTACGCAAGGATGGAACTTCTACATTTTGTTGTTTGTAATATGTTTCGAATTGACCTTATTTTCAATTATTAAAGATTATGAAAGCCCTAATGTTGTATCTGCATAATAAAAAAGCATTTTATATGGATAGTAAAGAATTTTTTGAGGATGAATCGAAATCTGTGTTCAAGGAAAAAATTTCATATGAATTATTTTATTTGTAATATATATTTAGTATAATAAATATATAATTGAAGATTATGATAGCACTGACATAGCAACTGTAGACCAATATTGTAGCAATTTGATAATTTGCAACATATAACGTTATTTGAAATAGTACTGAGAAGTTCTCTGGAACCCATGTTTTTTTCCATTCCATACATTTATTGGATTTCATTCTGCTGTTTATTTTCAGGAATTAATGAGCCAAACATTTTACTGTTTCATTTTCAATAGTTATACCTATAATAAATGCTATCTCTGATGTGGATACTCTAGGCTTTAGAAGACAAGGATAAATACTGCAATTTTCATTGATATCGTTTTGAACGATTATCATCTGAGATTGAATATCAGTTAATCAGATCCATTATCACAAAATTTCACTTGTAAAATGAATAAAATCACTAAAATCTCCAAATAATCGCTCTTCGCCAATGTAAACAAAGCGAATGTATTCCTTGGTCTCTCGGTGTATTTATGTTGCATTTCACAATGACACAATAACTTGGCCTCACGGGTCTAGTAATTCGCCAATTCTATGAATATAAATCATTTTAACTTGTGAATTTATCCTGAAATTGTTGAAAATGCTGTACTTCATAACATAAACGGGTAAGTGAGGTTGTTTTACCTCCAACGTATGACAAATGTCAAACGACGCACGAAACCAATCCAAACCTAACCTGACAATTTCAAGTCTTATCCTTCAAAAGTTAGAAAATATACGGTCAGAGGGACAGAATTGAAGTTGACCACGGATTCTTCTTCAGGGAGTTCAGCCCAATCGTTTAAGACCATTTTCGGCTCAAAATTCGAAAATTACAGACATCGTGACGATAAGATAACGCGATGTTCGCTAGAATAAGCACGTAAAAAGGTACTTTTTCTGTGAACTCTTCTACCACGCGTCAAAAGGCTTTGTTGCGTAGTTTTTATGAAATTACTTGATTAAACTTCTCCCAAAATTTTAAAATGCATATTTCATTTAACTTGTTTATCTACACTTACATCTTCAACAGGAGATGGACTTCGTTCGACCTGCCTTTCTAACAGTTTCTTCTTTTTCTTCGGTACCTCGATCATTCCCAAAGCCGCTTCGAAACTGGTGCCGGAACTTGAACAAATTTCGCTATCGTAGACAGCAGATCTGTCCCTCTTCACTGCCTTTTTCTCCTTTTTGGGCACCTCAATCATTCCCAAGGCAGCTTCGAAACTGGTACCAGATTCAGAAGAAATCTCGCTCTTACGTCTAGAACTTTCTTTCTTCTCAGACTTTCTCTCCTTTTTCGGAGTCCCCACTGCTCTTGGAGAATCTTCCGTCTCTGGAGACTTCTCTGATTTGTTGTGTTTCGAACTGGAGGAACTTCCTCTCTTATCAGATTTTTTTTCTTTTGTAGGTGTTTCATACGATGAATCACTTTTGTGGTGTCTAGAACTAGATGCACTTTCTTTTTTGTCAGATTTTTTCACCTTTACAGGCATTTCGGTCATCATTCCTAAAGCATCTGCGAAACTTGTACCGGATTCTGAGGAAATCTCAGTTTTGATACTCTTGGAACTATAAGTTTTATCTTTTTTACTGCTACTTGGGCTCTTTTTATCTTTTTTATCACTATCATCGTTTTTTCTGTCGTTTTCTTTGTGACTTTTTTCTTCTTTTCGTTTTTCGTCTTTTTCCCTCTGTGCCTTCTCTTCTTTCTCTCTACGTTCATTTCTATCATTTTCTTTTTGAGTTCTTTCTTCCTTTTCTCTTCTTCCACTGCTATCCTTTTCTTTATGGCTGCTCTTGTCTTTTTCTTTGTATCTTTTATGATCTTTCTCTCTATGTTCATCTTTTTCTTTCCTGCTATTCTCCCCGTTCTCTTTATGACTTATGTCTCTTTGGCTACATGTGTCTGTATCCTTTTCTCTTCTTTTGCCATTTTCCCTTTCTTTTTCTCTAAAGCTTTTTTCATCTCTTTCACGTCTAGAAGAATGCTCTTTTTCGTTTTTAGACATATGTTTACTTTCTTTTCTATCATGACTAGATTTATGCTTATTTCTATCACTTGACTCATGCTTTTTGTAGTCATTTGATTTGTTTGATCCATGTTCCTTACTACTTCTGTGTCGTTCTGAATTCCTATTCTCTTTTTCTGCATGAGCACTTCCATTCTCATTTTGTTCGTCATCATCACTTTCACTCTTTCTTTCATTCAATGAATGTTTATACCTTGAACGATTTTCTTCAGAACTTTCTTCACAAGGTTGATTTTGCGATGGATCATCGCTTGAGTCTTGATCTTCCTTCTCCTTTTCTACCATCTGTTTCCATTTGTTTATCAAGGAATTAGCTTCTTCACCTACTTTACCCTCTATTTTGACTAAAAGATTTACTGTACGTCCCACACCTGTTTCTTTGAGATGACTCACTTTGATGGGATATCTTGATAATTTACTGAGACTATGCAACATCTGAAAAATTAATATTGTGAAGTAATAATTGATATAATCACTATAGCTTAGAAATCAATTCCTCTTACAAAGAAAACTCAGTTTCATTTTAATAAATGAGTAATGATTATTTGAATTTAAATGGTAATCATAACAAAAGAAGTGTTTGACACAAGAAATTCAGATGCATTTGCGAATAAATGGGTATGTATTCGAAATACAAATCGGTACAATATAATAGTTATTCTTGAATTTACATTACATTCCTAATTTTATTGCAGATATCAGCCCGTAACCCAGACCACAGTTGCATTGTCTGCTATAATTCAATAATTCCCATTCCAACAGCTACAACCAAAATAGTATTGATTCATAGTTAATACATTTGTATATTTTATACTGAAGAGAAGAATAAGTAGAGGTGAAACTTTTTTTTCTACAATGTTACAAACATTATTAACTAACATATGGATGTTATTAAAACCTCAAATACGATTGAACAGAACCTTGATCTGATTATAATGCAGATTTGATTAGGTTTAATTCAAATGTATTGATTCCCAATTGAGCAATATGTTAGAGAAAAAATGGTCATCAGGCACTCACTTTGAACTCGTCGTTTCTTTCCATATATCTGTGCAGACCACTTTGATAGAATTTGATAGCTTTCATTAGAGGGTCTTCCTCAGTATTTCTCGAGTCGTCCATTGTCAAGATGGCAAAATAAATGAACTAGTAAAAAAAATTAAGTAGTATCGATAAGGCTATCAGAAAATTAAGGTTACCTACTCAGAGTGCAAGTATATTCAACAAGTATTTTGAATACAAAACCAAAACCCTTGTGCACTCTTCAATTTAGTTACCAAGAGAACTTTACCTGAAAAATATCACCTCATTCTCATTTTGGAAATTTTGAGGAGCTGAGGTGCTGATCGAAGCAAACGTAATGTCAAAAATCACAGAAGAATTATTTTCCTCTTTTACTAGCCTTAATTTCTCAGATCTATGTCCAAGTAAATTACGTTTGTTGATTGTTGTATATGTATATGTTGTATATTTACAGATTCAAGTTTGTACTATCTCCAATTTTCTTTGGAAAAATGAAATTAATTCTGGTGTATCGTCCACATATCACTAAAATCGATCTAATTTATGAGGTCAGAGCTGAGGCCATCTGACATTTTCATCATCCAAATATTCATAGAAGAATGCATCAGCTGATTGTCAACCTCAAATTATGTTCCAAAATTCTCCTGGGACTGTTGGTCAATAATTACAATGACAATTCATAATATTTACATATTCAACAAAAACGGAAATTTATTATATTATCATGAGTGGAATAGGTTGAAAGAAACTGGAATGACTAAAGACGAGGTGAATCCGAAAAAACGGAAATATGAATGTAATAAATAAATAACTGTTGTGTGCAAATTTCAAAATGTTTTTTTTATATACCTAAATATTGAGATTTTATTTATTCCTTATTTGCAATAATATTGTTTGAATCTGATTTTCAGGAAGCAAAGCTCATGTATGGAATGCTATTCTCCATTAAGTCTTTTGTCAATAAAATATCTCCAACAGATCCCAAAGAAGGATTTCTCTATTACAAGACGTCAAAATATACTCTGCACTATTTCGAAACATTAACTGGCTTGAAGTTCGTCCTAAATACAGATATTCATTCTCAGTCAGTCAGAGAATTGCTGCAACAGATTTATAATCAGGTAAATTACGGAATTTTATTAGTTGAGTTCCGATATTCCTGGCCAGTAAATTTTGACAGTTGATTTTACTGGCTCTGCTTTGGTAACTGTTCGTATCAGTACGAAGCGTTTCGAAATTACTGATACTGGCCAGGAATATCGGAACTCAACTATTTTCAGTTGTCAATGAAATATTGACTTTTGTCGTTTATTAATTGGCATGTCTGAACTAGAGGACATTTATTTGTTTTATGAATTCTTTTCAGTTGATATCGTTTCAGGTCTACGTGGAATATGTTGTGAAGAATCCATTAATAAATCTAGCAGAGCCAATAGAATCCGAAATTTTCAAAGCAAAATTGGACACTTTGATAAGGCAATCACCGATTTTCCTCTCTAAATCCGCCTAAACTACAATTCCAGTTTGTATAAAATATGTTGTACTAATAATTAAGTTATAAAATATATAATTCCCTGGAAACAAAATTAGGGAAAAAGAATTTTGAATTTTTTTTAAATAGTTGTTTTTCTTTGGTCCATTGATGAAATGTTCTGCATCTTAGATTATGAAAAAAAATTCCATTTATTATTGACTTCATTGTCGAGTTTTTATTGAAATATAGAAGAATTAGCTTTAAGAGACCTCATGATACAACTGAATATTAGGTTTCTAGTATTGTAGGTTTAATTTTTCATCCATTTCACATTAGTTATACAACAAAATATCTGTTTATTTATTGAAATTTTTTATTTATTTCACAGACTTCTCTTTAATTTCATCAATATGACTCATAGCATAAAAACTAAGAACAAAACAAAAAAAATAAAAAATTTCTTTCAGTCCTCATCGTCACTGTCCATCACCTTCCTCTTGATATTCTTCATTTTTCCATCTTCATTTGAATCCTCATTTTCTTTATCGCTTTCCTTGTCGTCACTGTCAGAAGTGCTCCTCTCCGAATCAGATCCTGAATTCTTCTTTTTAGGACCTGGTTTCCTCTTCTTTTTCGATTCCAAATCGCTTACATCACTGTCATCATCTATCTTGCTGTTCTTGGACATGAGGGCCTTTTTCTGCGCTAGTTCGTCCAAATCCTTTCGCAAAAGCTTCTGGTAGTGATCTTTCAATTTTTTTTCCGATTCTCCTTCATCACTACTTTCAGAATCCGAAATAAACTCTTTGCTTTTGTATACAGTTGTGTCAGGTTTCTTCGCACGCGTTTTCTTGGTTTCATCCTTTGCTTTTGTTTCCTTCTGATTCTTGTCTTTCTTCGAGGTCTTATTTTTGGCTTTCGTGTCTCTCTTCTTTTTCCTTTCGGTTTTCAGTTTTTCTTCAGCAATAGCTAGAAGGTCTTCACCTTCATCATTTGAAATTTCGGATATGCTAGATAACTTTCGTTTTGTAGAACGTTTTCTACTCTTTGTAGGTTTTTCTTCCGATTCTTCTTCGTTCTTTTCATCAGACATTTTTTTTAATTTCTCGAAGATATCTTCGTCTGACGAAGAATTGTTTCTGTCGAAGTTGGTTTTTTGATTGTTTGTGGTACTATCATTACTACTCTCATCTATGAATATTTTACGCTTTGGTTTGTTTCGAGTTATAGTTTCTGTATCATTTTCAGAGTCTTCCGAATTACTATTTGGTGTAGCTTGCTTCTTTTTTCTCATGACTGTTATTGAGTCTTCATCTTCATCAGAACTGGATATTTTTGTACTCTTGATGTCGTTTCTGGTACTGCTTGAAGGTTCTTCCAATCCTAGGTGGTTGCTTTTTCTTATTTGTTCAAAGATGTCTTCACCCGTGGATTCTTCAGAAGCGATGTTTTCGCTTTGTTGAGTTATACTTTCTGTACCATTTTCAGAGCCTTCAAGATTGCTATTCGCTTTAGATTTCTTCTTTTTTCTGAGAACTAATGAGTCCCCCTCTTCATCCGAACTGGATAGTCTTCTCCTTTTATTGTCGCTTCTGGAACTTGTTGTAGTTTCCTCCGATCCTTGTTTGGTGCTTTTTCTAATCTGCTCGAATATGTCTTCATCATTGGATTCTTCAGAGGCGATATTTGCTCTCTCTTCATTTTGAATTTGGTAAGCTGCTACATTTTCAACTCCAGATTCTTCATCCTGTTCCTTTTGACCTACAGCTATCTGGATGTCTTCTTCAGGTATGGTGAGGGTGCCTTCTACAGCTTTTGTTAACAAATCAAGAAGGGTTTTCAAAGTATCTAAAGGTAAGGTACTCGGTATTCTCCAATAAGTTTCCTGCAAAAAAGTTTCAATGAGTAAAAAATATATCAAGAATCAAAAGTTACTGACTTGTTCGTTCAAGGGTTTGGAAATACCCATTGCTTGTAACATGTTTTGGAACTCTTCAGCTTCCATGGCAGTGACAGCATAGTCCATTATGGGTACCAAAGGTATTCCTTCATCGGTTTCATCCTCAAAATCTTCTATAGCGTCTGAAATACTTTCTTTTAGCCAATCTAGAGCTTCGTTCATACCTGAAAATGAAGATATATAGTTATTTTCTTCTTCACTAGAAAGGCTTTGGACATGAGAAATGTATTTGGTAAGAGATGAAACCTATGAGTTTTCTAATTTTATATTTTCTTATAGCCTCATATGTGATCCTCCTGTTTTAGGTTGTTTTGGAGTTGTTTCCATCTAAAATTTTGTTTATTTTCCTTCACTAACCCATACAACTCACGTATAATCGTTGGACGTCCATTTTGTATACATGAAGTAGCTGGATGTCCATGGACATTCATTGAATGAATGTGTAAAGGACATCCAAGTTCGTGAGTATTTTGGACTTAAAAGTGGTGCCTGTACAACAGACATCCAATATAATTTGTACGTCCGTAGGATGTCCTTTACCTATTCAGAGAACATTGTTTCAAAAAGAATATTATAAATATGCTTGCAATAAAATATAAGTGTAACCAGTCATAGAGTGAGGATGGTTGCTTCAAATATAATATATATATATTCACTATGTTGCATAACTCTTACTCGTGTTGGGTGGAAATCGTGGATCGACAAGTTTTAGTATCATTCTGTAGTATAAGTAATATTTATTTTTGACTATCCCTTCAAAACATCATTAGAGCTATCATTCATGGGGACTGCGAGGGAATGAAATGGATATTCATTGGATGTCCGGTGGAAATCCAATATACTTCACACTGAAAAGAACATGAAATAGAAATACATCGAATGTTATTCTTTATATCCAATGAATATCCATTGTACATCCATTGTGTCAGAATTGTATCATCCAATGAATGTCCGTTGTATCTCTGTTGGAGAAGGTCAATGGATATCTTGGTAATCCATAGCCGGACGTCCATTGGATGTCCAAAAGAATCGCTTGTGTTGTCTGGGAACTGGGGAGATACTGATTAGTTAGAAGTGAAACTTCGAAGGTTGGTGTTCAACATCTGGATGGGTGACAGCTTAGGTAGCGGGTTTGAGAAGCGCGTAGATACTCCACACCCCTCGTTATTAATTTGTAAAATTTTATATTCTTAAAGTACACGTACAGTGTGCGTCAAAATTATGAAACAAATTTATTTATTCAGAAGAAAAATATTTGGCAACAAAATCCTGAAACAGGTCAATTTTTGTTTCACTTTTACCAAATTTTTATGCATTTTTGAAGAATTTTTGTTGCACCCTGTGCCATACTCATCAACTCTCTAAATTTTTTGAATAGGGAAAGTGGGTCATATGGTACTTTTTTGGCAAGGTCCTTGTATCTTCTTTGCAGGCGTGCAGAAATTTTGAGGAAAAATTGTTTTTTTTTGAAAAATTAGTTACTTCAAATAGGTTTTCAGTATGTGCACTTTGCCACGACTCATTTACTTTGAGACGATGGTACTTGATGGAATTTGTCACCGCAGTGTTTCACACATTCTAATTTTTCACGTTAGGGGGTTGAAAGTTGTGCATGAACAAAACTGTAATGGTCGACTTTCATTCAGTGACAAATTTCATCAGGTACCATCGTCTCAAAGTAAATGAGCCATGACAAAGTGCACATACTGAAAACCTCTTTGAACTAACTAATTTTTCAAAAAAAAAAATTTTTACTTGAAAATTTCTGCACGCCTGTAAAGAAAATACAAAGACCTTGTCAAAAAAGTACCACATGACCTACTTTTCCTATTCAAAAAATTCAGATAGTTAATGGAGATGGTACAGGGTGCAACAAAAATCCTTCAAAAATGCATATAAATTTGGTGAAAGTGAAACAAAAATTGACCTGTTTCAGGATTTTGTTGCCAAATATTTTTCTTCTGAGGAAATGAAATTGTTCCATAATTTTGACTGGCACTGTATACTCCTGTATCGAATTATTCCAATTGCGTTTTCAGCCAGTTGTGTACGTCACGTGCAAATGACTCCCACGGGACGCCATCTATCGTGCTCAATGGCAACTTTTTCCAACGCCCTCTGATCTTAATCGTAGGCGAATTTTTTAAATTTGCCTGTATCGTTACATCGTTTCTATCAATTATAGAAACTCATTACATGTGGAGGCCACATAAAATTTCATTAGATAAATGCGTTTCTACGTTTTCAGATATGCTATCAGCGATAAGCTGCTAAATGGAATTTTTAATTATTCAAGGGCGTCATTTGCTATGGACTCTTGGAGTGAAAGTTGATGTTGAATGTTGAATTGGATAGTTGTGAGGGGTGATTGAATTCTAGTCCTACTTCAGTAAACACAATCCGATTATTCAAAATGAACAACATTTTTGCACGTTTGTCTATGGAACAGCGTTCTATAGACTTGCCCAAATGTCAGTAATTCTCGAACTTTGATCCGAAAATGTCTCTAATGACTAGGATTGGCACTTATGACGATTCCGATGTCATTTGAATTTTTGGGGTCATTTCCTCAATATGTCAGTTTCAAACTTGGTAAGTGGTTGTTGAATACCAACAATTACTTTCAACATTTTGTTGGGATTGTATTGTCAATGAATAAAGATAAAATTTTAAACATTTTCTGAATGCCTCTATGATAAGACGCCGATCAAGGTCCCTGCATTTTAAGATGAAGTAGTTCGCGTAAGATCACCGAGATGACGCTGGTAACAAAATATAACGCAGACTAGTCGGCATCCATCCATTATAAAGGTACACTGTGAGATTCCTTCTAGATGAAATACTTCCGACAGTAGTTAATTCACATGAATCA
This sequence comes from Myrrha octodecimguttata, assembly GCA_958510865.1. Lineage (NCBI taxonomy): Eukaryota > Metazoa > Arthropoda > Insecta > Coleoptera > Coccinellidae > Myrrha > Myrrha octodecimguttata. The sequence continues at coordinate 53,568,040 of OY294061.1, read as the reverse complement.
ATGCCGTTTTTTAAATAGCCACCTCAAAAGTATCCATTAAGATAATAATGTCATAGAGTCACAGACCACATATCTTGGTCTGAGTAATAATTTCTTGATATTTGTTCTCTGGCCCTGCTTCCACTGTTTTACTACACCTACTAGTACTAATTGTAGCGAATTCATCCGCTTCAACAAAAACGGAAAAAAGGGCGGAGTCGAAACACGAAATTCAAATCTCTGAAAAATCGCATAAATACATTTCTCTCCGCTCCCAAAAATCACTTGACTCGATTCGACACTCTCTCCAATCCATCTGCATATCACCGCTAAGAAGATATTCGATCTCGACGCCGCATTCCTGATCGACATCTGCATTTCATCTGTATCCGGCGCTAGCGAAGAAATTCCAGAAGGTCCAACATCTGGTTTACTATCCTCGACGACAGAAGCCCTTTCGACGTCACCGACCCTTCAGGCGCCAGCTACCTATCAGCACCCCAGGGGACCTACGCTGAAGAATTGTTAAACTCTGCCTTTTCAACGAAAAGAATTATTGCCTTTCGAATTCACTTTTGTTATAACACTCGAGAGAAAAATAAACAGGCTAATCCCTTTCTTTATTGTGTGTTTGATTCCACAGGACAGCACGACCCACAAATTGGTGACCCTGACGTGATTCATTTCAACGACGGTGTCACAGTTTCTGTCCCTTCGCGATCATCTTCGCTTCCAGTGAGAACCTCGCTTGTCACTGTGTGATCCTATCCGGCGATGGTTCGGCAACCATCCCGAGGAGGTTCCACATCGCCACTTCGCTCTCGTGCTGCAACACGCTGCTCAAAGATGTGCTCACTAATGCACCCAGCTCACTGCACTATATCGAGTGGTATAGGAACTCACAAGTGGCGCAGCGTTTCTCAATCCGGGTTTCTCACATTTCAAAGGCACACAACTGCTCCGCATCACGGCCGCACTTGTGGGAAATCTTCTGGTCAATACGACCATGACTACAATCCGTCAAAAGCTGACCTCCTCCAAATCGGTCACACTCCTCGAACGACGAGGCAGAGCGCTCTAGCACACAGTCTACACGGCTCCACACAAACGGTTTGGTTAACCGTGCATCAATCGCCGTACACTCGTGCTCAACAGCGCAGCAATGGCACAACGGCTCGCTCACAGCCGCGTTTTAGAGGAGATTACCTTTTCGGTCTCGGTCACACTCTTCCAGATGCATCTTTCTGGTATCGCTTTCACTGGAAGGGGAGTCCTGTAGCGAGCGCCCTCTCTCAGCTCTTACTTAAGTCGCGCGCCTAGTACTATCTTGCGTCTTAAGTATCCTACGTTACCACCTGTAACGCTTGGCCAACATCATCGGTCAACGTACAGGGGGCGCTAGCGCGCACGCTGTCCCGGTTGGATCCTCTCAAGATCTCGGATATACGCTCATCCCCAACGGTCTGGTACACTCCCTGGTGTTCCTCACAAGGGGTGTCCACTCACGTAGGCATGTAAACGGATTAGTTTGGTGCATGCCCTGACGAGTTCCCCCAAACTAAGCCGGGACGAAACGTGACACTTCCCCAAAGAGGTTGAAGCTACCTCGCAAACCTTCAAGAGCTTCATAATATATCCACAAAGACGAATATCTGTCAATGAATCAACAAATATTCCACCTTGAGAAGAGATAATCATCCAATCAACCAGAATATCTACCTACACCAAAGAAGCAGCGTACCAGGGAAATGGTTACAGCCGTTTTACAGTTTTTACTCATCTTCAGACCAACACACCATGGAAAGAAGAACACTGCAATATAACAACATACAGCGCGCCATCTCCCAGGAGCACCTTGCGAATCCTAACCTCCGAGTGCAGAATACTTTGATCGATGTGCATGACGTTCATCTTTTGTCGTATCAGGCCGCTGTATCTGCGATTGGCAGTCTACGATCTCGGCCACTACTTGGAAACACTCGGTTATTGTGGTTCCCCACGAGACGAAAACGTCCAACATCTAACGAAGATAGGAATGGGTTCGTGGAGACAAATAGCTCCAGTAATAATACTAATATAACCACAAGGACGAGTATCTGTCGATAAATCAACAAATATTCAACCTTCATCAGAGCTAATCTTCCGATCAACTAAAAGACCTACTAGTATTCGCAATTTTCAGTGTTGATTCGTGCTATAACTAATATTCATTTTGAACTATTGCTTGACTATATCATTCACAGTTTGTAGCTAGGCCTATCATTACTCACCGAACGAATATAAAATAGATATTCATTGGATGTCCAATGGAGATTCATTGGACTCCAAACTGAAATGCATATAAAATGGAATATCCATTGGATGTCCAATGTAAATTTAACAGACTCCCGACCAAAATGGATATTCATTGGATGTCCCAATGGAAATCCAACAGAGTCTCTAATTAAATGGATATGGAATGGATATTCATTGGGTTTCTAACGGAATTCCAATAGTGTCCCAATGGAAATGGATTTGAAAGGAGATTGGATGTCCAATGAAAATCCAATGTACAGGGTGGGCAAAATTCGTTGTCTACTGAAGGGATCTCGAGAACTATAGCAGCTAGAAGAAAACTGATAACACATTCTCGAGCTCTTTTTTCCTGACTTATCTGAATCTGAAAACATATCCAGCTTATCGTTCATAGAACTTGAGTTATGAGCGAAAATTGAGAAATTGTCATTTTCAATAATGCTGAAAACTCGCTTGTTTGAACTCGTATTCGAAATCTGTTGATACATTCTAGAGGCACTTTTTTAAGAGTAATTCGAATATAATATGACTGAATTTTTTAATCCAGTCATTTTCGAGAAATGAGAAGGATTTTGGATTTTTTAAATGTAAACTATAGTCAAAAGATCTCCTATCTTGCTACAAAATTTTTGCTGATTTCAACAATGTATCATATGTCGCTATTCACATGAATATTACATGAGAAAATATTCATTACTTTTTTCCTGCTTTTCTATTCACTGTTGAAGTATGAGTAGGCTGACGTTACCATGCGACGATTCAATACGTATCAACTTTGTGTGAACTTGCGCCTCTATGATTAGAATCAGCGATTGCTGAATAAAGATTTCTATGGTTAATTTGTCAAAGTTCTTAAGATCGGCAATATTTCGGGTCATTAGGGATAATAAACAGATTTTCTATTGCTAATCTTAAAAACTATGAGAAATTAACCATAGAAATATTTATTCAGCAATCGCTGATTTTAATCATAGAAGCGCAAGTTCACACAAAGATAATGCATATTCAATCGTCGCTATGGCAACGTCATCATACTCATAATTCAACAGTTAAAAGAAAAGCAGGAAAAAAGTATTGACAATTTTCTTATGTAATATTCAGGTAAATAGCGACAAATGATACATTTTTGAAATCAGCAAAATAATTGTAGCAAGATAAGAGATCTCTCGACTATAGTTTACATTTGAAAAATCCAAAATCTTTCTCTTTTCTCGAAAATGACTGGATTAAAGAATTCAGTCATATTATATTTGAATTACTCCTAAAAGAAGTGCCTGTAGAATGTATCAACAGATTTTGAATACAAGTTCAATCAAGCGAGTTATTCAGCATTACTGAAAATGACAATTTCTCAATTTTCGCTCATAACTCAAGTTCTATACGCGATAAGCTGGATCTGTTTTCAGATTCGGATTAGTCAGGAAAAAAGAGCTAGAGAATGTGTTATCAGTTTTCTTCTAGCTGCTATAGTTCTCGAGATCCCTTCAGTAGACAACGAATTTTGCCCACCCTGTACTTCCAACTAAAATGGACATGAAATAGATATCCATCGGATATAATACTGTATATCCGATAAAGATCCAATGTGTCGAAATTTTATCATCCATTGTTCATACGTTGGAGAATGGGGTACATCCAATGGCAGGCATGGACTTCCATATTTGGACGTTCATTGGATGTCCAAAGAATTCGGTTGTGTGGTATAAAAAATGCAACTCCTGTGATGAGGTTCTACAAATAGCTTGAAACAGTTCCATTTAAACGATGAAAACCTTGAAACTGTTGGAACGAACTTCTTTTCTTGGTCGATCAGATCACCCCACACCGATGCCACGGCTCCATTCGAAAAGCCCGCTCTAAACGGACAACTTCAAAACAATCAACAACCCCCTGGTATCTTACATTTACTCCCCTACTAACAAAGCACAAATATTTACGCACCTGATTGCAAAACGCCTAGAGTCATCTCTGCCAGCCTCTTAGATGAAACATTAACGACAGTCATGGACCTCTTGGGTTTCGCCCGTACTTTACCGCCCCCGTTCGGAACGCTCGTAGATCCCCTAGAGGGCGCTCCGTCCTCGTCGGAGTCCACCTCCGAACCGCTGCTGCCATCTGAACGGTCGGAGTCCGCGGTCCTTTTACCTGAAAAAAAATAAAAAAAAGATAAATTATTTAGGACGTCTGTCGATGTATGAGGGATACCACCCCGTATATGAGGCCGTGGGGGGTTTTAATAATGCAATATGTCCGCACAGCGGATGACGGAAATGCGTTCCGATGATGTATGGACCGGGTGAGTTCATAACTCAGTAACGCACCCCCAGGGACGGGGTTGAAGTTGGAAAGCGCCGGTGATATTTCGGACGGAATTGCGAGAGCGTACGTTTCGATTTTTTGGGGTTGAATATGGGCCGAGAGCGTTGGGAAGGACGGATTTTGATTTATTTGTCTATAACAGAAATGGGGTCAGATTTTCCTATATGGGGTAGTAGTATATTTAAGTGAGTTTCAATTTACACTGTTGAAGCACTCTGAAATTATTGTGGACATACAGTGGATGTCCATTATGGACGTTTGAAACATCCGTTGGACATCCAGAATTAGTACATGTCGAATTATTCTGCGGAATAATCTCGATATTTTTAGCCCTGAGGATAGAAGCAATTATATAGGGTGAGTCCTTGAGTTGTACATCAATTTTAATCCTAGATTCCCCATATCGAATGAAACACTTTTTTCATTTACCATATATTTAAAATATACAGGCTGTTGAAGTTTACAAAAAAATCACTCTTCCTTTTGTAGCTTTGACATCCGAATTAAATGAATTTTGGTGTGAAATTTTCTGTAACTATTGGCGTCTGAATTTAAGATCGTAGCGCCACGGTGGCCAGTTTCAGAACCTCAGATACAGACATAGATTTTGTTTTGATAGTCGATTTTGTACTGTTTGTTAGTGTTTGGTTTGATAATTTTTTATTTCACGATTTATTCAAAGACTTTTCAGACTTTTATAGTTGACGAGAGTATTACTGGGAGCACATATTCCATTCTTATAAAGTAGGTATGTATCATTCTTCAATCTTATTGAGTGTATCAACTCTAAAATTACGGGGATATCTCCAAGGTTAGACAGTATTTTAGTATTATTTATATTCAGATCCAAATGGCAAGATTGACTTTGGTGGATTTCTTAGGCTGTCTTGAAAGTTGAAAAACAGATAGTATTGTAGAACATACTTTTTGGAATAATAGACAAATACTTATAACTATACTATTTTTATAGCGAAGGACTAAATACTCAATATATTGTGAATAAAATGAACACATTCACATAAAACTACTGCTACTTGTATCGTAAGTCTTATTCATTATGGATTGACAAATAAATTTTCCAACAGTCATATGATTGGTCTTGAAAAAGCTGTAATAAATAAGTCTTGTACAACTTTGTTTTCAACGGCAGAAGCACTTTGGGCGAAGAGTATTCATCACCAGATATTTCCTTGTTGAGACTCTTTTTTTTTCAATAGTCAGTTCAATCACTGACACATTCACGTTGTTCCTTAATGATCAGTTCAACAGGCAGATATCTGGAAGGCATAGCATTCCTCTTAAGTAAGTTTCTCTGCTTAGATTAGGGGCCTGGAAAAAAATTGTCTTCATGAATGTGATCTAATATTTCATGAGCCATTCGTGCTTACCTCTATAAAAATGATCATCATCGGTAAAATGCAGGTATCAGACTCGCATAAATCTTGTTTTTTTGTGTTTATCGATTCTTCAACACTTTCAGACCCGACTTGTTAAAGGAAGTTTCTTTCACCCTAACTCCAAATTTTTTACCGGGCTGTAGAAATCTATGGGAAGGGACATTTGAGTTTGCTTTTCCTCAGTAGAAGCACTTGTAAAATCACACAAACGCCAAAAAAAAATGCATAAACGTCCTCATTATCTTAACATTTCTTTTAAGTTGTCAATGATAATGTCTGTACCTCGGGTTACTCGGATAGCCACCAGAGGGAGTAGCGCTTATCTTCATTCGCCAATTGTGGATATTTCAACTTCCCACACAGCACATGTACGTTCAATTGACATACAATGGATGTCCATTATGGACTTTTGAAACATCTATTGGACGTCCAGAATTGGTACATGTCCAGATTATTCCTCAGAATTCTGAAGAATAATCCCGATATTTTTAGCCCTGAGGATAGAAGCGATACAGGCAGTTGAAATTTACAAAAAAATCACTCTTCCTTTTGTGACTTTGACATCCGAATTAAATTAATTTTGGTGTGAAATTTTCTGTAACTATAGGTTTGTTCGTTTTACATGCATGGACTACACTACCTACACCAACTCCACTGACTTTCAATTCTCAGCGAAAGCTGAGTGTAGTTCAATCTGTTCTATGATTCTCACAGAATACAAATATATAATAGAGAGATATTGCAGTGTCAAATTTGTGTGACGTTATTAGCGCAACCGTTATTTTTGACATCTACGCATGCGCAGATTCAGTTTCAAAATAACGCGACGTTAATAGCGTAAGCGTCTAACGTTATTTACGGAAAATTGCGAGCCGCAATTTACGTTGCGCTATTCTATATCGGAAGGATTCGTTAAGCCTCGGGTCCTTCCGGCTCCGATCACTGTCATAGAAAAGCTGTTTGGTTATATGTTTTTTCGTCTTTTGGTGTTAATTACACAACTTCCTAGAATTTGTAAATCTATTTTATAATACCTTTTACACACAACTGATATTAGACATTAAGATTCATTAGTGTTACCACAACAATCTTTTTTTGTATATCGGTATTTGCTACTTTTCCAAGAATTAAGAAATACTTTCGGAAGCAACATGAGGGGTTTGAAATTAGGAATAGTTTGAACCATGTTAATTATATTGTGCAATATAACTAGTTCCACTTCTTCTGAAATAGCACCAGCTGAAATTACCGCTTCCCTTTGTTCAATATCAAAAAACTAATGCAGAAATGCAAATGATTAAACTTTAGGAGTTTAAACGTGAGTTTGTAACACAAAAATCTCACGTCTAACTTAACCAAACGAACTGATGACTAACGCAACGGTAACAAAAACGTGTAGCAATAGGTCTACTTTTGGAACGACCGTTAAAATCGAAACGTAATATTTAACGTAACCGTTATAACATAACGTTCGCGCTATTGGGAACTTCTGCGAAGATGCCAGCGCCCTGACGGATAAATTTGGAACCTGTCCAAGCCAGTAGTTTTATGTAAACAAACCTTAGAAATGTGGTGAAGAACGAATATTTATTAAGCAGAGCTTGAGTATTTAAAGAAATTATTATAATTTTGTGTAAGATTTCTTGAGAAGGAACTTTTCGTATGGATCACGATATAAAATCGTACTTTAAATCGTTCCTGGAGGATAATTTCGGTGTCATTTTAGTGTATGTTGCTTGGTGGATCAAAATGAACCAATATCTAAGTTTACTTGAATTTCTGGAAAAATAGGCACCTCAGTAAGTAATTTAAGGACTCTTATTTATGTGAAGAAGTGCTGAATGCAGGCTATATTATGTGGTAAATCTAGAATCAGTCCAAATGATATGACTTGTTCTTTGTTTACAAACGAGTGAATCAATAAAATGAAAACAGATTTTCTGCTTTAGTTCTTTTGCATCGTATGTATGTATTTTTATGAATAACTTCAGCTATTATCAACTCTAACAGTATATCAAGTTTTTGTCAGATTTTCAACCTGATCACTCTTTTAGAATATGATTTTGTGTAGTATGTGAATTACGAAGCTGCAGAAGTGCTCGTTAGATTTTCTGCAGCATTTTTCTTCAAAATTACCTTATTTTCATATACACCTGAAAACATCATGACATGAAGTTGATTCGAAATGAATACATTGTAGGTAATTTACCTTTATGAAAATAAACATCTCCAGAGAAATGCAGTGAACATACTTTCATGTATTTCGTGACCTGTTTTCCAATCTTCAATTTCTAAAGCTAGGCCTTTCTTCTATCATTGAGTTCCCTGCCAAATGCTGTTTCCAAATTAACTTTACTTTCATTTGGTTTTGGAAAAAATGAAAACTGGAAGGACTAGATGATCCTTTCTTCTTTGACTATGAATAACATTGAGTTGAGGTACACAACAATAGTCATTTCGGTAGGATGCCATTTCGAATTAATACAATCGAAAATTTTAATCGGAAAGAAAGGAATCGATTGATTAATATTACAAACAGTTTCGGTATACCAAAATTTCAACTCTGAGAACAACACAAAAGCTCGAAAATGATCTCCAAAAGTAAGCAAATTACGTTAGAATAGCAGGCACGTCGAAAAACTACTAGCTTGGAAGTGTTCGAATTTCTATCGCCAGAGGGCGTATCGCTTAGCAGTAGTTGCGAATTCGAAAGTTGCAATATCTCTCTAATAGATGATTTTACGCAATCCCGAGACGACCGAGTTCTATGCTTATTGTGTTTAGCTACCACTTTGTCGTAAAGTTTTTCTAATGTCGTCACGGACAAAAATTCAATTTAAAATAACGATATGATAAAAATAAATTCCGTCCAAAAAGAAAACAACACATAGAGAACAAAACTCGTCCAACCAGGATCCAGAGACAACCACAGATGTCTATGATTATGAATTATATTAACGCATAACCATCACAGAAGATAACCCCACTCTATGCACTGCACAGAACATCTGTGACTACACTGACAACCAATATTTCCGCAACGAATAGAGTGCAAATTTACAACAAAACACACCGAACAGTATCAGTGGAGTTAGTGTAATTAGTGTAGTTCATGTACGTACAACGAACAAACCTTATGACACGCGTATTCTACAGTAATCAATTTCATCTTGCTTCGAACGGTTTTCTGGTTAAGGACTCCCTGATTCATAAAACTATAAGAAATTAGCTTGAAGAATGAAGATAGAGTTCATCTTAAATTATTAAAAGAATCATTTTAGAATACTTCATTACTCCGTATTATTTCTCCTCAAACGAACAATTTACGAGATATTCAACGTTGAATGTTATAAAATCTGATACAATTCGAGAAATTTCCCTTTTTCCGTGGATCCGCCTCTGAACTACTAAACGCCGAGACTTATGCTCCGCCTACATTTACCAAGAACATAGAATACACAGAAATATATATCTATTTCGCATAGACCAAATAGTAGATCTCTGCTATTTCGTACCAGGCCATAGACATAGTTCATGTCTATGGACCAGACTTTCCATAGAATTCTAGACTTCATATAATTCATTGATAAATTTGATGAATATTCGTATAATTATGGAATTTTCGATATAAAAATGGGCAAGAATGAAATTGCGTAAAATCTCATGGTGCAAATGACAACTTGATATTCGTGAAATATCCAGTTGTTCCCCCATGATATTCTTCACAATTTCATTCTAGCCCATTCTTATATTGAAAATTCCATAATCATCCAAATTTTCATCGAACTAATAGATTATAGTTATAAAATCCCTCAACTAACCTAAAAACATTAATTGAACTCTAGAATTCTATGGAAAGTCTGGTCCATAGACATGGACTATGTCTGTGGTCTGGTCACGAAATAGCATAGACCTAATATTTGTCTATGCGAAATAGATTTCTGTGTACTCTGTGATCCAGGTAGAAGTGGGCGAAGCTTAATTCACGGCCTTTACTAGCTCAGGGACGGATTCATGAAAAAAGGGAGAATTCTGGACTTTTATTTGATTTTATAACACCCAACGTTGAATATCTCGAAAATGGTTCGTTTGAGGAGCTACAAGAGAAAGACTGTTATTTTTTGGAAATTTTAACAGCCTGAATCTTACTACAGGGGCCGAATTAGGAAAAATGTTAAATGAAAAAGTGTTTTTTTATTTTATGTGAGGAATCTAGGGTTAAAATTAATGTACAACTTTAAGATTCACCCCTTCATAAGACAATTCAGAGAAAATTTGCGAGAATTATTTTCCTTCAATACTTTTTCTATGAATAAAATTTAATTTAATCCTAAATAGTTCTTTTTCAGATATTGGGAGTAAAAAACCTGAAAAACTATTATCCAAGCAATATGGAACGCACCTCATGCATACCACAGCGGAAAATATGAAATTTAGCGAAATCGCAAACCGTGAAACGCACTGCGGGCCTCCAAACAACCCAATTTTCCAGATAAACATATCCATAGCGGGCCTTTGCATGAAAATGCGTCGGGGTTGCGTTCGAAAAATTAGTCTATTTGCATGAACGTACAGTTTTCCCGGGAAATTTCCTATGTCGGCTAAGGAGGACCGCGTGAAAATAATGCCCTCCGACACGACGTTCTTTCCGGAGCTTTTTGCCGCCCTTTTCAGTCACGCTATCAGCATAATGAAATTTTTTATCGAATTTTAAAGCAGGGCTGGGAGGCGCTGATTTTGATGTATCTAACGTTTGGGGGCTTCGTCCCCGGGCTTTGTTGCGAGAGAGATTTTTTTCGATGGTTCCGGTTTCTATCAACACGTTTTTCTGTGCTCTTCGATTTATTGGTTCAATAAGATGAAGTGCTGAAGAAGACTGACAGAATTTCCAGGATCCAGTTGCATGAAAAGATTTTTGTTACGCTAGTTTTGAGTAGGATGCACAGAAGATGAGGTGAATTCAAAGATGCGCTTTTGTTTCGCCAATGTTGAAGAATTCGGTTGAATTCTTTTTTTCCACTGAAGGTGGCGCTATTTGGAAATTACTATCGGTCGTCAAGGCAACTGTCTGTCAGAACTGAATTCGCAACTACTGCTAAGCGATACGCCCTCTGGCGATAGAAATTCGAACACTTCCAAGCTAGTAGTTTTTTGACGTGCCCGTTATTTTAACGTGTTTTGCTTACTTTTGGAGTTCATTTTCTAGCTTTTGTGTTGTTCTCCGAGTTGAAATTTCGGTATACCGAAAGAGTTTGTAATATTCATCAATCGATTCCTTTCTTTCCGATTGAAATTTTCGATTGTATTAATTCGAAATGGCATCCTCCCGAAATGACTATTGTTGTGTGCCTCAACTCAATGTTATTCATGGTCAAAGAAGAAAGGATCATCTACTGCCTCTAGTTTTCATTTTTTCCAAAGCCAAATGAAAGTAAAGTTAATTTAGAAACAGCATTTGGCAGGGAACTCAATGATAGAAGAAAGGTCTAGCTTTAGAAATTGAAGATTGGAAAACAGGTCACGAAATACATGAAAGTATGTTCACTGCATTTCTCTGAAGATGTTTATTTTCATGAGGGTAAATTACCTACAATGTATTCATTTCGAAACAACTTCATGTCATGATGTTTTAAGGTGTAAATGAAAATAAGAGAATTTTGAAGAAATATGCTGCAGAGAAACCACCGAGCACTTCTGCAGCTACCTAATTCACATACTGCACAAAATCATATTCTGAAAGAGTGATCTGGTTGAAAACCTGACAAAAACTAGATATACTGTTAAAGTATTTTTCATTTCTATATATTGGTAGGTTGAACAAGCTGTGACATTTTTCATTTTGTATGTGTATCTTGAGCTGCTGTAATATGAAAATGAAATCAATTATATGTCTATATGTTTCCTTTTGTTTAGAAATACGATGCAAAAGAACTAAAGCAGAAAATCCGTTTTCATTTTATTGATTCACTCGTTTATAAACAAAGAACAAGTCGTATCATTTGGACTGATTCTTGATTTACCACATAATATAGCCTGCATTCAGCACTTCTCCACATAAGTAAGAGTCCTTAAAATACTTATTGGGGTGCCTATTTTTCTAGAAATTCAAGTAAACCCAAATATTGGTTCATTTTGATCCACCAAGCAACATACACTAAAATAACACCGAAATTATCCTCCAGGAACGATTTAAAGTACGATTTTATATCGTGGTCCAAACGAAAAGTTCTCTCTCAAGAAATCTTACACAAAATTATACTAATTTCTTTAAATATTCAAGTTCTGCTTAATAAATATTCGTTCTCCACCACATTCATAAGGTTGGTTTACATAAAACTACTAGCTTGGACAGGTTTTAATTGTATCTGTTAGGGCGCTGGCATCTTCGCAGAAGTTTCCAATTGACATCAGACAACATATAAGGTGAAAAATATCTGGATGAATGAATTTCTACCATATTATGTTTTGCATAACTTTCAGTGAGATATATTATAAGAATTCAATTTAATTTTTGGCTAATACACTATCTCACGATGTTTTACTATAATAAAGTAAGTGAGGAGTGAAATTATTAGGTGAGCAATGTGAAATTATTTTACAGAATCTACTGATACATCGATATCATGCGATAGCTTGCTCAAATATATTCACATTTTTCCAGATTTTGCACATATACCACGGAATGTGGTAAAGCAGCGGGAAGTTTATGGAAGTTGATACAGAACAAGCATCATCCTTACCTCGAGTCAGACTGATTACTATCAAGAGTTGGATTTTCCCAGAGAATAAAAACTCATTGAATAGGACATATTATCAAACCAATTCAATTTGAGTTCTTTCCCATTTAAATTCATAAGGTTCACAATTATAAAGCAGGAGTTTTATTGAATGGTTAATTTTATTTTATTAGATTTTAAAACTGACCTTTTCTACAGTAGCACTTGATAGTAGGATATAATGGTGAATTACAATTTCGAATAAATGAAAATTGTTAAACAATTTATGTAGGTATATTCAATAAAGAACCAAGAAAAATAAAACAAATTCAATGGTGAAAATAATATGCATAATTACTGGGGGTTGATAACTCGAACCTCGATTAGTGAGAATGATTGAAAGACAATGGGGGATTTTCCTTTGAACGAAAATGCAGTTATTTTCATGAAAAAACCTTCAGAACATCACATTTCAAGCATGTAATTTCAATGTCATATTCTTAAAAAAAAGTTTGATCACCTAAAAATGAAAAATAAAAATGGGGATTTGTATTTAAAGGGATTTGTCATGAGTGCACGATATGGCAACGTCGAATTCAGCTTTCTCGGAAAGAAAAGGACGTCAAATGTGTTACTTTGCTTAGGAAAACAGAGATAGCTATGCTTCGATCTGGTTAGAGTAGAAGACAAAGACCAAGGAATAGAAAAATAGAAGAGCACAGACTGGCATATTGTCATATTACTGACAAATCGCAAACGGAAATTGTTTGGATATATTGACAAAGAACACGTGTGCACCACAGAATAGGAATAAATATTTCGTTATTCTATAGCAGAAAAAGCAATTCTACTAAACAACGTTGTCCTTCGTGCATGCATGACAAATCCCAAACCCCAATTTCGAAACCTGATTTTGAATACTTTTTGAATGTAATTTGGGAAAATGATGAATCAAACTCATAATAATTATGTTCAAATTTGCATTTGCAGTAATAACCAAAATTCAGAGAAACCCCCATTATGAAAAGAATGATATGCTCTAGAGTATCATGAAGTTTAAACCTTGTATAAAAAATAGGATTCTTTTCTTTTTTGAAAACATTCCATATACATGCACTGTCCAAATACAGAAGGGACCCATTTGAAAGTATCTGACGATCTACACAGTTCTTCGAAGCTAACACAAAAAGATTTCATGCTCTTATCAGTAACTAAATAATTATCTGAGAAAACATAAATGAATTCAAAATGACAATTGCCGAATTCCCATTTATAGTGTCATGCGCTTTGATAGGTCGATTGGTGGCGTTTGTGTCGATGGCGAGTGTATGAAATACAACCAATTTCCCCAGTTTGGTCTAAAGATTTAGTAGGAGAACAAATGAAAAAAGAGCACCATTGTTCTGTACATCCTTGTTTTGAGCATATCTCTAGAAATTCTTTTTCTCCACTGAAGGCGGCGCTGTTTGGAAATTACGAGAGGTCGTCAAGGTAGTTGCCGAATGAAGATAAGCGCTACTCCCTCTGGTGACTTGAGTAACCCGAAAGAGTTAGACTATCATTGTCAAGTTGGCAGAAATGTCAAGAAAATTAGAAAGTTTATGCATTTTTGTTGGCGTTTGTGTGATTTAACAAGTTTTTTACTGATGAAAAGACGCGATAGACGACTTCGGTCCAAGTTGCCAACTCACTAATTTCGTCCAAAATTACTATTACTGGGGAAGGGGAATTTCAGAACAAATTCGACATGATAAGGTTTGTCTTATTTATAAATATCCGTAAACGGTGACGCGGGTCTTCAAACAAGATAATTCCTTCCAAATATAGGGTTTTGTTAAGATCATCTCTGATTGGCTGAAATTTGAGTTGGGATTCCTGATTTCATGTTAATAGTGTCATTATGTAGGATATGTTCCGCAAATCAACTTGGTTATTTCGGTTGCCGGTTTTCCATTTCGTAAATATGAAATATTCGATTGGTTCCTGAAAAAAAGGTTAATTACGGAATTTGATTGATGTAAAAACGTTCTTTCTGTCACCAGAACGACAGTCAATGTTCTATGCTAACATATCCATAGCATAAAACAATCTTCATTTACTTTATGATCCATAGAACATAGAAAAGACAACAATCAACAATGGAAAAATTACTAGTTATGGTCTATGGATCATAAGGTAAATAAAGATTGTTCTATGCTATAGATATGTTACCATAAAACATTGATTGTCGTTCTGGTGCATAGACTTAATATGTCTTTGCTCTGGTGACGGAAAGATTGCTTTTTCATCAATCGAATTCCGTAATTAACCTTCTTTTCAGGAACCAACCGAATATTTCAAATTTACAGAACGGAAAACCGGCAACCGAAATAATCAAGTTGATTTGCAGAACACATTCTATATAAACTTGACACTATTAACATGAATTAAGGAATCCCAGCATAAATTTCAGCCAATCAGAGATGACCTCAACAGAAACCTATATTTGGAAGGAATTATCTTGTTTGAGGAGCCGAGGCATACGGATATTTATATACAAGGTGTTCTACAAGCTCTATGACAAACTTTGACAGATGGTAGCTGTGCTTATTATGAACATTTTTTTTCATTGAACATAGGTCTGCTTTGTTCTCGTTTCGAAGTTACAAGCCTTTGAAAAAAAATTATTTCTATGTTTTGATCAAGTAGACCGATATAAAATATCGGTTGATATGGTAATCGACGTTATTTCAATTATTCATTTGACACTTGGTGTACGTTTTGAATAACAATGCATTCTTTCACGACTCAGGAATATGCAGATATTGTATTTGAATATGGGTATTCTTATGGTAACTCCAAAAGAGCAGCTCGAGAATACCGAAGGAAATATTCTAATAGACAGCAACCTGCTCACACAGTATTTTGTGCATCATTCCGAAGACTTCGAGAAACAGGCAATCCTGCTCCAAAGAAAGCCATTCGGCCAACTGAAGTGAATGTAGAAAATGAGGAAAATCTAACATATGCTGTCCGTGGCAACCCTTCGATTAGTGTTCGACGTAAAGCTACTAATCTTCATTTATTACCAAATTTTGTATGGCGTGTTTTGAAAGTAGAAATGTTGCATCCATTTCATAGACAAAATGTACAAGCATTACATGCTGACGATGGCTTACGAAGGTTAGAATTTTGTAGATGGTTACTTCAACAACTTGCCCAAGATAATAGATTTATTTCGCTTGTCATGTGGTCTGACGAGGCTTGTATCACTAAGGACGGTATCAACAATAACCACAATGAACATGATTTGGCACTGCAGAATCCATATGCCATTAGACAAAGACGATTTCAGCAACGTTTCAGTGTAAACGTTTGGGGTGGGATTTTCAACAATGATTTGATGACAGTACATGTTATAAATGACCGTTTAAATGCATATTTGTATAACAATTTTTTGGAGCACAACCTTTTTGACTTCATTGATGACTTGGAGCTAAACATTGTAGGAAATATGTGGTATCAGCATTATGGTGCACCACAACAAAGAGGGAGACAAGTAGTCAGTTGGCTGAATGAACATTTCCCGAATAAATGGATAGGTCAAGGAGGACCAATACAATGGCCACCTCGTTCGCCTGATCTAAATCCCTTAGATTTTTATTTATGGGGACATATGAAGCAGCTTGTTTATCATGTTGAAATCGAATCTCATCAACAATCACTTGATAGAATTCAAGATGCAGCAAACCAAATACGAAACGACCCAAATCGGATCCGCCGAGTAACGTCATCTTTAGTTCATCGATGTGAAGCTTGCATTCAAGCCGAAGGTGGACATTTTGAACAATTTTTATAGTATCAAAATTTCCATTTATAATATTGATTCGAACATATAATTTTTCAAATGCTTGTATCTTCTTAACAAAAACGAATCGGATATACAGGGTGAGTCTTTGACCTTGCAGAATATTTTAACAGAAGATTCTTGAAGCTGAAAGAAACACATTTGTCCTCTACCATTTTTTCCGATTCGGCCTAGATAAAAAGATATAGGCATTATAAATTTTCATAATAGGCTAGCCGCCCCTGGAAACCAGAACACTGAAGTTTTTCCAAGCCTAAGATATACCATTCAAATCTTCGAAATAAGCAATTCTGTTATGAAAACAAGCGTCAACTTACTTTTTACATTCCAGTTGGTGAAAAAAGTTGTATTTAAAGTACAATAAACAAGTTAGGTATTCCAAATTCGTGGGCGATTAAAGTTGAATATTCTTCTTTTGATTTCATTTTCGATAATGAGGAATTCATCTAGCTATCACTCATATTAGCTTTGAGATTCATCTTCAATTTGTAATTATTAATTTTCTTTGTTTATTTCATTTTCTCCAAGAATTATCAGATTCAGACATAACCCCTTCAAACTTTTCATAAATAAATAAAACAGATGTACCTAATTTATCTATGAACGTACAAACGTTGCCAAATTGACGAACATAAAGAAAGAACTCTTCGAAATCAAACAACACACAATATGCTAATTCTATGTATACACTCGTATAGTCTATGATTCTGAACTGAACTATAAATCTATGATTCCATTCTCAACTTTTAGACGTGGCAACGCGGAAAAATTGAATTCTGTGAATTTTTTGAACAGAGTTGCAATCAGCCAAAGTACCCAATTCTCGGAATTTCACAGATATTTTTCATTTTTGAATTTCATATTACTCGAAAACGGCGCATCATACGAAAAAAAATAAGGAATACTTTTACTTTCCAAAATGGTCAAAAATTCGTTCAATATCATTCAAATTATTTTTAAAAGTTGGATTCTTTGAATTTCTGGTATTTTTATGAAATGTTATGGTCATATTAAAGAAACTGGAGGATGTGGATGAAATTTTGTAATTCAGGAACATTCATCGTATCAATAAAAAACTATATTCCAAAAATCATCTCATTCGGTGAGATCGTTCGCGAGATATAATCGAAAATTAAATTTTTTTATGGATTTTCAACAGTCTGTATCTTACGAATCAAGCCGAATCGGAAAAAATGGTAAGGGAAAAAAGTGTTCCTTTTGGCTTCAGGAATCTTCTGTTAAAATATTCTGCAAGGTCAAAGACTCACCCTGTATGGTCATAGGAAAAAAAATGTTAAGAATAAGCACAGCTACCATCTGTCAAAGTTTGTCATAGAGCTTGTAGAACCTTATCATGTCGAATTTGTTCTGAAATTTCCTTTCCCCAGTGATAGTGAGTTTGGAAGTAATTTGTAGGTTGGTAACTTGTACCGAAGTCGTCTATTGGCGAATGAAGATAAGCGCTACTCCCTCTGGTGGCTTTCAGAGTAACCCGAGATAGTTAGATTATCGTTGTCAAGTTAGAAGAAGTGTCAATAAAATTGAAACGTTTATGTATTTTTATTTGTGTGATTTTACAAGTGTTTTTACTGAGAAAAAGCGGACTCAAATGTCCCTTCCCATAGATTTTCACAGCCCAGTGAAAAATTTCGAGTTCGCAACCTAATAAAAATATAGATAAACATGAATAATGATAAAGTAAACAACAAAAAAGACGCAAATCCAGTTGCCATAATCCAACAGCCTTTAACAATGGAAACATTTTCGTCGCACAGCTCTAATTCAATGTACAATCGGGAGGGAATAGACCAGCTCCCTCGGGAGAATTATACATCATAAAACCTCATCTGGGATGAATCACGGCGCTCCATTGTTGGGAAAAGCGCGTATCCCCTCCAGGATACAGTACGTCCGTTTAAAAAGTTCCAAATGGATTGCCTGAATTGCCTTTGTCGGGCCTCGGTAGATTATCCGAATTTTATTGTTGAGGTACGAGCCCTCCCGTAGATGGCAATAATGTAGGCACTTTGTCAACATCTTCGACGCCGGTTCCCTCCTGCAGCTTTGAATTAGCAATTTCTCGAGATGTATGGCAGGTCGAGGAGTAAGGTTGGAAATTGATCGGGTGAGTGCTTCCGGACATTACCGGTAGATGGCGCCGGTCGAGTACGATAACGCGGGTGCCGGGGGGTCTTTATTGGGAGTAGTTTGGGAGTTGGGAAGCGAGGATCAGGAAAGGGTAGGCTCATAGATATAACAAACCATGGATGAGGCCTGTCAGTTTGCACCAATGAACTCTATATTATATAGTGATATAGAGTTCTATGGTTTGCACTGTGTAATCATATGTTGCCGAGAGAGATAGAGCTAGTGGTGGCAGAAAGCCCGCGTAATCCATTTAAAAAGCATTAAATGCGTTTGAAAATTGTTTTTTATGCGTTTTTCCTGAGAATTTTCGAAACAAATATGAAAATAATAAGCTTTTACATTGGCTGAAGGATTATTTGTTTTTATAGCTACAAAAATGGATCACCGGAAATAGCAGGAATTAGATATAAGTGATCGATGTATACTTACTTTTTTTCTTGGCGCAAGCTTTCGCGATTTTATTATTCCTTCATCAGGAGAACTAAAAATTTACAATGAAGTAGGAGCATTAAAATGGAAGATCATTTTATGAAATAGAAGTATTAAAATTGACATCAATGATAATTAGTAGGTAAAAATATTGCTGAAAAATATTGACTTAAAAGGTCGAAATGATATTTTAATCATCTCTTGATTCAGGGATATTGATTAATCAGAATTTATAAAATCTGAATGAGTTATATGAAAAAATGGAGTTGACACCTATATATCTCTTCTTGAATTCATACTTTTTTCATTTCATGCAATTCTATCTACATTACAAGAAAATTCTTTTTCCAAATCTATCGTTTCTAATAAATTATTCTCAAAATTTGGTTCATGTTGTTCTTCTTACTTAAAATTTCAAGGACATTCGCGGGAAGAAACATAAAAACCTATAGAAGCACTAACGTGAAGTCAGCAGCTTTTGCACGCATGTTCAAAAAATAAAACACCATAAAGGGAACACGCGCAAAAGCTGCGCTGACTTCACTTCATTGATTTTCTAGTTTTTTCGAGTTATTCTGGAAATTATTCCGGAAAAACAACGATATCGAGGGAATAATGACGAAATTTGACATATTTTTTACCAATATCTCCGAAAATTATAATTGTATCGAATTGAAATTTGGCACACAGATGTGAAGTATGATGGTCAAGGTCAGAGCACACTTCTTTTGGAATATGATGAATGGTTTCTGAAAAAAAAATTTTTGGAAAAAGTTTCGAGGAACTTTTTTTTATCTACCGACAGTACAATCTGAAA
Source organism: Myrrha octodecimguttata (assembly GCA_958510865.1). Taxonomy (NCBI): domain Eukaryota; kingdom Metazoa; phylum Arthropoda; class Insecta; order Coleoptera; family Coccinellidae; genus Myrrha; species Myrrha octodecimguttata. Next base: position 53,548,093 of record OY294061.1, on the reverse strand, counting down.
AAATTTTTGCAAATTTGCGCGTTGTTTTGCTCCAACTTACTGCAAAGATTCAATCCAATCGTTTCATCAGTTTTCGAAATATCAGGGAATTAACCTCAAAATTTAAAACAGCTATAGCCCCGACACCGATTCAGCCCATTAACGAACACAACCACGGCATTCCGATGTGCGACATACCCTGGAAGTTTCAAGTCGCTAGCTTGCTCTGTTTGACAGTTATCGTGTCCACGGTCGGACGGCAGAATCAATTTTGACACTGGATTCGTCATCAGTGAGTCCAACCTAGCAGTTTGAGAACATTTTCGGCTCAAAATTCCAAAATTACAGACATTTGGACAAAACGATAGCACGCTGTTCCCCTAATAAGAACGTGCGCGCAAAATACCGATTGATATCGCTGTGATTTTTTATTAAATAAACTCTCAATCCATCCAAAATCCACTGGAACATTTGAGATTTAATAACTTGATTTATTTGAACAAAATTTCATTTATGCCAATGTTAATAATAATTTTAAACAAAATGCTTGCTGCAAATTAAAGAGGTGTCCGTGAGAACAAAATTTTTTCTTCGTACCGACACTAACCATCTTTTCCTCAGGAAATTTGAAAATCTATAATAAACAGAAAGTCTTATCTCTTATTCAGAAATAAGGACAAAAATAAAACAAATCAGTTTTAATTAAATAAAAACCCAGATGAGATAGATGCCATCTTACTTGTCACATATTGATATTTTGGCCTTTTCACAACCAGTTTGTGCCGTTTACGGCTGATCAAGTTTTAACCATGTTTTGTAACTACAATATACACACTTCAAAAACAAAACTCTTTGAAAAACTTAACAAAAAGCATAAAATAAGACGCTCTACGCTTCTAATAAATGCTTTTAAATGCGATTTGGCAGGCTTCTTGCCACTCCTAGCTCTATCTTTCTCTAGACAACACGTTTCTCTTTCCCTCACCGCTTCCATTGTAAGTTATAATTTCTATGGGTAGGCTATACTCCATTCATTTTTATGAACTATCCCGGTTGGCCATGACATTCTGATACATTTCACCGGAAATATTTTGAAAATGTTAGGTTATAATCATTCTCCTGTCAGATGACTAGACAACGTTGTCCTTTCTTAGAGGTCGTAGAAATTAAGTCTTTATCAGAATATTTATTTACAAAAATGTGAGATTTCCATCTAACGATTTATACTGTGAAAATTTGCGCAGGAGAGTAATTTTGGCTGCAACAACATGTTTTGTTCACATAAATTTTGCGTTCATTTACCTTTTTGTATTTGAATTCGTTGATATTATAATTTCAAACATTGATGTCCGTCCTCCGTTATATTCCAAATGTTCCTTTTGCAAAAGTGAGTGGTGTATAAATCGAAAAGTGTTCATTTTTCAAATTATAATTCCAAATTTGTCGATAAAGATCTTTTTTCAGAATAAAGTCTTCAGTAAGTGTCTTTTTGGGTGCACCAATAGAAGGAAATTCATTTTCGTCTCTGTCACTTGAAATCTTTTTTATTGTGGTGATGTGCAGCTAAAAAATAAATATCTATTCATATAAAATACAATTCCTTGGTTTTCACTCACATACGTCGAAAATCTTGGATAGCTTGTGATAAATTATTGATTCCAAATTATCAGTGTTACTATCAGAAAATGCAGATTTCAATTATACAAAGCACTTCCTGATACTTTGTCTCTGCTTCTTCAAAACTACCTTCAACATTTTTAGTTTCCAAGCGTGATGCTTATGTTGAGATTGAGAGTAGAAATTGGCATCGGCATTTGGCAACGTCGCTGAGAATTATTTTGACATTGCCGATATTTCACGAGTGCCAACCTTCAACGCCAGTTTCAAGTAAAAAAACTCAAGAGACCTTAATCATGGCCAACCAGGATAGTTTATAAAAGTGAATGAAGTATATGTTGTAACGTTACAAAACGCTCCACTGTCGATTTCAGTTTCCATCGCGAAAATACGTCATTCTAATAATTTTAATTGAAATCGCAAGAAAAACGCTTTACTGAAATTATATGATCGGTCGCTAAAGAACGCTCTTCGCTTTGACGGTTGAGTGTGTGTTTCGCATGCGCGACCCTTCCAACTCGGTCCAGCCGATGGAAAATTCTTTCTTTTGCTGCGTAGGAAGTTGAAGATTCAACACCTTGCTAGAGTTTAGCGAATTAACGTATCTCGTAATCCATTAACATCGTGGAATTTTGAAGTTTTATTGTTTCTTATAAGACGTCTATTCAAAAGGCGGTAAGTACTACGTATATCCCGACCAATACTTTTTGCTTTTGTGAATGCCAAATTGTGATTTCTGATTTATTTCATTCCATGCAGGTTACACAGGTTAACATTTTCCTTTGTATGATATTGTGCATTTGATTTCTTGTCTCATTCTTATTATCGAATAACGTGCTCTTATTCCTGAGTTCTAGATATTTCGCATCATATTTGTTAACTTGTAAATTATTTCAATAACGTCTAGAGTCACTTGGAATGAGATCACGTGTTACAAGCACTATCTTATAGTTTTGAAATTTGCAGTCTTTGTACCGGGGCTGGGCTACCGCCCACTGCATCATCCTTGTACCGGGGCTATCGCCCACTGAACCTTCTTTTCACCGAGCTACCGACTACTGGATTATCTTTTTACCGGGGCTAACGCCCATTTGAATATCCTACTACCGGACCCAGAGTTTGACTGGATCATCTTAGTACTAGAGGCAATCATTACTGGATTATCTTAATACTGGAGCTGATTATGACTGGAATACCTTTATACCGAAGCTGATTATTACTGGAATATCTTAATTCTGGACTTTATTCTGGATGGAATCTCTTGAAACTGGACTACCTGCATAATACCTGTATTTTGAAGGATCATACCATCGGATCCTTACTATTAAGATAAGTGCTTCTTCGAATCCCGGATCTCAGATTCACTGTACCTAAATTTGTGTTTGTAAATAGCAATTTTAATTGTAAAGTTGAAATAAATAGATAGGGAGTAAGAGGTTGCATCATTACCACCAGATTAACGACTAGGGATACATTCAGGAGTTAATTTGATTTCAATGTGAAGCACTGGACGCCGAAAGTAGTGGCAATCGTCGTTTTGCTTGCTATCGTTTCGTTTAAATGCCTGTAATTTTCGAACTCTGAACCGAAAATGGTCTTAAACGACTAGGTTGGACTGACTGATGACGAATCCGGCCGGCCGTAACAGTACAATTGTCGAACGGAGCAAGCTAGCAACTTGAAACTTTTAGGGTAGTTCGCGCATCGGATGCCGCGGTTTAGTTTGTTAATGGCCCAACCGTAAACAGGGTAAATTCCGAAAGAAACGGCTAAGAAACTCGATATTTGTAAAGTAGGTTTGGGCCTTAATAACGAAGGTCGAATTCGTGAATGCGTGGAATCCGCCCAGTTATTCCGTAGATATACCCATTCCAAAAATACAGATTAGATCGAATTGAAATCCAGTACTTTATCGAAAAAAACCTAGAAAAGCACTGCCATGAAGGCAGCTTTTGCGGGCATGTTCAAATTCGTTACCGAAGCTGTCATATCCATTGAACATGTGCGTAAAAGCTGCTGCATTCGCGGCAGTGCTTTTCTGGGTTATTATGTATACTTTCTTCACTTTGAGTCTGTCGTTAGCTCTTGGAATCTGCCAATGAAGTTTTTGCAACTAAAACTACATCAGGTTGGCGTTTAAAGTTGCCAAGGATAAAATTCTTCAGCAGGAGTTTTCATATAAAGACTCTATGGCTTGATTTGGTTACATACGTAACTACTACTACCTCAATGAAGAACGTACAACGTTGCTTAGTTGTCTGACAATAGAATAAACCTAACCAAACATTTTTCAATTAAACAGTTCGGAAGAGCGTTACCATATTTTTTCAAGGAATCTACTCGCAATAGGCCCAAAATCTACTGGAGAATTTATAGAACTGAAATTGACAAAAATTTAAGAAAATTTGCACAGATAATGAAAATTTGGTGAATAAGAGTATTAAGTACATCGGTAATATTTGCAATCATTCCACACCATTAAAGAGTTCTCTATACTCAATTCACCAACCTAATACAGAACTCAGAAATGGTTCTGTGCGGTTCCGATAGATGGCAACAGCAGCATTTTACCTGGCGCAGAATCGGCAAAGTAGAGCATAGAACATAATAAGGTAAGTATTTCTCATCTGTTTTGTCATTCTGTGTTCGAGCCACAGTTTCTTCTTTTACACTGTTGCCAAATGTTACAATATTACTTGACTCTGCAGAAATAGGTTGGTCATTATGAACTTTGGTCGGAAGCTAGAATCTACTGAAAACCTACCGCGAAAAGTTGACTACTGAATTCAGGGCTGGATCGGCAAAAATCTACCGAAAAAGTAGAAATCTACTGAATGTGACAACGCTGGCTCGGAATATGTCAAACTTTTCATGGTCAAACAAACTCTCAAGAAAAACGGAGATTGAATGCTTGGGTTCAACATCTCTCGTTTGGCTCACAAATGAAGCTGGCAGTGTCGGAGATAAACTCAACAAAGACCATCAAATATTTTCAATGATAAATTGAATCTTTCAATCCAGCAATTCTCAGACATGCAGATCGCACGAAGGCCGACATCTGCCACGAAGTGCCCCCCAGCTATCGAAAAAGAGATTTAAGAAGGTCCATTTTTTCCCTCCCACTTAGTTAGGTCGAAATGAAAGTATGTCAACGATTCGTCACAATAAATAACCGGCCGACACAAAATGCCAGTCTAGATGGAACAGCACGATTTTCAGGTTCCCGCGTAATTTATTTCCACTTAAGCTTGCAGGGGGTGCGTTCTTGAAGAACGTTCGCACTGAAGGGCAGACTGGGTAGGATCCACATTACGCAGTGGTGGCGTTTGTCAAGCAAAACATGGTGTGCTCATCTGCTCATCTGTGATCGTATTTACCAATGATGACGTCACAATTTTCATTCAAATTCAAAGCACATAATCAATATTTCCTTGTAATTTGAAATTGCTGACGTCACTTGTTTTCGAGATGAGCACACCATGTTTTTTACATCATGGCTGTAAGTAAAACATGGCGTGTTCATTTGCTCATCTGTGATCGTATTTACCAATGATGACGTCACTTTTTTCATTCAAATTCAAAGCACAGAATATATTTTTTCTTGTTTTTTAATCTTGCTGACGTCACTTTTTTTTTCAGATGAGCACACCATGTTTTTCACATCATGGTCCCTTTCCATAGATTTTCACAGCTCTATGTAAGATTTTGAGTTTTGGAGAAAGGAACTTCCTTTAAACAGTCAGGCTTGAAAGTGTTGAGTGATCGGTAAAAACCTTGGTTACTTGTAACTCAAGATTGTTAAACCAACAAACAAGATTTATGAGAGTCTGTTAACTGCATTTTAGCGATGATGTTCATTTTTATAGAGGTAAGCACGAATTGCTCATGAAATATTAGATCACATTCATGAAGACAATTTTTTTCTAGGCCCATAATCCAAGCAGAGAAAGTTACTTGGGAGGAATGCTATGCCTTCCAGAAATGTTCATGTTGAACTGATCATAAAGGAACAACGTCAATGTTTTAGAGATAGAACTGACCGATTGAAACACAAGAATCTCAACAAAGAAATATCTGGTGATGAATACTTTTCGCTCAAAGTGCTTCTTCCGATGAAATCGAAGCTATACAAGGCTTATTACAGCTTCTTCAAGTCCAATCTTATGAGTGTTGGAAGGATTTGTATTGTTCATTAGGCAATCTGTTTTCCAAGAAACTGCCCTTGACAAATAGTTTAATACTGCAATCCGAAAGGGCGTTTTTCATGGAAAAACAATTTTTATTGAATTTTCAATAGTTCTGTTTCAGATATTGGGAGTGAAAACCCCTAAAAAACGTGAAAATGATGCAAAATCCTGCCAAAATAAGTTTCAATCGATACCTAGCACCTATCTGTCTATCTAAGGTTCTCAAACTGACCACCGTGGCGCTGCAATCTTAAATTCAGACGCCAATAGACGACTTCGGCCAAAGTTGCCAACCCACAATTTTCTTCACAAATTTACTATCACTGGAAAACGGGAATTTCAGGACAAATTCGACATGATAAGGTTCGCGTTATTTATAAATATCCGTAAAAGATGCCTCGGCTCCTCAAACAACATAATTCCTTCCAAATATAGGTTTTTGTTAGGCTGAATTCAAGTTGGGATTCCTGATTTCATGTTAATAGAGTCAAGTTTATAAAGAATATGTTCCGCAAATCAACCTGGTTATTTCGGTTGCCGGTTTTTCGTTCTGTAAATATGAAATATTTGGTTGGTTTCTGGAAAAAAAGGCTAATTACGGAATTCGATTAATGGAAGAGCAATCTTTCTGTCACCAGGACATAGACATATTAATTCTATACACCAGAACGACAATCAATGTTTTAGGGTAACATATCCATAGCATAGAACAATCTTCATTTACCTTATGATCCATAGACCATACCTAGTAATTTTTCCATTGTTGGATCATCGGTTGTTTACTGGAAGAGGGGTTAATTAAGGAATTTGATTGATAAAAAGCAATCTTTCTGTCACCAGAACGACAGTCAATGTTCTATGGTAACATATCCATGGCATAGAACCATCCATGATAATTTGCTTAAACCATGGAACAATCTATATTCACCTTAAGCTACCTTTTGTGCTAGGGAGATTCGGGTATTTGGGGAATCGGAGATTCTTTCCCATTGGCCGACGACGATCACGTCCCCCCGATTACCCAAATACCCGAATCTCCCTAGCTCTAACGGTGCCTTTATGATCCATAGATCATACCATAATTTTCTCATTGTTGATTGTTTTATCGCCTATGTTCTTTGGATCATAAAGTTAATAAAGATTGTTCTATGCTATGGATATGTTACCATAGAACATTGACTGTCGTTCTGGTGACAGAAAGAACGTGTTTTCATCAATCAAATTCCGTAATTAACCTTTTTTTCAGGAACCAACCGAATATTTCATATTTACGGAATGGAAAACTGGCAACCGAAATAACTAAGTTGATTTGCGGAACATATCCTATATAAATTTGACACTATTAACATGAAATCAGGAATCCCAACTTCCCAAGTTCAGTCAATCAGAGATGATCTTAACAAAACCCTATATTTGGAAGGAATTATCTTGTTTGAGGAGCCGAGGCATCTTTTACAGATATTTATGAATAACGCGAACCTTATCATGTCGAATTGGTCCTGAAATTCCCGTTCCCCGTTGATAATAAATTTGTGAAGAAAATTGTGGATTGGCAACTTGGGCCGAAGTCGTCTATTGAAAATCTCTCGAAGACAGATTGTTTTTGTTCTCGTGGATTTTCATGGAAGATTCTTTGGCTAACGTACGCCACTGGCGGACGCGAGGCACCAGAAAAAGATTCCGTTCACGCTGCATTTCCGCCGGCAGCAAGCTCGATGTAGTCGGAAAACACTATGAAGCTGTACGCCGGCATTGTCAGAACCAGAGTACTCTGATTAATTCAATGACAAGCCGAAGATTGCCTCCGAGGGAATCATTTATCTTTTGTCCTTCCAGACCGCAATTTCACTTTTGTCAGGGCCCCCTTCCCCACACCAGATCCGGGAAGGGGGTTTAGGCCTATGCTTTATTGCGGGAAATATTTAATTCGCATAAATGCCGACATTTTGCGGGCGCAAGATACTAATTTAATGTTCCATTCTGTGCACAAAACCAGGGTTTGATGCCCCAGAGGGCGAGTCTTGTGTTGTGTTGGGGCGAGAAGGGAAGTGTAGGGTTATGAGTATGGGGTCGCATTATGTAGTGGGATTTTTGGTGATTTATTTGATGTAAAGGGGAAGCCATGGATTTTTCCACACACCAAACATTCTTGAGAAGTCTCTGTAGTGTTCACGTCTATGTTCAAAAAATAAATAATCTATAGTGGTAATTCTGAACAGAATAAGTAGACAATCAATTATGATTTTGTCAACGTTTCGGAACTGACAAAACATATAACACTCAACATTAATACCTCATCATGAAATCAATAAATATATCTGCTCCACAAGAGTTAGGGATATCGTATTCAATCGTTTTTAAAAGTATGTAATCTTCGAGAAAATCGCTATAAAATCATTTGAAACTCAATAACAACTTGAATCGATCCAATAAAAATCAGTATGAGACATTTCGTCAATCTGGTCGCCTTTTTTCTGAAGTTTGGTTCTTTGCATATGCTTTATGAATGTTCTTATGTTGAAATGAAGTCAGTTTATCAACGGCTTCGATTTGGAACGTGTTTTCTGAAAATGCCAAGACGTAAATTAACAAACGCTGAGGCTAATAGGGCTATCGGAATGCTACAGGGTGGCCTAACTCTGGTTGTTGTAGCGGAAAGGCTCCAAGTCAGCCAAAGTGTGATATCTCGACTTTGGAGTAGGTTCAGGGAGACAGGTTCCGTGTTGGAAAGACCAAGGCTTGGTGAGCGACAAAAAACAACATCTGCTCAGGATCGTTTCATCACCGTTTCGGCGAGAAGAAACCCTACATCTACGTGTAGAATGCTACGGAATACTCGTCAAAATGCAGATGGGGTCCAAGTTTCCATCGAAACCATCAGACGACGTTTGAGATAGGTGAATCTAGGTTCTAGACGTCCATTAAGAGGAGTTCCATTAACACGTGACCATAAGCGTCAAAGACTGGAATGGGCAAGGCAACATATCAATTGGAACGATCAATGGCGTAGTGTCCTTTTCACTGATGAATCCAGATATGGATGATTTTCGGATTCTCGAAGAATAAGGGTATGGACAATCCCACGCATACCCCGTAATCGTCGCTATGTCCAAGAAGTCCATCCATTCCGAGGGGGTAGTGTTATGGTATGGGCCGGGATATGTTTCAACGGATGCACAGATCTACACATTTGTCCTGGGAATATGACCGCCTTACACTACAGGGAGCATGACATTGACAATGTTGTGCCAAATTTTCACGCTCCTATTGGTGAAAAAAAGAACAAATAGATTAGCTCAGATGAGTGACAGTCAATGGAATAAAAACAAACAAGATAACATAGGATATGTTGCGATGACACATATTTTCATGTTTGGTCTTGGGCCACTTATTCCATCTTCACCAGCAAAAATAGATTATGAACATATGTACAGGTGGAACATAAATTCGGTGACAAACACGAAACAAACATGGAAACAAATCCGGATAGCCTAAAATCATTGAAACACGATTAAAGTTATTTTTCTACTTTTTATCATTCTTAAGGTGAATTAAACTCAAAATGTGATTTTAAAGTAATTTTAATTGAAATTAACTGTCCCACCACTGATTAAAAATGTGAGCACATTTTAAAACTGGTAGTTTTAGAATTACTCGCTTTTGGATGAGAAATGAAAATACGAATTACTGAAAAATAACTATTTACTACAATAAATCTTCAAATTCGCTTCCTCCAACTTGAATACATAATCGTCAATGTTAATTGTTTTATTTTTCTTTTCGCATCTGAAATTTTTGTCTCAATACTGTTTCGTTGTTGCCTTCCGTCGCTTACACTAGCTCTTTGTAAAATCCTCAATTGAAAATCGATGGAGTTTAGGTCTGGCGAACGCGGAGGCCATTCGATCGGCCCTGCACGCCCAATCCATCTTAATGTGAAAATAACACGAGCTACAATTATTTTACAGGAATTTCGATTCAAATTACTCTGAAGTCACATTTTCAAGTTCAATTCACCATAAAATGATAAAAAGTGGAAAAATAACTTAAATCGTGTTTCAAAATTTTTAAGCCTATCCGCCTTCGAAGGCCGGTTAAACCAAAAAAAGCTGATAAAGTTCTACTTTTTCTTTTGATTTTGGAAGTTTAGGACCGTGCAAAGTTTTTGAACTCAGCCAGAAGTAATGATACCTCTTTTTGTATTTTTAAATTGAAGTTGAATGTTTGAGTGAATCCTACTGAAAACTAGAGTTCTCACTTTCAAGCCTTTTTTGAGTACCTTTGAGTGATGTCAGGAAGCTGAGTTATTTTGTTATTAAAATCACATTCAGGAAAATCATGTAAAAAAAAAATTTGCAGAATACCAAGAAAGATATGAATTTTTGGAATCTCGCTGGCATACTAAATTGAAAAAAAAAAAACACAAAAAAAATAATAACTCGAAAACTACAAAAAATCGCATAACACGAATGGGGTATTTTTGGATACCTCCAGGTGTGGGGAATCTAAAAAAACATTTATTGACGTCATTACTTGGACCATCCAGTATACACTTACCAGTGCTATATCTACAGTGCGCGTCAAAATTATGGAACAAATTCATTTTCTCAGAAGAAAAATATTTGGAAACAAAATCCTGAAACAGGTCAATTTTTGTTTCATATTAAATTAAAAAAAGTCTACTTGTTAAAGGCTATTGATACAACAATTAAATACAGATTTTTCTGTATTAACCTTTACATAATAATATCTTTCGATATTGATTTGATATCTTTCGATATACTTTTATGTCGTCGACGTACTACGTCTTCAATGACAAAATTATTATATCAACTGGCATATAATGATCAAAGTAAAAAACCTTAGAAAAGGGTAAAAAAATGAAATACAACCTAAAAACAATACTAGACACAGTGTTTCATCTTCTATCTTTCGATTTTTACCCTTTTCTAAGGTTTTTTACTTTGATCATTATATGCCAGTTGATATAATAATTTTGTCATTGAAGACGTAGTACGTCGACGACATAAAAGTATATCGAAAGATATCAAATCAATATCGAAAGATATTATTATGTAAAGGTTAATACAGAAAAATCTGTATTTAATTGTTGTAATTTTTGTTTCACTTTTACCAAATTTTTATGCATTTTTGGAGGATTTTTGTTGCACCCTGTGCCATCCCCATCTACCCTCTAAATTTTTTGAATAGGGAAAGTAGGTCATACGGTACTTTTTTGGCAAGGTCTTTGTATCTTCCTTACAGGCGTGCAGAAATTTTCAAGAAAAAATTTTTTTTTGTTGAAAAATTCGTTACTTCAAAGAGGTTTTCAGTATGTGCACTTTGTCATGGCTCATTTACTTTGAGACGATGGTACCTGATGACATTTTTCACCTAATGAAAGTCGAACATTACAGTTTTGTTCATGCACAACTTTCAACCCCTACGAACCCTTTAATGGAGAACAAAAAATTTTTCACGTGAGGGGGTTGAAATTTGTGCATGAACAAAACTGTAATGGTCGACTTTCATTCGGTGACAAATTTAATCAGGTACCATCATTTTTTTCTTGAAAATTTCTGCATGCCTGTGAAGAAGATACAAAGATCTTGCCAAAAAAGTACCACATAACCTACTATCCCTATTCAAAAAATTTAGAGGGTTGGTGGGGATGGCACAGTGTGCAACAAAAATCCTTCAAAAATGTATAAAAATTTGGTAAAAGTGAAACAAAAATTGACCTGTCAGGATTTTGTTGCCAAATATTTTTCTTCTGAGGAAATGAATTTGTTCCATAATTTTGACGCGCACTGTATACTAGTGTACAACATAATGTAGCTCATGGAGACGTAACGAACGAAACTTTATCCATGGCAACTAACAACAATCAATACTAAATTCTTTAAAGCAGAGAAATAAAAAAACCGCGATAACACCAGCAATGGGGGTTTTTTCTTTGAACGAACACGGAGTTATTTCCATGAAAAACCTTCAGAACATCACATTTCAAACATATAATTTCAATATCATATTTTTAAAAAATTGTTTGATCACCTAAAACTGAAAAATAAAAATGGGGATTTGCATTCAAAGGGATTTGTCTTGGGTGCACGATATGGCAACGTCGAATTCAGCTTTCTCGGAAAAAAAAGGACGTCAAATGTGTTATTTTGCTTAGGAAAACGGAGATAGCTATACTTCGATCTGGTTAAAGTAGAAGACAACGACCAAGGAATAGAAAAAGAAGAGCACAGACTGTCATACTGTCATATTAATGACAAATCGCAAACGGAAATTGTTTGGTTATATTGACAGAGAACACGTGCGTACCACAGAATAGGAATAAATATTTCGTTATTCTATAGCAGAAAAAGCAATTCTACTAAACAACGTTGTCACTTCGTGCATGCATGACAATCCCAAACCCCAATTTTGAAACCTGATTTTGAATACTTTCTGATGGTAATTTGGGAAAATGATCAAACAAACCCATAATAATTATGTTCAAATTTGCATTCGCAGTAATAACCCAAATTCAGGAAAAACCCCTATTCCACCTATTCAAGACCTCTTGGACGGATTTGTCAATCTCCGTAACCGCCCCAGATGCATTTTTCATCGAGAAACGGCCTCCAATTTCCCAGTTTTCACCAGAGACCAGAGACAGCTGACCGCCGTTATCGTCGAAAGCTTTAACTCGTGACCGCCCGTCCGAACGCAAAAAACGAATTGCGGCCTCGATTCATAAAACATGAAAACCGCCCTGGGTCGGTCGGTGGGACGCTCTCAGTCCTAACCAGACGAACGAAAGACCATTGTTACCTCTAACAAAAAAGTTGAAAAATGAAAAGGGGTGCCGCAGGATCCGATTCGCATTCAGGGCCGGCGGTAGGTCTGGGGAATATACCGGGACAGACAATCTATTTTTCGCTACATTATTTATCGCGTCGCTTAAATATTTGACGAAGAACACTGTGGCGAATTTGTCGAGTGTCGTTCGGTTATTCCACGCGAGTTTCGGCGGGACCGTAACTGCTTCGGTTGATACAGTGCGCCATCTGGTGTCGTGAATGATAGATGACGGATGAATGATTTAATTTAGGCTTTTTTCTGGGAGATATAGCTTGAAGAATTCGGTTAGCTCTGAATACACTTGTAATACATTCGCTTTTATGGAGTCAGACGGTAGGTAGGCTTTGGAAATTGGCACATTTCACTCTGTATAATTAAAAAGTTAGGTTCATTTTCCTATCACAAACAAGATTGATGACAGTATAATAACTACATTTTACTGATGATGATCATTTTTGTAGAGGTAAGCACGAATTGCTCATGAAATATCAGATCACATTTGTGAAGACAATTGTTTTCCAGGCTTCTAATTCAAGCAGAGAAAGTTACTTAAGAGGAATGCTATGCCTTCCAGAAATCTTCCTGTTGAACTGATCATAAAGGAACAACGTAAATGTTTTAGAGGTAGAACTGGCCGATTGAAACAAAGAGGTTTCAACAAAGAAATATCTAGTGATGAATACTATTCGCTCAAAGTGCTTCTGCCGATGAAATCAAAGATATACAAGGCTTATTACAGCTCTCGATAACAAATATTCCAACTTGATCAGAGCTAATCATCCAATAAACCAAAACATCTACACCGAAGAAGCGGATCCAAGGAGATTGACTACAGCTGTTTCACAGTTATTACTGATCGTCAGGTCAACTCACCTCGGATGAGTGTTGGGTATGACGTACAAGAGCCGGCTTATTTGTCCCGTACAAAACACAGAAATGTCAGATCGCCTAACCGTTTATAAATGTAAGACTTCAATCCAAATGTCATATCATAGATTAGTTGCTCTGTGGTCACATTGTCATGAAAAATTATTCCTTTGATTTGATTCATTTCATTGGACGAGCCTACTCTTTTGATCGAGTCATCTAGTCGATATTACAGAATTCTGTGTTGATATTTACGTATGATGAAAGTGAGGTTATGTTAAAGTTTATGTTGTATTTCAAATTTCAGGATCTTTAAGAATGAATTGAAAAAATTCTAAATCTTGGCAGAGAATATAAAGGTGTACAGTGATTTAAACAATGGGGTTTCTCCCAAAGTTATCGAATTTTTCTACCCTTTGATTTAATCAATATCGAACACTCTTACGAATTCAATATGAGCATTTAGGACAATTAGGCTAATAATTGGAATGAATATGAATTAATACTTCCGATTCTGAAATTTTAAGAGAATGTGTTTTCACCTTAATCATTGAATATTAATTATCATAAATTAAAAAAATCATCAATAATCTTTCAATATTCAAATCCTGTAATGTATTATTGTCATATCATGATCTAAGATTCCAGTCAACCACACGCACGAATCACGAATTAGTAAGACTGCAGACTGCAGCTTTGTTTTGGTTCCGACTTCAGAACCAATTCAGGACTATTTGGGACGGTTCGAGTACACGCAATTGTCGTTTTGGGTCTGAAAAATCGCAATCGCGCATACTCGAACCGTCCCGAACAGTTCTGAATTTGGAACCAAAACGAACCATGCATCTTCTGAATAGTTCGTAAGAGACCCACTGAAATGTAGGTGTCGCTTCATTGAACTATCGGGTTAAAATTTGTCCGGCTCATTTGAACCGGCTCACTGTACCGGCTCAGTTCGAAAATTGAGCTACTCTTACAAAGTCATTTTGGAGTCATGTCATACCCAACGCTACCTCGGATAAAACCGCAGAAGGAATCTCGATACTTGTCACCTTTCAGATGGATTGCTGCAGTCTAACCACGTACAGCGCGCCATCTTCCAGAAGCATCTCGCGAATCTCACCTCCGAGTGCAGAATACTTTGATCGATTTGCATGACGTACATCCTCTTGTCACATCAGGTCCCTGTATCTGCGATACTGTAGATTACAACCACCGTCACGACTTTGGAAACACTCGGTTCATGTGGATTCCCACAAGACGATACAGCAACCTGATGCGACAAAAGGATGAACGTCATGTACACCGTTCATAGTATTCTGCACTCGAAGGTGGGATTCGCAAGATTCTCCTGGAAGATGGCGCGCTGTACTTAATTATACTGCAGTAATCCATCTGAAAGGTGACAAGTATCGGGATTCCTTCAGCGGTTTTATCCGGGGTAAGTTCACATGACGATCAGTAATAACTTAGACATGGCTGTAGTCAATCTCATTCAATCCGCTTCTTCGGTGTAGATATTTTGGTTGATTGGATGATTAACTCTGATCAAGGTGGAATCTTTGTTGATTTATCGGCAGATATTCGTCCTTGCGATTATGTTATGCTATTTCATTATAACTGGAGCTCTTTCTTCTTCGTTAACCAGTTCCTATGTTAATATGAGTATTTGCCTATTATTCCGAAAAGTATGGTATGCAACACTATCTGATTTTTAATGTTTCGAGCAGAAGATCAGAGGGGGTATTTGATCAATGATTAATTTTGGTAAGTTAAAAGGTTGAAAGTTTGTTAGTTTTGCGAATAACATGCAACAAAATATCACATGCATCTTTCTGAACACTTCTAGCTTCTATGCCTATACTCCGAATAATTTGAAATTAATCTTGCCATTTAGAGTTGAAATAAGTTTATACTAAAATACAGATAGATGATACATAACTCTTTCATAAAAATGAAATATGTATTCACAGAATCACTCCTGTTAACTAAAAATCTCTTTCAACGAATTGTAAAATCGAATTAAAATCAATCAAATATACACTTGAAACACTTGAAAACCTAGCTCCTATCTGTCTATCTGAGGTTCCCAAACTGGTCACCGTGGCGCTATAATAATAAATTCAGACGCCAATTCGCAACTACTGCTAAGCGATACGCCCTCTGGCGATAGAAATTCGAACACTTCCAAGCTAGTAGTTTTTCGATGTGCCTGTTATTCTAACGTAATTTGCTTACTTTTGGAGTTCATTTTCGAGCTTTTGTGTTGTTCTCCGAGTTGAAATTTTGGTATACTGAAAGTGTTTGTAATATTCATCAATCGATTCTTTTCTTTCCGATTAAAATTCTCGATTGTATAAATTCGAAATGGCATCCTCCCGAAATGACTATTGTTGTGTGCCTCAACTCAATGTTATTCATGGTCAAAGAAGAAAGGATCATCTACTGCCTCAAGTTTTCATTTTTTCCAAAGCCAAATGAAAGTGAAGTTAATTTGGAAACAGCATTTGGCAAGAAACTCAATGATAGAAGAAAGGCCTAGATTTAGAATTTGAAGATTGGAAATCAGGTCACGAAATACATGAAAGTATTTTCACAGTATTTCTCTGAAGATGTTTATTTTCACAAAAGTAAATTACAATGTATTCATTTCAAAACAACTTCATGTCCAGATGTTTTTAGGTGCAAATGAAAATAAGAGAATTTTGAAGAAAAAAGCTGCAGAGTAACTACCAAGCACTTCTGCAGCTACCTAATTCACATACTACACAAAATCATATTCTAAAAGAGTGATCTGGTTGAAAACCTGACAAAAACTAGATATACTGTTATAGTTGATAATAGCTGAAGTAATTCATATAAATACATTAATATTTTTCAATTCTATATAAGTAGGTTGAACCAGCTGTGACATTTTTTTATTTTGTATGTGTATCTTGAGCTGCTGTAATATGAAAATGAAATCTATTATATGTCTATTTGTTTCCTTTTCTTTCGGAATACGATTTTATTGATTCACTCGTTTGTAAACAAAGAGAACAAGTCATATCATTTGGACTGATTTTAGATTATCCATATAATATAGCCTGCGTTAAGCACTTCTTCACATTAATCAGAGTCCTTAAATTACTTATTGAGGTGCCTATTTTTTTAGAACTTCAAGTAAACTTAGATATTGGTTCATTTTGGTCCACCAAGCAACATACACTAAAATATCACCGAAATTATTCTCCAGGAACGATTTAAAGCAAGATTTTATATCGTGATCCAAACGAAAAGTTCCTTCTCAAGAAATCTTACACAAAATTTTAATAATTTCTTAAAATATTGTAGCTCTGCTCAATAAATAATCGGTCTCCACCACATTTCTACGGTTTGTTTACATAAAACTACTAGCTTGGACAGGTTCCAAATTTAACCGTTAGGGCGCTGGCATCTTCGCTGGAATGGGGGTTTTTCCTGAATGTGGGTTATTACTTCAAAGGCAAATTTGAACATAATTATTATGGGTTTGATTCATCATTTTCCCAAATTACCTTCAGGAAGTATTCAAAATCAGATTTCGAAATTGGGGTTTGAGATTTGCCAGGCATGCACGAAGTGACAACGGTGTTTAGTAGAATTGCTTTTTCTGCTATAGAATAACGAAATATTTATTCCTATTCTGTGGTACACACGTGTTCTTTGACAATATAACCAAACAATTTCCGTTTGCGATTTGTCAGTAATATGACACTATGACAGCCTGTGCTCTACTTTTTCTATTCCTTGTTCGTTGTCTTCTACTCTAACCAGATCGAAGTATAGCTATCTCTGTTTTCCTAAGCAAAGTAACACGTTTGACGTCCTTTTCTTTCCGAGAAAGCTGAATTCGACGTTGCCATATTGTGCACTCATGACAAATCCCTTTAAATACAAATCCCCATTTTTATTTTTCAGTTTTAGGTGATCAAACATTTTTTTTAAAATATAATATTTAAATTATATTTTTGAATTGTGATGTTCTGAAGGTATTTCATGAAAATTTCGTTTAAAGGAAAAACCCCCATTCCCAATAGGGATCGTGATATCAAAACGCAAATAAAAAAACAATTATCCAAGTCAATGAAGAACCCTTCTTGAGGTTCATTCTACCTCTCGGATCCCCCCATTATCCGATGAAATCCTGATAGAAACCACATCGGGTGATGCTAGCCAACCTTGGTGTCGATCCTAACAGGAACCTCCACTCACGAATTCGTCCCTCTGCTTGTACACGATCGCATCTGCCCAAAATCCTGTCGGAAATTTCTTAACCGCAACAAGCTGACGGCGTGTTGAAACTAGCCAAGAGTTGGACTTTGAGAACGTCTTGAAAGTTTACAGCGTGGAATTGATGGAGATACAATGGACCTTCGAGAGCTCAAACATTTAAGGGAAGTTTCCACGCGGACATCTGTAGTTCTTGTTGCCGGTCGAGTTTTGACGGACAGATGTCGGGGATTTCTCATTAGGTCCGGTCTGTTTCGTAGATTAGTTAACGTCAGTTCAGAGTTTGGGGTTGAGAACTTTCAATAGGGGTTTTTCCTTTAAACGAAAATGCAGTAGTTTTTATGAAAAACCTTTAGAACATCACATTTCAAACATATAATTTCAATATTATATTTTTGAAGAAATGTTTGATCACCTAAAACTGAAAAATAAAAATGGGGATTTGCATTTAAAGGGATTTGTCCTGAGTGCAAGATATGGCAACGTCGAATTCAGTTTTCTCGGAAAGAAAACGACGTCAATATGTGTTACTTTGCTTAGGGAAACAGAGATAGCTATACTTCGATCTGGTTAGAGTAGAAGACAACGACCAAGGAATAGAAAAAGAATAGCAACAGCTGAGATGATTATTCTAATCATCTCAACAACAGCAATTCCCTTGAGGTGCCAACGAAAAAGTTTATTGAACTTCGAATTATTAACGCCTGAATAAAATTGCTGCATTCGATTTCTGATAACCAATATTTTATTGGTATCCAGAAAATTGGTTATTCGTCATTTTGACTCGTTTCGTTTCCTAACATTTTTTATGTCGATGTTTACATGAATAAAAAAAGCCGTAGATAGAGGTTATGTATGCGAAACCATAAAGAAAACTCACGAATTAGGGTTATTTTCTTCTTCCTTGTAGTTTTAGAGTCACAAAATACAGTGTTGTCAGCTCTGAAATCACCAATTATGGAAATCCATGATAGCAATATTGTTATGACAAAATTCATAATAAACATTGCTATAACACTCGGAACAGAATACGTAACACAAGGGCCATATTGCTATAAATTAGAAAGATAGCAATATGACTAGAATAGCAAGGTTCATAGCAATACGCAAACAGAATCGACCTGAATATCTCCGAAAATAATTGACGTATCACACTGAAATTTGGTATAATGTTGCGAAATATGAAGCTCAAAGCATTTTGACTACTGGATCGGTTGGATTGAAACTCCTATTCTGCAAAACAGATGACCCAAAAAGATTTCTATCATGATATTGAAACCAAAGTCCAGGAGTTTATTAGCACATTGAGAAATATTTAAATGCTTGTAACTTTTTGCCTGAGCCTAATCTGGAAAAATGGCAAATGAAAAGAGTGTTTTATTAGATGAGAGGAATCTATGGTTAAAATTAATGTACAACTCAAAGACTCACCCTGTATATGCAAGAATAAAATCAACAGGAGGGGCACTGCCCCATTGTGACCCTACCCAGTCCGAATCAACTTCCCGATTTCCCGAGAACGAGTTGATACACAGTTTTATATCCGTTTCACGTCAAGAGTCACCCCCTGGGGCTTGTACGCCATCCCTAAATTCAAAAACTCCCGAATTCAATTAACCCCTTCGTATTGATTCGAGGCAATTTATTCCGCTTCGCCGGTTGCCTTCAGATGGATCGCGACGATGAGGCCCCATGAGCAAGCGCGGCACCCTCGATCGCGTCCACTAAAACGACCATAATCGCGAAGGCCTGGGTCGACAGACTTTTGTTTGCCGGTACGTCATCATGGCCGCCCCTGATTGGCATTCAGTCGGTGTCAAACATCGATGATTACCAAAATGAACGAGCGAATTTATTTTCAATCGGGTGGTTTCGTTCATGAAGCTGCGGATCCGATTGAATGGTTTCGGTGTATTGTTTTGGAGAGATTAGAGCGCGTGAAAAATGTGGATGTGACCTGTTATTGACGGGGATGGTGGTAGGGTGGTTGCATTGGAAAGCTTCAATAAATGTTTGTTACTGATGGTAGTGTTGTAGAATGCAGATGAGCTTATGCATTGATGAAATATCTGTCTGTTTCGATAAAAGGTCTGATGGAATGGATGAATTCGGTTCAAGTTGCCTACCCAAAAAATTGATCAGATTTAATTTCAGAACAAATTCGATATGATGAGGTTCACGTTATTTTTAGATATCCGTAAAAGGAGCCTTTTGTGCTAGGGAGATTCGGGTATTTGGGTAATCGGGGATTCATCCTATTGGCGAATGAAGATAAGCGCTACTCCCTCTGGTGGCTATCCGAGTAACCCGAGGTATAGACATGATCACTGACCAGTTGAAAGACATGTTAAGAAAATGCGAAAGTTTATGCATTTTTCTTG
Source organism: Myrrha octodecimguttata (assembly GCA_958510865.1). NCBI lineage: Eukaryota > Metazoa > Arthropoda > Insecta > Coleoptera > Coccinellidae > Myrrha > Myrrha octodecimguttata. The sequence goes on along the minus strand of OY294061.1, from coordinate 53,527,959 downwards.
GCGACTGTGTGATTTGACAAGTGCTTCTACTGAGGAAAAGCAAACTCAAATGTCCCTTCCCATAAAATTCTACAGCCCGGTAAAAAATTTGGATTCAGGGTGAAAGAAACTTCCTTTAACAAGTCAGGCCTGAAAGTGTTGAAGAATCGATAAAAACCAACAAACAAGATTTATGAGAGTCTGTTACCTGTATTTTACCGATGATGATAATTTTTATAGAGGTAAGCACGAATTGCTCATGAAATATTAGATCACATTCATGAAGACAGTTTTTTTCCAGGCCCATAATCCAAGCAGAGAAATTTACTTAGGAGAAATTTGCCTGTTGAACTGATCATTAAGGAACAACGTAAATGTTTCAGTGTTAGAACTGACCGATTGAAACAAAAGAGTCTCAACAAGGAAATATCTGGCGATGAATACTCTTCGCTCAAAGTGCTTCTGCCGATGAAATCAAAGTTGTACAAGGCTTATTTATTACAGCTTTTTCAAGACCAATCATATGAGTGTTGGAAAATTTATTTGTCAATCCATAATGAATAAGGCTTACGGTACAAGTAGCATTAGTTTCATGTGAATGTATTCATTTTATTCACAATATATTGAGTATTTAGTCCTTCCCTATAAAAATAGTAAAGTCATGAGTATTTGTCTATTATTTCAAAAAGTATGTTTTACAATACTATCTGTTTTTCAACTTTCAAGACTGCCTAAGAAATCCACCAAAGTCAATCTTGCCATTTGGATCTGAAAATAAATAATATTAAAATACTTGGAGATATCCCTGTAATTTTAGAGTTGCTACACTCAATTAGATTGAAGGATGATACATACCTACTTTATGAGAATGGAATATGTACTCCCAGTAATACTCTCGTCAACTATAAAAGTCTGAAAAGTGTTATAATGAATCGTGAGATCAAAAATTATCAAACCAAACACTAACAATCAGTACAAAATCGACTATCAAAACAAAATCTATGTCTGTACGTAAGGTTGTAAAACTGCAGCGCCACGGTGGCCAGTTTTAAAACCTTAGATACGGACATAGAATTTGTTTTGATATTCGATTTTGCACTGTTTGTCAGTGTTTGGTTTGAAAATTTTTGATTTCACGATTTATTCAAGGACTAGTTGACGACAGTATTACTGGGAGTACATATTCCATTCTTATAAAGTAGGTATTTATCATTCTTCAATCTTATTCAGTGTAGCTACTCTAAAACTACGGGGATATCTCCGAGGTTAGACAGTATTTTAATATTATTTATTTTCAGATCCGAATGGCAAGATTCAGTTTGGTAGATTTCTTAAGCTATCTTGAAGGTACAAACACTTCCAGCAGTGTTCAGGAAGATGCATGTTATTTGCAAAACTAATAACTTTCAACCTTTTTTCTACCTAACTTGATTATTGATCGAATGCTACCCCAGATCTACTGCTTAAAAAGTTGAAAAACAGATAGTATTGTAAAGCATACTTTTTGGAATAATAGACAAATACTCATATCTTTACTATTTTCATAGGGAAGGACTAAATTTACACAATATATTGTGAATAAAAGTTCAAAAAGCACTGCCGTGAAGGCAGCAACTTTTGCGCGCATGTTCAATGTAGATGACCGCTTCAGCAACGAATTTGAACGTGCGCGCGTACCAAATTTCAGTTCGAGTCGATCATAAGTTCTGGAGATATCGGGAAAAAATATGTCAAATTTCGAGGTTTTCTTCTCGATATCGTTGATTTTTTCGGTATTACTCGAGAAATACTGATTCAGTCCTGATTAAACTTCTCGGCTAGTTTTAAGATGCTAAAAGACAACTTTATGCAAAATTTCGTGATAATCGTGTTATTAGAACAATTTGAAAAAAAAAATTTATATGATTTTCTCATCATATCATCCTCATTAAATTCTGTATGAAACTTCGAACTGTTATTTTCGATGAAGTACTGAATTTCAATTCGATCTGATCTGTATTTTTGGAAACATTGGAAAAATAAAATTTTGATTGGGTATATCTACGGAATCATTGGGCGGATTTTACCCATTCACGAATTCGACCTTCGTAATTAAGCCCCAAACCTACTCTACAAATATCGAGTTTCTAAGTCGTTTCTTCCGGAAGTTATTGTGTTTACGGTCAGCCTAACGGCCGACTGCGTAAACACAATAACTTCCGAAAGAAACAACTTAGAAACTCGATATTTGTAGAGAAGGTTTGGACCTTAATTACGAAGGCCGAATTCGTGAATGGGTAAAATCCACCCAATGATTCCGTAGATATACCCAATCAAAATTTTATTTTTCCAATATTTCCAAAAATACAGACCAGATCGAATTGAAATCCAGTACTTCATCGAAAATATAATAACAGTTCGAAGTTTCATACAGAATTTAATGAGGATGATATGATGAAAAAATCATATAAATTTTTTTTTTCAAATTGTTCTAATAACCCGATTATCACGAAATTTTGCACAAAGTTGTCTTTCAGCATCTTAAAACTAGCTGTGAAGTTTAATCAGGACTGAATCAGTATTTCTCGAGCAATACCAAAAAAATTAACGATATCGAGAAGAAAACCTCGAAATTTGACATATTTTTTCCCGATATCTCCAAAACTTATGATCGTATCGAGCTGAAATTTAGTACACTGCTGTGAAATTAGAAGGTCAAAGTGTGAGTATAATTTTTTTTGGATATGATGAATGGTTTCCGAAAAAAAAATTTTTTTGTAAAAAAATTTAGAAAAAATTTTTTTTAAAAATTTATTGACAATATGATCTTGACGAAATTTGGCTCAAAGTTGCGCGTCGTTATACTCCACCAAACTGCCAAGTTTGAATCCAATCGCTCAAGTAGTTTCTGAAATAAAAAATAAATAACTTCAAAACTTCAAATGCCTATAACTCCGAAACTATTCGATCGATTTGGCCCATTAACGAACTTAACCGCGGCATTCCAATGCGCGACCTACCCTGAAAGTTTCAAGTCGCTAGCTCACTTCGTTCGACAGTTATCGTGTCTACGGCCGGCCGGCCGGCCGGACAGAATCGATTTTGACACCGGATTCGTCATCAGTGAGTCCAACCTAGTCGATTGAGACCATTTTCGGCTCAATCATCCAAAATTACAGACATTTGATCAAAACGATAGCACGCTGTTCCCCTAGAACATGCGCGCAAAAATGAATACATTCACATAAAACTAATGCTACTTTTACCGTAAGCCTTATTCATTATGGATTGATCAATAAATTCATACAACATTCATACGATTGGTCTTGAAAACGCTGTAATAAGTAAGCCTTGTACTACTTTGATTTCATTAGCAGAAGCACTTTGAGCAAAGAGTATTCATCACTTATAATTTTACTATTTTTATAGCCTTCATTTTGGATTGACAAATATATATTCCAACACTCATATGATTGGTCTTGAAAAAGCTGTAATAAATAAGCTTTTTCAATAGAATGTTAAGTTGGCATTTTTGAAGTTTGTCTTGATGTGGAACTGCGATTCCTCAAGCATCGGGTGTGTATGTACGAGATAAGATTTTATTTGCTAACAAAGGCACTGGTTAATTTCAATGGAATTCTGTATCTACTATCCTCGATACCAGTTTAGGGTACTGTTTGGAGGATTGTTAATGTAAATTTTTTTTGTATTTGTATATTTTATTCAATAAATCATTTAAAAAAAAAGCCTTGTACAGCTTTGCTTCCATCGGCAGAAGCACTTTGAGCGAAGAGTATTCATCACCAGATATTTCCTTGTTGAGACTCTTTTGTTTCAATCGATCAGTTCTATCACTAAAACATTTACGTTCTTCCTTAATGATCAGTTCAACAGGCAGATTTCTGGAGGGAATAGCATTCCTCTTAAGTAACTTTCTCTGCTTGGATTAGGGACCTGGAAAAAAATTGTCTTCAAGAATGAGATCTAATATTTCATGAGCAATTCCTGCTTACCTCTATAAAAATGATCATCATCAGTAAAATGCAGGTAACAGACTCTCATGAATCTTGTTTGTTGGTTTACAAATTTTGAGTTACAAGTTGCCAGGGTTTTTATCGATTCTTCTACACTTTCAGGCCCTACTTGTTTAAGGAAATTTCTTCCACCCAAACTCGAAATTTTTCACCGTCCTGTGGAAATCTATGGAAAGGGACATTTGAGGTTGCTTCTCCTCAGGTTGGAGCACTTGTAAAATCACACAAACGCCAAGAAAAATGCATAAACTTTTTGATTTTCTCAACATTTCTTTTAACTGGCTAATGATAATGTCTGTACCTCGGGTTACTCTAATAGCCATCAGAGGGAGTAGCGCTTATCTTCATTCGCCAATTGGTCGAGAGATTCACCCTATTGGCTGACGACGATCACGTGATCGTCGTCGGCCAATAGGAAAGAATCTCTGATTACCTAAATACCCGAATCTCCCTAGCACAAAAGGTGGCTAAACTGTGCATCGGCTCCTCAAACCAGATAAGCGACGAGTTCGGTCCTAGTTGTCAACCCACAAATTTCTTCCAAATTCACTATCACTGGGGAAGGGGAATTTGAGAACGAATTTGACATGATCAGGTTCGCGTTATTCATAAATATCCGTAAACGGAGCCTCGGCTCCTCAAACTATATAATTCCTTCTAAATATTGGTTTTTGTTAAGATCATCTCTGAATGGCTGAAATTTAAGTGGGGATTCCTGATTCCATGTTAATAGTGTCAAGTTTATAGAGGATATGTTCCGCAAATCAACTTGGTTATTTCGGTTGCCGGTTTTCCGTACCGTAAATATGAAATATTCGGTTGGTTTATGAAAAAAAGGTCAACTACGGAATTTGATTGATGAAAAAACATTTTTTCTCTCACCAGAACGACAATAAATGTTCTATGGTAACATATTCATAGAATAAAACAATCTTTATTTACTTTATGACCCATAGAACATAAAAGAGACAGCAATCAACAATGAAAAATTTACTAAGTATGGTTTATGGATCATAAGGTGAATATAGATTGTTCTATGCCAGGGATATTTAACCATAGAACTTTGACTGCCGTTCTGGTGACAGAAAAAACGTTTTTTCACAAGCGCGTAAAAAATATTTTTTTTGAAACTTCTCAGAAGTTTGCACGTTCACGATATACGTTCATATGAAGTTTTTTCTTAGAATGTCTCCAAGAATCGCCTTCTTAGATATTAACATATCATCAAGAAACACCTTGTATATTGCATCGAAAATAAATATATATATATAATTGTCAACCCACTCTTGTCCCAAACGGTGCCCCATAAACTGCCATCGGGAGAAAATCGAATTTTACATTCCAATGGGCGTAATTGCCGCCCTGGAAAGTAACGCTGGTCACATGAACGGTTAGGTTCTGAACCCCCTGCCGCCTTCAACGTGCACGACGAGCTCAAATTCAATTAACAAGTCCCAAGTTTATTTTCGGAGTTTCCGGTTCCAACGGCCGGTTAGATCTTCGATTGAATTACAAATTACAATTCCAATAACATCTTCCTGATGGGTTTTCTTTGGGGATGCGACAAAGTGGCCAGCGGCTTTGGGAAGAGAAAATGGGGGTTTTTCCTTTAAACGAAAATGCAATAATTTTCATGAAAAACCTTTAGAAGATCACATTTCAAACATATAATTTCAATATTATATTTTTAAAAAAATGTTTGATCACCTAAAACTGAAAAATAAAAGCGTCGATTTGCATTTAAAGAGATTTGTCTTCAGTGCACGATATGGCAACGTCGAATTCAGCTTTCTCGGAAAGAAAAGGATGTCAAATGTGTTACTTTGCTTAGGAAAACAGAGATAGCTATACTTCGATCTGGTTGGAGTAGAAGACAATGACCAAGGAATAGAAAAAGAAGAGCACAGACTGTCATACTGTCATATTACTGACAAAACGCAAACGGAAATTGTTTGGTTATATTGACAAAGACCACGTGTGAACCACAGAATAGGAATAAATATTTCATTATTCTATAGCAGAAAAAGCTATTCTACTAAACACCGTTGTCAATTCGTGCATGCCTGGCAAATCCCAAACCCCAATTTTGAAATCTGATTTCAATTTGGGAAATGATGAATCAAACCCATAATAATTATGTTCAAAATTGCATTTGCAGTAAAAACCCAAATTCAGGAAAAACCCCCATTATCCTCACCGTGAAAGGGGTTAAATGCGGATGTTCAGTGGTATGATCCTCACGAAATTTTGCATAAGTCTCCAGGTAGTAATTCATAACTGCATACCATATTTCAATTCATTCAATCAGATTGGCATTTTTCGAGTTTTCGGGGAAAAAAGATTTCAGCTGGCTGTAACTCCAGAACTGTTGGATGGATTTTGCCGACTAACGAACACGACCGAGATATTTACGATCTTAAATTCCGCTCAAAATTTCAACATTCTAGTTATGTTCGTTAGGAAGATAGAGCACATACAGACGAACGGCCGGACAGAACTGAATTTGACCACGGATTCTTCTTCAGGGAGTTCAACCTAATTACTATTCCATCAATATCTTCCTTTTTTGTAGAGACCGTGCTGTCAGTAAATTGAAAAATTTTTTTTTCGAAATTTTTTTTGCAAAAATTCTTTTTCCATAAACTGGATGAAATTCTGGTAATACTTTGAGCATTATATCCCTCAAAAAAGACTGATTCAATCATGATGAACCTCGGCAGATAGTTTGAAAATGCTTATGGACCACTTTGTGCAAAACTTCGTAATGTGGCATTAACAATTCGAAAAAAAATTCTATTTTTTTTTTCAAATATTCAATATTCTGTGATCTTCTGATCATATAATCCTCATGAAATTCTGTATAAACCTTCGAACTGTCATTTTTCGATGAAATACTGGATTTCAATCCGATCTAATCTGCATTCTTGAAAATATTAGGAAAATAACATTTTGAATGGGTGTATTTACGGAATCATTGGGCGGATTTCATCCATTCATGAATTCGGCCCTCCTAATTAAAGTCCAAATCTTCTTTACAAATATCGAGTTCCTGAGGTGTTTCTTTCGGTAGTTATTGTGTTAACGATCGGCCGACCGTAAACATAATAACCGAAGAAAAACCCACGAAATTTGACATATTTTTTCCCAATATCTCCGAAAAGAATTACTGTACCGAACTATAATTTGGTAGACTGCTGTGAAATATGGAGCTCAAGGTATGAACGAAATTTTCCCCAATTATAATCGACATTTTCCGTAAAAAAATTTTATTTCGAAAAATTGTGAAAGATAATTTTTCTAAAATTTACTGACAGTAGGACCCAACGAAATATGGAGCTCAAGGTATGAACGAAATTTTCCCCAATTATAATCGACATATTCCGTAAAAAAATTTTATTTCGAAAAATTGTGAAAGATAATTTTTCTAAAATTTACTGACAGTAGGACCCAACGAAATATGGAGCTCAAGGTATGAACGAAATTTTCCCCAATTATAATCGACATATTCCGTAAAAAAATTTTATTTCGAAAAATTGTGAAAGATAATTTTTCTAAAATTTACTGATAGTAGGACCCAACGAAATATGGAGCACAAGGTATGAACGAAATTTTCCCCAATTATAATCGACATATTCCGTAAAAAAATTTTATTTCGAAAAATTGTGAAAGATAATTTTTCTAAAATTTACTGACAGTAGGACCCAACGAAATATGGAGCTCAAGGTATGAACGAAATTTTCCCCAATTATAATCGACATATTCCGTAAAAAAATTTTATTTCGAAAAATTGTGAAAGATAATTTTTCTAAAATTTACTGATAGTAGGACCCAACGAAATATGGAGCACAAGGTATGAACGAAATTTTCCCCAATTATAATCGACATATTCCGTAAAAAAATTTTATTTCGAAAAATTGTGAAAGATAATTTTTCTAAAATTTACTGACAGTAGGACCCAACAAATTTTGTCAGAGGTTACGCGTTATTATGCTCCAACTTATGAACTGAAATATCAGGGAGATAACCTCCAAATGTCAAATGACTATAATTATAACTCTAAAACCAATCGGCCGATTTTGCCGATTAACAAACCCAACCGTCACACTTTGAAATGCAACTTCGTCGATAGAATTCCCCGTACTTCGTACGGCCGAACAGAATCGATGTTGATACCGGATCTGTCATCAGTGAGTCTTTTGAAACCATTTTCGGGAAAAAATTCGAACATTACCAACATTTGGACGATCCGATAGCATGCTGATTTGCGGGCAAAAATCAATTCCAACAATATTTCTATCTTGTATTTTTATTTCAAGTTCTCGAGGTTTCAAAAAGACACCCCTTTTATATACAGTGCGCGTCAAAATCATGGAACAAATTCATTTCCTCATAAGAAAAATATTTGGCAACAAAATCCCGAAACAGATCAATTTTTGTTTCACTTTTACTAAATTTATATGCATTTTTGAAGGATTTTTGTTGCACCCTGTGCAATCCCCATCAACCCTCTAAATTTCTTGAATAGGGAAAGTGAGTCATGTGACACTTTTTTGACAAGGTATCTTCTTCACAGGCGTGCAGAAATTTTCAAGAAAAAATTTTTTTCTTGAGAAATCTGTAAGTTCAAAGATGTTTTCAGTATGTGCACTTTGTCATGGCTCATTTACTTTGAGACGATGGTACCTGATGAAATTTGTCACCGAATGAAAGTGGACCATTACAATTTTGTTCATGCACAACTTCCAACCCCTACGAACCCTTTAATTCAGAAATGGTTACAAATTTTATCAGGTACCATCGTCTCAAAGTAAATGAGCCATGACAGAGTGCATATACTGAAAACCTCTTTGAATTAACTAATTTTCAAAAAAAAATGTTTTCTTGAAAATTTCTGCACGCCTATGAAAAAGATACAGAGACCTTGCCAAAAAAGTACCACATGGCCCCCTTTCCCGATTCAAAAAAATCAGAGGGATGATGGGAATGACACAGGGTGCAACAAAATCCTTCAAAAATGCATAAAGATTTGGTAAAAGTGAAACAAAATTGACCTGTGTCAGGATTTTGTTGCCAAATATTTTTCTTCTGAGAAAATTAATTTGTTCCATAATTCTGACGCGCACTGTATATTATATTATTATATTGAATTCTCAAGGTTTCAAAAAAAAAATTTCAAAAAGCACTGCCTTGAAGGCAGCAACTTTTGCGCGCATGTTCAATGTAGATGACCGCTTCAGCAACGAATTTGAACGAGCGCGCAAAAGCTGCTGCCTTCACGGCAGTGCTTTTTGAAATTTTTTTCTGATGAATTACTGGATTTCAATTCGATCATATCTGTATTTTTGGACATATTGTAAAAATAAAATTTTGAATGGGTATATCTACGGAATCATTGGGCGGATTTTACCCATTCACGAATTCGACCTTCGTAATTAAGCCCCAAACCTACTCTACAAATATCGAATTTCTAAGTCGTTTCTTCCGGAAGTTATTGTGTTTACGGTCAGCCTAACGGCCGACTGCGTAAACACAATAACTTCCGAAAGGAACAACTCAGAAACTCGATATTTGTAGAGAAGGTTTGGACCTTAATTACGAAGGCCTAATTCGTGAATGGGTAAAATCCACCCAATGATTCCTTAGATATACCCAATCAAAATTTTATTTTTCCAATATTTCCAAAAATACAGATCAGATCGAATTGAAATCCAGTACTTCATCGGAAATAACAGTTCGAAGTTTCATACAGAATTTAATGAGGATGATATGATGAGAAAATCATAGAAATTTTTTTTTTCAAATTGTTCTAATAACACGATTATCACGAAGTTTTGCACAAGGTTGTCTTTCAGCATCTCAAAACTAGCTGTGAAGTTTAATCAGGACTGAATCAGTATTTCTCGAGTAATACCGAAAAAATCAACGATATCGAGAAGAAAACCTCGAAATTTGACATATTTTTTCCCGATATCTCCAAAACTTATGATCGTATCGAACTGAAATTTGGTACACTGCTATGAAATTAGAAGGTCAAAGTGTGAGTATGATTTTTTTTGGATATGATGGATGGTTTCCGAAAAAAAAATTTTTTTGTGAAAAAATTTCTGAAAAAATTTTTTTTTAAATTTACTGACAATATGATCTTGACGAAATTTGGCTCAAAGTTGCGCGTCGTTATACTCCACCAAACTGCCAAGTTTGAATCCAATCGCTTAAGTAGTTTCTGAAATAAAAAATAAATAACTTCAAAACTTCAAGTGCCTATAACTCCGAAACTATTCGACCGATTTGGCCCATTAACGAACTTAACCACGGCATTCTGATGCGCAACCTATCCTGAAAGTTTCAAGTAGCTAGCTTGCTTCTGTCGATAGTTATCGTGTCTACGGTTGGCCGGCCGGCCGGACAGAATCGATTTTGACACCGGATTCGTCATCAGTGAGTCCAACCTAGTCGATTGAGACCATTTTCGGCTCAATCATCCAAAATTACAGACATTTGGACAAAACGATAGCACGCTGTTCCCCTAGAACATGCGCGCAAAAATACCCCTTATAAGCCACTATTGATGAATAACGCCGAGACCTGAAAGCATCATTGTGAATTTTAAAGGTCAATGGGTTTGTCCCGAATCTTTCCTCCAAAGTTCTCCGATGACATGAACGTCATACAATACCAAAGTTTACCCAACAATTAAGTCGCTTTTCAAACTAAAGGAACTACATCGAAGGCCGAAGTGGGTTTCAGCCAACCCACGCCTAAAACTTTCCTTTGAATAACGATTGACGAGGACCTGCTTCATCCTGCCCTACAGATCTTCGGTTTATCGCTCGAAAGTGCCTCTGTTATTTCGTGGACTAGGTCCAATATTCCAGTCCATTAGAACAAGGTGATCGAGAACGCGAATCCTAATGCCATTAGGCAGGTTTAATTGGAATTGTTCCAGGATCTCTTAATGTGCCGGATCTGGACCGAGGAAGCAGGATCGACAGGTTGAATGTATTTCCTCTGAGGCCGATGCCTTGAAGGGCTGAACTGGCCTGTTAGATTTTGCCCTGGTGACCGAGTCAGGAACGGTCGATGAGGGTCGGTACGAACGGATAAAGAGCTGTAAGACTTCCTGGAGATGCAGTAACTGGAATAAATAACCTAACAATTCGAATGGTTAAAAAGTAATGGCCGACCGTAAACACAATAACCCCCGAAAGATCTTCTTATCATATTATCCTCATTAAATTTTGTATAAGCTTTCGAACTGTCATTTTTTGATAAAGTTCTGGATTTCAATAGACGATTTCGGCCCAAGTTGCTAACCCACAATTTTTTTCACAAATTTCATATTAATGGGGAACGGGAATTTCAGGACAAGTTCGACATGATAAGGTTCGTGTTATTTATAAATATCCGTAAAGATGCCTCGGCTCCTCAAACATGATAATTCCTTTCAAATAAAGGTTATTGTTAGGCTTAAATTTAAGTTGGGATTCCTGATTTCATGTTAATAGTGTGAAGTTTATAAAGTATATGTTCCGCAAATCAACTTGATTATTTCGGTTGCCGGTTTTCCGTTCTGTAAATATGAAATATTCGGTTGGTTCCTGAAAGAAAGGTTAATTACGGAAATTGATCGGTGAAAAAGCAATCTTTCTGTCACCAGTACATACACATATTAAGTCTATGCACCAGAACGACAATCAATGTTTCATGGTAGCATATCCATAGCATAGAACAATCTTTATTTACCTTATGATTCATAGACCATACCTAGTAATTTTTCCATTGTTGATTTTTGTCTCTTTTATGTTCTATGGATCATAAACTAAATAAAGATTGTTCTATGCTATGGATATGTTACCATAGAACATTGACTGTCGTTCTAGTGACAGAAAGAACGTTTATTCATCAATCAAGTTCCGTAATTAACCTTTTCTTCAGGAACCAACCGAATATTTCATATTTACGGAACGGAAAACCGGCAACCGAAATAACCGATTTGATTTGCGGAACATATTCTATACAAATTTGACACTATTAACATGAAATCAGGAATCCCAACTTAAATTTCAGCCAATCAGAGATGATCTTAATAAAACCCCATATTTGAAAGGAATTATCTTGTTTGAGCAGCTGAGGCATCTTTTACGGATATTTATGAATAACGCGAACCTTATCATGTCGAATTTGTCCAGAAATTCCCGCAACTTGGTTTATTCGATCTAATCTGTATTTTCGGAAATATTGGGAAAATAAAATTTCGAATGGGTATATCTGCGGAATCATTGGGTGGATTTTACTCATTCACGAATTCGACCTACGTAATTAAGCCCCAAACCTTCTCTACAAATATCGAGTTTCTAAGTTGTTTTTTTCGGGAGTTATTGTATTTACGGTCGGCCTAACCTGATATTTGTAGAGAAGGTTTGAACCTTAATAACGTAGGCTGAATTCGTGAATGGGTAAAATTCACCCAATGATTCCGCAGATATACCCATTCAAAATTTCATTTTCCCAATATTTCCCAAAATACAGATTAGATCGAATTGAAATCCAGTACGTTATCGAAAAATTACAGTTTGAAGATTCATACAGAATTTCATGAGGATAATATGATGAGAGGATCACAGAATATTGAATATTTGAAAAAAAAACTTTTTTTTGGAATTGTTCTAATGACACGATCATCACGAAATTTTGCACAGAGCTGACCATCAGTATTTTCGAACTAGCTGCCAATTTTTTTCAAATTGTTCTAAAGGCACAATCATCGGGAAATTTTGCACAATCTTGTTCTTCAACATTCCCAAACTAGTAGCGAAGTTTCATCACGATTGAATCGGTATTTCTTGAGTTATACCGAAAAAACAACGATATCGAGAAGAAAACCACGAAATTCTTCATATTTTTTCCCGATATCTCCAAAACCAATAGCCGTATCGAATTGAAATTGGGTAAACTGCTGTGAATTATGAAGTTCAAGGTATAGCTGTAATTTTCCTCGAAGATGAACAATAGTTTAAAAAAAATTTTTTCAGAAAAAATTTAAAAAAAAATTTTTTTCTTCAATTGAGTAACCATACGATTTCAACGAAATTTCACTTAAAGTTGCGCGTCGTTATGCTTTAACCTACTGCCAAGTGTCAATCCAATCGCTTCAGTGGTTTCTAAAATATGAGGAAAATAAGCTCAGAATTTCAAATGGCTATAATTCTGAAACTATTTGGCCGATTCGGCCATTAACGAACATAACCTTCGTATTTTGAAATGCAACCCTTCCTGAAATGTTCAAGTTGATAGAATCCTTCACACGCCCGTTATCGTGGTGACGGCCGGCCGGACAGAATCGATTTTGACACAGGATTCGTCATCAGTGAGTCCAACCTAGTCGATTGAAACCATTTTCCCACCAAATTTCAAACATTTTTTCCCAATATTTTCAAAATTGATAGCCGTATAGAATTGAAATTTGGTACACTGCTGTGGAATATGGAGCTCAAGGTATGGGCAAAATTGATTTCGAATATGAACGATAGTTTCTGAAAAAAAAAATCTTTCGACTATAGTTTACATTTGAAAAATCCAAAATCTTTCTCATTTCTCGAAAATGACTGAATTAAAAAATTCAGTTATATTATATTTGAATTACTACTGAAAAAGTGCCTGTAGAATGTATCAACAGATTTCGAATACAAGTTCAAACTAGCAAGTTATTCAGCATTATTGAAAATGACAATTTCTCAATTTTCGCTCATAACTCAAGTTCTATGAACGATAAGCTGGATCTGTTTTCAGATTCGGATTAGTCAGGAAAAAAGAGCTCGAGAATGTGTTATCAGTTTTCTTCTAGCTGCTACAGTTCTCGAGATCCCTTCAGTAGACAACGAATTTTGCCCACCCTATACAGAAATCTCACGAATGTTCCAACAGTATCATTTGAAGAGGCGAGCGATTCCGAAATCGAAAACAACCCCATAAATCAAAATTTCTCCACACAATACCCCACCAACCCACAGCGATGCTAGTGTATACTTTTCTTCTACCCACGCCCCGGCCCAGCATCGTCTAGGGTCTAGCGACTCCATAATTTTTATTATTCTGCGTCTTGGTCTCCTCCCCTAGAGGTCATCAATTACGTTAACTGCCCTTATTAAATCATCAAGTTATCCTCGGAACTGAAGAATGCACTAGGACGATTCTGCGCGGAATAAAAAATACGGAAAAACATGTCCAAACGGGCCATTAAACTCGGATGTAGCTTGTAATAAAATTCTCAAAGTGGAAATATAAATTATTCGTTAGAATGGGTCTGTCTTCGCGAGGACTGACAGTTGGAAGAAGATCGGAATGATTTTCTATGGGGCGCGTTAGTCTGTGAAAGGGTTTCGGATGTTGTTTATGAGGGTGAAGGCGGGGAAACTTGAACTCGTATGAGAGAAGAAGATTGAAGTAGTTGTTGTTATCAATGATGAGAGTTTTCTCAACACTTTTCTCTTTCACTTCAATTTACCCCCACTTTGACTTTACATTACATATTTTCTTTCTTCATGTCTCATTTTTCAAATTTCATAAATTTCTGAAATGTGGAAAAGTAATTCGATTGATTGAAAATATGTTATCTGACAGAAGACTCCGTGTTTTTGTTGATGATGCTAGTAGTAGGTTCAAAACTTTGAATAATGGACTCCCACAAGGATCAGTTTTAGCTCCCCTTCTATTTAATTTATATTTATGTGATATTCCAGCAACTTCTTCAGAGAAATTCATCTATGCAGATGATATTGCTCTGGCTTTTCCTCACTCTGATTTCAAAGTCATTGAAAACACTCTAAATACTGATTTAGAAATTTTGAAGAATTATTTTGTTGAGTGGCGTTTATGCCCAAATTCTAATAAAACAGAAGTTTCTCGTTTTCATTTGAATAATCAACATAAGTTTAAAACTTTGAATGTTATTTTCAATAATGCCGTTCTGAAACATAATTTCACTCCTAAATATCTTGGAGTGAAATTAGATACTTCTGTAAATTTCAAGGCCCATTTGGAAAACTTACGCATGAAGTTGAAATCTAGGAATAATATTCTTCAAAAACTAGATGGTTCTTCATGGGGGGCTGACCCTACAACTCTTCGTACCTCAGCTTTGGCTTTGGTTTTTTCTGCTGCTGAATATTGTTGTTTGGTTTGGTTTAATAGCGCTCATGTTAGTAAAATAGATGTAAAGCTTACTGTTGCTATGAGAATCATTCGTGGAACCATAAGATCTACACTTTTACAGTGGTTACCAGTTCTCTCAAATATTGTACCGCCCCATATTCGTAGACAGGTTGCAGTGATAAAGTCTTGGGATAAATATCATTCCTTTCCGAATTTATTCCCAATCATGTCTTGTATTCTGGATTCTAAAATTGCTAGACTGAAATCTCGTAAATCTTTATGGATTAACGATTTTCTTTACACCAATAAAAGTGACAAAGAAGTTTGTAATGTTTTCAACAAAGGTTTGATCCGCGATCCCTCAGAAAAAGTTCATATCTACCTCAGTAAGTTCCTCAAAAGTCTTCATGAAACGCGATTGCATTTCTAGCAGAACGAAATAAAAATAAAATCCCCAACAACAATACCGCTCTACCATCATCAAAACACAAGCAAGCTCACCTGATCTAGGTCTTGAAGCTCCCTTAACCCTCTTCTTCCTAACCTCTTTTCTATCCTGTATCAGTCCAAGCACGAGCAACTTTTCTATGATCCTATTTTTAGATCTCGAGACATTCAGCCTACCCATGATGCAACCTAAAGGATCTGCAAAGAATGTAAGGGCAATTAAAGAATAATCCATTGGGACATTTCCACACAAGACCTTACCCATAGCGTCCTTGAACTGTTCGAACAACTCTGTCAGTTGTTCCTCCTCTTCCGAACTCCACTGCTTGGGTACCTTGCTGGTGTTCCTCACTTTACCCTTCCTGTAATCGGTGGTGATCAAATAGAGCTCCTTCATTTTCTTGAGCAGAGATCGTCTGCTCCGGGTGTTGTCTATCAGATTCTCCAGCACCCAATCGACAACATCTGAAACGTACCAGAGCAACAATAAATCAGGAAGAGGTCAAGCAATAAGTCATAAGCACATGTGAGGAAGGATTGGATCCTTCTTTGGAATTAATGAACACATAATCTTCGAAGTTAAGATATCAGATATCATGACATCTTTGATCGAATGAGAACATAGATTCACTGGCTTACAACACAGACAGTGGAAGATGAACAGTTTGCTCGAGAAGTATTTGGCCAAGGTAGTGATAGTGCTAGTAGAACTTATTTCCGACCAACATTATACGGTAGTGCCTTGATTTAGTATAATTATAATAAGTTATGGTATTCCATGGTTTTCTCTTGGTCTACATAGAATTAACAGTCGTGGGTTTCTGCCAGGCCTGATTCCATAATGTTCTGAGGCGACAATACTCTGTCAGAAGGCTCCAAAGAACATGCAGCATGTCCTAACTAGGATGCACAGAAGATAAGGTGAATTCAAAGATGCGCTTTTGTTTCGCCAATGTTGGAGAATTCAATAGAATTCGTTCCTTCCACTGAAGGAGGCGCTATGTGGAAATTACCACCGGTCGTCAAGGCAACTGTCTGTCAGAACTGAATAGACGACTTCGGCCCAAATTGCCAACCCACAATTTTCTTCACAAATTTACTATTACTGGGGAACGGGAATTAGAGGACAAATTCGACATGATAAGGTTCGCGTTATTTATAAATATCCGTGAAAGATGCCTCGGCTCCTCAAACAATATAATTTCTTCCAAATATGGGGTTTTGTTTAGATCATCTCTGATTGGCTGTAATTTAAGTTGGGATTCCTGATTTCACGTTAATAGTGTCAGATTTATATAGGATATGTTCCGCAAATCAACTTGGTTATTTCGGTTGCCGGTTTTCCATTCCGTAAATATGAAATATTCGGTTGGTTCCTGAAAGAATGGTTAATTACGGAATTTGATTGATGAAAAAACTTCCTTTCTGTCACCAGAATGATAATCAATGTTCTATGGTAACATATCCATAGCATAGAACAATCTTTATTTATTTAATGATCCATATACCATAGAAGAGACAACAATCAACAATGGAAAAATTACTAGGTAGGGTCTATCGATCATAAGGTAAATAAAGATTGTTCTATGCTATGGATATGTTACCATAAAACATTGATTGTCGTTCTGGTGCATGGACTCGATTTGTCTATGTTCTGGTGACAGAAAAATTGTTTTTTCATCAATCAAATTCCGTTATCAACCTTTTTTTTCAAGAACCAACCGAATATTTCATATTTACAGAACGGAAAACCGGCAACCGAAATAACCAACATATTCTTCATAAACTTTACACTACTAACATAAAATCAGGAATCCCAACTTGAATTTCAGCCTAACAAAAACCTATATCTGGAAGGGATTATCTTGTTTGAGAAGCCGAGGCATCTTTTCTGGATATTTCTAAATAACGCGAACCTTATCATGTCGAATTTGTCCTGAAATTCCCGTTCCCCAGTGATGGTAAATTTGGACGAAATTCGTGGATTGGCAACTTGGGCCGAAGTCGTCTATTGACCTCAGACAAGATATAACGTAAAAAATATTTGGATGAATGAATTTCTACCATAATATGTTTTGCATAACTTTCAATGGAATATATTCTAAGAATTCAAGTTAATTTCTGGCTAATACACTATCGCACGATGTTTTACTATAATATAGTAAGCGAGGAGTGAAATTATTAGTTAAGCAATGTGAAATTATTTTACAGAATCTACTGATACATCGATATAATGCGATAGCTTGTTCAAATATATTCATATTTTTCCAGATTGTGCACATAATCAGGTTGATTCTGTTTGCGTATTGCTATGAACCTTGCTATTCTAGTCATATTGCTATCTTTCTAATTTATAGCAATATGGCCATGGTGTTACGTATTCTGTTCCGAGTGTTATAGCAATGTTTGTTATGAATTTTGTCATAACAATATTGCTATCATGGATAATTGGTGATTTTAGAGCTGACAACGCTGTATTTTGTGACTTTAGAACTACAAGGAAGAAGAAAATAACCCTAATTCGTGAGTTTTCTTTATGGTTTCGCATACATAACCTCGATCTACGGCTTTCTTTATTCATGTAAACATCGACATAAAAAGTGTTAGGAGACGAAACGAGTCAAATTGACCAATAACCAATTTCCCGGATACCAATAAAATATTGGTTATCAGAAATCGAATGCAGCAATTTTATTCAGGCGTTAATAACTCGAAATTCGATAAACTTATTCGATAAACTTTTTCGTTGGCACTTCAAAGGGATTGCTGTTGTTGAGATGATTAGAATAATCATCTCATCTGTTGCCTATGCCTGTATCTTAGTCTAAGAATTTTCCTTGAAATTTAAATAATATTCTAGAGAACCTTGAACACATTTCCATTAGCAAATACTTTTTTTATTCATGTAAACATCGACTTATTCGAAATTGTTACGAACAGAAAAACCAATTAAAGTCAAATTGACCTATTACCTGGACACCGACAGAATTTTGGTTTCCAGAAATCAAATGCAGCAATTTTATGCAGGCGATAATACTTAGAAATTCGAGGAAATTTTCTGTTGGGAATTCAAAGGGATGGCTGTTGTTGAGATCATTAGAATAATCAGGTCAGCTGTTGCTTACTATGCCGGTATTTTAGTCTAAGAATTTTCCTCAAAATTAAATATTCTAGAGAACCTTGAACAAATTTCTATTAGCACATTCTTCCCTATCTTTAATATTTTCGGATTCTTGGAAGAAATAATACTGAAACAAATGGATCTCTGTAATATTCCTTTTGCAACCTTGTTATGAAGTATAGTAAGTACTATTTTGATGTTGCTGAGATAGCAATATTGGCAAGATTCTGGTTGAAGCGACTTATCATATTGCTCAAAATCGTTGATCAGAATACCAATAATTCCAACCTTGTTATGATAGCAATATCTTTTTCCTAGCAATATTGCTATTTGCAAACAGAATCGACCTGATTATGCAAAAGAGTGTGGTAAAGCGGCGGGAAGTTTATGGAAGTTGCTACAGAACAAGCATCATCCTTACTTTAAGTCAGACTGAGATCTATCAAGAGTTTGAGTTTCACAGAGAATAAAAACTCATTGAATAGACCATATTATTAAAAGAATTCAATTTGAGTTCTTTCTCATTTAAATTCATAAGGTTCACAATTAGAAAGCAGGAGCTTAATTCAATGGTTAATTTTATATCATCGGATTTGAAAACTAAGCTTTTCTAGTAGCACTTGATAGTAGCATAACAATTGATGAAGGTATATTCAATAAACAACCAAGGAAAAGAAAACACATTCATTGGTGAAAATAATATGCATAATTTTTGCGGGTTGATAACTCGATCCTCAATCAGTAAAATGATTTAAAGACAATTATGAAATGAATGATATGCTGCTGAGTATCATGAAGTTTATACCTTGTATAAATGGGATTCTTTCTTCATTTGAACACTTATTTCAATATACATGCACTGTCCAAATAAAATACAAAAGGGACCATTTAAAAGAATCTGAGGATTTACACTTTTCTTCGAAGCTAACATCACAAACCGATTTCACGCACTTATCAATAACTAAATTATAATCTGAGAAAGAATAAATAAATTCAAGATGACAATTGCCGAATTCCCATTAATAGTGTCATGCGCTCTGATTGGTCGATTGGTGGCGTTTGTGTCGGTGGCGAGAGTATGAAATACAACCGGTTTCCCCAGTTTGGTCTGAAGATTAAGTAGGAAAACAAATGAAAATGAGCATATATATAGCACCATTGTTCTGTGCATCTTAGTCCTAACTGACTCCAAGATATGCTTTCGATCACTAATCCTTCGAAAGAACACTCTGTGATACTGGAATTCGACAGATTTCTCCAGAGCATCTTTCTATACTTTTTTGACTAGATTACTAGATTCTATGTTGTTAATGCAGAAGCACACTGATAGATTCTAATTACTACATATACTCCATTCACTTTTATAAAGAAGCCCAGTTGGCCATGGTTTAGGTCTATCATGTTTTTGTAACTAAAACCAAGGCAGGTTGGCGCTCCTGAAATATCGACAATGTCAAAATAATTCGACACGACGTTGCCAATTTCTACTCTCTTTCAATAACAAATAACAATTCAGCTCCAGCCATAATAAACTAATGAATTAACATTTCGCTTTGATTCGAAATTGAAAGTACATAAAGTGATCTGAAGAAGCAAGGACAGAGTATCAGGAAGTGCTATATAGAATTGCGCTCATTCCGATAGTAACTGATATTTTGGAAACGATTATTCATCAGAAGCTATCTTACATCGAGATGTATGTGAGTGAAAATCAAAATATTATATTTTATAAGAAATAATATTTCTTTTTTAGCTACACGTCACCACGATCAGAAAGATTTATAATGAAAAGAAAGCCAAAGAGTTTCTGGTATTACAGTTTTCTTCTATTGGTGCACCAAAAATGAAACTCACTGAAGATTTTATTTTGGAAAACTGATCTGCAGCGTACCGTTTGGAATTACCATTTTTCGATTGACACACTGCCGAGCACCCTACTCTTTTTTGTGAAGGAACATTTGGAATATAATCAAGGAAGCACAAACACAAAATCAATCGGTTGCTAATAAAAACTGGGTAAAACACAAAATTTTATGTGAACAAAAACATGTTATTGCAAAGATTCTTCATTATTCAGGGCATGTAGGATTCTCGGTATACAGTGAGGATCTGAAAAATCATAGCTTGGCGAGCCAGATCTGGTCGAAAGACTTTCCAAGTCAGGTCACAAATGTAGGTAAAACTATTTTCAATTTTCTGCTAATTTTCTATCTTCTGTTCTGTTGCAGATATGTTTTCAAGATTTTGTCAGTTTTAATCCCATAAGAAAGAAGAAATTCTGTCTTGGAAATCAAGGCCTTATGAATATGTAGCCTATTTCTCTACACTTATGCAAGGGGACACTATATTTTTTTAGGTTTATATATTTATGCTCTTGTATCATAGTTAGCAACGTATGGTGCCCTATTCATTCCCTCTTGGTTATACCGTGATGCTATATTGTTGAATGTATCAAAGAACCTGCTCTTTTTCAATAAAAATGTAAATATCTAATGATATTAGAAAGTTATATCTCCTACTTGCATATTATTGATATTTTATGTATAGAAAAATAGTTTTTTCTATTGTCTTAATGGTTTCTCAAGTTTATGACTTCAATCATTATTTGTCAGTTGATATAATAATTAAATTAGTAATTCAAGACTTGATAGGTACTTTGAATTTAATGAAAGTATATCGTAATATATCAATCTCAACAGATATAATGAGAAGGAATCACAGAAAAATCTATTTATTATTCAAAGATTGTATTGAGACTTAAGTAGGTAGGTAGTCATGTTTGAATTGAACAAATTCCTTAACGAATAATTTCAAAAGTTATATATTTCGTGGAATTGTTTCGATAGGAAGTAGTACACTGAAAATGAACTTGGTATATCCTATCTTGGCAGAACATTGAAATTTTACGTATGAAAATAACATGAATTATACAATATCTCATTCAGTTCTATTTTTTTTTAATATTTTAGGAATTACTTTTTTCTGGAAATTGAATATTATAGTTGACTTCAAAGTATGTCCATAAAACATAATTCCATACCTTGCTTTTGACTCGAATACTGAATGATAGGTAGTTTACATGGAGAATTTATCCAGATATCTTGTCATTACAACCAATGATAATAGACTGAAGCTAAGCTGCATGCATCCCAGTTTAGAAATATGTTGATTCAATCCAGTGTATGTATCATTCACCCAGATTCCCAAGAACTGTTAGTTAGTTCTTTTGAGGTTAATTGTGACACAGGTTTCGTAGTACTACCACATTTTCTTACTGGAATATTTCAAGTTGTGCAACGAGGTATTTAAATGACTTCTGTAGGCTTATTTCTTGAGAATTTAGAAAAGTAGGGAATTCGATAGGTCCGTCCATTCGTTTAGAAGTTTTACTGCCGGGTTATTCGAGTACTTTTATTTTTTTTCGAATGAACTATCGCAAAGTAACGGACTGCTCTATCCATCATTTTCCAGTAAAATTCCAAAACACTCGACTCTTGATTTCCGTACAAGAAAAAAGCATAACTGAATCTTCCAACCATGTTTATATACGTGAAGTATTAACAGAGAAAAATGTTTCTTCAACATTCGCCAGGTGTTTGGAATTATTGAATTCACATAATATTTTCTCAAATTCATTACTTTCCCAAACTAGATTCACATTTTGAAAAATACGTAATTACTACGACCACTATCCATATGTACCGTAAATCACCATGGTTAACCCGGTTACTGAAATCCTGTCCCGTAAATGTCAGATTTACAGAATTACATGTTTACGGGACAGCGATCCTGAAAGCTGGTTAACTGAAATCTGTCACCAGAACAACCGACGATTTGTATCGGTTATAGCGGTAATCTTAAGATCATAGACAAGATTCTAATAGTTATGTTATGGTTGAAGTTTGTATTCTGTGGGTTGAAGTAAATATTAACGTTTGCTGTTTGAAACTTTGAAAAAAATTGTGAAGCATGTTGTTCTTTATTCAAAGCTCACAACACAAGTCATAACCTTACAAACAAAACTGACGAAGTGGACGAATGACAAGTGACTGTGAATGAATGGTAGAAAACGTGTCCCGAAAATAAGCTGGTAACCAATAACCAGACCTGAAAATCTAGCCAACCCGAGCGGTTACTATCGGGCATATACGGTACATATCATATGTAGAGGGGACAACGTTGTGTAGTTATCTGACAGGAAAATGACTATAACCTAACATTTTCAAAGTATACACGGTGAAATCTGTCAGGATGTCATGGCCAACTGGACTACTTTATAAAAGTGAATGGAGTATAGACCTGTAGATCGTGGATATCTTTCGTATGAGGAGTTCTTGTCTGATTTTCAATGGAGTTGTGCTTCAAGACTATGACCAAATACCCAAATTTTAAAACTTATATCAATTTCGCTGTCGTAGAGCTCCAGAAAAACACCGTATTCCCGATTATCAATACAAAAACGTCGCCATTTTCATCGATAACTAAGCCGAGTCGAGACATGGGGAAATAATAAGTGGATTTTCATGAAAAATGATCAGCGCGACGACCGGAATATTTGCGAGACCCTAATTATGTCATCTGACACCTGTCAAGCGATATAAAATGGGGGGTCGCCCGACAAACAACATAATCCACTCGACCCTTTTCAAGATGGAGTCGATCGGATCGTGATGTCTGGAATGACCGTTTCGGGTTACGCGTTATTATATCATCCATCAAAAACAGATGAAACAACTTAGGTTGCTCTCTTGGTGGCCGCAGCCGCTCTACTCACCGTTGTCTAATTGCTTTTCCTTGTGCTCTTGGAAAAGACGACGTACTTCGTCTTCTTCTTCTTCGGTCCAGGTGCGAATATTTGCACTTGACCTGTGAGGGAAATATAAAATTGAATATACATTATTCTCAACTACTGCTAAGCGATACGCCCTCTGGCGATAGAAATTCGAACACTTCCAAGCTAGTAGTTTTTCGACGTGCCTGTTATTCTAACGTATTTTGCTTACTTTTCGAGTTCATTTTCGAGCTTTTGTGTTCTCCGAGTTAAAATTTTGGTATGCCGAAAGTGTTTGTAATATTCATCAATCGATTCCTTTCTTTCCGATTAAAATTTTCGATTGTTTTAATTGGAAATGGCATCCTCCCGAAATGACTATTGTTGTGTGCCTCAACTCAATGTTATTCAAGGTCAAAGAAGAAAGGATAATCTACTGCCTCAAGTCTTCATTTTTCCCAAAGCCAAATGAAAGTTAAGTTAATTTGGAAACAGCATTTGGCAGGGAACTCAATGATAGAAGAAAGGCCTAGATTTAGAAATTGAAGATTGGAAAACAGATCACGACATACATGAAAGTATGTTCACTGCATTTCTCTGAAGATGTTTATTTTCATAAAGGTAAATTACCTACAATGTATTCATTTCGAAAGAACTTCATGTTATGATGTTTTCAGGTGTGAATGAAAATAAGAGAATTTTGAAGAAATATGCTGCAGAGAAACTACCGAGCACTTCTGCAGCTACCTAATTCACATGCTACACAAAATCATATTCTAAAAGAGTGATCTGGTTGAAAACCTGACAAAAACTAGATATGCTGTTAGAGTTGATAATAGCTGAAGTTATTCATATAAATACATTAATACTTTTCATTCCTATATATAGGTAGGTTGAACCAGCTGTGACATTTTTCATTTTGTATGTGTATCTTGAGCCGCTGTAATATGAAAATGAAATCAATTATATGTCTATCTGTTTCCTTTCATTTGAAAATACGATGCAGAAGAACTAAAGCAGAAAATCTGTTTTCATTTTATTGATTCACTCATTTGTAAACAAAGAACAAGTCATATCATTTGGACTGATTCTAGATTCACCACATAATATAGCCTGCATTCAGCACTTCTTCACATACATGAGAGTCCTCAAATTACTTATTGAGGTGCCTATTTTTCCAAAAATTCAAGTGAACTTAGATATTGTTTCACCTAGCAATATACATTAAAATAACACCGAAATTATCCTCCAGGATCGATTCAAAGTACGATTTTATATCGTGAACCAAACGAAAAGTTCTTTCTCAAGAAATCTTACAAAAAATTATAATAATTTCTTTAAATATTCAAGCTTGCTTAATAAATATTCGTTCTCCACCACATTTCTGAGGTTTGTTCACATGAAACTACTAGCTTGGACAGGTTCCAAATTTATCCGTTAGGGCGCTGGCATCTTCGCAGAAGTTCCCAATAAATTATGTGAGTTTATTACTACTGGAGCTCTTTTTTTCCATGAAGCAATTCCTATCTTTGTCAGATGTCGGACGTTATCGTCTTGTGGGAACACCACATGAATCAAGTGTTTCCAAAGTCGTGACGGACGTTGAAAACTGCAAAATCGCAGATGCAGCGACCTGATGCGACAAAAGGATGAACGTTATGCACATCGATAAGTATTCGCAACTACTGCTAAGCGATACGCCCTCTGGCGAGAGATATTCGAACACTTCCAAGCTAGTAGTTTTTCGACGTGCCCGTTATTCTAACGTATTTTGCTTACTTTCAGAGTTCATTTTCGAGCTTTTGTGTTGTTCTCCGAGTTGAAATTTCGGTATACCAAAGGTCATTGTAATATTCATCAATCGATTTCTGTATTAATTCCAAATTACATCTTCCCGAAATGACTATTGTTGTGTGTCTCAACTCAATGTTATTTATGGTCTAAGAAGAGAGGATCATCTACACTGCCTCAAGTTCTAATTTTTTCGGAGGCCAAATGGAAGTAAAGTGAATTTGGAAACAGCATTTGGCAGGGAACTGGTTGGTAGAAGAAAGCCTTGGATTTTAAAGATTGGAAACCACTTCACGAAATACCTGTTCACTGCATTTCTTTGAAGAATATTATTTTCATAAAGGTAAATTACAATGTATCCATTTCAAAACAACTTCATGTTCATATGTTTTCAGGTGTACATAGAAATTAGAGAATTTTGATGAAGAATGCTGTTCCTTCAGAGAAACTACCGAGCACTTCTACAGCTACCTACTTCACATACTACACAAAATCATATTCAAAGAGAGTGATCTGATTGAAATACTGATAAAAACCAGATATACTGTTATTGTTGATAATAGCTACAGTTATTTATGTTAATATTTTTCATTTGTTTATAGGTGGTTTTAGTTGAACCAGCTGTGACATTTTTCATTTTGCTAGTATCTTGAGCTGCTATGATATGAAAATAAAATCATTATACAGGGTGATTCCGGAGGAGACCGTCAGATTTTGGTATAAGTTTACACTAGTCAAGACAGTCTCGGAACACTGTTTGGTTTATGGTTGGGGGTCTCTGTTGAGAATATACAGGGTGATTTGTCCGATTCGACCGATTTCACTTTTATTGATAACTTTGGTATGGCTTATTCGATTTCAATGAAATTTTCAGTGTAGTACAATAGCGTTGAACACATTCATTGATTTCAAATTGTTTTTCAAAATAAGCGGTTGTTATTGTGACAAATCCTGATTAATTGTGCAGGTTGAAAAAATACCCTGTACATAGCGTTTCCTAAACTACGCTATCTTTTTACGACTGTACTATAATAAGTCATTATTTGAGAGTTTCTAATTTTTTTGGCACACTTTTAGTTTTCCGAGAAAATTTTTTCAAAAAATGATAATGTCGAAATTTCGCACCAATCGATTCTACTTTTATTGATAACTTTGGTATGACTCATCCAATTTTGCGGAAATTTGCAGTGTAGAACAATCTGAATGAGTACATTAAATAATCGCAACAATCTCTCAAAATACAGTGTTGTAATCGTGATAATTTCAGAGTTTCAGATTAATTGTGCAGTTGAAAAAAAAACACCCTGTACATTGCTTTTCCAAAACTTTCTTATTCGTTGCAGATTCTACAATCATATGTTATCACCCAGAGGTTTTTGATTTCTTTGGCACACCTTCGGTTTTCCTAGAAAACATTTTTGAAGAAGAGCATTTTCGAAATTTGGCTCACAAGCAGTGAGAGTGTTCCGCACTAGGTAGGAAAGCTGTATCGTCCAAGGATGCAAAGTTGTTCGTCACTTCTAAAGTATTCTCTTCAAATTCGAAATATATTCTGATTTGAATGATTTCATACAAAATATTAGCAATTAAATATGAATTTAGAATTTGAAAAGAATATTTTAGAACTTAAGAACTACTTTGCATCCTTGGACAACACAGCTTTCCTACCTAGTGCGGAATACTCTCACTGCTTGTGAGCCAAATTTAGATCATGCTCTTCTTCAAAAATGTTTTCTAGGAAAACCGGAGGTGTGCCAAAAAAATTTAAAACCTCTGAATGATGACATATTATTGTAGAATCTTAAACGAATAAGAAACTTTCGGAAAAGCAATGTACAGAGTATTTTTTTTCAACTGCACAATTAATCTGAAATTGTGAGATTATCACAATTACAACGCTGTATTTTGAGAGACTTTCGCGATTATTGAATGTACTCGTTCAGATTGTTCTATACTGCAAATTTCATCAAAATTGAATGAGCCATACCAAAGTTATTAATGAAAGTAGAAACGATTGGAGCGAAATTTCGACATTGTCTTTTTTTGATGGAATTTTCTCCGAAAACTAGAAGTGTGCCAAAAAAATTAGAAACTCTCAAATAATGACTTATTATAGTAGAATCGTAAAGAGATAGCTTAGTTTTGGAAACGCGATGTACAGGGTGTTTTTTCAACCTGCTCAATTAACCTGGAATTATCACAATGACAACCACTTATTTTGAAAAAAACTTCGAAATTAATGAATGTCCTCATCAATATTGTACTTCGCTGAAAATTTCTCTAAAATCGAATAAGCCATACCACAGTTATCGATAAAAGTAAAATCGGCCGAATCGGACAAACCACCCTGTATATTCTCAATAGAGACCCCCAACCATAAACAAAACATTGTTTCGAGACTGTATTGACTAGTGAAAATTTATCACAAAATCTGACGGTCTCATCCGGAATCACCCTGTATATATTATATATCTATCTGTTCTATTCTCTTTTGAAATACTATGCAAATGAACTAAAGCAGAAGTGCCATCTTTCCATTTTATTGATTCTCCCGTTTGAAAACGAGAACATATAAGTCATATCATTCATACTGATTCTAGATTTACCACATAAGTGGCCTACATTCTGCACTTCATTACATTAATTAGAGTCCTTAAATTAAATTATAATTGAGGCGCCTAATTTTCCAGAAATTCAAGTAAACTTAGATTTAGGTTCATTTTGATCCACTAAGCAACAGACACAAAAATAACATGGAAATTATACCCCAGGCACGCTCTAAACCACGATTTTATATCGTGATCCAAACGAAAAGTTCCTTCTCAAGAATTCTGACACAAAATTATAATAATTTCTCTAAATATTGTAGCTGTGCTTAATAAATATTCTCCACCACATTTCTACGGTTTGTTTACATAAAATTACTAGCTTGGAAAGGTTCCAAATTGAACCGTTAGGTCGCTGGCATCTTCGCAGAAGTTCCCAATTCTGCGCTCGAAGGTAGCATTCGCAAGATGCTCCTAGGAGATGGCGCGCTGTACGTTGTTATACTGCAGTATTCCATCTGACAAGTTATAGGTATCTGCATTCCTATTCTACGGTTCATCCAAGGTGAGATGGTCTGACGATCAGTAAAAACTGTGAAACAGCTGTAACCTTGTATCCTTGGATGCCGCTTCTTCGGTGTAGATGTTTTGGATTTGATTGGATCATTAGTTCCGATCAAAGTGGAATGTCTGTTGATTAATCGACCTTGTTGTTATGTTAGTTTATTACTCTTTTCGTTTTGAAGCAAATTGCAGAAAACTTTGATATATCTACGTTTCTAGGAGTCAAACCAAAACAGAGTAGAAGGTATGTTGGTTGTTGATATGGGCGGTGTTGCCGAGAGTAAGATAATTTATTCTGTAAAAATCTGCTTGACCGAGAACTTACTTTTCTTGATAACTTCCATATCCATGCTCGATATCGTATGCATCCCTAGATGATTTCCAAAAGAGTGCTTCCATGAAGAGCTTCTTGTTGGTCTCTGCCACTTTGAAGAACTGTCGAAGTATGTAAGTGACGAATTTCACGAGTTCCTGAAACAAATTCTGATATAACAGAAGGATATGACTTCGACAAGATTTAGAGCCATATCGACTTAGTGGGAACATTGGTTGACTCCATTTTCATGAAACGGTGAAGGGAGGAAATTTCGATTTTTTTGAGCAAAATGGGGTAATTGCCGGGTCCTGAACAATAATATTTTGAAAATAAGGTAGATATTCGGAACTCTCCATCACAACACTCCACCATTTCTCAAGGAAATATTCAACTCGAAACCTGAATCACTTAGTATAAAGGGTTTTCCAATAAGAGGTGTTATTCTGAATAGCCCGCTATTTCGGTAGATGTCACTTTTGAAGCTGTATTTTTTGACATTTGACAAGTAGAAACTAAGCCATTAATAAAAATGAAACGATACACGCTTCAACAACGCATTGAAATTATTAAAATTCACTACAAAATTTTCGAAAAGCACTGCCGTGAAGGCAGCAACTTTTGCGCGCATGTTCAATGTAGATGACCGCTTCAGCAACGAATTTGAACATGCACGCAAAAGTTGCTGCCTTCATGGCAGTGCATTTTGAAATTTTTTACTGATAAATTACTGGATTTCAATTCGATCAAATCTGTATTTTTGGAAATATTGGAATAAAAAAATTTTGAATGGGTATATCTACGGAATCATTTGACGGATTTTACCCATTCACGAATTCGAACTTCGTAATTAAGCCCCAAACCTACTCTACAAATATCGGGAGATTCCAAGCCGTTTCTTCCGGAAGTTATTGTGTTTACGGTCAGCCTAACGGCCTACTACGTAAACACAATAACTTCCGAAAGAAAAAACTTAGAAACTCGATATTTGTAGAGAAGATTTGGACCTTAATTACGAAGGCCGAATTCGTGAATGGGTAAAATCCACCCAATGATTCCGTAGATATACCCAATCAAAATTTTATTTTTCCAATATTTCCAAAAATACAGATCAGATCGAATTGAAATCCAATACTTCATCGAAAAATAACAGTTCGAAGTTTCATAAAGAATTTAATGAGGATGATATGATAAGAAAATCATAGAATTTTTTTTTTTATTGTTCTAATGACACGATTATCACGAAATTTCGACTAAAGTTGTCTTTCAGCATCTCAAAACTAACTGTGAAGTTTTATCAGGACTAAATCAGTATTTCTCGAGTTATACCGAAAAAATCAACGATATCGAGAAGAAAACCTCGAAATTTGACATATTTTTTCTCGATATCTCCAAAACTTATGATCGTATCAGACTGAAATTTGGTACACTGCTGTGAAATATGAAGCTCAAAGTGAAAGTGTAATTTTGCTTTGGATACATCTTATCCAAAACGGAAAAAAAAATTTTTTGGTAAAAAATTTCGAAATATTTTTTTTTTAAACTTTACTGACAATATGATCCTGACGAAATTGGCTTAAAGTTGCGCGTCGTTATACTCCACCTAACTGCCAAGTTTGAATCCAATCGTTCAAGTAGTTTCTGAAATGAAAAATAAATGACTTCAAAACTTCAAATGCCTATAACTCCGAAACTATTCGACCGATTTGGCCCATTAACGAACTTAACCGCGGCATTTTGATGCGCATTCTATCCTGAAAGTTTCAAGTTGCTAGCTTGCTTCTGTCGCTAGTTATTGTGTCTACGGCCGGCCGGCCGAACAGAATCGATTTTGACACCGGATTCGTCATCAGTGAGTCCAACCTAGTCGATTGAGACCATTTTCGGCTCAATCATCCAAAATTACAGACAATTGGACAAAACGATAGCATGCTGTTCCCCTAATAAGAACATGCGCGTAAAAATAGTGAAAATTTGGCAGAGACGGTTCGTAAAACTCGAACATTTTTGGGTCGTAGTGAAATACCTTGTCGGACAGCAATAAAGAAATTGGTGGAAAAATTCGAGCTGTTGGGACAAGTTAGTGATGTGAAGAATAAAACCCGAGCACGTCGCTCAAGAACAGCCGAGAATATCGCTGCTGTAGCCGAAAGTGTTGAAGAAAACCCAAGTTTGTCCATTCCTCGTCGTTCTTTGGAATTAGGCATTCCACAAACGTCATTACACCGTATTTTGCATAAAGATGTGGGTCTTAAGGCTTATAAAGTTCAGTTAACACAAGAACTCAAGCCGGTCGATCATCTACAACGTCGTGTCTGATTGGGTCGTTGAAATGCATGAAAATGATCCGGAATTCAATGGAAAAATCATCTTGAGTGATGAGTCCCATTTACACCTCGGTGGCTTCGTCAACAAGCAAAATTGTCGCATCTGGGACTCGGAAAACCCGAGAGTTATTGTTGAAAAACCTCTCCATCCTCAACGTGTGACTGTTTGGTGCGGTTTATGGTCCGGCGGGGTCATTGGACCTTACTTTTTCGAAAATGAGGCTGGAGCAACAGTAACGGTGAATGGATTCGGCTATCGAGAGATGATTAATGATTTTTTATGACCGTAATTGGATGGTATTGATCTGGACAACGTTTACTTTCAACAAGACGGCGCTACGTGCCACACGAGCAACGAAACCATTGATCTTTTGTGGAAAAGTTTTCGGACCGTGTTATCTCTCGAAGAGGTGATCACAATTGGCCACCGAGATCTTGTGATTTAACACCTTGCGACTTCTTCCTTTTGGGCCAAGTGAAAGAGAAGGTCTACGCCAATAGCCCAGCGTCGATTCAAGACCTCAAAGATGGAATTCGTGAGGCTATCGAGGACATAGGACAGCCACTTTGCGATTTGGTTATGGAAAATTTCATTAAAAGGATATGGTCCTGTAAGCGTGGTCGTGGTGGTCATTTGCCTGATGTTATTTTCCACTATTAACGGCATAGCTTCTTCTTTATAATGAAATAAACATTCGATCATTTATATTGAAAAATGGCATTTTTCTTTGAATATCAAAATAACACCTCTTATTGGAAAACCCTTTAGAATAAGAGTTTAAAGTAGTCATGAAATCGATAAAAATATCGTATGTTTGCAGTAAATCAATCAAAGAAATTAAGACATTTTAATGCATTATCCCGATACTATGAATTACAATCTCGACTACTGGTTGTATACCTTATTCTCTGGCAATTCCTTGAGGTCCAAAATCTTCTTGAACGTCATAAACATGGAAACTTGGAACATCATAGCGTACATCTTGCAATCGAAAGCGATTCTGTGCATCAGTTTTATGATGCAATGATTGGTGTTCACCGAATTTTCCTCAAATCTAGCCAGAGCTAAGGCTGTAGCCCTTACGATCTTAGGGTGAGCCAATCTGCGAAACGACATCTGATAAGTAAGGCGAGTTATGTTATTTTTTGGTGATTCTTAATTGTGAACAATAAAGATGATGAACATTATGTGATGAATTTTTACTGACCTTTTTGTGAAGTCCTCAAATTTGAGATCACCTTCTGAGAAGTTGATACCTTCATCTTCTTCATCTTCCTCTGAAATGTTTCCACCAAGTAAAATCGCGAAGAGATAAAAGAGAATAATTGAAAACTGACACAAGTTCAAGTAACGAGGTAAGAACAATGAAATAAGTCATCAATCGATGTGGTGATAACTTCTGTTTTTTTTTTGTTTTGATGCTAGAGATTAGAGACGGAATTATCTGGGATATTGAACCCTATATGCTATTTTTAATTTCATTGATCTAACTGAAGAATAAAGGAAATGAATTAGAGCCACCCACCTTCATCATTCTCGTCATAAATTGGTTGTGGTTGAACTACCATCTCATCATTTTCTGAAAGAAAAAAATATATATGTACAAAAAAGTATAAGACGTGAACTTTAATTGCATTCATTCATCATGTGAATTCTAGAGTACAAAGATCAAGGGGAAATGATTTTCTATTACTTTCGAAGTAGAAGAAACCAACATAGCAGTATGCCGATCAACTCACTTCGACTTAGTGATACCTCGGTGGTTCAAAGAATTTAATCGTGGTCAATGGGGGTTTTTCCTTCAAACGAAAATGCAGTAATTTTCATGAAAAACCTTCAGAATATCACATTTCAAACATTAAATTTCAATATTATATTTTTAAAGAAATGTTTGATCACCTAAAACTGAAAAATAAAAATGGGGATTTGCATTTGAAGGGATTCGTCCTGAGTGCACGATATGTGTTACTTTGCTTAGGAAAACAGAGAAAGCTATACTTCGATCTGGTTAGAGCAGAAGACAACGACCAAGGAATAGAAAAAGAAGAGCACAGACTGTCATACTGTCATATTACTGACAAATCGCAAACAGAAATTGTTCGGTTATATTGACAAAGAACACGTGTGTATCACAGAATAGGAATAAATATTTCATTATTTTATGGCAGAAAAAGACATTCTACTAAACACCGTTGTCACTTCGTGCATGCCTGGCAAATCGCAAACCCCAATTTTGAAACCTGATTTTGAATACTTTCTGAAGGTAATTTGGGAAAATGATCAATCAAACCCATAATAATTATGTTCAAATTTGCATTTGCAGTAATAACCCAAATTCAGGAAAAACCCCCATTCACCACAAGAACAATGTCGTTAAGGTCGCCCAAATTATCCCAAGAATAGTCAGACCCAACAGAAGTTGTTTGCACATGGAACAACCCGATAAAAATAGTTTCCGTTACAGTAACTTAGAATGTTCAATTCTGAATGATACACAAGCATTTATAACCAGCAGATGAAAAATGATTGTGGTGATCAGCAGTATTACAACCAGAAAGAATTACTTCGTGAATGTAGTCTTACAATGCGGATGAAACGAAAACATCTTCAGACAATTTTATCAACAAAGAAATAAATTTTTGATGACCCCGTAGCTGAATTCACTCCTGTAAACGTCCAGGCATCGACAAAATGAGATGGCCGATGTTTGTTTGCGAAAAATCGTTCCAAGCAACTTGAACTTGAACAGTTTCTACGTCATCTTATCCCTCACATGTTCAATGGGATTTAAATCCTGTAAACGAGGTGGCCACGACAAGACGTTATCGTCAGCTTCTTGGAGGAAGTCCGTAGTTCGACGAACAATATGGAGGAGTCGTTGTCTTGCTATGAAGGAGATCTGGACGACCATTTAGAGAAAGCAGTACAGTGGTTTATAGATTATCGTTATAATGACTCTTAGGTGTCAAACTACCTCGAATGAACAGAAGTGGTGAGCAGCAACAAAACACAGAGCCTCAATGACAATGATCTCAACAGTCGTGTGTGAATGCCTGTCAACATCAAACACAATATGACGTCGCTCTCCACGACAGCGTCTTTCTGACCATCGTGCATACCATACAGAATCGCGATTCGTCAGTGGAAACGGTATGGTGCCATTCAGCATCCCACTGTTGCCGTTTTCTGAACCAGTTAAAACGTTAACGACAGTGGTCCCCAGTTAAAGGCAACACTAATCGTGGCCAGTATGGGAGGAGTCCAAAGTCTTGATTACGGCGATATATTGTACGTATAATAACGGGACTACGTTCTCTTCCAAACCAATGATCATCTGAAACACAAACTAACAAAGTGATGGGCAACACCTCTACCCCCGTGAAAATCATTACCATGATTATAATATTAACGTCTTTGAACTCGAGGCATTTTGTTACGCTTGATTATGTCTTAACACGAGTCGACTGCCGGGCAATGGCCCAATAAATGAAAAATTCAGGTTTGATGAACGTCGTTCTTCACAAACGAAAAGGCGGAAATCAACCAAAACATATTCACCGAAGAAGCGGCGTCCAAGGAGTATGGTTACAGCTGTTTCACAGTTTTTACCGATCGTCAGACTAACTTACCTTGGATGAACCGCACAATAGAAATCTAGATACTTATCAATAGTCAGATGGAATACTGCAGTACGTACAGAGCGTCATCTCCCATGAGCATCTTGCACGTCACGTAGATATACTGTAGTTTTCCATCTGACAGGTGATAAGTATCTAGATTCCTATTATACGGTTTATCCATTTATTATTATTATTGAGTAAGTTGGTCTGAAGATCAGTAAAATTGTGAAACAGCTATAACCATTCTCCTTGGACGGATAGTCATTCTGTTGATAAAAATTACGGAAAAGCTAAGACGTGAAATCAGCAGCTTTTGCGCGCATGTTCAGACACAAATGCACCTTTACTTAAAGATATGAAGATTTGGTGATCTCCTCGACATAATATTATCCTCACGAAATGTTGCACGAACTTTTAAGCTGAGATTTTCGGATCAAGAACTGGATTTCAATTTGATTGAATCTGTATTTTTGAAAATATTGGGAAAATCAATTTTTGTCTGGGTATATCTGGGGAATCATTGGGTGGATATCATCCATTCATGAATTCGGCCTTCGGCAAACTGCGTAAATACAATAACTTCCGAAAGAAACAACTTAGAAACTCGATATTTGTAGAGAAGGTTTGGACCTTAATTACGAAGACCGAATTCGTGAATGGGTTAAATCCACCCAATTATTCCGCAGATATACCCATTCAAAATTTCATTTTCCCAATATTTCCAAAAATACAGATCAGATCGAATTGAAATCCAGTACTCCATCGAAAAATTACAACTCGAAGGTACATACAAGATTTAATGAGGATGATATGATAAGAAAATCACAGATTTTTATTTTTTTTGAATTGTTCTAATGACACGATCATCACGAAATTTCGCATTAAGTTGTCTTTCAGCATCTTCAAGCTATTTGTGAAGTTTTATCGGGATTGAATCAGGATTTCTCGAGTTATACCGAAAAAAACAACGATATCGAGAGGAATACCTCGAAATTTGACATATTTTTTTCCGATATCTACAAAACTTATGATCGTATCGGACTGAAATTCGGTACACTGCTGTGAAATATGAAGCTCAAAGTGTGAGTGGAATTTTTTTTTGAATATGATGAATGGTTTCCGAAAAAAAAATGTTTTGGTGAAAAATTTCGAAAAAAAATTTTTTCGAAATTTACTGACGGAATTTGGCTCAAAATTGCGCGTCCTTATACTCCACCTAACTGCCAAGTTTGAATCCAATCGCTTGAGTAGTTTCTGAAATGAAATATGAATAACTTCAAAATTTCAAATGCCTATAACTCCGGAACTATTCAACCGATTTGGCCCATTAACGAACTTAACCGCGGCATTCTGATGCTTAACCTACCTTGAAAGTTTCAAGTCGCTAGCTTGCTCCGTTCGTTTATTGTGTTCTCGGCCAGACAGAATCGATTTTGACACCGGATTCGTCATCAGTGAGTCCAACCTAGTCGATTGAGACCATTTTCTGCTCAATCATCGAAAATTACAGACATTTGTACAAAACGATAGCACGCTGTTCCCCTAGAACATGCGCGCAAAAAGTAGTAGCATACTCGAGCTGAATAACTCTTTGGAAATATGACCGTTTGACAAAAAACATCTGTACAGGAGGTATTATACTCTGTTCCCCCAAAACTCACGTTCTGCACCCTACCCTGAGCTACCTTAATCCTACGCTACCAATTTGTATGCCTATCTCACATTTTAATCTTCAACTTCACGGTTACTTTTATCCAACATAATCCGAAAGACCTGACATGGATTACGTCGTCCCAAATTTCGCGAGGGACAAACTTCGCCTGCCATTCATTACTGTCAGCTTACCAAAAAAAGAACAAGTCTGCCAGAGATCAGAAAAAGAATGATAAAAACCCTCACGTAGCAATAACTCATTATTATACCATCAAAGTCGTTTTAATATAACAAAAATAAGGGTCGGAGAGACTGCTAACGAGAATAACAAAACATCCCAGAGGAAAAAATGAATCCCGAATTAATAGGAATGAAAAATGGCGGCTGAAACGTTCCGATTGCTTCTGTTATAAGACTATACACAATTCCATCATCACTCATTCCATAAAAATCCCAATTTTAATCAAATCGATGAATGAATTATATGAAATCACTGTAAAGTCTTTTATTAACCTCTTTGAGTTCTCTGGATAGACTGGACACAGAAAAGATTTGCATCTATCTGTAGTCTGTGGTCTAAACGAATGTTGGTCAAGGTTGATTCAAGGCCTTCACTAGCTCAGGATGGATCCACAAATGTGGTGAAATTTATAATATGAATAAACAAAAATTTTATAGGGACACTATATGCTGTCGTTTAGTTTTTGGAGTTACAAAGGTTGCATTTGTCGAAGAAAGATGAAGATGTGGAAGTGAGGGAAATATTCTATGCACAAGCATGTAACAAGCTTGACAACACTGTCATGTCGATCACGTTCAGAGACATGTATTGTTGGTGTATACACTTGGTAAGATCTTGACATAAAGGGTTTTCCTATAAGAGGTGCTATTTTGATATTCAAAGAAAAATGCCATTTTTCAATATAAATGATCGGATGTTTACTTTATTATAAAGAAGAAGCTATGACGTCAATAGTGGAAAATAACATCAGGCAAATGACCACCACGACCACGCTTACAGGACCATATCCTTTTAATGAAATTTTCCATAACCAAATCGCAAAGTGGCTGCCCTATGTCCTCGATAGCCTCAAGAATTCCATCTTTGAGGTCTTCAATCGACGCTGGGCTATTGGTGTAGACCTACTCTTTAACGTGGCCCCAAAGGAAGAAGTCGCAAGGTGTTAAATCACAAGATCTCGCTGGCCAATTGTGATCACCTCTTCGAGAGATAACAAGGTCCGGAAACTTTTCCCGCAAAAGATCAATGGTTTCGTTGCTTGTGTGGCACGTAGCGCCGTCTTGTTGAAAGTAAACGTTGTCCAGATCAATACCATCCAATTCCGGCCATAAAAAAATCATTAATCATCTCTCGATAGCGCAATCCATTCACCGTTACTGTTGCTTCAGCCTCATTTTCGAAAAAGTAAGGTCCAATGACTCCGCCGGACCATAAATCGCACCAAACAGTCACACGTTGAGGATAGAGAGGCTTTTCAACAATAACTCTAATTCCGACTTTGAACTCGGAATTATACTAATTCCGCCTTTGAACTCGGAATTATACTAATTCCGAGTTTGAAGTCGGAATTATAGACTAATTCCGACTTCAAACTCGGAATTATAGTCTATAATTCCGAGTTCAAAGTCAGAATTAGTCTATAATTCCGAGTTTAAAGTCGGAATTAGTCTATAATTCCGACTTCAAACTCGGAATTAGTATAATTCCGAGTTCAAAGTCGGAATTATGTATAATTCCGAGTTTGAAGTCGGAATTAGTCTTTAATTCCGAGTTCAAAGTCGGAATTAGTATAATTCCGAGATTAAAGTCGGAATTAGGTGGAAAAATTTTTGTCGACAAAGAGTGGCCCTTCTACGCCTTCGTATCCTTCCTATGCGATGCAGGTTGAAATTTTGGAAACATACCTGAAAACAAAAAAGGAGACGAAAAAACTAATATGAACTAGTAAATGATTTAGTACTCATTAAATTAATTTGAAGTTCGCAATCCATCTCAAAAAAGAATCAGACACCGAATGAATTGTCTCGAAACCATCGTCAAATTTATATATTGGACAAGTATTAACTAAATGTTCTATTGTTTCCTTTTCTTCTTCGCATTTGCATGTTGGACTTTCGACCGAATTCCATTTGAAGAGGAAACTATTACAGCGACCATGACCGGTTCTGAGTCGATTCAAAATGCACCAAATTTTTCTAGGAAGATTGAAACCATGAACTATTTCTGAAGGATCGCTGATCAAACCTTTGTTAAAAACATTACACGAATTCCATTCCAAACGCCAAACTTCTTTGTCACTTTTATTGGTGTAAAGAAAATCGTTGATCCATAAAGGTTTACGAGATTTCAATCTAGCAATTTTAGAATCCGGAATATAAGACATGATTGGGAATAAATTCGGAAAGGAACGATATTTATCCCAAGACTTTATCACTGCAACCTGTCTATGAATATGGGGCGTTACAATATTTGAGAGAACTGGTAACCACTGTAAAGGTGTAGATCTTCTGGTCCCACTAATAATTCTCATAGCAACATTAAGCTGTACATCTATTTTACTAACATGAGCGCTATTAAACCAAACCGAACAACAATATTCAGCAGCAGAAA
Organism: Myrrha octodecimguttata; assembly: GCA_958510865.1. NCBI lineage: Eukaryota > Metazoa > Arthropoda > Insecta > Coleoptera > Coccinellidae > Myrrha > Myrrha octodecimguttata. Next base: position 53,489,030 of record OY294061.1, on the reverse strand, counting down.
AAAACCAAAGCCAAAGCTGCGGTACGAAGAGTAGTAGGGTCAGCCCCCCATGAAGAACCATCTAGTTTTTGAAGAATATTATTCCTAGATTTCAACTTCATGCGTAAGTTTTCCAAATGGGCCTTGAAATTTAAAGAAGTATCTAATTTCACTCCAAGATATTTAGGAGTGAAATTATGTTTTAGAACGGCATTATTAAAAGTAACATTCAAAGTTTTAAACTTATGTTGATTATTCAAATGAAAACAAGAAACTTCTGTTTTATCAGAATTCGGACATAAACGCCACTCAACAAAATAATTCTTCAAAATTTTTAAATCAGTATTTAGAGTGTTTTCAATGACTTTGAAATCAGAGTGAGGAAAAGCCAGAGCAATATCATCTGCATAAATGTCTGAAGAAGTTGCTGGAATATCACATAAATATAAATTAAATAGAAGGGGAGCTAAAACTGATCCTTGTGGGAGTCCATAATTCAAAGTAATAACTCATTATTAAACATCAGAGCCGTTTTAATATAACAAGAACAAGAATCGTGGTGACTGGAAACGAGAACGACAAAATTTCCCAGATGAAAAAAATGAATCCCGAATTAATATGAATTTATCTCCGTTCCTCCTTCCTCTCTGGGGGGACGGCTTACAGTTGGAAAAAATTAAGGCAGTCGTTTTTTCACCCCACCGTCTGTCTAGTTCTGTATCTGTGTGGTTTTAAAACGATTTGGCCCCAGTAGAAAAGTCCGCAGTCGATGGAACGAAAAGATCTTAATAGTCATTAAGAGGAGAGATGGGGCTACTGTTAATGGTTTTCTAGAGGGGAGAAGTTTTTCTTGGGGGAGGGGAACTACTGAGATTTGTGGTTGAAGCAATAACAACTCGGATCGTTGGTTGCATTTGCAGGGGGAAACTGAGATGCTTATTATATACAGAGCGAAGTAACTTAACTTATTTTTCCAATTTTCACACCATTTCAGTTTTTATTTTCTCGAAAATTTTGAAAATACAGGTTGAGCCTTTAAGTATGTTCATTGAATTTAACCATAGATTCCTCTGATCAAATGAGATACTTTATCCATTTGCCACTTTTCCAGATTCGGCTCAGGTAAAAAGTTATAAGCATTCAAATATTTCTCAATATAATAATACACTCATGCGCTTTGTTTGCAAGTTCACTACAGATATCAGATATCTCTTACGGTGATTTCTTTTGGAAAATAATCAATCCAAGGTTTGGAATTAAAAGAAACGAGATTGAGAAAACTAGTTAATTCACCTAATTCTTATGATTTAGTGCTTTATGCGATATTATCGCAAGGAAAACATTTCACTACACTGGACTTGAAACTTTGATCTTCAACTCGATGTTCATGCAATTTTCAATTTCTTTCCACTATAAGATTATATACAATTCCATCCTCGCCCATTCTAATATTGAAAACTCCATAATTATACTTTTTTTACGAAACTTATACATGAATTATATGAAATCAATCAATTAACCTAAAAATATTCTCCAGAATGTTAGACTTATAATAATAACATGTTATTCTATGTCTATGAATGTGATGGTTAGGTCTGTGGTATGGTCACGAAATAGCATATACCTAATATTAGTTCTATGCGGAATGGATGAATATTTATACGTATTCTATGGTCCGGATAAACGTGAACCCAGCTTAACTTAAAGGCCTATTACACAAACCAATCTCCAGGGGCCGGTAGGCAGGGACCGGGTAGTGTAATAAGGAACCGGCAGCTAGGTTCCTGATCTAGGGCGATTGAGTAGGCCCAATCTGCCGGACCCGGCATACCGTGCAGTGTAATAAGCGCTAGGGAGTTAGGGAGCTCAGTCGCATAGCAACGCAGAGAGCGTACAATACAAATAAACGTGTCATAAGCCTGAATGCGTTATTCTGTGAGATGCCGTACGCAAGAGAAAAAGCAATCTTACTTAATATAGTAGAAATATACAGGGAAATGCAGTATCTGTGGAAGAAAGACCACAAAGACTATGTCAATGAGGACTTGAGGAATGATGGCTATAAGGTGCTCTTAGAAATCTAAGAAAATATATAAAAACTTCGATGAAACGACAACATTCAAGGTTATAATGTTCGATAAGAGAGGTTGAGATATCAGAGAACTAAATCTCAAATCTTGATAAGAGTCTTCAGTGGCTAGAAATCTCAATGTGACAACCTGTCTTTGTTGTGGACTTAAGCTTTCTCTCAAAATGGTTTCATCTTTTTCATTAACGAAGCTACTAAATTAAGTAGCTCTTCAAATTGGTCTGTTCCTAGTCTCAAGTAGTTCCGTGAATCTGTTTGGTCTAAACAACGAAGTATTTGCATATTTGAGAGTTTTTCTCTGAGGAGCAAATATTTTTCTACCCATATTCCCCTCTCCTTCCGTTTGGTGGATTTCGAGGTACTGACCGCCAAACTCACCACTAATGTAACTTTTTGTCTTTTCGATAATTTCGGGGATATAACGAGTGGATATTTGTAAAGATCCCTACGTTGACGTTCAGATGACAGAAGTAAGACCGGTATCTAGGGTAGTGTAATAGGCGACACCCAACCCGGCAAACCGGGCACCCAGCATACCGGGACCTAGAGATTGGATAGTGTAATGGGCCTTTCACTTCGTTCACTAGATCAGGGGCGGATCCATAAATATAAGGTGATTTTTCGAATTTCTATCCGATTTTATAATATTCAACGTTGAATATCTGCCAAACGGTCCGTTTAAGGAGAAATTATAAGGAATGATCAAATATTATAAAATGATTGAAGATGACATGAAATGAACTTTATCTAAATTCCTCATGCTAATTTCGTATAGTTTTATGAATCTGTGGGTCTATAACTCGGAAACTGTTTGTAGTAGGATGAAAGTGACCAATGAAGAATATGTGTCATAGTTATAGAAAACTCCACACCAAAATTCATCTTATTCGGAGATACCATAACAAAGCTACAAAAAAAAAACTTGTTTTTTTTGGAAATTTAAATACCCTGTTTCTTTTTGCTTGAGCCGAATCTGAAGAAATGATGAATGAAAAAAGTGTTTTATTTGATGGGAGAAATCTATGGGTAAAATTAATGTACAACTTGAAGACTCACCCTGTATAGTGACAACATTGCGAATTCATACAATTTTTTCAACTATTTGCACCAAAATAGATTAAAAAAAAGAACTCTGGTCTCCAAAAGTCACACGAATTTAATTATGGTACTTCGAGACGGATCCATTATTATATTAACACAAGCTTCAAGAAGAATGGTAACAACAAGAAAAATCTAGAAAAGCACGGCCGTGAAGGCTTCAGCTTTTGCGCGCATGTTCAATGTAGATGACCGCTTCGGCAACGAATTTCCACTTGCGCGCGAAAGCTGCTGCCATCACGGCATTGCTTTTCTAATTTTTTTTCGATGAATTACTGAATTTCAATTCGTTCTAGTCTGAATTTTTGGAAATATTGAAAAAATGAAATTTTGGATGGGTATATCTACGGAATCATTGGGCGGATTTTACACATTAACGAATTCGACCTTCGTAATTAAGCCAGGCCGACCGTAAACACAATAACTTCCGGAAGAAACAACTCGGAAACTCGATATTTGTAGAGAAGGCTTGTAGCTTAATTACGAAAGCCGAATTCGTGAATGGGTAAAATCCACCCATGATTCCGCAGATATTCCCATTCAAAATTTTATTTTCCCAATATTTCCAAAAATACAGATCAGATCAAATTGAAATCCGGTACTTCATCGGAAAATTATAGTTCGAAGGTTCATACAGAATTTAATGAGGATGAAATTTTTTTTTTCAAATTGTTCTGATGACACGATCATCACGAAATTTTGCATAAAGTTGTCTTTCAGCATCTCCAAACTAGCTGTGAAGTTTTATCAGGATTGAATGAGTATTTCTCGAGTTATACCGAAAAAAGCAACGATATCGAGAAGAAAACCTCGAAATTTGACATATTTTTTCCCGATATTTCCAAAACTAATGATCGTCTCGAACTGAAATTTGATACACTGCTGTGAAATATGAAGCTCAAAGTCCGGGTGGAATTTTTTTCTGGATATTATAAACGGTTTTCGAAAAAAAAAAATTTTTCGAAAAAAATTTCGAAAAATTTTTTTTTTTAAACTTACTGATGGTATGATCCCGACAAAATTTGGCTCAAAGTTGCGCGTTATTAAACTCCACCAAATTGTCAAGTTTGAATTCAATCGCTCGAGTAGTTTCTGAAATAAAAAATAAATAACACAAATTTCACAGTGGCTATAACTCCGAAACTATTCGATCGATTTGGCCCATTAACGAACCGCGGCATTCCAATGCGCGACCTACCCTGGAAGCTTCAAGTTGCTAGCTTACTCAGTTCGACAGTTATCGTGTCGGCCGGCCGGCCGGACAGAATCGATTTTGACACCGGATTCGTCATCAGTGAGTCAATTCTAGGCGTTTGAGACCATTTTCGGCTCAATCATCGAAAATTACAGACATTCGGACAAAACGATAGCACGCTGTTTGCCTAGAACATGCGCACAAAAAGAGAAGATCGGATTTTTTCATACAAACTCGACTCAAATTCGACGAATAAATCTAAAGACGAATCGTCTCGACAAACAACCAAAAACAACACTGGTTTGTTCCTCTCGAACCTCACGCAATTATTTACAGATTTCTGCAAATCGTCCGCAGCGCCACCGCCGTTTCGACAAAGTACCCAACCGCCCCGAGGTGGGCGGCAATCCATTTTTCGCCCGGCGGGACCTCATTATTATCCACGATCCGCCATCAATTCTTCCGCGAAGGCCCGCTTTGTTTCGGACAAGTGTATTACGGGACTAATGAGTGCCACCCCGCGGAGATTTCGCGAAGATTGCGTTCGCGAGCAGCTTTGAAAAAACGACCGACGAAATTGAGCGGAAGCGTAAGACGATTAACGGTACATCTTCGTAGGGTGGGTTCTCGGCAGGGGGCGCCAGTGCGGGGTTGATGAACTCATTAAAAAAACAGGTGGCAGCTCTTTGTTTCGTTGCCGTTTCGTCATTATGGTCGTTAGGAAGGGAGCTTCAACAATATGTTTCGATTTTTATGGAGGAGAGACACGGTTTTCTGTCTTCACTGAATGTGGCTTCAGATTGGGAAATAATGCCACCGCGAGAATATTTCGAATAAACTTGCAGGAAAAAGTTTTTTTCGAAGTTTATCGGTTTTACCGATCATCAGAATCGCCTCAGAAACGTTAGAAAGGATTCCAGATATTTATTACCTGTTGGATAACTTGTCTGTAGTATAAATATAATACAGCGCTATCTGAGGAGCATCTTCCGAACTCGCAGAGTGCAGAAACCTTCGTATGGCCTTGGGACGATTGTTTGCTAAGCTCAGATCAAGGTGAAATATTTGCTGATTCTTCCGAAAGTATTCGTTTTTGTGCTATGTTAGTTTATATTGGTTTAGCAGCGCTCATGTTAGTAAAATTGATGCGCAGATTAATGTTGCAACGAGAATTATTAGTGGGATCATAAGATCTACACCTCTACAGTCTTAACATGTTCTTTCAAGTATTATACCGCTCCATATTCGTAGACAGGTTGCAGTGATAAAGTCTTGGGATAAATATCATTCCTCTCCGAATTTATTCCCAATATCTTATATTCCGAATTCTAAAATTGCCAGATTGAAACCTCGTAAACCTCTATGATTAACGATTTTCTTGACTCCAATAAAAGTGACGAAAAAATTGGTATTCAGAATGGAATTTGTGTCATGTTTACAACAAAGGTTTGATCAGCGATCTTTCAGAAGAAGTTTCAATATTTCCTTTCAATATAAATGATCGGATGTTTATTTCATTATAAAGAAGAATCTATGCCGTTAATAGTGGAAAATAACATCAGGCAAATGACCACCACGACCACGCTTACAGGACCATATCCTTTTAATGAAATTTTCCATAACCAAATCGCAAAGTGGCTACCCCATGTCCTCGATAGCCTCACGAATTCCATCTTTGAGGTCTTGAATCGACGTTGGGCTATTGGCGTAGACCTTCTCCTTCATGTGGCCTCAAAGGAAGAAGTCGAAATGGGCCTCATCACTAAAGATGATTTTTCGATGGAATTCCGGATTATTTTCATGCATTTCCCAATCAGCAAAGACACGACGTAGTTGATGATCGGCCGGCTTGAGTTCTTGTGTTAACTGAACATTGTAAGCCTTGAGACCCAAATCTTTATACAAAATACGGTGTAATGACGTTTGTGGAATGCCTAATTCCAAAGAACGACGAGAAATGGACCAACCTGGGTTTTCTTCAATGCTTTCGGCTACAGCAGCAATATTCTCGGCTGTTCTTGAGCGACGTGCACGGGTTTCATTCTTTACATCACTAACTTGTACCAACAGCTCGAATTTTTTTACCAATTTCTTTATTGCGGTCCGACAAGTTACTTCACGACGACCCAAAAATGTTCGAGTTTTACGAACCGTCTCTGCCAAATTTTCACCATTTTTATAGTGAATTTTAAAAATTTAAATGCGTTGTTGAAGCGTGTATCGTTCCATTTTTATTAATGGCGTAGTTTCTACTTGTCAAATGTCAAAAAATGACAGCTTCAAAAGTGACATCTACCGAAATAGCGGGCTATTCAAAATATCACCTTTTATTGGAAAACCCTTTAGTTACCTCATCAAATGGAACTGAATATGTGAATATTATTCGTCAATAAAACTTCACATTTTGAAATACATTTGGGGTTGAAATGGTCAACCCATAATATATTTTTTCTTACAACTTTTGGTTGGCTGTTGTTCAAGAAAATGCTTTTTAACATGAGTTATGTATTTCTCGTGAATGCTTTCGTTTTCGAAAATACTTGTAGCGATGAAAAAGTTAGTGAAGGAATTGGGCTTTCAAGCCATAATTTTTCTGAAGGAAAATTGCTATACAGAAAAAGTTGTAAGAAAAAATATCTTAGGGTTTGACTATTTCAACCCTTTATGCTTAGGGGTTGAAAAAATTAAAAAAATATGTAGTTTTATTGACGAATAATATTCACCAAGTTTCTTGTCTTAAGCTTAATATACAGGAAAAAGAATCTAGAAAAGCACTGCCGTGAAGGCAGCAGCTTTTGCGCGCATGTTCCATGTAGTTGACCGCTTCGCCAATGAATTTGAACTTGCGCGCAAAAGCTGCTCCTTCACGGCAGTGCTTTACTAGATTTTTTTTCGATGAATTACTTGATTTCAATTCGATCTAATCTGTATTCTTGGAAATATTGAAAAATAAAATTTTGAATAGGTATATCTGCGGAATCATTGGGTGGATTTTACATATTCACGAATTCGGCGTTCGTAATTAAGCCCCAAACCTACTCTACAAATATCGAGTTTCTAAGTCGTTTCCTCCGGAAGTTATTGTGTTTACGCAGTCGGCCGTTAGGCCAACGTTTTCCCAATATTTCCAAAATTACAGATCAGATCGAATTGAAATCCAGTAATTTATCGAAAAAAAAGCTAGTAAAGCACTGCCGTGAAGGCAGCAGCTTTTGCGCGCCTTCAAATTCATTGGCGAAGCGGTCAACTACATGGAACATGCGCGCGAAAGCTGCTGCCTTCACGGCAGTGCTTTTCTAGATTCTTTTTCCTGTATATTAAGCTTAAGACAAGAAACTTGGTGAATATTATTCGTCAATAAAACTACATATTTTTTAAATTTTTTCAACCCCTAAAAAAAAAATTTTGTTTCCCTAGAACATGCGCGCAATAAAAAGAGAAACAATTCTTTTGTTAATCATCGGAGGGGTGTAGCTTTTCCGGCGAAACATTTTTCAAAAAATTGTATACCAAATACCGACCCTAATTTTCAACACAGAATCATCCCTTAAATTTTTTCGGTGTTTTTCGGATACCCTTTGTATAAAGCTCATACCTCGCAATGACTACAAAACTCCACCGTTCAATGGAGTATTTACGAAGAAATTTGTGTATTCGAGTTTTTCAATTCTAAGGATAATCAGCACGACTTACTTTGACCGATGCCGAATGAGTCCTCATTAGTATAGTCCACTTGGATGATAGCTTTTTGGTTAGCTCGGATCAAGTTGGAATATTTGTACATTTATAGATGAAGTGCTTTGTCGAATTTCTGGAAGCCCTTGTTTCGAAATCCCCTCGGATTCATAACAAAAGCTCCACTGATCGCAATCATCTCTTATCACGACCGGAAAGGCAGCTTGTTTCGAAGATTGCTCGATATTATAATGAAGACGTCTGCTTAGAATCATAATTATCAAAACTCATCTGCCGAGGATTCCAACGGCTTGAATATTAGTCCAGCGCCTTCCGCGGACAATCAGAGTCCAATTTAGTCTCGGCGGGCGCGCCGCCAGCGCTAGGAACAATTTTCATTAAATCCGGTCGGCGTAGATCAAAAAACTTTTCCCGTCGGCGGAAAGTTGCCGGAGTTTGGCATAATTCCGGTGATTTACTGGTTAATTATGTGCCAATAAACGGTAGACAGCGGCGAATTCGCAACGAACAATCGTTCGGAAGTAATTCGACGCACTTGTTACCTCCCACTTTTGGCAATTATCGAAGGATTGAAACGCACAACGACGCCATTAACTTGACGTCGCAACGTGACGACGCCATTAGCGATCACGTACGTAGGACGGAAACGTCGATGAATGCCAATTATTGCATTTGTCGGACACGTTATGACGTGTGCGATGTGCCCGGACTTTGCCGCGAAATCCAGGGTCGGACACATTTGGCTTTCCGATTTCGACCATACGGGGTGAGTATTTGAGTTTTCCAGGTTCGGCTCAGGTAAAAAGTTTTAAGCATTTAAATACTTCTAAATGTGCTAATACACTCCTGCACTTTGTTTACAAGTTCAACACAGATATTTTTACGGCGATTTTTATTGCAGAACTACCACTAAACTCCATTCACTTTTATAAGGTAGCCCAGTTGGCCATGACATCCTGACAGATTTCACCGTGTACAGTTTGAAAATGTTAGGTTATAGTCTTTTCCTGTCGGATAACTACACAACGTTGTCCTCTCTACGAAGAGGTCGTAGTAATAACTTATTTTTTCAAAATGTGAATCTACATTGGGAAAGTAATGAGTTTGAGAAAATATTATGTGAATTCAATCATTCCAAAGACCTGGCGAATGTTGAAGAAACATTTTTCTCTGTTAATACTTCACGTATATAAACATGGTTGGAAGATTCAGTTATGCTTCTTTCTTGTACGGAAATCAAGAATCGAGTGTTTTGGAATTTTACTGAAAAATGATGGATAGAGCAGTCCGTTACTTTGCGATAGTTCATTCGAAAAAAAATAAAAGTACTCGATTAACCCGGCAGTAAAACTTCTAAACGAATGGACGGATCTATGGAATTCCCTACTTTTCTAAATTCTCAAGAAATAAGCCTACAGAAGTCATTTAAATACCTTGTTGCACAACTTGAAATATTCCAGTAAGAAAATGTAGTAGTACTACGAAACCTGTGTCGCAATTAAGCTCAAAAGAACTAACTAACAGTTCTTGGGAATCTGGGTGAATGATACATACACTGGATTGAATCAACATATTTCTAAACTGGGATACATACAGCTTAGCTTCAGTCTATTATCATTGGTTGTATAATGACAAGATATCTGGATATATTCTCCATGTAAACTACCTATCATTCAGTATTCGAGTCAAAAGCAAGGTATGGAATTATGTTTTGTGGACATACTTTGAAGTCAACTCAAATATTCAATTTCCAGAAAAAAGCAATTCCTAAAATATTAGAAAAAATAGAACTGAATGAGATATTGTATAATTCATGTTATTTTCATACGTAAAATTTCAATGTTCTGCCAAGATAGGATATACCAAGTTCATTCTCAGTGTACTACTTCCTATCGAAACAATTCCACGAAATATATAATGTTTGAAATTACTCATTAAGGAATTTGTTCAATTCAAACATGACTACCTACTTACTTAAGTCTCAATACAATCTTTGAATAATAAATAGATTTTTCTGTGATTCCTTCTCATTATATCTGTTGAGATTGATATATTACGATATACTTTCATTAAATTCGAAGTACCTATCAAGTCTTGAATTACTAATTTAATTATTATATCAACTGACAAACAATGATTGAAGTCAAAAACTTGAGAAACCATTAAGACAATAGAAAAAACTCGTTTTCGATACAAAAAATATCAATAATATGCAAGTAGGAGATATAACTTCCTAATATCATTAGATATTTACATTTTTATTGAAAAAGAGCAGGTTCTTTGATACATTCAACAATATAGCATCACAGTATAAGCAAGAGGGAATGAATAGGGCACCATACGTTGATAACTATGATACAAGAGCATAAATATATAAACCTAAAAAAAATATAGTGTCCCCTTGCATAAGTGTAGAGAAATAGGCTGACATATTCATAAGACCTGTATTGAATAAGTTAAGATGAAGTATTACCCGCTTAAAGTCAAACCCTCTCCTAGATCTTCCGGACTACTTCCTCCTCATAAACCACACCCACGTGACCTTCCAGATCCTCGGTCAGACAATAAGGCGACGAAACAATCGTTCTAGGACGTCCCAAACACCCCCATAGTCCCATAATTAATAAGCGTATAAAGACGAAGTAGAGAGACCTGCGGTATACGTAGGTGGCGACCTCTATTCCCGGCACGCGCTAACTTATGACCCTGTCGCGTTAATAGGAATGCCGATAATCCCTTCATCATAGAATTACATACTCGGTGTTCTTCTTCTTCGCGTTTGCGGCCACCCTGCAAACTTGGGCACTTATCTGTCGGTCTGAAGTTTGGCCATCCTTCATTATTAATTGGGGAGGTGCGTAATGAAGGGTTTGTTAGAATCGCGAGGGAAAGGGGGTTGGTATGGTATGTGGTTGAGTGGATTTAATCAGAATTTGAGGTCACACAGGGTGGGTGGTCCTTATTTTTAGGATTTTTTCTGGGTGTTCGGTCCCAATTTCTAAAAAAAGAACTATAAAAACGAATTAGAAATTTATAGAAAAAACCCCCATGCGGATTGCGTATACGAACTATTTTTCAAGTATATTTCCTAGAGGAAATGTTGCCCGAATGAACAATACCCGAATAATGCGAACGACCAACGAAGTGAACTTCAACAATTTAAAATCTTCATCTGACCCTTTCATCAAAAGTCTTGAAATAAGGATTTATTCAAAGGAAATAATTATTCAAATTTTCTTTTCATTGTCTGATGAAGGAGTGAGATATACAGACTTCGCAACGTATCAGTTCACAGATTGGATACAAATATAGGTATGTGTTACTATCATCTCTGATCGTCTGAAATTTGAGTTGGGGTTCTTGATTTCATGTCCATATAATGTCAAGTTTATAAATTTTTCCGTAAATCAAGTTGGTTATTTCGGTAGTTAGTTTTCTATAGACGACTTCGGTCCAAATTCCGTCAAATTTACTATACTGGGGAAGTTTACCAAGAATACAAATCAGACCACAAATCAGCTTGTTATTTTGGCTGTCGATTTTCCGTTCCGTAAATATGAAATATTCGATTGGTTCCTGCAAAAAGGTTCATTACGGAATTGGATTGACGAAAAAGCAATCTTTCTGTCACCAGAATGACAGCCAATTTTCTGTGGTAACATATCCATGGCATAGAACAATCTTTAGTAACCTTGTGATCCATAGATCATAGTAATTTTTTCAATGTTGATTATTGTCTCCTCTCTGTTCTAGGGATCTTTAAGTAAATAAAGATTGTTCCATGCTCAGGATATGTTACAATAGAACATTGACTGTCGTTCTGGTGACAGAAAGATTGCCTTTTCATCAATCAAATTCAGTAATCAACCTTCTTTTCAGGAACCAACCGAAAATTTTATATTCACGGAACGGAAAATCGGAAACCAAAATAACCCAGTTTATTATCGGAACATATCCTATGTAAACTTGATACTATTGACGTGAAATCACGAATGTCAACTTAAATTTCAGCTAATCAGGATGATCCTAACAAATATCCATATTTGGATCCAATGGGGGTTTTTCCTTCAAACGCAAATTCACTAATCTTCATGAAAAACCTTTAGAACATCACATTTCAAACATATAATTTCAATATTATATTTTTAAAAAAATGTTTGATCACCTAAAACTGAAAAATAAAAATGGGGGTTTGCATTTAAAGGGATTTGTCTTGAGTGCACGATATGGCAACGTCGAATTCAGCTTTCTTGGAAAGAAAAGGACGTCAAATGTGTAACTTTGCTTAGGAAAATAGAGATACCTATACTTCGATCTGGTTAGAGTAGAAGACAACGACCAAGGAATAGAAAAAGAAGAGCACAGACGGTCATACTGTCAAATTACTGACAAATCGCAAACAGAAATTGTCTGGTTATACTGATATAGAACACGTGTGTACCACAGAATAGGAATAAATATTTCATTAATCTATAGCAGAAAAAGCTATTCTGATAAACAGCGTTGTCACTTCGTGCATGCCTGGCAAATCCCAAATCCCAATTTTGAAATCTGATTTTGAACACTTTCTGACGGTAAGTTGGGAAAATGATAAATCAAACCCATACAAATTTTGTTCAAATTTGCATTTGCAGTGAAAACCCAAATTCAGGAAAAACCCCCATTATCTGCTTTGAGGAGCCGGTGCACAGTTTACGGATATTCATAATGAACCTCATTAGGTCGAATTCGAACTGAAATTCTCCTTTTCCAGTGACAGTGAATTTGCTAAAAATTTTTGGGTTGGCAACTTGGGTCGAAGTCGTCTATTGAAAGTTTCATACAAAACTTTTTTTTATTGAAAATAGTAACAATGATTAGGGGTGGGTAATTTATAGTGAGTTAGTTCATGGAGACACAAGAAACCCACCTCTATTGGCGACTGAATTTAAGATTGCAGTGCCACGGTGGCCAGTTTCAGAACCTTAGACAGAGATTTTGTTTTGATAGTCGATTTTGTACTGTTTGTTAGTGTTTGGTCTGATAATTTTTGATTTCACGATTTATTCAAAGACTTTTTAGACTTTTATAGTTGACGAGAGTATTACTGGGAGTACATATTCCATTCTCATGAAGTAGGTTTGTATCATTCTTCAATTTTATTGAGTGTAGCAACTCTAAAAGTACGAGGATATCTCCAAGGTTAGACAGTTTTTTAATATTATATATTTTCAGATCCAAATATGGCAAGATTGACATTGGTGGATTTCCGAGGCTGTCTTGAAAGTTGAAAAACAGATGATATTGTAAAAGATACTTTTTGGCTGATGGACAAATACTCAAAACTTTACTATTTTTATAGCGAAGAACTGAATACTCAATATATTGTGAAAAAAAATGAATACATTCACATAAAACTAATGCTACTAGTACCGTGAGCCTTATTCATTATGGATTGACAAATAAATTTTCCAACTCTCATATGATTGGTCTCGAAGCTGTAATAAATAAGCCTTGTACAACTTTGCTTTCATCGGCAGAAGCACTTTGATCCAACAGTATTCATCACCAGATATTTCCTTGTTGAGACTCTTTTTTTTTCAATAGTCAGTTCTATCACTAGAACATTTACGTTGTTCCTCAATGATCAGTTCAACAGACAGATTTCTGGAAGGCATATAGCATTCCTCTTGAGTAAATTTTTCTGCTTGGATTAGAGGCCTGGAAAAAAATTGTCTTCATGAATGTTATCTAACATTTCATGAGAAATTCGTGCTTACCTCTATAAAAATGATCATCATCGGTAAAATACAGGTAACAGAGTCTCATAAATCTTGTTCGTTGGTTTTTATCGATTCTTCAACATATTCAGGCCCGACTTGTTAAAGGAAGTTTCTTTTACCCTAACTCGAAATTTTTCACCCGGCTGTGAAAATCTATGGAAAGGAACATTTGAGTTTACTTTTCCTCAGTAGAAGCACTTGTAGAATCACACAAACGCCAGGAAAAATGCATAAACTTTCCCATTTTCTTAATATTTCTTTTAACTTGTCAATGATAATGTCTGTACCTCAGGTTACTAAGATAGCCACTAGAGGGAGTAGCGTTTATCTTTATTCGCCAATTGAAAGTTTCATACAAAACTTTTTTTGATTAAAAATAGTAACAATGATTAGGGGTGGGTGATTTATAGTGAAATAGCTCGTACAAAATTGCAAATAGTACATGGAGACACAACAAAGCCACCCCTAAATTCCAGACAATTTGTCACCGAATCAACTGTCAAATCCATCGAATATATGTCACGTCACATATTCGTAATCGTCAGATAACGAACTAATCCAGACAAATATCGAATATTCAACAAAATCCGAACGGAACGTATGCACAGACAGAACCTTCATATCGATAATTAATAATGCTAGATACACCGGTATCAATTGAAATCGATGATTCATTTTAGCCCGGCCGGATGACGTGTACTGGCCCCTCTGTGATCATTCCGGTATTTATTATGCATTTCGATGGACTGGCTGGATCCACATTGGACCAGTTAGGCAGAATTGATGTCATCGAAGCTTCCGATAATTATTCGGGATTTTGTTTCTATTCGATGCGCGGAGTTCATTTTGCGTACAGCGATATGGAGTTGGCTTAATGAAAAATTAAAGGATATATAGGATTGTTTGTTATTACGGTTATTCAGATCTGAATGGGTCGTTCAACAATGCAGTTCATTTAGAATTTCGCGCCATTTTCGAATGGTCCATATGAAATTGAGATAATAATCAGAATGGTCGAATTTTTACTGTATGAAGTGCTAAACTGGAATAATCCCAGCCAGGGTTTATACAGGGTGTCCGGTAAACATTAAACAACATTTGTACTAGTGATAGACTAGGTCCTGACGACTGAGAATATATACAGGGTGATTCCGGAGGAGACCGTCAGATTTTGGGATGAGTTTACACTAGTCAAGACAGTCTCGGAACACTGTTTGGTTTATGGTTGGGGGTCTCTGTTGAGAATATACGGGGTGATTTGTCCGATTCGACCGATTTTACTTTTATTGATAACTTTGGTATGGCTTATTCGATTTCAATGAAATTTTCAGCGTAGTACAATAGTGTTGAACACATTCATTGGTTTCAAAGTTTTTTTAAATAAGCGGTTGTTATTGTGATAAATCCAGATTAATTGTGCTGGTTGAGAAAACACCCTGTACATAGCGTTTCCAAAACTGCGATATCTGTTCACGATTGTACTATAATGAGTCATTATTTGAGAGTTTCTAATTTTTTTGGCACACTTCTAGTTTTCCGAGGAAATTTTTTCAAAAAATGATAATGTCGAAATTTCGCTCCAATCGATTCTACTTTTATTGAGAACTTTGGTATGGTTCATTCAATTTTGATGAAATTTGCATTGTAGAACAATCTGAGTGAGTACATTAAATAATCGCAACAATCTCTCAAAATACAGTGTTGTAATTGTGATAATTTCAGAGTTTCAGATTAATTGTGCAGTTTAAAAAAAACACCCTGTACATTGCTTTTCCAAAACTTTCTTATTCGTTGCAGATTCTACAATAATATGTCATCACCCAGAAGTTTTTGATTTTTTTGGCACACCTCCGGTTTTCCTAGAAAACATTTTTGAAGAAGAGCATTATCGAAATTTGGCTCACAAGCAGTGAGTGTATTCCGAACTAGGTAGGAAAGCTGTATATTCCAAGGATGTGAAGTTGTTCGTCACTTCTAAAATATTCTTTTCAAATTCTAAATATATTCTGAATTGAATAATTTCATACAAAATATTAGCAATTAAATATGAATTTGGAAGTTGAAAAGAATATTTTTGAACTTAAGAACTGCTTTGCATCCTTGGACAATACAGCTTTCCTACCTAGTGCGGAATACTCTCACTGCTTGTGAGCCAAACTTCGATCATGCTCTTCTTCAAAAATGTTTTCTAGGAAAACCGGAGGTGTGCCAAAAAAATTAAAAACCTCTGAATGATGACATATTATTGTAGAATCTAAAACCTATAAGAAACTTCTGAAAAAGCAATGTACAGGGTATTTTTTTTTCAACTGCACAATTAATCTGAAATTTCAAAATTATCACAATTACAACACTGTATTTTGAAAGACTTTTACGATTATTGAATGTAATCGTTCAGATTGTTCTATACTGCGAATTTCATCAAAATTGAATGAGCCATACCAAAGTTATCAATGAAAGTAGAATCGATTGGAGCGAAATTTCGACATTGTCTTTTTTTGATGGAATTTTCTCAGAAAACTAGAAGTGTGCCGAAAAAATTAGAAACTCTCAAATAATGACTTATTATAGTAGAATCGTAAACAGATAGCGTAGTTTTGGAAATGCGATGTACAGGGTGTTTTTTCAACCTGCACAATTAACCTGGAATTATCGCAATAACAACCGCTTATTTTGAAAAAAACTTTGAAATCAATGAATGTCCTCATCAATATTGTACTTCGCTGAAAATTTCTTTAAAATCGAATAAGCCATACCAAAGTTTGCAATAAAAGTAAACTCGGTCGAATCGGACAAATCACCCTGTATATTCTCAACAGAGACCCCCAACCATAAACCAAACATTGTTTCGGGACTGTCTTGACTAGTGTAAACTTATTCCAAAATCTGATGGTCTCCTCCGGAATCACCCTGTATAATGAAATTCTTCGTATACTCCATTCACTTTTATAAACTATCCCGGGTGGTCATGATTTGGTTCCATTAAGGTTTTTTTAACTGGCGGACATTTTGTCAGCTGTCAAGTGATATGTGTTTAGTTTGGTCTGGCATTTCAATATGAATAGACTGACGTCTGAACAACGCTTCCAAATTGTGCAAATCTATTTTTTAGATAATGTTACGTATCGCGCTCTACGTCCATTTTACGGTCAACATAATCTTCCATCAGAGCAAGTAGTTCGACTAACTATGGAACGTTTTCGCACCACGTTTACTCTAACTGATGATACGCATCCACAGAGACGTCGTACAGTGAGAACAGAAGAAGCCATTGCTGCTGTAGAGCGTAGCGTAGAGGAAAACCCGAATCAGTCTATCCGCCATCGTGCACAGCAATTGGTTATGTGTCCAACCACTTTATGGACGATTCGCGGGAAGATCTTGATTTGTGTGCTTACAAAATCCAACTCGTGCAAGCATTGAAGCCACACGATCACCTAACAAGGCGTAGATTCGGTGAATGGGCCCAAGGAAAGATTGCCGTTGTTCCCGATTTCCGTAAGAGCATTTTGTTTAGCGATGAAGCTCACTTTTCGTTGAATGGCTACGTCAATAAACAAAACTGCCGTAACTGACTTTTTCTTTCCTAAATTGAACAACCATGATATGCTACAACTGTGGTTCCAACAAAACGGTGCAGTATGTCACACAGCTCGTGCCACAATTGATTTACTGAAGTAAAGTTCGATAACCGCCTCCAAGATCGTGCGATTTAACGCCTCTATTTACTGTAAGGATATATGAAGTCGCTAGTCTATGCCAATAAGACGGAAACGATCGATCACTTGGAGGACAAAATTTGCCGCGTTATTGCCGACATACGGCCACTTATTGAAAATAGGACCTTCAGATTAGATTACATCCGAGCCAGTAGTGGCGGACGAATGCAAGAAATTATATTTAAATTATAATTCCAAAAGATACTCTTTTGAACACAGTCAATTTCATGTCAATTTTGAAAGTTCATCCTTGTTTTATTCCATTTTAAAGTTCTATTGGCGAATGAAGATAAGCGCTACTCCCTCTGGTGGCTATCCGAGTAACCCGAGGTACAGACATTTTCATTGTCAAGTTAAAAGAAATGTTAAGAAAATGAGAAATTTATGCATTTTTCTTGGCGTTTGTGTGATTTTACAAGTGCTTTTACTGAGGAAAAGCAAACTCAAATGTCCCTTCCCATAGATTTCCACAGCCGGGTGAAAATTTTCGAGTTGGGGTGAAATAAGTGTTGAAGAATCGATAAAAACCAAAAAACAAGATTTACGTAAGTAAGTAAGTAAGTAAGTAAATTTATTCATGCTGAGATACCAAGGTATATACATTCGTCAATTTAAACATATAAAACAGAAATATAAATATTCATAAAAAGACATTTAAACCACTGTTCAAAAATTCAAATTTGTCATACATAACCATGTTGCATAAGATCTGCCTCATTTTCAACTTAAAAAGTGGCAGCGACAAATTTCTGAACTTAAAAGGCAACATGTTGTAAAATTTTGGTGATAGAAAGTCGGGTGAACTCTGTGACTTCTTCAACCTATAAAACGGAACACAATAGGAGTCCTTATTCCTAGTGTTGTATGAATGAACATCTCCATTCACACTCCACGATTCAGATTTTTTATGAGCATAAATAAGCAGCTCATAAACTAATAGAGATGGAAGGGTGAGGATCTGAAGTGATCTGAATGCATCTCTACAACAATCCCTATATCCGAGGCCGGCAATCATGCGTACGGCTTTTCTTTGTAACCTAAATACCTTATCAAAATCACTGCAATTACCCCAAACGAGTATTCCGTACCTAAGGTGCGACTCACACAAAGCAAAGTATGCTGTCTTGAGCACTCGAGGCGAAACCGCGGAGGATAAGCTTCTGAGCACGAATATATTTTTAGAGACTCTTGAGCACAGAGAGCCGACATGCGCACCCCAAGTGAGCCTAGTATCGACATGTACCCCCAGAAATCTCACACTACTCACCGCGGCCCTCTTCAAGGTGAAAATAACCTTCTCAGTCTTCCCACTATTGATAGAGAGTCCATTGCCGGAAAACCACCTCAAGGCATCCGACAACATTTTCCCGAACAATTCGTCAGCCTCCGCTGGGTCCTTACAAGCTACCGAAACGTTTGTGTCGTCAGCGAACTTAACATTATATGTCCATTCCATAAAATCTGTGAAATCATTTATGTATATAAGGAAGAGGAGGGGCCCAAAAATCGAACCTTGTGGCACACCGATCGTATTTTCCTCCTTACTTGACCAGGTGTTATTGGCAAATACAGTCTGATATCTACCTGATAAAAATGACTCGATCAACTTGCAGCTGTCACTTGAAAATCCATACTTTCTGAGCTTTGCCAAAAGAGCCTATTACCTGCATTTTACAGATGATGATCATTTTTATAGAGGTAAGCACGAATTGCTCATGAAATATTAGATCACATTCATGAAGACAATTTTTTTCCAGGCACCTAATCCAAGCAGAGAAATTCACTTAAGAGGAATACTCTGCCTTCCAGAAATCTGCCTGTTGAACTGATCATTAAGGATTAACGTAAATGTGATAGAACTGACTCAACAAGGAAATATCTGGTGATGAATACTGTTCGCTCAAAGTGCTTCTGCCGGTGAAAGCAAAGTTGTACAAGGCTTATTCATTACAGCTTTTTCAAGACCAATAATATGAGTGTTGGAAATTTTATTTGTCAATCCATAATGAATTAAACTAACGATACAAGTAGCATAAGTTTTATGTGAACATATTCATTTTATCCACAATATATTGAGTATTTAGTCCTTCGCTATAAAAATAGTAAAGTTATGAGTATTTGTCTATTATTCCCAAAAGTATGTTTAACAATATACCATTTGTTTTTCAACTTTCAAGACAGCCTAAGAAATCCACCAAAGTCAATCTTGCCATTTGGATCTGAAAATAAATAATATTAAAATACTGTCTAACCTTGGAGATATCCCCGTAATTTTAGAGTTGATACACTCAATAAGATTGAAGAATGATACATACCTACTTTATAAGAATGGAATATGTACTCCCAGTAATACTCTCCTCAACTATAAAAGTCTGAAAAGTCTTTGAATAAATCGTGAAACCAAAAATTATCAAAACACACGAACAAACAGTACAAAATCGACTATCAAAACAAAATCCATGTCTGTATCTAAGGTTCTAAAACTGGCCACCGTGGCGCTGTAATCTTAAATTCAGACGCCAATACCTCTAAAAAAATCACCCTTCAAAAGTGAATGGAGAATACAAAGATTTTTAACGGAACGGTATATTGTCATGAGGAAATAGCTTTATTTCGCAAATATGCCTAAATTCGACTAAAATCTCACGAGAAATATCCTGTTGCCATCATTTCGGATAATACACAAATGATAGTTTGACTATTCCCAAGACCTGCCAAGTTTCTCGAACTAACCTCACCAAGAATTTCAATCACCACTGACGTGCAGTGAGTCAAATTCGAAATTCCATTAACTTTGAGAATGCTACAGACGATAAAAAACGCGCGAGTAACCGCAAAGCTCTAACACCGTGAAGAAACTCGACGGAGTTTCTGTAGAGTCTATTGAAGCGAAAGTTTTGTCTCCTCCACATTTTCTCGAGAAGTTTGTATAATTCTCACGCTGAGTTAATCCATACAAAGAAATGAAGTTTGTGTGATATTCCAGTGGGATCCACCTGGGGAAGGTTTGCTTATTTAAGAGAATCAGTGGCGGATGGGAGCCAGAAATGAAGTTAAATTCTTTTATTGTTATTAGATATATTGACTTAAACTGAATTCTGATGAGGTTTAATACTTGAATTTGAGGATAACCAAAAGGACAAATACTTATTAATGATCAGAAGGAACTTCTTAGAAAAGTCGGCAGGGGTGGTCTCTGAGTTGTGTTGCTTACTTGTATGGAATTCTAGCAACTATAAGCTCCCTCGAAATACCAGAGATTCTAAAAATACGTTTTCCTCCTCCCTCTAAACCCTTTATCAAAAAGCTATATACGGAGAGCCTTCAAAAGTTTTAGGTTCAATCGAGTTTTATCCAGAGCAGAGGTAAATGTTGTCCAAGATCAGGAGTGTTGGGAAATTTTGAGTTTTTAAAAATGATTATTGATTAAGATATAAATTATGAACTTATTGTTGTTGAAAAAATGCATGAGTATTCGTTCAGCCATGGCATGTTGCTCGCAGTGTTTTTGGTCTAGCTCCCCTTGTTGTCTCTGTCACTCTCAGATAATTTCTTCAGTCATCGAGCACAGTTAGGTGTCTTGACTGTTGAATGATCGCGCCCACTGTACCTTTCTGAGATAATATTATGGACTATCTACATCAAGATGAGACGGTAGTCAAAAATCTGACTACTGAAGAGAACTTCAGGGTCCGCTATTATAATGTCAACAGGGTCAACTACTCTGTGATCCGTCTTGCTCAAAGTTGACCCTGCACCAGTAGTTTCTGTCAGTTTCCAATATTTTTTCAAGCCATCAACTTCAGTTTGGCGTCTTGACAGTTGAATAACAAAATCATACACTCCTTAGATACCATCTTGCACTATAATATACACCATGATGAGGCAGACGTCGAAAATCTGACTTGTGCCGATTGTCACAAAGTCCGCCAATATAATTTCAAAGGAATCAACTACTCTGAGCCCCGTTTTCCTCGAAGCAGACCCTACAACCGTCCTTACATTGGTTTGTACATATACCTCTTTAACAGGGTCTTATATTGTCCAGATTGGAACTGATACTGACAAAAGAGAGCCATAGCAAGATGCTCGTCGAGTATTTGATCTAGCATCTAGCACCTCCCAGTAGTTTGTCAGTTTCCGATATTTTTCCATAGAATCAACTACTCTGAGCTCCATCTTCCTCAAAGTAGCCTTTCAGTCGTGCTCACTTTGCTTTGCCCATAGACCTCGTTTACATGGTGGGATATTCTTCAGATTTCGACCTCTGCTGGCAAGAGAGAGCCATAGCAAGATGTTCGCAGAATATTTAGTCTAGCACCTCCTAGTAATTCAAGTCAGTTTCCGATATTTCTTCAAGTAGAACACAAAGTCCGCTAATATAATATCAACAGGATCAACTTGTCTGAGTTCCATCTTCATCAATGTAGAACCTCCAGCCGTCCTTACTTTGGTTTGTCCATAGGCCTCTTTTGAATGATCGGATATTCTACAGTAGAAACAACTACACTGAGCTCCATCTTCCTGAAAGTAGAACCTCCAGCCTAGCTTCCATGGTATGTCCATAGACCTCTTTCACAAGGTGCGATATTCTCCAGATTGGAACTGATACTGACAAGAGAAAGCCATAGCAAGATGTCATGGCAAGATGCAGAGTATTTGGTCTAGCACTCCCCAGTAGTTTCAGTAAGTTTCCGAAATTTTTTCAAGCCATCAACTTGAGTTTGATGTCTTGACTGTTGAATAACAAAATCATACCCTCTCGAAATACCATCATCGCATCGCCTTCAATCTACAACATGATGAGACGGACGTCAAAAATCTGACTAGTGCTGATAGTCACAAAGCCCGCCAATCCAATTTCAATAGGATCAACTACTTTGAGCTCCGTCTCTTTCGAAGTAGACACTCTAGCCGTTCTTACTCTGGTTCGTCCATGGACCTCTTTAACATGGTGCGATATTCCCCAGATTGCAACTGATACTGACAAGAGAGAGCCAGAGCAAGATGCTCTCAGAGTATTTGGTCTAGCACCTCCCAGTGATTTTTGGCAGTTTACGATATTTTTCTAATCCATCAATTTGAGTTTGATGTCTTGACAGTTGAATAACAAAATTATAACTCTTAGTATACCATCTTGTCCTATAATATACACCATGATCTGACGTTTGCCGATGGTCACAAAGTCCGCCAATATAATTTCGAAGGAATCAACTACTTTGAGCTCCGTCTTCCTCGAAGTAAACCCTCCAGTCGTCCTTACTTTGGTTTGTACACAGACCTCTTTTACATGGTCTTATATTGTCCAGATTGGAACTGATACTGAGAAAAGAGAGCCATAGCAAGATGCTCGCAGAGTATCAACTACTCTGAGCTCCATCTTCCTCAAAGTAGCCCTCCAGTCATGCTCATTTTGCTTTGTCCATAGAACTCTTTTACATGGTGGGATAATCTTCAGATTTCGACCTCTGCTGACAAGAGAGAGCCATAGCAGGATTTTCACAGAATATTTGGTCTAGCACCTCCTAGTAATTTCAGTCAGTTTCCGATATGTTTTCAAGTAAAATAAAAAGTCCGCTTGTATAATATCAACAGGATCAACTAGTCTGAGTTCCATCTTCATCAATGTAGAACCTTCAGCCGTCCTTACTTTGGTATGTCAAAAGGCCTCTTTTGAATGATGAGATATTCTCCAATAGGAACTCCAACATACCCTACTCCTAACTACAGCGAACATCACTCGGAGATTTCTGGACCTGAAATGAGAAGCTTCCTAGCTGCACTTGATTGGTAACAATCCACAGCTAGGAACACACCAACCGAAAGGTTGTGAGACCGCAACCAATGATAATAATAATGTTCGAGAAGTAGTTATTGTACCCGTTATCATCCCTACCCTAGGATTGGTACCCGAGTTTCTCCTGGACTCATTGAAAAAGCTAAACACTCACAGTAGCGTGATCGGCAGACTCCAACACACCGTACTCCTATCTACAGCGAACATCACTCGGAGATTTCTAGACCTGAAATGAGAAACTTCCTAGCTGCACTTGATTGGTAACAATCCACAGCTAGGAACACACCAACCGAAAGGTTGTGAGACCGGAACCAATAATAATAATAACCTCAGAGTTCTCCATTAGGATTTCAACAGGATCAACTACTCAGTGCTCCGTTTTCCTCGAAGTCGACCCTGCAGCCGTGTATTGATTATGAAGGAGGTGTCCTGATCCGATTGTTTCGTCCTCTGACAATCTTAGAAAGGCCCACTAGGACTGGAGTGTTGATATTTCGCTCATTGTTATGCGAAGGATTATACCGGCCGCCATAATCCTTTATTTGAAGTTCCGCAGATTGAGAGGCTCTGGGAATACTCGATGTTAATCGGGACTTGTTGGATCCCGACAGGGCCGTTTCGGGAAACTCGAAACTGTCGTACGGATTACGGGTAGAAAGTTATTTTATGAGCTCGTCGAATAAACATAATCAAAATTGGGGGGGTGTTAAAGGAGGAGTGAGAAGAGATAGCAGTTTCCTCTTGTTGAACATGCGATTCAGCTTTATTTATCGCAATGTGTAGTAAGTGAAGTTCCGAGTCGAACTCGGAATAGTTGAACGGTCGGCCGTAAACACAATAACTTCCGAAAGAAACAACTTAGGGACTCGATATTTGTAGAGTAGGTTTGGGGCTTAATTACGAAGGCCGAATTCGTGAATGGGTAAAATCCACACAATGATTCTGCAAAAACACTCATTCAGAATTTTATTTTTCCAATACTTTCGAAAACACAGATAAAATCGAATTGAAATCCAGTACTTCATAGAAAAAGAACACTGGGAAGGTTTATACAGAATTTCAAAAGGATAATATGATCAGAAAATCACAGAATATTGAATATTTGAAGAAAAAAATTGAAGATTTTTTTTCAAATTGTTCTAATGACACGATCATCACGAAATTCTGCACAAAGTTGCCCATTAACATTTTCGAATTAGCTGCAAAGTTCCACTATGATTGAATCAGTATTTGTTGAGTTATTTCGGACAAACATCGATATCGAGAAAAAACCAACAAAATTTACATATTTTTTCCCAATATTTCTAGAAATCTTGGTCGTATCGGAATTGAATTCAGTACACTGCTGTAAAATATGAGGTTTATGGTACAAGCAGAATTTTTTCCGGATTCAATGAACGAGTTTCGAAGAAAATTATTTTTGTCGAAAACAATTTCGAGAAGAACTTTTTTTGCGCGCATGTTCTAGGGGAAGGGCGTGCTATCTTTTTGTCCCAATGTCTGTAATTTTCGATGATTGAGCCGAAAATGGTCTCAAACGACTAGGTTGGACTCACTGATGACGAATCCGGTGTCAAAATCGATTCTGTCCGGCCGGCCGTCACCACGATAACGGGCGTGTGGAGGATTCTATCAACTTGAACATTTCAGGAAGGGTTGCATTTCAAAATACGAGGGTTAAGTTCGTTAATGGGCCGAATCGGCCAAATAGTTTCGAAGTTATAGGAATTTGAAATTTTGAGGTTATGTTCCTCATATCAGAGAAACAACTGTAGCGATTGAATTGAAACTTGGCAGTCAGTTGGAACATAACGACGCGCAACTTTGAGCAGAAATTCGTCAAAATTGAATGGTTACTTGATTGAAAAAAAATTTTGGAAAAAATTTTTTTTCGAAAAAACTTTTTTTTAAACTATTGTTCAAATTCGGAGTAAATTTCAGTTATATACCTTGAACTTCATATTTCACAGCAGTGTACCAAATTTCAATCCGATACGGCCATTAGTTTTGGAGATATTGGAAAAAAATATGTAGAATTTCGTGGTTTTATTCTCAATAACGTTGGTTTTTTGTGTATAAATCGGAAAATACTGATTCAATCGTGATAAAACTTCGCAGCTAGTTTGGAGATGTTGAAGGACAACATTGTGCAAAATTTCGTGATGATCGTGTCATCAGAACAATACAAAAAAAAATAAAAATTTTTTTTTTCGAATATTTAATATTCTTCTCATCATATTATCCTCATTAAATTCTTTGTGAACCTTCGAACTGTTATTTATCGATAAAATACTGAATCTCAATTCGATCTAATCTGTATTTTCGAAAATTCTGAATGGGTATATCTGCGAAATCATTGGGTGGATTTTACCCATTCACGAATTCGGCCTACGTAATCAAGGTCCAAATTTTACGCAGTCGGCCATTAGGCCGACCGTTAAACAGAATAACTCTCGAAAGAAACGACTTAGAAACTCGATATTTGTAAAGTAGGTTTGGGGCTTAATTACGAAGGTCGAATTCGTGAATGGGTAAAAACCGCCCGATGATTCCGTAGATATACCCATTCAAAAATTTTATTTTTCCAATATTTTCAAAAATACAGATTAGATCGAATTGAAATCCAGTTGTTTATCGAAAAAAATCTAGAAAAGCTCTGCCGCGAAGGCATACTGCATACGGAATCCTGTGAAAAATTGTTCGTTGTTATGCTTCAACTAACTGTTAAGTTTCAATTCAATCGTTTGAGAAGTTCCTGAAATATCAGGGAATTGATCTCAAAATTTCAGATAACTATAACTCCGAAACCATTTTGCCGATTTGTCAGTAGCTTGCTCCGTTCGATAGTTATCGTGTCGTCGATTTTGACAACGGATTCGTCATCAGTGAGTCCAACCTAGTCGTTTGAGACCATTTTCGGCTCGAAATTAGAAAATTAGGAATATTCGGACAAAACGATAGCACGCTGTTCCCCAGAACATGCGAGCAAAAATCACCGGATGTCTCACCTCTATGGTCCTTTCGAAATACACCCTTTCATTCGAAATTAATGCTGCGTATTCTATGACACAGCAAAAATCACCGGATGTCTCACCTCTATGGTCCTTTCGAAATACACCCTTTCATTCGAAATTAATACTGCGTATTCTATGACACAGCGACGAAGCTCATTTCCGTCGTAAATTCTGGCCTGGTCTAGCCGAGATACCGTCTAATAACGACGTATAATGGCGCTTCTACACCCGTAATTACAAATATCTATGGCCCGCTCTATGATCTCCAATAACGTCCGGGCCGACGCGATATTACCGCCATTAGCCAGGTCCGAGATAAAATTGATGACTAAAGACGGAGAATTTAATCAGGAAAATTCGTGGGAAATGGCCGGATATGGATGTTTTTCAATTCTTCCGTCGTGCATCATTTATATTTCTGTTTGGGACTGTCGACGGGAAGGCAAGAGAGAGCTTTTGATGGATTACAAATGTTGGAGAAGTTCCGTAAATCGTTCGAACTTTCATAAATCTATCTTGTGCCTCGTCGATGAACGTGCTATCTCACGATGTCGATGAATTGATGTTTATCTAGCTGGATTCAGATTTTTCCAGGTTCTTATAGTTGTATAATACAGATGTGGTGATTTTTGGTCTGCCTAACGAATATTCGTGACACCAAATACAGTGCACGTCATAATTATGAACCAAATTCATTTTCTCAGAAGAAAAATATTTGGCAACAAAATCCTGAAACAGATCAATCTTTGTTTCACTTTTACCAAATTTTTTTTGCAATTTTGAGGTATTTTTGTTGCACCCATGGCCCCATCAACCCAATAAATATTTTGAATAGGGAAAGTGGGTCATGTGGTACTTTTTTGGCAAGGTCTTTGTATCTTCTTTACAGGCGTGCAGAAATTTTCAAGAAGAAATTTAAAAAAAAAAAATTAGTAAGTTCAAAGAGGTTTTCAGTATGTGCACTTTGTCATGGCTCATTTACTTCGAGACGATGGTACCTGATGAAATTTGTCCCAGAATGAAAGTCGACCATTACAGTTTTGTTCATGCACAACCTCCAACCCCTTTCAACCCCCTCCATTTTTTTCTCCATTAAGAGTTCGTAGGGGTTGAAAGTTGTGAATGAACAAAATTGTAATGGTCGACTTTCATTCGGAGACAAATTTCATCAGGTACCATCGTCTCAAATTAAATGAGCCATGACAAAGTGCACAAACTGAAAACCTCTTTGAACTAGCTAATATTGCAAAACAATTTTTTTTTTCTTGAAAATTTCTGCACGCTTGTAAAGAAGATGCAAAGACCTTGCCAAAAAAGTACCATGCGACCTACTTTCCTTATTCAAAAAATTAGGAGGGTTGATAGGGATGGCACAGGGTGCAACAAAATCCTTCAAAAATGCATAAAAATTTGGTAAAAGTGAAACTAAAATTGACCTGTTTCAGGATTTTGTTGGCAAATATTTTTCTTCAGAGAAAATGAATTTGATCCATAATTTTGACGCGCACTGTATATCGGGAATGTTTTCCGCCCTTTAAGCAATTGGAAACAATAAAGTACGACACAATCAACCTGACTGATCTAAAATACAAGAATCGATATCGAATACAAGGAAAATTGAAATAATAAAAGTTCCACCTACCCAACTATTCAAATCTGATCCAGGATGACGATAAGAACTCGATTTGAACTGCAATGGAAATTGGAATTTGGTAAACAAACAACTCACACCATAACAAGAAGAATTGGAGGTTAGACCCGAAATCATAGAAGAAGGAACATAGAATAAGGTGAAAACGACGAAGTATACCGTGGGTGAGATTTTATGGACTTAATATGATAATAATATTTCCTCAAGTTTCGTTAGTTTGTTTGACAGTTCAATTATATCTTTATGATGAAATCATTCCTTTAAAATTAATATTCAAAATTATTATTATATGATTATTCATTTAATTTAGCCGATCCATAACGTTCCAATATTGTTCATTTTTCTCTGTAATCGTCGCTTTATCAAGTCCAAACAATTAATTCCGCCAAATAAAAATTGAATGAAACTATCATTTGAGTGTTTCCATATGACTGAGGTAGAACAATAACGCTGTATCCCAACAATATAAGTACCGCATTTTGAGCCTAAAATATGTCAAAGAATATCCACACTACGTATTCTATGCATCCATGTATCACCCTTGACCAGAGCAACTGTGATTACGTCAATATTTCTTGATAATTGAATGATTTTGTTTGTTCTTATTTCTTTCATACTTTCTTGTACTTCACATCTGCTCTTTTTGGTATTTTTACAGGGGGTTTCGAATTGCGCGTTTTTTTAGAATGAATATAATATAGATGGCGCACTGAATTCGTCTGGGTATTTTGACATTTAAGAAGTGTGATGTGTGATAGAATGGCTTCGTTCACGGTACAACAACGCGTTCAAATTGTTGAATTATTTTATGAGAATCAGCGTTCTGTGAAAAGTATTTTTAGAGAATTACTTTAATTTTATGGTTCACATGATCTTCCATCTCAAATCACTATTGGTCGAATTATTAGAAAATTTCAAAAGACCGGTTTGGTGGAATATCAAAAAAGTGAAAAATATAGTAGAAGCGGTAGTAGATGTAAAGCCATTAGATCATTTAAAACGTCGTTCATTTGTCAATTTCATCAATGAACAACCAGCTGATTTTTCGAAAAAAATCATGTTTTCCGATGAGCCATAATTTTAACTTGGTGGCTTTGTTAATAGACGAAATTGTCGTATCTGGTGTAATTGGACCTTACTTCTTTGAAAATGCTGCTGGTGAAGCTGTTACTGTCAATGGTGATGGATACCGTCGGACAATAATCGAATTTTTGTGGCCTGAATTAATGAATATTGATCTAGAGGACATTTTGTTTCAACAGAATGGCGCTCTACCTCACTTTGCAAATGACACAATTGATTCATTGCGACAAAAATTTCCTGGCCGAATAATCTCCAGAAACGGTGATGTCAATTGGTCACCAAGATCATGTGATTTGACACCGATGGACTATTTTCTTTGGGCTCATGTGAAAAGCCAGGTCTACAAGAATAATCCACAATAATGTCATAACTGATACTTCAATTACCAATAAAAGTTTTTGAAAAAAAATGCAAATTATGTGTTTTATTTATTCTTAAATTAAAACGCGCAATCTGAAACACCCTTCATTTATGTAACTAAATGTACTTTTCATTCTTCATCACCAGAGATCAATTCTCATTGTTGGTCAATTATATATTTCAATAAAAAATTTCATAAAGCACTGCCGTGAAGGCAGCAATTTTTGCGCGCATGTTCAATGTAGATGACCGCTTCAGCAACGAATTTGAACATGCACCCAAAAGCTGCTGCTTTCACGGCAGTGCTTTTTGAAATTTTTACTGATAAATTACTGGATTTCAATTCGATCAAATCTGTATTTTTGGAAATATTGGAAAAATGAAAGTTTGAATGGGTATATCTACAGAATCATTGGGTGGATTTTACCCATTCACGAATTCGACCTTCGTAATCAAGCCCCAAACCTACTCTACAAATATCGAATTTCTAAGTCGTTTCTTCCGGAAGTTATTGTGTTAACGGTCAGCCTAACGGCTGACTGCGTAAACACAATAACTTCCTAGAGAAACAACTTAGAAACTCGATATTTGTAGAGAAGGTTTGGACCTTAATTACGAAGGCCGAATTCGTGAATGGGTAAAATCCACCCTATGATTCCGTAGACATACCCAATCAAAATTTTATTTTTCCAATATTTCCGAATATACAGATCAGATCGAATTGAAATCCAGTACTTCATCGAAAAATAACAGTTCGAAGTTTCATACAGAATTCAATGAGGATGATATGATAAGAAAACCATAGAATTTTTTTTTTTCAAATTGCTCTTATGACACGATTATCACGAAATTTCTCATGAAGTTGTCTTTCAGCATCCCAAAACTAGATGTGAAGTTTTATCAGTACTGAATCAGTATTTCTCGAGTTATACCGAAAAAATCAACGATATCGAGAAGAAATCCTCGAAATTTGACATATTTTTTCCCGATATCTCCGAAACTTATGATCGTATCGAAATGAAATTTAGTACACTGCTGTGAAATATGAAGCTGAAAGTGTGAGTGGTATTTTTTTTTTGTTATGATGAATGATTTCCGGAAAAACAATTTTTTGGAAATAAATTTCGAAAAATTTTTTTTCTTAATTTACTGACAATATGATTCTGACGAAATTTGACTCAAAGTTGCGCGTCGTTATACTCCACCTAACCGCCAAGTTTGAATCTAATCGCTCGAGTAGTTTCTGAAATATAAAAAAAAATAACTTAAAAATTTCAAGTGCCTATAACTCAAAAACTATTTGACCGATTTGGCCCACTAACGAACTCAACCCCGTCATTCCAATGCGCGACCTTCCTTGAAAGTTTCAAGTTGCTAGCTTGCTTCTGTCGACAGT
This sequence comes from Myrrha octodecimguttata, assembly GCA_958510865.1. NCBI lineage: Eukaryota > Metazoa > Arthropoda > Insecta > Coleoptera > Coccinellidae > Myrrha > Myrrha octodecimguttata. The sequence continues at coordinate 53,458,191 of OY294061.1, read as the reverse complement.
TATCGTGTCCTAGGCCGGACAGAATCGATTTTGACACCGGATTCGTCATCAGTGAGTCTAACCTAGTCGTTTGAGACCATTTTCGGCTCAATCATCCAAAATTACAGACATTTGGACAAAACGATAGCACGCTGTTCCCCTAGAACATGCGCGCAAAAATACTAACAACGACCCTGTCGAATAATTCATTGACAACAAATATAGAAACTTATTCAGAGCTCAATTCAAAATTTACTCACCCTATCATAAAAAAACAGATCATTCCCACTCAAAATCAATCTCTATTTCCGTTGTAATTACAACTTCTCCCACGAACAGACCGATGTTCCTTTGGTTTTCCTCCATCTACTCCAGATTGAATTCAACAAATCACCCTTAGGCGAGATCTCATTTCATCCCCCGAAATCCACTGAATATTCAACCGTACGAACCCCCTCTTCGAACGAGGATTGATTCACTTTAAATATATCGGAAGTCGTTCCCCATTGAAACCTCCAAATTCATTAGCCCTAGGGAGTCTACGGGGAAGTCAGTTTTGCTAGTAGTAAGAGCTGACGTAATGGCCGCATACTTTTCTTTCTTGGCTTCTTCCATCGGTCTGAGCCCGTTAAGGGGCTTTTAACAAATTGAAAGACAACCAAATGACCGTGTAATGTCCTGCTGGAATCCCAACTGTCGGACGGGGGAATTGCGCATCGACTTTTTACGGGAATTGGAGGTGAAACATGCCCTTACGCCGTATCGTTTCAGGAAGACGAATGGGGTTTTAATTTTTTGCTAGCTTGTTTCAACTGGTTATTATTTCTTCCACGTACTTCGTGTTCGTTTTAGATCAATAATTTTTCAGTCATAATATGGTAATCCGACTCGAAGGACCATGTTCGAAATCGGCAGGCGAGGACTGTTCTACTTGCGCTGGGACACTTTAGTGAACCTAATTCAGCGACACTATACGGGGTGAGTCTTCAAGTTGTACATTCACATCAACGCTAGATTCCTCTCGCCAAATAAAATACTTTTTTCATGAACCATTTTTCCAGGTTGAAAGATACAGGATGTTGAAAATCCCTGAAAATCAGTCTTTCCTTTATAGTTTTGACATGTTTTCTCCGAATGCAATCAATTTTGCTGCGAAGATTTCTATAACTATTACACGTATTCTACTGTAATCACGTTTATCTTACTTCAATCGGTTTTCTGCTTATAGGCTTCCCGATTAATGAAATTTTAAGGAATAAGCTTGAAGAATGCAGATGGAGCTTACCTTGAATCCTCAGTCATTTTAAAATACTCAATTATTCCTTGTTTTTTCTCTTCAAACCAAACCGTTTACGACATATTCAACCTTGAATGTTATAAAATAAAATCTGATGACTTCGAAAAATTTCCCCATTTTCGTGGATCCGCTCCTGAGCTAGAAAAGGCTGTGAATTAAGATCCACCCACATTCACCTGGAGCACAGAATACACATAAATATTTATTTATTTCGCATAGACCACATACTAGTTCTATGCTTTTTCGTGGCCAGACCACAGACATAGTTCAGTTTCCATGAATTATTTTAAAATGGGGTTTTTCCTGAATTTGGGTTATTACTGCAAATGCAAGTTTGAACATAATTCTTATGGGTTTGATTCATCATTTTCCCAAATTACCTTCAGAAAGTATTCAAAATCAGATTTCAAAATTGGGGTTTGGGATTTACCAGGCATGCACGCTGTGTTAAGTAGAATAGGTTTTTCTGATATAGAATAATGAAATATTTATTCCTATTCTGTGGTATACACGCGTTCTTTGTCAATATTACCAAACAATTTCCGTTTGCGATTTGTCAGTAATACGGCAGTGTGACAGTCTGTTCTCTTTTTTTTCTATTCCTTGGTCGTAGTCTTCTACTCTAACCAGATCGAAGTATAGCTATCTCTGTTTTCCTAAGCAAAGTGACATCATTTGACGTCCTTTTTTTTCCGATAAAGCTTAATTCGACGTTGCCATATCGTGCACTCAAAACAAATCCTTTCAAATACAAATCCCCATTTTTATTTTTCAGTTTTAGGTGATCAAACATTTTTCTAAAAATATAATATTGAAACTATATGTTTGAAATGTGATGTTCTAAAGGTTTTTCATGAAAATTACTGCATTTCCATTTGGATAAAAAACTCCCATTGGCAACACCTACACGTCCCCTCGGCTCGAAAACTCGAAGTTTCGCTTTCAGCCTAAACAGTTAGGGTCTACAGAACAATAGGCAAAAAAGCTCTCTCCATTTAAAAAAAAGCAGAAGAACTCTTCATTTTTTTTGCTCATTGTTCTGTAGACCCTATTCGGCTAAAACTTCGAAGTGGCATTTTTCATTGGAGAGCTATTCGATCTATGTTTTTGGCCTGCGTAATTGAACTCCAAAGTTACTCTACATTCATCAAGCTACTGAGTAGATTCTTTCGGAAGTTATTCTATTCACTATCAGTGGTTAGGCCGGCCGTAAACACATTAACTTTAGGAGGAATCGACATATATTTGTAGAGTTGGTTTTCAGTTTAATTAGGGAGGTCGAATGCTTAAATGGGTTGAATTCGCCAATTATTCTTTAGATAGTTGAACCCATTCAAAATTTTGGATCGAATTGCAATCTGCAGAATGCAGAATTTTGTGAGGACCATATGAAAAAAAGATCTGCTTTTGGCAGGGTCAATACTTGTATAGATGACCGCTTTGGCAACGGAACAAGCGCGTAAAAGCTTCTGACCGCACGTCAGTGCTTTTCTAGGTTTTTTGACCAAAGGCTCGACCACTGCGCAGGTAATTCGAATGTGGAATGAAAAGTTCGCGCAGAAGCTCCTGACCTATAACAACGTCAGTTGCTCTATCGATTTCCTTCAAAACTGAAACTATACTTCATAATTTTCTATTTTCCAAACACAGTGTGTTTTCCTTATTCCAATTACTATATTCTATGATTTTAGGCAAGTACATAGGACTCAGAGATGATAAAGTAACCAGACTAAGCGCCTGTGATTTGATTATAGGAATATATTCATGGCCTAAGGGAGTTCGGGCCAAGCAAATATTTACTTTACACTACCATGACTAACATCAGATATTAGTCGAGAAGCGGACCCCTACTTACTCTGTACATGCAGATTCTGTGGCAGGCCCTTCCACGGCTGAATTGCTGATAGGTAATCTGTTCTATTTGATTCACGAGATTACATCTGAGAGTTATCGATGTGGATTCTCATTAGTGTTACTTGGAGTTGCAACTTCCTCACGTACTTACAGGGTCGATAATTTCGTGGAGCGGATTCGTGCAATATGAATTCTATGAAAAATAATTACAGAGTACGATTCGGTGAAGTCCATCAGAAGCTCTGAATCTGAATTCTGAAAATGCCTCAATGTAAGAAATATGTATGTAGGTTTCTTTTTTATCGATCGTCCATAATTTGAATGATTTCAGACCTCTAACTCCTACCGGAGATGGCCAAACAATTATCCCATTATATTGTACGTATACAGGGTGATTCCGGAGGAGACCGTCAGATTTTGGGATAAGTCTACACTAGTCAAGACAGTCTCGAGACAATGTTTGGTTTATGGTTAGGGGTCTCTATTGAGAATATACAGGGTGATTTGTCCGATTCGACCGATTGTACTTTTATTGATAATTTTGGTATGGCTTATTCGATTTCAATGAAATTTTCAGCATAGTACAATAGTGTTGAACACATTCATTGATTTCAAATTGTTTTTCAAAATAAGCGGTTATTATTATGATAAATCCAGATTAATTGTGCAGGGTGAAAAAACACCCTGTACATATCGTTTCCTAAACTACGCTATCTGTTTACGATTCTATTATAACAAGTCATTATTTGAGAGTTTCTAATTTTTTTGGCACACTTCTAGTTTTCCGATAAAATTTTTTCAAAAAACGATAATGTCGAAATTTCGCTCCAATCGATTCCACTTTTATTGGGAACTTTGGTATGGCTCATCCAATTTTGATGAAATTTGCAGTGTAAAACAATCTGAACGAGTAAATTCAATAGTCACAAGTCTCTCAACATACAGGGTTGTAATTGTGATAGTTTTAGAATTTCAGATTAATTGTGCAGTTGAAAAAAAAACACCCTGTACATTGCTTTTCCTAAACTTTCTTATTCGTTTCAGATTCTACAATAATATGTCATCATTCAGAGGTTTTTAATTTCTTTGGCACACCTGCGGTTTTCCTAGAAAACATTTTTGAGGAAGAGCATGATCGAAATTTGGCTCACAAGTGAGAGTATTCCGCACTAGGTAGGAAAGCTTTATTATCCAAGGATGCGAAGCAGTTCTTAAGTTCTAAAATATTCTTTTCAAATTCCAAATTCATATTTAATTGCTAATATTTTGTATGAAACCATTCAATTCGGAATATATTTCGAATTTGAAAAGAATATTTCAGGAGTGACGAACAACTTTGCTCTTCTACAAAAATGTTTCCTAGGAAAACCGGAGGTGTGCCAAAGAAATTGAAAACCTCTGGACGATGACATTCTATTGTAGAATCTGCAACGAATAAGAAAGTTTTGGAAAAGCAATGTACTGGGTGTTTTTTCTTCAACTGCACAATTAATCTGAAATTCTGAACTTATCATAATTACAACACTGTATTTTGGGAGATTGTTGCGATTATTGAATAAACTCATTCAGATTGTTCTACACTGCAAATTTCATCAAAATTGAATGAGCCATACCAAAGTTCTCAATAAAAGTAGAATCGATTGGAGCGAAATTTCGACATTATCATTTTCTGAAAAAATTTTCTCGGAAAACTAGAAGTGTGCCAAAAAAATTAGAAACTCTCAAATAATGACTTATTATAGTACAATCGTAAACAGATAGCGTAGTTCAGGAAACGCTATGTACAGGGTGTTTTTTCAACCTGCACAATTAATCTGGATTTATCACAATGACAACCGCTTATTTCGAAAAACAATTTGAAATCAATGAATGTGTTCAACACTATTGTACTACGCTGAACAATTCATTGAAATCGAATAAGCCATACCAAAGTTATCAATAAAAGTAAAATCGGTCGAATCGGACAAATCACCCTGTATATTCTCAATAGAGACCCCCAACCATAAACCAAACAGTGTCCCGAGACTGTCTTGACTAGTGTAAACTTATCCCAAAATCTGACGGTCTCCTCCGGAATCACCCTGTATATCCTCCAATATGAAAATTTATACTCTTCATACAGAGTGGCTCTAATTGGTCATCACCGTATTCTATGATAAAAAATGTTGGGGGAATTTGTTTCAAGGAACAACCCTGCAGTGCAGGTACTTCATGTAATTTTGCAGAAGTGTACCAGCATTTCCCTACTTATTTTTTTTTGGAAAAACTGTTCATCACTTTCAATGAGATTTCGCTCAAACTTTCGAATCAATGTTTTTCAATTGTGTATCTTATTTCAGTTCGATCCGCTTCTAACTTCCGGAGATAATGGAAGAAAGAACTATACTCCATTCACTTTTATAAAGTAGCCCAGTTGGCCATGACATCCTGACAGATTTCACCGTGTATATTTTGAAAATGTTAGGTTATAGTCATTTTCATGTCAGATAACTACACAACGTTGTCCTCTCTACGAAGAGGTCGTAGTAATTGCTTATTTTTCGAAATGTGAATCTACATTGGGAAAGTAATGAATTTGAGAAAATATTATGTGAATTCAATCATTCCAAAGACCTGGCGAATGTTGATGAAACATTTTTCTCTGTTAATATTTCACGTATATAAATATGGTTGGAAGATTCAGTTATGCTTTTTTCTTGTACGGAAATCAAGAATCGAGTGTTTTGGAATTTTACTGAAAAATGATGGTCCGTTACTTTCCGATAGTTTATTCGAAAAAAAATAAAAGTACTCGAATAACCCGGCAGTAAAACTTCTGAACGAATGGACGGACCTATGGAATTCCCTACTATTCTAAATTCTCAAGAAATAAGCCTACAGAAGTCATTTAAATACCTTGTTGCACAACTTTGAATATTCCAGTAAGAAAATGAAGTAGTACTACGAAACCTGTGTCACAATTAACCTCAAAAGAACTAACTAACACTTCTTGGGAATCTGGGTGAATGATACATACACTGGATTGGATTAACATATTTCTAAACTTGGATACATACAGCTTAGCTTCAGTCTATTATCATTGGTTGTAATGACAAGATATTTGGATAAATTCCCCATGTAAACTACCTATCATTCAGTATTCGAGTCAAAAGCAAGATATGGAATTATGTTTTATGGACATACTTTGAAGTCAACTCAAATATTCAATTTCCAGAAAAAAGTTAGGATATACCATGTTCATTTTCAGTGTACTACTTCCTATCGAAACAATTCCACGAAATATATAATGTTTGAAATAATTCATTAAGGAATTTGTTCAATTCAAACATGACTACCTACTTAAGGCTCAATACAATACAAACAAAACGAAATGTTAATTTATTAGTTTATTATGGCTGAAGCTGAATTGTTATTTGTTATTGAAAGAGAGTAGAAATTGGCAACCTGGCGTCGAATTTTTTTGACATTGTCGATATTTCAGGAGCGCCAACCTGCCTTGGTTTTAGTTACAAAAACATGATAGACCTAAATCATGGCCAACTGGGCTACTTTATAGAAGTGAATAGAGTATGTCGATTTTAGTACTATTTTCCTGGACGTCGTGGATATTTCTGAAATAACTCGAAAAATTCTCATTTTATCAAGATGAGACTGGTTTGGTGAGTCATTTCTGCCAGCAGAGTAATGGGGGATTTTCTTTCGAACGAAAATGCAGTAATTTTCATGAACAACCTTTAGAACATCACATTTCAAACATAAAATTTCAATATTTTATTTTAAAAAAAATGTTTGTGGACCTAAAACTGAAAAATAAAAATGGGGATTTGCATTTAAAGGGATTTGTCTTGAGTGCACGATATGACGTCGTCGAATTCAGCTTTCTCGGAAAGAAAAGGACGTCAAATGTGTTACTTCGCTTAGGAAAACAGAGACCTATACTTCGATCTGGTTAGAGTAGAGAACAACGACCAAGGAATAGAAAACGAAGAGCACAGACTGTCATATTACTGACAAATCGCAAACGGAAATTGTTTGGTTATATTGACAAAAAACACGTGTGTACCACAGAATAGGAATACATGTTTCATTATTCTATAGAAGAAAAAGCTACTCTACTAAACAGCGTTGCCACTTCGAGCATGCTTGGCAAATCCCAAACCCCAATTTTGAAATCTGATTTCGGATACTTTCCGAAGGTAATTTAGGAAAATGATGAATCAAACCCATAATAATTATGTTCAAATTTGCCTTTGCCGTAATAACCCAAATTCAGGAACAACCCCAACTGGCCCTAATTGTTTTAACCAAGGAGAAACAGTATCTGCTCCGGTTTATTGCCGTATATGATAGTTCCTTTTATAGCAATTACAGCTGCATCAAGGTTACAACAACCGAACACTATTTCAGCAAGATGGTGCAACACCTCAAACAGCTAGGGTGTCGATGAAACAATTAAGGTCAATTTTCCCGAATGAACTGGTGAACAAGTTCGAAGACATTCCATGGCCGCCTCGGTCGCCTGACTTCACGCCTTGCAATTTTTTCATGGGGATACCTTAAATTCAAGAGCCACAATAATAATCCCCGGACAATTCAGACCTTGCAAAACAAACTTCGACTTGAAATGCAAGATATTACTCCGGCGCTCTGCTGTCGCGTGGTTGCAAATGTAAGGGTCAGACTGCAAGAGATTTCAGAAAAAAACGGTCATCATTTGGACGATATCGTCTTCAAGATAAGAAATCCGCTTTGTAATGCTGAACTTCATTGAAATAAAATAAATGAAAACTTTGGTAGTTTTTTTAATTGTATTTTGAAGTTGAAAAGTTCACCCTCTACTTCATTTTCATTCATACGACCAAGGGATCAATTAGGACGAGCTTAACCTAAGTGTGGCATGTTCCGAGAGAGGGCGCGCGCTACAGAACAAACTTAATACACCCCGACGTCCGGTCAGATTCTCGTAAGAAATCTCTGCAATCCAACAGGCCATATCGAATGTACAACAATCTCAGACCGACCTCCCATAACCATAAAAATTAATCCGCAATTGGAGTGGTCGTAGTGTAACGTATGTCAGACTGAACGCTCTGTATAATTATTACGTGAAGACTAACAATGTCCAGAGAACCTCGCATCATTCATAAAACGTGCTCAGATGGATAACTTACTGATGTTGAATTCCCACGTCTGTTATCATAATATGCTTGTAAACACCTTGACAAAACATATATAATATTTTGTTATTGTATTATGAAAGGAGTGAGTGAGTGAGAACAATGAAGCGGGACGTTCATTGATGCGTCATGCCGTAGTAATCACCCATAGTAATTAAACCCTCTAACGAGTTCTTCCAGTGTTATTTCCAACCCTCTCCTGTACAAACCAACTGGACGAACCAACCCCAACCGGGGTACACCACAGTAGAAGTAGCACCAGGTGCCTTGTTTTTCGACGTTGCAGAACAATATTCGCCTTGAAATGCAAGACATTACTTCGGCGCTCTGCTGTCGCGTGATTGCAAATGTAAGGGTCAGACTGCAAGAGTTTTTAGGAAGAAACGGTCGTCATTTGGACGATATCGTCTTTAAAGAAAGAAATCCGCTTTGTAATGCTGTTCTTTATTGAAATAAAAATAAGTGAAAACAATGTAGTTTTTTTTAAATTGTATTTCGAAGTTGAAAAATATCCACTGCACACCCTTTACTTCATTCTCATTCATACGACCAAGGGATGAATTAGGTAGAGCGTCACCTAAGTGTGGGTTGTTCCGAGAGAGGGCACGCGCTACAGAACAAACTTAATACACCGCGACGTCCGGTCATATACTCGTAAGAAATCTCTGCAATCCAACAGGCCATATCGAATGTACAACAATCTCAGACCGACCTCCCATAACCATAAAAATTAATCCGCAATTGGAGTGGTCGTAGAAGTAACACCAGGTGCCTTGTTTGTCGATGTTACACGCGCGTTCTCGACGATATGAAAACAAGTTCGGGATAATGGAATTACAAGTGGGGTTTACGAGCCGGGACACTGCTTTTAGCGGTATGAAAACAGGCGCGTTCCCTTTGACTAATCACGGATGTAGTAATGCGAATTGCCCCGCCTAATTGAACCTGTAGAACTGGAGGGATTCTCTAATGGCGGAACGATTATTAAATGTTCCCCCTTCGTCAGGTGCGTTCGGAATAATTAGAATGGATGGTTGGTTTTAATTTGATGAAGGAACCGCTAAAAATTTCATATAGGGGTTTATTAGCGCGATTAGTCATCACCCTTTTACGTTCCATGGTGACTTGAGGGACCGATATTGATTTAAATTCTACCGAGGTCCCTCCACGTTTTGTAGTTCTCCAATATTTTGGAAAGAATGATCCTAAATAGTTAGCTCTAGGTTGGAAATTAATAAAAGGTGTTTCTTTGGAGGTATAAAACTTTGAGTTTGCAACACTGTTTTAACTAGCTGCCATTTTGTCAGCTGTCAAGTGATTTGTGTTTAGCTTGGTCTCGCATTTCAACATGAATAGACTGACGCCTGAACAACGCTTTCAAATTGTGCAAATTTATTTTGAAAATAATGGTTCTGTTCGAAAAACGTATCCCGCTCAACGTCCATTTTACGGTCAACACAACCGTCCATTAGAGCAATCAATTCGACTAACTATGGACCGTTTTCGCACCATGCTTACTCGTACTGATAATAAGCATCCACAGAGACCCGAATCAGTCTATCCGTCATCGTGCACAGCTATAGAGCCATGATTACTGACTTTTTCTTTTCTCAATTCACCAACCATGATGTGCAGCAGCTGTGGTTCCAACAAGATGGCGCAACATGTCACACAGCTCGTGCCACAACGGATTTACTGAAGGGAACGTTCGATAACCGCATAATTTCACGTTCCGGGCCCGTGAATTGGCCTCCAATGGGAGAGATAAGAGCAGGGTATTGCTCCTTAGAGAAAGTTCTATACCATCGCCATTGAGAATGGTAACCCTGGACGATGTAACGTAGGATTCCCATTCTGGTTGCTGTGTTTCAACAGTCTAATATATCGCAACCTTGAAGAACACTGTACTAACAACTCCATCCTCACAAAAGCCAAAATACCAAATACGGATGAAGCTTCTCTATTGCAGTCATTATTCGTATTATTGGCATATTGGGGGCGTCTGGTTAAGTTCAGGCTAGGCAGATGCACCTATCAGAAAAAGTTTCAGGAGAAGGCAGAAAATGAAAGGGAAGCACTCTGGAGGAATCTTCCAGAAATGGATCATTCCAAAAAGTTCCTTCGAAACTTTTAAATTTCAAGGTCCAAATACCATTTGGATCTCAGTAAGAATATGTTACGCCTCCTCACCGACTTCCCCACAGGGCACTGTCGCTTGAGGACCCACATGATGAGGATAGGCTTATCAGAAACTGACGAGTGCCGATTCTGTGGGAAAGAGGAGGAAACTCCTGTCACCTAATTACAGAATGCCTTGCCATTTCAAGCCTGCCCAAGGAATATCTTGGACAGGAGAATTATAGGAGTATAAGAACTCAGCCTTTTTGAAACTCCCACACATATTGGAGTTCATTTGAACTCTAGAGCTGGAGGGCGAGCTTAAGGTAGCTCAGTGCGAAAATAGCTCCGGCGGAGGGGCACAATAGACGTGAAGGTTGCAGTGGAATGCAACCCCTTACCAACTATAACCATATAATGAGCTTTGCAAGAAGCTAACTATACGATCTTCCGTTCTTCCACTGTTCTTATTCAGACCTGAAGACATCGTCACTGGTGTTAAAACTTTTGATGATTTCCTTAGTTGCATTGGTCACGTTGTTTGAATTGACGGATGGGCAAGCCGTATCTGAAATATTTGGGCTGTCCAGTCTGTAATTTAGCATGTTCAATCTTCGACTGTTTCCTTTCCGAACCACAGAGCTTAAGTAATTGATCTGCTGACCTTCCCACTCGGTACAAGAGGTACTCCTGAGTTTCAGTTTAAACTGGTGAATCGCTTTCTAGTTATGTTGGTACTGACAGAAGGTCTAAAGTCCAGCAGGTGTTAGCCGTGACGACCAAGTTCATCGGCTTTGTCAGTTCCTTCGATACCGCAGAGCACTGACACCCAAAAAGGGGCTTTTTGCTTCTAAATCTTTGCTTTAAAGTATAACCGAACTCCTAGTACAGTAGGTAACTCTGTAGGGGTGACCTTAGGACTCTGAGTATCTAGAGCTCAAGAATGAACAGCTTGTCCTCTGCACGTAGGATAGGGTATACCATACGGTAGACTTCTTGTATAATAGATCAAAGAATACGATCACCTATGACTGCATCAAAGGGTGCTGGAAGCTAGGAGCTTCAGCTAACGATTTGAGTTCAATTCGATCTCATATGTCTTAGCCATTATATGATCAGGACACTAGGAAAAAAATCTTATTGCATCCAGGGTTTCATGACTCATTTGCTTACTTGCAAATGAGGTACAACTGGTATTTCTTGTCAGCAGGCTCACCATTACACGAAGATCAGAGCTGGCGATAGATGCAGGAGATTTTCTCACTAGTGGCTAGTGATGAAGCACTACTATCTTCATTGGCTGTGCAAATCCAGAAGTATTTGAACAATTCTGTTATTTAGCTCCCATTGTTGTCTAGTAGTCTTTCCTAGCCCACAAGACTTCTGGTCAATATGTTTCAAGACCTGTCACCCTTGATGCCTATTTAGATACTTTGTCCACCAAATGGTGCAGATATAGGGCCCGGTTTTCCAAGTTTCAGTGCCGTTGCGGGAACGAACATGCGGTCTGAAGTACACAGTATCAGATGGGAGAATGTACATATCCGGCGAGCCTGCAGCGACGCCGCATTGGTTATTTTTGCCTAGAACTTTCCTGGCGGATGCACAAATCTGATCCTTTGAGTTCCAGCGTCGTTGCGTGCCCTACTTGCACTACGAGTTGCACAGTATAAGTGACAGAGTGCCTACATCCGATCAACCCGCTGCGGCACCGCAGCGGCTCCGGAACTTTAACACCCCAAGATGTACAGCAGGCCTAACAGAACAAAGTAAAAGTTTGCTGTTTCTCTCCCTTGCAATATGAAGGAGCGGCATCGTCCCTTGCCGCACCTACATACGACCATAATTTTTACGTTTGTTAGCGGACAAACCCTAGACGCAATTACAAGTCGGTAGATATCCATTACCATTATTGCGATAACGTCGTATCGCGTGCTGTAAACACGTATGGGAAACGTACACGTACATTATGCATAATGCATTCCAGGATTAAATTATGTTTACGCCGCTACTTAAGTAGATGAAACTGTTCTATCAGGGCGAAGTGGATAACACGACGGCAGGTCTATCCGGTGTCTGTGTTGATCGATATTCGGACAGTATCGGAGGGCTTGTTGTCTTTATGGGTAGACAAGCGATCGACATCGATTTTAGCTGAACGAAAAGGGAATATTACGTAGCGATGGAAGTTTTAGAAACGCCAATAGAAGATGATTCCACACTTAGGTTCATTTATTTCTCATCACAGATAGTAGCGTTTCTCTATGATCTTCTCGATCCGGGTCGAAGGACCAAATTCACATATATGACTTTTTATGTGGTCGTTGGCTTTTAGGACAGCTTCACTATGGCCGATGGTATACTTTGTACGTTACCATGCTGTTGTCCTGCGCCCAGGAATATTATCCCTTCAGTCTAAAGGATTCAAATTCTATTGGATCTGTATTCTGATAAGGGGAAGATAACATTTCTAATTCATAATATACGAAATCAACTGGCGGATTTCACCGATTAACTTTGAGTTGACAATTACGAGTACGTATTTGCACCCTGAAATATTGAAAAAAATAATATTTAAACGCCCGAATATTTGGATGGATTTTACCCATTCGCCAATTCGAACTTCTTATTGGAGTTTCTAACAAAGAAATCAAAATTTTCAACGAAATCATTCGTCCTGTTCCCCGCAAAAGTCTAGGATAACATTGATCTTGGTCCACCCTGTATACTGGGTGTGTCTTTAAGTTGTAATTTGAAACCTAGATTCCCCCCATCAAAAAAAATACCTTCTTCATTTACCAGTTTTGCCGGTGAACACATGCAGGCTGTTGAAATTTCAAATAAATCTTTATTTTGTAGCTTTGAATAGGTTATTCCGAATCATCTAAATTTCGGTTTGAATCTTTCCACAATAACAACCACAAATATACAGGGTCTATAATTTGTACATTAATTTTAACCATGAATTCCTCTCATCAAATAAAACACATTTTTCTTCTGCCATTTTTCCAGATTCGGCCCAGGTAAATAGTTATAAGCATTCAAACATTTTTCAATGTGCTAATACACTCCTGCGCTCTGTTTGCAAGTTCACCACAAATGTCTCCCACGGTGATTTCTTCTGGAGAATAACCGATCTATGGTTTGAAATTCAAAGAAACAAGATCGAGAAAACTCATTTACTCACTTAATTCTTATGATTTGGTGCTTTTTACCAAATTATCGCAAGGAAAACATTTCACTACACTGAACTTGAAACACTGATCTTCAACTTGATGTTCATGCAATATCTAATTTCATTCCACTATATGATTATACACAATTCCACCCTCGCCCATTATCATATTGAAAACTCCATAATTATACTTCTTTCACGAAATTTATGAATGAATTATATGAAATCAATCAATTAACCTAAAAATATTCTCTAGACTTATAATAACATGTCTTAAATGTTATCTATCTATGATTTTATGTTATGGTTCGGTCTGTGGTGTGATCACGAAATAGCATATACCCAAATTAGTTCTATGCGAAATAGATAAATATTTATGTGTATTCTATGGCCCGGATAAACGTCAACCCAGCTTAATTTACTTCGTTTACTAGATCAGGGGCGGATCCATAAATGTAAGATTATTTTTCGAATTTTTATCCGATTTTATAATATTCAACGTTGAATATCTGCAAAAGGGTGCGTTTCAGGAGAAATTAAAGAATAATTAAGTATATTAAAATGACTGAATATTCTTATAATGGACATAAGATGAACTGTATCTGCATTTTCATGCTGATTTCGTATGATTTTATGGATACGCGGGTCTATAACTCGGAGTAGGATGAAAGTGATTACTGAGGAATATGTGTGATAGATATAGAAAACTTCACACCAAAGTTCATCTCATTTGGAGTTACCATATCAAAGCTACAAAAAAAACTAAGTTTTGTGGAAATTTAAACAGCCTGTATCTTTTTGCTGGAGCCGAATCTAAAAAAAATGATATCAAGGGGAAAATCAGTGTTCCAATGGTCAAGCTTGCAAACAAAGTACAGGAGGGTATTAGCATATTAAGAAATATTCAATTGCATATAACTATTTATCTGAGCAGTATCTGAAAAAATGGTTAATGGAACAACTGTTGTATTTGATGAGGGGAATCTACGGTTGGAATCAACGTACAACTCAAAGACTCACCCTGGATATACTCGATACTGATCACCCATCCAGACAGCAGCCGCGCTCGACGCTGCTTGACTTTCGGATAACCCGAATTTATTCACTAACATTCATTGGTACAATTTCACAATTTCAGCATTAATTTTGGATGATAGCATTTCCAAATGAAAATACAGAGAAAACCTCGGTCTCTTATGTACTTCTCGTCCTATCCATCAATTACATCGAGGCACCCCCATACATTTCAACATACCCTCCCTTACATTCTCCCAAATTTTCTGACCGGTGGCGACTGGTCGAGGGAAGATTGCCATCAAATTCGAATTATATGAGCTCACACCGCATCAAAGGGTTACAAGTTGGAGTCCACCGAGACCCAACAAGGAACGCGGCAACGTTGATAAGGCTTAATGAATACGAACAATGGAAGCCGTGGGTCCGCTTTATCTGATAATCTTCTCACAGGGCGCCTGAGAAGTCCACCACCGGTGTGGACGGTTCTCTTCGTGATGATGGACTGCGAAATTACTGGGAAGATTGGGCCGCTTTTGGATTATTCTAATTCGTCACGAAGGACGAAGAGGAATCTAGATGGCTCCAGACTTCATTTGATACGAAATGGCGAATGCGCCAGGGTCCTCTCTACATATGCATAGAGGTCGTAGTAATTACGTATTTTTCAAAATGTGAATTTACTTTGGGAAAATAAGGAATTTCAGGAAATATTATGTGAATTCAAGAATTTCTAAGACCCGGCGAATATTGAAGAAACTTTTTTCTCTGTTAATACTCGAAATATTCCACGTATATAAACATGGTTGGAAGATTCAGTTATGCTTCTTTCTTGTACGGAATTCAAGAATCGAGTGTTGAAATTTCACTGAAAAATAATGGATAGAGTAGTCCGTTACTTTGTGATAGTTCATTCCAAGAAGAAATAAAATTACTCGAATAATCCTGCCGTAATACTTCTAAATGAACTTATCTTCCGGTTTCATTTGAGTCTGGATGACATTTCACTGTATTTTATCTGGAAAAAAATGCATCTTATAGAAAAAGATGATGGGTGTTTTTTCACCTGCACTAGATGTTTTAATATTTTTTTTTTCATTGTACGACAGTCGAGAATGTCAAATTGAGTTCACTGAGATCTGGATTCATTATGAATCGATATAAAAATGGATAGAGTAGTCCGTCACTTTGTGATAGTTGATTCGAAAAAAAATATGGGTAAACCTGCAAGATTTCCCGTCGCGAAGCTACAAGTAAGATATTCACATCATTGTAAGCAGTGTGAGTTCCTGAACAAAAAATATGAAGACCAACATAGGCGGTCTCTCTTTGTTTGGAAGATATGGGCCCCCAAAGTTCCAAATTGTTGCATTTTCAGATCCTTTTTTCCGTCATAAAAAGGATCTCTCACTTCTCAAATCTAGTTCATAAATATAAATCATCTTTGAACCTTCAACAAACGAATAGCGACACTTTCTTTCAAGAATATTCATTATTTAAAGGGAGAAAAGTGAAAATATTAGACAACAACTTAACCTATATTTCTACGAAATACTTCTCAATGTTAAAGCGGAGCTTGGCAACAGCGTCTTTTCATCGCTGGCCAACGTATTATGACCGAAGAGTAGTTGCTGGCGGGAAATATGAAATGATGGACAGTTGAAGGATATGATTGTAAGAAAATGCTTCTGTCACTGAAGAAGGGGTGGTAATTCTAACATCAAAACAAAATCATTGAGAATATTTCTTTGAGGTTTCACACTCAATATTTTCGTTCGAACTTTCTTTCTATCCCCTTCAAAATAGGGAGGTTTTTATCTACTTCGTTTTTTGTTGTGTCTTCGAGATGTTCCCAGTTTAGAATGAGATTCAGGGTATTCCAATGAAATGGGTTATATAATAACCTCGATTTCATTGGAAATCTGGGAAGGGCGCGACCTATCATATATGAAAAAAATGTACGTTGAAATATATGTCAGGGTGTATTCTCATTCCATTACTATGTGTGTCAACCTTGTAGATTTCATTAGAAACGAATTCTCCTATTGGAAGATTTAGAGTTTCTCAGTAAACAGTAAGAACTAAGAACATATTTCATTTTTCTCGCCAGCAATAACCTGTCATTCACGAATACGCACGATGGCACGATTCCGACTGATGAAATTTGCGCCATTGCCAAACTTCACTTTTAGTCTGAGTCGAAACCAGAAGGAATAGAGGTTAAGTGGTTGCCCGGTAATCTCATTATTTTTTCATTAAATATTGATTATTCTTGAAAAAAAGTGTTGCTTATTGTTGGTTGAAGGTTCAAAGGTGGTGTGTGAACCATACAGATGAAGTGAGAGATCGTTTTTATGGTGGAAAAAGGGGCCTGAAAAAGACTCATTTTGGAACTTTGGGGGCCCATATCTTCCAAATTAAGGGAGACCGCCTATGTTCGATTACACATTTTTTATTCAGAAAATCACACTGCGTACAATGATGTGATCATCTTTTCAATATCTCGGCGACGGGAAATCTTGCGGGTTTACCAATTATAAAAATACTCGAATATCCCTGCAGGAAATCTATGGAATTCCCTTCTCATCGAAATTCTCAAGAAATAAGTCTACAGAAGATATTTAAATACCTTGTTGCACAACTTGAAATACTCCAGTATGAAAATGTTGTGGTACTACAAAACCTGTGTCACCTCAAAAGAACTAACTCAATTCACAAAGTTCTTGGGAATCTATGTGAACAAAACACTGAGTTTTCACTCAAATACATCGAAAATGTTGGATAGCTTGTGATAAATTATTGATTCAAAATTATCAGGGTTACTATCAGAAGAAGCAGATTTCAATTCTACATAGCACTACCTGATACTTTGTCTCTGCTTCTTCAAAACTACCTTCGGCGTTTCTAGTTTCCAAGCGTGATGATTATGTTGAGATTGAGAGTAGAAATTGGCATTGGCATTTGACAACGTCTCTGAGGATTGTTTTGTCATTGCCGATATTTAACGAGTGCCAACCTGCTTCAGGTTTGAGTGAATAAACTTGATATACCTAAATCATGGCCAACCAGGATATTTCATTGGAGTGAATGGAGTATATGAAGTGAAATTTATTCAACCTTCGAAGAAACACTGACTTACGGATCTACTGACAATTACGCATGTGCCGCCATGCCTTCTTAACGAATTATAACGTACCAAGACGCATGCGCGTTGTCCTAACTACCTTTCTTGACAATTTCCAATTAAAACATCCTCTTTGCCAAACCATCTGGATAAAAATGAATTAATCACGAATCTGCCGAATAACACATGCAGATCAATCGATTCTTCGCCCCACAAAAAGATGAACAAATATACAACCCTCTACCTGTGCAACCTGCTCGATGAAAAATGATACAAAGTTCCCGGCGCGGCTTGCTATTTATAACCTCCATTTGCTGAAACTGATACTGGGGTAACATTCACGTCTGTTTATAGGGGCGGTGATAAATAGATTTTATTCTTGAGAGAGCGAGACGTCTGGCATGAAGGAGGAAAAAAGTACTCCGAAACGTGTATGAAGATGCTCCTGCACGTCCGTCGAGGGCATTGTAACGGAGAAAAATGGCCAGAACAGATCTTGAGATGTGCTCCCATTGCGTTACATGCTGTCTGATGATATCGGGTTGTTATGTTTATGGACGGCTAGAAATGCTTTTAGACGACTGGAACGAGAATGAAAAGGGATGGTGGTACGGGGTTATTCACAATAAATTACCCACGTCGTATGGATTCCAGATCAAAGAACAACCAAATTAAAGTTTTCACCTATGTACGGAGGGTGTTCATATTTACGGGTGTGAATGTAGCAACGGTTTTTCAGCAACGGTTTTTTAGAAATGTCTTCAATCGTATCTGAGTGAAAACAGCCGCTACAATAAGGTGCTTTTTGGAAAATATCTTATGGGGTGAGTTGAATGAGCTTCATTCAAGATAATAATTTGTCACCCCTAATTAACCCCTCCAACCACCCCCTAAAGTGAAAAATAGCGTTTTCCCTAAAACGACCGTTGCTGAAGATTTTTTGATGGAAATCTTTCATTTCGAAACCTTTGAACACGTTCCATATATAAAGTGAAATAATTTGTGACCCCTTAATAACCCCCCTAACCACCCCCTAGAGTTGAAAATAGCGTTATTCCTAAAACGACTGTTGCTGGAGATTTTTTGATGAAAATAGTTTATTTTGAACTCTATGAACACGTTCCATATAGTGAAATATTTTGTGACCCCTTAATAACCCCCTCAAACGCGCCCTAAAGTTGAAAATATCACTGTCACTAAAACGACCGTTGCTGGCGATTTTTTGATTGAAATAGTTTATTTCGAACTCTATGAACACGTTCCATATAGTGAAATAATTTGTGACCCCTTAATAACCCCCCTAACCACCCCCTAAAGTTGAAAATAGCGTTATTCCTAAAACGACCGTTGCTGGAGATTTTTTGATGGAAATCTTTCATTTCGAACTCTATGAACACGTTCCATATAGTGAAATATAAACGGTCGTTTTAGGAATAACGCTATTTTCAACTTTAGGGGGGGGAGGTTTTTAAGGGGTCACAAAATATTTCACTCTATGGAACGTGTTCATAGAGTTCGAAATAAACTATTTCCATCAAAAAATCGCCAGCAACGGTCGTTTTAGTGACAGTGATATTTTCAACTTTAGGGGGCGTTTGAGGGGGTTATGTAGGGGTCACAAAATATTTCACTACATGGAACGTGTTCATAGAGTTCGAAATAAACGATTTCCATCAAAAAATCTCCAGCAACGGTCGTTTTAGTGACAGTGATATTTTCAACTTTAGGGGGCGTTTGAGGGGGTTATGTAGGGGTCACAAAATATTTCACTACATGGAACGTGTTCATAGAGTTCGAAATAAACGATTTCCATCAAAAAATCTCCAGCAACCGTCGTTTTAGGGAAAACGCTATTTTTCACTTTAGGGGGTGGTTGGGGGGGGGTTAATTAGGGGTGACAAATTATTATCTTGAATGGAGCTCATTCAACTCACCCCATAAAATATTTTCCAAAAAGCACCTAATTGTAGCGGCTGTTTTCATTCAGATACGATTAAAGACAGTTCTAAAAAACCGTTGCTACATTCACACCCGTTTCATATTTTACCAACAGCTATATCAGTGGATATTGATCTAAAGAAAAAGTTGAAAGGAGCAAATATGAATTGTTTATGCAAATAACAATGTCGAATAGAATTGTTTATGAGCATTCAGAATTTAGCACCAGTAAATGCAAAATGGCAACGTTAACCTAAAAATTTTATATCAATTGGTTTTTACGCGCTTGTTCAAGGGAACACCGCGTTATCATTCGTCACGATGTCTGGAATTTTCGAATTTTGAACCGAAAATGGTTTTAAGGATTGGGTTGAACTCCCTGAAGAAGAATCCGTGATCAAATTCAATGGGGGTTATTACTGCAAATGCAGATTTGAACATAATTATTATGGGTTTGATTCATCATTTTCCCAAATAACCTTCAGGAAGTATTCAAAATCAGGTTTCAAAATTGGGATTTGGGATTTGCCAGGCATGCACGAAGTGACAACGGTGTTTAGTAGACTAGCTTTTTCTGTTAAAGAATAATGAAAGATTTATTCCTATTCTGTGGTACACACGTGTTCTTTGTCAATATAACCAAACAATTTCCGTTTGCGATTTGTCAGTAATATGACAGTCTGTGCTCCTCTTTTTCTTTTCCTTGGTCGTTGTCTTCTACTTTAACCAGATCGAAGTATAGCTATCTCTGTTTTTCTAAGCAAAATAACACATTTGACGTCCTTTTCTTTCGAAGAAAGCTGAATTAGTCGTTGCCATATCGTGCACTCAGGACGAATCCCTTTGAATGCAAATCCCCATTTTTATTTTTCAGTTTTAGGTGATCAAACATTTTTTTAAAAATATAATATTGAAATTATTTGTGTGAAATGTGATGTTCTAAAGGTTTTTTTTCATGAGAATTACTGGATTTTCGTTTGAAGGAAAAACCCCATTATGTCCGCCCGTATGTGTTCTAACTTTCGAATGAAAAGACTTAGCAACTTTAAATTGTCAGAATAGGTTTGGAGTCGAAATATCTAGCTTAAGTTCGTTAATGGGTGGAATCGGTTAGATGGTTTCGGAGGTCCATTTGAAATTTTAGGGTTAATTACTTGATATCTCATGAATTAGTGACTAGATCAAATTGGAACTTCGTGGACAGTTTTTGGATACCAATGCGCAAAATTTTGTGTGGATCCAGGTTTGAGGAAATTAAACAAAAAAATTTACTCGAAAATTTTTCAAATTTAAAAAAATAAAAAAAATTTTCTCTGAAAATATTGATTGAATTTCAATTAAGTTTGGCACAAACTTTAGATTCAGTATTTAACAACAATATATAGTAAGTTTCAATTCGATACGATATTTATTTTCGGAGATATAGGGAAAAAATTTGCCAAATTTCGTTGTTCTTTGGAATTTAAACGTTTTTTCCGCAATATCTCAAGAAGTACAAATGCAATCAGATTGAAACTTCGTAATCAGGTGGAGATTACCAACACGCAACTAGGTGCAAAATTTCGTGTTGATCTAACAGTTAGAATTTGAACAAGCGCTTAAAAGGTCTTGACCTGATGTCAGTGATTTTCTAGATTTTTTAATGGAACACTCTGTATTTAATTTCCCTAATAGGTGAAAGTCTTTCTTGTGATTTCAAATACAAAAGGTGCTTCACTGGTAAATGGACATACGGTAACTTAAGGTAAAGCTACCAGAGACGAGTCCAAACAACCTACGGTAGATCCAATCAATTCCATTACAGATACAGGGTTGATCTTGTATTTCCCAATACTTTCAATTTCTCATAATTTTGGGATCACACAGTGAAATCCATCGATATAAAGAACGTATGATTCTCTTTCACAGATCAATCAATCCATATTCAAATAATTGAAAAATTCCAGGTTCGCATTAGAGAAATATGGGACTTCTGTCAAGCTGAGATTCAACATCCTATATATTGAAGTTAAAGAATGCGATTGAAATATTTAAAAAAAAAGGCAGAAAATTCTCGATTGGAATTAGTTGATTTTCTCATCCCGCACGCTGAATTCCTCATTGAAAGTTTCACGAAAAGATTTGATTCAATAGTAAAATCCAACTAAATTCTCACAGAATTTGAACTGCATGATGGAACTGAAATATTTTTTTGTCCTACTGATTGGAAAAAAGCATTTTCTCCCATTTCGAAGAATTATTTCAAAAAATTTCCAAAAAACATAAGTAGATAGTTGTCTTTTGAAAATTATTAGATATTTCGACTGTGTTGTCTCAGAGGATGCAATAAATTATTATCAATATTGTCAGCGTTATTATACACTAAACAGAAAAAGCTTGAATGTTAAGTTCATTGGTTTCGACTGAACTTCGATGAAATACTATCGAAACACCAGTGGCGTGCAGATTTTGAGAAATACCAAATCTCCTTTTCAATTGTGTTGTCCTGCACATTATAAAATCTTTTTTCATGATTTCGAATATAATTTTCATTCATATGTGTTTTCACTCGTATGTTCTAAAATTACGTGATATCATTCTGCCCTAACGTCTATAATTTTCGAATTTTGAGCCGAAAATGATTTAAAACGATTTGGTTGTTCGAGAACGCAAGAACGAAATGTACAACTTACCGATTCATCCTTTATAATCATAAATTAATCCAATTAACTCAATATTTCCTTCCTTTATCAAATCTCCACATTTCAGCCAAATGCATACCTGCTCTCATTCAACCCCAAAAACTGATCTATACCCTAACAGCCCTTAAAGACTCTCACCCCCATCCTAAACACACTTCATAATGGCCAGATCCCCTTCATATAATATTCCCGACCACTCAGAAATCTGCAACAATTCGGACACAAAGTTTGCTAGGCGAATTAAAGGAGTGCAAATTAACTTTTAATCTGTACCCTCACCCCCACCCCTTTCTTTACTCTCCCCACCCCTATCGCCCGATGGGCCCGACTGATGCGCGATTATATCCTCGGTGTTTATGGGACTAGAGACCGTTCTGACCCTTGTGTGATTAATCAGATGGCTAATTTGGGAGAAGGGTTTCAGCCCTAAGAGGAAGGGTTGTTCGATAAAGCTTAGGGAAAGCGGGGTTGGGGGCTGAATCACTTGACTAACAAAAGTAGGGAAGTTTTCAATATCATGCGGTGCTGTAATGAAATCTTTCTAATATCTTTTAGCTGAAAAGAAGATTGTCAAATTCCGCTGATGATTTTGATAGGATCATTCCAGAAATATCGAGTCTTTTAGTCGTTTGTTTCGGAAGAACTAGAAGACTAGTCATCCAATCAACCAACACATATCGTGACATACAGTGAAAATATTATTATCATCTATACCGAAGAAGTGGCATCGAAGGAGAATAGTTACAGCTGTTTCACAGTTCTTACTGATCCTCAGTTCATCTTACCTTGAATAATCCGCATAGGAATCTACTTATAACCTGTCAGATGGAATACTGCAGTATAACAACGTACTGGCGCGCTGTACATTGTTATACTGCAGTATTCCATCTGGCAGGTTATAGGTATCTAGATTCCTATGCGGTTTATCTAAGGTGAGGTGGTCTGACGATCAGTAAGAACTGTGGAATAGCTGTAACCAATCTTCTTGGAGGCCGCTTCTTCAGTGTAGATGTTTTGGTTGATTGGATGACTATGTTAGTTTATTCTAATTACTCTTATTTTTGTTGATAATTTTTTTCCAACCTCGAAAGAATCACGTTTCGAGTATTCCGTAACTTATGCTCAACAGGATTCAGGTTTGGACTTTCAGAAGTCCAAGAATATCTATATCCTTCTGGCTCTTCACATTCGGTCGAAATTTTCTTTCCCGTATTACTTTACCCCTTGTACATCTACACCGTACTCAACTGTTCCAGATTCCCTTTCGTTATCAGACTTGTATATGATAGAACAGAACCCCCGCTGCGGCATGCTGGTCTTCAATCAGCCCCTAGCTGGCATTGCCTGCTGTATGTTTCCTGCCATCCAGGGATGAGGGCTTTCACATTCACAATCTGACACGAACTTGTGCACTAATGATTTCCGGATGTTCTAATTTGTCCCTATGCCATCTAACAGCTATCGACCCAAGCCCCAGTCCGAGTTTCATGATTCAACGTCAAACTTGAACTAGGAAATATTAGGGTTGCACACTGGTCGTTCTTTGATATCGTGTTTACGCTAGGAGCCTTCAAGAAGTACTTTAATTTTAGCTATATCTAACTGATGGGTCATCGACGTACAGATATACAGGGATACATTTTCGTATCTGAGATTTTTGTCAGTATCTTAGATACTTTCCGGTATCCGAGATACTTTTTGGTATCCAAGATACTTGCCGGTATCTAAGATACTTTTCGGTAACTGAGATACTTTTTCATATCTTCCATACTACTTGGTATGTAAGATTGTTTCAGGAACCTGATATACTCCTTGGTATTTAAAATACTTGTCGCAATCTAGGATACGTTTCGATAACTGAGATACGTTTTGGT
The DNA here is from genome assembly GCA_958510865.1 of Myrrha octodecimguttata. NCBI lineage: Eukaryota > Metazoa > Arthropoda > Insecta > Coleoptera > Coccinellidae > Myrrha > Myrrha octodecimguttata. Next base: position 53,433,960 of record OY294061.1, on the reverse strand, counting down.
TTCTAAGATACTTTTCGGTATCTGAGATCCTCCTTTTTCGGTAACTGATATACTTCTTGGTATCTACGATAATTGTCGGGTTTCTAAGATACGTTTCGGTAACTGAGATACATTTTGGTAACTAAGATATTTGTCGGTATCTGAAATACTTATCGGTATCTGAGATCCTCCTTTTTCTGTAACTGATATACTTCTTGGTATCTACGATAATTGTCGGGTTTCTAAGATACGTTTCGGTAACTGAGATACATTTTGGTAACTAAGATATTTGTCGGTATCTGAAATACTTATCGGTATCTGAGATCCTACTTTTTCGGTAACCGATATACTTCTTGGTATCTACGATAATTGTCGGGTTTCTAAGATACGTTTCGGTAACTGAAATACATTTTGGTAACTAAGATATTTGTCGGTATCTGAAATACTTTTCGGTAACTGAGATCCTTCATTTTTCGGTAACCGATATACTTCTTGGTATCTACGATAATTGTCGGGTTTCTAAGATACGTTTCGGTAACTGAGATACATTTTGGTAACTAAGATATTTGTCGGTATCTGAAATACTTTTCGGTATCTGAGATCCTCCTTTTTCAGTAACTGATATACTTTTTGGTATCTAAGACACTTGTTGGTATCTAAGATACTTTTCGGTATCTGAGATACTTTTTGGTACCAAAGATACTTGTCGATATCCAAGATACTTTTCGGCAACCGAGGTACTTTTTATATCTTCCATACTTGTCGTAATCTTAATACTTATCGGTATTTGAGATACTTTTCGGTATCTAAGATTCTTTAAGGTGGCTGATATACTTTTTGGTATCTGAAATAGTTGTCGGTGTCTAAGATGCTCTTCCGTATCTTGGATACTTTTCGGTATCTAAGATTCTCCATTTTCGTTAGCTGAGATATTTTTGGCATATAAGATATTTCTTGTCGGTATCTGAGATACTTTTCGTTAACTGACTTGTACTCTTCTATATTTTCAATACTTGTCGTTGTTTTAATTCTTGTCGGTATCTGACATACTTCTCGGTATGTAAGATTCTTTTAGGTATCTGAAACACTTTTAGGTATCCAAGATACTTGTCAGTATCTAAGAAACACTTCGGTGACTATGATAGTTTTTCATATCTAACCTACTTGTCGTTATCTTGAATATTTTTCGGCATCTGAGATACTTTTTGATACCTGAGATACCTATGGTATCTAAAATTCTTTTAGGTAACTGATATACTCTTTGGTATCTAAGATACGTGCCGGTGTCTGAGGTATCTCAGATATTTTTCGAGTCACAAGATACAGTTCCAATTAAAAAGTATCTGAGATACAATTTTTTATTGACGAGGAAACTGAGAAACAGTAACTTTGATACTTTGTAGTAACTTATTTACTGTGAAGTAACTAAAATACTTTTTCCTGACAGATCTGTTTGGAAGTACCTCAATCGAGATGGAACACACCCCGTACAAAATAACCATATTTCCAAAAGCTTTGTCACCCTGCAGAAACGAAGAGGCGATAAAATGCAGGCTAAATTAAGCACATGCTCGGGTCGCGTTAGCAACTGCTGAATAACGCGCAAAAAATCCTCATATATACGGAAAAATAAGCCAGATTATCACGTCGTGCGAATAAATGAAAAATGCTATGTCTGTGTTAATGTATCAGATTCAGAATGCTTCCATCTCCGACGCGTACACCTAATAAATTCGATAATAAAAGTGATGTTGCAAGGATTGAACAGCAGCATGATTAATTAACTCGCATATATAACACCTATGTCTAGTCGTTAACAGGGTAGAGGCTTGCATTTCATCACCTGATTGAGGCGAGCTTCGCTGCGTAGAAAACTAGATTTTAGAATGACGGTTTATGGTCCTGTTCGATTGGATTAACAATGGATTATGACGCTCTTTGATGTGCTAGTTTTGGTCTCCATGTAAAATGAAGGCATTAGAGTTGCTTGCTGAGTTTGGCAGTTCTTCCATTTCGATTAAGGTAGCTTCAAAATAGATGATTTGAACGAATTAACATTTTTTCAGGGTCGCTATTCTTGGATATCTGGGAGAATACCAGATGTATACAGTGGGCATGTCTACGGAGTTTGCATTCTTGAATCAAATGACTATGGAACAGTGATCTCTAGAGAACAATCGAAACAGGGAACGCTTATACAGGGTGAGTCCTTGAGTTGTACATTAATTTTAATCATAGATTCCTCTCACCAAAATCAATCATTTTTCACTTACCATTTATTCAGGTTCGGCTCAGATAAAAAGTTACTGGCATTTAAATATTTCTCAATGTGCTAATACAGTCCTGTATTTTTTTGCCTTCGAGTTACTTACAGAAGAGTTAATCGAATTTCGTAATATTAACGCCCACATGAAATTGCTGTATTTGATTTTTGGTAACCAATATTCTAATGGTATCCAGGAAATTGGTTATTGGTCAATTTGACCTCAATTGGATTTTCTGTTTCGTAACATTTCTGAATAAGTCGATGTTTACATGAATAACGAAAACTGTAGAAAGAGGTTATGTATGCGAAATCATAGAAAACTCACTAAATGTTAATTGAGTAGGGGATATTTTCTTCTTCCTTGTAGCTCTGAAGTCATACAATACAGTATTCAGGTCGATTCTGTTTGCAAATAGCAATATTGTTAGGAAAAAGATATTGCTATTATAACAAGATTGAAATTATTGGTATTCTGATCAACGATTTTGAGCAATATGATCTGTCAGTTTAACAAGAATCTTGCTATTAATATTGCTATCTTAGCAACCTCAAAATTGTACTTGTTATGCCCGATAACAAGAAAGGTTAGATAGGGAATCTTACAGAGATCCATTTGTTTCAGTATTATTTCTTCCAAGAATTCGAAAATATTGAAGATAGGGAAGTATGTGCTAATAGAAATTCGTTCAAGGTTCTCTAGAATATTTAATTTTTATAAAAATTCTTAGACTAAAATACCGGCATAGTAAGCAACAGCTGAGATGATAATTCTGATGATCACAACAACAGTCATCCCTTTGAATTCCCAACAGAAAAGTTCATCGAATTTCGAATTATTAACGCCTGCATAAAATTGCTGCATTTGATTTCTGGAAACCAATATTCTATTGGTATCCAGGAAATCGATCAATTTGACATGGTTTTACTGTTTCGTAACATTTTTGAATAAGTCGATGTTTACATGAATAAAAAAAAAGTATATGCTAATGGAAATGTGTTCGAGGTTCTCTAGAATATTTAATTTCAAGGAAAATTCTTAGACTAAAATACAGGCATAGCAGACAACAGCTGGGTTGATTATTCTTATCATCTCAACAACAGCAATCCCTTTGAGGTGCCAACGAAAAAGTTTATCGAATTTCGAATTATTAACGCCTTGAATAAAATTGCTGAGTTGATTTCTGGTAAACATAACCAATATTCTATTGGTATCCAGGAAATTGGTTATTGGTCAATTTGACTCTTTTTGTTTCCTAAAATTTTTATATCGATGTTTACATGAAGAATGAAATCCGTAGATGGAGGTTATGTATGCGAAATCATAAAAAAAACTCACGAAGTAGGGTTATTTTCTTATTGGCGCACGAACCGTTTGACATTTGTCATACGTTGGAGGTAAATCTATCACATAACGAATTGCCTTTATATATCATATGGAGATGCGAGTGGTAACCATTCAGGATGGGTTTGACATTCATAAAGCCAGCTATTGTAGTGTCGATATAATTCTTGAAATGTGTATAAATAAAAACGAAATATTCTTATCATACTAATCTCATCATGAGTCAACTTATTAAACAGAACAAATTAAATAGATAGTCTAATATAATTCCTTAACCAGTGTGGAAATGCCTCCAACAAACTCTACCATAGTTTGTTACTTTGTCAGAACAGTTTTTTCAATTTATGGCGTGAATATAGGATGTTTGCCTTCTCTGGAATAGTTCACATAGTATTCTATTTCTTCGAATACCAGATGAAACTTAGGGGGATGGGTCAAAAATGCAAATATTGAAATATAAAGTCTACACTACAATATATCTGAAAAATCGGATTCCTTCGTCTCTAGGTGTATTTATGTTGTATTTCACAACGAAACAATAACTAGGCCTAGTTATTCACCAATTCTATTAGTATAAATCATTTTAACTTGTGAATTTATCCTGAAATTGTTGAAAATGCTGTACTTCATAACATAAACAAAGCGGGTAAGTGAGGTTGTTTTAACTCCAACGTATGACAAATGTCAAACGACGCACGAAACCAATTCCTTGTAGCTTCAAAGTCACAAAATACAGTGTTGTCAGCTCTAAAATCACCGATTATGGAAGTCCATGATAGCAATATTGCTATGACAAAACTCATAACAAACATTGCTATAACACTCGAAACAGAATACGCAAACATCATGGCAATATTGCTATAAATTAGAAAGATAGCAATATGACTTGGATAGCAAGGTTTATAGCAATGGTGCAATGAAGAATCGACCTGAATGTCAGATTGGACATATCCGCAACAGAGCTGCCGCATCTCACAACTCGAGTAGCAATCCTCGTAATTGTGTCGACTATATTCTTTTGAGTCTTGCGAACCTCTAGGGTCGAACCCGGTAGTTATAATGCATGCGAAGCTCAAAAGAATAGACGTGAGAAAGCTCGAGAGGGTTCAAGGTACCAGAAAAGGGGTTATTATGACATTTATGGCGTGGATTAGAACCGACAGAGTTGTCCCTGTAATGATGTTAATTGGCACTCTGAAGTTCCAACCCGTGAATGTGTAATTAAACAATCTAGAACTACGTTGCCATATTCACCGAAGGGTAAGTTTCGTCGTTTTAACAGAGCGTTTCCTACATTTTTATGACGATGGAATTATTTTGGATTCCAAAGTTCTACAATTCCCGCAATTCGAACAATATGTTCTATGTGAAAGATTCTAGAAAAGCGCTGACGTGAAGTCAGCAGCTTCCGCAAGCGCATTTTCAATTTCCTTGCTAAAGTGTAAATTTTTCGACGTATTGACTCTGCCAAACGCACTTTTACTTCCTGATCGATAGATTTGGTGATCTTCTCATCGTTTTATCCTCACGAAATTCTGCATGAACTAGCAAGCTGTCATTTATCAATGGAGTACAAGATTATTTAAAAATTTATTTGCATATTTGAAGGATTTTGTTGCACCCTGTGCCATGCCCATTAACCCTCTGAATTTTTTGAATTGGGAAAGTAGGTCATGTGGTACTTTTTGGCAAGGTCTTTGTATCTTCTTTAAAGGCGTGCAGAAATTTTCAAGAAACAATTTTTTTTTTCAAATTAGTTACTTCAAAGAGGTTCTCAGTATGTGCACTTTGTCATGGCTCATTTACTTTGAGACGATGGTACCTGATGAAATTTGTCACCGAATGAAAGTCGACCATTATAGTTTTGTTCCTGCACAACTTTCAACCCCTACGATCCCTTTAATGAAGAAAAACAAATTTCACGTGAGGGGGTTGAAAGTTGTGCATGAACAAAACTGTAATGGTCGACTTTCATTCGGTGACAAATTTCATCAGGTACCATCGTCTCAAAGTAAATGAGCTATGAGCCATGACAAAGTGCATACACTGAAAACCTCTTCGAACTAACTAATTTTTCAAAAATAATTTTTTTTTCTTGAAAATTTCTGCACGCCTGTAAAGAAGATACAAAGACCTTGCCAAAAAAGTACCACATGACCAATTTCCCTATCAAAAAAATTTAGAGGGTTGATGGGGATGGCACAGGGTGCAACAAAAATCCTTCAAAAAAGCTTAAAAATTTGGCAGAAGTGAAACAAAAATTTTGTTTCCAAATATTTTTCTTCTGAGAAAATGAATTTGTTCCATAATTTTGACGCGCACTGTATAATATAAACTGCTCCACACGAGTTAGGGATATTGACTTGAATTCCAAAAAAATATAGTTAAAATAATATTTTTGTGATGAAAATTCATTTTAATATGATTTCAAGTTGCAAATTAATTTAAGCCTGTAGGTCTGCAGCGTATACAGGATGGTTAAGAACAATCGAGTAAAATAACGAAATTTTATTTCCAGAGAATTCAAGCATTTTAAGACTATCAATACAATGTATGGCCTTCACGGGCATCAATAACAGCTTGACATCTTTTTTGCATACTACACACGAGGTTTTTGAACATTTTCTGAGGCATTTGGTTCCATAAACGGGGCAGAAGCTCTCTCAGATCATTTAAGGATTCTGGGGTAGGTTGATGATTATCTAATCTTCTTTGGAGCATATCCCATGCATGTTCTATGCAATTCAAATCTGGTGAGTGCGAAGGATTTGGTAAATGTGGAATACCAAGCTCCTCGCGCGCATTCTCAACTATGGCTGCACGGTGCGGTCTAGCGTTATCGTCTAGAAATTGAAAAGTTTCACCAATAGCAGCGTGAAAATTTGGCACAACATTGTCAATGACATGCTCCCTATAGTGTAAGGCGGTCATATTCCCAGGACAAATGTGTAGATCTGTGCGCCCGTTGAAACATATCCCGGCCCATACCATAACAGTACCCCCTCGGAATGGATGGACTTCTTGGACATAGCGACGATTACGGGGTATGCGTGGGATTGTCCATACCCATATTCTTCGAGAATCTGAAAATCGTCCATATCTGGATCTTTCCAATTGATATGTTGCCTTGCCCATTCCAGTCTTTGACGCTTTTGGTCACGTGTTAATGGAACTCCTCTTAATGGACGTCTAGAACCTAGATTCACCTCTCTCAAACGTCGTCTGATGGTTTCGATGGAAACTTGGATAATCTGCATTTTGAAGAGTATTCCGTAGCATTCTACACGTAGATGTAGGGTTTCTTCCCGCCGAAACGGTGATCCTGAGCAGGTGTTGTTTTTCGTCGCCCACCAAGCCTTGGTCTTTCCAACACGGAACTTGTCTCCCTGAACCTATTCCAAAGTCGAGATATCACAGTTTGGCTGACTTGGAGCCTTTCCGCTACAACAACCTGAGTTAGGCCACCCTGTAGCATTCCGATAGCCCTATTAGCCTCAGCGTTTGTTAATTTACGTCTTAACATTTTCAGAAAACTAGTTTCAAATCGAAGCCGTTGATAAACTGACTTCATTTCAAAATAAGAACATTCATGAAGCATATGCAAAGAACCAAACTTCAGGAAAATGGCGACCAGATTGACGAAATGTCTCATACTGATTTTAATTGGATCGATTCAAGTTGTTATTAAGTTTTAAACGATTTCACAGCGACTTTCTCGATTACATACTTTGAAAACGATTGAATACGATATCCCTAATCTTGTGGAGCAGTATATATGAAGTTTGGAGGTCAATTCCCCGATAGCTCATCAGGTACTGATTCGATCGGATTGTAACTTTGTAATGAGTTCTTTCATACGAACACGCAACTCAATGCACAATTTCCTATAGATCTCGCCGTAAGAAAATTCGAAAAATTATTATTCGAAAAGTTTGCTTGAAAATTTTTTTTCTTGGGAAGTGTTGATCAGCTCTCAACGAAATTTGGCCCAAATCATTATTCAACAACAATTCGATAAGATATATTTACTTCCGTCGTTGTATGACAAAAATATGACTTCATTTCCTCAATATCTCAAGAAGTACATATGCGATCAGATCGAAACTTCGGGAAAAACACCGACAAAATTACCGACATTCGGGCACAATGATAGCTCGCTGTTCCCCAGAACAAAAACGTCAATTTCACTTACCCACCTTCGAAGCGTTACAGAGGCGACCGAACAAGTACAGAAGGCGCCAACACAGACCGTATTATTCCCTTATAGTCTATGCTCTATTACCGCCCCATTCAATCAATGTGCATGTGCCCCCCCCCCATTCTGATTGACCCGCATATCGACATCGAAATCATGAAGTGACCATCCGGAACAATGAGGGTAATTAGTCCAGTCTAATTGGGCTTCGTGTCCAGCGTGCGGGGACGGTTATATTGTGTTACCGCCACCTAGCGCCCACCCCCGACCCTCCCGTCACACGCATGTGGGCGCCACTAATTGGCGTCGCGAAAAGGACGCCCGTCGGCGTAGATGAAAGGAGAGCGGTTTCGAACGGTTGGACGGACAGAACGACGCTTTGATGAGTGGAATTGTTTGGACGTGAATTTACACGATTTCCGATTCATTATACAAAGCACAAGGTGGAAATCGTGTTATTCTTAGTGAATTGCGTCCAAAAACAAGTCCTTTATAAACATGTATATGAAGTTAAATACAGGTGTCCCATAATTAGACCGGAAAGGTTCTATACCGTTTCAACTTCAAATTGAGACTAAACACATTCAAATTGGGAATTAACATATTTAAATTGATAGTAAACAAAATTTTATAAGCTTCTTCAGTTTGAACTATACAGGGTGATTCCGGAGGAGACCGTCAGATTTTGGGATAAGTTTACACTAGTCAAGACAGTCTCGGGACACTGTTTGGTTGATGGTTGGGGGTCTCTATTGAGAATATACAGGGTGATTTGTCCGATTCGACCGATTTTACTTTTATTGATAACTTTGGTATGGCTTATTTGATTTCAATGAATTTTTCAGCGTAGTACTATAGTGTTAAACACATTCATTGATTTCAAAATTTTTTTCAAAATAAGCGGTTGTTATTGTGATAAATCCAGATTAATTGTGCAGGTTGAAAAAACACCCTGTACATAGCGTTTCCTAAACTACGCTATCTGTTTACGATTCTACTATAATAAGTCATTATTTGAGAGTTTCTAAGTTTTTTGGCACACTTCTAGTTTTCCGAGAAAATTTTTTCAAAAAATGATAATGTCGAAATTTCGCTCGAATCGATTCTACTTTTATTGAGAACTTTGGTATGGCTCATTCAATTTTGATGAAATTTGCAGTGTAGAACAATCTGAATGAGTTTATTCAATAATCGCGAAAACCCCTCAAAATACAGTGTTGTAATTATAATAATTTCAGAATTTCAGATTAATTGTGCAGTTGAAAAAAAAAACACCCTGGACATTGCTTTTCCAAAACTTCCTTATTCGTTGCAGATTCTACAATAATATGTCATCATCCAGAGGTTTTTAATTTCTTTGGCACACCTCCGGTTTTCCCAGAAAACATTTTTGAAGAAGAGCATTATCGAAATTTGGCTCACAAGCAGTGAGAGTATTCCGCACTAGGTAGGAAAGCTGTATCGTCCAAAGATGCAAAGTTGTTCGTCACTTCTGAAATATTCTTTTCAAATTCGAAATATATTCCGAATTGAATGGTTTCATACAAAATATTATCAATTGAATATGAATTTGGAATTTGAAAAGAATATTTTAGAGCTTAAGAACTGCTTTGCATCCTTGGACATTACAGGTTTCCTACCTAGTGCGGAATACTCTCACTGCTTGTGAGCCAAATTTCGATCATGCTCCTCTTCAAAAATGTTTTCTAGGTAAACCGGAGGTGTGCACAAGAAACTAAAAACCTCTGAATGATGACATATTATTGTAGAATCTGAAACGAATAAGAAAGTTTTGGAAAAGCAATGTACAGGGTGTTTCTTTTTCAACTGCACAATTAATCTGAAATTCTAAAACTATCACAATTACAACCCTGTATTTTGAGAGACTTTTACTACTATTGAATGTACTCGTTCAGATTGTTCTACACTGCCAATTTCATCAAAATTGGATGAGCCATACTAAAGTTCTCAATTTAAGTAGAATCGATTGGAGCGAAATTTCGACATTATCATTTTTTGAAGAAATTTTCTCGGAAAACTAGAACTGTGCCAAAAAAATTAGAAACTCTCAAATTATGACTTATTATGGTACAATCGTAAACAGATAGCGTAATTTAGGAAACGCTATGTACAGGGTGCTTTTTCAACCTGAACAATTAATCTGGATTTATCACAATAACAACCGCTTATCTTGAAAAAAAATTTTCAAATCAATGAATGTGTTCAACACTCTTGTACTACGCTGAAAATTTCATTGAAATCGAATAAGCCATACCAAAGTTATCAATAAAAGTAAAATCGGTCGAATCAGACAAATCACCCAGTATATTCTCAATAGAGACCCCCAACCATAAACCAAACATTGTTTCGAGACAGCCTTGACTAGTGTAAACTTATCCTAAAATCTGACGGTCTCCTCCGGAATCACCCTGTATATACTCCTGCTATTTCGTTGACATTTTCCTTTTGTTTCTTTGCCCACCTTATAGTTTATAGTTATTGTTTGATAATGTTTTACATTCCACTGCGACCTCAAGGTCTATTGTGCCCTCTACTTGGAGCTGTTATCGCATTGCGGTACCTACAGTTCGCCCTCCAGCTCTAGAGCTCTGATGAATTCTGAAATCTGTGAGGGCTTCAAGTAGGCTAAGTTCTCATTCCTCCTATAATGCTCCTGTCCAAGATATTTCTTGCGCAGGCTCACAATGGCGGAGCATTCTGTGATCAGGAGAACATGAGTTTCCTCCTCTTCCCCACAAAATCTGCACAGGTCAGTTTCTGATAAGCCCATTCTCATCATGTGCTTCCTCAGGCGACAGTGTCCTGTGAGGAAACCAGTGAGGAGGCGTTACTTGTTCTTACTGAGATCCAAATGATTTTTGGACCTAGCAATTTCAAAGTTCCGAAGGAACTTTTTAGAATGTTCCATTCCTGGAGAATTCCTCCAGAGTGCCCCTTTTTCATATTCATCCTTCCCCAAAAACTCTTTCTTATAGGTACATTTGCCTAAACCACTGAAAGGTTCTGGGCCAGTAGGTAGCGTTTGTGCTCCCTTCCTGGCAAGAGTGTTGGCCTCCTCATTTATTTTGATTCCTGAGTGCCCAGGAACCCAGACTAAGGAGACCTTGTTATTCTTGCCTACTTCATTGAGTTTCCTTCGGCACGTCCATATCAGCTTTTAGTCGATGACATAGGAGTTCAGTGCTTTAATAGCAGCCTGACTATCAGAATGGATCACTATGTCACACCCTTGATAGTTTCTTTCCACGTTTATGTCTATGCATCTTTCGATTGCAAGTATTTCTGCATATCTTAAGACGGTTGACTTCTTGATACCCAAAGATTTGCATGTCCCTTCCAATCGCCGTTCTCTTCATGGACTGCAAATATTTGCTCTTTAATTGATTCCGAATCTCCTTTCTTAATATTTTCGAATTAAAATCTGGTTTGCCTTCATTCAATACTCTTCTTCGAAGTGTTAATTTTATAAGGTGATAAAAGAATCCGATTCAAAAAGCAACGAATGTTGTACCCATATGAAAATGCGATTATCACCAATTTGAAATATATATATTTCAAATCGGGAGGAAGCATTTTCACATGTTAACCAATTTGAAATATACAGTGCGCGTCAAAATAATGGAAGAAATTCATTTTCCCAGATGAAAAATATTTGGCAACAAAATCCTGAAACAGGTCAATTTTTGTTTCACTCTTAACAAATTTTATGCATTTTTGAGGGATTCTTGTTGCACCCTGTGGCATCCCCATCAACCCTCCAAATTTTTTGAATAGGGAAAGTGGGTCATGTGATACTTTTTGGCAAGGTCTTTATATCTTATTCACAGGCGTGCAGGCGTGTGAGGAGATGAATTTGTTCCATAATTTTGATGCGCACTGTATATACTCCATTCACTTTTATAAAGTATCCCGGTTGGCCATGATTTAGCTCCATCATGTTTTTGTAACTGAAACCAAGGCAGGTTGGCGCTCCTGAAATATCGACAATGTCAAAATAATTCTACGCGAGGTTGCCAATTTCTACTCTCTTTCAATAACAAATAACAATTCAGCTTCAGCCATAATAAACTAATAAATTAACATTTCGCTTTTATTGTATTCTATTGAGCGTTAAGTAGGTAGTCATGTTTGAATTGAACAAATTCCTTAACAAATAATTTCAAAAGTTATATATTTCGTGGATTTGTTTCGATAGGAAGTAGTACATTGAAAATGAACTTGGTATATTCTATGTTGGCAGAACATTGATTTTTTATGCACGAAAATAAAATGAATTATACAATATCTTCTTCAATGATATTTTTTCTAATATTTTAGGATTTGCTTTTTTCTGGGAATTGAATATTTGGCTTGACCTCAAAGTATGTCCATAAAGCATAATTCCATATCTTGCTTTTGACTCGAGTACTGTATCATAAGTAGTTTTCATGGCGAATTTATCCAGATATCTTGTCATTTCACCTAAAGATAACAGACTGAAGCTAAAAAATGCTGATCCCAATCCAGTGTATGTATCATTCACGTAGATTCCCAACACCTTTGTAAATGGAGTTAGTTCTTTTGAGTTTAACTATGACACAGGTTTCGAAGTACTACTACATTCTCATACTGGAATATTTCAAGTTGTGCAACCAGGTATTTAAATGACTTCTGTAGGCTTATTTCTTGAGAACTCAGAAAAGTAGGGAGTTCGAAGTAACGGACTACTATATCCATAATTTTTCAGTAAAATTCCAAAACACTCGATTTTTGATTGCCGTACAAGAAAAAAGCATTACTGAATCTTCCAACCATGTTTACATACGTGAAATATTTCCAATATTAATAGAGATAAAAGTTTCTTCAATATTCGCCAGGTCTTTGGAATTATTGAATTCACATAATATTGTTTCCAATTCATTACTTTCCAAATATAGATTGACATTTTGAAAAATAAGTAATTACTACGACCTCTTTGTAGAGAGGACAACGTTGTGTAGTTATCTGACAGGAAAATGACTATAACCTAACATTTTCAAAATATACATGGTGAAATCTGTCAGGATGTCATGGCAAACCGAGATACTTTATAAAAGTGCATGGAGTATATATTTCCAATTGGGAATAATAGCATTTTCATATGGGTACAACATTCGTTGCTCTTGGAATTGACTCTTTTGATTACTTTATAAAGTTAACTCTTCAATATTGAAGGAGAGTATTTAATGAATGCAAACCAGAGTTTTACTCGATGATTTGTAATCAATAATTTATCACAAACTATCCAACATTTTCGACGTATGCCAGTGAAAACCCAGAGTATCGTTCACATAGATTCCCAAGAGCTTTGTGAATTCAGTTAGTTCTTTTGAGGTGACACAGGTTTTGTACTTTCATACTGGCATATTTCAAGTTGTGCAACAAGATATTTAAATGTCTTCTGTAGACTTATTTCTTGAGAATTTCGAAAAGTAGGGAATTCCATAGGTTTTTTGTTCTTTTAGAAGTTTTACTGCAGTGCTATTCGAGTACTTATGTTTTTTTTCGAATGAACTATCACAAAGTACTCTATCCATTACTGTAAATTTCAACAATCGATTCTTGATTTCCGTACAAAAAAATAGCATAACTGAATCTTCAAACCATGTTTATATACTGAAATATTTCCAGTATTAACGGAGAAAATAGTTTCTTCAACATTCGCCAGGTCTTTGGAATTATTGAATTCACATAATATTTTCTTAAATTCATTATTTTCCCAAAGTGAATTCACATTTTGATAAAAACGTAATTACTACGACCTCTATGTAGAGAGGACAACGTTGTGTAGTTATCTGACAGGAAAATGACTATGACCAAACATTTTCAAAATATACACAGTGAAATGTGTCAGAATGTCATTGCCAACCGGGATAGTTTATGAACGTAAATGCAGTATACATCAATTCATTTACACCTTATAATAATTTACAGGAAGGACACTGAAAGGCTACGAAACGTATAGCGAGAATCCACCTTTACACTTGCATCTCGGTCTGGAAAAATTATTATCACGAAAAGCTTTGACTGGAGAAATACGAGTGTAACTTATTTAAAGAGATATCCCACTCGTCGCACGACGGACAAAGCTTAATGAATGAAAACGGCGCTAAAAAGATTTGTGCGGCCCCGCCAGAATAAAGAGGTCGTTTTATTCCTTTTCCCGGCTGTTTTTCATCCCGGTAAACGGGGAAGTTTGAGCGGATTTTCCAGGGGCTAGTCATGCTCGAGGTAATTTTCTGATCGAAACAAGGAAGCGTATGGTATGGATGTTTTTCAGCGAAGAGGGATTTCGTGTTTTCGTTTGAATATCATGTGAAGGTTTCTGTTCCTTTTATTCGGAAAATGAATGCTGAGCTATGGAGAGATATTCATTTGAAAATGTTTAGAATTTATGGAAATGATGCCTATGGAGTGAATATAATGTCTGGGAAATATTCATAGGGTACGAACAAGTGGGTCGCGGTCGACGTGGGGGTCGGAGTCGATGTCGACATCCTTGTCAATCAAATAAAGGGTGTTTCGAATTGAGCGTTTTTTTCGGAATAAATTAAACACATAATTTGCATTCATTTTTAGAAACTTTTCTTTGGTAATTGAAGTATCAGTTATGACATTTTTATACGAGAAATAATATCTGTCAAATGGTCTCCTCTTGCAGCTCTACAGACGTCCACTCTTTTGTTAAAATTTTCAATGACATTTTGACATAATTGAGGCTCTATCTCACTAATGATACGAATAATTTCATCCTTCAGTTCAGGAATCGATTGTGGATTATTCTTATAGACTATGAGCCCAAATAAAATAGTCCATCGGTGTCAAATCACATGATCTTGGTGGCCAATTGACATCACCGTTTCTGGAGATTATTCATCCAGGAAATTTTAGTCTCAATAAATCAATTGTGTCATTTGCAAAGTGAGGTTAAGCGCTATCCTGTTGAAACCAAATGTCCTCTAGATCAATATTCATTAATTCAGGCCACAAATATTCGATTATCATCCGACGGTATCGACCGCCATTGACAGTTAAAGCTTCACCAGCAGCATTTTCAAAGAAGTTAGGTCCAATTACACCACCTGACCATAATGCACACAAAAGAGTGACTCGTTTAAGACACATAGGCTTCTCATGAATAATTCGAGGATTCTCCTCACCCCAGATACGACAATTTCGTTTATTAACAGAGCCACCAAGATGAAAATGTGCCTCATCGTAAAATATGATTTTTTGAGAAAAATCAGCTGGTTGTTCATTGATGTGGTTGACAAATGAACGACGTTTTAAATGATCTAATGGTTTTAGTTACTGTGTTATTTGAACCTTTTACAGGGTGTTCTACAAGCTCTATGACAAACTTTGACAGATAGTAGCTGTGCTAATTCTGAACATTTTTTTTCCTATGAACATATATCCGATTCGTTTTTGTTGAGAAGATACAAGCCTTCGAAAAATTATATTTTCATGTTCAAATCATAATTATAAATGGAAAATTTGATACTATAAAAATTGTTCAAAATATCCACCTTCGGCTTGAATGCAAGCTTCACATCGACGAACTAAAGATGTCGTTACTCGGCGGATCAGGTTTTGGTCGTTTTGTATTTGGTTTGCTGCATCTTGAATTCTATCAAGTAATTGTTGATGAGATTCGATTTCAACATGATGAACAAGCTACTTCTTATGGCCCCATAAATTAAAATCTAAGGGATTTAGATCAGGTGAACGAGGTGGTCATTGTATGGGTCCTCCTTGACCTTTCCATTTATATTTATATTTTATGTCGGTCTACTTGATCAAAACATGGATATACATTTTTTCAAATGCTTGTAACTTCGAAACGAGAACGAATCAGACCTATGTTCATAGAAAAAAAAATGTTCAGAATAAGCACAGCAACCATCTGTCAAAGTTTGTCATAGAGCTTGTAGAACGCCCTGTATACCTTTAGAGCTGAATCCTGGTGTAAAATACGCCATGTTGGGGACCCAATAAGTCTTGTTGTGAACGTCGTCTAATGGACATTTCAGGGTCTTCAGCAACACAATTATTCTCGAAATTTTTTAATTATTCGACCAATAGTATTTTGAGATAGCCGTGTATGTAAACCATAAAATTCACGTAATTTTCATGAAATCATTCAACAATTTGAACGCGTTTTTGTATCGTGTACGAATCCATTTTTATAAATGTCATACATAACACTTCTCAAATGTCAAAATCCCCAGACGAATTCAGTACGCCATCTATATTTTATTTATTCTCAAAAAAAAGCGTGCAATTTAAAACACCCTTTACATTGAAGTGAATGGAAGATAACAGAACAGGTAAGTTGCGGTGAAGGTTTAAAGCGATGCAATCCAGGAGGTTCACACCGATGCTTTTCAGAATCAAATCATTTGGACCTCATTTCGAACCCAAAATATACCGAAGAGTGTCCGCATCTTGTATTTTATGTAATTATTTTTCAGAAACTAAACATGTTCGGACATTTATGAGAACTGTTTTCGAACCTATCGAATTACGCTCTGATGTTTCGTATCGTAGTTGGTAAACACTTGATACCTGTAAAAAGCGGGATTTTCGAATAAAATATATTTCAACAGAATTGTAAAAATTTCAAAAATCTTCGAAATGTTTGTTTTATTTCATAAAGACACGATCCACATCAAAAATCTTCCATGAAGTTGCATCTCGGTATTCTAAAACTAAGTGCACGAAGTTTCAATCTAATCGCATAAATACTTCTTAAGATATTGAGGAACCATTTCCCTCCACCTGTGTGTTAATGCAACTTCCCAGATTAACCAACTTCCCCATTATTGAAATTAGTGGCCTGAAAATTCCGGAAACTATCCCGCCATAAATGAAGCTGAACCGACGCAAAAAACTTGAACTCTGACCAACTCAATTAGCCCAAATTCCTGCTCTCTAACTCACGTCCTCCCGTGCAGTCTGGCGGATAAAAAAAAACTGGAAATAACCGGATTTATCCCCGGATTAGAAACTGCCGGAAATGCAGTCTTAGAGACGGCATTGCCGCCCATGTGAGAAATAGAAATCTTGCCAGTGCCCCGATGTCTTAATCTAGACTAATGTCCCGACTACGCCGTGTGTATTTACTCGGCTAATGTAATGAATGGGCGCCCGCCTTCGCAGAGCTCCTAGCGCGCTTTGGTGCAGTTTGAATTGCTCAAGTAGAAGGATGCACGTGGGCGTAAACTTGTGGGGGTGCGTCTGTTGATTCCTGCTTATATCTGATAGTATACTCGGTGACATTTGGTAGTATGAATAAAAAAGAAGTAGCTAACAATATGAATCACCGTTGTTTATAATTTTGGAATCTTAAATTCGTATCAGGATGCGATAAAGAAAATTTGATGTTCCCGCAGCTTCTCTCTCTCTCTTTTTCTCAAAGTAAATTCTATGATCCAGAAATATCTACTATTTGTTAAATTTGGATCAATAATTTTAATAAAAAGATTTTATTGTTGATATTAATTAAACTAATACACCAACTAACCAACTAATTAAATCAAATTGAATCTTCAGTCCTTTAGTTCTAACCTACGGGTGTATTAGTCTATGTCACTATTTACTTCGATCCTATTCTGTGGTTTCAGAGACGTCAGTATGTTTGCACTTTGATTACAGCTACACTCTCGACGATGGTCGAAAATGGACTATGTCTTGTCTATGATCGAGCCTTCCTATTTATGAAGTTTGTTTCAAATTGCGCGTTTTTTATGAATGAATGAAATATAGATGGCGCACTGAATTCGTCTGGGTATTTTGACATTTTGTAACGTTACAAAACGCTCCACTGTCGATTTCAGTTTCCATCGCGAAAATACGTCATACTGATAATTTCAATTCCAATCGCAAGAAAAACGCCTCACTGAAATTATATGATCGGTCGCTAAATAACGCTCTTCGCTTTGACGGTTGAGTGTGTGTTTCGCATGCGCGACCCTTCAAACTCGGTCCAGCTTATGGAAAATTCTTTCTTTTGGTGCGTAGGAAGTACAAGATTCAACACTTTGCTAGAGTTTAGCGAATTGATGTATCTCGTAATCCATTAACATTGTGGAATTTTGAAGTTTTATTGTTTCTTATAAGACGTCTATTCAAAAGGCGGTAAGTACTACGTATATCCCGACCAATAATTTTTTTGCTTTTGTGAATGCCAAATTGTGATTTCTCATTTATTTCATTCCATGCAGGTTACACAGGTTAACATTTTCCTTTGTATGATATTGTGCATTTGATTTCTTGTCTCATTCTTATTATCGAATAACGTGCTCTTATTCCTGAGAACTAGATATTTCATCTTATATTTATCAACTTGTAAATTATTTCAATAACGTCTAGAGTCGCTGGGAATGAGATCACGTGTTACAAGCACTATCTTATAGTTTTGAAATTTGCAGTCTTTGTACCGGGGCTACCGCCTACTGCATCATCTTTGTACCGGGGCTATCGCCCACTGAACCATCTTTTCACCGAGCTACCGACTAGTGGATTGTCTTTTTGCTGGGGCTGGCGCCCATTTGAATATCCTACTACCGGACCCAGAGTTTGACTGGATCATCTTAGTACTGGAAGCAATTATTACTGGATTATCTTAGTACTGGAGCTGATCATGGCTGGAATACCTTTATACCGAAGCTAATTATTGCTGAAATATCTTAATTCTGGACTTCTGCTCTGGATGGAATCTCTTGAAACTGGACTACCTGCATAATACCTGCATTTTGGAGGATCATACCGTCGGATCCTTTACTATTAAGATAAGTGCTTCTTCGAATCCCGGATCTCAGATTCACTGTACCTAAATTTGTGTTTGTAAATAGCAATTTTAATTGTAATGTTGAAATAAATAGATAGGGAGTAAGAGGTTGCATCATTACCACCAGATTGACGACTAGGGATACATTCAGGAGTTAATTTGATTTCAATTTAAGAAATGTGATGTAGGACATTTATGAAATGGCTTCGTACACGATACAACAACGCGTTCGAATTGTTGAATTATTTTGTGAAAATCAGCGTTCTGTGAAAAATGTTTTTGGAAAATTACGTGAATTTTATGGTTTACATAATATTCCACTTCTAAGCACTATTGGTCGAATTATTAAAAAATTTCAAGAGACCGGTGGAAGATCAAAAAAGTGAGAAATACAGTCGTAGCGATCATTCACAAGAAAATATTGATTTGGTTCATGAAAGTGTTGCTGGAGACCCTGGAATATCCATTAGACGACGTTCACAACAAATTAGACTTAGTGGGTCCACAAAATGGCGTATTTTACACAAAGATTTACCTCTGAAGGTTCGAATAACACAGGAACTGAAGCCATTAGATCATTTAAAACGTCGTTCATTTGTCGATTTCATCAATGAACAACCAGCTGATTTTTCTCAGAAAATCTTTTTTTTCGATGAGGCACATTTTCAACTTGGTGGCTTTGTTAATGAACAAAATTGTCGTATCTGGGGTGAGGAAAATCCACGAATTATTCAAGAGAAACCTATGCATCCTAAACGAGTCACTGTTTGGTGTGCATTATGGTCAGGTGGTGTAATTGGACCTTACTTCTCTGAAAATGCTGCTGGTGAAGCTGTAACTGTCAATGGTGATCGATACCGTCGGATGATAATGGAATTTTTGTGGCCTGAATTAATTAATTTTGATCTAGAGGACATTTGGTTTCAACAGGAT
This sequence comes from Myrrha octodecimguttata, assembly GCA_958510865.1. Classification (NCBI taxonomy): domain Eukaryota; kingdom Metazoa; phylum Arthropoda; class Insecta; order Coleoptera; family Coccinellidae; genus Myrrha; species Myrrha octodecimguttata. The sequence continues at coordinate 53,414,414 of OY294061.1, read as the reverse complement.
GGCGCTACACCTCACTTTGCAAATGACACAATTGATTTATTGAGACTAAAGTTTCCTGGACGAATAATCTCCAGAAACGGTGATGTATTCTAATTCCTTTGAGGTTATATGGAAAGGTATGTCTATAAACATAATCCACAATCGATTCCTGAATTAAAGGATGAAATTATTCTTGTCATTAGTGAGATAGAGCCTCAATAGACGACTTCGGCCCAAGTTGCCAACCCACAATTTACTGAGCAAGTTTACTTTCACTGGGGAACGGGAATTTCAGGACAAATTCGACATGATAAGGTTCGCATTATTTATAAATAACCGTAAAACATGCCTCGGCTCTTCAAACCAGATAATTCCTTCCAAATATAGGTTTTTGTTAAGATCGTCCCCGATTGGCTGAAATTTAAGTTGGGATCCCTGATTTCATGCAAACAGTGCCAATTTTCATAGGATACGTTCCGAAAATCAACTCTGTTGTTTAGGATGCCGATTTTCCGCTCCGTAAATATGAAATATTCGGATGGTTCCTGGAGCAAGCGCGTGAAAAAGGTTATTTACGGAATCTGGTTGATGAAAATGCGGTCGATTTACTGTCACCAGAACGATTTTCTATGGTAAATATCCATAGCATAGAACAATCTATGTTTACTTTAGGTTTGTTTTGGTTCCGAGTTCAGATCTGTTCGGGACGGTTCTAGCATAGACCAATGGTCTGTGGTTCTGAACTCGAAACCAAAACAAACCTAAAGTAAACATGATTGTTCTATGCTATGGATATTTACCATAGAAAATCGTTCTGGTGACAGTAAATCGACCGCATTTTCATCAACCAGATTCCGTAAATAACCTTTTTCACGCGTTTGTTCCAAGAACCATCCGAATATTTCATATTTACGGAGCGGAAAATCGGCAACCGAAACAACAGAGTTGATTTTCGGAACGTATCCTATGAAAATTGACACTGTTTGCATGAAATCAGGAATCCCAACTCAAATTTCAGCCAATCGGGGACGATCTTAACAAAAACCTATATTTGGAAGGAATTATCTGGTTTGAAGAGCCGAGGCATGTTTTACGGGTATTTATAAATGATGCGAACCTTATCATGTCGAATTTGTCCTGAAATTCCCGTTCCCCAGTGAAAGTAAACTAGCTAAGTAAATTGTGGGTTGGCAACTTGGGCCGAAGTCGTCTATTATGTCAAATTGTCATTGAAAATTGGAACAAAAGAGTGGACGTCTGTAGAGCTGCAAGACGAGGCCATTCGACAGATATTATTTTTCGTATATAAATGTCATAACTGATGCTTCAATTTCCAATAAAAAGTTTTTGAAAATGAATGAAAATTATGTGTTTTTATGTTATTTATCTGAAAAAAAACGCGCAATTAGAAACACCCTTCATAAAAGATGTCCTGGAATCGAGCAATCCAAATTAAGAGATTCTCCCTCCGGTAACGTAAACATCCGGAATACCCGACATCTTTCCAGACGACTTCGAATGAAATTTCATCAGATCACGCCGCCACATCAAAGGGACCGAACCTAAGACCCAATTTCCATCGGCAACTCGATCCAGAGATCACTGGAAAATACATATAATTGAAGTATAAACTCCGTCATTTCTCGTTGCGTCTAGTCTGGGGGCCGCGAGACCCTCCCGGAGAAACGACGCTTTGTCACGGTTTCTTCCGTGTAGAAATTACTTAATTAGGAGAGGAGAGGGGGGGGGTTGTTTCACCTGATTACACAAATGCCGCCAAGAGGGACTGTTTTCCCTTGTAAGAAGAAATTAAACTTCTTGCTCGCTATTTGAGAGCGCTCTGCTGATTCTTGGGAGAATTGGATGGTTTGATACTGGGTGTTGTAAAAGTGAACCCATTGACATAAGAAGCGTCATATTCGGAAGGAATATTTTTGCGAACATCATTCTTTGTCAACGGAATGACAAGATTTATAGCATGCTGTGATAACGATATCAACATAAATTGAAAATTAAGTTTTTTTGTCCATTTGTTTTCTGAAGAATGCGGTTCATGAAACCTGGACTGCACAGTTACTTTAAATTTTTGCCGGGGGTTTTTCTTTCGAACGAAAATGTAGTAATTTTCATGAAAAACCTTCAGAACATCACATTCCGAACATATAATTTCAGTATTTTACTTAAAAAAAATGTTTGATCACCTAAAACTGAAAAATAAAAATGGGGATTTGCATTTAAAGGGATTTGTCTTGAGTGCACGATATAGCAACGTCGAATTCAGCTTTCTCGGAAAGAAAAGGACGTCAAATGTGTTACTTTGCTTAGGAAAACAGAGATAGCTATACTTCGATCTGGTTACAGTAGAAGACAACGACCAAGGAATAGAGCACAGACTGTCATACTGTCATATCACTGACAAATCGCAAACGGAAATTGTTTGGTTATATTGACAAAGAACACGTGTGTACCACAGAATAGGAATAAGTATTCCATTATTCTATAGCAGAAAAAGCTATTCTACTAAACACCGTTGTCACTTCGTGCATGCCTGGCAAATCCCAAACTCCAATTTTGAAATCTGATTTTGAACACTTTCTAAAATTCTAAAAGGTAATTTGGGAAAATGATGAATCAAACCCATAATAATTATGTTCAAATTTGCATTTGCAGTAGTAACCCAAATTCAGGAAAAACCCCCATTGTGTTGAGCCATTGTATACAGTGTGTCCACGGATTGGGTGCCGGTAAGGTGTAAATGACGAAAAATTTTCGAGTTAGACTCTGATGTTTTGGGAATCGCTCCTGCTTGGTCTCAAACTAAGATGTTAAGAAAATGAACCAAATCAATTAATATACAGGGTGGTTTAGAACTGATTTAATGGAAATTGTTAAGCATAAAGTGTCTTTGTTTTAAAAGATATCGAGAAAGTTTATTGAGAAAAGTTGTTAAGAATCAAAAGACACGGCTAAATCTCGATTCTCAGATAAATCGATCAACTTTGATTTTGTAAATAGGTTATGAAAATATTCGATAATATCCATGGTTACAAATGCCAGACGTGTCTTGAAACGTAAATTTTATTCGTCATAAACGAAAATTTTCCAGTTAAAAATTAGTTAACCATAGAACAAAGAGTGTTTATTGTGGAGTGCTACAGTTTAGGGGCAGACATTTCGTATCAGGGAGTAATAGGACAATTCCATGAACGCTGGCCAAATGTTACGGTATCACGTAACCCTGTTCAAAAAATAGTGTCAAAATTTAAATTTTTGATAAAGACAAAATATCTCACGTATCGGATTAACAAAATATTCATGAACTTATAAGTCAAGGTAGGCTGATTTATCTGAAAATTGAGTTCCTGCAGCAGCTCGTCATTCCAAACAACTTTTCTCCATAAACTTTCTCGATATCTTTTAAAACAAAGACACTTTATGACTTTATTCTTAACAATTTTCATTAAATCAGTTCTTAACCACCCTGTATATTAATTGATTTGGCTCATTTTTTCAGCATCTCAGTTTGAGACCAAGCAGGAGCGATTTCCAGAATATCAAAGTCTAACTCGAAAATTTTTCGTCATTTACACCTTACCGGCACCCAATCCGTGGACATACTGTAGATGCATATTATATATGGCGCGGACTCTCTTCGACATATTTTTGGTCCGAAATGCGGTCCATTTATTGTCAAAATACGGCTTTATTGTCCGATTTCAGTTTTAGCCGATAAAGGCCGGCATCAAGAAATATGCCATGAAAATCTGAAATATCTACGGCAGTTACCGACATGTCATATAACAAGTCAAATCAGAGCTTTATTTTTATTTTCCCAGTTGGATAATACATCATTTTCAAGAATTTCCGAAAATAAGTTAATTTCGATGAATTAAAGTGATGACTTCATTTCATTTAGTCAGAGTGGTGAAAATATACAGGGTGAGTCTTTAAGTTGTACATAAATTTTTTACCACAGATTCCTCTCATCAAATGAAATACTTTTTTCACTTATCATTTCTCCAGATTCGTCTCCAGCAAAAAGAAACAGGCTGTTTAAATTTTCAAAAAAAAACAGCTTTTCTTCTGTAGCCTTCATATGGTTACTCCGAATAAGATGAATTTTGGTGTCAAGTCCTTCAGTCATTACTTTCATGCTACTTCAAACAGTTTCGGAGTTAGACTCGCCGATTCATAAAACTATACGAAATCAGCATGAAGAATGATTGATTATTCTTTATAATTTCTCATTGCAGATATTCAACGTTGAATATTATGAAATCGGATAAAAATTCGAAGAATTTCCTTATATTTATGGATCCGTCCCTGATTTAGTAAAGGAAGTAAGTTAAGCTGGGTGAGATAGAATATACAGAAAAATTCATCTATTTCGCATAGAACTAATATTAGGTATATGCATAGATGTAACATGGAGTTATGATTTTCATGAGTATAAGCTATTTCGTGACCACACTACAGACATGGTCGCTGTCTATGGACTAGACTTTCCATAACCATAACATTCTAGAGAATGTTTTTAGGTTAGTTGATTGATTTCATATAATTCATTTATAAATTTCGTGAAAAAGGTATAATTATGGAGTTTTCAATATTATAATGGGCGAGGATGGAATTGTGTTCAATTTTATAGTGGAATGAAATTGGATATTGCATTAACATCAAGTTGAAGATCAGTGTTTCAAGTTCATTTTAGTGAATGTTTTTCTTCCGATAATATCGCAAAAAGCAAGAAATCATAAGAATCAAGTGAGTAAATGAGTTTTCTCAATCTTGCTTCTTTGAATTTCAAACCTTGGATTGGTTAACCTCCAAAATAGATCACCGTGAGGGATGTCTGTGGTGAACTTGCAAACAAAGCGCAGGAGTGCATTAGCACACTGAGAGATATTTAAATGCTTATGACTTTTTACCTGAGGCAAATCTGATTTTCTTATAAAATTATCGTTTCATTCTTGATGTGAGACTACAACATTGCCGAAAAATTAAGTTCACGATGTAATTCTTCCAGCGTTCACCACTTCCGATGCCAATGAATCTATTCGAATTCATTCAGGCATTTCAGAACATTCGTGCCTGTTTACGCATAAAAACCCACCAGTCCACTCACCGAACCATGCGGCACTCCAGATAATTCGAATCACGAGTTAACCCTTTTGATCCTACCGCGAAGTATGGAAGGATGAATGTTCCCGGTTCCGACCGATTTTTTTTACCTTTGTCTGCAGCGCTTTGCAGCAGAGTGAACAGGGTTTACCGCAGTCGACATTTTCAGTGCCGGTGCACGGAAAAGATTTATGTTACCGTGGGTATTTTACACCGACGTTTGTGGTTAATCTGATGACCGCAAAAAATTTTGCGATGACGAATGGAAAGGGCCTTTTTTTTGCGGTATATCACTGTGAAACGTCACCTGGTTCGAGAACGCCGAGGTGGCGTGCTGGTTTTGGGAGGTTAGAGATGTGCGGCGTTGTCAGAATTATCGGAATGTCGGTAGTTTTGCGAGAACCGCCGGAATTCGATCCTGGTTGTTCGAGATCGAAATGAACGTTAACTTACAAGGTGTTCAAAAAAAGCACTATTTGAATCAAATAGACAACACAGTTATGATGAGTTTTCGGATTGATATTTTTATGTACATTCAATGCAAAAATGTCTATGATTCTCGGTATTTAAAGGAAAAATGGTCTGAAACGACGGACACATTGGTTGGATGTCCAAATCGATTCTGTCCGGTCAGAACGGAAATAGCTAGCGACTTGAAACTTTCAGGGTAGTTTGCGCTTCAGAATACGCTGGTTCTGTACGTAAAAGGGCCAAATCGGCCAGACAGTTGCGGATCTAGACTCCTTTGATGTCGACTATAGGGTCAGCTTGCTGTTAGTTCCTTCCAAAGATTCCAATGGAACAACTTGGCGAAAATTTCAGGGTAGATGACGAGTCAGAATGCAACGGTTTTTTTGAATAGGCAAAATTAACCTGAAAGTTTCGAATTTTGGGGTTATAACCTCAATATCTCCAACAATACTGATGCCATCAAAATATGTAAAAATTCGTGAGGTCCGTATTGTTATTTTTGCGCGCATGTTCTAGGGAAACAGCGTGCTATCGTTTTGTCCAAATGTCTGTAATTTTCGATGATTGTGCCGAAAATGGTCTCAATCGACTAGGTTGGACTCACTGATGACGAATCCGGTGTCAAAATCGATTCTGTCCGGCCATGGACACGATAACTGTCGACAGAAGCAAGCTAGCAACTTGAAACTTTCAGGGTAGGTCACGCATCAGAATGCCGCGGTTGAGTTCGTTTACGGGCCAAATCGGTCGAATAGTTTCGGAGTTATAGGCACTTGAAATTTTGAAGTTATTTATTTTTTATTTCAGAAACTACTTATGCGATTGGATTCAAACTTGGCAGTTAGGTGGAGTATAACGACGCGCAACTTTGAGCCAAATTTCGTCAGGATCATTCTGTCTGCAAATTAAAAAATTTTTTTTTTTTCGGAAACCATACATCAAATCTGAAAAATATTCCATTAGCTCTTTGAGCTTTATATTTTACAGCAGTGAACAAAATTTCAGTTCGATACGATTATAAGTTTCGGAGATATCGGGAAAAAATATGTCAAATTTCGAGGTTTTCTTCTCGATATCGTTATTTTTTTCGGTATAACTCGGGAAATACTGATTCAAATCTGATAAAACTTCGCAGCTAGTTTGAAGATGATGAAAGACAACTTTACACAGAATTTCGTGATAATCGTGTAATCAGAACAATTTGAAAAAAAAAATTCTGTGATTTTCTTATCATATTATCCTCATTAGATTCTGTATGAACCTTCGAAATGTAATTTTTCGATGAAGTACAGGATTTCAATTCGATCTGATCTGTATTTTCGGAAATATTGGAAAAATAAAATTTTGAATGGATATATCTGCGGAATCATTGGGTGGATTTTACCCATTCACGAATTCGGCCTTCGTAATTAAGATCCAAACCTTCTCTACATATATCGAGTTTCTAAGTTGTTTGTTTCGGAAGTTATTGTGTTTACGCAGTCGGCCGTTAGGCTGACCGTAAGCACAATAGCTTTTGGAAGAAACGACTTGGAAACTCGATATTTGTAGAGTAGGTTTGGGGCTTACTTACGAAGGTCGAATCCGTGAATGGGTAAAATCTGCTCAATAATTCCGTAGATATACCCATTCAAAATTTTATTTTTCCAATATTTCCAAAAATACAGATTAGATCGAATTGAAATCCAGTAATTTATTGAAAAAAAAATTTCAAAAAGCACTGCCGTGAAGGCAGCAGCTTCTGCGTGCATGTTCAAACTTGTTGCTGAAGCGGTCATCGACATTGAACATGCGCGCAAAAGCTGCTGCCTTCACGGCAGTGCTTTTTGAAAATTTTTTCTATTTTGAAATTTGGTTGGGAAATATCTGTGACATTTCCATTCAATTTGTTTAGTTTCGCTGATATTTCCTGAATAACTCAATACTGATTCTTTCGATGTAAAACTTGGTAATTCGTTGTAAAATGTGCAACTTTTTGTGAGAATTGTTTTACTAGCGAATTTGAGGAAAGAAATTACTGACAAATTTTTCATCAGAACAATTAGAATTATTTTCTCAATAATTTTATATTTATCTTTCGAAAAATATTGATCCGATCCCATTGAGACTAGTGAATTGGTTGCAAATTCCTGGAGAATATCGTGAAAATATAAGAAATAAGCAGGAGAATAGCACAAACTTGAGCAAAATTTCGTGGATATCGAATCACTAGAAAATTAGAGAAAAAGATATTTTCGAAAATTTTACATTCTGACCAGGTCTACTTTCTGATGAAAAGATTTGCAATCTTCTGATCATATGTACCTCACGAAATTCTGCATAAATCTTGGAACTGTCATTTTCAACAATGAACCGGATTCCGTCCTGATCTAGAATTTTGAAAATACTATAAAATGAAATTCGAATGGGTATATCAACGGAATCATTGGGTGGATTCTACCCGTTCTCGAATTCGGCCTTGGCAATAGGAGTCCAACCCTGTTCTAAAGTATAGTCTCCAAGTTATTTCTTTCGGGAGTTAATGTCTTTCGATCGATACTTGAAATTTAAACAACATGCGTGCAAGAATAAATATGATATCTTATCAACTCACAGCTATTAATCCAACTGCTTTTGTAGGAACTCACCTGTAAAAAAAAAGAATAATGAATAACTATTATACACATCTATTAAAATGAAATGAAAGAGGAGAGTTAATAAACATGAACAGAAAATACATTTATGTGTTGATATTCGATGACGGACCCGGTCCCCTTTATGGCTGATTGTTATACAGGATGTTCCAGATTTAAATGCGGTAATTTCAGGTTTAAAGGGACACTAGAAACTCACTCAAATTATACTCTGAATGGAAGTTTCATGAACAAATGTCCGCAAATGTGTCTTTCTTGAAATAACTAGATTTTTTTTGTAATGCACCACAGGTGGTTTTACAAAAAATCACTGAAAATTTTTGTTTTGAATTGGATCGTTTTCATCTTCTGCTTTTCGATGAAAACAAATTTTGAACTAAACGATTTTCTTTCACAAAGCGGTACAATGAATTCTGAAGATTTTAGAATAATCACAGATAATTTTAATGAAACTAAAACAAAAAAATTTCAAAAAGCACTGCCGTGAAGGCAGCAACTTTTGCGCGCATGTTCAATGTAGATGACCGCTTCAGCAACGAATTTGAACGTGCGCGCGTACCAAATTTCAGTTCGATACGATCATAAGTTCTGGAGATATCGGGAAAAAATATGTCAAATTTCGAGGTTTTCTTCTCGATATCGTTGATTTTTTCGGTATAACTCAAGAAATACTGATTCAGTCCTGATTAAACTTCACAGCTAGTTTTAAGATGCTAAAAGACAACTTTATGCAATATTTCGTGAAAATCGTGTTATTAGAACAATTTGAAAAAAAAAATTTATATGATTTTCTCATCATATCATCCTCATTAAATTCTGTATGAAACTTCGAACTGTTATTTTCGATGAAGTACTGAATTTCAATTCGATCTGGTCTGTATTTTTGGAAATATTGGAAAAATAAAATTTTGATTGGGTATATCTACGGAATCATTGGGTGGATTTTACCCATTCACGAATTCGACCTTCGTAATTAAGCCCCAAACCTACTCTACAAATATCGAGTTTCTAAGTCGTTTCTTCCGGAAGTTATTGTGTTTACGGTCAGCCTAACGGCCGACTGCGTAAACACAATAACTTCCGAAAGAAACAACTTAGAAACTCGATATTTGTAGAGAAGGTTTGGACCTTAATTACGAAGGCCGAATTCGTGAATGGGTAAAATCCACCCAATGATTCCGTAGGTATACCCAATCAAAATTTTATTTTTCCAATATTTCCAAAATACAGACCAGATCGAATTGAAATCCAGTACTTCATCGAAAATAACAGTTCGAAGTTTCATACAGAATTTAATGAGGATGATATGATGAAAAAAACATATAAATTTTTTTTTTCAAATTGTTCTAATAACCCGATTATCACGAAATTTTGCACAAAGTTGTCTTTCAGCATCTTAAAACTAGCTGTGAAGTTTAATCAGGACTGAATCAGTATTTCTCGAGTAATACCAAAAAAATCAACGATATCGAGAAGAAAACCTCGAAATTTTACATATTTTTTCCCGATATCTCCAAAACTTATGATCGTATCGAGCTGAAATTTGGTACACTGCTGTGAAATTAGAAGGTCAAAGTGTGAGTATAATTTTTTTTGGATATGATGAATGGTTTCCGAAAAAAAAAATTTTTTGTAAAAAAATTTCGAAAAAATTTTTTTTTTTAATTTATTGACAATATGATCTTGACGAAATTTGGCTCAAAGTTGCGCGTCGTTATACTCCACCAAACTGCCAAGTTTGAATCAAATCGCTCAAGTAGTTTCTGAAATAAAAAATAAATAACTTCAAAATTTCAAATGCCTATAACTCCGAAACTATTCGATCGATTTGGCCCATTAACGAACTTAACCGCGGCATTCCAATGCGCGACCTACCCTGAAAGTTTCAAGTCGCTAGCTCACTTCGTTCGACAGTTATCGTGTCTACGGACGGCCAACCGGCCGGCCGGCCGGCCGGACAGAATCGATTTTGACACCGGATTCGTCATCAGTGAGTCCAACCTAGTCGATTGAGACCATTTTCGGCTCAATCATCCAAAATTACAGACATTTGATCAAAACGATAGCACGCTGTTCCCCTAGAACATGCGCGCAAAAAGAAAAGAATCAATGAGAACTTAAGTGAAAGGATTGGTTCGGAACCTGTTCGCCAATTTCTATATATTTTCGACATCGTCTAATTGATGAGTCAACATCCATTGAAACCCAACAAATAAAAACCCCCTTAAAACACCGAAGGCTTCCTGAAACGGCGTCTGGAAGAGATACAAGGTACTTCGTGTCAAACTTCTAGATGTAGAGATTTCCAAAGACATAAAATAACACAGCCAGGGTTCCTGAAGGAAAGTCGATGACTATAAAAACAGTCGTTATAGTTAGAGTTAATCTCCCGACTAGACGAAACGATAGGGTTAGATCCTAAACCTTCTGAAAGAACGGCAAAAGACATTAACACTAGGTAATGACAAACCCTGCGATGCTTTCCAGTTAGTTCGTGCTAACTTTTATGTCTGCCCTGACGAACAGGACGTCGTTGGAATGGATTGGAAGATGTTGGTCACGTGAGATAACGGAGGGTAAATTATTCTTTAGAAAATCCACTCTGGTGTTTTGAGTATTGATGGGATTGTCGTATTCTTAGGACATCTAGCGAAGATTGAGTGCATTACTGAAAAAAGTGCATGAAGTTATAGTCATCTTAGTAGGTTTCCTTGAATATCATAACAATACTTGGAGAATAGTGATATTTCAGATGAATCAGGTTACAATTGATTTCAGTATTCACATCTCCTAACCAACCACATGAGTAACTTGATCCACTAGTAGTTGAGAAATTCCGACGATGTCCAAATCCAATTAGTCCCTAGAGTTATCTTGTCTTATATGAACACACCCAGCCTTGATAGACTCCTTGATACAGATAAATTACTTGAATCTTAGATACTGTGAAATCTGATTCTAGATTCTTAACAAAATCATAGGATTCATTTAGAGTTTCATCAACAATAGAGAACTCATACTGACAATAATCCAAATAAAAGAGTAGCGACGAACCTAAAGTACACATTCCGCTAACATTCCGAACTTTGTCCTAATCATGATGACACCGTCCTAATCCATTAAGTCCTCACTGTTATCTCCCCTCTGATCGAAATATCCAGCTTTGAAATTTTTCTCGATACGAACGCGTCGACCCTCGAACCAACACTTCACTACCCTTTCGACCTTTGCCCTAATCACGCCGATGGTGTCCTTATCCAATTTGTATCCAGAAATAACTCATTTGGATATCAACCAATATCAAAAAAGGAACGTCGAAACTTAAATCTACACTTCGTCACCCTTTCGACCATTGTCCTAATCATGAAGACGGTGTCCTAATCTAACTTGTTTCCTATGATAATCCATTAAGCCTCGTAAGATTTTTCATTACAAACAAATGAAATATACCTTATAAACTGTAAAATCTCAAGAAAGATATCAATTTTGCTAGTTACCTCAATACTTCCTGAAGTGTTTTCTTTGTCAACAGCAACTTCAAACCATTCGAATGATACAATTAACCAACAGTTGGAACACAGATTAATACGAAGGAGAACTAATACAAACATAAACCCAGATAGAAAATGAATAGTCCAACCTAAAATCAATACTTCTTCAACCTTTGTCCTAATCACGAAGACCGTGTCCGTATTCAATTGGGCCCCGAAAAATTCCGTAGAACATCCAAATATATTGCAGAATCTCGAGAAAGTTATCAATTTTGCTAGATACATCGAGACCTTGCGAAGTAATTTATTTCGTCCCCTGCAACGTGAGATCTGAACTATATAGATGAAAACGCGAACTCATAGATACAATAATCCAGAAAGAAGAAGCGTCTACCCTTAAATAACCCTTTCGAACTTTGTCCTAATCACGAAGACGGTGTCCTAATCCAACTAGTTTCCTCTAATAAACCATTGAGCCCCGAAAGATTTCTTATTACAAACAAATGAAACATACCTTATGAACTGTGAAATCTCCAGGAAGCTATCAATTTTGCTAGTCACCTCAATAATTCATGAAGTGTTTTCATTGTCAACAACAACTTCAAGCCATTCGAATGATATAATTAACCAACAGTTGAAATACAGATAATCAACACTTCTTCATCCTTTGTTCTAATCACGAGGAAAGTGTCCTAATTCAATTGGGCCCCGGAAGATTCCGTAGAACACCCAAATTAAGCGTACCTTATAAATAGCAGAATCTCAAGAAAGTTATCAATTTTGCTACGTACCTAGATATCTGAGGTAATTTATTTTGACGCCAGCAACGTGAGATCTGAACTATATAGATAAAAACGAGAACTCATACGGACAATAATCCAGATAGAAGAAGAAGCGTCGACCCTAAAATCAACACTTCGCCACCCTTTCGACCTTTGTCCTAATCACGACGACACTGTCCTAATCCAATTAGTCTCCCCCGTTATCTGCTCTCATAACAACACATTAGGCCTCGAAAGATTCCTTAATATACCCAAATGACCCCACTCGATGTCCGTCCGACCGGAATTGATGGAGACAATGCCGGAGATCGGACCGATGGGCTTTTACAGTTCACTTCCTGATGGGGGCCCTTTGTCCGCTATTCAGATCCAGGGCTGTTGTGGAAGCTCCGAGGATGACGCAAAAAGTTGTTTTCGAACCGGAGGGAGGCAGAAACATGGACAGGCACGGCGGACGATCGTTTAACAACAGAGAGCGATGTCTTCACGAGGATGAATCATTAATTTGAATTACTTCTTCGAACGTTTGTCGAACAATGCAATTGTAGAGAGGAAGCAGAGAAAGAAGATGAGTTTTTGTTGTGCTTTTTGTTCTTTTTCTCTTAAGGATAAGGTGAAAATGTTTTGTTAGAGATCATAATGGATTTTTTGGTGGAGAATTCGTGACCAACTGCAGTGTTCATAGATGAGGAGGGGATTGCGTAGTAAGTGAGCTTTTAGGCCAGGGATCATCTGAGGTGAGAGGGCCATTGGTGGGATAGTAAAGGGTTTTCCAATAAGAGGTGTTATTTTGAATAGCCCGCTATTTCGGTAGATGTCACTTTTGAAGCTGTGTTTTGACATTTGACAACTAGAAACTACGCCATTAATAAAAATGGAACGATACACGCTTCAACAACGCATTGAAATTATTAAAATTCACTATAAAAATGGTGAAAATTTGGCAGAGACGGTTCGTAAAACTCGAACATTTTTGGGTCGTCGTGAAGCACCTTGTCGGACCGCAATAAAGTAATTGGTGGAAAAATTCGAGCTGTTGGGACAAGTTAGTGATGTGAAGAATAAAACCCGTGCACGCCGCTCAAGTACAGCCGAGAATATTGCTGCTGTAACCGAAAGTGTTGAAGAAAACCCAGGTTTCTCCATTCCTCGTCGTTCGTTGGAATTGGGCATTCTACAAACGTCATATTACACCGTAGATTTGGGTTTTAAGACTTATAAAGTTCAGTTAACACAAGAACTCAAGCCGGCCGATCATCAACAACGTCGTGTCTTTGCTGATTTGGTCGTTGAAATGCATGAAAATGATCACGAATTTCATCGAAAAATGATCTTGAGTGTCGAGGCCCATTTTTACCTCGATGGCTTCGTCTACAAGCAAAATTGTCGCATCAGGGGCTCGGAAAACCCGAGAGTTATTGTTGAAAAGCATCTATATCCTCAACGTGTGACTGATTGATTATTGATTTTTTATGGCCAGAATTGGATGGTATTGATCTGGACAACGTTTACTTTCAACAAGACGGCGCTACGTGCTACACAAGCAACGAAACCATTGATATTATGCGGGAAAAGTTTCCGGACCGTGTTATCTCTCGAAGAGGTGATCACAATTGGCCACCGAGATCTTGTGATTTAACACCTTGCGACTTCTTCCTTTGGGGCCACGTGAAAGAGAAGGTCTACGACAATAGCCCAGCGTCGATTCAAGACCTCAAAGATGGAAATCGTGAGGCTATCGAGGACATAGGGTAGCCACGTTGCGATTTGGTTATGGAAAATTTCATTAAAAGGATATGGTCCTGTAAGCGTGGTCGTTGTGGTCATTTGCCTGATGTTATTTTCCACTATTAACGACATAGCTTCTTCTTTATAATGAAATAAACATCCGATCATTTATACTGAAAAATGGCATTTTTCTTTGAATATAAAAATAACACCTCTTATTGGACAACCCTTTACGTTGTCGATCCTATTTAGTAATTTTGGATACTTTCAATCATTTTTTGTGGTATAGCGCCAAAAAAGTAAGGAGATTATTTTAACTATTTTAGGATATGTATTAAAATAAAATGATAATAATAACAGTTCTTCATTGGAAAATCATTCCAAAAGGCCATCGACCGAAGTCCTTCAGCCTGTTTATAAGAAATATTTAAGAGTATGGATTGAAATATGTATTGAAATAAAATTAAATAAAGTATTCGAAGGGAATTGAGATTCGCTATATTATTCATGAACAAAAACCTGATTGAGCTATCCATAAGCTAGTTATAGCATTTTTAGCGGAGCAACTTATGTAAGGTTGAACAAATGGAGAAGATGGAATTTCGTATGTTCACAAAACATTGGGAAAAAAACTATCAGGGCCAAATTTTGGCTTGATAAAGATTCTCCGGAGTCTTCGCCAGAAGGCTCAACCGTAAAGAGGTTGTTTGCTTAATTCAAACGAGGCAAAAGAATCACCGAGGACGATACACGTAGTGGACGCTCCAAAAATGCCACAAAAAAATTCCTGATAACTGTGAAGTGAAGTTGATTGGGAAAGCTGAGATCCTGAAGATATAGAAGCAACTTGTTCGACATATCATAAATGAATATTTCCATATGCGAGAGCTGTGTGCAAAGTTAGTGCCGCACGAGCTCACCAACGAATTTATGGTTCTATGTCGTGTTTGGAGCTGATCAATCGTGATATAGCCGAATTTTTGCGTCGATATGTGATAATGGATGAAATTTGGCTCCATTTTCCCGCATCGGAGTGGACGTGATGAACCAACTACAACGCATCGAAAGACGAAAAAGTCCAAAAAGCACTGCCGTGAAGGCAGCAACTTTTGCGCGCATGTTCAATGTAGATGACCGCTTCAGCAACGAATTTGAACGTGCGCGCAAAAGCTGCTGCCTTCACGGCAGTGCTTTTTGAAATTTTTTTTCTGATAAATTACTGGATTTCAATTCGATCATATCTGTATTTTTGGACATATTGTAAAAATAAATTCGGCCTTCGTAATTAAGCCCCAAACCTACTCTACAAATATCGAGTTTCTAAGTTGTTTCTTCCGGAAGTTATTGTGTTTACGGTCAGCCTGACGGCCGACTGCGTAAGCACAATAATTTTCGAAAGAAACAACTTAGAAACTCGATATTTGTAGAGAAGGTTTGGACCTTAATTACGAAGGCCGAATTCGTGAATGGGTAAAATCCACCCAATGATTCCGTAGATATACCCAATCAAAATATTATTTTTCCAATATTTCCAAAAATACAGATCAGATCGAATTGAAATCCAGTACTTCATCGAAAATAACAGTTCGAAGTTTCATACAGAATGTAATGAGGATGATATGATGAGAAAATAATAGAAATTTTTTTTTTCAAATTGTTCTAATAACACGATTATCACGAAATTTTGCATAAAGTTGTCTTTCAGCATCTTAAAACTAGCTGTGAAGTTTAATCAGGACTGAATCAGTATTTCTCGAGTAATACCGAAAAAATCAACGATATCGAGAAGAAAACCTCGAAATTTGACATATTTTTTCCCGATATCTCCAAAACTTATGATCGTATCGAACTGAAATTTGGTACACTGCTGTGAAATTAGAAGGTCAAAGTGTGAGTATAATTTTTTCTGGATATGATTAATGGTTTCCGGAAAAAAAATTTTTTTGTAAAAAAATTTCGAAAAAAATTTTTTTTTTCAATTTACTGACAATATGATCTTGACGAAATTTGGCTCAAAGTTGCGCGTCGTTATACTCCACCAAACTGCCAAGTTTGAATCCAATCGCTTGAGTAGTTTCTGAAATAAAAAATAAATAACTTCAAAACTTCAAGTGCCTATAACTCCGAAACTATTCTACCGATTTGGCCCATTAACGAACTTAACCGCGGCATTTTGATGCGCAACCTATCCTGAAAGTTTCAAGTAGCTAGCTTGCTTCTGTCGACAGTTATCGTGTCTACGGACGGCCGGCCGGCCGGACAGAATCAATTTTGACACCGGATTCGTCATCAGTGAGTCCAACCTAGTCGATTGAGACCATTTTCGGCTCAATCATCCAAAATTACAGACATTTGGACAAAACGATAGCACGCTGTTCCCCTAGAACATGCGCGCAAAAAAAGGTAATTGCGTCAATATTTTGCAAGATCTGAAGTGGTGATCCAAAAATTTTACTTCACGAAAGATTGGTGATGCAAGGATCAAAAATACAGGAAAACTAAACTCTGTCAGTTCGCCGACGTTTCGGAAAAATTTATTTCCATCCTCAGGGCTCTACAGTATTCACGGAAAACATTATTTGTAACATTGATGAAGTTGTTCACAATGATAAATTGAAAATGGGCAATACTATAAGTTTTTGACTAGAAAAATTTCACAGAAAAGGTGGTTATGGCATAATTTGCGATTCGTATAATAATGGTATAATATTAATGGACTACTATCTTAAGAACAGAAAAAATAGAAAAAGAGACTATAACGTATCGTTATTGGAGCGTGTGGAAGACTAAATCGCATAATCAGCGCCATTTGAAGATGATGAAGTGATGTTTCATCAAGATAATGCACCTTGTCACAAATCAATGAGAACCATGGCGAAATTGCCTACGAACTTTTTGTCTTTTCAGGTGTAATAAGCGGTGAGAATGTTAAAATCATTTATTTCCTTAGAATCTATTGCAGTAATCAGTTTCGAAAATTGGATTCAGCAGAAGATGTTAGTAACATTAAATATCAATTATTGGTTATATCATCCAAATATAGCTCATCAAAGAAGTAGCAACATAGAGGACAAAATTCATGACACTGCGCAACAACTATATCTACAGGGTGTTCCTGAATAAGTGTATCAACGGTTAACTGTAGATTCTTCATTCAAAATAATATTTTTTTCTTTTCCATTTTTTCCTCTGGATCGTCGTTTCAGAGTTACAGGGTGTCAAAAATTCATATTTTTTTCAGTTTTTTGCTTATATCTCAGGAATCGTTTGAAATACAGAATTGAGATTTCGTACACACACTGTCACTAATAATAGCTACTTTCTTGCACTTCACTCGGTTTTATTGAGAGTGCCAGTGGCGGAGACATCGAATTTGCACGAAGGTTTTACCCCCCAACTTCTACACCACTGGACAAATTTGCATTTGCACAGCAAATTCTGATGCGCCAATGTGTTTCACATAAAGAAGGTAAAGAAGAGTTCATAGCTCTAAAGTGAACCGTTTTCGAGAAAACTGTCATTTTATGATGAAAAATTGACATAAAGACGTATGACAACTAACACAGTTACCATTGATTATTTTTATGGGGCACATGAAGACCATTGTCGACGAAACTCCTGGTAACACTGTAAAAGAGTTGACAGCTAGAGTTGAAGCCGCAGCAGAGCAAATTAAAAATACTCCTCAGATTCATGAACAACGTTCATAGGAACATGATCCAGACGTTATTGTTATGCGTGCATTCAAGCCAATGGGTTGAATTTCGAGCAATTCTTGTAATCTTGTTGACTATGGTCGCTAAAAATAATGAAAAATAACTTCGCATTTTGAAATTGAACACCTAGTTGTCAAATTTTGTTGAAATTAATAAACTAGTTAATTACCACTACTAATTTTTCCAATTAAAAGAAATTCACAATGCGTTAGAAAATCATTTTTATCATAAAATGCCAGTTTTCTCGAAAACGAATCACTTTAGAGCAATGAACCAGGAGAACCTTTTTATGTAGAGCACATTGGCGCATCAGATTTTTCTGTGCAAATGAAAAATTGTCCAGTGGTGTAGAAGTTGGAGGGTAAAACCTTTGTGCGAATTCGATATCTCCGCCACTGACACTTTCAATGAAACCGAGTAAAGTGCAAGAAAGTAGCTATTATTGGTGACAGTGTGAGTACAGAATCTCAATTCTGTAATTCAAACGGTTCCTGAGATATTAGCAAAAAACTGAAAAAAAATATAAATTTTTGACACCCTGTATCTCTGAAGATACGAAGACCCGGAGGAAAAAACGGAAGAGAAAATAAAATGATATTTTTTCATGAGGAATCTACAGTTGACCGTTGATACACTTATTTAGGAACACCCTGTATAAACCCTGAAACATATCAGAGAAAAGAAACTACTGACACAATTCGGAAAATTCCTCCTTCTGCACCTGGCAGCATTAAATGCCATCGCCCTATCGATTCCTCATTTAGCTTCATAAAAGATTCTGCTCGGCTTGCCAGCGACGTCCCAAGCAAGCAAGAAATCTTCCATTACCGCGAGGTAATAAGATGAGGCAATGCGCTTCTAGGACGTATTCTGCAGTTGCATAGGTGGGCAAGCCAACAATAAGATACGTGACTGAATCGTGAGGCTAAACGGAGTTTCCGGGTCGGAAAAATCGGGACCAGACGTTCGTCGTAAAATGTTTAGGTCAGATTTCACGTGTGAAAGCTTTCAGTCGACGACTATTATCTGCAGTTTTATTTTCTTGGTCGGTAAATGAATCTTTGGGCAGAAGTATGATTTCCCACGATGACTATGTCAGGTCATGGTGTATTTGGAGTTGATTGAAGTGTCTAGAGAAGAGTTGAGGGAGGGCTTATCTCTCTCTCTCTTTCGTCAGCCAGTGTTCATCCCGTCCTTAACATATTTTCCTAGTTTCCTCTAATGATTCCAATTCTGGTCTTTCTGGTACCCGTTTACATCTTCCATCTTTCTTATATGATCTGTCCATGTAAAGGCAGTCTATCTATACTTCGCTTTGTCTTTCTCGGTCTAATTTTAAGATTTTCGGCGTCCATCTATCGTTGTCTTGTCTAGCTACATGACCCGCCCATTGCCATTTCATTTCTGCGATTTTTTCTATAATGTCAATAATATTTGTTGAGTGATTGATTATCGACTCAAAGCTGATATGGGAGTGCCGAAGGAAACTCAATGAAGTATGCAAGAACAACAAGGTCTTCTTAGTCTGGGTTTCTGGGCACTCAGGAATCGAAGGAAATGAGGAGGCTAACACTCCAGCCAGGAAGGGAACACAAACGCTACCTACTGGCCCAGAACCTTGCACCTATAAGAAAGAGTTTTTGGAGAAGGAAGAAAATGAAAGAGAAGCACTCTGGAGAAATTCTCCAGGAATGGAGATTGGAATTGCAAGGTCCAAAAACCATTTGGATCTCAGTAAGAACAAGTTATGCCTCCTCACTGGTTTCCTCACAGGACACTGTCGCCTGAGGAAGCACATGATGAGAATGGGCTTATCAGAAACTGACGAGTGCAGATTCTGTGGGGAAGAGGAGGAAACTCCTGTTCACCTGATCACAGAATACCTCGCCATTGTGAGCCTGCGAAAGAAATGTTTTGGACAGGAGAACTATAGGAGGAATGCGAACTAAGCCTCCTTGAAGCCCTCATAAGTAGATGTGCAACACCGGTATAAACTAAATACTACCCCAAACACATGTAAATTCCCATAAGTAATTTTGGGGTCCATTTTGGAGAAATTGTACCATTCCGTAGAAGTGTATGAGGAGTTTTCAAGGTCATTCAGATTTCGCAAATTTCCCTAAGTACCGCTCAAGGTCATTCAGATTCCGCAGATTTTTTTAAGTCCTGAGAGGGTGAAAGGTAGGTGATGATATGTAAAGGGTGAAAGGTAGGTGATGATAGGGCCTAGGGTGGGGTTTCGGGGTTGATTGAACTTCAAAATTTTTCGGAAACTATCAGATAGTAGAATTCAATAAATCTCTAACGCTGGAGGGCGAGCTGTAGGTAGCGCATATCGAAAACAGCTCTGACGGGGGCGCACAATAGACCCTAAGGCCGTAGTGGAACGTAACTCCTTGCCCTACTATAACTATACAATGCTCGTCAAAATTATGGAACAAATTCATTTTCTCAGAAGAAAAATATTTGGCGACAAAATCCTGAAAAAGGTCAATTTTTGTTTCACTTTTACCAAATTTTTATGCATTTTTGAAGGATTTTTGTTGCACCCTGTGCCATCGCCATCAACCCTCTAAATTTTTTGAATAGGGATTTTTTTTTGAAAAATTAGTTACTTCAAGGAGATTTTCAGTATGTGCACTTTGTCGACCATTACAGTTTCGTTCATGCACAACTTTCAACCCCTACGAACCCTTTAATGGAGAAAATTTTTCACGTGAGGGGGTTGAAAGGGGATGTAAGTTGTGCATGAACAAAACTGTAATGGCCGACTTTCATTCGGTGACAAATTTCATCAGGTGCCATCGTCTCAAAGTAAATGAGCCATGACAAAGTGCACATACTGAAAACCTCTTTGAAATAACTAATTTTTCAAAAAAAATTTTTTTCTTCAAAATTTCTGCACGCCTTAAGAATATACAAAGACCTTGCCTAAAAAGTTCCACATGACCTACTTTCCCTATTCGAAAAATTTAGAGGGTTGATGGGGATGGCACAGGGTGCAACAAAAATCCTTCAAAAATGCATTTAAATTTGGTAAAAGTGAATCAAAAATTGATCTGTTTCAGGATTTTGTTGCCAAATATTTTTCTTCTGAGAAAATGAATTTGAGCTCTAATTTTGACGCGCACTGTCTGATCTGATAATTTTTAGTTTCTTTGTTATTTCCTTCTAAAGTTAGAGCACATACGACCGGACGGACGGACAGAATTTAATTTGACAACGTATTCTTCTTCAGTGTGTTCAACCCAATGTTTTAAATCCATGTTCGGCTCGAATTTCGAAAATTACAGTCATCGTGACGAAACTATAACGCGCTGTTGCCTAGAACAAGCGTTTAAAATCCCGTTTTTCCGAAGAATTCCCATCGTTTACATAAAGCCTCTCTCTCGGATCCTCTCTGAAATATTAATTCCCCAAAAAATTCACCCCGTCTCGTCGGTAGACGCACGTCATTTATCAGAATATACCGCAAACGTTCAGTCCTGCAGAAGTTTAATATTCCTACAGGAGTTCGGGGAAGTTACTGTACGAAACTAGGATCCATAAATACCGGATGTTTATCGGTTACGACAAGTTGGGAAGTCTGCGATCTTGTGGACCGAAGTAGATAACAGGCTTAATTGTGTGAGTAAGGTAGCTGCAACACTGGCTTATGATTCCCGACCTATTTAATAATTTCATTCGGTTCATTATTCATTTTAATGAGTTTCAGGAGCTGAGCAACGAAGGAATTCTGGCAAAGCTCAAGGGTTTCACGGGAGTCTAGAAATTGTGGTTTTCCCGTCGCGATTTCGACACGGGACTATCTTTTTTCGAGACGAGATCGAGAAAACACTCCGAGATTTTTTCGAGATCGAGAAATTATTTCGATATTTCTCGATTTCGAAAAAAATTTATATGCTACAATGACTCATTGCTCTGATATGTCAGAAAAGAGGAAATATAAACTTAAAAAGAGCACTGACGTGATATCAGGAGCTTTTACGCGATTGTTCAGATTCTAAATATTAGATCAACACGAAATTTTGCACCGAGTTGCGTATTGGTAATTTTCACCTGATCACGAAGTTTCAATCTGATTGCATTTGTACTTCTTGAGATATTGCGGAAATATGGTTAAAATTCTAAATAACAACGAATTTGGCACATTCTTTTTGCGCGCATGTTCTAGGGGAACAGTGTGCTATCGTTTTGTCCGAATGTCTGTAATTTTGGATGATTGAGCCGAAAATGGTCTCAATCGACTAGGTTAGACTCACTGATGGCGATTCCGGTGTCAAAATCGATTCTGTCCGGCCGGCCGAGGACACGATAACTGTCGACAGAAGCAAGCTAGCAACTCGAAACTTCCAGGGTAGGTCACGCATCAGAATGCCGCGGTTGATTTCGTTAATGGGCCAAATCGGTCGAATAGTTTCGAAGTTATAGGCACTTGAAATTTTGAAGTTATTTATATTTTATTTCAGAAACAACTTGAGTGATTGGATTCGAACTTGGCAGCTAGGTGGAGTATAGCTACGCGCAACTTTGAGCCAAATTTCGTCAGGATTATATCGTCAGTAAATAAAAAAAAAAATTTTCCAAATTTTTTTCCAAAAAATTTTGTTTTTGGAAAACATTCATCATATCCACAAAAAAAAATACTCACACTTTGAGCTTCATATTTCACAGCAGTGTACCAAATTTCAGTTCCATACGATCATAAGTTTTGGAGATATCGGGAAAAAATATGTCAAATTTCGAGGTTTTCTTCCCGATATCGTTGTTTTTTTCGGTATAACTCGAGAAATACTGATTCAGCCCTGATAAAATTTCGCAGCTAATTTGAAGATACTGAAAGACAACTTTATGCGAAATTTCGTGATAATCGTGTCATTAGAACAATTTGAAAAAAAAAATTTCTGTGAATTTTCTTACCATATCATCCTCATTAAATTCTGTATGAACCTTTGAACTGTAATTTTTCGATGAAGTACTGGATTTCAATTCGATCTAATCTATGTTTTTTGAAATATTGAGAAAATAAAATTTTGAATGGGTATATCTGCGGAATCATTGGGTGGATTTTACCCATTCACGAATTCGGCCTTCGTAATTAAGGTCCAAATCTTCTCTACAAATATCGAGTTTCTCGATATTTGTAGAGTAGGTTTGGGGCTCAATTACGAAGGTCGAATTCGTGAATGGGTAAAATCGGCCCAATGATTCCGTAGATATACCCATTCAAAATTTTATTTTTCCAATATTTCCGAAAATACGGATTAGATCGAATTGGAATCCAGTAATTTATCGAAAAAAAATTTCAAAAAACACTGCTGTGAAGGCAGCAGGTTTTGCGTGCATGTTCAAATTCGTTGCTGAAGCGGTCATCTACATTGAACATGCGCGCAAAAGCTGCTGCCTGCATGGCAGTGTTTTTTGAAATTTTTTTCTTATATCTCCGTGAATGAATATCGGATCGAATTGAAATTTAAAACATTGTTGCTAATTAATGACTCTAAGGTTTGAGCCAAATTTCGTTGAAATCCAATAAATAATTTCGGAAAAAAACTTTTTCATTGAAAATTTGAAAAATTTACGAATAGCATTTTTTTAATTTTATAACAACTGTTAGCATGTTGGCACTTAGTTGCGCATCGGTTTTCTAAAACTGTTTAAGTTTTAATCTCATCGATTCAGTATTTCATGAGATATGCAGGAATTAACCTAGAAATTTCAAATGGACCTAACTCCGAATCTATTCGACCGATTTCACCCATTAATAAACTCATCCCAGATATTTGAACTCCAAACAGACGAACAGAATGAGGGTTTTCCTGAATTTGGGTTATTACTGGAAATGCAAATTTGAAAATAATTATTATGGGTTTGATTCATCATTTTACCAAATTACCTCCAGAAAGTATTCAAAATCAGATTTCAAGATTGGGGTTTGGGATTTGCCAGGCATGCACGAAGTGACAACGGTGTTTAGTAGAATACCTTTTTCTGCTATAGAATAATGAAATATTTATTCCTATTCTGTGGTACACACTCGTTCTTGGTCAATATAACCAAACAATTTCCGTTTGCGATTTCTCAGTAATATGACAGTATGACAGTCTGTGCTCTTCTTTTTCTATTCCTTGGTCGTTATCTTCTACTCTAAACAGATCGAAGTATAGCTATTTCTGTTTTCCTAAGCAAAGTAACACATTTGACGTCCCTTTCTTTCCGAGAAAGGTGAATTCGACGTTGCCATATCGTGCACTCAAGACAAATCCCTTTAAATGCAAATCCCCATTTTTATTTTTTAGTTTTAGGTGATCAAACATTTTTTTAAAAATATAATATTGAAATTATAAGTTTGAAATGTGATGTTCTAAAAGTTCTTCTTGAAAATTACTGCATTTTCGTTTAAAGGAAAAACCCTCATCGAATTTGACCACGAGTTCTTATTCAGGTTGTTCAATCCAATCTTTTAAGACCACTTAAGGCACCAAACTCTGAAATTACAGAAATTGTGACAAAACGATAACGCGCTTTCTCTAATACAAGCGCGTGATAACAATGCTAAGAAATAATTTTACGATGCCTAGACAGTGTTGCCAGGTTGAAACAAAAGCGGGAAATCAGAACAAGATCCATGACTATCAATATATTTTTATTTGATTCAAACAATAATTTAAAAGTCGTATCCAATGTTAGTTCATATTTCTTTATAACAATTATTACAAGATAATTATTATCATTTTAAAAATTAATTGAGAGGACACTATTTGGTCAATCTGGACTTTCAGGGTAGGTAAAGAAATGCCCTAAATTGAAAGGACCATAAATTAAACATCATTTCTATTGTATTGCCTGAAAATGTAAGTCCAAGCCTATATCCATATCACTTTTGAAGATATTCGCATGACCTACTTGGGGCACCATTTTTGCATACATTTCACTATGTAGTATTGCGAATCCTACTATTGAGATAACGATCTAACGGCCGACCGTAAACACAATAACTTCCGAAAGAAACTACTTAGAAACTCGATATTTGTAGGGTAGGTTTGGACCTTAATCACGAAGGCAGAATTCGTGAATGGGTGAAATCCACCCAATTATTCCGCAGATACCATTTGAATATTTTCCCAATGTTTCTAAAATTACAGATGGGATCGAATTAAAATCCAGTAAGTTATCGGAAAATGACAGGTTTATACAGAACTCAATGAGGATAATATGATCAGAAGATCATAGAACATTGAGGATTTGAAAAAAAAATCGAAATTTTTTTCAAATTGATCTGATGACACGATCATCACGAAATTTTGCACAAAGTTGTCCATCAGCATTTTCGAACTAGATACCATGTTTCATTATGATTGAATAAGTATTTTTTGAGTTATTCCGAAGAGAACAATGATATCAAAAATACCCACGAAATTTTACATATTTTGTTCCAAAACCTCTGAAAATAATAACCGTATCGAATCGAAATTTGGTGCACCGAACCTACCCTGAAAGTTTCAGGTCGATAGGATTCTCTGTACAACCGTAATCGTGCAAACAGACGACCGGAAATAATCGATTTCGGCACCCTATTCGTCATCAATGAGTCCAACCTAGTCGTTTGAGCCCATTCTCGGCTCAAAATTCTAAAATAACAGACGTTAGGACAAAACGATAGCACGCTGTTCCCCTAGAACATGCGCGCAAAAAGAAATTTTTCTCATAAATTTCTTCAGTGATGAAAAATAATATTCGCAATGGAAATAAAGCTAGCGCTCAGTTCACGTTCTCAACATTTTCTTTCATCTTCGTCTCATAAAGGAGTTCAAAAGTCGCGACCCGATCAGTATTATCCTCTCAAAGGACGAAGATACATAAGCAACAAATAACGAGGAACGAAAAAAGGTTAAATTACATACAAGTTCCACGGTCACGTCTGAAATGAACTGTCAGGAAAATGTGTGTTCGGATAGTTGCGAACTGGAAAAACAATATGGAAATAATGTGATCTGCCAAAAGGGAGGGAGGCAGTAGATTTTCCGTCTGTTTTGTCTGAACGGAACGCCCCAGTATGGAAAAAGAGCCGCTGCGAAGGCATTTCTATGCATCAGATACGAGATTGTTCTTTTCGCGAGCGGGAATAGCTGGGAAATTGTTTTTTGGTATACAGGGTAAATCCTATATTCATATTGTAGGTTTTTTCTAAGTTTTCATTCCAGATATTTCCAACAGAACAATTAAAATTACGTAAAAATTGTTTTTATGGAAAACACCCTTGAGGGGAGTGCAGGATTGAACTATTTGTCAGGGGTAGTCTCTAGAAAAAAATCTAGAAAAGCACTGACGTGAGGTCGGGAGATTTTACGCGCTTGTTCGAATTCTGACTATTATATCAACACGAAATTCTGCACTTAGTTGCGTGTTGGTAATCTCCACCTGATTACGATGTTTCGATCTCATTGCATTTGTACTTCTTGAGATTTTGCGGAAATAGCGTTGAAATTCCAAATAACAACGAAAATTGGCACATTTTTCCCCTTTCTCCGAGAGTAAATGTCGGATCGAATTGAAATTTGAAACATTGTTGTTGAATACTGACTCTAAGGTTTGTGCCCAGTTCCATTAAATACAAGCAATATTTTCAGAGAAAAAATAATTTTTCAACAAAAGTTTTAGAAATTTTCGAATACTTTTTTTTTAAACTTTCTAACAACTGGATCCACAGGATATTTTTCCCCAAATGCGACGGTTGAGTTCGTTAACGGGTATAATCGGCCAAATGATTTCGGAGTTACAGCCATTTGAAATTTCGAGGTTATTTCCTAATATTTCGGGAACTACTGAAGCGACTGGATTGAAACTTGGCAGTTAGTGAGTTGAACGATAATGACACGCAATCTCTCACCAAATTCTGATGAGATCGTGCTGTCAGTAAATTTTGAAAGAATTATTTTTCAAATTTTTTTCGTAGATATTTTTTTGGAACTATTCATCATATTCGAACAAAAATATTCGCTCCAACCTAGAGCCCTTTATTTCACAGCAGTGTACCAAATTTCAATCCGATACGGTTAATATTTTCGGAGATATTGAGAAAAAATTTGTTTTCGTTGTTTTTTTTCGGAATAACTCGAAAAATACTGAATCGATCATGATGAAACATGGGAACTAGTTAGAAAATGCTCATGGACAACTTTTTGCAAAATTTCGTGATGATCGTGGCATTAGAACAATTTTTTTTCAAATATTCAATATTCTGATCATATTATCCTTATTTAATTCTGTATGAATCTTCGAACTGTCATTTCTCCATAAATAACTGAATTCTGATTCGATTTAATCTGTATATTCGGAAATATCGGAACAATAAAATTTTGAATGGGTACATCTGCGGAATCAATGGGCGGATTTTACCCATTCACGAATTCGGCCTTCGTAGTTAAGCCCCAACCTACTCTACAAATATCGAGTATGTAAGTTGTTTCTTTCGCAAGTTATTGTGTTAACAGTCGCCCTCTGGGCAACATCTTTATGACCAAATTTAGTAACGAATAGAAAATAGAAAAATAAACACATTATTCAAATTTCAACAGTCAAGTCACTGAAAGTTACTGAGAGGCGTTTTCTGACATTAAATGAAAAATTGAGAACGAACCCCTTATTCAATCAAATTTCTTCTGAAGGGAATATACAGCTCAGAGATTCGATATTTGGAGAGCAAGGTTCAACTTTTACAAAGAAATTCGAATTCATGAATCAGCAAAATCGACCCAGATAAAACCATTCCAAATCTTCTTCTCCCTGACTCCACGTTACTACTTTCCAAATTTTTTTTATTCTTAATATTATCAAACTGAAAAAACATACCTGTCATCATACGACGATAAATTCGGAACAGAAGAACACAAGATTAAAACAGACAACAGTTATTATGGAGAAGTCTGATTGTTAACGCAACAAGTCACAACAGTAAATAAATGAAGATAAATAATTATAAATCAACAGTTGGGCGGCCTTCGCAATTAATCCCTAACCTACTCAACAATTATCAAGTATCTAAGTTATTTCTTTCTCAAGTTCTTGTGTTAACAGTCGCCCTCTAGGCAAAATTTACAACAATGAAGTTAAGCTGCATCCCAGTTTAGAAATATGTTGATCCCAATTCAGTGTATGTATCATTCGCGTAGATTCCCAAGACCTTTGTAAATGGAGTTAGTTCTTTTGAGGTTAACTGTGACACAGGTTTCGAAGTACTACCACATTTTCATACTGGAATATTTCAAGTTGTGCAACAAGGTATTGAAATGACTTCTGTAGGCTTATTTCTTGAGAATTCAGAAAAGTAGGGAATTCGAAGTAACGACACTCGATTCTTAACTTCCGTACAAGAAAAAAGCATTTCTAAATCTTCCAACCATGTTTACATACGTGAAAAATTTCCAATATTTACAGAGAAAACATTTTCTTCAACATTCGCCAGGTCTTTGGAATTATTGAATTCACATAATATTTTCTCAAATTCATTACTTTCCAAAAATAGATTGATATTTTGAAAAATAAGTAATTACTACGACCTCTTTGTAGAGAGGACAACGTTGTGTAGTTATCTGACAGGAAAATGACTATAACCTAACATTTTCAAAATATACACGGTGAAATCTGTCAGAATGTCATGGCAAACCGGGATACTTTATAAAAGTGAATGGAGTATATATTACCCTGCTAGTATTTTATACATCATGAATTTTCCGCTTGTGAAATCAGAATGGGATGACATTTGTATTGTTTTAGAGAATGGTATTGATAGTGTGGAATTACTCGAAGAATTTCTGAGGGATGATTCCTTCGAAAAATGGATTGTCAGACTTGGAGATTCTCATACTTGGAACATGGCTGTATGGAACATCTTGGGACATCCTGTATAGTCATGAATTTCCAAAGTTTGTTCATTTTTCGTTGAAGAATTTGCACTTCCAAGTTAATGTTCCTTCGTAGAAGTTGTCATAGAACTTGTTATTTTAATATTTTTTTTAATTCAGATATTTTATTTGTAGAAATAAATTCATGTTTAAATACCAATGTTAAGTTTTATATTGATATTATATTGATGTATAAATAAAGATTAAGTTCGCAATTATTTCTCTTTTTCATTTTTGAGCTAATGTTCCACCTCTTCAGTGACTTTATATAATATGTGCCTCAAATAACAGTAAAACTCATGATATTGATGATAGCGAATTTCAGATTATAATCTGAAATCAGCAATTTTCATCACAAAATTTTAAATACTTCAGTTCCTGTTCAATTGATCATGTTTATTGAAAAATTAATATTTCTAGGGAAAAACATTAAATAACATTGATTTGTTGCTAATAATTCAATATTGAATGAAAAATATCTTTCCTGACGACTACTGAACTCGTTGTTCAATGGAAATATATGAAGGATTTTTATTGTTCATATGATACAAATATGTATGAAATCTAAATATATGTTTGTTCATTGTAACTCAAGATAATAATTCATTATTTGATGCAAACTATCTTTCTTTAAGACTAATAAAGCCGTCATTCGATGAAAATATATCAATTTATATAGCAAAAAACTTTTTCATCTACGAATAAATCATTATTCGATATGAATAAAACTAATTTTTAAATAATAAATAGTTATTTATGAATCTCAAATAAAAGCATTATTTATGGCAAATAAATATTCATTACGACATATACGAATCATGAGGTTATTTAATATTAATAAACTTCATTATATATAAATAAACTGTTCTCTCAGTGTATAAACAAATTTTTGCAACGAATAGAAAATAGAAGAATAAAAACAGAATTTCAATTTAAACAGTCAGGTTACTGAAAGTTACTGAGATGCTCTTTCTGGCAGCAAATGAATCAGTAAAATTTATCCAATTAAAACCATTTGAATTTTTTTTTCTTTCTAACTTCCCCTGTTGGTACTTTTTAAAATTTTTTATTCATAATATAATCAAAATAAAAAACATACCTGACATCATAAGATGATAAATTCGGAACAGAAGAACACAAGATTAAAACAGACAACAAGTTATTATGAAGAATTCTGATTGTTGACCCAACAAGTCACAACAGTAAGTAGATAAAGATAAATAATTATTAATCAACAGATTTTTTTCCATATACCATACCGATAGCTGCCCTCAAAGCCAACACATCGGCCTTACCTACTAACCCAGATTCCGAATCCAACCCTCATCGAAACTAAAAAGATCCACCACTTTTACTTTCCCCTTCAATTCCAGCCTATTGCTTCTCTCACATCTCGTTGAAATTAAGACGGGAATTCTCACAGCCCCGGGAGTCCATTCCCATCAACATCCGGGACATAAAAACGGTCAATTCCTCTTCGTTTTCGATTCTCGGACGATAAGACGGCGTACTTATTCGTTCTTCTCGAGTTATAAACGAATATACTCGAGAAATAAAACGAAATTTGACATAGTGTACTGGGAATATTTACGGGAATAAAAATAAGATTTACCTTGAAGTTGGTAAATTGTTAATGAATAGTGATTTCGAGGCCGAATTTCACAGAAATCTGGGACAGTTTCACAAATAAATTTTTTCATTCAAAAATGTTTGTTAAGTATGTTGAAGTCTTCGGTCCTTTCGGAATTACGCTGAAGTTGAGCGTCAGTATTCTACAACTGAGCATCAAGTTTCAATCTCATCCTATCTGTTTTTAATACTTGATTGTCTCAGTCTTTACTTGTCGGAAATTCATCTTGATGATTAAAAAGTAAAATAACTTATTTCCGCTTTATATATTTATTTTCACAACAATTGTTTCGTCATGATAACATGACTTCATCATCTGAAAAAATCTGAAATCTGAAAAAATAGCAAGATATCTAAAGAAAAATAATAATTACCATATTTCATTCAAAACTAGAAACTCATTAGGAAATTTAATAAAAAACAATAAAGATAAAGTCGCTAAAGATAAAAAGTCTGGAGTCTATAAGTTGAACTGCGGTACTTGCCCATATGTATACGTTGGTCAAACGGGAAGATCATTTGGGACTAGGATAGGAGAACACCAGAAAGCATACGTAAACGAAGCTCATAATTCAACATATGCAAAACATTTGTTGGAGACTGGTCATGATTTCGACAGCAATTTCGAAATTTTGAACGTGGAAAATAAGACCCTAAAATTGAACTTCCTGGAAGCAATGGAGATAAATAGGTACAATAAAAAACAGATTCTCCTCAACGACCAAACGGACCTGAATAAATCTCCCTTACTAAACCTTTTTTGAAACCCAGGAATTCCCATAATTTCTTGTATTTCGCACCATATTTTTTCATTTTTTTCAACTATTTAAAGAACTGTATCCCAAAAATGTAGTCAGTTACCATACTCACCTGATGAAGTCATGTTATCATGACGAAACAATTGTTGTGAAAATAAATATATAAAGCGGAAATAAGTTATTTTACTTTTTAATCATCTATCTGTTTTTCTTGAGATATTCAGGCCTGTGAATAGCAATGTCAGAAAAAGAGATATTATTACCTTAACAAAATGAGGAATATGTATATTCTGATCATCGATTCCGAGCAATATGATCCGTCACTTCAACGAGAATTTTGCTATGGATATTGCTATTGGCGAATGAAGATAAGCGCTACTCCCTCTGGTGGCTATCCGAGTAGCCCGAGGTACAGACATTATCATTGACAACTTAAAAGAAATGTTAAGATAATGAGAAAGTTTATGCATTTTTCTTGGCGTTTGGGTGATTTTATAAGTGTTTTCCTGAGGAAAATCAAACCCAAATGTCCCTCTCCATAGGTTTCTACAGCCCAGTAAAAAATTTGGAGTTAGGGTGAAAGAAACTTCCTTCAACAAGTCGTGCCTGAAAGTGTTGAAGAATCGATAAAAATCAACAAACAAGATCTATGACAGTCTGTTACCTTCATTTCA
The DNA here is from genome assembly GCA_958510865.1 of Myrrha octodecimguttata. Lineage (NCBI taxonomy): Eukaryota > Metazoa > Arthropoda > Insecta > Coleoptera > Coccinellidae > Myrrha > Myrrha octodecimguttata. The sequence continues at coordinate 53,382,528 of OY294061.1, read as the reverse complement.
CCGATGATGATCATTTTTATAGAGGTAAGCACGAATTGCTCATGAAATATTAGATCACATTCATGAAGACAATTTTTTTCCAGGCACCTAATCCAAGCAGAGAAATTTACTTAAGAGGAATGCTATGCCAGAAATCTGTCTGTTGAACTGATCATTAAGGAACAACGTAAATGTTTTAGTCATAGAACTGACCATTGAAAAAAAATTTCAAAAAGCACTGCCGTGAAGACAGCAGCTTTTGCGCGCATGTTCAATGTCGATGACCGCTTCAGCAACGAATTTGAACATGCACGCCGAAGCTGCTGCCTTCACGGCAGTGCTTTTTGAAATTTTTTTTTCAATAAATTACTGGAAGATAAGCGCTACTACCTCTGGTGGCTATCAGAGTAACCCGAAGTACAGGCATTATAATTGACGAGTTAAAAGAAATGTCAAGAAAATCAAAAGGTTTATGAATTTTTCTTGGCGTTTATGTGATATTACAAGTGTTTTTACTGAGAAAAAGGAAACTCAAATGTCCCTTCCCATAGATTTCCACAGCATAGATTTCCACAGCCCCGTGAAAAATTTCGAGTTTGGGTGAAAAAAACTTCCTTCAACAAGTCGGGCTTGAAAGTGTTGAAGAATCGATAAAAACCAACAAACAAGATTTGTGAGAGTCTGTTACCTGCCTTTTACCAATGATGATAATTTTTATAGAGATAAGCACGACTTGCTCATGAAATGTTAAATCACATTCATGAAGACAAATGTTTTCCAGGCCCATAATTCAAGCAGAGAAGTTTACTTAAGAGGAATGCCTTCCAGAAATCTGCCCGTTCAACTGATCTTTAAGGAACAACGTAAATGTTTCAGTGATAGAACTGACCGATTGAAACAAAAAGAGTTTCAACAAGAATATATCTGGTGATGAATAGTCTTCGCTCAAAGTACAAATGCTTAGGGTACAAGTAGTATTAGTTTCATGTGAATGTATTCATTTTATTCACAATATATTGAGTATTTAGTCCTTCGCTATAAAAATAGTAAAGTTATGAGTATTTGTCTATTATTCCGTGAAGTATGTTTTACAATACTATCGGCCGGTTCCACAAAACTTTGATTGCCCAATCAAGGGATTGATTGCCAGTCAACAGTAAATTCTGTGCTCGATTCCAGTTCATTTTCAACACAACCATCGAATGCAAACCTTGATCAACGAGTTGATTGGACGTCAAGAGTTTTGTGAAACCGACGGTATCTGTTTCTCAACTTTGTGAGCAGTAGATCTGAGGGGGTGTTTGATCAATAATCAAGTTGGGAAGGTAACAAGGTTGAAAGTTTATAAGGTTTGAAAATAACATGCAACATAATATCACATGCATCTTCCTGAACACTCCTAGCTTCTGTGCCTTCAAGATACTCCAAATAATTTAAAATTAATCTTCCCATTTAGAGTTGAAATAAGTTGATACTAAAATACTTCCAACAGTAATTGTAGCATTGCCACTCTGAATCAGAATAGGTGATACATACCTCTTTCATAAACATGAAATATTTATGTACAAAATCACTTCTGTTAACTGAAAAAATCTTCAAACAAACTGCAAAATCGAATTTTAATCAATCGAATATAAAAGCAAACACTTGAAAAACTAGCTTCTACCCCTTTACCTAAAGTTCTTAAACTGGCCACCGTGGGGCAGCAATCTTGAATTCAGACGCCAATTTTAACAACCTCAAAATCGTACCGGCTATGATAAATAACAAGTAGAAAACACAATATTGCACAGATCCATTTGTTTCAGTATTATTTCGTCCAAGAATTCGAAAATATTGAAAAGATAGAAGAATGTGCTAATGGAAATGTGTTCAAGGTTCTCTAGAATATTTAATTTCGAGGAAAATTCTTCGACTGAAAGACAACAGCTGAGATGATTATTCTTATCATCTCAACAACCGCAATCCCTTCCAGTTGCCATAAGAAAAGTTAATTCGAATTTCGAATTATTAACGCCTGAATAAAATTGCTGCATTTGATTTCTGGTAGCCAATATTCTATTGACATAAAAATTTCGCATCAACACCCGTGACATAAATACAGTCTATTTTCGTCGTTTTCGACTGTGGACAATACGAACGCGCAAACTACCCTTCTTTTCCGGGGAACAGGGAAGAAGGTACAGGGTAGATCGGAACAAGCTGCCCGGGACAATAGAACAATGTGCTAACGGGACAATGGGAGTTTTACAGCATGCACGACCGAGGCGATTTAGACCCTTGTCGACGTGAAGACCTGTTTCTTTGGATGCTAGACGGTTTTTCTGGGGGTAAAGACTACCCTCTTCACGGATGGAATGAGAAAGAATCGAGAAAGTTACGGATTTGGGATTTGGCGTGGCAGTTGGGCGAGTGAAGTGTGATTGTACATGGAAAATCTTACTGATTACGAGGGAGAGTTTAACCCGGTGTTTTTAAGCGATTTGGGTTATTATTTGATGAAATCAAATAATAAACCTTAGTGATCGACCTAGAAAAGCACTGACGTGAAGCCAGCAGCTTTTGAGCGCTTGTCCACATTGCGAAATGGCGACTTGGAAATTTCAATGAAATTTGAATGAAATATGAAAATTTTCGAGAATAAATTTTTTTTTTTCGAATTTTACCATGGATAATTCTTCTTATTGATACTCTCCATCTTCCAACCAAGTTTCATTTCGATCAGATAAATATTTTTCGAGTTATTGAAAAATCAAAATTTCAAATGGCTGTAACACAAAAACCATTAGGCAAATTTGGCCCGTTAAGGAACTTAACCGAGATATTTAGCATGAAAACTCAACCTGAAAATTTCAAGTCTCCAGGTCTTTCCTTTCGGAAATTACAGCACACACGTTCGGACGGACAGAATTAAATTTGACCACGGATTCTCCTTCAGGGAGTTCAACCCAATCGTTCAAGACCATTATCAAAATTCGAAAACTACAGACATCGTGACGAAATGATATCGCGATGTTTCCTAGAACAAGCGCGTAAAAATTCCCCCCTTGAAAATTTTACAGTTTACAATTTTGAGTATGTAGATTTAAATGGAATAATAAAAAAATCCGTCCGTACTCCGGGGCTTTTTTCTGAAAGAACTGAACCGAAATCCGTGAAATTTGGTAGAACAATCGTGTTTCGCCCGAGATTGATCCTCCAAGCTTTTCAGCAGAAACGGTGTACCTTAAGGGCTCAAAACTGGGGGCAGGAGGGGACAAAATTATTTCTCCAAAACTTACCACCGAATTTTTGTGAAATTCTCAACGTTGATTACTGTTGCATAACTCAACCTGAAACATTTTACCTGGATGATTTCCGACCAGTGGTCCCTGAGTTATGAAGAAAAACTCTGCAAATTTCAAATAATCCCAAAAATGAATCATCGCATTCGGTTCTAAGATTGAAATTCAGTAGAATAATCGGTTAACTTTTCTCTCAGAATCATATATCTAAAGGTAGATGCTTAAAGATTGATTATCAAATTTTCAACACATATCGAGAAATTTTCAACGGATTCGTGCAAATGCACCATCGATATTCTTGACAATTTCATAATCGTGAGTAGTTCATATTAAACATTTTTCTCTCCCAATATCTGAAACATAACTACTGAAAATCGAATAAAAATTATTATTTGTAAAATACACCCTGCGGATTACGGGATTTAAGATTCAATTTCTTCATGAAGCTCATTCTTATCTTGAATAAAACTTATATATTATTCATAATCATTGGCGTTTCACATCACAAAAAAACTAATTCCACCCTGTGGATTACGGAATTCAAGATTTAATTTCTTCATGAAGCTCATTCATATCTTGAATAAAACTTATATATTATTCACAATCACTGGCGTTTCACATCACAAATAAACTAATTCCATGCAAAAATTCAATTCGAAACATTGAAATCTAAATAAATACTCCTATATAACTGAAATCCACATTTCCATGCAGAACGCGAATTAGGTAATGTAATTTAAAATAATAAAGATTTCCAAAAAATTCGGTTGATCGGAGGTTTCCATCAATTTTGGTTTGCGTAGTACAATTATCGTCAACATGTCAATATCCGTTACTGGTTTCAATCGAAATTCAATATTTTTCGTATCGAGAGTTTGAAATAAGGGTGAATACAAAAAATAATAAGTATGTATATCATAAAACAAATTGGAGAATATATGCCAAAAAATTTCAAAAAGCACTGCCGTGAAGGCAGCAACTTTTGCGCGCATGTTCAATGTAGATGACCGCTTCAGCAACGAATTTGAACGTGCGCGCGTACCAAATTTCAGTTCGATACGATCATAAGTTCTGGAGATATCGGGAAAAAATATGTCAAATTTCGATGTTTTCTTCTCGATATCGTTGATTTTTTCGGTATTACTCGAGAAATACTGATTCAGTCCTGATTAAACTTCACAGCTAGTTTTAAGATGCTGAAAGACAACTTTATGCAAAATTTCGTGATAATCGTGTTATTAGAACAATTTGAAAAAAAAAATTTATATGATTTTCTCATCATATCATCCTAATTAAATTCTGTATGAAACTTCGAACTGTTATTTTCGATGAAGTACTGGATTTCAATTCGATCTGATCTCTATTTTTGGAAATATTGTAAAAATAAAATTTTGAATGGGTATATCTACGGAATCATTGGGCGGATTTTACCCATTCACGAATTCGACCTTCGTAATTAAGCCCCAAACCTACTCTACAAATATCGAGTTTCTAAGTCGTTTCTTCCGGAAGTTATTGTGTTTACGGTCAGCCTAACGGCCGACTGCGTAAACACAATAACTTCCGAAAGAAACAACTTAGAAACTCGATATTTGTAGAGAAGGTTTGGACCTTAATTACGAAGGCCGAATTCGTGAATGGGTAAAATCCACCCAATGATTCCGTAGATATACCCAATCAAAATTTTATTTTTCCAATATTTCCAAAAATACAGATCAGATCGAATTGAAATCCAGTACTTCATCGAAAATAACAGTTCGAAGTTTCATACAGAATTTAATGAGGATGATATGATGAAAAAATCATATAAATTTTTTTTTTCAAATTGTTCTAATAACCCGATTATCACGAAATTTTGCACAAAGTTGTCTTTCAGCATCTTAAAACTAGCTGTGAAGTTTAATCAGGACTGAATCAGTATTTCTCGAGTAATACCAAAAAAATCAACGATATCGAGAAGAAAACCTCGAAATTTGACATATTTTTTCCCGATATCTCCAAAACTTATGATCGTATCGAGCTGAAATTTGGTACACTGCTGTGAAATTAGAAGGTCAAAGTGTGAGTATAATTTTTTTTGGATATGATGAATGGTTTCCGAAAAAAAAATTTTTTTGTAAAAAAATTTCGAAAAAAATTTTTTTTTTAATTTATTGACAATATGATCTTGACGAAATTTGGCTCAAAGTTGCGCGTCGTTATACTCCACCAAACTGCTAAGTTTGAATCCAATCGCTCAAGTAGTTTCTGAAATAAAAAATAAATAACTTCAAAACTTCAAATGCCTATAACTCCGAAACTATTCGATCGATTTGGCCCATTAACGAACTTAACCGCGGCATTCCAATGCGCGACCTACCCTGAAAGTTTCAAGTCGCTAGCTCACTTCGTTCGACAGTTATCGTGTCTACGGCCGGCCAACCGGCCGGCCGGCCGGACAGAATCGATTTTGACACCGGATTCATCATCAGTGAGTCCAACCTAGTCGATTGAGACCATTTTCGGCTCAATCATCCAAAATTACAGACATTTGATCAAAACGATAGCACGCTGTTCCCCTAGAACATGCGCGCAAAAATCAATAACAAACCGTAAAACACATCAATAGTTGGTATCTATAGCGTCATATTTATTCATCCATGTCCATTATTTTTTATATCCAAAGTCTCTATAAGGAAAAATATTGTGAAAAAGCAATGAGTTATGAATAATATATAAGTTTTATTTAGGATATCAATGGTACTGGGTTGTTTAACTGAGAAAATAATAAAACCTTTGTGAAATTTGTTTTTTCCTCAGTATCGTTGATATTTCGGATGAAACTCAAAAACTATTCATCTGATAATGATGAAATTTGCTATCAAGTTGGAAAATGCTTATGCACAATTTTGTGCTTAACTTCACTATGGTTTCTTCATTTATAAGTCGGTAAAAATCCTTTTCGGATCAAAATTCGGAAATTACAGACATTTGCGCAAAACCTAAACGCTCCTGTTGCATGGAATTAATTTGAACAGCGTTTTCGAGATGTCTCCCAAACCCGTAGCGATTATGATTTTCTATTCCCGAATCATCTTTTTCGTTTGTACCGCCAATTAAGAAACACCCTGTAGACACACGAATCAAAAGAAGCATACTTTCCTTATTGCCAAAAAATGTTTCCTGCGTTTCCACTTCGAAAGCACAGAAGCGCACTAACGAAAGGATATACAGGAGGTAATATACCAATCATTTTGCGTACGGTAGTTAATGAACGACCACCGTACATGGGAATGTTGGAAAATTTTACATCCGCTCCGAGGATTGAACTCGGACCTACGCAACCGACATTCAGAAGTCTGGGCAACTACCATCTACGCCACTCTACTTCCGCAACTGAATTGGGAACAGCCGATGCTATACGATGTGTAAGGAGGCAACACACATTACAGCGTATGACAGTGTTTGTTGTTTTGTACTTAAGTACAGTGCATCCCATTTTGGGTGAGACACCCAGGTTTCTCGCTTGTTATTTGAGATAGAGCCTTGCGGTTTTCACGTTCCTGTCCTACTTTTTTGTGGAACTCAAGTTGGCCTGATCAGATTTCGCATAACTGTTTCCGTTTATGAGATACAGGGTGATTTTGGAAATTGATACTTTTCGGACCCCTCCTTTATCTCCGAAGTTATTAGAAATAATGATCAGGTAAAAATTACGTCTGATACAGAATTCTGCGTAGAGTCCAGTGGTGTACTCGATTTTTTTTCCGGGGTATGGTTTTGAAGATACGACACAAACCTATATTTTTTTCAATGGAACACCCTGTATCTCATTACTTCGTAGAATTTGTAATTTTTTTCCCTTCAAATTGATGTATAATACTATATAGGTAGGATGTTTAGAAATGCTGAAAACACTAAAACATCCTTGTTGTTATTATAGCTACATTGTATTGGGAGTTTTATCAAGCAGGCATTGGAAAAAAAACAAATCTGATCCATCTGTCATCGCTTTGAATTATTATTGGGTTTCATCATGTTTGGGTTTGAAGGAATATTGAATATTGTAGAAAAAATTGTTTGTGAATTTGTTAATGAGAATTGATGATGGCTGGAAGAGATTTGATTTTTCAAAACAATGAGAAATATGGCATTATACAATGTTTCAATCAATCCAATGAAAATGTTGGTGAAGCTTTGGAACTTTATCTGAACAGGTATGACGTCGAGAATTCCACCACAAGACATTTCCTTCATTTCCTTACATCGTGCTTTGAATACTTTCAGATATCCTGAGAGGCATCAACCTAGTCAACTATATTCAGACTCAAGTATAATTTACCGAATTATGGTGCATATTCTAAACCTCGACCCAAGGTATATAATAAAGAGAATCAAGAAGTAGATGAAATAAATGTGTTAGCTAGCGTTCATGCCTATCATCAGACTTCTTGTGCAGAACTAGAAAATTGCTTACTCTCCTATAAATCAAAATCGCAAATGAAAATTATCCAATTGATTCTTTTTTTATTTGGGAAATCCATGACCCACTAACAAAAAATCATCATTATGTGATGTTTTAGTGTTTTTTAGCATTTCTGAACATCCTACCCATATAGTGTTATACATCAATTTGAAGGGAAAAAAATTACAAATTCAACGAAGTAATGAGATACAGGGTATTCCATTGAAAAAAATAAAGGTTTGTGTCGTATCTTCAAAACCCTACCCCGGAAAAAAAAATCGGGTACACCACTGGACTCTACGCAGAATTCTGTATCAGACGTAATTTTTACCTGATCATTATTTCTAATAACTTCGGAGATAAAGGAGGGGCCCGAAAAGTATCAATTTCCGAAATCACCCTGTATCTCATAAACGGAAACAGTTATGCGAAATCTGATTAGGCCAACTTGAGTTCCACAAAAAAGTAGGACAGGAACGTGAAAACCGCAAGGCTCTATCTCAAATAACAAGCGAGAAACCTGGCAGTCTCACCGAAAATGGGATGCACTGTACAGTGCGCGTCAAATTGATTTTCTCAGAAGAAAAATATTTGGCAACAAAATCCTGAAACAGGTCAATTTTTGTTTCACTTTCACCACATTTTTATACATGTGTGTATTTTATTATAAAATATGGGGCTTCTCATCAGAAAAACAAAAGTGTCACTTCCGGGAGTCCCACGAATCTCAAAAGATTTACACGGAGTTATCTCTTCGGTCAAAGCTAAGTTCGAAATTGCAAACGTGAATTTTGATTCGTTGCCAAACATATTTTAATAATGAACGGTATTCGTGGACACCCGGTATATTATATTATTTACTGAATTAAATTCATACCACATCGATATATCATTTCCACAATGTTCTATTCAACGAAAACCCAAGATGTTAGAATTCTATGCTTCGCTACCACTTCGAGGTGATGTAGATTTGTCATAAAATTTTTCTAGAGTCGTCACGGACGAAAATTCTATTTCAAATAACGATATGATGAAAATTAATTTCGTCCAAAAATAACCTCACATAGAGAACGAAACACGTCCAACCAGGAATCAGAGACAACCACAGATATCTGATTACGAATAGACGACTTCGGCCCAAGTTGCCAACCCACAATTTACTTAGCAAGTTTACTTTCACTGGGGAACGGGAATTTCAGGACAAATTCGACATGATAAGGTTCGCGTTATTTATAAATACCCGTAAAACATGCCTCGGCTCTTCAAACCAGATAATTCCTTCCAAATATAGGTTTTTGTTAAGATCATTTCTGATTGGCTGAAATTTAAGTTGGGATTCCTGATTTCATGCAAACAGTGTCAATTTTCATAGGATACGTTCCGAAAATCAACTCTGTTGTTTTGGTTGCCGATTTTCCGCTCCGTAAATATGAAATATTCGGATGGTTCCTGGAACAAACGCGTGAAAAAGGTTATTTACGGAATCTGGTTGATGAAAATGCGGTCGATTTACTGTCACCAGAACAGATCTGAACTCGGAACCAAAACAAACCTAAAGTAAACATAGATTGTTCTATGCTATGGATATTTACCATAGAAAATCGTTCTGGTGACAGTAAATCGACCGCATTTTCATCAACCACCGCAAAATGCGGTCGATTTACTGTCACCAGAACAGATCTGAACTCGGAACCAAAACAAACCTAAAGTAAACATAGATTGTTCTATGCTATGGATATTTACCATAGAAAATCGTTCTGGTGACAGTAAATCGACCGCATTTTCATCAACCAGATTCCGTAAATAACCTTTTTCACGCGTTTGTTCCAGGAACCATCCGAATATTTCATATTTACGGAGCGGAAAATCGGCAACCGAAACAACAGAGTTGATTTTCGGAACGTATCCTATGAAAATTGACACTGTTTGCATGAAATCAGGAATCCCAACTTAAATTTCAGCCAATCAGAAATGATCTTAACAAAAACCTATATTTGGAAGGAATTATCTGGTTTGAAGAGCCGAGGCATGTTTTACGGGTATTTATAAATAACGCGAACCTTATCATGTCGAATTTGTCCTGAAATTCCCGTTCCCCAGTGAAAGTAAACTTGCTAAGTAAATTGTGGGTTGGCAACTTGGGCCGAAGTCGTCTATTATATTTACGCATAACCATCACACAAGATAACCACACTCTATGCACTGTGACTTCACTAACTGCCAATATTTCCTCAACGAACAGAGTGCAAGTTTACCACAAAACACACCGAACAGAATCAGTGGAGTAAGTGTAATTAGTGTAGTTCATGTTAGTACAACGAACAAACCAAATGACTAATTACATACACCTATTCATCTTGTTCTTTGAAAATTATGAGACAGTAAGTCACAGTCTTGTTGTGGATTTGTCATCTGAGAAATGCATAGGTTGTAAATGACAGCCGTGACTTGTATTCAATCTTCTTGCATTCTTTGGAGGATAACCTACTTTCAGTTAACATTCTTCTTCTAATGGATATACGAGGTTCGTTCAAAGATTTGCCTACTGAGATTGAATAATGATGATCTGGACTTGTTTTGAAACAGCCTGTATATCAATATTCAGCCTGAGGTGATCACAGAGTGCAAAATTGAATTTTCGTAATATCATGAGGGCATCTGATTTTTCCGAAAAAAATCGAAAAAACACGTTGCTAAGTAATATTTTAACAAAAGCATGAGTGCTGGTGGCAACAGAAATCCGAACGAAGACGAGGATATTTGCACCTGCACGAATGCTTCTTCTTAAAAAATATTCCTTTGCAATGTGTTTTTCGATTATTGTCACAGAAAAAATCAAATGCCCGGATGGTATTTGACAAGACTATTTCATGAGAAACAGATTATTCTGCATGCATTATGCATAGGTTTTCAAAGGTATTGTAATTTTTGGTGACAACAACTGTCAAGTTTTGCCGCGAGTAAACTCGAACAAACTGCTGACAGCTCCTGCCAAACAGTTTTTCCACCTATATATCCCTTCCTCACAATCCCACTTCAACAAATTTGCACAACAAGGGGGGTTTTTCCTGAATTTGGTTTATTACTGCAGATGCAAATTTGAACAGAATTATTATGGGTTTGATTCATCATTTTCTGAAATTATCTTCAGAATCAGATTTCAAAATTGTGGTTTGGGATTTGCCAGGCATGCACGAAGTGACAACGGTGTTCAGTTGAATAGCTTTTTCTGCTATAGAACAATGAAATATTTATTCCTTTTCTGTGGTACACACGTGTTATTTGTCAATATAACCAAACAATTTCCGTTTGTCAGTAATATGCATAGAACTCTATATTACTACCTGGAAAGGACCCGACCCTTCTTCAACTAAGCTTAAAGCGTAACAAGGGGCAACGAAACAAAGATAGCGCTAATTACGGTAACCTCTCCCTGTCACACCCATTAAAGTAAATGGTGTTTGACGGCTCAAATTTGGATTTACTTTGAAATTCAGGTAGTTTGGGTATTACATCGTTTAGAAAGTGCAATATTCTGGAAAATGAATATCTATTTTTCTCTGATATGCCATTATTTTCTCTGCCTTCGCCGCGTGTGGTTCAAAAAGTGAAGAATGATGTTGGTGTGAGCTGTGCATTGACGATTGACGATAGTTCAATCATTATTACAATAAATTTAAATAATAGGAACATAGAAAAAAACTTCTCGACAAGCACTGACTTGAAGTCAGGAAAATTTAAGCGCTGGTTAAAATTCATTGCTAATGCGAAATTTGACATACTTTTTTCCGATATTTTTGGAAATGTGTGTCGAATCTAGCTGAAATTTCGATCATTGCTGGTCAGATTCGACTTCAAGGTCTGCGCCAAGTTTCATCGAAATATCATTGATAGTTTCCGAGAAAAATATTTTTAAACGATTCTTCATGCAATCAGTTAGCAATTTTCAATCTGATCGCATCAGTACTTCTTGAAATATAGAGAAAATAAAGTAATATATTTGAAATCGATATAATTTCGGAATTGTTAGGTAAATTTTGCCCATTAACGAACTTATTTTGAATTTTTCAAGTCGCTATAGTGGTGGTAAGTTATCGTGGCAACTGGCAACTCAGTTTTCAGTTTCAGTTTTAGAAGCATCAGTAAGTCCAACCTGGTCGCTTGGAACCATTTTCGGCAAAAAACGCAAATTTACGGAGGATGATAACGCGCTGTTCCCCAGAAAAACCGCTCACTAAGTTGAAATTTCACTTGAACATGTGCGATCTTCTTCAATCCTGCCTTATTCACGAATTAGTCAGAAAAAAATTCAGGTTCTCCTAATTTGAAATGTAAAATCAAAAAGATATAGAATGAATGCGACAGAGTTTCCTCTACTGTAATGAGGAAGAAAGAGATAGATACCCGTCCACTTCGCGGGTTGCATAAGCAACGAATTGGCTTCACTTGTCGCTCAAAACGGGTCCCTTCCAGGTATATAATATAGAGTTCATTGGTAATATGACAGTATGACAGTCTGAGCTCTTCTTTTTCTATTCCTTGGCCGTTGTCTTCTACTCTAACCAGATCGAAGTATAGCCTCCGTTATCCTGAGAAAAGTAACACATTAGACGTCCTTTTCTTTCCGAGAAAGCTGAATTCGACGATGCCATATCGTGCACTCAAGACAAATCCCTTCAAATGCAAATCCCCATATTTATTTTTCAGTTTTAGGTGATCACACATTTTTTTGAAAATATATTATTGAAATCATATGTTTGAAATGTGATGTTCTAAAGGTTTTTTATGAAAATTACTGCATTTTCGTTTGAAGGAAAAACCCCCATTATCAGGCTCGGCAGTGCCCCTTCGCCCTACCCACATCGGCCGCCACTGTTCAACCGGTTGAACACATGAGCGGCGATGATGCGGCCCTTGAAATCGGCTCGAATAATTAATTCGTCTGTGCCAGGGGTGAAGAGGGGCGGTTCGGGGTGGAATATCAACGATACGCGGGGGCGGCTATGCGGGCGGCGGGCGTCATCCGCACACACGCCCGGCCGAGTGTGATGGATCGGCGGTAGGAACGTGCAGGTGGTAGTTGACTGGCGGTTTGATCAAAGGTGATGTCTCCGGAAGCGGAATGAGGTTATGAGAGAGGAAGGATTGATGTGATTCGGATTCATGGTGCGGGAAATGAGTTGAATGATTTCGGGATCTGAATTATGTGGATCGGAGGAAGAATAAAGCTGTGAGGTATTGAATGGGATAGAGCTTTGAGGGGAGCTTATAGCTGAGATATTGTAACGTTACAAAACGCTCCACTGTCGATTTCAGTTTCCATCGCGAAAATACGTCATACTAATAATTTCAATTCCAATCGCAAGCAAAAACGCCTTACTGAAATCATATGATCGGTCGCTAAAAAACGCTCTTCGCTTTGACAGTTGAGTGTGTGTTTCGCATGCGCGACCCTTCCAATTCGGTCTAGCGATGGAAAGTTCTTTCTTTTTACTGGTAAGAAGTTGGAGATTCAACACCTTGCTAGAGTTTAACGAATAAACGAACTTCGTAATCCATTAACATCGTGGAATTTTGAAGTTTTATTGTTTCTTATAAGACGTCTATTCAAAAGGCGTCTTTGTACCGGGGCCATCGCTCACTAAATCATCTTTGTACCGGGGCTACCGCCTACTACATGATCTTTGTACCGGGGCTACCACTCACTGAAACATCTTTATACCGGGGCTATCGACTACTGAATCATCTTTATACCGAGCTACCGACTACTGGATTATCTTTTTACTGGGACTAATGCCCATTTGAATATCCTACTACCGGACCCAAAGTTTAACTGGATCATCTTGGAACTGGGAGCAATCATTACTGGATTGTCTTAATACTGGAGCTGATTATGACTGGATTACCTTTATACCGAAACTAATTATTACTGGAATATCTTAGTTCTGGACTTCTGCTCTGGATGGAATTTCTTGAATTTGGACTACCTGCATAATACCTGTATTTTGAAGGATCATACCACCGGATCCTTACTATTAAGATAAGTGCTTCTTCGAATCCCGGATCTCAGATTCACTGTACCTAAATTTGTGTTTGTAAATAGCAATTTTAATTGTAAAGTTGAAATAAATAGATAGGGAGTAAGAGGTTGCATCATTACCACCAGATTAACGATTAGGGATACATTCAGGAGTTAATTTAATTTCAATATGGACTTTTGGACAATGTCCATATTTTATTTATTAATTTTTGCGCGCATGTTCTAGGGGAACAGCGTGCTATCGTTTTGTCGAAATGTCTGTAATTTTCGATGATTGAGCCGAAAATGGTCTTAAACGACTAGGTTGGACTCGCTGATGAATCCGGTGTCAAAATCGATTCTGTCCGGCTGGTCGGCCGTCACCAAGATTACGGGTGTACGGAGGATCCTATCAACATAAAAATTCCAGAAAAGGTTTAATTTCAAAATACGAAGGTTAAGTTCATTAATGGGTCGAATCGACCGTATAGTTTCGGAGTTATAGCCATTTGAAATTTCGATGTTAATTTCGTCATATTACAGAAACTACTGTTGCGATTGTATTGAAACTTGGCAGTTAGTTGGAGCATAACGACGCGCAACTTTGAGCATAATTTCTTCGAAGTCGTATGGTTACTAAATTGAAAAGAAAACTTTTTCCAACATTTTTTTCGAAAATTTTTTTTTTCCGAAACCATTGTTCATATTCGAGAAAAATTTCAGATTTGCCTTGAACTTTATATTTCACAGTAGTGTACCGAATTTTTATTCGAAACCGCTATTAGTTTCAGAGATATTGGGGAAAAATATGTAGAATTTCGGGGTTTTCTTCTCGATATTATTGTTTATTTCGGTATAACTCAAAAAATGCCGATTCAATCGTGATGAAACTTTGCAGCTAGTTCGAAGATGTTGAAGGACATTATTGTGCACAATTTCGTGATTATCGTGTTATTAGAATATTTCGAAAAATAGTTCAAATTTTTTTTCAAATGTTCAATATTCTGTGTTTTCTCATCATATTATCCTTATTAAATTCTGTATGAACCTTCAAACTGTCATTTTCCGATGAAGCACTGGATTTGAATTCGATCTAATCTGTATTTTTGAGAATATTGGAAAAATAAAAATTTGAATTGGTATATCTGCGGAATCATTGGCTGGGTTTCACCCATTTCGAATGTTCATACAGAAATTTATGAGAAAATCATGATTAGTAAATCACAGAGTATTGAATATTTGAAAAAAAAAATTCAAATTCTTTTTCAAACTGCTCTGATGACACGATCACTACGAAATTTTGCACAAAGCCAAGTTTATCTATGATTGTATTTTTAGAGTTATTCTGTAACAAACAACGATCTCGAGCAAAAAAAAAGTCCAAAAAGCACTGCCCGCTTCAGCAACGAATTTGAACGTGCGCGCAAAAGCTGCTGCCTTCACGGCAGTACTTTTTGAAATTTTTTTCTTATAAATTACTGGATTTCAATTCGATCATATCTGTATTTTTGGACATATTGTAAAAATAAAATTTTGAATGGGTATATTTACGGAATCATTGGGCGGATTTTACCCATCACGAATTCGACCTTCGTAATTGAGCCCCAAACCTTCTCTACAAATATCGAGTTTCTAAGTCGTTTCTTCCGGAAGTTGTTGTGTTTACGGTCAACCTGACGGCCGACTGCGTAAACACAATAACTTCCGAAAGAAACAACTTAGAAACTCGATATTTGTAGAGAAGATTTGGACCTTAATTACGAAGGCCAAATTCGTGAATGGGTAAAATCCACCCAATGATTCCGCAGATATACCTATTCAAAATTTTATTTTTCCAATATTTCCAAAAATACAGATCATATCGAATTGAAATCCTGATACTTCATCGAAAAATTACAGTTCGAAGGTTCATATACAATTTAATGAGGATGATATGATAAGAAAATCACAGAATTTTTTTTTCAAATTGTTCTAATGGCACGATTATCACGAAATTTCGCATAAAGTTGTCTCTCAGCATCTTCAAACTAGCTGCGAAGTTTTATCAGGACTGAATCAGTATTTCTCTAGTTATACCGAAAAAAACAACGATATCGAGAAGAAAACCTCGAAGTTTGACATATTTTTTCCCGATAACTCCAAAACTTGTGATCGTATCGAACTGATATTTGGTACACTGCTGTGAAATATGAAGCTCAAAGTCCGAGTGGAATTTTTTTCTGGATATGATGAACGGTTTTCGAAATGAAAAATTTGAAAACAATTTTTTTTTCAATTTTTTGACAGTATGATCCTGACAAAATCTGGCTCAAAGTTGCGCGTTATTATACTCCGCCTAACTGCCAAGCTTGAATTCAATTGCTCAGGTAGTTTCTGAAATTAAAAATAAATAACTTCAAAATTTTAAGTGGCTATAGTTCCGAAACTATTCGACCGATTTGGCCCATTAACGAACTCAACCACGGCATTCCAATGCGCGACCTACCCTGAAAGTTTCAAGTTGCTAGCTCACTCCCTTCGACAGTAATCGTGTCCACGGACGACCGGCCGGCCGGTCAAAATCGATTTTGACACCGGATTCGTCATCAGTCAGTTCAATCTAGTCGTTTGAGACCATTTTCGGCTCAATCATCGAAAATTTCAGACATTTGGACGAAACGATAGCACGCTGTTCCCCTAGAACATGCGCGCAAAAATGATCATTCTGTAGCGACTATTTGAGATATTGAGAAATTTTCAGATAATTTGTTTGTTTGGTTTATGATTTATAGGAGACAATAAAAATTCCAACATTTCGAATGTATAAAGGTACCTGCACGAATATTAGAATCGCTGACATTTTTCCCGCTACGACCCCAAGAGATGGCGGCCACTGTGTTTCCCTGATTTAGAAGGGAGTTATCACTTTGGACCGTCTCGAATTATCGTTGATTGACGCATATATTCAGTGATTTTAGGAGCGTTATACCTACAGGGTCCAACAGAGGACCCTTAATCCCCCCTTAATGGGTCGATAGATGCGGAAAAGGCGCCGATGGACTATGTAGGTCTTAGCATTTTTACCGGTTGAAATCATGGACCTGTGGACGGTAGAGCACCGCGTTCTTGCTTACGACAGTAACGTCCGTAATAATGAAACCGTAACGGCCGTTCAGCGTGAGTTGCGTCGCAGCAAAATTTCCTTTATGGGGCTGATGAAAATCCCCAACAATCACACGATAAAGTTGACCGTTGGTTCGCTGTATCTCAAACTTGCGACATCGACCCTCACTTCTTTGAAAACGTAAATGGCAATGCGGTTAGCGTTAGCCTGAGCGCTATATGAAAATGATAACCAACTTCTTTGCACCGAAATTGAGAAGACTTCGTGTTCAAATCGAACGTGTGTGATTCCAACAGGATGGGGCGACCGCCCACACAGACAGAGTAACAATGAAGGTTATTCGTCCTCTCTTCCCTGGCCGCTCAATTTCAGGTTTGGTGACCTTCATTGACCCTCCTCAATCCCCAGATTCAGCCATCTGCGATTTTTTTTGTGGGGACATCTCAAAGCACGAGTTCACCAACACAAGCCCCGAATATTGGAGAAATTGAAGAAAGCATTTCGCGAGGAAGTCGCCGCAGTTGAGAGAGCAACATTGGAAACAGTTTTCGGGAACTTCCAAGAAAGACTGCAAAAGTGTATCGCGAAACAAAGACGCCACCTGAATGATTTTTCACACAATAAATTCCAAAATGCTCAGAAATTCTGAATCCCAATTGTTTGATAACGATTTTTTCCAGTAACAATTACCGAGGTCATGATTTTTTTCGAAAACCTCCTAGACCTCTGCCGGACCTTGTAGAAAGAATGATTCTTTAACTTTTTTTAACTTTAAAATTTTTTGGCAATACCTACTGAAAAAATAAATGACGTGTTTTAGACTCGAAGCTGAAAACACTCTTGTACAAGTACAGGTATTGATTAAATAAGATGGTGGATGTCAGCTGAAATAAATAACATAATCACAAGGACGAATATCAGTCGATAAATCAACAAATATTCCCCCCTGATCAGAGCTAATCATTCAATCAACCAAAACACCCACACCGAAAAAGCGGATCCAAGTAGAATGGCTACAGCTGTTTCATAATTGTTATTGATCGTCAGGTCAACTTAACTTGGATAAACCGCAGAGAGATTTCTCGATACTTGTTACCTTTCAGACGGACCTCTGCAGTTTAACAACGTACAGCACGCCATCTGCCAGGATCATCTTGCGAGTCCCACCTTCGAGTGCAGAATACTTTGATCGATGTGTATGACGTTCATCCTTTTGTCGCATCAGGACGCTGTTTTGGTTGATTGAATGATTAGCTCTGATCAAGGGGGAATATTTGTTGATTTATCGGCGGATATTCGTCCTTGTGATTATGTTATTTATTATTACTGGTGCTCTCTCTTCTCCGTGAAACCAATTCCTATCTTTGTTAGATGTTGGACGTTTTCGTCTTGTGGGAGTCCACATGAACCGAGTGTTTCCAATGTCGTGACGGTTTTTTGTCAAACTGCAACATCGCAGTTACAGCGACCTGATGCGGCAAAAGGATGAACGTCATACACATCGATCAAAGTATTCTACACTCGAAGGTGGGACTCGCAAGATGCTCCTGGCAGATGGCACGCTGTACGTTGTTAAACTGCAGCGGTCCGTCTGAAAGGTAACAAGTATCGAGATATCTCTCTGCGGTTTATCCAAGTTAAGTTGACCTGACGATAAATAACAATTGTGAAACATTCTACTTGGATCCGCTTCTTCAGTGTAGGTATTTTGGTTGATTGGATGATTAGCTCTGATCAAGGAGGAATATTTGGTGATTTATCGACATATATTCGTCCTTGTGATTATGTTTTTTATTATGACTGGAGCTCTTTCTTCTCCGTGAAACCAATTCCTATCTTTTTTAACTGTAATGGTCGGTTTCTACTCATCATATTCCACACATGAGCAATATAATTCGAAACCTGCCAACAGGGCGGCCACGAGAAAACGCGAACGCCAGCTTCTCGAAGAATGTCCATATTTCGAGTTCGGAGAGCAATATGGGTACATGTTATGTCTCGCTGAAAGAGGACGTCTGGACGGCAATTTAAAAATCCCAAAATAACTTTCCACTCCACGGCATCGTCTTAGCCTCTTTCAGTCATCGTGTATACCAAGGCAAAATCACCATTCGACGCTGAATACGACATCATGCCACGCTGTCTCCCGTTGCTACCGTTCTCTTCACTAGTTCAAACTTTGACTACAGTATGGTCCACAGTTAAAGGCAGTACTGGTGGACTGCACGAGAAGAGTTCAAAGGCTTAAAAACGGCGATATAACGTAGCTATAGTAACAGTTCCACCTTCTTTTTCCAGACATTCATCAGCGATTTGACGATTAGTAGCAAAACGATTCCGTGGGGCCAGTTGTCTATTGGAAACTTCTGCGAAGATGCCAGCGCCCTAACGGATAAATTTGGAACCTGTCCAAGCTAGTAGTTTTATGTAAACAAACCGTAGAAATGTACTGGAGAACGAATATTTATAAAGCAGAGCTTGAATATTTAAAGAAATTATTATAATTTTTTGCAAGATTTCTTGAGAAGGAACTTTTCGTTTGGATCACGATATAAAATCGTACTTTAAATCGTACCTGGAAGATAATTTCGGTGTTATTTTAGTGTATGTTGCTTGGTGGATCAAAATGAACCAATATCTAAGTTTACTTGAATTTCTGGAAAAATAGGCATCCCAATAAGTAGTGTAAGGACTCTTATTTATGTGAAACAGTGCTGAATGCAGGCTATATTATGTGGTAAATCTAGAATCAGTCCAAATGATACGACTTGTTCTTTGTTTACAAACTGTGTGTTTGTTGCTTGGTGGATCAAAATGAACCAATATTTAAGTTTACTTTGATTTCTGGAAAGATAGGCACCTCAATAAGTTATTCAGAGACTCTTATTAATGTGAAGAAGTGCTGAATGCAAGCAATTTTATGAAATCTAGAATCAGTCTGAATGATATGACTCGTTCTCTTTGTTTACAAACCAGTGAATCAATAAAATGAGACGACAACTTTTCTGCTTGAGTTCTTTTGCATCGTATTCGGACAGAAATAGAAGGAAATAGATAGACATATAATTGATTTTATTTTCCTATCACAGCAGCTAAAGATACACATACAGAATGAAAAATGTCGAAACTGATTCAACCTACCTATATAGAAATGAAAAATGTCGATGTATTTATATGAATAACTTTAGCTATTATTAACTATAACAGTATATTCAGTTTATGTCAGGTTTTCAACTAGATCACTCTCTTTGAATATGATTTTGTGTAGCGTGTGAAGTAGGTAGCTGCAGAAGTGCTCGGTAGTTTCTATGCAGGATCAGCATTTTTATCAAAATTCCTTTATTTTCATTCACCAGAAATATCTTGACATGAAGTTGTTTCGAAATGAATACATTGTAATTTACCTTCATGAATATAAACATCTGCAGAAATGCAGTGAACATACTTTTATGTATTCGTGAACTGTTTTCCAATCTTCAATTTCGAAATCCAGGCCTTTCTTCTATCATTGAGTTCCCTGCCAAATGCTGTTTCCAAATCAAGTTTACTTTCATTTGGCTTTAGAAAGGATGAAAACTTGAGGCAGTAGATGATCCTTTCTTCTTTGACCATGAATAACATTGAGTTGAGGCACACAACAAAAGTCATTTCGGGAGGATGCCATTTCGAAGTAATACAATCGAAAATTTTAATCGGAAAGAAAGGAATCGATTGATGAATATTACAAACACTTTCGGTATACCAAAATTTCAACTCGGAGAACAACACAAAAGCTCAAAAATGAACTGCAATAGTAAGCAAATTACGTTAGAATAACAGGCACGTCGAAAAACTACTAGCTTGGAAGTGTTCGAATTTCTATCGCCAGAGGGCGTATCGCTTAGCAGTAGTTGCGAATCATGAACGCCCCGAGGTAAGCCCCGGTGGACCAGTTAGCCTTCTTGTTGTCTCCAGCTTAATACCTCCATATACCACATACACGCATTTCTGAAATGGCAGTTCCATTGACACAACACCTTTTCAAGAATAAGGACATGTTTTCTGTTCACACTAGTGGGAACAATTACCCTCTGAGATCACTAAATTTACACTATCCAATTCATCGATTGTCTTCATCAGAGAAACATCCTTCATATATGTGCATCAGAATGTTTAATAAATTACCTGATAGTATTAAGAGACTGAATAGTTTAAAACTTTTCAAAAAAAAGGTGAGAGATTGTATATTAAAGTTGGAACCATATTCTTTGGATGATTATTTATGTTGACACTATTTCTCTTATGTATCTGCTCTGTGTACGGTTACATACTATGAAATAAAGTATATTATTATTATTATTATTATTATTATTATGACGTAAACATCATGTGATTCTTACCGCGGTATATATAAACGACGAGCCGCCACTGCGATTGAAGGCAATCCGACCAGGCGGCACATCCGTTTGATGTTCCATTTCGGTTTCGTATCCTTTCTCGGCGTTCCCACCCCCCTATCTGGGGAATACGCGATTGATGCCGACTCTGATGGGGTTGAGATGAATTATCTCTGGCATAGCGGTTATTTTTGCGGTTTTCCCTGGGAGATGGACGCTGTTCAAGTTGAGAAATGAATGGAGTCGATGTCCAGGTCAAATTCGCCAAATTCAGGTGTTTGGTCATTTTATTGTTGATGTAGCTATAAAGATTGATGATCGAACAGAAATACAAGGACGAATATCCGATAAATCAACGAGCAATTCACCTTGATTTGCGGTGATGTATGTTCCATTTTTGGTTTACCTAAGGTTCAACTTCATTTCCCATCCAGTTGCAGAGTTCTGATGACCTTGAGTACTTCAGACAGCTTAAGTACTTGCAGCTTAATATCCTGCATGTGTTCAATCGTCAGGAAGTACTTGTCTCGAAGTGGTCATTTGAGCTCGCAAAGAAAAACACTACCGGGAGCTATGGAAATCGTATAGTAGATCTACATCCCCTTCACTTACTTGTGAGGAAACCGATAATAATGAAGGCATTAAAGAAAGGGAACCGTCAGTTCCTGTCTATGTTTCTACTTATTCTGCGAGATGAAAGGAGAATGATGGAGTTTATTTGGCACAATTTCGAACCACGAGCCTGCAGTTGCAGCATGAAACATGTGGGTCAATGCATCCAAGCGATATCGGTCAGTTAAACGAGGCAATATGGTTGGAAAACGTGCTCCACATCTCAATGGACATTTAACCTATTTCATGTTCAACACAGAAGCTTCAAGCATAAGGAAAGGAACACTATAATAATAATAACGTTTATTTGTGTGTTAATTGATGCAACGAAGTAAACTCTTCAGTATACAATATAAATACTTATATAAGGATACAAATTAATCACAAACAAATAATAAATGCAAAGCCAAATGGCTGTCCGCATTTAGTATGACGTGGCATCTCTCCCATATTTTCAAAGTTTCCTACCACAAAAAAAATCAAACAACAAAAAAAAAGGAAAGAATATCCCGACCATGAGCAAACATCCTCCTATCATTCATATGTTTCTCCTTTCGATTATTCCATGAACTTTTTCCCTCTCCTGTGCAAATATATATTTTCTCAGCTTCGATCTGAAAAGATTGTAAGACGTGATATTCTTTATCTCCATCGGAAGTGAATTGAACACTCTTGGTCCGAGGAACAAATGAGATCTCTGACCAACAGTTTTGTCCGAGTTTAAAAGGACCAGGTGTTTCGCCGTTTTATTCCTCGTTTCATATTCATGATCGACATGATTGAGTCTATATCCATTCCTTTGGCAGAACAGGGCCAATTCATTGAAGTAGATTTGTCTGGGGTCCATTATTAGCGCTTCTTTATAGAGGTTATCTGAGGGGTATCTTGGATCTTTACGGAGGTTGATCTTGAGGATCTGTAACACACTCAATCTCTCGAGGTGAGAAGAAGCTAGGCCTCCCCAGCCCAATATGCCGTAACTCAGTCTAGATTCAACAAGGGCGATATAAATCATTTTTAGGTGGGCAAAATCCACCACTCGGGCAAGGTATTTGAACCTGTGCAGCATCGTTCTGAGCGTATTGCAGACACCACAAATATGAAGGTTCCACCTGAGATGAACATCCAGAGTAACTCCTAGGTACTTCGCTCTGTAAGCCAACTTGATTTTGCCAACGAAATTTTCATTGGAAATGCTCAAGTGAGTGAAATCTGGTAGTCCGCTCCTGTAGCTTGTCAATGGGTGTGCTATTGTTTTCTCTAGGTTCACCGTCAAGCGTTTATGTCCGAACCAATCAACTATGTGGCTGAAGTCAGATTCTGCTCTTCTTTCAAGTTCTTCCCACGTGTCCGCCGTATAGAGAACAGCCGTATCATCTGCGAAACCGTAAATCGAAGCTGGACTCTCGATGGTTAGTAGGTTGTTTATATAAACGACGAAAAGAAGGGGTCCTAGTACAGTTCCCTAGGGTACACCACATGTCATCTTTCTAATTCTACTGTGCCTGCCATTGACTTCAACAACCTGTTTTCTCTCCACTGATCCCATACAGTATCTCAGACATTCAAGCTTAAGTAACTAATATCTGGAGGCTTCTAGCTTCAAGTCAATATAAGCTCTATAATTCGGAGAAATAAACTCTGCCATATAAAACAATTCTCACTACCAACAACTTCTTATAAGAAGTCCGTCTAAAGAATATCGTTTTCTAGCAAACCTATTTTCGAGAGGCGGTAGCCGTCTCATTCTGCTCACTCAGAAGATCACTCTGATGATTTCAGAAACGGTAATTTCTTTCGAGATGCCCCCGCCAAGGACAGGATTATCATCATGTGAATGTCTGATATGGTGTATTATTGATTATGCCATTTACTCTACGTAAAATATGACCAAAGTGTTGACACAGAATATCTGGCGATTGCTTGGATATCTTAAAGTTCTGTCTGCACATCTGATAAAGGCAAATTAATGATTGGAGGTTTCTTTCATTGGGTAAAATTCCAAACCAGAAGCCTGCAGTTGCATCCAACCGTTATCGGCCAGTTTAACGATGCAATAAGATAGGAAAACGTGGACCACATCTCAATGCACATATAACCTATTGCATGTTCAACACAGGAGCTTCAAGAATAAGGAAAGGTGCAGTGATCCCAGACAATATCTCAGACATCCAAGCTGTAAAACCTAATATCCGAAGGTTTCCAGCTTCAAGTCAATATAAGCTCTATAATTGAGAAAAATAAACTCTGCCATACATATAATTATCACCACGAACAACTTCCCATGAGATATCCCGTCTAGAGAACACCGTTTCCCAGCATACCCATTCTCGTAAGGCCATCGTCGTCCCATTCAGATCTGATCATCTCAGAAATGGTCATTTCTTCCGAGATGCCCCCGCCGAAAACAGGATTATCATCATGTAAATGCCTGCTATTTATATCATTGATTATGCCATTCACTCCACGTAAAAGATGACCGAAGTGAAGACACTGAATATCTGAAATTTCTGTCTGAACATCCCATAAAGAACCCCATGAAGAAGGGAAATTATTGATTCGAGGTTTCTTTCATTGAGTACAATTCCAAACCAGAAGCCTCGAAGCTCGATCGTTAGAAAAAATAAACTCTGCCATACAATATAAATCTCACCACCAACAACTTCCTATAAGATATCCTGTCTAGGGACCAGATCACTCTGATGATTTCAGAAACGGTAATTTCTTTCGAGATGCCCCCGCCAAGGACAGGATTATCATCATGTGAATGTCTGATATGGTGTATTATTGATTATGCCATTTACTCTACGTAAAAGATGACCAAAGTGTTGACACAGAATATCTGGCGATTGCTTGGATATCTTAAAGTTCTGTCTGCACATCTGATAAAGGCAAATTAATGATTGGAGGTTTCTTTCATTGGGTAAAATTCCAAACCAGAAGCCTGCAGTTGCATCCAACCGTTATCGGCCAGTTTAACGATGTAATAAGATAGGAAAACGTGGTCCACATCTCAATGCACATTTAACCTATTTTATGTTCAACATAGAAGCTTCAAGAATAGGGAAAGGTATACTGATTCCATTCAATATCTCAGAAATCCAAGCTGTAGAACCTATTATCCGGAGGTTTCCAGCTTCAAGTCAATATAAGCTCCATCATTGGAAAAAATAAACTCTGCCATACAATATAAATCTCACCACAAACAACTTCCTATAGATAGGGAACATCGTTTCCTAGCAAACCCTTTCTCGACAGGCAATCGTCGTTCCATTCAACTCGCTCAGAAGACTGATGATCGCCAAAAACGATCATTTCTACCGAGATGCCCCCGCCAAGTACGGGATTATCATCATGTGGATGGCTGTACATGTGAGCATCCAATTTCGGACCCGAAGATGGCCCATCACGATACGCGACCAAAAAAATCCATTAAAATGTCCTTCAAGGAAGCGCCGAACATCGTTCTAACGTACCGGATGATTAATGACGCGCTATGTTGATAGATGGCGTCGTGTACGTCTTCTCGAGATCGTGTAGTGTTCATTAAATATATCGTGGAGGGTGGTGCGGGTAGGTTCAGGACGACGGGGTTGAATAAACTTGTTAGACGATGATAGGTGATGGTGTCGGGGGAAAATTGAGAAAAATGGGGTAAATGGTGGTAATTGGACAAGGCACGGGAATTGGATGATGCCGACTGAAGACAAGAACAACTAGGATCATTAGTTACTGGGAGATCAAATGAAGATTTTCTTCTTTTGCCTTAGGTGCCATAGGAAATTGGATTGGAAGTACCACTATTGGATTTATATTTATATTTATACACTGTGTCCGTAAAGTATGGAACAAATTCATTTTTAGCTAAACAGGTCATTTTAGGAAATAATCCTGAAACACGTCGATTTTTGATTTTAATTTAACGTATTTTAAAATAATAATCTAATATACAGGGTGAATTACGTTCGAGTAATGACGTCACCGTCATTTTTTTCAAATGGAACACCCCCATTTTGTCTCAATATTCGGATTACTGTTAGCTGAGCTGATTCCAAAAATTTATCACATGTTGATTCCAATTGGTACAGGGTGGACAAAAATACAATAGTTTTGTGTGTGCTCATAAAGTAAGGCGTGACATTCTTTATTAGGTAAATTAACAATATTATCGAAAATACTTATTGTCTAGCGGACAGAATATGCTGGAATACATGACTTTATAAATGTTCGAAGTCCAGCCCTTGCTGTATTCGACAGTAACCCAAACGGTGTACAAATTCTTGTTGAACCTTGTGTATAGTTACTTGCGTAATATTGTTTATTTCTGTTCGAATTTTCTCTTGTATATCTTCAATATTTGCTGGTTTCGTTTTATGAATAACATTCTTCAGATGGCTTCACAGAAAATAATCCAAAGGATTCAAATCTGGTGACCTCGTTGGCCATTCAGTGGTTCCACGTCTACCAATCCACCTGTTCGGAAAAACTTCATCTAGGTACCTTCTAATATCTACAGCATAATGTGGAGGTGCACCATCCTGTTGAAACCATAAACTTTCATCAAAACCTCCAGGATTACGTCTGCTGGGAAAAAATTTCGTAAAGTAGGTACGAGATACCCCCTTAAAAACTCAAGGTACTTTGCCCCGTTTGAATTACCTTCGATGAATAAGGGTCCAATGATTCGATTTCGTACAATTCCAGCCCATACATTTACCTTTTGAGGGTATTGTGTATGATGCTCACGCATCCAGTGGGGGTTTTCTTTTGCCCAGTATTTACAATTTAGACTCAGTCTAAAAGTGAAGTTTGGCAATGGCGCGAATTTCATCGGTCGGAATCGTGCCATCGTGCGTATTCGTGAATGAGATTATTGCTGGCGAGAAAAATGAAATATGTTCTTACTTCTTACTGTTTACTGCTATACTCTAAATCTTCCAATAGGAGAATTCGTTTCTAAAGAAATCCACAAGGTTGAAACACATCGCAATAGAATGAGAATACACCCTGATATATATTTAAACGTAAATTTTTTTCATATGTGATAGGTCGCGCCCTTCCCGGATTTCCAATGAAATCGAGGTTATTATATAACCCATTTTATTGGAATACCCTGAATGTCATTCCAAACTGGGACCATCTCGAAGACAACAAAAAACGAAGTAGATAACAACCTCCCTATTTTTTGGGGGAAAGAAAGTTCTAACGAAAATATTGAAAGTGAAACCTTAAACAAATATTCTCAATGATTCTGTTTTGATGTTAGAATAACCACCTCTTCTTCAGTGACAGAAGCATTTTCCTTACAATCATATCCTTCAACTGCCCACCATTTCATATTTCCCGCCAGCAACTACTCTTCGGTCATAATACGTTGGTCAGCGATGAAAAGACGCTGTTGCCAAGCTCCGATTTAATATTGAGAAGTATTTCGTCGAAATATAAGTTAAGTGGTTGTCTAATATTTTCACTTTTCTTCCTTTAAATAATGAATATTCTTGAAAGAAAGTGTCGCTATTCGTTGGCTGAAGGTTCAAAGATGATTTATGAACTAGATTTGAGAAGTGAGAGATCCTTTTTATGACGGAAAAAAGGATCTGAAAATGCAACAATTTGGAACTTTGGGGGCCCATATCTTCCAGACAAAGAGAGACCACCTATGTTGGCCTTCATATTTTTTGTTCAGGAACTCACACTGCTTACAATGGTGTGAATATCTTACTTATAGCTTCGCGACGGGAAATCTTGCGGGTTTACCAGTGTTTCGACTCATAAGCACCCAGTACAGAAAAACGTTTGCCACATCTCCCAGGATCAATCAATCAACAGCAATTTGCCGTCTGAAGTCTGAAGACGAACGGTTCGTTCGGTTTTTTCTAAAACCCAACCACAGCAGACAATCAGTAGTCACGCGCTTACCCAACTCCGAAACCGTGCGCATCGACGGTGAAAGATTAGTGGCTAAAACATGTCGTCACGTACCTCTGCCCAAGTTTCGCTCGGATGTCACGTCTTCAGGGCCCGTAAGCCTCTCACCTTCGTTAATGCTCGCTTTCATTAGGGAGGCCACATGTGCGGGGTTAAAATCCGTTTCTACTCGCTGATCGTTAGGACTGGGGGGGAGAAAGAGCACAGTCGCCTGTGTCAATGTCATATTTACCAGGGGGTTTCGGTAAATACCGATAGGGATATTTCAGAAACGAAGAAGGATTAGAGCCCCCGCGTCGTGTGTTTCAGATAGATTAAGACAGGGGAGTGGTTTGATTATTTGGATTCATTGCTGAGGAATCATGGGAGTATCTTTGTAACTGTGGATATTCCACGCTCTGTCTTACTATCAACTAAGTGTGGGATCACACTGTGGCTTTCTGTGTTAAGGTCTAGAAAACGTTGTTGAAGCATCCTAGAGAAGCACTGATGTGAAGGAAGATATCTTTACTTGTTCAAATTTGTAGCCAAAGCTGTGAGCCATTCATAAATTGAACCCGCTAAACGCATCTTTACTTCCTGATGAAAATATTTGGCGGTCTTACTTTCATATGGTCCCCATGAAATTCTGATCGGCCGTTCAGTTAAACAAAATGACTTATTTGTAGACAGGGCTGGCAGTATTTCAATTAGTTGTAATTTGAATACGCATTTGAAATACAAATACGTATTTTGTATTTGTATTTCAATTACTTCTTGAAAATGTATTTTGTAATTGGTATTTCGAATACCTGACGCTGAAGTATGAAGACAATGGTCATTTTATCAAGGAGTTAGAGTTAGTCAACTTTTAAAAACGATAAGAGCAAAGAGCTTACCATCCTTGAACATTATCCTAACATAAAAAATGTGTTCATACAATATACCACAAAATTCTGCCCATCAGGACCTGTAGAAAGATTGTTTTCTTTAGCAGGTTTTATTCATTCCGCAACAAGAGGCCGTTTGTCTGATAATACATTCAAAAATCTTGTGTTTCTGAAAGGAAATTCTTTATTTAGCGATAAAATAGCTGAGCTGAGTTAGTTGTACTTTCTTCACATTTCACATAACACCTGAATGTATTTTGTAATTTGTATTTCAAATACAAATAGTTAAAATACTGTATTTTGTATTATATATTTCAGATACCCCACTTGAAAGTAATTTGTATTTTGTATTTCAAATACCTGCGAGAAAGTATTTTGCAATTTGTATTTCAATTGAGCCAAGCATGTATTTTGCCCAGCCCTGTTTGTAGAGTAGATTTGAGGCTTAATAACGAAGGTCATCCTGACATAATACATGTCACAAGTTTTTCACTTTATTCCCGATATTTTATTAGATTTCTAGTTCAAAATGAACAATTATGGATCTATGGGAGATGATTCCCCAATTGAGGGGCCTGTAGCGTTCTTCGTTTATCTGAGGATCTGAAAATCATCGCTTGGAGGACTGAACCTGGTCGAAAGACCCTCTCGGTCATGAGCAAATGTAGGTGATATTTTTTACTGCTTCCTTCTGGTTTTCTGTCTCCCTTTCTGATGATGTCATCCATCTTCTATAAACAAACTACTACACTTATACGGGGAGACAGAGTTTTTCCTGAGGTTTTTATCTGTGCTCTTGTATCATACGCAAAAATGTATGGTACCCCGTTTACATTTCCTCTGCTAACACTGTGATATATCTTAGAATGTAATCCTCATTCTCAAAAGAATATATATATAACGGAGGTAGGTTTCGGGAATGGGTGGAATTCGTCCAATGATTCCGTAGATGTAGCCATTCAAAATTTCACTTTCTTATTATCTTTCATTATCACGGAGTAAACATGCGTTTGACTGGGTTGGCACATGAAAAGATGACCTTTTTTGCAACGAATTTGAACATGCGCGTAAAGGCTGCTTACTTCACGTCGGTGCTTTTCTAGAAATATTTAAACCATATTTTCGGGTATTTCGAACCAAATACATGCATTCTCACCTGCTACTAGGACCATTCACATGTCATCGAAAGAACTCACCTGAAAATATAAAATGGTTAGAAAAATATTGACTAGAAAAGCACTGACGTGAAGTCAGCAGCTTTTGCGCGCATGTTCACTTCGGTGGAATCCTTTGAACATGCGCGTAAAAGCTGCAAACTCCGCGTCAGTGTTTTTTCGGTTATTCTGGAACAAACGCGCAAAATAAGGAATGAACTACTAAATTTGTCATATTTTTTTCGAATATACTGCTGTGAAATCTAAAGCTCAAAGTCTGCGTTAAACTTTTCCGTTTTTTTGTTTACGGCCGTCCGTAAACACAATAACTACCGAAAGAAACAACTTGAAAACTCGATATTTGTAGAGTAGGTTTGAACCTCAATTACGAAGGCCGAAAATCCACCCAATGATTCCGCCGATATACCCATTGAAAATTTGAATTCCCCAATATTTACAAAAATACGGATTAGTTCGAATTGAATTCCAGATTTCATTGAAATATGACAGTTCGAAGGTATATAAAGAATTTCAAGAGGATAGTATGATAAGATGACAGAATATTAAATACTCTAGAGAAAAAATAGAATTTTTTTTTCAAAATGTTCTAATGACACGATAATCACGAAAATCTGCACAAGGTTGTTCTTCAGCATTTTCAAATTAGCTGCCAAGTACCAATGTGATTGAATCAGTGTTTTCTGAGATATTCCGAAAAAAACAACGATATCGAAAGAAAAACCACGAAATTTGACATATTTTTCCCCAATATCTCCAAGAATTATCATCGCATCAAACTCAAAATTTGTACAATGCTGCGGAATATAGATCTCGAAGTATGATCACAGTTTTGTCCGAATAAAATCAATAGTTTTTGAAAAAAATTTCAAAAAGCCCTGCCGTGAAGGCAGCAACTTTTGCGCGCATGTTCAATGTAGATGACCGCTTCAGCAAAGAATTTGAACATGCACGCAAAAGCTGCTGCCTTCACGGCAGTGCTTCTTGAAATTTTTTTCTGATAAATTACTGGATTTCAATTCGAACTAAACTGTATTTTTGGAAATATTGGAAAAATGAAATTTTGAATGGGTATATCTACGGAATCATTGGGCGGATTTTACCCATTCACGAATTCGACCTTCGTAATTAAGCCCCAAACCTACTCTACAAATATCGAGTTTCTAAGTCGCTTCTTCCGGAAGTTATTGTGTTTAGGATCAGCCTAACGGCCGACTGCATAAACACAATAACTTCCGAAAGAAACAACTTAGAAACTTGATATAAGTAGAGGAGGTTTGGACCTCAATTACGAGGCCCGAGAAAATCATAGAAATTTTTTTTTTTTAAATTGTTCTAATGACACGATTAATTGCGAAATTTCGCATTAAGTTGTCTTTCAGCATCTCAAAACTAGCTGTGAAGTTTTATCAGGACTGAATCAGTATTTCTCAAGTTATACCGAAATAAACAACGATATCGACAAGAAAACCTCGAAATTTGACATTTTTTTTCCCGATATCTCCAAAACTTATGATCGTATTGAATTGAAATTTTTTGGCGAAAAATTTCGAATTTTTTTTTTTTTTTAAATTTACTGACGATATGATCCTGACGAAATTTGGCTCCAAGTTGCGCGTTGTTAAACTCCACCTAACTGCGAAGTTTGAATTTAATCGCTCGAATAGTTTCTGATATAAAAAATAAATAACTTCAAAATTTCAAGTGGCTATAACTCGGAAACTATTCGACCGATTTAGCCCATTAACGAACTTAACCGCGGCATTCTGATGCACGACCTACCCTGAAAGTTTCAAGTTGCTAGCTTGCTTCTGTCGACAGTTATCGTATACTCGGCCGGACAGAATCGATTTTGACAACGGATTCGTCATCAGTGAGTCCAACCTAGTCGATTGAGACCATTTTCGGCTCAATCATCCAAAATAACAGATATTTGGACAGAACGATAGCACGCTGTTCCCCTAGAACATGCGCGCAAAAAGAATTTTTTTCGAAAATAAACTTTTTCAGATTAACTGACTGCAAGATTCCAACAAAATTCAGCGGTAAATTGTGTCTCCTTATGTTCCAACTAATTGCCAAATTTCAATTCAATTGTTTCACCTCAAAACTTCAAATAGCTATTACTCCGAAACTATTCGACCGATTTTCAAGTCGATAGGATTCTCCGTACGCCCGTAATCGTGCCTACGGACGGACGTACGGCCGGACACAATCGATCTGGACAACGAGTTCGTCATCAGTAAGTCCAATCTAGTGGTTTGAGACCATTTTAGGCTCCAAATTCGAAAATTACAGACATTACCACATGCAACAAAAATGAAACAACTGCGGTCCTACGATTATGGGACTTTTTTTTTCTCAGATTAACGCAAGGAATCCCTTTTCGTTTTCACCTCCAATTCAGGAACATCCTGTATACATACTTGAAATTGAAAAGTTCACAACAAAATCGAAACGAAAACAATCCATCGCGATCTTCATCCCTCCAAAAATAAAAAACTACCCTCATGATCGAGAATCCACAAAATCACAGTCACCCTATCCAAACCTCACCCCCCAAGATTCCGAGATTGATCACCATCCATCCCTTTCGTTTTTTTTTCTCACCCCGTCCGATGGCCAATAAATTCGGCCGAGACCCGGTGGTCCAAATGCCCCGAACAACCCGGTCAGGCTCACGTCAAAGGCCGGGGGGTGATAGTTGCACACGGAGGACGCTGGGGGCGGCGAACGGGGTAGTCCAACAACCCCGCGTTCGCTATTACACCCTTGAAATGTATCGGGCTGATAATTCATCCCCAGAGGGCGCCACAGGGAGGATAAATCTCGTGGAATACCTGCGGTCGTCCTGATTAAAGGGTACTTTGGAGGTTAGAGTTATACAGGGTGTTCCTTGATGACATGCTAATATTTAGGGGAAGATGAGATCTATACAGGGTGGGTCTTTAAGTTGTACATTAATTTTAACCATAGATTCCTCCCATCGAATCAAACACTTTTTTCATTTGCCATATTTCCAGATTCGGCTCAGGTAAGAAGTTATAAGCATTTAAATATTTCTCGATGTGCTAATACACTCCTGCGCTTTGTTTCCAAGTTCACCAAAGATATCGGTGATATCTTTTGGAGAAGAACCAATTCAAGGTTTGAAATACAAAGAAACAAGATTGAGAAAACTCATTTACTCACTTCATTCTTATGATTTGGTGCTTTTTGCGATATTATCGCAAGGAAAACATTTCACTACACTGGACTTGAAACACTGATCTTCAACTTGATGTTCATGCAATATCCAATTTCATTCCACTATAAGATTATACACAATTCCATCCTCGCCCATTCTCATATCGAAAGTTCCATAATTATACATTTTTCACGAAATTTATAAATGAATTATATGAAATCAATCAGCTAACCTGAAAACATTCTCTGAAATGTTATGGTTATGGAAAGTCTATTCCATAGACAGGGACTATGTCTGTGATGTGGTCACGAAATAGCATATACCCATAGAAATTATAACTTAATGTTATATCTATGCATATACCTAATATAAGTTCTATTCAAAATACACGAATTTTTCTGTGTATTAGTTCTCATAAACGTGAATCTAGCTTTATTTACTTCCTTCACTAGATCAGGAGCGGATCCATAAATATCAGGAAATTTTTCGAATTGTTATCCGATTTTATAATATTCAACGTCGAATATCTACCAAACGGTGCATTTAAGAAATTATGAAAAATAATCAAATACTTCAAAATGATTGAAGACTCTTAAAATGACATAATATAAACTTTATCTGCGTTCTTCATACTAATTTCGAATAGTTTTATAAATCGGAGAGTCTATAACTCGAAAACTATTTGGAGTAGAATGAAAGTGATTACTGAAAAATATGTGTCATAGTTATAAAAAACTTCACAACGGAGTTACCATATCGAAACTAAAAAAGAAAAACTGATATTTTTGGAAATTCAAACAGCTCGTATCTTTTTGCTGCAGCCGAATCTGGAAAAATGATAAATGAAAAAAGTTTATCATTTGATGAGAGGAATCCATGGTTAAAATTAATGTACAACTAGAAGACTCACCCTGTATACCGAGGTGCTACAGAAATTTATGAGACTGATTTATGGCACTTTAGGTGCTTTTTGCACGCATGTTCTAGGGGAACAGCGTGGTATCGTTTTGTCCAAATGTCTGTAATTTTCGATGATTGAGCCGAAAATGGTCTCAAACGCCTAGATTGGACTCACTGATGACGAATCCGGTGTCAAAATCGATTCTGTCCGGGCCAAATCGGTCGAATAGTTTCGGAGTTATAGCCACTTTAAATTTTCAAGTTATTCATTTTTTATTTCAGAAACTACCTGAGCGATTGGATTCAAACTTGGCAATTAGGTGGGGTATAACGACGCGCAACTTTGAGTCAAACTTTGTTAGGATCATATGGTCAGTAAATTAAAAAAAAATTTTTTTTTCAAAATTCTTTTCCAGAAAAATTTTTTTCTCGGAAACCATTCATGACACGGAAAAAAAATTTCACTATCACTTCGAGCTTCATTTTTCACAGCAGTGTAGCATATTTCAGTACGATACGATCATAAGTTTTGGAGATATCGGGAAAAAAATGTGTCAAATTCCGAGGTTTTCTTATCGATATCGTTGTTTTTTTCGGTATAACTCGAGAAATACTGATTCAATCCTGATAAAACTTTGCGGCTAGTTTGAAGATGCTCAAAGACAACTTTATGCAAAATTTCGTGAAGATCGTGACATTAGAACAATTTGAAAAAAAAAATTTCTGTGATTTTCTCATCATATCATCCTCCTTAAATTCTGTATGAACTGCAATTTTCGATGAAGCACTGGATTTCAATTCGATCTGATCTGTATTTTTGGAAATATTGGGAAAATAAAATTTTGAATGGTTATATCTGCGGAATCATTGGGTGGATTTTACCCATTCACGAATTCGGCCTTCGTAATTGAGGTCCAAACCTTCTCTACAAATATAGAGTTTCTAAGTTTTTCTTTCGGAAGTTATTGTGTTTACGCAGTCGACCGCTAGGCCAACCTTAAACACAATAACTTCTGGAAGAAACGACTTGGGAACTCGATATTTGTAGAGTAGGTTTGGGGCTTAATTACGAAGATCGAATTCGCGAATGGGTAAAATCCGCCCAATGATTCCGTAGACATACCCATTCAAAATTTTATTTTCCTAATATATCCAAAAATACAGATAAGATCGTATTGAAATCCAGTAATTTATCAAAAAAGTTTTTGGGAAATCACTGTCGTTAAGGCAGCAGCTTTTGCGTGCATGTTCAAATTCGTTGCTGAAGCGGTCATCTACATTAAACATGCGCGCGAAAGCTGCTGCCTTCACGACAGTGCTTTTCTAATTTTTTTTAGTAGGTATCTCTGTGATACATCAATATACGTAAGGTTGAAAACCATTATAGACTGGTTATACAAATTTATCGGCACCTTAATCTCACCGAATGTTCATTGGGCTATTGAATATCACCACGCAACCTGAGTCTGTTTGAATCCAAAATAATTTTTCCTGCTGAAAATTCGCAATATACAGCCATTAGGAAAACCGCGCGAAAACTCAATACTCCCTCATTCAAATACCCCCAAAATCATAAATCATTCCGTAAGGCTAAACGTTAAATTGAACTCCTCCATCACTTAATCATCTACACAGTCCTGCTTCAAGCCTGATACCGCATTTCCATATCTCATCCCAGACGCCTCGTTTCGAAATTCGAAAAAAATTACTTCTACATCTCTGATACACACCAAACAGCGCCATCTGAAGTCATCCGAGATCCCTCTTCCCCGTCTTCTTTCGAAATTCTTCACACGAAAAAATTGGATGATGGAGCTCCCCCTTAGTTGCTTTTTACTTTCCCCTTTCGGATCCTAATGGGGTGATATATGACTTGTACATATTTCCTCATCATGAACAAGGTGGGAAAAATGTTCCTGTGTCACGATATCCGGTGATTCCGGAAGTGCGAGGGTCATTTTTTGCACCGTCAGACAGGGGACTATTGGTATTGATCTCAAGAGGAAAAATTCATTAGTTCAAAGGGTGTTTTTCAGATAGCTTGAGAACTTCAAATGAAAGTTATTGTGTTTACGCAGTCGGCCGTTAGGCTGACCGTAAACACAATAACTTCCGGAAGAAACAACTTAGAAACTCGATAGTTGTAGAGTAGGTTTGGGGCTTGATTACGAAGGTCGAATTCGTGAATGGGTAAAATCCGCCCAATGATTCAGTAGATCTACCCATTCAAAATTTTATATTTCCAATATTTCCAGAAATACAGATTAGATCGAATTGAAATCCAGTAATTAATCAAAAAAATAATTCAAAAGCACTGCTGCGAAGGCAGCAACTTCTGCGTGCATGTTCAAATTCGTTGCTGAAGCGGTCATCTACATTGAACATGCGCGCAAAAGCTGCTGCCTTCACGGCAGTGCTTTTTGAAATTTTTTATTTTACTTGAAACTGACGAAGGTTGGCACTCGTAAAATATCGGCAATGTCAAAATAATTCTCAAGGACGTTGTCAATTGCCAGTGCCTGTTTCTACTCTAAATCTCAACATAATCATCACGCTTGGAAAATAAAACTCAGTTTGACAATCCTAATTGTCAAACCATAAAAAAAAATTATTAAAACTTCTAGTGCAGGTAAAAAAAAATATCCATTATCTTTTTCTATGAGATGAATTTTTTCCAGATAAAATACAGTGAAACGTCATCCAGACTTGAAAGAAACCGGAAGATAAGCGACATACCTACACTTTCTGGCAAACAATATGAAAATCGGGGTTCAACAAGGCTCTATTCTTGGACTCTTACTGTTTCTCAGACGGAACTGGCGTACTCGTATACAAGATTGTGAAGAAATTGAACTTGAACTCAGCTGAAAATAACTGTTCCTGAATCGTGACATATAGGTACGAACGTGTAAAGAAATTGACCTTGAATTCAACTGAAGATAGGTAGTAGAGGATGAATACGTCGGAAAGAGCTGATGACAATGAATCTAGGAAAGAGAACAGCAATTATACATCGCAAAAATTGCCATGAATTTGTAGCAAAAAAGGAATAAAAATATCACTACATACAAACCATCTTGGCTATATCACTTCTCGAAGAGCGCCATAGATGCTATTTCGAAAACTTTTAATACCAGCTTAATGCTTCGACGAAAGAGATGTAAGCAAACGAAAAGGACAACAAAGATGAAGAGGACATAAATGTTGAGGTGAAAAGGCAATAAGTTGAAGAAGTCACGAGAAGGTAAAATTGCATCTATTTCTCTGTTATTCAATATAATAAAACCAAATGAAGTACCTCAAAAAAGTTCACGAATTTTGAAAAAGCATTCAAAATTGCATATTTTTGCAGAATAGCCATAGTAAAGAAGCTGAACACTTGAAAGGCATTCAAAACAACAGAAACTTACAACAAAAGTTTAATTTGTTTATCTGACACATAAAAGAGAACTTTCTTTAACACTGAAGAAGTAATTAAATCAAGAGAGAAAAATAACTCAAATATATGAAAAGCATTCAATTTATCGAGACAAAAAATTTGTGAACTTGCTCGATTTTCGGAGCAGTTTCTATGCAGAATACACATGCGAAGAAAAGGTGACGTTGAACGGGAAAAAATGTAGGAATCAACTCTGACAAGTATAAAATTCTCATTCGAATACAACAAATCCATCCGTTCTCAACGAAACCTCACATCGAGATTAAAATATGGCTAAAGCCACCAACTTTTATAGCCATTCGAACCTCTCAAGCCAGATGACACAGACATGTAACCTCACAATGGGTCGACAGCAGACATTCACCGATAACAGAAATCGACTTATCGCGATTGATTTTTTTTTATGGTTCGCCCCCTCGAATCTAGATAACGCCGAACAAAGGCGTCCCACATCGTGGATTGATTGAAAGCTGACGGAAATTTCAAGAAACTCTCATATATTCGAAGATGACGTTGAACGTCGAATTCGTGTGACGGTGGCAGTGGCAACTCGTTTGAGAGTAGCAAACGTTTTTTAGCTGCATGAGAAGTTTCGATGTCAATAGAGCAATTCCAGCTGACGTCACAACATGGCCGATGGGGGGACAGCCGAAGCACAGAATAGAAGTATATTTATTCTGTGACCGAAGAATGGCATTTGTGAATGCTAACCTCACTTTCCTGCTTTGTTTATGTACAGCATTTTCAACAATTTCAGGATGAATTCACAAGTTAAAATGATTTATATTAATAGAATTGGTAAATTACTAGGCCAAGTTAGTGTGTCGTGTGAAATTCAACATAAATACACCGAGAGACAAGGAATACATTCGCTTTGTTTACGTTGGCGAAGAGTGATTATTTGGAGATTTCAGTGATTTCACAAGTGAGATTTCGTTATAATGGATCTGATTAACTGATATTCAATCTCAGATGATAATCATTCAAAACGATATAAATGAATATTGCAGTATTTATTCTGGTCTTCTAAAACCTAGAGTATCAACATCAGAGATAGCATTTATTAAAGGTATAACTATTGAAAATGAGACAGTAAAATGTTTGGCTGATTTATTCCTGAGAATAAACAGCAGAATGAAATCCAACACATGTATGGAATGAAAAAACATGGGTTCCAGAAAACTTCTCAGTACTATTTCAAATAACGTTATATGTTGCAAATTATCAAATTACTACAATATTGGTCTGCAGTTGCTTTGTCAGTGCTATCATAATCTTCAATTATATAATTATTATACTACATATATGTTACAAATCAAATAATTCATATGAAATTTCTTCCTTGAACACCGATTTCGATTCATCCTCAAAAAATGCTTTGCTATCCATAAAAAATGTTTTTTATTATGCAGATGAAACATTAAGGCTTTCATAATCTTTAATTGACAATAAGGTCAATTCGAAACATATTGCAAACAACAAAATGTAGAAGTTTCATCCTTGTCTCCAACAAACTCTACCTAGTTTGTTACTTTGTCAGAACAGTTTTTTCAATTTATGGCGAGAATATAGGATGCTTGCCTTCTCTGGGATAGTTCACATAGTATTCTATTTCTTCCAATACCAGATAAAATTTAGGGGAATTGGTCAAAAATGCAAATATTCAAATATAAAGTCTACAGTACAATATATCTGAAAAATCGGATTCCTTCGCCTCTCGGTGTATTTATGTTGTATTTCACAACGAAACAATAACTTGGCCTAGTTATCCACCAATTCTATTAATATAAATCATTTTAACTTGTGAATTTATCTTGAAAATGCTGTACTTCATAACATAATCAAAGCGGGAAAGTGAGGTTGTGTTGTTTTACTTCCAACGTATGACAAGGTGTCCCCCCATCAGCTGATTCATCTAGATGAACCATAGATAGCTGGAACTGCTCTATTGTCTATGGTTTTATAGTTTGGTAATAGACGCATAGAATACATGGAGCGAACACTGTGTGACATATACTAACTGACAAAGAAACGGCAACACCCAGAAGGGACTGTTTGCAGTTCTTTTGGTAAAACATAGATAGTATAGCAAGGAGTAAATGATTGAAATTTGGAGAAAAACAACGAGGGGTTTACAATTTTTTTATTACATTTGTTAATGATGTCTTCGTCCAACGCGGTGGTCCATACACTCCCCAATACGTCTTTGCATTGATGCAAGAAGATGGTCTATTTCTTCTTGAGGGATACTTCCCCAAGCTACCTGTACTTCATGTCTCAGAGCCGCCAAAGATAGTGGGGGCTGGGGTAAATTTCCAAGCCTCCTACCCGTGATGTCCTAAACATGCTCTATGGGCGAAAGATCGGGGGATCTGGGCGGCCATGGCAAACGATTCACATGGGTCACTTCAAAAAAGTTTGAACTAACTCTTGCAACATCAGGTCGAGCACTATCTTGCTGAAATATGGGATTCTCGAGCAGTTTAAGGTAAGGGAGAACATATGACTCCACTATTTCTTGAAGGTAACGCAGCGTTGTCATGTTACCTTGAATAAAGACTAAGGTGACCTACTTGCATGTGCAATAGCACCTCATACCATAACGCCTACTGTCCGGTATACATGACGCTCAACATCAAAATGAGTGTCACGTCTGTCTCCCCGGACGTCGTCTAACCATTCTTAGAGATTCATCAGAAAAGACGACCTGATGTCATTCCACATTCCCATGTTGTCGTTCTCTACACCATTGTAATCGTTGCCGGCGATGCTGAACCGTAAAAGGTAACACAAGATGGCGTCGATAATGCTGCAATCCAAAAGACCTTATACGGCGATAAACCGTTCGGATAGTTACAGGATGGCCTTGTGCTCCTAACTACTAATCAGCCAAAGATCGAGTTGTCGCAGATAGGTCTCTGGGTCCTCATTTGTTCGATGAAAGAGTCAAATGTGCACTCTGAAACGTCACATAGTTTGTTTTGTTAATCGCCTGTTTTGTTCCAGTATTATTCATTAGGCAATCTGTCTTCTTAGAAACTGCCGTTAACAAAAAGTTCAATATCGCAATCCTCAAGGGTGTTTTTCATAAAAAAACAATTTTTATTCCATATTTAATAGTTCTGTTTCAGATATTGGAAGTGTACACCAAGAAATAACCTACAAAGTGATACAAGAGTCAAGCTTCCTCCAAGCTCACTCCAGTTAACATTCCAGGGGGCCGATTCTTGAATCTCGAACAAGAATTGAAGAGTATGACAACTGCCATATGTCTGCATCGATTTTCTGAGTTGAATATAAACAACAAGTAGACATGACCTGCGCATGGAACCGAATGTCACTCGACAATTGAATGTTATATCTCCTATACTCCGTACCACCCGTTGCTAAGTCGAAGGAAACGGTGATAAGGTTATGTTTATATTCCGATTTGAAATTTCTCGATATTTTGCATTCAGTTTATTTCATGAATATTTGCTTGAAAACACAGTCGGAATGGCGAATAGAACTCTCAAAAAGTTTGCAGATGCTCGAGAAAACTTAAAGAAAATCGACATAAACATATGACAATGGGGGTTTTTCCTTCAAACAAAAATGCAGTTATTTTCATAAAAAACAGAACATTACATTTCAAATATATAATTTCAATATTTTATTTTTAAAAAATTGTTAGATCACCTAAAACTGAAAAATAAAAATGGGAATTTGCATTTAGAGGGATTTGTCATGAGTGCACGATATGGCAACGTCGAATTCAGCTTTCTCGGAAAGAAAAGGACGTCAAATGTGTTACTTTGCTCATGAAAACAGAGATAGCTATACTTTGATCTGGTTAGAGTAGAAAACAACGACCAAAGAACCGAAAAGAAGGGCACAGACTGTCATACTGTCATATTACTGACAAATCGCAAACGGGAATTGTTTGGTTATATTGACAAAAAACACGTGTGTACCACAGAATAGGAATAAATATTTCATTATTCTATAGCAGAAAAAGCTATTCTACTAAACAGCGTTGTCACTTCGTGCATGCCTGACAAATCCTAAGCCTCAATTTTGAAACCTGATTTTGAATACTTTCTGAAGGTAATTTGGCAAAATGATGAATCAAACCCATAATAATTATGTTCAAATTTGCATTTGCAGTAATAACCCAAATTCAGGAAAAACTCCCATTGTCATACTCTTCAATTCTGTAGTTTTTCACAAATTTCATCCCACCTCTGGCTACGAGCCGCCCATGGCTAAATCTTATCCTACGTCCCATCTTGATGGCACCCTCTCCAGCCACGTGTGTATTCAATATGTAGCTCGCTAGGTGATAGAACCGCCTGTGAAGTATACCTCGTGAGATCGAGTGGAAAATAGTCGCTGAAGACATTCCGTCCTGTGTTTTACGGCAGACGAAGCGTAGGAAGAACAGGAATAATGAAACACAATACAAATGGAACGTCTCGAAGGAAATGCGTTCATATCGCGGCTCTAAGTACCGTTCGATTGGGGAACTCGGGAGAGCTCAGAGTGTAGTTCAATTTACCTTACTATGGAAGAAAACGAGGGGAAAGAGATTTGGAAGAACGAATTCTATACGGGACATTGTTGCAGGTTGCTAGGTCGGGGTGAAGGAGACAGGTCGTTGGAAAGCTCCGCTCACGATTTCACTTCAACTATACTATAATTCTCAGCGACGTTGCCGAATGCCAATGCCAATATCTACTACTCTCAATCTCAACATAATATTCACGCTTGGAAACTAAAAATTCCGAAGGTAGTTTCGAAGAAACAGAGACAAAGTGTCAGGAAGTGCTATGTAAAATTTAAATCTGCTTTTTCTCATAGTAACCCTGATAATTTAGAATCAATAATTCATCACAAGCTATCCAACATTTTCGACGTATGTGATTGAAAACCCAGTGTATCGTTCACATAGATTCCCAAGAACTTTGTGAATTGAGTTAGTTCTTTTAAGGTGAAACAGATTTTGTGGTGCTACTACATTTTCATACTGGAGTATTTCAAGTTGTGTAACAAGGTTTTCAAATGTCTTCTGTAAATTTATTTCTTGAGAATTTCGAAAAGTACGGAGTTCCATAGGTTTGTCTATTCGTTTAGAAGTTTTACTGCAGGGTTATTCGAGTATTTTTTTTTCGAATTCGAACTATCAGAAAGTAACGGACTACTCTATCCATTATTTTCCAGTAACACTTCAACATTCGATTCTTGATTTCCGTACAAGAAAAAAGCATAACTGATTCTTCCAACCAGGTTTATATACGTGAAATATTTCCAATATTAACAGAGGAAAAAGTTTCTTCAACATTCGCCAGTTCTTTGGAATTATTGAATTCACATTATATTTTCTCAAATTCATTTCTTCCCAAATATAGATTGACATTTTGAAAAATAAGTAATTACTACGACCTCTACGTGGAAAGGACAACGTTGTGTAGTTATCTGACAGGAAAATGAATATAACCTAAGATTTTCAAAATATACACGGTGAAATGTGTTAGAATGTCATGGCCAACCGGGATAGTTTATAAAAGTGAATGGAGTATACTTGGGTATTGCGGTTTTATCAGCATGGTTTTGTTCACATACTTTTCATCTTCAAGATAATTCACTGAAATGATTTCAAGAATTAGTGAACAGACAGACTAACGATTACCTAGAACCAGGATACCTATACAGGGTGGTTGGTCCAAGTAGCGACGTCAATGAATTCTTTTTTGATTGTTCACACCTGAGGGTATCCAAAAATACCCAATGTATGTTACGCGATTATTTGTGGTTTTCGAGTTATAATTTTTTCTGTAAGTAGAAATCCATTCTTGAAGTGGAGTTGCTATTACAGCGGATTAGAATAAGGGAAAGACTTTTCCCCACAAACGAAAATGCCAATCTTTTAATCGAGAGTAATGAATTTAGATGACTTCACTCATTATCATCAGACTCACCCACAGCTACAATGTTTACATTGTAGCTGTAGGATTTAAGTTGGATGCACTTTCAGATATCAGAAAGCGAAAACACAAAAAGACATAAGGAATAGGAACATACAAAGATCCTAAAAAGGGAACCATACACTGTGTCCGTAAAGTATGGAACAAATTCATTTTTAGCTAAACAGGTCATTTTAAGAAATAATCCTGAAACACGTCGACTTTTGATTTTAATTTACCGTATTTTAAAATAATAATCTAATATACAGGGTGAATTACGTTCGAGTAAGGACGTCACCGTCATTTTTTCAAATGGAACACCCCCATTTTGTCTCAATATTCGGGTTACTCTAGCTCAGCTGATTCCAAAAATGTATCTCATGTTGATTCCA
This sequence comes from Myrrha octodecimguttata, assembly GCA_958510865.1. Taxonomy (NCBI): domain Eukaryota; kingdom Metazoa; phylum Arthropoda; class Insecta; order Coleoptera; family Coccinellidae; genus Myrrha; species Myrrha octodecimguttata. The sequence goes on along the minus strand of OY294061.1, from coordinate 53,338,882 downwards.
ATTGGTACAGGGTGGACAAAAATACAATAATTAAATCTAAGCAATCGTTCGAATATTCACGAATACCAAAAATATTGTAGTACTAAACTATCACTGAACATCAATAAATTACTAAACAAATAATGACATTTCACAAAGAACTAGACGACTATGTTTTATATAAATTGATAAGAAATAATTTCTTTCATATTCTGTCTGCTAGACCCAACATGTTTGGAAACAGCTCATTTTTATTACACTAAACATGTAGCAAACTACGGGGTGTTACATTTAAACCAATTGCCGCTAGACAATGAGGTTTTTTTGATAATATTGTTAATTTACCTAATAAAGAATGTTACGCGTTACTTTATGAGCACACACGAAACTATTGTATTTTTGTTCACCCTGTACCAATTGGAATCAACATGTGATAAATTTTTGGAATCAGCTCAGCTAACAGTAATCCGAATATTGAGACAAAATGGGGGTGTTCCATTTAAAAAAATGACGGTGACGTCATTACTCGAACGTAATTCACCCTGGATATTAGATTATTATTTTAAAATACGGTTAATTAGAATCAAAAATCGACGTGTTTCAGGATTATTTCTTAAAATGACCTGTTTAGCTAAAAATGAATTTGTTCCATACTTTACGGACACAGTGTATATATATGTACAGTGCGCGTCAAAATTATGGAAAAGATTCATTTTCTCAGAAGAAAAATATGTGGCAACAAAATCCTGAAAAAGGTCAACTTTGTTCCACTTTTACCAAATTTATATGCATTTTTGAATGATTTTTATTGCACCCTGTGCCATTCCCATCAACCCTCTGAATTTTTTGAATAGGGAAAGTAGGTCAAGTGGTACTTTTTTGGCAAGGTTTTCGTATCTTCTTTACAGGCGTGCAGCAATTTGTAAGAAAAAAATTTTTTTTTTGAAAAATTAGTTAGTTCAAAGAGGTTTTTAGAATGTGCACTTTGTCATGGCTCATTTACTTTGAGACGATGGTACCTGATGAAATTTGTCACCGAATGAAAGTCGACCATTTCAGTTTTGTTCATACAGAACTTTCAACCCCCTCTTGTGAAAAATTAAAATGTGCGAAACACTACGCTTCAGTTATGATCATATGTAGGTATGTTATTATTTCACGTGAGGGGGTTGAAAGTTGTGCATGAATAAAACCTCTTTCAACTAACTTATTTTTCAAAAAAAAATTTTTTTGTTGAAAATTTCTGCACGCCTGTAAAGAAGATACAAAGACCTGGCCAAAAAGTACCACATGACCCACTTTTCCTATTCAAAAAATTTAGAGGGTTGATGGGGATGGCACAGGGTGCAATAAAAATCATTCAAAAATGCATAAAAATCTGGTGAAAGTGAAACAAAAAATGACCTGTTTCAGGATTTTGTTGCCAAATATTTTTCTTCTGAGAAAATAAATTTATTCCATAATTTTGACGCGCACTGTATATTCGACCATTGGAAATCACATGATAGATTGGTATAATACGAAGATATTGATGTGAAAACCAGATATACCAAAAAAAAAAGTTATTTTGCTTAATGGTGAAAATAATTTCGCGTTTCATGAAAAATGGACCATTTAGGCCGTTAGCCTCACCGTTAACACAACAACTTCCGAAAGAAACAACGAAGAAGCTCAATGTTCGCAATGATCACAGAATATTGATTATTTAAAAAAAAAACAATTTTTCTTTGAGATTGTTTTTACGACACGGTCATCAAGAAATTTTGAACGGAGTTGCCCACCAGCACTATCGAACTAGCTGTCAATTGTCATCATGATTGAGTTAGTATTCTTCGAGTTATTCCGGAAAAAACAACATAGCGAGAAAAATTTTACATACTTTTTCCCAATATCTCCAGAAATTATGATCGTATCGAAATGAGATTTGGTACACTACTGTAAAAAATATGTTCAAAGTACGGAAAGAAGTTTCTTTTGGATTTAATGAATTGTTTCCGTAAAAAAAAATTTTTCGAAAAAATCTGAAAAAAAATTCTTGCTCAATTCACTGACAGTTTGATCTCAACGAAATTTCGTGAAAAGATGTGCGTTGATATGCTTCAACTAAGTGTCAAATTTCAATTCAATCGCTTCAGTAGTCCATGAAATATTAGGAAAATAACCTAAAAACTTCAAATGACTATAACTCCGAAACCATTCGATCGATTTGTCCCATTAGCGAGCTTAACCGCCGCGTTCCAATGCGTGACCTAATCTGAAAGTTTCAGAACGCTAGCTCGCTTCGTTCGACAGTTATCGTGTCGGCATCCAGCCGGACAGAATCGATTTTGACACCGGATTCGTCATCAGTGAATCCAACCTAGTCGTTCGACACCATTTTCGGCTCAAAATTCGAACATTACAGACATTCAGACAAAACGATACCACGCTGTTCCCCAGGACATGCGCTCAAACAGTCTCTCTTTTCCGTCAAGAGCCCTGAACCAACGGTATTTTATATTTCCGCAGAGATAAAGTTGGAAAATCAGACAATGCCCCTAGTTATTTCTGGAAGCTAGATAAATAGCCCGGACTGGGATACTTTATGTGCGATAATGGCCATCTGGGACAGGGCAGCGTAATGATTTATACAAGCCGGACACGGGGCTGCCCGTCTATTAGTTAGCGCGGACTGCTAGATGGGAAAAATTGTCGCCGAAGACTTGATGAGAGAAGAATGAAATTCGACCGTGATTAAAATCGTCACTGATTAACGACAGGGATTTGTAGATCAGTAATTGGTTAGGTTTATAGGTCACTGTTGGCTTAGCTGAAACACTGCAATAGGTCACGAGCAGTTTTGACAGTAGGGAGAGACTGGAGGACCAACAATAACCTAAGATGCATTGTTTACTATGGGAAAAAGCGATTTTTCTCGTGATTTCGTATTCCTTTGGAAATTTTGGATTGATATATGCACTGTATTTCGAAAAGGATAGTATAAGTTTGGTGTACTCAATATGAAATTAGTCCCTGATTTCATGAACAGGCAAATAAACGGACCTTTGGTTAGTTCAGTCAACAGTCTTTTTGTGTGTTGTAGTATATTATACAGGGTGAGTCTTTGACCTTGCAGAATATTTTAACAGAAGATTCCCGAAGCCAAAAGAAACACTTTTTTTCCTTACCATTTTTTCTGATTCGGCCTGGTTCGTAAGATACAGACTGTTGAAAATCCATAAAAAATTTAATTTTCGATTATATCTCGCGAACGATCTCATCAAATGAGATGATTTTCGGAATATGGTTTTTTATTGATACGGTGAATATTCCTAGATTACAAAATTTCATCCACATCCTCCAGTTTCTTTAATATGACAATAACATTTCATAAAAATGCCAGAAATTCAAAGAATCCAACTTTTGAAAATAATTTGAATGCTATTCAACGAATTTTTGACCATTTTGGAAAGTAAAAGTATTCTTTATTTTTTTTCGTATGATGCGCCGTTTTCGAGTAATCTGAAATTCAAAAATAAAAAATATCTGTGAAATTCCGAGAATTGGGTACTTCGACTAAATGCAACTCTGTTCAAGAAATCCACAGAATTCAATTTGTCCGCAATGCCACGTCTAAAAGTTGAGAATGGAATCCTAGCATTTTTTATGTAGAATGATTTGTAAGCGAAGTAGCCGACTTTGGCCAATTCACAATGGACAATTCCAGTGATGTATTCATAAGGTTTTCCATACTACGATTATTATCACCAAGACGAAATAAGAAGTTTCTCCAAAATAAGCTTACATCCCAAAACTATATCTGTGTTATACAGTGGTGATTCGGTCCTGAATCCATTCATGAAGCTTCCTTTTCAATTTCGAGCTAAGTTGTGTAGTATAATTGATTAATTTCTCACTTTTCCATGATAATGGGGATTCTTACTGGTTTGAATGCAATCTTTCTGCTGACCCAAATTTCTTGAAATTATGTACAGAACTTTGATAGTATTTATTTTGAGGTATTCTTCAAATGCGCTTTCATAACATAACAACCCATGGTGGAAGAAATCCACCATGACATAACCTTAAAACCACGGAGCCACAGATTTATAGTTCAGTTCAGAATCATAGACTACACAAGTGTATACATAGAATTAGCATATTGTGTGTTGTTTGATTTCGAAGAGTTCTTTCTTTCTGTTCTTCAATTTGGCAACGTTTGTACGTTCATAGATAAATTAGGTACATCTGTTTTATTTATTTATGAAAATGAAGGTTTGAATGGGTTATGTCTGAATCTGATAAATCTTGGAGAAAATGAAATAAACAAAGAAAATTAATAATTGCAAATTGAAGATGAATCTCTAAGCTAATATGAGTGATAGCTAAATGAATTCCTCATTATCGAAAATGAAACCAAGAGAAGAATATTCAACTTATATCGCCCACGAAATTTGGAATAACTAACTTGTTTATTGTACTATAAATACAACTTTTTTCACCAACTGGAATGTAAAAAGTAAGTTGACGCTTGTTTTCATAACAGAGTTGCTTATTTCGAAGATTTGAATGGTACATCTTAGGCTTGGAAAAACTTCAGTGTTCAGGTTTCCAGGGGCGGCTAGCCTATTATGAAAATTTATAATGCCTATATCTTTTTATCTAGGCTGAATCGGAAAAAAGGGTAGACGACAAATGTGTTTCTTTCAGCTTCAAGAATCTCCTGTTAAAATATTCTGCAAGGTCAAAGACTCACCCTGTATAGGCACCTTGTTACTTTCATATGGAGGTAACATATTGCGAAAATATTTTGTGATATCATCATGCTAATACATTTTTCAGTCCTAGACACTGCCAGGTATTCCTGGGTGTAGTAGATGAGAACAGTGTATTGACACAGGTGAATGTTTTTTGTTTCTAAAATACGACTCAAGGGTGATCAAATTAGGCTAAAATGCCGATCAGTGATGATTTAGATTTTTTCGTTGTGAAAACAAACAGACATGTTCATCAAAAACTGACGATTTTACGAAAATTCCTTACCTAATATCAATCGGCATACTCAAACAAAACATTGTCAGTAGTAATACTGCACCTTAAGTGAGATCAGCTAAAATTTCACTGCATTGAATACTTGAATGGAAGTATCTTTTATAAATCCTGTCTTGTTCAAGTAATAAAGAAATGCTTATTAAGAACTTATGATTTTCAAATATTCCATACCACGAGACGTTTGGTATGCCCTACCAAAATAACGTACATGATATTACTCGACTAAACATGAAAATCAGCTAAAAATTCGATGTCATTGCATACCTGAATGTCAATGGTATGAATCAATCATATCTAATTCAAGTTTTGATTGTGGAGACTAATCTCCATCCTATGTTCTTTGCAGAGGTAACTGACAAGTTGCAAAGTAACATTTATTCTATTAATTTTCGTTTTAAAGCGCAGTTTTTTATTGAATTAATTCAGGAAATATGATTTTCCCTTTCAGAACCGATAGAGTTTGCTTATTTCTCTCTTTCATAATGGATAAATTGAGTTCCACTCCACATCCGGTTAGTACCTACCATTCAAATGAAAATACTTCAACAACTTATTGGTAATTTTCATCGACTTGATGTTGTTTATTCGAGCTTGAATACCTGAATTTACTTGAAAAAACTTAGGTTTTAAATTCTATTTCCTGCCTTACTAAACCAAGCAACATACAACAACAGCATCAACCAGCAAGAATTGTATTTAAACGAAAAATTCCATAAATTTAGTAAAGCTGTTACTATTACAAGATATCAAGTACTTTGGACATAGTTCCTAGATAATGCAATAGTGAATATTTCACTCCAAAATGTCCAATTTCATACAAAATCACGAGCCAAATCGCTTTTTCCCATATTAAACAATGCATTTTAGGTTATTGTTGGTCTTCCAGTCTCTCCCAACTGTCAAAACTGCTCGTGACCTATAAGAATGTTATACAGGGTGAGTCTTTGGTCATTTAAAAATTTCAACACAAAATCTAATCGTGTTTAAGATAAACTAATTCATCACTTTGAATTCAATGAATTTTGATTGAGGAAACTAACTCTACCAACTTAATTCATATGTTTTAGTGCTTATCGGAGTACTTTCGTCACGAAAATATTTCACCGCAGTTGAACACTGAATTACTGATATTTCAATTGATATTCATACAATAATGAATAAATTCCAACCCGACATTTACGAAATCACTTAACTAAACTCTGTGAACCCTGTTGGTAGCGACCCCCTGGGGGGTAGCGAAGCTTCTGTGGGGGTCGCCAGAGTAAAAAAACAATAAAGATTGACTTATTTAGTGAGAGAATTTCAACAAAAAGATATATAAAATTTTTACGTTGATACAAACAAATCAAGAAAAAATAAAATCCCAAGTCTAGACACAGATGATAATTTAAAATATATGTGACATAGACATAGAAGAATTCACACCAAAATTCATCTCATTCTCAAGAAACCTAGAGAAGCACTGACGTGAAGACAGCAGCTTATACGCGCTTGTTCACATTGCTGAGTGGCGACTTGAAAATTTCAATGAAATCTAAATGGAATATGGAAATTTTCAGAAAAAAAAATTTTTTTTTTCAAATTTTTCCATAGATCATTCTTCTTATTGACACTGTTCATCTTCCAACCAAGTTTCATTTCGAACAGATCAATATTTTTCGAGTTTCAATTGACTGTAACACCAAAAACATTCGGCAGATTCGGCCCATTAACGAACTTAACCGGGATAATCAGGATCAAAACCTAACCTGAAAATTTGAAGACTCTAGGTCCTTCCTTTCGAAAGTTAGAGCGCATACGGCTGAACGGACGGACGGACAGAATATAATTTGACCACGGATTTTTCAACCCAATCGTTTAAGACCATTTTCGACTCAAAATTCGAATTATTGCATTTTTGGAAAATAGAAAGCTATATGGTTCCTTAGACCCTAATTCTGTATAGGTGGCGTTTTGTGTTTCGCGATCATTTTTCATCTAAGTTCTAGGAATTAATTCGATCTAATGTGAATTTGTGGAATCCGAAGAATTGAATCTAACACATTTGACGTCCTTTTCTTTCCGAGAAAGCTGAATTCGACGTTATTTTGAAAAAAGATCTGCAACGACAAATTTGGAATTATAATTTGAAAAATGAACAATGAAAAAGGGTAAATTTTCACACTATAAATCGTCGGATGAAAATCTAAGATTTGTGTAATTAAACATTCTGATAAATACGTAATTACTACGACCTCTATGTAGAGAAGGCAACGTTGTGTAGTTATCTGACAGGAGAATGACTATAACCTAACATTTTCGAAATATACACTGTGAAATGTGTCAGAATTTCATGGCCAACCGGGATATTTTATAAAAGTTAATGGAGTATACGAACGATTTTTGATTGAATTCATTTTGATGAGTTTTATCTTCTGACGAAACTCCCCTTCAAATCCAGTAAAACCAACCCCCCCATGTCTTTAAGTACATGAATAGCATCTCCCTCATTCCGTACCCCAATCTCAGTTACACGCTCGAACAACATTCCCGAGATAAGATATACGCATCATCCCCCCTGCGGCTCTCGTAAACCAAACCAATCTAGCCAAAATCACATGTTGTAAACTAAACTACAATACCAAACAACCCCATCTTTATCACTACGCGATCAAATTACCCTGCCTTATTAAAAATGGAGAACGAGCTCCCGGTCGAGTGCAGATTATACCGACCCATGAAAAAATGCCACAAATGTAATCGCAGAGGTTTATTATTTTGTAAACAAAACTCTTCACTTGAAATATTTTTATTTTTGTTCACGAACCATATTTTTGGTCAACCATGTATAATGTATAATAATGAGAAACATAGATCAATTAATTTAGAACTTCTTGTTTTCTGAATTCGGGATTCTCACTCAATTTGTAGGAAATGGTCTTTAACGACTAGGTTGGACTCATTCATGATGAATCCGGTGTAAAAAACGATTCTGTCCAGCCGAGAACAAAATAAACGAACGGAGCAAGCTAGCGACTTGAAACTTTCAGGGTAGGTTAAGCATTAGAATGGCGCGGTTAAGTTCAGTTAATGGCCAAATCAGTCGAATGGTCGGAGAGTTATATTAATTCGAACTTTCGCGGTTATTTCCTCCAGTTTATATTCTGGTAAAATAAAATAGCAAAAGGTCGAACATCTGTCAATAATTCAACAAACATTCAAACTTGATCTGAGCTAGTCATCCAATCAACTAACATCTACACCGAAGAAGCGATGCCTAGGGAATACAGTTACTGCAGTTTGACGGTCCTTACCGATCATCAGACTGACTAACCTCTGACAACCGCCGAATAGGACTCCAGATACTTAGAACCTTTTAGAAGGAAAACTGCACCTTCTGAAATCTAACTCCGAGAGCCGAATACTTCGTTCGATATGAGTGACGTTCATCCTTTTGCCTTATCGTGTGGTTTAACACAAGATGTTATGTGCATCTATGTGACAAAATCAGATTTGACATATTCATATCATTGTTACACTATCTCAAAATTTAAGTAGTCATAACACTATCTGATACCTACGTATGAAACTTCAACAAAAAAAATGCTATCCGTACAACCCAGCCATATAAATTTTTTCGAGCCGTGAAAATCGTTCATAAAAGGAACAATTAATCTACCAAAAAAATTTCAATCGACTGAATCCTTAGTTCATTCCAGCCGAGCGCATATTAATTCCACATTCGATCCTCCGCAAGAAAAACCTTACAGGAAAGCTCTCTCTGGCGTCCGCGCGAAAGCAGCTACCGCGCACGCCACGACTTCATACGACGGCAGTTTCCCAATCGCCGTCGCCACGCACCGTCAGTCTACGAACCGCCCTCTTACGGTAGAGAGCTACGCGATATCAACACGTGAAGTCCCAAGTGGCGATGTGAGCCGACAAGAAAATTTTCCACCCGGATTTTCCGGCTTGAGAATGAGTTTTCCCGCCGAAACCAAAACGTGAAAACGGACGGGGATGTGACCCTAAGCGATGTCGCACTTCTTGGTGCTAGTTTTCGCGCTTGTTTGGACACTGGTGCGATGCAGTTGTCCAACAATGTGCAACTGCAAAAACTACCCTTTGGATCCAACCCAAAACGATATTTACATTGTTGCAACTTGCACCAACATCCCAACCAACATCTCGGAGGACTTCAGTACCAAACTGAACGAAATAACCTTCTTGAATCTGAATGAAACAGTCGTTGAAGACTTGAATTCCATCATAACACCCAATCTCCCAAACCTCAAAAGGTTATCACTTCACAACTCGACAATTAACCTCAGTAACTTAACCATCCCAATCAACATCACCCATCTGGACCTAACTGGTAACAATTTGGAAGTTTGGACAGAGCAACAAGATGACACCAACGATATAAGAATCTTAGATTTATCCCACAACAGAATCACGCAGCTCCAGAACTACACATTCAGGACTTTGAACAGTTTAGAAGTGCTTAACATAAGTTTCAACAATATATCAGTGATAGAATCCGAGGTTTTCTCGGACCTCCGTAACTTGAAGTGTTTAGACTTATCAGAGAACTTCATCGTCGTGCTGATACAAAAAGTGTTTTCACCAGTGATATCTTTACAATATCTCAATATGAGCAGAAACCGTCTGGACGTTCTGAGTGAAATATCTTTTGACGGTCTTAACAAACTGCAACAGTTGGATTTGTCGTGGAACCATCTCCGTAAGGTAGCACCAGGAAGTTTGGAGTTACCCAGCTTAGCTAGACTACTTTTAGAGGGTAACTCTCAACTTGGGAAAACTGAAGATGCATCCATTCTAGTAGGGACTGGAAGAAAACTACAAATAGTCGACGCTTCTCGGATAGGTCTTCAACAGGTGCCACTTAGTTTGACAACTTCGATAAGAACTTTGAAGCTTGAGGGAAACAAGATCAAGAATATAGATTGTGGAGACCTGGACTCCTACCCACTTCTACAAATGATAGATTTCACCTCCAACCTAATTGATTTCATTGAAGAAGACGCTTTGGGGAGGCTAGACTCGCTGACGATGCTATTTTTGAGCGACAATAAGATCAAGGATATCCCGAGAAGCTTACCGGAAAAACTTGAGGTCCTGAAAATCGAGAAGAATGAACTGGAACAAGTCACCGAAGGAGACCTTCAGGGTTTGACGAAGTTGGAAGTGCTGGCCCTGAACGACAATAAAATTAGAATAATTGGGGCCAGGGCATTCTCGCAGCTGACGTCGCTTGTTACCCTCGATCTCTCCCGAAACCCAGTCAGCGTTTTACAACCCGGATGTCTCCAGGGACCTGTTTATCTGCAAGTTTTGCGGTTATCCGGGATAGATTTAATTTCCCCGGCCAAAGACGTATCATTTCCTCTCCCTTCTCCAGAACATTTAATCACGCTGGATTTATCGAATAGCCCAGGATTATCCAGGCAATTCCTAGCCGATACAGCCGTCCTAGCCGCTTCGAAACAGCTGCAAGAATTGGATTTATCGCACACCAATTCTGACGAGATACGATCGGATCTGTTGCATTACCTTCCCCAGCTGAGAAGTCTGCCTCTCGAGGGTAACAAATTGAATTGTTCGCATCTGCGATGGCTGGGGTCCTGGATGAGAAGACAGGACGATAAAAGACACCACGATGTAACATGTGCGAGTCCTCCAGACCTTTGGGCTACCCCACTGGTCGATTTACCTGACGAAGAGGTGGAAGTCAAAGGAACAAGTATCATTACTACCACCCAATCTACTAATACCACCGATATCCAGGTGACAAAAATTGTTGAGCTCGAATTCATATCGAATACAACCCTGGCGAAGTCTTCAGAATCCTGGGGAACAACGACGGTTTCGGTTGATAACAACACGACGTCTTCAGCTAGGATAAATCTGTATGATGTCTATACAAAATTGCCTCCAACAATGTCTTCTACGCTCTCAGCCGTAACAACAGACTTGAAGGGAATTAATTCTCACAACAAAAGAACCAATAGCATATTCCATCAAAAGGGGAACGATACGTCTGGCATAATCTCTAGAACGTCTTACAGAATAGTGACGGAGCCTCCTGTCAAACTTCCACGTAAAAAAACAGTGAACACCCCCAGCGTCAGATCTAGATCTTCGTACACCAAAGTGAACGACGATGGAGTTTTCCACGTTATCCCACATAAAGAAAAATCGACAACGTTGTTCGTGGACGTAGTGCCAAACACCGTGAAACACTGGAATGGCAAGGCAGACGAGCTTTCTTCAGAAGAAAAGGACACCATAAAGAACTCTTACCATCCAGGTATGATCATTTTGTTCATAGGCGTTCTGATATCTTTCGCCGTGGTTGTCACGTTCGCTAGTAAAATTTCTCGTAAAAGGCACCAAGCTGAAGACCATCGTGATATCGAAGTGAGCAGTCTGCCTAGCATAACGGAACTGTGGTGACATCTACGAGACGTAGAAGAAGACCGCACAGTCCTCTATGCCACCACGGAAATGTCCTGAGGAAAACCTGTATAGTTGTGATAAAATTTTGTACATTGGAAATTCTTTTCTATTCCGGACTTGTAAAAAATTTGTAAGAAATATTTAAATTGAGGAGAGGATTGATCCAAACGAGTTTATTTTGTAATATGACGAATATTCGAATAACAATAAAAAATAAGGATTGAGGTCACGTTTGATAGTAGTGTGTAATTTCGATATGACGATATATTGATCGGTAAGGTAATAGATAATTTCTACTTTATTTTGTGTACTTAAGGAAAACAGTTATTGTGATTTTTGCTACTGACTGTAAATAAATGTCTATATTTATATTATTTATCTGCCAAATTTACTGAGTGTTTATGTGACCATTTGAATTAAGGAAAAATATATGGAAAAAGAGGTAGAGGTCTTTCATTTCCATGACTCCGGTATAGAAAACTCCCTTTAATTATGTCAACGCAAAAATCAATACTGTAGGGTTCATATATCAAGAATTATTGCCGTACTTAGACGTATTGAACTCTCTGGACATGGCCTAGGGGTTCGTTCCTGGAGGGTCGAATGCTGATAAGATATGGAGCGAGAGGTCCGAGAGAGATGGAACTAGTTCGGGTAGACCATAGTATAGATGTGGAACCACATGTCAATTTGAGTATTTACTTAGGGAATATCCCAGGAAATTGACTTCTTCTAGGTATCGATATCAATACAGTTTTGAAACTTTGTGATTACTGTGATTATTATTTGGATATGAATATTCCAAATTAAGTAATTAATAACAATATTCGATGAATAACCCTTTTTCATTCAAATTATCTTGGACAGCCGGTTTCAGGACGATGAGAACCATATAGACACAACGAACTCACCTATGAAATTTCACATTTTCCCCTTTTTCATATCTTCTCTCGAACAATTAAAGGCACAACAAGAATTCATCATTGATCACTCAAAAGAAAATAACTCAAGAAGCTAACGAAAACAAAAACAACACGAAAATTATAAGTTCTATATACAGTAGGTAATTACCTTAATCCATATAAAATAGTTAAAAAATCACATATATATAAAATTATTAACATGAGTCAATGCTGGAACAAAACATCAATAAAACCTCATTTCAAATCTTTTCTCGGAAATACCAAAACACATTCACAGAACGTACACATTGAGTAGACTGTTGTGGATCACAGTCAATTGTGGATCATCAAATGGAACCGCTGACAGATGTCAAATTGACGACTTCAGTCTACTCAATGTGTACGTTCTGTGAATGTGTTTTGGTATTTCCGAGAAAAGATTTGAAGTGAGGTTTTATTGATGTTTTGTTCCAGCATTGACTCATGTTAATGATTTTATATATATGTGATTTTTTAAATATTTTATATGGATTAAGGTAATTACCTAGAGGAGATTGTATAATATTGTATTGCCACCTGCTATATTTATTTTTAGTCATGATTAAGGGCAACCCCGTTGTTTTACATGTGAATATTGAACAATAAATGTCCGAAACGTCGACGAAATTCAATTGGGTTTGATTCATCTTCCCCAGAAATAAGTCGAATATTGCCAAGATTCTACTACTGATTATTAGAAATGGACATGAACAATCCTACTAGTTCTATATACAGTCTTTATACCCTTACTAAAATGGAAAAACAGAAAATCTGCTTTGAAATATTCCCGAAAACCCAAATAAAACTTTTGAAAAGAATGTTTTTCTAACATCGACTGATACAGTTTAATATGTCTATGGTTTCAAACTGATCCGTCTCATTTTTGTCCTATTCTATGCTTTGTCCGAACTAGTTCCATCCTTTCATGTCCGCAGTTTCTCCCTCTGCGCCATGTCCATATAGTTCATAAGTGTATGATGCTGTTTTCTACATATTCTATGGTACTGCGAGTGAATGTTGGAATTCCGAATTCATCAATTTCCTAATTAATGAATTAAGAATTTCTCAAGTTCAGTATTCACTCTGAAAATCTTGCTAGTTATGTGTTCTATGTAGTGTTTTCTATAATTATGTGAAACATCATTTATATTAAAAGTTGTGAGATATTGCCAAGAAATCATTTTATTTGAAGTTCTTTCAAATGTCAAAGGAAACAGAAAACGTTCTGAATTCTACCATAAAAGAAGAGATAAAAATGAATAAATTTTCACAAATACGAAAGGAACGAAGTGAAACAAGGTAAGCATATATGTAACGTTTTTTCCGTGAAACTAAAGGTGAATTTTATGTCGTGAGTTGAAAATAAACAATGTTCTGCCTTCGCAAACCACAAGATAATTCTAGGGCTTAAATTACGCCATATTGATTTTCTTATTCGGTGGAACTGAGCGAACGGTGCAGAGCTGGAATCCTCTAGTTCGAAATTGAATCTAGAAACATGAAAACTCATCATGACTTCAGCAAATATGAGGGCTTCTTACACATCAAGTAATAAAGGCTTTAATCAATCATTTGTCTCGAATGATTCATTTAATATAATTTCAATATTTCAAAACTGATTTATTATAGTTTGAAATATTTATGCGCGAATGTTTAAGGGTACAGCCCGCTATTCTTTTGCCGGAAGGTCTGTAATTTTTCAATTTTTAACGGAAATTGTCTGAACGACCAGGTTGATAAGGATTCGATGCTGAAATCTAATCTGTACGACCCGCCGTCCGTTATCACGACAACTCGAGAAAGAAATAAGCTAACTCCTTCAAATCCACAATGAAGGTTCCGTATGAGAATGCACTGGTTAATCTTGTTAATGGGCCAAATCTTTCGAACAGTTTTGGAGTTATACTCATTTGAATTTTTCAGGCGATTTCGTCAATATCTTAGAAACTACGAGTGTAATAGACGCCTTCGGCCCAAGTTGCCAACCCACAATTTTCTTCACAAATTTACTATCACTGGGGAACGGGAATTTCAAGACAAATTCGACATGATGAGGTTCGCATTATTTATAAATATCCGTCAAAGATGCCTCAGCTCCTCGAACAAGATAATTCCTTTCAAATATAGGTTTTTGTTAGCCTGAAATTTGAGTTAGGATTCCTGATTTCATGTTAATAGTGTCAAGTTTATAAAGGATATGTTCCGAAAATCAACTTGGTTATTTCGGTTGACGGTTTTCCATTCTGTAAATATGAAATATTCGGTTGGTTCCTGAAAAAAAAGGTTTATTACGGAATTGGATTGATGAAGAAGCAATCTTTCTGTCACCAGAACACAGACATATTAAGTCTATGCACCAGAACGACAATCAACGTTTTATGGTAACATATCCATAGCATAGAACAATCTTTAGTTACCTTATGATCCATAGACCATACCTAGTAATTTTTCCATTGTTGATTGCTCTCTCTTATGTTCTAAGGATCATAAAATAAATAAAGATTGTTTTATGCTATGGATATGTTACCATAGAACATTGACTGTCGTTCCGTTGACAAAAAGAACGTTTTTTCATTAATAAAATTCCGTAATTAACCTTTTTTCAGGAACCAACTGAATATTTCATATTTACGGAATGGAAAACCGGCAACAGAAATAACCAAGTTGATTTGTGGAACATATCCTATATAAATTTGACACTATTAACATGAAATCAAGAAACACAACTTAAATTTCAACCAATCAGAGATGATCTTAACAAAACCCCATATTTGGAAGGAATTATCTTGTTTGATGAGCCGAGGCATCTTTTACGGATATTTACAAATAACTCGAACCTTATCATGTCGAATTTGTCCTGAAATTCCCGTTCCCCAGTGATAGTAAATTTGTGAAGAAAATTGTGGGTTGGCAACTTGGGCCGAAGTCGTCTATTGGATTGAAACTTGAAAGTGAGTCCTTAAAAATGACTCGCAACTACGTGCAAAATTTTTTTGGATGATACTGTCGGTGATAAAAAAAAAATTTATCGAAAATGGAACTCTGCGAAAAAAATATGCCAAATTTCGAGTTTTTCCCAGTATCGTTGTTATTTCGAAAATAACTCGCAAAATAGGTACTTATCCGATCATGATGAAACTGGGTAGGAAGTTGACGAATGCTCGCACAATTCTTAGCGAAATTTCGTGGTGATCATAAGAACAAGTCAAAAAAATTAAAACTAAATTTTTTCGAATTCATAATTCCATTTTGAGTGTTGAACAAATTTATTTTGCATCTGCAGAAAACATAAAATTGGAGTTTCGATTTCAGCGAGAAATATTTTTGCGCGCTATCGCTTTGTCCAAATGTCTGTAATTCTCGATTATATTTCCGAAATTGGTCTCAAACGACGAGATTGGACCCACTGATGAAAAATCCAGTGTCAGAATCGATTATGTCCGTCCGGCCGGCCGTGGACACGATAGCTGTCGAACGTTGTGAGCTAGCGACCAAAATTATGAAATTTGAGGATAGACCGGATATCTCCCCATTCCCTTGCAACGGAAATCTAACCCCTTTCAGAAAGGATCAGGGTATGTTTCATACAAATTTGGAGAGTGAAAAAAGTGCGCATATTTTTGTAGTGAATACTCACATTCACGAGGTGATAAGTTTTTTCAGAAAATCAGGTCAAAATTACGAGAATAGTAAGAGGTAGAATTCAAATATGTCATTTCATCCCCATTTTTCGCAGAATTATATCAATTTTTGAGAATTGTTTTATACATCCGAAGAGCATCAGTAATGTTTTGAAAAAATATTTCGAAACAGTACCAGTTTAGAGACATGATGTCCAAAACATCGGGGAATGGTAGCGATTTTCCAGAATTTCTAAAATGCCCATTATCTCGAATACGGTGAAAATTTTACCTAAAAATTTTTCGTTATTCTGAGTGGTCATGACCTAGTCTATCACCAGTACAAATATTGTTAAAAGTTTACCGGGCCTAACGGCCGTCCGTAAACACAATAACTTCCGAAAGAAACAACTAAGAAACTTGGTATTTGTAGAGAAGGTTTGGAACTTAATTACGATATCGAGAAGAAAACCTCGAAATTTGACATATTTTTTCCCGATATTTCCAAAACTTATGATCGTATCGAACTGAAATTTGGTACACTGATTTGAAATATGAAGCTCAAATTATAACTGGAATTGTTCTCGAATATAATTAATAAGTTCGAGAAAAAATTTCTGTCGAAAAAAATTTTGAAAAAATTTTTTTTTTGATTGAGTGACCATAAGAATTCAACGAAATCTTGCTCAAAGTTGCGCGTTGTTATGCTCCAACTAACTGCCAAGTTTCAATCAAATCGCTTCAGTAGTTTCTGAAATATGAGGGAAATAACCTCAAAACTTCAAATTGCTAGAACTCCGAAACTATTAGGCCGATTTGGCCTATTAACGAACTTAACTTAGGTCGAAAGAATTCTCCGTACGACCGTAATCGTGCATACGGACGGCCGGCCGGACAGAATCGATTTTGACGCCGGAGTCGTCACAGTGAGTCCAACCTATTCGTTTGAGATCATTTTCGGTTCAAAATTCTAAAATTACAGAGATTTGGACAAAACGATAGCAGGCTGTTCTCCTAGAACATAAGCGCAAAAAGAACTGATGAACGTTTTATGACGAATTTCTACTCTGTTCTGGACAGAAATGTCAATATAACTTAACATTCTCAACTGTCAAACCATGAACATTTTCTCATGCATCAAAAACAACACTCGTCATCATTTTTCCAATTTTTGATCTGAAATCGACTAGAATTTTATTCCTTCCCTCAACCGGAAATGAAGGAAATGAGTAAAATTTATCCTGAACATACCATTCCGTACGGAATATTCTCCATTTTCTGACTTCAAAGTTACATAACTATCCGGGTTATTCACGATTGTTGAACGTTGTTAACTGCCAGTGGATCCAATTTCTCTATTGCTTTTGCTCTTGCTCCATTTACAAAACATGCTGCATGCGATTCTTCACGAATTTCCAAAATGCCCATCATTTTGAAAACGGTGAAAATTTCACGTACAAATTTCTCGATATTCTGAGTGGTCACTATCACCAGTACAAACATTGTTTAAGTTTTACCGGACCAAAACTTCAATATTCACCCGAAAAGGTATCTAACACCAATTAAGAACATGGTCCTTCGAGCCGGATTTATCAACAAAAAAAGTTCATGATGAATTTAACGTGAAAAATCCCTAATTGTCAATCCCCTACCTCCTAAAATCCTCACCATCATTCTGGCTGGCAACCCCCTAACCCCATCTCATAATTAATACGAGGGGAGGCCGAAAACAGACTGCAGGTAGCATCGTATCGAATTGTTTCATTAATTAATTCACTAACCTGATCGCTGGGCCCTCCATCGGGTGGCCCGAAATGAATTAAGGCCCACAGTTGTCATCGGATCTGTCAGGCCGACGCTGCGTCGTTTGAAGGGCGCCGCGACGCCACCTGGCTTTTGTTTTGACGGTGTAGGAGAGAGAGGGGTTCGGAGATTCGGAGGTAGCTTTGATGTATGATGATTGGTACGGTATTGGTGGGGTGGCTTTGGTTGGGGTTGTAATTTGAAGGGTGTATCGGGTCCTAGGAGGATGATTTATGCTTCGGTTCCGTAATAGTGAAGACATCGGATTGTTGGTATGTTTATTTATCGATGGGGTTAAGAGAGGTGGAGATGCCTGCATTTTGGTTTATTATTTGATAAAATCAAATAATAAACCTTAGTGATCGACCAAAAAAAAAAAAAATCAACCCCCCCTGAAAATTTCACAGTTTACGTTTTGGAGTATGTAGATTTGAATGAACGAATAAAAAAAAATCCGTCCGTCCGCCGTCCGTTGTCCGGAGCTTTTCTCGGAAAGTACTGAACCGAAATCCGTGAAACTTGGTAGAAAAATCATGTGTCGCTCGGGATTGATCCTCCAAGCTTTTCAGCAGGATTGGTATACCCTAAGGGTTTAAAATTGGGGGTCGGAGGGAAAAAAAAATTATTTCTCGGAAACTTACCACCGAATTTTTGTGAAATTCTCAACGTTGATTACTGTTGCATAACTCAACCTAAAAATTTTCACCCGGATGATATCCGACTAGTAGTCCCTGAGTTACAAAGAAAAATGCTGCAAATTTACAATAATCCCGAGAATGAATCATCGCATTCGGTTCAGTGAAAAAATCGGTTAACTTTTCATCCAGAATCATATAGTTGAAAGTAGATGAAAACATTTTTACCAAATTTTCAACATATATTGAGAAATTTCGAACGGATTCGTTAATTATTTTATAAACACAATGTGCAAATGCCCCATCGATGTTCTCGACAATTTCATAATCGTTAGTAGTTCGAATTGAATATTTTTGGGGTTTCTCTCCTAATATCTGAAACATAACTACAAAAACTCGGATAACAATTATTATTTATAGATATCACCCTGCGAATTACGGGATTAAACATTAAATTTCTTCATGGAGCTCAATTATATCTTAAATAAAACTTATATATTATTCATAAATCATTGGTTTTTCACAACCCAAAAACTAATTCCATGAAAAAATTCATTTGAAACATTGAAATCTCAATAAATACTCTTGTGTAACTGAATAACCCTTTCACATGCAGAACGCGAATTAAGAAGCGTTATTTAAAATAATGAATATTTCCAAAATATTCGGTCGATCGGAGGTTTCCATCAATTTTGGATTGCGTAGTACAATTATCGTCAACATGTGGATATCCGCTACTGGTTTCAATCGAAATCCAATATTTTTCGTACTGAGACTTTGAAATAGGGGTGAATATAAAAGGTAATGAGCACGTATGTGATAAAAAAAATCCTGAATTTTGTTTTACGTATTTGTTGTTAATTTGAGGGTTTAAGTTAATTTTCCCGAAAGTTTCTCAAGAAATACTAACGCGATCAAATTGAAACATCATAACTAGTTGTGAAATATCGACGCTCAATTTAATGCATGATCTCGTGAGAATTGTATTGGAAAAAAAATGAAGTTTTTCTAAACATTTTTTTCGGAAGCTATTCATTAAAGTTCAATATAATTTGGTACAGGTCTCAGTCAACATTTTGAAACCATATTTATTTGCAGAGATATTGGTGAAAAATTTTGTGGACATTTTAAATTTTGAGGTTATTTCCCTTATATGTCAAAAGGCGCAAACGCTTTCTGATTTGAATTTCATTTCTATGTGTGTAATACCGACACGCAATTTAATGGGTAATATCGTGAAGATCGTACTGGCAAAATATTAGTAAAAAATATTTTTCGGATATTTAACTTAACTTTAACGAAAGAAACAACATAGTGACTTGACCTTTGTAAAGTAGTTTTTTAAGAAAACTCAACACCAAGATAATTTTATTATTTTTCAACTCCAATATTTCATAGGAAATGTGATTTGGAATAAAAAATTTTTAAGATTTTTATGAATAACATCCTTTAGGCTTAATTATAAAGTGTTCTTTCAATTCTTTCCAGCAAAATTTTCGTTATATGTTGATACCTTAGTGAATAGGTTTATCTACCATATTTCGGGAATATATTTAGATGAGACAGACAACATGGATACGGTAATTGATTATATCGGTGACAGGACTGATAATTCTGATGATCAGTCGGACATAAAAACTCCATCTCATAGTAATACCCCGGAATCACAAAAAAACACGAAGAAAGTTGCTAAAAATCTTTCGCTTTAATATAGCTTCTTCAAAGTGAGAGTAGGTATAAATTGGGGTTTGCCACAGAGTTTTTAGGTTACAGAAAAATATTCAGTAGAGGAGAGCTATTCACATCTGTTTGTTCATTCAATAAGATTTTGCGGGTTTTGTACCTATTGATTCCTAACGACTCTAGGAGTTATGTAGGTACTTTTGGTTTCGACGTGGATAATTTTGTAGTTACTATTGAATTTAAATATTTCACATGAATTTCTTCATGGAATTGATTTTCGTTTGGTGGAAACCCAATGAGTTATAATTAATATATACGATTTATTTGAGATATCAATGGTATTGGGTTATTAAACTGAGAAAATAATAAACCCTTGTGTAAAATTTGCAGCGTTTTTATCTTTGGTGTCGATAGAGTTTGAGAGAACTGAACTTTGGTTCGCTAAAGAGAATGTGTAGGTGGAGACAGTGATACCCGAACAAGATTATTTAATTTGAATCGTGAACGATCGTGAACAAAATAACTCAAAAGAAGTGATGTCATGTCGAATATTTGAGTTCGAGGGTGGAACAAAAACACGAAATTTTTTTAAAGATATGTTCGGGAACGTGTATCGCATTGAACTGAAATTGAGTTCAATGTCGTATAATATCAGTGGGGCCAACCTAGTCGTTTGAGTCTATTTCCGGGAAGAAATTCGAAAATTAAGGACAGAACGATCGCACCCCAGAACACGAATGCGAAAATGTTAAAGACGCAGTTACTGAAGGATTCACTACAAAAATCTAGAAAAGCACTGCCGTGAAGGCAGTAGCTTTTGCGCGCATGTACAATGGAGATGATCGCTTTGGCAACGAATTTGAACTTACTCTAAAAAGCTGCTGCCTTCAAGGCAGTGCTTTTCTAGATTTTTTTTCGATTAAGTTATGGATTTCAAATCGTTCTAATCTGTATTTTTCCAAATATTGAGAAAATAAAATAACGGCGGACCGTAAACACAATAACTTTCGCAAGAAACAACTTAGAAATTCAATATTTGTAGGGAGGATTAGGACCTCAATAACAAAGGCCGAATTCGTGAATGGGTAAAATCCACCCAATGATTCCGCAGATATACCCATTCAAAATTTTTTTCCCCATATTTCCAAAAATACAGATTAGATCGAATTGAAATCCATTACTTCATCGGAAAATGACAGTTTGAAAGTGCATACAAAATTTAATGAGGATAATATGATAAGAACATCACAGAATATTAAATATTCGAAAAAAAAAATTTGAAATTTTTTTCAAATTGTCCTAATAACACGATCATCACGAAATTTTGCGCAATATTGTCCTTCAACATATTCGAACTAGCTGCGAAGTTTCATCACGATTGAATCAGTCCTTCTTGAGTTATACCGAAAAAAACAACGATATCGAAAAAAAAATCAAGAGATTCTACATATTTTTTCCCGATATCTCCAAAACTAATCGCCGTATCCAATTGAAATTTGGTACACTGCAGTGAAATATGAAGTTCAAGGTATAACTGAAATTGTTCTCGAATATCAATGATAGTTGCAGAAAAAAAAATTTTTTTCCAAAAATTTTTTTTTTGTATCGAGCGACCTTACGATTTCAACGAGATTCCGCTAAACGTTGTGGGTAGTTATGGTTCAACTAACTGCCAAGTTTCAATCGAATCGCTTCAGTAGTTTCTGAAATAAGAGGAAAATAACCTCAAAATTTCAAATTGCTATAACTTCGGAACTATTCGGCCGATTTGGCCCATTAACGAACTACACCGCGGCATCCCAATGCGCAAACTACCCTGCAAGTTTCGAGTCGCTAGCTGGCTCTGTTTGACAGTTATCGTGTCCACGGCCAGCCGGACAGAATCGATTTTGACACCGGATTTGTCATCAGTGAGTCCAACCTAGTCTTTTGAGGAAATTTTTGACTCAATCATCGAAAATTACAAACATTTGGACAAAACGATAGCATGCTGTTCCCCTAGAACATGCTCGCAAAAATGACACCATTGTGTTATTGGAAGTTCACGAAAATGCGCTGTATTCATGAATGAATCTATCCATTCTATAATTCCTAAGAAATAAACTCTAGTTTTCTAATAAACTACCAAATACAAAAGGAATTCATCCCCCAAGAAAACTATACAAAACCTCGACATTACAATTAATTCATGAAGATCTTCCCCACATCACTGCTAACAACCAATCTGATTTATCCATCTCTAATATACAATTAACAATAACGAACGAGCAAATCTCATAATGTAGCCCGCTATATTCTTGGAACCATAAGATGTTTCCCATCTGGTAAAAGATAACCTTCAAAATTCCAACCGGTAATATCCGAGCCAGACATCAACAAACATTCGACTGTGATCATCAAAACACGCGCCTAAATCTTCGTATCGTCATGTACGACTTACTCGAGGAAAACAACCGAAGAAACCCGCGAAAATACAAACATCTCGGCAAAATATACGGAGTGATAATAACCCTATTCGGAATGTTAGTGATATACGCGATTATTCGTTTCAACGAGTTCGCAAACAGTGCATTGACTTCTAGATCTAGAGATGTTGATCCTAGTGCGCCTCTATCCTTGACCGCGCTCATAGAAAGCGCAAGCGCGGTAGGCGCCAGAGAAGCTGCTAAAGTCCAACACACATTGTTCGGTAATACACGTACATACACAGGGTACCTGAACGTCAACAAAACCTACGACAAGAACCTGTTTATGTGGTTCTGTCCTTCAGAAGGTGACTACGATAACGATCCTGTCATTTTGTGGTTACAAGGAGGACCTGGAGGTTCATCGTTGTTCGGATTGTTCAGGGAACATGGACCTTTTAAAATACAAGAAGATTCTATCATAGCCAACAACAAATTCTCCTGGACCAAGAAGAACAGTATGTTGTATATCGATAATCCTGCTGGTACTGGGTATAGTTACACCAAAAGCAGCGGGTACGATAGCGATGAGAAACAGATAGGTCTGGAACTATTGGAGGCCATCCGGCAATTCTTCCTCATTTTTCCTGAACTGAAAGACAACGACTTCTTCATAGCTGGAGAATCATACGCAGGTAAATACATACCTGCAACTGCCTATGAGATATTGCAGAAAAATCTTAAGAGTGGATCAACTATAAACCTTAAAGGTTTAGCTATCGGTAACGGGAAAATAGACCCAGTGAACCAATTGGACATTGGTGAGTTCGCCTTTCAACATGGCTTGGTGGACTCCAACACCAAGAGGAAACTGAACGAACTGAAGAAGAAGGTAGAATCTCTGATGGAAGAGAAGAAATTCAGGGAAGCCACAGAATTGTACTACAAAATGAGTGAACTATTAAAGGAGCAAACTGGGTTCACCAACCTCTACAATTACCTCTACCCTAACCGAGATACTTACCTGGATGATGTCGAAGCTTTCGTTCAGATAAAGGACGTCAGGACAGTCATCCACGTCGGGTCAACCAAGTTCAACAACGGCGAACAAGTAGCTGAAGCCTTAGACATGGACGGTATGAAGTCTGTAGCTGATTTGCTACCTCCGCTGTTGGAAAACTACAGGATACTGTTCTACAACGGGCAGTTAGATGCCAGACTACCTTATCCATGCATGGTCAACTTCTTGGAGAAGTTAAAGTTCAACGCTGCCGAGGAGTACAAGACTGCAGAGAGGAAGATATGGAGGGTTGGTGAGGATATCGCAGGATATTCGAAGAAAGCTGGCAACATGACGGAGTTGCTGGTGAGGGACGCAGGCCATATGGTACCGGTTGATCAACCAGAATGGGCGTTTGATATGATTATGAGGTTTACTAGGAATAAAGCTTTTGAATAAGAATTTAGTAATGAAATAATGGTTTTTTTTAATATAACTTTCACGACATTTGAAGTTTTCATGTTATTATAACCACCCAAAATTGGATGGTCAGGTGAGCTGAAATTAACTATCGATTAAAGCTTTTTTTGGGAGGATTTCGCATCATTTTTTAGGTATTTTTATGGGTTTTCATTCCCAATATCTGAAATAGAACTATTAAAAAGAAAATATAAAATGTTTTTTTTTTCATGAAAAACGCCCTTGCGGATTGCAGTATCAAACTATTTGTCAAGGGCACTTTCTTGCAAAACAGATTGCGTAATGAACAATACAGGAACAATACAAACGATAAAGAAAACGAACTGTGACGTTTCAGAGTATAAATCTGACTTTTACATCAGACAAAGCAGAACATTTCAAAAATTATTTTCTACAACAATTATATATATTCAATGTTTCTAAGTTCATATATAAAAACAAAATTATAAAGAACATAAGTTGTCACGAGTATGATACAAGAAAAAAGCAGAATTTAAAAGTACCCCAAGCAATGACTACAATGTTCCAGAGGTTCATCTCCACCACTGGACCGAAGATATTCAATTGTGTTCCACAGGATTTGAGGGATATCCGGAATTTCAAGCTGTTTTCAAAGAGATTGAAGCAATTTATTATTAAGAATAAAAATTGTTTTCGATATATCAGTTGAAAAGCCCCTGTTGTAATCGAAAAAAAAAGGAAAAAGGGAAAAAGGAAAAAAAAGGAGAAAAAGGGGAAAAAAGGGAGAAAAAAAGGGGGAGAGGATGAAGCGCGGAAAGTCTGAAAGGGAGAAAAAAAGGGAATTAATTGTTCGGTTGTACAACTGTCTATAATTGTTTTCTAATCATGCACAGCACAACTCTTCAGGAGTTAGGTGCATTATCGAACAACTTATCTTAATCATGTTATTTACTGTATATGTCGGAGTTGTTCAATAAATTATTTGATATTTTTTTTTCGATTTTTCGTTTTCATGAACAACCCAATACAGGGTGTTCTACAAGCTCTATGACAAACTTTGACAGATGGTAGCTGTGCTTATTCTAAACATTTTTTTCCCATGAACATAGGTCTGATTCGTTCTCGTTCCGAAGTTACAAGCATTTGAAAAAAAATTATTTCCATGTTTTGATCAAGTAGACCGAAATAAAATATCGGTTGATATGGTAATTGACGTTATTTTAATTATTCATTTGACACTTGGTGTACGTTTTGAATAACAATGCATTCTTTCACGACTCAGGAATATGAAGATATTGTATTTGAATATGGGTATTCTAATGGTAACTCCAGAAGAGCAGCTCGAGAATACCGAAGAAAATATCCTAAAAAACCTGCTCACACAGTATTTTGTGCATCATTCCGAAGACTTCGAGAAACAGGCAATACTGCTCCAAAGAAAGCCATTCGGTCAACTGAAGTGAATGTAGAAACTGAGGAAAATGTAATAGATGCTGTCCGTGGCAACCCTTCGATTAGTGTTCGACGTATAGCTACTAATCTTCATTTATCACCAAATTTCGTATGGCGTGTTTTGAAAGGAGAAATGTTGCATCCATTTCATAGATTAAGTTCGTCGATGTGAAGCTTGCATTCAAGCCGAAGGTGGATATTTTGAACAATTTTTATAGTATCAAAATTTCCATTTATAATTATGGTTTGAACATGAAAATATATTTTTCAAATGCTTGTATCTTCTTAACAAAAACGAATCGGACATATGTTCATAGGAAAAAAAATGTTCAGAGTATGCACAGCTACCATCTGTCAAAGTTTGTCATAGAGCTTGTAGAACACCCTGTATATTGAATGTGCGATTCTCATGCATATGGACTTTCAGAAAAGATAAGAAAAATTGGTGCTAAATTCAATATTAGAACGGTTATCAAATCAGAAAATGATTTGAGATCCATATTCACTAAAACAAAACAAATCAACGAGAAACAAAAATCAAAAAATTGTATTTGTGGAAAGACATATACAGGGGAAACGTCAAGTCCATTAGATATCAGAAAACGAGACCACGAAAACAACCTAAGGAATAGAAACATACAAAAATACTGATGTTGGAATCAGATAATTTGAAAAGAAACATTAAAGAGTCCTCTTGCATTTTGTTGAATGGGGAGAGTAATTTTGCTTATTGATGTTATTGTTGAACTTCACTTTAGGGACGGTGCTCGATTTTGATCCTGATTTTTTTGTAGATGCAGTTTTTCGTAGCAAATCGATTGATACCAGTCTCGACCCCGTCAAACTCTTAGTTTAGAAGATATTAATTATTGAAATCACATTTTCTTGGTACTGGATTTGACGTATTTGTTACATTAAGACAATATTTTCTATGGTTGGCGTATATTTGTCTAGCAGGACCATAGACCTATAAAACTATATGGACATGGCTTAAACAGAGAGGAAGCGGGCCGACAAAGAGGGAGCTAGGGCGGGCCAAACCATCATAGAATACGGCAAAAATAAGACAGATCAGTTTGAAGCCATAGACTATAATAATGAATCTGTTTGAAATAAATTTTTTTCGAAAGTTTTGAAAGTCACATTTGTTTTTTCCAAAGTATTTCAAAGCAGATTTTGATTTATAGTATAAAGACTGTATGTAAGATATAATTTTCGTGTTGTTTTCGTTTTTTGTGTTTTCGTAAGTTTTTGAATAGAAACCGGATTCACTGTCAAACGAATAATGGTGAATTCTTGTTGTGCCATTTATTGTACGAGGAGATATAAAAAAGGGGAAAACGTGAAATTCCATAAGTGAGTTTACCTTGCATGAATAACTGTGAATTTGTTCATTTTTTGCGCGCTTTTTGTTGGAAAGCAGAGCGCGATATTCTTCCGTTACAATGTCAGTATTTTTTGAGCAAAAAATTTTCTTACTGATGAAAAAATTGTGATCAAACTGGATTCTGTCCGCCCGCCTGGCAGGTCTGCGGTTTTGGTTTTATGTTCGTTAACGAACTAAATCCCCGAAGAACTATTTTGATTGTGGTTGAAAAATGGGACTCAACTGCTTCTAGGGGTCAAAATAATTTTTATAATACTGGTCCGAAGTTTCGTTAATCATTATACATATATCATGCTTCCTTAAGATTTCGGAGTTATGGCCAACTGATCACCTGTTTTTCCATAATTACTCGGAGGCTACACTCTGATGATCAAAATCAATGAGGAATATCAGTACGAGATAAAATACTGCACAGAACCAAAGACACACCATATAGAACAGTCATCGTTCACGTTGTGAAGTTCAAAATTACCGCCATTCCGTGTTTTCTCTGATTGGCCGATTTCCTTCATGTCCCTGTCACTAGTCGCATGTTATTTTAATCGTGTATCTTGTCTATGGTCTGCCCGATCCAGTTCCATCTCTCTCTCGGACCTCTCACTTGGTTCATTATCCCCATTCGACTCTTCACAAATGGATTCGTACGCCGTGTCCAGAGAGTTTAATATGTCTATGAGCAGGACCATGAAATATTCGGAGATAAATCATAGAAGAATATTCTGAGCATTAGGGCGGCCACCCACTTGCGGCTTTTCCGAAATCACAGATTACAATGTGCTTCATGTCAATATTGAAATCCGCATACTCAGTATTTAGTCTCATATTAATGTAATGAGATTATAAGAACTAAAACGTATCAATCTCGGAAAACTCACAGTGACATAATCTCACAATTGGCCGCTCATATTTTCCACAGTGAAACTTGCAAAATTCCTAAAGCATTAGGATTTCATTATTAGATAGTACCGCTTAACTTCAACTTCTGATTTGGACTGTAACTGTCCCAAATCCAACTAACCTCACCCAACCAAAGACCTTGATTCCTCCCGAATTCAATTTCCTTTTCTGGGACTAAACTAAGCTTACTCAGCAAAGAACCTTAACAACTTAGAGATGAGATTGAAGGGCACTGCCCTCTTCGGACTTGGCACTGTGAGAAATTAAACTAACCTAACCTAACCAAAAAACTCAACAACTCAGAGGACGAAATTCAAGGGCAATATTCTATATTTAATTTACTCTTAAGATTTGTACTGGCACTGTCCTAAACTAAACTGACCTAACCAAGTACCTTAACAACTCAGAATACGAAATTCAAGGCACAATCCTGAATTAACTGGCACTGTCCTAAATTAAACTAACCTAACCTAACCAGACAACAAAATTGAACTTAACCATACTCTATTTTATGGACGGTGTTCGATTTTTGATCGGTTTTGAAACTTATTCAGTTTTTCTAGGCATATCGATCGGTATCAGTCTCGAATCCGGTAGAATCGTAGTTTAGGAGATATTTTTTGGAAATCGATTTTTTGTACTGAATTTGACATAAAACATCAAATGATTGAAAGGATTCATCGAAATCTCAGCATGCTGCTATCGTATTTGATCATAAAATTTGGTCAATATCATCATCTTTTAAAACGCCAATAAAGAGCATAACTCTACCTTCCTCCGTGAACAAATACATTAAGCTGTAGTTAATTAAATATTTTATTATTTCTATCATATAATATCGAAATTCGACGAGAAAAACGAATCAGAAGAGATCTGTTGCATGTTTTTGTGTACTAATAGGCGACTTCGGCCCAAGTTGCCAACCCACAATTTACTTAGCAAGTTTAATTTCACTGGGGAACGGGAATTTCAGGACAAATTCGACATGATAAGGTTCGTATTATTTATAAATAACCGTAAAACATGCCTCGGCTCTTCAAACCAGATAATTCGTTACAAATATAGGTTTTTGTTAAGATCATTCCCGATTGGCTGAAATTTAAGTTGATTTCATGCAAACAGTGTCAATTTTCATAGGATACGTTCCGAAAATCAACTCTGTTGTTTCGGTTGCCGATTTTCCGCTCCGTAAATATGAAATATTCGGATGGTTCCCGGAACAAGCGCGTGAAAAAGGTTATTTACGGAATCTGGTTGATGAAAATGCGGTCGATTTACTGTCACCAGAACGATTTTCTATGGTAAATATCCATAGCATAGAACAATCTATGTTTACTTTAGGTTTGTTTTCGTTCCGAGTTCACATCTGTTCGGGACGGTTCTAGCATAGACCAATAGTCTGTGGTTCTGAACTCGGAACCAAAACAAACGTAAAGTAAACATGATTGTTCTATGCTATGGATATTTACCATAGAAAATCGTTCTGGTGACAGTAAATCGATCGCATTTTCATCAACCAGATTCCTTAAATATCCTTTTTCACGCGCTTGTTCCAGGAACCATCCGAATATTTCATATTTACGAAGTGGAAAATCGGCAACCGAAACAACAGAGTTGATTTTCGGAACGTATCCTATGAAAATTGACACTGTTTGCATGAAATCAGGAATCCCAACTTAAATTTCAGCCAATCGGGGACGATCTCAACAAAAACCTATATTTGGAAGGAATTATCTGGTTTGAAGAGCCGAGGCATGTTTTACGGGTATTTATAAATAACGCGAACCTTATCATGTCGAATTTGTCTTGAAATTCCCGTTCCCCAGTGAAAGTAAACTTGCTAAGTAAATTGTGGGTTGGCAACTTGGGCCGAAGTCGTCTATTGCACATTGTCTCACCACTGGTGCCTTCGTTGTATTTTGTCATGTCTCTTCTCTTCTAGTAAATCGGAGCAAGTCCACAATCTCGTATTGTTGCTACTGCCTTCCGGCTCGAAAATTTGAGTTAAACAACCGTCAATCCTAAAAAGTGAAAATTGAAAGACGACAGGATCTAAACGCAATCGAGTGTCGAGTAGGATTTAGATGCATAGAATTCTAAACATTTTGGGAGGATTTATGTTTGTATTCTGTAGTGTAACTCATACAAACCATAGAAAAAATCAATAATCTATATTTCTGATAGACATAACTAAGGGCCGTATTTATAGTTGTTCCTTGAGGCTTCCTTGAACTGAAGGCCGCCTTGAATTTGCTTCTCTATGTTTCTATACAAACAAACTTGTATTTGTTTCCATAGAAACGCAAATTCAAGGCGGCCTTCAGTTCAAGGAAGCCTCAAGGAACAACTATAAATACGGCCCTAAGGAAAAATGCATAAGTGTTGTCAAAATACGGGAGAAAATTGCAGTTTTCAAAAATTAATAACTCCGAAACTACGAGTTTGCCGGAGTTGAGACTGGTACCAATCGATGTTTCATGAAAAACTGCATCTATAAAAAATCAGGATCAATATCGAGCACCGTCCCTAAAGTAAAGAGGAGCCGAAAAGGATCCTATTTCGCAGAATTTACTTTAAAAAGAGATAGAATTGAAAACTTTCCAACCAAATAAATCTGGCCGAGTTTTTTAATTCACCGAATTGGTGTGGTGGAAGAGTGGTGGATCCACCAACCCGTTTTTTTTATTGAGGATTAATGACGTAAATGTCAAATTATCTAGTTCCACATCCACCATTTATGTTCTATGTCCACTATACTCCACCACAACCACACCAGTTTGGTGAATTTAAAAAAACACGCCCTCTGTGTTGCTGTGTTTTCTCAAAACTGTCAATTTGACAAAAGTCTCAAATCAAAACGAAAAATCGAAAGAAAATACTTCTTGAAATTTTCTGCTTTGCCTGATAAAAGAGTCAGATTTGTACTCTGAAACGTCACAGTCCGCTTTCTTTATAGTTTTGTTTCTGTATTGTTCACTAGGCAATCTTGTTTCGCAAGAAACTGCCCTTGACAAATAGTTTGATACTGCAATCCGCAAGGGCGTTTTTCATGAAAAAAACAATTTTTATTTAATGTTTAATAGTTCTGTTTCAGATATTGGGAGTGAAAACCCATGAAAAACATAAAAATTTCATTTTTAGATTAATGTTAATATAAATTTAGTAAATTATTTTTGAGAGTGGAGTCTCATATCTACATTGAACCTTTCAATTTTGTAACATATTGTATAGGTAAAAACGTTCTGCATACAGAACTGAAATGAGATGAAAACCTTAAGCAGGTAGGTATCTAAGTTGTAGATAAAAGAATTAGATATGTATTTGACAGTAAGGAAGAGAGCAACTATTGTTGAATGGCACCAATCAACATCTCATAAGGTTTTGTCGGATTGGAGGTAGGTACATACAATACATGAAAATTAAGTTCGTAAATTCCAATGAATAGATCGTAAGAATGTAACCGTGATACTTCTGGATCTTCTACTCAGAAAACCTGGCCCAGGAGTCAAAAAGAAGGTAGAATTCGAGAATGTGCAATATCCATGGTTAATGAATTATTTCGGAATTTTTTTCCAGTGATGTTTTCGAAAAAACAGATCGAAATAAAATCTAATGGATTCACGAAAAAACCTAGGGAAGCACTGTCGTGAAGTCAGCAGCTTTTGCGCGCTTGTTTCCATTGCGAAATGGCGACTTGGGAAATTCAGTGAAATTTAAATGAAATATGAACATTTTCGAAAAAAAAATATTTTTTTTCTCGAATTTTTTCATGGGTAATTCTTCTTATTGACACTGTCCATCTTCCAACCAAGTTTCATTTCGATCACATAAATATTTTTCGAGTTATTGAAAAATCAAAATTTCGAATGGCTGTAACACAAAAACCATTCGGCAGATTTGGCCAATTAACGAAATTAACCGAGATATTCAGGATCAAAACCTAACCTGAAAATTTCAATACTCAAGGTCCTGTCTTCCCAAAGTTAGAGCACATACGGTCGGTCACATGAACATGGGACCGAAAACCTTTAGTTTTCGAGATACATTGTTGTTAAATACTGACTCTGAGGTTTGTGCCAAATTCCATCGAAATCTAATCAATATTTTCAGAGAAAAAAAAATTTTCATCGAAAATTTCAAAAATTTTCGAATATATATTTTTTTTATTTTCGAACAACTGGATCCACACGAAATTTTGCTGTAAGTTTCGCGTTGGTATTCCAAAACTGTCCACAAAGGTTCAATTTGATAGAGTCAATACTTCATGAGATATCAAGGAATTAACCTCACAATTTCAAATAGGCCTAACTCCGAAACTGTTCAACCGATTCCACCCATTAACGAACTTGACCGAAATATTAGGACCCTTAACCTAATCTGACAATGTCAAGTCTCTAAGTCTTTTCTTTCGAAAGTTAAAGCACATACGGACGGACGGACTGAATTGAATTTGACCACGGATCCTTCTTCAGGGAGTTCAACTCAATGGTTTAAGACCATTTTCGGCTCATAATTCGAAAATTACAGATATCGTGATGAAATGATAACGCGCTGTTTTCTAGAAAAAACGCGTAAAACTATGAACAAATGAGTTTATTCACCGCAGCTAACTAACTGGATTTTATGATGATTCGGCTATTTACGAGTATTTCGAAGAATCTATTTTATTCCTCGTAATTGGAATCAAGTACGTTGAAATTACAGGGGGCTCTTAAGTTTAGTACATCAACAAAGCTTCTCTTCAGAATTTCTCGAGTGGCTCACCAAAAAAAATTCCAGAGGATAACAGGGTCAGTGCTCCGGAAAAAGCATCACCCTGTATATTTGCTGAAGAAATTGGCAGGTTACATTGTGAAAACTCTAAAATGTGATGCCAAATTCCAATTTGAAAAAATTCGTTTTTATCTCCAATTAAGGAACACCCTGTATACAATAAAGCTAATCACGAACATAATGGGAACTTCTGCGAAGATGCCAGCGCCCTAACGGATGAATTTGGAACCTGTCCAAGCTAGTAGATTTATGTAAACAAACCTTAGAAATGTGGTGGAGAACGAGTATTTATTAAGCAGAGCTTGAATATTCAAAGAAATTATTATATTTTTGTGTAAGATTTCTTGAGAAAGAACTTTTCGTCTGGATCACGATATAAAATCGTACTTTAAATCGTTCCTGGAGGATAATTTCGGTGTTATTTTAGTGTATGTTCCTTGGTGGATCAAAATGAACCAATATTTAAGTTTATTTGAATTTCTGGAAAAATAGGCACCTCAATAAGTAATTTAAGGACTCTAATTTATGTGAAGAAGTGCTGAATGCAGGCTATATTATGTGGTAAATCTAGAATCAGTCCAATGATATGACTTGTTCTTTGTTTACAAACAAGTGAATCAATAAAATGAAAACAGATTTTCTGCTTTAGTTCTGTTGCATCGTATTTCTAAAGAAAAGGAAACAGATAGACATATAATTGATTTCATTTTCATATTACAGCAGCTCAAGATACACATACAAAATGAAAAATGTCACAGCTGGTTCAACCTACCTATATAGAAATGAAAAATATCGATGTATTTATATGAATAACTTAAGCTATTATCAGCTATAACAGTATATTTAATTTTTGTCAGGTTTTCAACCAGATCACTCTTTCAGAATATGAATACTTTTATGTAGTATGTGAATTAGGTAGCTGCAGAAGTGCTCGGTAGTTTCTCTGCAGCATTTTTCTTCAAAATTCTATTATTTTCATTTACACCTGAAAATATCATGACATGAAGTTGTTTCGAAATGAATACACTGTAGGTAATTTACCTTTATGAAAATAAACATCTTCAGAGAAATGCAGTGAACATACTGTCATGTATTTCGTGACCTGTTTTCAATCTTCAATTTCTAAAGCTAGGCCTTTCTTCTATCATTGAGTTATCTGCCAAATGCTGTTTCCAAATTAACTTATTTTCATTTGGCTTTGGAAAAAATGAAAACTAGAGGCACTAGATGATCCTTTCTTCTTTGACCATGAATAACATTGAGTTGAGGCACACAATAGTCATTTCTGGAGGATGCCATTTCGAATTAATACAATCGAAAATTTCAATCGGAAAGAAAGGAATCGATTGAAGAATATTACAAACACTTTCGGTATACCAAAATTTCAACTCAGAGAACAACACAAAAGCTCGAAAATGAACTCCAAAAGTAAGCAAATTACGTAAGAATAACAGGCACGTCGAAAAACTACTAGCTTGGAAGTGTGCTCCAGATTATGACAGCTCTTATGAGATCCCTACGGAGTTTCAAGTTAAGTATATTTTATCCATGACATCGAATACTCTTACTCTCCAAAATAATCAATTCCATCTTCACACCCCTTAACAACCTCTTGCATATCCTGCAACTCAATCTTCGCACTCCAATTTACATCCTCAGCCTGCCTAATTCACATGTCGCTAGCTCGTTCTGTTTCAACTCATCCAACCGCGCTGATCCAATTTCTCGAACAAATCCGAATTATCAATCAACACACAGGCCTTCCCCTAATCTACAACAAATTGCCTTGATGCGGTCGGGCGCACAGCCTGCCTAGAAATTGCTACCTTCTCCTCGCACCCCTTGCGAAATATAGTCGCAGCATTTCAGAGAAACAACAGGCTTATTCATGTTACAATGTAGAGTTCGCACACGAGTGGCAAGTTGGTACAGAAATAGCGATATTTTACTTCCCGTGATTTTATCACCGTATTACTTCCCGTGATTTAATCACAGTGATTAAGAAGTAATCACCTGTCGCTGTTCTGATCGAATCACTGAAGTCACGATAACCGTGATTTTCGAGGTGGAATTTAAAAAACAGCTAGTAGTGTGAATTCAGACTTCAAGGCTCGACAATGGTCTCGAACGACTGGGTTGGACTCACTAATGAAGAATCCGATGCCAAAATCGATTCTGTCCGTTGCACAGATAACTGAAAATGCTAGCGACATAAAACTTTCAGAGTAGGTAGCTTGTCACAATGAGCTGGTTGGATCCGCTAACGGGCCTAATAGGCCTGAATATTTCAGAGTTATACTCGTTCGAATTTTAAAAGTTATTTCCTCAATATCTCGGGAACTGAATATTCGAACAGATTAAATCTTAATGGATAGTTTAAGCGTACCATCAAACCACTACTTGTGGGATCATGTTGGCATCGTACTGTGGGTAAAAAGTTTTTCGAAAATTTTCCAAATTTTTACTAAACAATTAATTTTCACAGAAACCGATCATCAGATTTCAATGATGTTTTGCAGAAAGCTTGGAGTCAATATTCTTTAATATTGTATACAATTTCAGTTTGGTCCCATTAAAATTTTTGGAGATATTGTGATGAGAATATGGAGAATTTCGTGGTTCTTGTACTCTCAAATGTCATTGTTCGCTTTGGTTATCGTTTGTTTTGTTCCGATTTTGTTCATTAGGTAATCTAATTTCCAAGAAACTGCCACTGACAAATAGTTAAATCCATAAAAAACATTTTTTTTATTTTTGCGCGAATGCTCTTGGGGAACAGCGTGCTATCGTTTTGTCCAAATGTCTGTGATTTTCGATGATTGAGCCGAAAATGGTCTCAAACGAATAGATTGTCAAAATCGATTCTGTCAGGCCGGCCGGCCGTGGACACGATAACTGTGGAACGGAGTGAGCTAGCGACCTGAAACTCAGGATAGGTCGCGCATTGGAATGCCGCAGTTAAGTTCGTTAATGGGCCAAATCCGTCGAACAATTTCGGAGTTATAGTCACTTGAAATTTTGAAGATATTTATTTTTTATTTCAGAAACTACCTGAGCAATTGGATTTAAACTTGGCAATTAGGTAGTGAAGTATAATGACGCGCAACTTTGAGCCAAATATTGTCAGGATCATACTGTCAGTAAATTAAAAAACCGTTCAACATATCCAAAAAAAATTCCACTCGAACATTGAGCTTCATATTTCACAGCAATGTACCGAATTTCAGTTCGATACGATCATAAGTTTTGAAGATATTGAGAAAAATA
The DNA here is from genome assembly GCA_958510865.1 of Myrrha octodecimguttata. Taxonomy (NCBI): domain Eukaryota; kingdom Metazoa; phylum Arthropoda; class Insecta; order Coleoptera; family Coccinellidae; genus Myrrha; species Myrrha octodecimguttata. Next base: position 53,303,109 of record OY294061.1, on the reverse strand, counting down.
TGTCAAATTTCGAGGTTTTCTTCTCGATATCGTTGTATTTTTCGGTATAAGAAATACTGATTCAATCCTGATAAAACTTCGCAGCTAGTTTGAAGATGATGAAAGACAACTTTATGCAAAATTTCATGATGATCGTGTCATTAGAACAATTCGAAAAAAAAATTCTGTGATTTTGTTATCATATCATCCTCATTAAATTCTGTATGAACCTTCGAACTGTAATTTTTCGATGAAGTACTGGATTTAAATTCGATCTGATCTGTATTTTTGGAAATATTGGGAAAATTAAATTTTGAATGGGCATATCTGCGGAATCATTGGGTGGATTTTACCCATTCACGAATTCGGCCTTCGTAATTAGGGTCCAAACCTTCTCTACAAATATCGAGTTTCTAAGTTGTTTCTTTCGGAAGTTATTGTGTTTACGCAGTCGGCCATTAGGTAGGTAGGTATTTGTAGAGAAGGTTTATGGCTCAATTACGGAGGTCGAATTCGTAAATGGGTAAAATCCACCCAATGATTCCGTAGATATACCCATTCAAAATTTTATTTTTTCAATATTTCCAAAAATACAGATCAGATCGAATGAAATCCGGTAATTTATCGAAAAAAAAAATCTGGAAAAGCAAATCTACATTGTACATGCGCGCAAAAGCTGCTGCCTTCACGGCAGTGCTTTTCTAGATTTTTAATAGTTCTGTTTCAGATATTTGGCGTGAAAACTCAAAAGTAACTAAAAAAAAAAGATCTTCCCTCGATTTCTATACCATTTAAGGTAAACCCGCAAGATTTCCCGTCGCCGAGATATTAAAAAGATATTTAGATCATTGTACGCAGTGTGTTTTTCTGAATAAAAAATGTGAAATCGAATATAGGCGGTCCCCCTTAATTTGGAAGATACGGCCCCACAAGTTCCAAATTGTTGCATTTTCAGATCCTTTTTTCCGCCAAAAAAACGATCTCTCACTTCATCTGTATAGTCTACAAACCACCTTTGAACCTTCAACCAACAATAAGCAACACTTTTTTTAAAGAATAATCAATATTTAATGAAAAAACAATGAATGAATGAAGTTTGGCAATGGCGCAAATTTCATCGGTCGGAATGGTGCCATCGTGCGTATTCGTGATTGAGATTATTGCTGGCGAGAAAAATGAAATATCATGAAATATGTTCTTAGTTCTTACTTATTCGTTTCTAATGAAATCCACAAGAATGAAACACATAGTAATAGAATGAGAATACACTCTGATATATATTTCAACGTACATTTTTTTCATATGTGATAGGTCGCGCCCTTCCCAATTATCCAATGAAATCAAGGTTATTATATAACCCATTTTATTGGAATACCCTGAATGTCATTCTAAACTGGGACCATCTCGAAGACAACAAAAAACGAAGTAGATAACAACCTCCCTATTTTGAAGGGGAAAGAAAGTTCAAACGAAAATACTGAGAGTGAAACCTTCAACGATATTATCAATGATTTTGTTTTGATGTTAGAATAACCACCACTTCTTCAGTGACACAAGCATTTTCCCTACAATCATATCCTTCAACTGTCCATCATTTCATATTTCCCGCCAGCAACTACCCTTCGCTCATAATACGTTGGCCAGCGATGAAAAGACGCTGTTGCCATGCTCCGTTTAACATTGAGGAGTATTTCTTATAAATATAGGTTAAGTGGTTGTCTAATATTTTCACTTTTCTTCCTTTAAATAATAAATATTCTTGAAAAAAAGTGTCTCTATTCGTTGGTTGAAGGTTCAAAAATGATTTATGAACTAGATTTGAGAAGTGAGAGATCATTTTTATGGCGGAAAAAAGGATCTGAAAATGCAACAATTTGGAACTTTGGGGGCCCATATCTTCCAAAGAAAGAGATACCGCTTATGTTGGCCTTCATATTTTTTGTTCAGGAACTCAAACTGCTTACAATGGTGTGAATATCTTACTTATAGCTTCGCGGCGGGAAATCTTGCGGGTTTACCCAATTTAAAAAATAATCGCGATACCATACCAAGGAGATAAACCGCACAGAATGCGGAGACAATTGAACCGGCGCGTCGAAAACCTATCTGTCCTCGCTGGAGGTATCCGGAAAATATTAAAGCACACATTTCTCTTCGACCGCCTTGTTTGTCTTCGGTGGAATTTGGCCGATTTCCCTCCTTTTCTCGCTCCGACAAATTCTGCCGTTGTCCCTTCATTTCCGATCCTTTGACCCACTTTCGATCTGGCATATTCAGCTCGTTAGCCGAAATAATCTCATGTTGTGTAAATTTATTGTAGATGGTAAAATATACTTGGTGGAAACATGAAAGCTGATAGATTCATGCAGAATTTCTGGAGAATCAGCTGTTCGAAAAACGCAAAATCAATTCACGAAGTAAAGATGTATTGGGCGCGGTTAATACGTGATTGGGTGGCCGCTTGGCTTCGAATGTGAACAAGGGTGTGAAAGCCCTTCACTACATTTTTTGAAATTTTCGAATGCATTTTCTGGGAAACGTCGTGCTGAAGTTTTTGTTCAAATCTTTGTGTTTTCGAATTTTGAGTCGAAAATGATTTCTAACGATTGAGTTGGACTCAGTGATGACTGATCCGGTGACGATTCTGTCCGGCCGGCCGTAGGCACGATTACGAAGAGAGAACCCTTGTTGCGTCGCGTATCCTGGACCCAGCATTTTACGATATATTGTCTTTTCTTGATTTTCCAACGTCGGACTCTGAATTATTTTGGTTCCCAGGAATATGCCCGAAATCAATATTTTTTGGTTTAAATCAATTGACACCGGCTTTAAGAGCATTTTATCTCAAGCCAACTATAAAGTATAATTTTGCATGACAGAAAACACTCAGATGAAATTCAACCTCTTAGCATTCCAGGAATCGGAGCTTGATGGGTGGCATACTTCGGTTACTCGAAGGATCCAGACATCACATGTGACAGTTTATAGAATTTATCGTCCTAGACCATTTAGGGATATCATGATAATGAAGCTGGGTGATGTCGAATTTTTTTACGTGCAGTTCGATCCTTTATCTATGAATTAAAACAGATTTCATCGTCCTACTCTCATCGAGTCGGTAATAATGATTTTTTGAAAAAAGGTCCAAAATTTTGGAACTTCAAGGACCTCTCACGTCCAGGACGATTTTTTTAAAAAATATCTGACCTTATATTCTTGTTCTACGCCCTCGAATTAGTAAGTGTGCCAAATTTCACGGCGATAGGAGTCGGAAAATTATTTTTCGAAAATTGAGATTTTCTTAAAATTTTACCAAAAATCGAAAGTTCTCCGATCGACCTGAAATTTGAAACATATACTAATTAGAGGGCGTAGATTAAGAAAATCCAATCAGAATGTTAGTGGAGAGTCTGGTTCGTTTTTTATGGCCCGAGGAAAATCGAAAAAATTGGACCTTGTTTAAAAAAATCATAATTTTTCAACCAGAAACTTACGTCTATAAAATAAGTGGCTACGTACTCACAAAGGATCCAGATATAACCAAAAAAATTCGATATTGTCCAGCCTCACGCGTTTGATCTGTACGACGACCCAAAGTTGACCCAAATTTCGAATTTTTGGTCAACTTTGAGACGTCGTGCCGACCAAAATAATGAAGCTGGGTGATGTCGAATTTTTTCACGTGCAGTTCGATCCTTTATCTATGCAATAAAACAGATTTCATCGTCCTACTTTCATCGAGTCGGTAATAATGATTTTTTGAAAAAAGGTCCAAAATTTTGGAACTTCAAGGACCTCTCACGTCCAGGACGATTTTTAAAAAAAATATCTGACCTTATATTCTTGTTCTACGCCCTCGAATTAGTAAGTAATTTTGGAACTTCAAGGACCTCTCACGTCCAGGACGATTTTTTTTAAAAATATCTGACCTTATATTCTTGTTCTACGCCCTCGAATTAGTAAGTGTGCCAAATTTCACGGCGATAGGAGTCGGAAAATTATTATTCGAAAATCGATATTTTCTTAAGGGTAACCCCTTAAAATTTTACCAAAAATCGAAAGTTCTCTGATCGACCTGAAATTTGAAACATATACTAATTCGAGGGCGTAGATAAAGAAAATCCAATCAGAATGTTAGTGGAGAGTCTGGTTCGTTTTTTATGGCCAGAAGAAAATCGAAAAAATTGGACCTTTTTTAAAAAAATCATAATTTTTCAACTAGAGGACCTTCGTCTATGAAATAATTGGCTACGTACTCACAAAGGACCCAGATATAACCAAAAAAATTCGATATTGTCCAGCCTTACGCGTTTGATCTGTACGACGGCCCAAAGTTGACCCAAATTTCGAAAATTTCTCACCAAATCCGGAATATTTTCCAAACCGAATCAGTTACGCCAAATCTAATTACAGATTCGTAATCTACGTGTTCGAATCCATAATATATGATGTGCATATTGTCATAGCTTCAAAAATAAAATTTCGCACGGAATCGCTAAATCTTACCACCAAAAATTTTCTAAGTCCCAAATAAATTTTTTTTTTCGGAAATCGTCGACCTTGTTATTGTTTCCTATTAAATCGAGGTCGTAGATCACGAATATGTCATTAGAAATCGTCCAGTGACAACCGTTTGGAAATTATGGCGGAAATAGTGAAAAAATTTCGAAATTTTGGTCAACTTTGAGACGTCGTGCCGACCAAAATAATGAAGCTGGGTGATGTCGAATTTTTTTACGTGCAGTTCGATCCTTTATCTATGAATTAAAACAGATTTCATCGTCCTACTCTCATCGAGTCGGTAATAATGATTTTTTGAAAAAAGGTCCAAAATTTTGGAACTTCAAGGACCTCTCACGTCCAGGACGATTTTTTTTTAAAATATCTGACTTTATATTCTTGTTCTACGCCCTCGAATTAGTAAGTGTGCCAAATTTCACGGCGATAGGAGTCGGAAAATTATTTTTCGAAAATTGAGATTTTCTTAAGGGTAACCCCTTAAAATTTTACCAAAAATCGAAAGTTCTCCGATCGACCTGAAATTTGAAACATATACTAATTCGAGGGCGTAGATTAAGAAAATCCAATCAGAATGTTAGTGGAGAGTCTGGTTCGTTTTTTATGGCCCGAGGAAAATCGAAAAAATTGGACCTTTTTTAAAAAAATCATAATATCATCAGTAAATTGAAAAAATTTTTTCGAAAAATATTTTTTTTCGGAAACTCACGCGTTTGATCTGTACGACGACCCAAAGTTGACCCAAATTTCGAAATTTTGGTCAACTTTGAGACGTCGTGCCGACCAAAATAATGAAGCTGGGTGATGTCGAATTTTTTCACGTGCAGTTCGATCCTTTATCTATGCAATAAAACAGATTTCATCGTCCTACTTTCATCGAGTCGGTAATAATGATTTTTTGAAAAAAGGTCCAAAATTTTGGAACTTCAAGGACCTCTCACGTCCAGGACGATTTTTTTTAAAAATATCTGACCTTATATTCTTGTTCTACGCCCTCGAATTAGTAAGTGTGCCAAATTTCACGGCGATAGGAGTCGGAAAATTATTTTTCGAAAATTGAGATTTTCTTAAGGGTAACCCCTTAAAATTTTACCAAAAATCGAAAGTTCTCCGATCGACCTGAAATTTGAAACATATACTAATTCGAGGGCGTAGATTAAGAAAATCCAATCAGAATGTTAGTGGAGAGTCTGGTTCGTTTTTTATGGCCCGAGGAAAATCGAAAAAATTGGACCTTTTTTAAAAAAATCATAATATCATCAGTAAATTGAAAAAATTTTTTCGAAAAATATTTTTTTTCGGAAACTTTCCATTGAATCTGGAAAAAACTTCCACTCATACCTTGACAATCATATTCTACAGCAGTGCTCCAAATTTCATTTCGATACAAATCAAATTCCTAGGGATACTGAAAAAAAAATATAAAATTTCGTGTTTTTTTCTGGATATCTGTTTTTCCGGATTATCTCAAAAAAATACCCACTCAATCAAAATGAAACTTGGCAGCTAGTTTGGAAATACTGATGGGCAACTTTATGCGAAGTTTCGTGATGATCGTGTCATCAGAACAATTTGAAAAAAAAATTTAAAAACTCAATACTCAATATTCTGTGATCTTCTGATTATATCATCTTCATGATATCCTGTATAGGCCTTCGAACTGTCGTTTTTCAATAAATACTGGATTTCAATTCGGTCCAATCTGTATTTTTAGAAATATTGGGAAAACTTTGAATGGGTATAACTGCGGAATCATTGGGTGGATTTTACCCATTCACGAATTCGACCTTCGTAATTAAGTTCCAAACCTAGTCTACAAATATCGAGTTTCTAAGTTGCACCTTTCGGAAGTTATAGTGTTTACAGTCGGCCGTTAGAATTCATTTTGGTGAGTTATAGTAGTGAGTTATTATAACTTAAGCTCTTTTTTACAGATACCATAAAAAGCTCAAGAAACTGTTGAATAATGAAGAAATAATTTAATAGTAATAAATAAATATCTGAAATTCGATCCGATACAACAACCTAGAGAAGCCCACAGACCGGGGTTAAAAGCATCAACACACGATCGATTCGTTTCGGTGCTAGGACCGGTTGACGAAAATGAAAAGGGTTGTTTCCTCGGGAGCAAACTAGGATCATACATTATAATCACGTCTTGTCCGAGGCGGCAAAAGCCGCAGACGTGAAAACCCCAGGGAACCTGTACCAGGAGAACATGTGACCCCTTTGTGGACCATCGATTCTCGGCTAAGCCAGGCGGCAATTGTCGCCCCTTCACGCCCGCCGTCGTCTGATCCAGGAGTTACAGATACTCAAATCGTATCGATTCATTACATCTCGAATGAAACGATAACATTTTCAAAACATTTCGAACATGTCGATAAATCAACAAACATTCAACCTTGATCAGAGCTAATCATCCAATCAACTAAAACATCTACACCGAAAAAGCTGCGTCCAAGTAGAATGGTTACAGCTGTTCCACAGCTTTCACTGATCCTCAGACCAACTTGCCTTGGATGAACCGCAGAATAGGAATCTAGATACTTATAACCAGTCAGATGGAATACTGCAGTATAACTACGTTAGCGCGCCATCTCAAAGGAGCATCTTGCGAAACCTACCTTCGAGGGCAGAATACTTTGATCGATATGCATGACGTTCATCCTTTTGTAGTATCACGTCGCTGCATCTGCGATTTTGCAGTTTACAACATCCGTCACGACTTTGGAAACCCTCAGTTGATGTGGTTTCACCACAAGTACTAACTACGTACTGTACGTTACACTGCAGTATTCCATTTGTCAGGTGATAAGTATCTAGATCCAATTCTGCGGTTTATCCAGAGTAAGTTGGTCTGACGATCAGTAAAAACTGTGAAACCGCTGTAACCATTCTCCCTGGACGCCTTCGGTGTAGGTGTTTTGGTTGATTGGATGATTAGCTCTGATCAAGGGGGAATATTTGTTGATTTATCGACAGATATTCGTCCTTGCGGCTATAGACCAGGGTAGAAGTCTTTGGAAATGATAAAAAGTGAAAGAAAATAGTAGTAGGATGAATAAAAAGTAGAGGAGAAATAATTTACGGGCAATCTGAGATCGGGAAGTGGATAGGGGTGAGGTTTTAGGGGTAAAAAACGGCCCATCTCGATTTCCGGCGAAAATGCAAGTCTTATAGAAAAAAGTTGAAAGGCAAAGTTATAGGTAATAAAACGATCTACCCTCTTTCTATAACAATTTTTTTAAATAACCTCACAATTCCTGTGAAAAATTCAAATTACCATGTTTTGTTCATCTTCCACAAAAAAAAAATTTTTTGTACGAAATTCTGTGTTCTATGTTCCGAATACACTGTAATTCTTTCGATTCAAATTATATATATTTGTTCGCTTTAATTCGACGACCAAATATCGAGAAAACTCCATAATTTTCAATCGAAAATAGTCAAAAGCTTACCAACTTTTTCGAAAAAGTAGATATTTTGACATGAGACTTTCCGATCGAAAATTAGGGAGCTTTTTCGATATTTAGTCGAATTAGGGCGAACAAATGTATATCTTGCATCGAGAAAATTACTGTATATTCGGAACATGAGAGGATAATTTTTCACAGAATTTCGTGGAACAAATTTTTTTTGTTGAAAATAAAACTAAAAAATTTCAAAAAGCACTGCTGTGAAGGCAGTAACTTTTGCGCGCATGTTCAATGTAGATGACCGCTTCAGCAACGAATTTGACCATGCACGCCAAAGCTGCTGCCTTCACGGCAGTGCTTTTTAAAATTTTTTTCTGATAATTACTGGCTTTCAATTCGATCTAATCTGTACTTTTGGAAATATTGGAAAAATAAAATTTTGAATGGGTATATCTACGGAATCATTGGGCGGATTTTACCCATTCACGAATTCGATCTTCGTAATTAAGCCCCAAACCTACTCTACAAATATCGAGTTTCTAAGTCGTTTCTTCCGGATGTTATTGTGTTAACGGTCAGCCTAACGGCCGACTGCGTACCCACAATAACTTCCGAAAGAAAAAACAACTTAGAAACTCGATATTCGTAGAGAAGGTTTGGACCTTAATTACGAAGGCCGAATTCGTGAATGGGTAAAATCCACCCAATGATTCCGTAGATATACCCAATCAAAATTTTATTTTTCCAATATTTCCAAAAATACAGATCAGATCGAATTGAAATCTAGTACTTCATTGAAAAATAACAGTTCGAAGTTTCAGACAGAATTAAATGAGGATGATATGATAAGAAAATCAGAAATTTTTTTTTTCAAATTGTTCTGATGAAACGATTATCACGAAATTTCGCATAAAGTTGTCTTTCAGCATCTCAAAAATAGCTGTGAAGTTTTATCAGGACTGAATCAGTATTTCTCGAGTTATACCTACCGAAAAAATCAACGATATCCATACGAAAACCTCGAAATTTGACATATTTTTTCCCGATATCTCCGAACCTTATGATCGTATCGAACTGAAATTTGGTACACTGCTGTGAAATATGAAGCTCAAAGTGTGAGTGGAATTTTTCTTTGGATATGATGAATGGTCTTTGGAAAAAAATTTCGAAAAAAATTTTTTTTTTAATTTACTGACAATATGATCATGACGAAATTTGGCTGAAAGTTGCGCGTCGTTATACTCCACCTAACTGCCAAGTTTGAATCTAATCGCTCAAGTGGTTTCCGAAATAAAAAATAAATAACTTCAAAATTTCAAGTGTCTATAACTATTCGACCGATTTTGCCCATTAACGAACTCAACCGCGGCATTCTGATGCGCAACCTATCCTGAAAGTTTCAAGTTGCTAGCTTGCTTCTGTCGACAGTTATTGTGTCTACGGCCGGACGGACGGCCGGCCGGCCGGACAGAATCGATTTTGACACCGGATTCGTCATCAGTGAGTCCAACCTAGTCGATTGAGACCATTTTCGGCTCAATCATCCAAAATTACAGACATTTGGACAAAACGATAGCACGCTGTTCCCCTAGAACATGCGCGCAAAAAACCAAAACTTGGTTATTTGAATTTTTCACATGAATTTTGAGGTTATGAAAAAAAAGTGTTTTACAAAAGGTGTAGTTCTTATTATCACCTTCAACTTTGCCGTTTGACTTCTTGCCATGGAACTTGTAGTTTTGCCGTGAATCGAGGCCGTTTTTTACCCTCAAAACCTCACCCCTTCCACTTCCCGAACTCAGATCGCCCGTGAATCTTTTCCCCTTAAATTTTCGTTATATTCTCTTCCTTTTTCATCCTACTATTATTTTTTTGGTTCAAAAAATTATCGACCCTGGTCAATAATTTTAGTTTATTACCACTGGAGCTCTTTTCTCAACCAACAAATTCCTGTCATTTCATTAACAGAGGAGCAACAAAAATTGAAAACTTGGTTGACGACCTTGAAGCTGAATATATTCTTGTACACGTTGCCTATCTTTAAGAATAAAACTCAGAGGAGCACCTTGTTTGAGAGATCTAGTTTGAGAAATCTCGCATTCTCTCTACAGAAAAACCTTCAAGATAAAATCAAAACTCAACGAGATACGGATTGCCAACTCAGATCGCCATTGAATCTGTCCAGATGAAATCTATAACGACAACGGGAGTCGAACTCCCTGCGGGCTTTTCGGGATTGTTTGTTCTTCCAGATAGCAGTCCGGCAATTATAATCTCGCATCTTTCCCCAGTCGGTCGTTCCCTAATTTTCTTTCATAACTCCGGGATTTTCGTATTCGGAACTTCTCCATCAGATTTCAATAAGATTTATCCTCGAAGACAGGAAAAATGGGTAGGACGAGGGGGTGTGGCGGGGGTACCAGGGCCGGTTGCTCATTATCGAAGCGATTTAATTAAAAGTTCTGTAACTAGAAGAAAGACCTCGATTGTTCGTCGCGAAAGTGCTTTTACATGCTGCTCGGTCCTCCTTAACTGGCGATAGGAACTTAACTTGGAAAAGAAAACTCCGGTTTGGGTCCACTAATTCCCTTTCGATGACATTGTCTCTCGTTTGATGGTTTTTATTCACGAAACCGGAGTTCTACAGGTTTTTCACTAAAGCCAGCCGTTTTCTGGCGAAATTGCAATGAAGGTGAATAAACGGATCAGTATTTTGTGCTCTCTCAAAGGGCTCCAACGACCAATGAAACAAGAGCACGTGACGAGTATTAAACTAGCTTCAGTAACTTATGATCCAGATCTTGTAGTAGGGAAATGAATCAATTTCTACCTGCCGACTTCGATATGTTTCTGGTCCTTTGCGCAGAAAAGAACAATCAGGATTACACTATAATGTATGTCCAAATTCACGTACGACGAAGATCTTGAATTCACGGTTAATCCAACATCAATCTCGGTCTTACGCATTAAAATGAGATGATTTTTAATTATTTCCGACGTGAAGCAAACCAATTGGCATCTGCATTTAAGATTGCAGCGCCACGGTGGCCAGTTTTAGAACCTTAGGTACAGACATAGATTTTGTTTTGATAGTCGATTTTGTACTGTTTGTTAGTGGTTGTTTTGATAATTTTTTATTTCACAATTTATTCAAAGACTTTTAAGACTTTTATAGTTGACGAGAGTATTACTGGGAGTACATATTCTATTCTTATAAAGTAGGTATGTATCATTCTTCAATCTTATTGACTGTAGAAACTCTAAAAAACGGGGATATCTCCAAGGTTTGACAGTATTTTAATATTACTAATTTTCAGATCCAAATGGCACGATTGACTTTATTGGAATTCTTAGGCTGTCTTGAAAGTTGAAAAACAGATAGTATTGTAAAACATACTTTTTGGAATAATAGACAAATACTCATAACTTTACTAGTTTTATAGCGAAGGACTAAATACTCAATATATTATGAATTAAATGAATACATTCACATAGAACTAATGCTACTTGTATCGTAAGTCTTATTCATTATGGATTGACAAATAAATTTTCCAACACTCATATGATTGGTCTTGAAAAAGCTGTATTAAATAAGCCTTGTACAACTTTGCTTTCATCGGCAGAATAACTCTGATCGACAGTATTCATCACCAGATATTTCCTTGTTGAGACTCTTTTTTTTTCAATAGTCAGTTCTATCACTAGAACATTTACATTGTTCCATAATGATCAGTTCAGCAGGCAGATTTCTGGAAGGCATAGCTTTTCTCTTAAGTAAATTTCTCTGCTTGGATTACGGGCCGGAAAGAAATTGTCTTCATGAATGTGATCTAATATTTCATGAGCAATTCGTGCTTACCCCCATAAAAATACTCATCATCGGTAAAATGCAGGTAACAGACTCTCATAAATCTTGTTTGTTGGTTTTTATCGATTCTTCGACACTTTCAGGCCCGACTTGTTAAAGGAAGTTTCTTTCACCCTAACTCCAAATTTTTTAACGGGCTGTAGAAATCTATGGGAAGGGACATTTGAGTTTGCATTTCCTCGGTAGAAGCACTTGTAAAATTACACAAACGCCAAGAAAAATGCATAAACTTTCTCATTTTCTTAACATTTCTGTTAACTTGTCAATGATGATGTCTGTACCTCGGGTTACCCGGATAGCCACCAGAGGGAGTAGCGCTTATCCTCATTCGCCAATAGTAGTGTGCCAATAAACTCGCGGCAAAACCATAAAATACGGCCAAAACAAGACCGATCAGTTTGAAGCCATATACTATAATTATCAGTCTATGTTTGAAATACATTTTTTTTTTCGAAAGTTCTGAAAGACGAAATTGTGTTTTCGGAATTATTTCAAAGCAGATTTTGTGTTTTTCCATTCTCAATTAGAATATAAAGACTGTATAGAAGATATAATTTCGGTTTTTTTTGTGTTTTCGTAAGCTTTTCGAATAGAATTTGATTTCCTTCATTTTAAACCGGGTTCACTGGTAAAGAATAATGGTAAATTCGTATTGTGCCATTAATTGTACGAGGAAATATAAAATGAAAGTAAAATAAAATAATTTGGAAAGAGCGTTAAAGAATTAAATGAATTAAATTGCTATGAATCCGAGCGCAGAAATGAATTACGCACAGGTCTCTTCATTATTCAGTGCATTGTAATAGTTTGAGAACATTCAATGCACAAAATTCAAAAGCTGCGTACAGACACGCGAGCTGAGCGACTTTCGAGGCAATTTGATTCGGCTTCCTCGCAAGTTCGGACGGTGTTGAATGGCTCGTGAGCTGCTCAAAACACCGTATATACTTGTGAGGCAGCCCGATTAAAGTGCTCCGGAAGCCGCTCAGCTCGCGTGTCTGTACGCTGCTCAGGAAAAAATCATTCGGAGCTTAGAATACCGTCCTGAAACAAGTGGCCCAAGAGAATTTGAGAAGAAAAGAGTTATTTATAAAATATTGTTACTGATTAATCATTTTGAATATTCATATCGGAGTAACGTTCACATTCATCACCAATTTTCAAAGCAATGTAATCTAATATACCAAGAAGAAGTCATTTTCCCGGAGATTGCCTAAGTGAATGCTTGATTTTATCTCGAGCTCGGCGTCATATTGTGCAAGTGAGATCATTCTTCATCTCAATCTCCATGAGCTATAGAAACCCGGATATTTGTATCGTGTATCTTGTCTATGATCTTGTCCGAGCAAGTTCCAACTCTCTCTCCCGGATCTCTCACTTGGTTCCTTATCCCCATTCGACTCTTCAGAAATGGATTCATACGCCGTGTCGAGAAAGTTTAATATGTCTATGGAGGTGTCTTTCCATTTCGAGTAACCATGTTTCACTAAATTTACGTATACAATTGTGATCTCGCTCAGCTTTGGCGAGCCAAAATTAGGGCATGACCAAATCTTTCCATGCGGACGTGAAGGTGCGTTTAGCAGGATCAATACATGACAAGATGACTGCTTTGGAAACAAAGAGCGCGAAAGAGCTGCTGACTTAAAGTCACTGCTTTTCAAGAACTTTTTCTCATCACATCTCAATGAAATAATCTCGCGAATGAAACCCTCTATTTTCTGACTGCCAGTGTCCATATGAGTTCTTCTTGCTCCAACACTTGAGAAATATGACTACAAAACCCCCTATCGAATCCACCCCTCACAACAACCCGAATAACTAACCGCCAACACCTCTATAATCCATAATTCGAACAAATGGCCGTCGCGAGCAACGCTCTCCAACCACTACACCAAATCCTAACCCCAGTCCTTCTAAGAAAAACTTTCTCCAAGTCCCACGAATGAATCCGACATCAATAGGCATCGGTTTTTGACGATTCCGCCCCAAGCCTAACCCCTTAGAACTTCTTCGCGTCGTGTTAGCGACTACACGAGGGGACCCTTATCTTCAGTTCGCATCCATGCATTATTCTGGGGGTTGTCAAAAGTTCTGCGAGGATTTCGGTTCGCGTAAAGGTGAATTCGAGTAGGTAGGTCGTTTAGTTTCTGTAGGGTTGGATTTTGAACGCACCGGGAATGCTCGGAGGTACTGAGAAATCGGGATGAGTGTCATTTGTAGGAGGGAATTTCTGGATAACTCTCGTTAATGACGAATCTTTTTGATCGAGATCCGCTTGGAGGAAGCTAGGAGGTATCAGTAAGCTCATTGGTCGAGTCCTGTAACTTTGAGTTCACCTGTTTGATGACTGCAATCTCTTCAAAACGAATTATGAAGATTAAATCAGTGGGACACTAACTGTTCTTTTACAGCGTTCTCTCAGAGTTCTTTCAAAAGGTACAACTTTAAAAAAAGCATGGGCTCATTCAAGGATGGGTTCTTCAGCTTGAATTGTTCAAGGGAGAGGTGCCCAAAGTTTTCGAACATCATCACATACCCATGAATTAGAGTAGTTAGGTAAGGAACTGAGGTATTGGTCATGTAGGGTTGCATCGGGAACGCTTCGATAGTGCTCGGAGATAATGAGAAGTCAAGACAACTGTCATTTGTAGGACGGAATTTCATTTTGGATAACTCTCTTGAATGGAAAATCTGGTAAACCCGCAAGATTTCCCGTCGCGAAACTATAAGTAAGATATTTACATCATTGTAAGCAGTGTGAGTTCCTGAACAAAAAATATGTAGGCCAACATAAGCGGTATCTCTTTGTTTGGAAGATATGGGCCCCCAAAGTTCCAAATTGTTGCATTTTCAGATCCTTTTTTCCGCCATAAAAATGTTCTCTCACTTCTCAAATCTAGTTCATAAATAATCTTTGAACCTTCAACCAACGAATAGAGACACTTTCTTTCAAGAATATTCATTATTTAAAGGAAGAAAAGTGAAAATATTAGACAACAACTTAACCTATTATATATTTCTACGAAATACTTCTCAATCTTAAAGCGGAGCTTGGCAACAGCGTCTTTTCATCGCTGGCCAACGTATTATGACGGAAGAGTAGTTGCTGGCGGGAAATATGAAATGATGGGCAGTTGAAGGATATGATTGTAAGGAAAATGCTTCTGTCAATGAAGAAGAGGTGATTATCCTAACATCAAAACAAGATCATTGAGAATATTTGTTTAAGGTTTCACTCTCAATATTTTCGTTTGAACTTTCTTTCTATCCCTTTCAAAATAGGGAGATTGTTATCTACTTCGTTTTTTGTTGTGTCTTCGAGATGGTCCCAGTTTAGAATGAGATTCAAGGTATTCCGATAAAATGCGTTATATAATAACCTCGATTTCATTGGATATCTGGGAAGGGCGCGACCTATCACATATGAAAAAAATGTACGTTGAAATATATATCAGGGTGTATTCTCATTCCATTTCTATGTGTTTCAACCTTGCAGATTTCATTAGAAACGAAGATTTAGAGTGTCGCAGTAAACAGTAAGAACTAAGAACATATTTCATGATATTTCATTTTTCTCGCTAGCAATAATCTGTCATTCACGAATACGCACGATGGCACGATTCCGACCGATGAAATTCGCGCCATTGCCAAACTTTACTTTTAGACTGAGTCGAAATCAGAAGGAATAGAGGTTAAGTTGCCCAGTAATTTCATTGTTTTTTCATTAAATATTGATTATTCTTGAAAAAAAGTGTTGCTTATTGTTGGTTGAAGGTTCAAAGGTGGTTTGTGAACTATACAGATGAAGTGAGAGATCCTTTTTATGGTGGAAAAAGGGACCTGAAAACGACTCATTTTGGAACTTTGGGGGCCCATATCTTCCAAATTAAGGGAGACCGCCTATGTTCGATTTTACATTTTTTATTCAGAAAAATACACTGCGTACAATGATGTAAATATCTTTTTAATATCTCGGCGACGGGAAATCTTGCGGGTTTACCTTGAATTGTATAGGAATCGAGGGAATTGATCTAGATTGCTGTAAGTTGGTGGACCACTTTAATGATGCCAGGAGGTATAAGTGCGCTGACTGGTCGAGCCTTGTAGCTTCAAGTTTAATTGTTCGATGATTGAAATCTATTCAGAATAACTTATTATGAGTGAATTAGTGACACACTGACTGTACTGTATTTGCGATGGCTTCAAGGAGGCTAAGTTCTCATTTCTCCTATAATTCTCCTGTCCAAGATTTCCTTTCGCAGGCTTGCAATGGCGAGACATTCTGTAATCAAGTGAGGAAGTTTCCTCCTCTTCCCCACAAAATCTGCACTTGTCAGTTTCTGATAGGCCCATTCTCATCATGTGCTTCCTCAGGTGAGAGTGTCCTGTGAAGAATCCGGTGAGGAGGCGTTACTTGTTCTTGCTGAGATCCAAATGATTTTTGAATCTTGCAATTTCAAATTTGTGAAGAAACTTTTTGGAATGCTCCATTTCTGGAGGATTCTCCCAGAGTGCCTCTTTTTAATTTTTTTCCTCCTCCGAAAACTCTCTTATAGGTGCATTAGTCTATACCCCAGAAAGGTTCTGGGCCAGTTGGTGGCGTTTGTGCTCCCTTTCTGGCTAGAGTGTTGGCCTCTTCATTTCGTTTGATTCCTGAGTGCCAAGGAACCCAGACTAAGGGGACCTTGTTGTTCTTGCCTTCTTCATCTACTTTCCTTCGGCACTCCCAAATCAGCTTAGAGTCGATGACATAGTTCAGTGCTTTGGTAGAAGCCTGACTATCAGAATGGATCAATATATGTCACTCCTTTTATAAATTCTTTCCAGGTTAATGTCTATGCATCTTTTGAATGCAAGTATATCTGCCTGAAAAACACTCGAGTAGGAGCCTAGAGATAGTGTACACTTGGTTCTTGGCCCATATACTCCAGCGCCAGACCCCATCGTGGTTTTTCAACCATCTGTATACCATTTAGCGGTATTAACTTTGAAATTTCGGATAGTGTATTCCTTTTCCCATTTTTCCTTTTTGCAAAGCAATGATTTGAAGTTCTTCTCGATGCTTACTTTTTTAATCGTACCATCACTAGGTAAGTTCGCTGATGAGTATACTCGTTCAAAGACAACCAGGCTCTTTGAATTTCAATTATCTCATGACCTATACCTTCCCACAGATATTCTAGGGGTAGATTCAGGGATTCAGGGTACAGGTAATGAGATAATTAAAAGTAAGAGAGCCTGGTCCTCTTTGAACAAGTAAATGTTAGGTCTTCTAAAGGAGACGAACGTACGACCCAAGAATAGGTTCTTCAGTTGATTCTCAAAGATTTGGAACATGATCGCGTAGAGTTAAAGGCAGCACTAATCGAGGACGCTATATCAAGATTCAAAGACTCCTTATCCGAACCATTGATCAGCGATATGACTTGCAGTACCAAAACGGTTTCGTTGAGCCATCTTTTTGAAGCGCCTATCTTGACATTCTGTTGTACACTTTGTTCGACCAGTTGATTCTCTTCGTGTTTCTCTACCTTCATTTGTTCATGTACAATACACATTCATTACTGTCATTGCAGTACAAGTAACACGACGGATAACTTAGCGATAATTTTGAGGTCTTAGAACTCGAAATATATTTTTACGCTTTGTCAATTCTTAAATATTTTTATCGATGATTCTATGGTCTGCTAAAGTTGAACAACTGAGACCTTTTTGTAACACGACAAGACCACGTCGTTGTCTGACAGAAAAATCACCATAACTAAATATTTTTGAATTATACAGAGCTGAATCTGTCATACCTCCACGGCCTACCGATTGACTCTATAATAACGAATGCAGTATGAGTGTCTCATCCGTAACACTAAAGAAGGATGGATACAACCGGAACATTTCGTGCCTTCAACGTGTATAGCCTCAACCATACATTATTTTTTGAAATTTCATAAATTATTCGTTGAAACCTGTTTCTATTCCATTCCACGCAAACGAGAACAAAACCAAACAATCACGTGAGGCTCCTGCCGGAACAAGCTTCGCCGTTTCTTCCAACCTTTTCCCCTCTTCTGAATGAAACGCACAAAACTGTTGTTTTCGGGGTGCACTGTGTATCCCCGGACAAACAGGTTCCCATTCAAGAACTTTACAAAGCACTGTTTGGAGTCTGGCTTGTGTCAACATGGCGCGAAGTGTTTGTTTTGGGCTGAGTAATATTTAATAGAGGTAGGTAGATAAGCTTCGGATGCAGTTTCGTATTTCAGACACGGCAGTTTGCTGCCAACTCTGTTTTTGTGTGTATGAATGGAATGATGTTGGTTGAAGCTTTTAAATCTTTTTGTTTTTGTAGGTTATATTTTGGGAGATAGTTCCATATAGGAATTCGAATAGGTTTTCATTCAGATGGAGTATTGTTGATTTTTCGGTTTTTATCAGAATGAGGGTTTTTCCTATGAACGAAAATGAAATAATTCTCATGAAAAACCTTTAGAACATCACATTTCAATCATGAAATTTTAATATTATATTTTTTAAAAAAAATTTGATTACCTAAAACTGAAAAACAAAAAAAGGGATTTGAAATTCAAAGGGATTTGTCTTGAGTGCACGATATGGTAACGTCGAATTCAGCTTTCTCTGAAAGAAAAGGACGTCAAATGTGTTACTTTGCTTAGGAAAACAGAGGAAGCTATACTTCGATATGGTTGGAGTAGAAGACAACGACCAAGGAATAGAAAAAGATGAGCACAGAGTGTCATACTGTCATATTACTGACGAATCGCAAACGGAAACGAATAGCAAATTGTTTGGTTATATTGACAAATAACACGTGTGTACCACAAAATAGGAATAAGTATTTCATTATTCTATAGCAGAAAAAGCTATTCTACCAAACACCGTTGTCACTTCGTGCATGCCTGGCAAATTCCAAACCCCAATTTTGAAATCTGATTTTGAATACTTTCTGAAGGTATTCGGGAAATTATATATGTTGTTTCAAGAATTCACTTCTGATACTCAGAATGAGATATTCGGAAAAAAAATATTGGTTCGTTTCTCAGGTTTTTTCTCCTTCTATCTTCTAGCCTACGTTCCTTTTCTTTCGATATAAAGAATGTTTTATATGACGAATGAAACCTACACAAAGAGGTTTGAATAAATTAAAGAGGGGCATAGTTCGTGCCTTGTGCTGTACAACCACCTTTTATTCTTCAAGGAAACAGTAAAGAATTATTCAACTACCTCCATATCGTTGAAATCGCTTGTAACTCTCTTCTGTGCGTGGATAACCCAAGCCAAATACACATTTCATAATTGATAGATGTCGCGCGAGGCTGAGAGATAAGGAAATAAGATCCAGTAAACCAGGCGAACAGAGACTGCTGACTTCGCGTTAGTACTTTTCTAATTTTTTTTTTGATGAATACTGGATTTCAATTCGTTCTACTCTGTAATTTTGGAAATATTGGGAATATGAAATATAAAATCTACGGGATCATTGGGCGGATTTTACCCATTCGACCTTTGTTATAAAGCCCCAAACCTTCCCTACAAATATCCAGTCGGGCGTTAGGCTGACCGTAAACTTAATAACTTTCGGAGGATACGACTTAGAAACTCGATATTTGTCAAGTAGGTTTGGGGCCTAATTACGAAGCTCGAATTCGTGAATGGGTAAAATCCACCTAGTGATTCCGTAGATATACACATTCAAGATTATATTTTCCTTATATTGAGAAAAAAACAGATCAGATCGGATGGAAATCCAGTACTTTCCCGAAAAATTACCGTTCGAATTTGAAATGTTTTTTCGAATTGTTCCAATGACACGATCATCACTCAATTGGACATAAAGTTGTCCATCAGCATTTTGAAACTAGCTGCTTAGTTTCATCATGATTAAATTAGTATTTTTTGAGTTCTTCCGAAAAAATCAACGATATCGAGAAAAAACCACAAAATTTTACATATTTTTTCACAATATCCCCAAAAAATTATTATTGTAAAAAACTGAAATTTGGTATAGTTCTGCGAGATATGAAGCTCAATGTAATTAATAGTTTCTGAAAAAAACTTTTTCGAGAAGAATTTTTAAAATTTTTTTTTCAACTTACTGAAGGCACAATCTCAACGAAATTCCGCAAAAACTTGCAAGTCCTTATGCCCCAACTAGTTACAAAGTTTCAATCGAATCGCTTCAGTCGTTCCAGAAATATCAAGGAAATAACCTCAAACTTCTTCAAAGCCAACACGAGAAGTCTTCACGCACTAACCTTAAGTATATTGTTTGATAATGAGTAATAGGATAACACCTTCACATAAATAATTAAAAGTGTCAATTTCCATCGATGAATATAGTCATGCGATCGGTAAGGTGGCGTTCGTGTCGGCGGCCATAGTATGAACTTCTACCAATTTGGTCTATGATTCAGTTGGAAAACAAATGAAAGTGTCCTCACCATTATACTATCATCGAAATCAATGTCTATCACCTTTCAAAATGATCTCTTACTTTACAGCGTGAAACACCCGGTAGATGATGAAGATTTTAATTGAATTTTCTGTTGGACGAGCAAGCAAATCCAGAACACATTCTGGCTACAGAAAAGCATTGAACAGTCGTCGATCCAGTTCTGTCCATCTTAATTTCCTTCTCAAACGAAAGTTGCCGGTCGACGATAAATTATAACCCTTTATTATGGACTAAACGGAGTAAACTGAAGAGGTAAACGTTCCAGTAATTTATGTATATGCCTGATGGATCTCCAATAGGGTTAGGTTGGTAACGATCAGCAAGGTCGATGCAGCACGCTTGGTAAATGGAGCGAGAGCAATAGCAATAGAGAAATTGGATCAACTGGCAGCTAACAACGTTCAACAATCGTGAATAACCCGGATAGTTAACTTTGAAGTCAGAAAATGGAGAATATTCAGTAAAAACGATAAAAATGGTTTGCAAGATCCTTAGATGTTCAGGATAAATTTTACTAATTCCCTTCATTTCCGGTCGAGGGAAGGGATAAAAACTGTAGTCGAATTCAGATCGGAAATTGGAAAAATGATAACGAGTGTTGTTTTTGGTGCATGAGAAAATGTTCATGGTTTGACAGTTGAGTATGTCAAGTTGTGTTGACATTTTTGTTCGGTATTGGCGAATGATGATAAGCGCTACTCCCTCTTGTGGCTATCCGAGTAACCCGAGGTACAGACATAATTATTGACAAGTTAAAAGAAATTTCTAGGAATTGAGAAAGTTTATGCGTTTTTCTTGGCGTTTGTGTGATTTGACAAGTACTTCTACTGGGGAAAGCAAACTCAAATGTCCCTTCCCACAGCCCGGTGAAAAATTTCGAGTTAGGATAGAAGAAACTTCCTTTAACAAGTCGGGCCTGAATGTGTTGAAGAATCGATAAAAACCAACGAACAAGATTTATGAGAGTCTGTTACCTGCATTCTACCGATGATGATCATTTTTATTGAGGTAAACACGAATTGCTCATGAAATATTTGATCACATTCATGAAGACAATTTTTTTCCAGGCCTCTAGAATCCAAGCAGAGAAATTTACTTAAGAGGAATAATGCTCTGCCTTCCAGAAATCTGCCTGTTGAACTGATCATTAAGGAACAACGTAAATGTTTTAGTGATAGAACTGACTATTGAAAAGAAAGTCTCAACAAGGAAATTCTCTGCAAGTGCTGAGCTGCTCACAAAGTGCTTCTGCCGCTGAAAGCAAAGTTTTACAAGGCTTATTTATTACAACTTTTTCAAGACCAATCATATGAGAGTTAGAAAATTTATTTGTCAAACCATAATGAATAAGGCTCACGGTACTGGTAGCATTAGTTCTATGTGAATGTATTCATTTTATTCACAATATATTGAGTATTTAGTTCTTCGCTATAAAAATAGTAGAGTTATGAGTATTTGACTATTATTCCAAAAAGTATGTTTTACAATACTATCTTTTTTTTAACTTTCAAGACAGCCTAAGAATTCCACCAATGTCAATCTTGCCATATTTGGATCTGAAAATAAATAACATAAAAACCTTGGAGATATCCTCGTGATTTTAGAGTAGCTACACTCAAAAAGATTGAAGATTTATGCATACCTACTTCATAAGGATGGAATATGTACTCCCAGTGATACTGTCGTCAACTATAAAAGTCTAAAAAGTCTTTAAATAAATCGTGAAATCAAAAATTATCAAACCAAACACTAACAAACAGTACAAAATCGACTATCACAACAAAATCTATGTCTGTATCCAAGGTTCTAAACCTGGCCATCGTAGCGCTGCAATCTTAAATTCAGACGCCAATAGAGTGAACATTCGTGATGTATCGTTCATTAGTTCTTTTTCGATATATGGGGTGTAGACCTAGAACAACCCTGGAAGACAATGCAAAAGCCTTAGACTGATATTTGGAGTACTGGTTTTCAATAGACGATTTCGGCCCAAGTTGCCATACCACAATTTCCTTCACAAATTTACTATCAGTGGGAAACAGGAATTTCAGGATAAATTCTACATGATAAGGTTCGCGTTATTTATAAATATCCGTAAAAGATGCCTCGGCACCTCAAACGAGATAATTCCTTTCAAATTTAGATTTTTGTTAGGCTGAAAGTTGGGATTCCTGATTTCGTGTTAATGGTGTCAAGTTTATAAAGGATATGTTCCGCAAATCAACTTGTTCATTTCGGTTGCCAGTTTTCCGTTGCATAAATATGAAATATTCGGCCACCACGTCATGACTCTCCACTCCTGAGTATACTCCATTCACTTTTATGAGTTATCCCGGTTGGCCATGATTTAGGTCTATCAATATTTTTCACTTTAAACTGACGCAGGTTGGCATTCGTGAAATATCGGCAATGTCGAAATAATTCTCAGAGACGTTGCGAAATGGCAATGCCAATTTCTACCCTCAATCATTGTATACAGATATTAAACTGCTCCACAAGCAAGTTTCGATTTGAAATGAGTTTTCTGAAAATGCCAAGACGTAAATTAACAAACGCTGAGGCTAATTGGGCTATCGGAATGCTACAGGGTGGCCTAACTCAGGTTGTTGTAGCGGAAAGGCTCCAAGTCAGCCAAAGTGTGATATCTCGACTTTGGAATAGGTTCAGGGAGACAAGTTCCGTGTTGGAAAGACCGAGGCTTGGTGGGCGACGAAAAACAACACCTGCTCAGGATCGTTTCATCACCGTTTCGGCGGGAAGAAACCCTACATCTACGTGTAGAATGCTACGGAATACTCTTCAAAATGCAGATTATCCAAGTTTCCATCGAAACCATCAGACGACGTTTGAGAGAGGTGAATCTAGGTTCTAGACGTCCATTAAGAGGAGTTCCATTAACACGTGACCAAAAGCGTCAAAGACTGGAATGGGCAAGGCAACATATCAATTGGAACGATCCAGATATGGACGATTTTCAGATTCTCGAAGAATATGGGTATGGACAATCCCACGCATACCCCGTAATCGTCGCTATGTCCAAGAAGTCCACCCATTCCGAGGGGGTACTGTTATGGTATGGGCCGGGATATGTTTCAACGGGCGCACAGATCTACACATTTGTCCTGGGAATATGACCGCCTTACACTGTAGGGAGCATGTCATTGACAATGTTGTGCCAAATTTTCACGCTGCTATTGGTGAAACTTTTCAATTTCTAGACGATAACGCTAGACCGCACCGTGCAGCCATAGTTGAGAATGCGCGCGAGGAGCTTGGTATTCCACATTTACTAATACCTCCGCACTCACCAGATTTGAATTGCATAGAACATGCATGGGATATGCTCCAAAGAGGATTAGATAATCATCAACCTACCCCAGAATCCTTAAATGATCTGAGAGAGCATCTGCCCCGTTTATGGAACCAAATTCCTCAAGAAATGTTCAACAACCTCGTGTGTAGTATGCAAAGAAGATGTCAAGCTGTTATTGATGCCCGTGGGGGCCATACATTGTATTGATAGTCTTGAAATGCTTGAATTCTCTGGCAATAAAATTTCGTTATTTTACTCGATTTTCTTAACCACCATGTATACGCTGCAGATCTACAGGCTAAAATTAATTTGCAACTTGAAATCATATGAATATGAATTTTCATCACAAAAATCTCATTTTAACTATATTTTTTTTAAATTTAAGTCAATATCCCTAACCCATGTGGAGCAGATTATTTATACAATGACTCAATCTCAACATAATCATCACGCTTGGAAACTAAAAATGCCGAAGGTAGTTTTGAAGAAGCAGAGACAAAGTATCAGGTAGAGCTATGCAGAATTGAAATCTGCTTTTTCTGACAGTAACCCTGAAAATTTGGAATCAATAATTTAACACAGAAGTTATCCAACATTTTCGACGTATGTGAGTGAAAACCCAGAGTATCGTTCACATAGATTCCCAAGAACTTTGTAAATTGAGTAAGGTGACACAGGTCGTGTAGTATTAGTACATTTTCATACTGGATTATTTCTAGTTGTGCTATATACAAGGTATTTAAATGTATTCTGTAGACTTATTTCTTGAGAAGTTCGAAAACTAGGGAATTCCATAGGTTCGTCTGTTCGTTTAGAAGTTTTACTGCAGGGTTATTTGAGTACTTAAATTTTTTTCTCGAATGAACTATCACAAAGCAACGGACTACTCTATCCATTAATAATTTTCAGTAAAATTTCAACACTCGATTTTTGATTTTCAAACAAGAAAATAGCATAACTGAATCTTACAACCATGTTTACATACGTGAAATATCTCCAGTGTTAACAGAGAAAAAAGTTTCTTCGACGCCAGGTCTTTGGAATAGCTGAACTCACATAATATTTTCCCAAATTCATTATTTTCCCAAAGTGAATTCACATTTTGAAAAATACGTAATTACTACGACCTCTATGTAGAGAGGACAACGTTTCGTAGTTATCTGACAGGAAAATGACCATAACCTAACATTTTCAAAATATACACGGTGAAAAGCGTCAGAATGTCATGGCCAACCAGGATAGTTTATAAAAGTGAACGAAGTATACGTTGCCATCCAAAATGTAAACGTTTCTCGTGGCAACCCTGTATTAGCGACGGAAAACTTCACATGACCGATATGACATATTTCAACTAAACACACCCGAACCTCATTCGAGTCGCTCAAAAACAGAGCCATCTGCACGACACAACCATCATTTCCACCGGATATTCCCTATTTCATAAATCCGGACATCTCGACCGGAAACGCTTCCCCGAATTTCCGAAATCTTATTATTTTCCTTTCACAGACCGATTCACTTTCATCATTTTTTCAATTATCAATCGCCCGGAGCCAGTGGCTCGAGCGGCAGGAGGAAGTAAGGGGGGAGTTTTATGTTTTGATGCAGTCGCGCGTGAGTTTTTCAGGGCACCCGGAATCGGGGTGATTCCTTTCAAATCCCGGTTTATGAACGACCGGAGGAAATCGGGTTGCTTTCGCGAAATGTATGAGGGTGATTCTCCTTGATTGGAAATCGGGTATGATGATTTTGTGGAGGGGGTGCATGGAGCGTGTGACGGAATGAAAACAGAGTTTTGCGGAAGAATTGTTTGCACGTGATGTGTTTTCGCTTGGGACAATATTACACAGTGCGCGTCGAAATTATGGAAAGAATTCATTTTTTTCAGAAGAAAAATATTTGGCAACAAAACCCTGAAACAGGTCAATTTTTGTTTCGGTAAACCCGCAAGATTTTCCGTCGCGAAGCTATAAGTAAGATATTAACATCAATAGTGATGTTCTTTCGTACTGAACGAAGTGATTTATATAACTTCAATCAGAAAGATCAGTTGAAGCGATCGTTCTTTCGTTTTCAATCAGTTCCCCCTTCCACAACTCTAAAGTGATTGCAAGTGATTATTCTAATCGCGGAATTCCTTATATCATTTGAATTCAGATTGGAAAGTTAACCTCAAAATTTGAAGTTAGAAGTTGCAGAATTTTCATAGACATATAAGTCTATTAGAATTTTATACACACTGACATTTACAGAGATAGATGAATTAATAATCCAGTCGAAAAGATAAATTGTAACTGAAGATGGCAAATCAGAGTTTATTACCAGTTCAGTTGTACACAGTACAAATGAATGAAAATGATGGCAAAGTCTATGGATCAAACTGAGCGCATTCTTTCGGACATTCAGTGATTGAATGTATTCTGATTGCAAAATTACTTTCACTTAAATCACATAAGTTCCATCAGTTCAATCAGTACGAAAGAACACTACTATTGTTAGCAGTGTGAGTTCCTGAACAAAAAATATGAAGGCCAACATAGGCGGTCTCTCTTTGTTTGGACGATATGGGCCCCCAAAGTTCCAAATTGTTGCATTTTCAGATCCTTTTTTCCGCCATAAAAAGGATCTCTCACTTCGCAAATCTAGTTCATAAATTATCTTTGAACCTTCTACAAACGAATAGCGACACTTTCTTTCAAGAATATTCATTATTTAAAGGGAGAAAAGTGAAACTATTAGACAACAACTTAACCTATATCTCTACGAAATACTTCTCAATATTAAAGCGGGGCTTGGGAACAGCGTCTTTTCATCGCTGGCCAACGTATTATGACCGAAGGGTAGTTGCTGGCCGGAAATATGAAATGATGTACAGTTGAAGGATATGATTGCAAGGAAAATGCTTCTGTCACTGAAGAAGAGGTGGTTATTCTAACATCAAAACAAAATCATTGAGAATATTTCTTTAATGTTTCACTCCCAATATTTTCGTTTGAACTTTCTTTCTATCCCCTTCAAAATAGGGAGGTTTTTATCTACTTCGTTTTTTGTTGTGTCTTCGAGATGGTCCCAGTTTAGAATGAGATTCAGGGTATTCCAATGAAATGAAATGAAATGGGTTATATAATAACCTCGATTTCATTGGAAATCTGGGAAGGGCGCGACCTATCACATATGAAAAAAATGTACGTTGAAATATATGTCAGGGTGTATTCTCATTCCATTACTATGTGTGTCAACCTTGTAGATTTCATTAGAAACGAATTCTCCTATTGGAAGATTTAGAGTTTCGTAGTAAACATTAAGAACTAAGAACATATTTCATTTTTCTCGCCAGCAATAACCTGTCATTCACGATTACGCACGATGGCACGATTCCGACCGATGAAATTTGCGTCATTGCCAAACTTCACTTTTAGTCTTAGTCGAAATAAGAAGGAATAGAGGTTAAGTGGTTGTCCAGTAATTTCATTATTTTTTCATTAAATATTGATTATTCTTGAAAAAACGTGTTGCTTATTGTTGGTTGAAGGTTCAAAGTTGGTGTGTGAACCATACAGATGAAGTGAGAGATCGTTTTCATGGTGGAAAAAGGCACTTGAAAACGACTCATTTTGGAACTTTGGGGGCCCATATCTTCCAAATTAAGGGAGACCGCCTATGTTCGATTTCACATTTTTTATTCAGAATATCACACTGCGTGAAATGATGTAAATATCTTTTCAATATCTCGGCGACGGGAAATCTTGCGGGTTTACCTGTTTTACCGAATTCGTATGCATTTTTGCAGGATTTTTGTTGCACCCTGTGCCATCCCCATCAACCCCCAATATTTTTCGAATACGGAAAGTAGGTCATGTGGTACTTTTTTAGCAAGGTCTTTGTATCTAGTAATTTCTACTTAATAAAGAATCTATCTATCTATCTATCTATCTATCTTCTTTACAGCCGTGCAGAAATTATGAAGAAAAAAAATTTTTTTTTTGAAAAATTAGTTCAAAGATGTTTTCAGTATGTGCACTTTGTCATGGCTCATTTACCTTGAGACGATGGTACCTGATGAAATTTGTCACCGAATGAAAGTCGACCATAACAGTTTTATTCATGCCCAACTTTCAACCCGTACGAACCCTTCAATAGAGAAAAAAATTTTTTTCACGTGAGGGGGTTGAAAGTTGTGCATGAGCAAAAGTGTAATGGTCGACTTTCATTTGGTGATAAATTTAATCAGGTACCATCGTCTCAAAGTAAATGAGCCATTAGAGAGTGAGCATTCTGAAAACCTCTTAGAACTAACTAATTTTTCGAAAAAAATTAATTTTTCTTGAAAATTTCTGAATACATGTAAAGAATATACAAAGACCTTGCCGTAAAAGTACCACATGTCCCACTTTCCCTATTCTAAATTTTAGGGTTGATGGGGATGACACAAGGTGTAACAAAAATGCTTCAAAAATGCATCAAAATTTGATAAAAGTGAAATAAAATTCGACCTGTTTCAGGATTTCGTGCCAGATATTTCTCTTCTGAGAAAATCAATTAATTCCATAATTTTGTCGCGCACTGTAGAATGAAAGTAATTTCTTTTATATATTCAATTGAACCATTACAAAGTAATGCACTTCTCTGTCCAATATCTGAAGTCGGCGCTTTTCTTGAATTTTCACGAATCCACTACGCATGGAAATTCCAAATCAATTTCCGCATTTTAAGCAGTATAAAACCACTCCATTTCCGCATATTATCGGAAATATTAAACCTTAAGGGTTGCGCTCGGATAACACCACAAACCGGGTGAGTTGGAAAAGTGGAAAGCAGGAAAAACTCCTGAACAAACAGCGGTTTTCCGAGGACTTAGTTCTTTTATCTCTGTTTCACGATCTTCGTGACATAGGATGTAAAAGAACTAACCGCACGTTTGCAGCTTTCACCAAATTTTATGCATTTTTGAAGGATTTTTGTTGCACCCTGTACCATCCCCATCAACACTCTAAATTTGTTGAATAGGGAAAGTAGGTCATATGGTACTTTTTTGGCAAGGTCCTTGTATCTTCTTTACAGGCGTGCAGAAATTTTCAAGAAAAACATTTTTTTTTTGAAAAATTAGTTCAAAGAGGTTTTCAGAATGTGCACTTTTTCATGGCTCATTTACTTTGAGACGATGGTACCTGATGAAATTTGTCACCGAATGAAAGTCGACCATTACAGTTTTGTTCATGTACAACTTCCAACCCCTACAAACCCTTCAATGGGGAAAAAAAATTCACGTGAGGGGGTTGAAAGTTGTGCATGAGCTGAACTGTAATGGTCGACTTTCATTCGGTGACAAATTTCATCAGGTACCATCGTCTCGAAGTAAATGAGTCATGACAAAGAGCACACACTGAAAACCTCTTTGAACTAACTAATTTTTCAAAAAAAAAAAAATTTTTCTTGAAAATTTCTGCACGCGTGTGAAGAAGATACGAAGACCTTACCAAAAAAGAACCACATGACCTACTTTCCCTATTCAAAAAATTTCGAGGGTTGATGGGGATGGCATAGGGTGCAACAAAAAACCTTCAAAAATGCATATAAATTTGGTAAGAGTGAAACAAAATCGAATTGTTTCAAGATTTTGTTGCCAAATATTTTTCTTTTGAGAAAATTAATTCGAAATTTTATTTTGTCAATATTACCAATAATGGGATGTTATAGAATCGAAACTCTGCACTTGAAAATGACGGCGTGAAAATTCATGCAAAAGTTTTTGAGGAAATGTTTTTTGAATTATTTCGGAAGTGACAACGAAACTGAGAAAATAATAACGAAATTATACATATTTATTCCTGATATCTCATGAAAAGAAATTGAATCAAAATGAGATCTAGATCTACGATATCATTTCAAGTTTCCACGAAAACGACCTTCTTAACTAACCCCTGAATCTGCTACAAAAATATCGAGTCTCTAAGTCATTTTTTTCGGATGTTATTGAGGTTAGGGTCGCTCTTATGAAAATCCATTTGAAGACTGGATATTTGTTGAACCTGTTCAATAACAAAAGCCGAATTCGCGAAAAGGTGAAATCATCCTATGATTCCGCATTTAAAAATCCATTCAAAATTTCAGTGTTCATCGAGTTGAACTAACCAAGAAATTCAACAATTAGTATATGTTTCAAATTTCAGGTCGATCGGAGAGTTTTCGATTTTTGGTAAAATTTTAAGGGGTTACCCTTAAGAAAATATCGATTTTCGAAAAATAATTTTCCGACTCCTATCGCCGTGAAATTTGGCACACTTACTAATTCGGGGGCGTAGAACAAGAATATAAGGTCAGATATTTTTAAAAAAAATCGTCCTGGACGTGAGAGGTCCTTGAAGTTCCAAAATTTTGGACCTTTTTTCAAAAAATCATTATTACCGACTCGATGAGAGTAGGACGATGAAATCTGTTTTAATTCATAGATAAAGGATCGAACTGCACGTAAAAAAATTCGACATCATCCAGCTCCATTATTTTGGTCGGCACGACGTCTCAAAGTTGACCAAAATTTCGAAATTTTTTCACTATTTCCGCCATAATTTCTAAACGGTTGTCACTGGACGATTTCTAATGACATATTCGTGATCTACGACCTCGATTTAATAGGAAACGATAACAAGGTCGACGACTTTCGAGAAAAAAATTTTATTTGGGACTTAAAAAATTTTTCATAAATAACCGCGAATAAACATCAAAGCGCAGAGGGGTGGGGGGTAAGATTTAGCGATTCCGTGCGAAATTTTATTTTTGAAGCTATGACAATATGCACATCATATATTATGGATTCGAACACGTAGATTACGAATCTATAATTAGATTTTGCGAAACTGATTCGGTTTGGAAAATATTCCGGATTTGGTGAGAAACTTTCGAAATTTGGGTCAACTTTGGGCCGTTGTACAGATCAAACGCGTGAAGCTGGACAATATCGAATTTTTTTGGTTATATCTGGATCCTTTGTGAGTACGTAACCACTTATTTCATAGACGTAAGTCTCCTAGTTGAAAAATTATGATTTTTTTAAAAAAGGTCCAATTTTTTCGATTTTCCTCGGGCCATAAAAAACGAACCAGACTCTCCACTAACATTCTGATTGGATTTTCTTAATCTACGCCCTCGAATTAGTATATGTTTCAAATTTCAGGTCGATCGGAGAACTTTCGATTTTTGGTAAAATTTTAAGGGGTTACCCTAAGAAAATCTCAATTTTCGAAAAATAATTTTCCGACTCCTATCGCCGTGAAATTTGGAACACTTACTAATTCGAGGACGTAGAACAAGAATATAAGGTCAGATATTTTTAAAAAAAATCGTCCTGGACGCGAGAGGTCCTTGAAGTTCCAAAATTTTGGACCTTTCTTCAAAAAATCATTATTACCGACTCAATGAGAGTAGGACGATGAAATCTGTTTTAATTCATAGATAAAGGATCGAACTGCACGTAAAAAAATTCGACATCACCCAGCTTCATTATTTTGGTCGGCACGACGTCTCAAAGTTGACCAAAATTTCGAAATTTTTTCACTATTTCCGCCATAATTTCTAAACGGTTGCCACTGGAAGATTTCTAATGACATATTCGTGATCTACGACCTCGATTCAATAGGAAACGATAACAAGGTCGACGATTTTCGAGAAAAAAATTTTATTTGGGACTTAGAAAATTTTTCATAAATAACCGCGAATAAACATCAAAGCGCAGAGGGGTGGGGGTAAGATTTAGCGATTCCGTGCGAAATTTTATTTTTGAAGCTATGACAATATGCACATCATATATTATGGATTCGAACACGTAGATTACGAATCTATAATTAGATTTTGCGTAACTGATTCCGTTTGGAAAATATTCTGGATTTGGTGAGAAATTTTCGAAATTTGGGTCAACTTTGGGCCGTCGTACAGATCAAACGCGTGAAGCTGGACAATATCGAATTTTTTTGGTTATATCTGGATCCTTTGTGAGTATGTAGCCACTTATTTTATAGACATAAGTCTTCTGGTTGGAAAATTATGATTTTTTTAAAAAAGGTCCAATTTTTTCGATTTTCCTCGGACCATAAAAAACGAACCAGACTTTCCACTAACATTCTGATTGGATTTTCTTTATCTACGCCCTCGAATTAGTATATGTTTCAAATTTCAGGTCGATCGGAGAACTTTCGATTTTTGGTAAAATTTTAAGGGGTTACCCTTAAGAAAATCTCAATTTTCGAAAAATAATTTTCCGACTCCTATCGCCGTGAAATTTGGAACACTTACTAATTCGAGGGCGTAGAACAAGAATATAAGGTCAGATATTTTTAAAAAAAATCGTCCTGGACGTGAGAGGTCCTTGAAGTTCCAAAATTTTGGACCTTTCTTCAAAAAATCATTATTACCGACTCGATGAGAGTAGGACGATGAAATCTGTTTTAATTCATAGATGAAGGATCGAACTGCACGTAAAAATTCGACATCACCCAGCTTCATTATTTTGGTCGGCACGACGTCTCAAAGTTGACCAAAATTTCGAAGTTTTTTCACTATTTCCGCCATAATTTCTAAACGGTTGTCACTGGACGATTTCTAATGACATATTCGTGATCTACGACCTCGATTTAATAGGAAACGATAACAAGGTCGACGATTTTCGAGAAAAAAAATTTATTTGGGACTTAAAAAATTTTTCATAAATAACCGCGAATAAACATCAAAGCGCAGAGGGGTGGGGGGTAAGATTTAGCGATTCCGTGCGAAATTTTATTTTTGAAGCTATGACAATATGCACATCATATATTATGGATTCGAACACGTAGATTACGAATCTATAATTAGATTTTACGTAACTGATTCGGTTTGGAAAATATTCCGGATTTGGTGAGAAATTTTCGAAATTTGGGTCAACTTTGGGCCGTTGTACAGATCAAACGCGTGAAGCTGGACAATATCGAATTTTTTTGGTCATATCTGGATCCTTTGTGAGTACGTAGCCACTTATTTTATAGACGTAAGTCTCCTGGTTGAAAAATTATGATTTTTTTAAAAAAGGTCCAATTTTTTCGATTTTCCTCGGGCCATAAAAAACGAACCAGACTCTCCACTAACATTCTGATTGGATTTTCTTAATCTACCCCTCGAATTAGTATATGAAATCTGTTTTAATTCATAGATAAAGGATCGAACTGCACGTAAAAAAATTCGACATCACCCAGCTTCATTATTTTGGTCGGCACGACGTCTCAAAGTTGACCAAAATTTCGAAATTTTTTCACTATTTCCGCCATAATTTCTAAACGGTTGTCACTGGACGATTTCTAATGACATATTCGTGATCTACGACCTCGATTTAATAGGAAACGATAACAAGGTCGACGATTTCCGAGAAAAAAAATTTATTTGGGACTTAAAAAATTTTTCATAAATAACCGCGAATAAACATCAAAGCGCAGAGGGGTGGGGGGTAAGATTTAGCGATTCCGTGCGAAATTTTATTTTTGAAGCTATGACAATATGCACATCATATATTATGGATTCGAACACGTAGATTACGAATCTATAATTAGATTTTGCGTAACTGATTCCGTTTGGAAAATATTCTGGATTTGGTGAGAAATTTTCGAAATTTGCGTCAACTTTGGGCCGTCGTACAGATCAAACGCGTAAGGCTGGACAATATCGAATTTTTCTGGTTATATCTGGGTCCTTTGTGAGTACGTAGCCAATTATCAAACTGAACTCTACGACACTGTTGAAAAATGACTTGAGGTTTATGTCAATTTAAGAAATCTGATGAATAGTTTGCGGTAAAAAAATTTTCAACAAAAATCCATAAAATACACAAATATTTTTTCACAATTTTCTACCTCTATGATCCTCACCAGATTTTGCATTAAATCGTGCGTTGGTATCCCTCAACTAACTGTATATACTCCATTCACTTTTATGAAGTATCCCGGTTTGCCATGACATTCTGACAGATTTCACCGTGTATATTTTGAAAATGTTAGGTTATAGTCATTTTCCTGTCAGATAACTACAAAACGTTGTCCTCTCTACAAAGAGGTTGTATAGTAATTACTTATTTTTCAAAATGTCAATCTATATTTGGAAAGTAATGAATTTGAGAAAATATTATGTGAATTCAATAATTCCAAAGACCTGGCGAATGTTGAAGAAACTTTTTTCTTTGTTAATATTGGAAATATTTCACGTATATGAACATGGTTGGAAGAGTCAGTAATGCTTTTTTCTTGTACGACAATCAAGAATCGAGTGTTTTGGAATTTTACTGAAAAATTATGGATAGGGTAGTCCGTTACTTCGAATTCCCTACTTTTCTAAATTCTCAAGAAATAAGCCTACAGAAGTAATTTAAATACCTTATTGCACAACTTGAAATATTCCAGTATGAAAATGTAGTAGTACTTCGAAACCTGTGCCACAGTGGACCTCAAAAGAACTAACTCCATTTACAAAGGTCTTGGGAATCTACGTGAATGATACATACTCTGGATTGGGATCAACATATTTCTAAACTGGGATGCAGCTTAGCTTCAGTATGTTATCTTTGGGTGTAATGACAAGATATCTGGCTAAATGCTCATGAAGACTACCTATTATGAATTACTCGAGTCAAAAGCAAGATATGGAATTATGTTTTATGGACATACTTTGAAGTCAACTCAAATATTCATTTCCCAGAAAAAAGCAATTCCTAAAATATTAGAATAAATAGCATTGAATGAGATATTGTATAATTCATGTTATTTTCGTGCATAAAAATTCAATATTCTGCCAACATAGGATATACCAAGTTCATTTTCAATGTACTACCTACTTCCTATCGAAACAATTCCACGAAATATATAACTTTTGAAATTATTCGTTAAGGAATTTGTTCAATTCGAATATGACTACCTACTTAAGGCTCTATACAATACAATCAAAGCGAAATGTTAATTTATTAGTTCATTATGGCTGAAGCTGAATTGTTATTTGTTATTGAAAGAGAGTAGAAATTGACAACCTCGCGTCGAATTATATTGACATTGTCGATATTTCAGGAGCGCCAACCTGCCATGGTTTTAGTTACAAAAACATGATAGACCTAAATCATGGCCAACCGAGATACCTACTTTATAAAAGTGAATGGAGTATATTTTAAATCTGATAGCGTCTGTTCTTCTTGAAATATTGAGGTAATAACCTCAATCTTTACATGTCTCCGAAAATTGATATATTTTCGAATTGAAATTTAAAGCACTGTTTTTAAAAACCGACTTCAAGGATAATCCCAAGTTTCAGTCCGATCGCGTCAATAGTTATCGGAATATTGAGAAAATGTTATCAACATTTCAAATAACAACGACATTTGACAAAATTTTTTCCTTATATCTCCGGAAATTAACATTCAAGGTCTGAGCCGAACTTCAACGTAATCTGGTTAAATAAATTCAGGAACAAAGTCTTTTTTCGATAAGGATGTGGATAATTTTCGAAAAAAAAATTTTTTCAAATTGTTCTAACGTTGATGTTTCTCAACTGATTAGAAAGTTTCGATTTGATCGCGTACATGTTGCTTGAGATATTGAGGAAATGACCCCAAAATTTCGAAAAACAACGAAATTTTACACATTTTTTTCCATATATATCCGAAATTAAATATGGTATTGAATTGAAATCTGAAACGTTGTTGTTGAAAACTGATTTTTAGGTCTGTGCCAAAGATCATTGAAATCTGATCAGCACTTCCCGAGAAAAAAAACTTTTTGAAAAAAATTTCAGAAATTTTGGAATAAACATTTTCCGAAGATTTTCTAACAACAAGATCAATACGAAATTCTGCACTAAGTTGAGCGTTAGTATTCAAGAACTAATAACCAAGTTCTAATCCGATTTAATCAACCTCAAAATTTCATATACTTATAACTCCGAAACTTTTCAACCGATTTCACTCACTTACGAACTCAACCAAGATATTCAGGCTCCAAACCTAAACTGAAATTCTCAAGACTCTACGTAATTTCCTGAAAAAGTTAGAGCGAATACGGCCATACGGACAGAATCAAATTTGACCTCGGATTCTTCATCAGTGAGTCCAACCTAGTCGATTAAAGCCAATTTCGGCTCAAAATTCGAAAACAACAGACATCTTCACGAAATGACAACGCCAGAACAAGCGCGCAAAAATAGTTATTCGGTCCTGATGAAACTTTAGAACTAGTTGGCAAATGTTGACGCAAAATCTCGTGATGATAGTGCCATTAGAACCATTCAATAAAAATGCGCGCCATAGCTGAATTCACGTGAGTGCTTTTCTAGAATTTTAATTTTTTTAAATTATTAAATACTCAATTATCGGGTGGTCCTTTTTTATGGATGGGTGTTATCCATGCTTCCTTCCAACATGATGGAATGCTATAGGGTATATCTGTCACTAGTACGATGAGTCGCCTGTACGGTAAAATATTGAGGAATATCATCGAAAAAGAATATGGTCCTCATGAAATAGAGCAGCAGGCTGGATTTCGAGCTGGTAGATCCTGCATCGATCATGTCTTCAGCATCTTGCAGCTGAATGAGAAGAGAGTGGCGACAAATAGGGAAGTTCATCTACTCTTTGTGGACTTGACCAAGGCCTATGATAAGGTACCGCTTCAAAAGCTCTGGAGAGTCTTGGAACAGTCTCCTATAGATAACACCATAATAAAAGCTGTTAAGCAACTGTATGATGGATCTGTGTCTCGAGTTAAGGTGGGAGATAGGCTATCAGAGAGGTTCAGAACAACTAAAGGCCTTAGACAAGGATGTTGCCTCTCCCCAACGCTGTTTAAAATATACATGAATGACGCCTTGAAGAAGTGGAGAAAAGCATGCAGAGGAATGGGAATACCACTGACCGAAGATACAACACTTTATACATTGCATTTTGCAGATGATCAGGTAGTGGTGTCTCAGGACGCAGAAGATCTGGGGTTTATGGCCAGAAGGCTCTTTAGGGAATATGAGGAATGGGGTTTGTCGGTCAACAGAGAGAAGACGCGGTATCTGTGTGTTGGCAGCAGCGGTGTAGAAGATCTCCGAGTAGATGAAAACACTCGTATCAGCTCTTGTAAGGAATACACCTACCTTGGAGCAAAAATAGATAAAGGAGGTCGAACGGAAGAAGAGATAGAAGATCGTATCGTGAAAGGGAGACAGGTCATCGGATGTCTGAATTCTATCCTATGGGCTAAAGAAATATCAAGAGAGCGGAAACACCAAATATATAATGCCATATTCAAAAGCATAGTGCTCTATGGCTGCGAGACGTAAATGAATAAAAATCTGGAACGTCGTCTCATGGCTCTCGAGATGGACTTCTGGCGTAGATCAGCTGGTAAGTCGAGATTGGAGCGAGTGAGAAACGAGGAAATAAGGGAGATTATGAAAGTGGAAAACACGATAGTCGATGAAGTGCAGAGAAGGCAATTAGTATGGTACGGCCATGTAGAAAGGATGCAGGAAGATCGAATTCCCAAAATGGTTCTAAGGTGGACGCCAACGGAGAAAAGAAAAAGAGGAAGACCTAAACAAACATGGATTGGCGGAGTACACAAAGCAATGTCTGAACGGAACTTACAGCCAGGAGACTGGGAAGATAGAAGAGGATGGAAGCTGGGAACCGAAAGGCGTAGAACGCTATAAAACCGATATATATATATATATAATATATATATATAAAATACTCAATACTCTTTTTGGACACATCGTGTATACAACAAACTACTTATGGAATTTCAAACGAAACTTAACTCTCAACGATTCAGAGGGTTCTACCACCACAAAATAATAAACCAAAATAGCTGCGAGATCCTGGAATTCCCGAATTTCCATCAGACCCTCCGTCTTAAAAACTAATTCACTCCACGAATTCGTTTCTGGGGGGCGAGCCACGCCGCAGACCTGGAATTGCAGAATTTCGGAGGGTAGTTTCAATATTCACGAGAATTATATTAAATTCACGATGCCTACCCGAAGGCCGAACACCCGGACAAGCTCAACTAGGGCCCGGCTCTCGTTCTGCGAAAGAGCATTAAGTTAATCTTTGGAGTTTCTCTATATAAGCGACCGCAAAATTTTAATATGCATTGGCTCTAGTAGCGCTCCTACGGGATAATCTGTATTTATTAAATTAAGGGACAAAGGAGCGCTTTGTTGAAACTGCTTTGTGTCTGGCTTGTAAGGGACTTCTTGGTAGAATCATGTCTTGGATGATGAGTTTATGACTCCTCTAGGAGAAAATAGAAGATCGAAGTAACTGATGAGATATAACATGACCACCTGCAAAGTTTCCGAGTATTTAAAAAAAAAATTCAAAACATATTTAGAACAAATCTATCCCCATATCCTTCGCCATTTTGCCACTATCAAAAGCAGGTATACTTGAGGAAGTGTTAGGGTCTACACTAGTAATTCCACTCAATAATTAGACCCAATTAGGAACTCAAGTAGGTTAGTAGGAAATTTTTTTGACGTTTATACTGAAAGAACATTTTCACAATTAGTCTGCTGATGGTGCGAATGAAATTGCCTTTCTCTTAGTTGCATCTATTTGTGGCTTCTTTCGCTTAGCATTTTTTGTAGCTCTTGCGTTGACAAATTCTATGTCAGCAAATGGATTAAATTTGCGATTATACCTTTCAAAAAAATATTCCTGCAACTGCTTAGCTGTAGAGTTCCATAGAACTTTGATAACACTCTCCTAGTAGTCTTCGGAGATCTTTTTTCGCATGTTGAAGGCATAGTCTTCAAGAATAAGCTCCAGTTCTTCCACAGCTGTATTTGCTCTGTCGAAATCGAACGCTTTTTCTGCGCAAAAGTTTATAAACTGCTTCCATGCACTTGCCTTCGATTTCCTAGTATTAGCGGGTGTCAACTGCTTAATATTCTGGCGAATATTTTCTTAACTTTCTTGAACGAAGCGAGACATTTTTCTACGTCGTGCTGTTTTTGACAAATTCAAAACAGAAATAATTTCTATCTTAAGGTCATTTCGTTTGCATAGAAAGTGTAGCACTTTTCCGCACTCGGTGTAGATATACTATAAAATATCTACACCGAGTGCAGGAAAGTGCTACACTTTCTATGCAAACGAAAGGACCTTTAGAGTTTCATTGAGTTGCCATGGTAACTAAACAATCAAGTCGACAAAACCTTTTATAATTTGCAAGAACTTGATGATGGCGAAAAGTGATGTTGGAAATAAACACATTTGGTGTGAAATTTTCTTACCGAATACCACACGAGGTTAAATTAAAACCGGAAATTTTTTCTAGCTCATGAATATTTTTGAAAAATATAATAATTTTCGAAATATTCATGAGCTCCAAAAAAACTTATTTCAGAAAATTTACATGTTTTTCAACATAAAAGTTTTTCTCCAAAAACGTCGACTCAAGAGCGTATGACCCGGAGTACCTTTTTCATGTAGACAACAGTGGCGGTTCAAATGAGCATCTCAAATACCGTACTTTTTCCATGAGCGTAGTCGACTACCGGACAATAAGTAAAATAATTGAATTATTCAAGTTTCATGAACCGATGTCCTCACGAAAGAAATGACAAAAGAAACCTTTGGTAGACCAAACTACAACGTTGATCTTGTTTCGAATTTTTGTATTCTGTTAAAACAAATTTGAGTCCTGTAAACTACTCGTACGACAAAGTAAATATTAAATAACATAATCACAAGGACGAATATCTGTCGATACATCAACAACTATTCCCCATTGATCAGAGCTAATCATCCAATCAACCAAAACACCTACACCGAAGAAGCGGATCCAAGGAGAATGACTACAGCTGTTTCACAGTTATCACTGATCGTCAGGTCAACTTACCTTGGATAAACCGCAGAAGGATCTCTCGATACTTGTCACCTTATAAATATCAAACTTCACGATAAAAATGTCAGATTTAACTCCACATCGGTGTTGCCATATCTCAAAACCTAAGTAGCAATCCCCCTATTTGACCAATTTCCGATTTCATCAAACGGCAAATAGAAAAACGCTCCCCTCAATAAAACGTCCCAAGCAAGCTCGCACCGGGCCTCCGATAAATCCTCTGATGAAATTCCCGTTGAAAAGAATTTACGGCAAATGTGCCGTGCATGGGACAAGCAACCGCCCTTGACGCAGTGGGCCCCGACAGGAGTCACTTCGGGGACCCGGACCGATTCCCTAAGTAGCTCTATACACGTGGAGGGCTCGAATTTCCCCAGCTTTCGATTTTAGCGCGCTGATATTTTTGCCGCTCTTCGCGGCGTTGGAGGTAATTCGATTTCTTTTGTTGCGGCTTAGGCGGTTTACGATGCATGCAGATAGCGTTCGTTTCGCTCTAGTTGAGTCCCTCGGCGTGTGAGAGGCACGAAAAAGCCTATGAATTGTGAATATTTTTCATGCATCGACAAACAGAAAATTTCGTTTTAATGTACTCGCGGTTTCATGGAATTTTTAATGGCTGATCGACTCGTTGATTTCGGTCTGAATTCGATGGTTGGGTTGAGAATGAACTGTTATTGGCGAATGAAGATAAGCGCTACTCCCTCTGGTGGCTATTCGAGTAACATCAGGTACAGACATCATCATTGACAAGTTAAAAGAAATATCAAGAAAATGAGAAAATGTATGCATTTTTCTTGGCGTTTGTGTGATTTTACAAGTGCTTCTACTGAGGAAAGGTAAACTCAAATGTCCCCTCCCATAGATTTCCTCAGCTCGGTGAAAAATTTCGATTTTGGATCAGAGAAACTTCCTTTGGTAAGTCGGGCCTGAAGTGTTGAAGAATCGATAAAAACCAACAAACATAATTAATGAGAGTCAGTTACCTTGATTTTACCGATGATGATCATTTTTATAGAGGTAAGCACGAGTTTCTCATGAAATATTAGATCACATTCATGAAGACTATTTTTTGCAGGCCCCTAATCCAAGCAGAGAAATTTACTCAAGAGGAATGCTCTGCCTTCCAGAAATCTGCCTGTTGAACTGATCATTAAGTTACAACGTGAATGTTTTAGTGATAGAACTGACTATTGAAAAAAAAGAGTCTCAACAAGGAAATATCTGGTGTTGAATACTGTTCGCTCAAAGTGCTTCTGCCGACGAAACCAAAGTTGTACAAGGCTTATTTATAATAGCTTTTTCAAGACCAATCATATGAGTGTTGGAAAATTTATTTATCAATCGCTAATGAATGAGACTTACGGTACAAGAAGCATGAGTTTTATGTGAATGTATTCATTTTATTCACAATCTTTCAAGACAGCCTAAGAAATCCAGTCAATCTTGCATTTGGATCTGAATATTAATAACATTAAAATACTGTTTAACCTTGGAGATATCCCCGTAATTTTAGACTTGCTACACTCAATAAGATTGAAGAATGATACATACCTACTTTATAAGAATGGAATATGTACTCCCGGTAATACTCTATAAAAGTCTAAAAAGTCTTTGAATAAATCGTGAAATAAAAATTTACCAACCAAACACTTACAAACAGTACAAAATCGACTATCAAAACAAAATCTATGTCTGTATCTGAGGTTCCAAAACTGGCAACCGTGGCGCTGCAATCTTAACTTCAGACGCCAATCGGGCACAGAAGTTGCTGTTGATTGACAATCGTCAAATTATCGGCTTTTTGTGAAATTAGGGGTAAGAGTTTCACAAGGTCCGGCATAAGACTCGGATGGTTTTGAAACCACAAATTGGAAGGACAGATACGGAGAAGGGGCCGTTGGGTTCGGTATGTTTTACCAGTTGAAATCATGGACCTGTGGACGGTAGAGCAACGCGTTTTTGCGCGCTTGTTCTAGGGGAACAGGGTGCTATAGTTTTGTCCAAATGTCTGTAATTTTCGATGATTGAGCCGAAAATGGCCTCAAAAGACTAGGTTGGACTCACTGATGACGAATCCGGTGTCAAAAACGATTCTTTCCGGCCGGCCGGCCGTGGACAGGATAACTGTCGAACGGAGTTAACTAGTAACTTGAAACTATCAGGGTAGGCCGCACATTGGAATGCCGCAGTTCACTTCGTTAATGGGCCAAATCGGTTGAACAATTTCGGAGTTATAGCCACTTGAATTTTCGAAGATATTTATTTTTTATTTCAGATATTACTTGAGCGGTTGGATTCAAACTCGGCAATTAGGTGAAGTATAACGACGCGCAACTTTGAGAAAAATTTATTCAGGATCATACTGTCAGCAAACTTTGAAAAAATTTTTTTCAAAATTTTGTTCCGAAATTTTTTTTTTTCGGAAACCGTTAATCATATCAAAAAAAAAAATCCACTCCGACTTTGAGCTTCATATTTCACAGCAGCGTATCGAATTTCAGTTCGATGCGATCATAAATTTCGGAGATATCGGGAAATAATATGTCAAATTTCGAGGTTTTCTTCTCGATATCGTTGTATTTTCCGTATAACTCGAGAAATACTGATTCAATCCTGATAAAACTTCGCAGCTAGTTTGAAGATGCTGATAGAAAACTTTGTGCAGAATTTCGTGATGATCGGGTCATTAGAACAATTTGAAAAAAAAATTTCTGTGATTTTTTTATCATATTATCCTCATTAAATTCGATATGAACCTTCGAACTGTAATATTTCGATGAAGTAATGGAATTCAATTCGATCTGATCTGTATTTTCGGAAATCTTGGGAAAATAAAATTTGAATATAACTGCGGAATCATTGGGTGGATTTTACCCATTGACGACTTCGGCCTTCGTAATCAAGGTCCAAACCTTCTCTACAAATATCGAGTTCCTAAGTTGTTTCTTTCGAAAGTTCTTGTGTTTACGCAGTCGGCTGTTAGGCCGACCGTAAACACAATAACTTCCGAAAGAAACTACTTCTAAACTCGATATTTGTAGAGTAGGTTCGGGGCGTAGTTACGGAGGCCGAATTCGTGAATTCGTCGCCATTTCAATTTTCACCGAAGTCGGTTTGTTCCCTCTCGGAACACCATTCTTCGTTGGATTGAAGCACTCCGCACAAGAGGTGAATTGATGAGGAAATGACCACCAGG
Source organism: Myrrha octodecimguttata (assembly GCA_958510865.1). NCBI lineage: Eukaryota > Metazoa > Arthropoda > Insecta > Coleoptera > Coccinellidae > Myrrha > Myrrha octodecimguttata. The sequence goes on along the minus strand of OY294061.1, from coordinate 53,260,450 downwards.
AGCTCAACGAACAGTTCGAACACCTGAGAACGTTGAAAGAGTGCGACAAGCAATTCTTCGCAGTCCGAGTAGATCTGCTCGCCAGCATGCTGCTGAACTTCGCCTAAGTGATCGTTCACTAAGGCGTATTTTGCCTTAAGAACTGCGGTTTCACCCCCACAAATTGGCCGTTGTGCGACAGTAACAGCGAGGAGATTATGCACAATTAATACACTTCGCCCGTGAGATGGAAGCACTTGTTGAACAAAATTCGCCTTATTGGGTTGATGAACATCCTCAAACGTTACACGAAAAACCGCTGCATAGGTCTGAAGTGACCGTTTGGAGCGCTGTACCCAAACTTGCGTCATCGGTCCTTACTTCTTCGAAAACGTCAATGGCAATAACCGTGAACTCTGAGCGCCATATCGAAATGATAACCAACTATTTTGCACCTGAACTTTAGAAAAGGGCGTATTCCAATTCGATGTGTGTTGTTTCAACAGGATGGGGTGACATTGAATAACTTATCGGTTTACTGGCCTTGAGTTTCTCGTTTCGGAGCGTCGCGCGACATCTATGAATTAAAAAATGAGTAAGCGACCAAAGTTGTTTACGCACAGACGGCGATTTTGAAAATACAAGGTGGGTCTTTAAGTTGTACATTAATTCTAACCATAGATTCCTCACATAAAATGAAACACTTTTTTCGTTCATCATTTTTTTAGATTCGGCTCCAGCAAGAAGATACAGGCTGTTTAAATATCCAAAAAAAACAGTTTTTCTTTTGTAACTTTGATATGGTAATTCCGAATGAGATGAACTTTGGTATAAAATTTTCTATAACTATTACACATATTATTCAGTAATCACTTTCATCCTACTTCAAGAAGTTTCCGAGTTATAGACTCGCCAATTCATAAAACTATACGAAATAAGCATATAAAATGCAGATAAAGTTCATCTCACGTCACTATAAGAATCTTCAATCATTTCAAAATACTTAATTATTCTTTATAATTTCTCCTAAAACGCACAGTTTTGCAGATATTCAACGTTGAATATTACAAAATCGGATAAAATTCGAAAAATTTCCTTATATTTATGGATCCATCCCTGATCTAGTAGAGGAAGTTAATTAAGCTGGGTTCACGTTTTTCCAGACCATAGAACACACATAAATATTCATCTATTTCGCATAGAACTAATTTAGTTATATGCTATTTTGTGATCATACCACAGACATAACCATAACATTCATAGACTTAGAAAAACATGTGATTATAAGTCTAGAGAATACTTTTAGGTAAATTGATTGATTTCATATAATCCATTTATAAATTTCGTGAAAAAAAGGATAATTATGGAGTTTTCAATATGAGAATAGGCGAAGATGGAATTGTGTATAACTTTATAGTGAAATGAAATTTGATATTGCATGAACATCAAGTTGAAGATCAGTGTTTCAAGTCCAGTGTAGTGAAATGTTTTCCTTGCGATAACATCGCAAAAAGCACCAAATCATAAGAATTAAGTGAGTAAATCAGTTCTCTCAATCGTGTTTCTTCGAATTTCAAACCTTGGATTGGATATTCTCCAGAAGAAATCAACGTAAGAGATATATGTGGTGAACTTGCAAACAAAGCGCAGGAGCGTATTAGCACATTGAGAAATGTTTAAATGCTTATAACTTTTTACCTGAGCCGAATCTGGAAAAATGGAAAATGAAAAAAGTATTTTATTTGATGTGAGGAATCTATGGTTGAAATTAATGACTCACCCTGTATATGAATGATATCGATGCAGTAGAATTATTTACTGCCTCCTAGGACACACACAGAGAACAAGGAAAAAACGCTTCTGAGTAGAAACCCTGGTAATCTAGCGAATTTCACGCAGACAAAAGGCTAACAGAAAACGCGAAAAAATAGAGCATCATTGAAGTTTTAAAGTAACGCTTCCGCAGTGTTGCGGGCGAAATGAGCATTCGAAAAAATTCAATTATTTCGCGAAAATGAGGGCATTTAGGTTAATTAAGGCAATATTCCGGGCACTGGCGGTCGACGATATTAAAACGAAGCCCGGATTCTCCCGGATTTGATCGCAACGGGAAATAATCGGAGCCGTGGGTAGTTCTAGGAGGGTCCGGGGGGGTTGCGGATCGGTAAAACCGTGAAAACGAATATAAATGGCGTGTAATCACGGTAGGTTGATGAAAAAGAAACGCTGATTCTGATTGGGTTTAATCTCGCGTGAAAAATCTGAATTTTGCAGACATGCGGAATCATGATTTTCATTACTGCAGAGTACACATTTGTGGCAACTTTTGGTGTGAGTAACTGTTAAATGCAGTCTTTAAGGGCCACTTGCACCGTATTAAAAAACCATAGATTAAGACCATAACCAAGGTTTAGGTAAAAAATTACCTTGCACCGTCACGGAATCCTCGTTTAATGGCCATAACTGACTGTTAAATTTAAGCCCAGGAATTTGGGGGTTTAAAAGAAGGATTAATGGTAAGCTTCGAAATCTAACCCTACTTTCGCACAAGTTTGACATTTTTCTGGACGTAACTTCCAGTTTGTTTACATTTTTTTTTGTTTACATTGGACATTCATGAAGAACTCATACGAGTTAGCGGATTTGATAATGAAATTTTGATTGAAAGTTATTGAATTTCAGATGATATTCATGAAAAATGATATAGAGAGATAATGACATTAGTAGGCATTGATTCGTATCTTTTAAAGCATGAAGAATTAACATCAGTATTTACATTGAGTTCGTAAACTCAATGGCATTTCTTAGAAGCCTTCAACTATTTGGAATGATAAAGTTACAATGATATGCTTATTTATTTCCAAGAGCGAATAGCAGAATGAAATCGAAGACATATTTGGAATGAAAAACCTTAGTTTCATGAAGATTCTTCAGTACTATTTTATTTAGTGATGTATTACGTGGAAAGCTATCATATACTACTTTATCATTGTGCAGGTGCTGTCTCTGTGCTATCATTCTCCTCGATTATATATTAACTGGACTCAAAATATAACTACAAACGAATTATTGTAAAAGAAATTGCATCCTCGTGTTAGTCGATCTTCAAACGTACACCTTCATCAATCCTTCCATTCATGATACTTCAATATTTATATAGAATACTTTTTATTCTGCGGATCTCACATTAGAGTTTTCATTATATTCGACCCAAAATTAACTCAATTCATAATATACTTATTACAAACAAAATGATTCAATAGAAAGTCTATCCTTAGGTAAACCGTTCCTTATCCGAAAGTTGTTTCGGATAAATCAATACTATTTATTTATTCATTTTACAAACGTCAGGATTGTAATTCCATGCAGAAGCTCAAATCTTATGATATTACAAAATATAAGTTTACTTGAGTATATAACTATAAATTTGAATAATGTTTAAAGCCTGATGCAGACGTAAGAGCACAGGTCTGTAGTAAGAGATCCCTAGTCTTAATGATAATGAACAAGTCGGGAAAGTTACATGCAATATTTTTATGGAAGCTATAAAGTCTGTCAGATATATTTTTTCGGTGGGTTTTTCAATAGATGCATCTTGATTTTTCATATCTTATGGAAATATGGTAGAACCCATAAAATGAGTTTCATCTTTTGAATTGAAATATTTCATCAATAAGGGTTAAAATAAACAACATGAAGCTAGACACAAGTACCAATTCATGAGAAAGTAACTAGATTTGTAGATTTACTTTAATCTAGTTACATTCAGCCTCGGTGCAAGCCGAATATTCAAACCAGAGCTTAATAAGTTTATCGTCGCTCAACTAACTGAAGCTTAAGACGAAAACGGTGCAATTGGCCCTAAGTTGTACAATAATTTTAACCACTGATTGCTCTCATCAAATAAAACCTTTTTTCATTTGCTATTTTTCAGATACTGCTCAGGTGAAAAGTCCTTCACTTTGTTTACTGAGTCACCACTGATATCTCTTACGGTGATCTGTTTAATAATAATAATAATAATAATAATAAGCTTTTATTTTCCAACAGGTGAAATAACCCAATTACAAGAAAAACTATCTCAAATATAACAAACACCTTAATATTAAGAACAAAAAATTAACAAAAACAGAATGAGAAAAGTACTTATTCTAGGAATGGTTGAATATTACCAGTTCCTTCCAAAAATGCAGCCACTATAGAGCGGGGAGAATCATTGTGAATGTCACATCTGCTTGCTATGGAATTGAATAATCTGCACATGAAATTAATGGGTGATCTAAAACTGGCGTTCGTTCTACCCGCCCTACAGTAGAAAACATCATTACTCCTCGAACCGTATCGGGGCACCAAAAATGACATATGTTCAAGTAATTCGACACAATCTATCGAGCCATTCAAAATCTTTTGAACAAATAATAGTTCCTTCACACTGACTCTATGCTCTATGGGTTCTGCTCCAAATCTACTGAGAAGCACAATATTGTTAGAGCCTACAAGTGGATTAATGCCGTCTTCTCTCCAAACCAGATATTTGTAGAACCTTCTCTGTACCGATTCAATTCGCTTTCTATGACAGTCATAAATGGGTCTCCAAATAATACTGCAATATTCTAATTTGCTGCGAATAAAACTATTGAACAAAACTATTGAGGTGTACAAATTGTGAAATCGCCTGCCATTACGAATGATGAATCCATAAGTTTTACTCACAGAAGAAATGAGCTGATTCAAGTGAGGCACAAAAGAACACTGGCTGTCACACAACACTCCCAAATCTCTATACTCAGTTACACGGGATAATACATGATTATCGATTTGGTAATTATGAAGAATCTTGTTAGCTTTTTTAGTATATGACATTGCATAGCACTGCCCACTGCAATCGAAGACAATCAGCAATTGAGCGTATCCTAAGGAAGAGCTTTAAATCATCAGCGAACATCAAAATAAAGATGTCCACATCATCGAGAATATCATTTATGAACAGGAGAAAGAGCAAAGGTCCCAAGTTAGAACCCTGAGGAACGCCGGATGTAGCACAGAACTCAAAAGATCGAGACTGCTCTATCTCCACAAAACACACTCTTTCACTCAAGTAAGACTCCATCAATGAAGCCAGCCTATTTACGAAACCGAATATGAGCCTCAGTTTATTCAACAAAATTCGGAGAATAACCAATAAAATGATTGAAATTCATTTAATTATTTATGAGATTATTATGATAAAAATTGATTCCAACGATATTTATGTTTTATATTTTTGCGCGCTTGTTCTAGGGGAACAGCGTGCTATCGTTTTGTCCAAATGTCTGTAATTTTCGATGATTGAGCCGAAAATGGTCTTAAACGACTAGGTTGGACTCACTGATGACGAATCCGATGTCAAAATCGATTTTTTCCGGCCCGCCGTCACCACGATAACGGGCGTATAGAGGATTCTATCGACTTGAACATTTCAGGAAGGGTTGCGTTTCGAAAAACGAAGGCTAAGTTCGTTAATAGGCCGAATCGGCCGAATAGTTCCGGAGTTATAGCAATTTGAAATTTTGAGGTTACTTTCCTCATATCTCAGAAACAACTTTAACGATTGGATTGAAACTTGACAGTTAGTTGAAGCATAACGACGCGCAACTTTGAGCAGAATTCCGTCGAAACTGTATGGTTTTTAAATAAAAAAAAAAAATTTCAAAATTTTTTTCGAAAAATTTTTTTTCTGAAAGTATTATTCATATTCCAGATAAATTTCGGTTGTACTTTGAACTTCATATTTCACAGCAGTGTACCAAATTTCTATCCGATACTGCCATTAGTTTTGGAGATATTGGGAAAAAATATGTAGAATTTCGTGGTTTTCTTCTCGATATCATTGGTTTTTTTGGTTGAAATCAAAAAATATTGATTCAATCGGGATGAAACTTCGCAGCTAGTTTGGAAATGTTGAAGGACAACATTGTGCTGAATTTCGTGATGGACGTGTCATCAGAACAATTTTGAAAAAAAATTCAAATTTATTTTTTGAAATATTTGATAGTCTGTGATCTCCTCATCATATTATCCTCATTTAATTCTGTATGAACCTTCAAACTGTTATTTTTCGATAAAGTACTGGATTTCAATTCGATCTGATCTGTATTTTTGGAAAAATAAAATTTTGAATGGGTATATCTGCGAAATCATTGAGTGGATTTTACCCATTCACGAACTCGGCCTTCGTAATTAAGCCTTCTCTACAAATATCGAGTTTTTAAGTTGTTTCTTTCGGAAGTTTGTTTTTCCGCAAACGGCCGTTAGGCCGGCCGTAAACACAATTACTTCCGGAAGAAACGACTTAGAAACTCGATATTTGAAGAGTAGGTTTGGGGCTTAATTACGAAGGTCGAATTCGTGAATGGGTAAAATCCGCCGAATGATTCCGTAGATATACCCATTCAGAATGATATTTTTCCAATAATTTCAAAAATACAGATAAGATCGAATTGAAATCCAGTAATTTATCGAAAAAATCTAGAAAAGCTCTGCCGTGAAGGCATACGAGCATGTTCAAATTCGTTGCCGAAGCGGTCATCTACATTGAATATGCGCGCAAAAGCTGCTGCCTTCACGGTAGTGCTTTTCTAGATTTTTATTCAAAGTCCTCAAGCGGAAAAGGCAGCCGTTTCTCATTGCAACTGTACAGAATGAAGGTTTCAGGAATATGAGATTCACGAGAAAGCTGAAGAGGAAAATTTTAGCAGAAATTTTTTTTTGATTTCAAAAAAAAAAAAACAGGTCAGAAATTTTCCTTCGGAAATTGATTGATCCAATTATGCGTGTAGGAATTTCCAAACTGATAACCGGGTTCACATTCATACCATTTTTCCAAAAATTTTCAATAAAATTTTTCAGAAAAAAAATTTCGATTTTTATTTGACGAGAACAAATTTTTGCCAATTTTTCCAGGTTTGCTTGTCGGCATCACAGAACTTATCACTATGTTTTAATTCAAATCAGAATTGAATTCAAATAAAATATTGAGGAGGATGAAAAACATCATTATCTGCAATTCATAAAACTCCGTCGTCAATTGTGTCAACTCGAACGTGACACGGAGCCGGCGACTTTTATCTTCTGTAATTTATCAGATTCCCCCTGTCGCCACCCCTCTCGAACATCGAGAATTGGAAGCGCGAAAATTCTTTATAAAAAGTTTTGAATAAAATTTTTTAGAAAAAAAATTCGTTTTTTTTGAAGAGGACAAATTTTTGCCAATTTTTCCGAGTTTTCGTATCGGCGTCAAAGAACTTATCCCTATGTTTAAATTCATATCAGACTAGAATTTAAACAAAATATTGAGCAGGATAAAAAACGTCATTATCTGCAATTTATAAAACTCCGTCGTCAATTCTAAAGGACACCCGCTGTATATAAAACTCTAACGTGACATGAAGCCGGCGACTTTTATATTCTGTAATTTATCAGATTCCCCCTGTCAAGACCCCTCTCGAATATCGAAAATTCAAAGCGCGAAAATTCTTTAGAAAAAATTTTGAATAAAATTTTTTAGAAAATAAATTAGTTTTTTTTTGACGAGAACAAATTTTTGCCAATTTTTCCGAATTTGCGTATCGGCATCAAAGAACTTATCACTATGTTCAAATTATAATCAGAATAGAATTTAAACAAAATATTGAGGAGGATAAAAACGTCATTATCTGCAAATTATAAAACTCCGTCGTCAATTCTAAAGGACACCCGCTGTATGTAAAACTTGAACGTGACATGAAGCCGGCGACTTATATATTCTGTAATTTATCAGATTCCCCCTGTCAATACCCCTCTCGAATATCGAAAGTTCGAAGCGCGAAAATTCTTTAGAAAAAATGTTGAATAAAATTTTTTGGAAAAAAATTGTTTTTTTTTAGACGAGAACGAATTTTTGCCGATTTTTCCGAGTTTGCGTATCGGCATCAAAGAACTTATCACTATGTTCCAATTCATATCAGACTAGAATTTAAACAAAATATTGAGGAGGATAAAAACGTCATATCTGCAATTTATAAAACTCCGTCATCAATTCCAAAGGACACCCGCTGTATATGAAACTCGAACGTGACACGAAGCCGGCGACTTTCAAAATCTGTAATTTATCAGATTCCCCCTGTCGCGACCCCTCTCGAATATCAAGAATTCGAAGCGCGAGAATTTTTTAGAAAAAATTTTGAATAAAATTTTTTAGAAAAAAAATTTCTTTTTTTTTGACGAGAACAAATTTTTGCCAATTTTTCCGAGTTTGCGTATCGGCATCAAAGAACTCATCACTATGTTCAAATTCTAAACAGAATAGAATCTAAACAAAATATTGAGCAGGATAAAAAACGTCATTATCTGCAATTTATAAAACTCCGTCATCAATTCTAAAGGACACCCGCTGTATATGAAACTCGAACGTGACACGAAGCCGGCGACTTTTATCTTCTGTAATTCATCCGATTCCCCCTGTCGCGACCCCTACCGCATATCGAAAATTCACCCAGGACGAAAAACCAATCGCGAATATCGGAAATCGTGGAAATTCACCCCCAGCCGGCGATGTACGCCGGATAAAAAGGAAAATTAAAGCCTCCGTCGACGTGGAAGAGAAGATAAAAAGGCCCGCGAAACGGAAATGGATGAGGTAAACTCAATCGATGGTGTGTTAATTCCGAGCTCATTACAGAGGGCGTGTATTTCCGGGATTTCAATAAGGCGAGTTTCTGGATTGGGGATCGAACGCAGGTCTCCGTCTGGATGCGTTCCTCAGTTTTCCACATGTGTAGGCATCAATTAGTAGAAAAAGTCCTTAAGAACTATTGGAGACCATCGAATATTCTTGGCAGTAGAAACGCTCGAGACTGTACTCTAAAGAAGTAAATATGTGGAAATATTAATTTCCACATACAGGGTGAGTCTTAAAGTTTTACATTAATTTTAACCGTAGATTCCCCTCACCAAAAAAAAAAAACACTTTTTTCATTTGCCATTTTTCCAGATTCGGTTCAGGTAAAAAGTTATAAGCATTTAAACATTTCTCAATGTGCTAATACACTCCTGCGCTTTGTTTGCAAGTTCACCACAGATATCTCTTACGTTGATCTCTTTTGGAAAATAACTAATCTGAGGTTTGAAATTCAAAGAAACAAGATTGAGAAAACTCATTTACTCACTTAATTCTTATGATTTGGTGCTCTTTGCGATATTATCGCAAGGAAAATATTTCACTACACTGGACTTGAAACACTTATCTTCAACATAATGTTCATGCAATATCGAATTTCATCTCACCATGAAATTATACACAATTCCATCCTCGCCCATTCTCATATTGAAAACTCCATAATTATACCTTTTTCACGAAATTCATAAATAAATAATATGAAATCAACCAACCTAAAAATATTCTCTAGAATGTTGTCATAGACTTATAATAACATGTTATCCTATGTCTATGAATGTTATGGTTAGGTCTGTGGTATGATCACGAAATAGCATATACCTAATATTAGTTCTATGCGAAATAGATAAATATTTATGTGTATTCTATGGTCTGGATAAACGTGAACACAGCTTGATTTATTTCCTCTACTACATCAGCGGCGGATCCATAAATATATGGTTATTTCTCGAATTTTTATCCGATTTTATAATATTCTATCTGCAAAACGGTGCGTTCAAGGAGAAATTACAGAGAATAATCAAGTTTTTTAAAACGATTGAAGATTCTTATAAGGACACGAGATGAACTTTATCTGCATTCTTCATGCTATTTTCGTATAGTTTTATGAATTGGCGAGTCTATAACTCGAAAACTGTTTGGAGTAGAATGAAAGTGATAACTGAAGAATATGTATCATAGTTATAGAAAACTTCACACTGAAGTTCATCTCATTCGGAGTTACCATATCGAAGCTACAAAAGAAAAACTGATTTTTCTTGGAAATTTGAACAGCCTGTATCTTTTTGTTCGAGCCGACTCTGAAATAATGATACATGAAAAAAGTATTTCATTTGATGAGAGGAATCTGAGACTCACCCTGTATATACTAACTGACAAAGAAACTGCAACATCCAGAAGGAACTGTTTACATTTCAATTTGTTTGGTAAAACAGATAGTATATCAAGGAGTAAATGATTCAAATTTGGAGAAAAAAACGAAGGGTTAACATTTGTTTTTTATTAAATTTGTAATATGTGAGTCCACCGCAGTTATCTATACACTCCCCAACACGTCTTGGCATTGATGCAAGATGATGGTCTATTTCTTCTTGAGGAATACTATCCCGAGCTACCTGTACTTCATGTCTCAGAGCCGCCAAAGTACGTGGGGGCTGCGGTAAATTTCCAAGCCTTCTACCCATGTCCCAAACATGCTCTATGGGCGAAAGATCGGGGGATTTAGGCGTCCATGGCAAAAGATTCACATGGGTCGCTTCAAAAAAGTTTGAACTAACTCTGGCAACATGAGGTCGAGCATTATCTTGCTGAAATATTGGATTCTCGAGCCGGTTAAGGTAAGGGAGAACATATGGCTCCACTATTTCTTGAAGGTAACACAGCGCTGTCATGTTACCTCGAATAAAGACTAAAGATGACCTACTTGCATGAAGAATAGCACCCCATACCATAACGCCTACTGTACAGTGTACATGACGCTCAACATCAGAATGGGTGTCACTTCTTTCTCCTCGACGTCGCCTAACCCTTCTTTGGCCATCAATGTGCACCCAAGGAAAATCGAGATTCATCAGGAAAGATGACCTGATGCCATTCCACATTCCAATGTTGTTGTTCTCTGCACCACTGTAATCGTTGCCGGCGATGCTCAACACAAGATGGAGCCGAAAATGCTGCAGTCCAAAAGACCTAATGAGGCTTCAAAGCGTTTGGACAGTTACACGATGGCCTTGTTCTCTTAACCACTCATCAGCCAAAGATCGAGTTGTCGCAAATCGGTCTCTAATGGTCATAAGTCTCAGACGTCAATCTTGAACTTCATTTGTGGCCCTTCGACGTCCAGTGCATACTCTTCTTCAATTTTGGGCATTATCAAACCACGCTTGACAACATCTCATAACAGTAGTTGGATTTCTGTTCGTACGGTTAGCGATTTCTCGAAATGACAACCCCGCCTCCCGTAGACCAATGATTCGACCTCTAAATAAACTGCTCCACAAGAGTTAGGGATATCGTATTCAATCGTTTTGAAAGTATGTAATCTTCGAGAAAATCGCTGTGAAATCATTTAAAACTCAATAAAAACTTAAATCGATCCAATAAGAATCAGTATGAGACATTTCGTCAATTTGGTCGCCTTTTTTCTGGAGTTTGGTTCTGTGCATATGCTTCATGAATGTTCTTATTTTGGAATGAAGTCAGTTTATAAACGGCTTCGAGTTGAAACGAGTTTTCTGAAAATGCCAAGACGTAAATTAACAAACGCTGAGGCTAATAGGGCTATCGGAATGCTACAGGGTGGCCTAACTCAGGTTGTTGTAGCGGAAAAACTCCAGGTCAGCCAAAGTGTGATACCTCGACTTTGGTATAGGTCCAGGGAGACAGGTTCCGTGTTGGAAAGACCAAGGCTTGGTGGGCGACGAAAAACAACACCTGCTCAGGATCGTCTCATCACCGTTTCGGCGAGAAGAAACCCTACATCTACGTGTAGAATGTAACGGAATACTCTTCAAAATGCAGATGGGGTCCAAGTTTCCATCGAAACCATCAGACGACGTTTGAGAGAGGTGAATCTAGGTTCTAGACGTCCATTAAGAGGAGTTCCATTAACAAGTGACCATAAGCGTCGAAGACTGGAATGGGCAAGGCAACATATCAATTGGAACTATCAATGGCGTAGTGTCCTTTTCACTGATGAATCCAGATATGGACGATTTTCAGATTCTCGAAGAAAAAGGGTATGGACAATACCACGCATACCCCTTAATCGTCGCTATGTCCAAGAAGTCCATCCATTCCGTGGGGGTAGTGTTATGGTATGGGCCGGGATATGTTTCAACGGGCGCACAGATCTACACATTTGTCCTGGGAATATGACCGCCTTACACTATAGGGAGCATGCCATTGACAATGTTGTGCCAAATTTTCAAGCTGCTATTGGGGAAACTTTTCAATTTCTAAACGATAACGCTAGACCGCACCGTGCAGCCATAGTTGAGAATGCGAACCGACACTAATAAACGCCGGTTCCCCGTGAATGTTCGGCAATTTCCGATGACAGTCGGTACGTTGAGAACAAGCGGGAGGCGGGATTCTAATTTCGCGGCAAAAGTGATAAACAGTGGAAGAGAATTCTGAATTCTATAGTTCAATCGCTGTGGTTAATCTTCAGAGAACAAAAGTTTCAGATTTTTATTTGCTTTATATTGACATTGTGCAGAATGGAAGATTTGGAGACCCAGAAAAAAGTATGTGCACTTTGTGGCATTGAGTTTTCGTCTATTTCAGGGAAAAATAAACATTTGAGGAATATCCACAAAGAGTTGAATGCAACTTCGACTTCGATAAATTCTCGAATTATTTGTCCACTGTGTAATAATAGAGAGTTCAAATATGCTACGTATAACAAATTGGAAAATCATTTGGAAGTGTACGAATTACTTCAGTTTTTTAAAATGTCATTCTGAAAAGGAGAAATATATGAATCAACCAATAGAAAATATCCCATGAAATATATGTTGAATATTCCCTATATCACAGTTTCACGAACTTTGGTCGCCTTCCAGGGGAACCGTGAGACATCTTAAGAGCATAATTAATCTGTCTGATCACGATTGGATCTACTCGTGTCTTCAAAAATATAAAATAAATGATGCAAATCTATATGAATCATCCAGAAATAAAATTATATTATTGTATTAACATATTCGTGAATCGTTTAGTTCGTATAGTTTATTGAACTTAGTAGATTTTCCATGACGAGTAAATTAGCTAACATGTTTTTAAAAAATTTATATCAGGAATACATTACTCCAATCTATTGAAAACATTCAGCCACAGCGAATTTCAATATCACTTCAATCCCAGGAACATCAAACGTCCATATTTCAAACTTTCCGCATAATTCGAACTACCGACTGTCATCGGAAATTGCCGAACATTTACGGGGAACCGGCGTTTATTAGTGTCGTCTGAGAATGCGCGCGAGGAGCTTGGTATTCCACATTTACCAATACCTCCGCACTCACCAGATTTGAATTGCATAGAACATGCATGGGATATGCTCCAAAGAAAATTAGAAAATCATCAACCTACCCCAGAATCCTTAAATGATCTGAGAGAGCTCCTGCCCTATTTATGGAACCAAATTCCTCAAGAAATGTTCAACAACCTCGTGTGTAGTATGCATGTCAAGTTGTTATTGATGCCCGTAGACGCCATACATTGTATTGATAGTCTTAAAATGCTTGAATTCTCTGGATATAAAATGTCGTTATTTTACTCGATTTTTCTTAACCACCCTGTATACGCTGCACCCCTACAGGTTAAAATTAATTCGCAACTTGAAATCATATTAATATGAATTTTCATCACAAAAATCTTATTTCAACTAAATTTTTTTGGAATTTAAGTCAATATCCCTAACTCATGTGGAGCAGTTTATAATAACCACCAAATGGCAACGGCTGAAACAATATTTTACATGTCCCACCAGTGTCCAACATACCACATAAAACGAGTCTTGGACGGTGTCCTGTTCATCTCAGCAACCCCTATCGAAGCCGTCCTCATCGTCAAAGGGGAGAACAGAGTTTTTCCCCCATGCCGTCTCTCCCCCTCTGATAGATTGTTCACAGTTCATTTTATTATTTCGGGAGATACATTGTTATTTCTCAGACTTCGACAGCAAGACGATTGGATTGCTTCCTGGCCCCGGCTGTGTGTGTGTGTTATTGAAATTCGAGAAAAGTATTTTCTCCGTAATAGGAGGGGCGTGGGAGGGTATAGGTTGGCGCTGTTGGAGACATCCGACCCGTACTTTAGTCGGGAGATGAGTTTGAACTTTCGACTTTGTCGCATTAGCGAAAGATACCTCGGATTCTGGAGAGTTGAGGATTTGGGGATGTGTGTCAGGTATTTAGAGTTAGGGTGATTTGTAGAAGGAATCTGTGGAGATTGGAGGCGGTGTATTTTCTTGGGAAAGCTTGATTCAAGCTCTTAAATCTTAAGTTTTCCTGCCTCTCTCAATTCTCTGTCATAACATTTGATTCAATGAAGGAAATTAAGTTTATGTTCACAATGATTTTCCGTAACCTTGGTAAGGAATATTATGTGTCATTGTTTGAAAGTCAGGACTGAACATGCATTTAAGAGGATATAAGAGGCTTGTAATTTGAGTAAGACAAAAACAAGAATATTAATTATCAAAAATGATTTAAATCTTCTCCAAAATATTTTCACTAGTAATACCACTAGAGGTCAAATTATTTCCGGATTTGATTTGACCTCGTGTGGTATTCGGTAAGAAAATTCCACACCAAACGTGTTTATTTCCAACATCAATTCTCGTCTTCATCAAGTACTTGCAGAGCCTAGAAGGTTCTGTCGACTTGATTATTTAGTTACCATGGCAACTGAGTTAAACTCTAAGCTAGAAATTATTTCTGTTTTGAATTTGTCAAAAACAGCACGACGTAGAAAATGTCTCGCTTCGGCCAAAAAAGTAAAGAAAATAGTCGCCAGAATATTAAGCAGTTGACACCCGCGAATACTAGGAAATCGAAGGCAAGTGTATAGAAGCATTTTATAAACTTTTGCTCAGAAAAAGCGTATGACTTCGACAGAGCGGATATATCTGTGGATGAACCGGCGCTTATTCTTAAAGAGTATGCCTTCAACATGCGAAAAAAGATCTCCGAAGACTACGAAGAGAGTGTTATCAAAGTTCTATGTAACTCTACAGCTAAGCAGTTGCAGGAATATTTTTTCGAAAGGTATAATGGCAAATTTTATCCATTCTCAATTTATCAACGCATGAGCTGCAATAATGCTAAGCGTCGGAAGCTACAAATAGATCCAACCGAGAGGAAGGCAAGTTCATCCGCACTATCAGCAGACGAATTGAGAAAATATTCCGCATTATAAACGTCAAAAAAAAATTTAGTATAATTAGCTGTTGGGTACCCACGAGGAAAAAAATGTCCCTTAAATTCATCCGTTGCGATGGGGATCTGTCAGAAATACACGTTCTGATTGGATAAAAATCACACGTGTGGAATTTTCCATGGAAATCAATACGCTTCTGTATACGAGTAAACCCCTTTTCGAAGAACCTTATCAATTCGAATTGACCATCTGATTCGAAGGAATCAACTGTTCTTTCTGGAGTTGAAAAACGTTGACCTTGCTTATTTTTCATCAATACTGAGTAGAATCAAGGGAGAACCAGTGAATGTGCTTCATCTTGATTTTCAGCGCTTTTGATAAGGTGACCAAGCAGCAGTTGCTAGCTAGTCTTGATCGTCTTCGAATCGAGAGTGTTCTTGCTCGGATTAGGGCTTTTCCGAGGGCGTTTCTATCAAGTCAGACCTTTCCAGATAGAGTCAATCGTCCCTCCCCCCCTGTCCAGATAAGTTTTTGACGTCCGGTGTTCCCCAGGGTTAAGGTCTCGTTCCTATCTTATTTATTCATATACGTCTGATCTCCCTGAATTACTGAACTCTGCTTGTTCGATATTTGCGAATGATAAATTCAAAATTTTACTTTGTCCACCTTCGATACACTCCAACAGGACCTACATGAGATTAATAACACTTTAAAATATTGTTGATCTCATTTCTTCCTTTATTATCTATCTCACCAAAACACAGAGCAATTGTAAAATACAAAAAAGGAAACAAGTGGATTCAGAATACACATCAACACCCACAATTTATGTTATTTTGTATTCTTTGTTGTTCAAAATTGCTGAAATTATGCAACTTGGAACTTGAAACGTCGAAAATTTGATAGAATCAAAAAAAAAATCTAGAAAAGCACTGCCGTGAAGGCAGCAGCTTTTGCGGGCATGTTCAATGGAGATGACCACTTCGGCAAGGAATTTGAACAAGCGCGCAAAAGCTGCTGCCTGCACGGCAGTGCTTTTCTAGAATTTTTTCGATGAAGTACTGAATTTCAATTCGATCTAATCTGTATTTTTGGAAATATTGTAAAAATAAATTTTTAAATGGGTATATCTACGGAATCATTGGGCGGATATTACCCATTCACGAATTCGACCTTCGTAATTGAACCCCAAACCTTCTCTACAAATATCGAATTTCTAAGTCGTTTCTTCCGGAAGTTATTGTGTTTACGGTCGGCCTAGCGGCTCACTGCATAAACAAAATAACTTCCAAAAGGAACAACTTAGAAACTCGATATTTGTAGAGAAGATTTGGACCTTAATTACAAAGGCCGAATTCGTGAATGGGTAAAATCCACCTAATGATTCCGCAGATATACCCATTCAAAATTTTATTTTCCCAATATTTCCAAAAAAAACAGATAAGATCGAATTGAAATCCAGTACTTCATCGAAAAATTACAGTTCGAAGGTTCATACAGATTTGAATTAGGATGATATGATAAGAAAATCACAGAATTTTTTTTTCGAATTGTTCTAATAACACGACCATCACGAAATTTCGCATGAAGTGGTTTTTTGGCATCTCCAAACTATCTGCGAAGTTTTATCAGAATTCAATCAGTATTTCTTGAGTTTTACCGAAAAAAACAACGATATCGAGAAGAAAACCACGAAATTTGACGTATTTTTTCCCAATATCTCAAAAAATTATGATCGTATCAAACTGAAATTTGGTACACTTCTGTGAAATATAAAGGTCAAAGTCCAAGTGTGATTTTTTTTTGGAATTATAAAAAGTTTCCGAAAAAAAAATTTTTAGAAAAAAATTTCGAAAAAATTTTTTTTTCAAAATTCACTGACGTTATGATCCTTATCAAATTCTGCTCAAAGTTGCGCGTCGTTATACTTCACCTAACTGTCAAGTTTGAATTCAATCGCTCGAGTAATTTCTGAAATAAAAAATAAATAACTTCAAACTTTCAAATGGCTATAGCTCCGAAACTGTTCGACCGATTTGGCCCAATAACGAACTAAACCGCGGCATTCCAACGCGCGACCTACCCTGAAAGTTTCAAGTTGCTAGCTCAATCCGTTCGACAGTTATCGTGAGCCAGGCGGTCGGACACCTAGTCGTTTGAGACCGTTTTCGTCTCAATCATCAAAAATTACAGACATTTGGACAAAACGATAGCACGCTGTTCCCCAGAACATGCGCGCAAAAACTACACGTTCCTAACACGGAATTCCTGAAGATGCTACTTAATTTCTTGAGAGGGCGCTACACGTTAGACTAAAGCATTTCTCCTGAAAGAAATGTTTCAAAATGTCCGTTGAGTGCAGCTGTTTTTCACAATTCATTTCATATTATTTCCATTACAGATATTTTTCAGCAGACCGAACATACTTCCACTGATGAACAGTTTCCAATTCAAGAAACTCATCAGGAAGACTCATAAAGACAGACCAAATGCGATGGCCATGATTCAGCAGAAAAACCACGCTTCTAGATGGAGGGACTAACGTTAAAATAACGACCGTTTCATCAAGTTTGCGGCTATGCTTTGATGGTTTCGCAAATCGTAGAATTTTTCTCCGCTCGTTCGAATCGAACAGGGTCGTGGTTCTATAAATATAGAACGTTATCTCTAGAGCAATACACTGTTCGATTCTGCCCTCTTCTTTCGAAACGTCATGTTATATCTCTTGAATACCAGGGAGTCATCCCAATGAGCGTTTCTTTACGAACAAATGTTGCCAAATGTTCCAACCAATCAGAACCAATTATTTTTCGAAAGATCAATTGAAGCTAACTTCGTACATGTAGCCAACTTCATATGTATATCACAGAACAAAAATGCATGCAGTATATCTATGCATCTATCACAGAACATATCTGTCATATGTTTACTTTCACACATTGTCATTATAGTTGTAGCTATGGATGAGGTGGATTCAAAGATGCGCTTTTGTTTCGCCAATGTTGGGGAATTCGCTAGAATTCGTTTTTTCCACTGAAGGTGGCGCTATATGGAAATGACGACCGGTCGTCAAGGCAACTGTCTGTCAGAACTGAATTGACATCAGGCAAGATATGAGGTGAAAAATATCCGGATGAATGAATTTCTACCATATTATGTTTTGCATAACTTTCAGTGGTATATATTTTGAGAATTCAATTCAACTTTTGGCTAATACACTATCTCACGATGTTTTACAATAATATAGTGAGCTGGGATTGAACTTATTAGGTAAGCAATGGGAAATTATTTCACAGAATCTACTGATACATCGATATCATGCGATAGCTTCTTCAAATATATTCATATTTTTCCAGATTTTGCACATATACAACGGAATGTGGTGAAGCGGCGGGAAGTTTATGGAAGTTGATACAGAACAAGCATCATCCTTACTTTAAGTAAGACTAAGTCCTATCAAGAGTTGGATTTTCACAGAGAATAAAAACTCATTAAATAGGACATATTATAAAACCAGTTCAATTTGAGTTCTTTTCCATTTAAATTCATAAGGCTCACCATTAGAAAGCAGGAGTTTTATTCAATGGTTATTTTCATTTCATCGGATTTGAAAACTTAGCCTTTCTAGTAGCACTTGATAGTAGCATATAGTAGTAAATTTCAATTTCAAGTAAATGAAAATTGTTAAACAATTCATGTATATTCAATGAAGAACCAAGAAAAATACAACACATTCAATGGTGAAAATAATATACATTATTATTGGGGGTTAATAACTCGATCCTGGATTAGTTAAAATGATTGAAAGACAATTATGAAACGAATGATATGCTTCCGAGTATAATGAAGTTTATATCCTATATAAATAGGATTCTTACTTTTTTGAAACACTTATTTCCATATACATGCACTGTCCAAACAAAAAACAAAAGGGACCCATTTAAAAATATCTGAGGATCTACACAATGGGTTTTTTTCCTTCAAACTAAAAGGCAGTAATTTTCATGAAAAACCTTTGGAACATCACATTCAAACATATAATTTCAATATTACATTTTTGAAAAAATGTTTGATCACCTAAAACTGAACAATTAAAATGGGGATTTGCATTGCAAGGGATTTGTCTTGAGTGCACGATATGGCAACGTCGAATTCAGCTTTCTCGGAAAGAAAAGGACGTCAAATGTTGTTACTTTGCTTAGGAAAACAGAGATTGCTATACTTCGATCTGGTAAGAGTAGAAAACAACGACCAAGGAATAGAAAAAGAAGAGCACAGACTGTCATACTGTCATATTACTGACAAATCGCAAACGGAAATGTGGGCTCATCCTAATAGACTATGCGCCCAATCTCAGTGGTGATTGTTTTGTTATATTGACAAGGAATACGTGTGTACCACAGAATAGGAATAAATATTTCGTAATACTGCTCTGTACGTGGAATATCAATTTGTACTGTATATAATCTGATTCTGCATAGTGTTTTTTCAAATTCTATCTTCAACGTGTACAGCACACCAATCGTTCATTATGTTTCAATCGAAAATAATTAAACGCTTATGATTTTTGAGATTTATTGACATGGGCAAATCTTTTGGATGGCTATAACTTCTGAACCGTTCGACTAATTCGCTTCAAATTTGGCAAGTAGGTACCGTCATCCCACTCCATCGAACTGTTCATATGAACCATATCGAAATAGTACGGACCAGCAACAGGAAATTTTGATTTTTACCTCCAGGTCTAATGGAACACACTGTATAATGTATATCAATTCGTCGTTAATAGCGTCTGATAATCCATAAATTTTTCTTCGGAGTACTGTTCTCACTTGAACGTTAATGTTTTTTATTCCTTCATGAAATGAGGCAGTTTCTCCGAGGGAAACGGAGTAAGTCTCAAACCGACCTTACATCACACTTTCGAGTGGGTTGCCTGTTTTTTAAGGCTCCGTTTTATGACCCCTATTATTTCTCACTTATTTTATTGCGAGGTTTCGTGAGGAGATGTGTGGGGTCTCTCGTGTCGAATGTTAGTCGCGCTTTCGGCCGTGTGTGGCAGCAGAGGCGGATTCTTGAACATTTTATTTTAGTGGGATTAAATCTGCTCATCCGATGTTCTTTTTTTTTCTATCATGAAAAGGGTCATTACTTTCTTCTACGTGGTCCACAAATATCTTTGAACCTTCTTTCAACTATCAGCGGCAAAGAAAGTTACTTAAGAGGAATGCTCTGGCTTCCAGAAGTCTGCCTGTTGAACTGATCATTAAGGAACAACGTTAATGTTCTAGTGATAGAACTGACTATTGAAAAAAAAAAAGAGTTTCAACAAGGAAATATCTGGTGATGAATACTGTTCGCTCAAAGTGCTTCTGCCGATGAAAGCAAAGTTGTACAAGGCTTATTCATTACAGCTTTTTCAAGACCAATCATATGAGTGTTGGTAAATTTATTCCTCAATCCATAATGAATAAGGCTTACGGTACAAGTAGTATTAGTTTTATGTGGATGTATTCATTTTATTCACAATATATTGTGTAAATTCAGTCCTTTCCAATAAGAATTATAAAGTTATGAGTATATGTCTATTATTCCGAAAAGTATGTTTTACAATACTATCTGTTTTCCAACTGTTTGAGCAGTAGATCTAAGGGGATCTTTGATTAATAATCAAGTTGGGTAAATAAAAAAGTTGAAAGTTTATTAGTTTTGCGAATAACGTGCAACATATCATATGCATCTTTCTGAACACTCCTAGCTTCTATGCCTTCATTACACTCCGAATAATTTGAAATTAATCTTGCCATTTAGAGTTGAAATAAGTTGATACTAAAATACTTCTAGCAGTAATCGTAGCATTGCTACTCTGAATAAGAATAGATGATACATAACTCTTTCATAAAAATTAAATATGTATACACAGAATCACTTCTGTTAACTGAACAAATTGTGAAATCGAATTTTATTCAATCAAATATACAAGCAAACAGTTGAAAAATTAGCTCCTATCCCTCTACCTAAGGTTCTTGAACTGGCCACCGTGGCGCTGCAATCTCAAATTCAGAAGACAATATTATTCAAATATATCGCCACTATTGATTTGGATAAGGTGTTGTGAACTTTAAAGAAGCAGTGAGTTATTGTTTTTATGATGGAGAAAGTACCGTTGAGATGCATCTCACTTTTTTTGTAGTTACATCTGAATGGATTTGTCCAAAAAGGAAAAACCATAGCTTGAATTGATTGATAGCCTTCACTGTTTTTTTCTGAAACATAATTTCATTCCAAAAAATCTCGGAGTAAAATTAGATTCTTCTTTAAATTTCAAGATCTATTTGGAAAATTCACGCATGAACTTGCAATCTAGAAATCATATTCTCCAAAAACTAGCTGGTTCTTCATTCGGTGCTAACCCTACTATTCGTACCGCAGCTTTGGATTTGGTTTTTTTTGCTGTTGAATATTGTTGTCCGGTTTGGTTCAACAGCGCTCATGTTAGTAAAATTGATGCATAGTTTAATGTTGCCATATGATAATCATAAGTGGGACCATAACATTCTACACCTTCACAGTGGTTACCAGTTCTCTCAAATATTGTACCGCCCCTTATTCGTAGACAGGTTGCAGTGATAGTCTTGGGATAAATAAAATTCCTTTACCGAATTAATTCCCAATCATCTCTTATATTCCGGATTATAAATTGCTAGATTAAAATTTCGTAAACCTTCATGGATTAACGATTTTCTTTATTCCAGTAAAAGTGACAAAGAAATTCGGCGTTCAGAATGGAATTCGTGTAAAGTTTTCAACAAAGGTTTGATCAGTGATCCTTCAAAAAACGTTCATGGTTTTAATCTTCCTAGGAAAATTTAGTGCATTTTAAATCGACTTAGAACCGGTCATGGTCGCTGTAATAGTTTCCTCTCCAAGTGGAATTCGGTCGAAAGTCCACGATGCGAATGCGGAGAAGAAGAGAAAACAATAGAACATTTAGTTAATAGTTGTCCAATCTATAAATTTGACGATGGTTTCGAGACGATTCCTTCGGTGTCTGATTCTTTTTTGAGATGGACGTGAACTTCAGATTAATTTAATGAATAATAAGACATTCCTTAGTTCATATTGGATTTCTCGTCTTCTTTTCTTGTTTTCAGGTGTGATTTCGAGATATCAACCTGCATCGAAAGGACAGAAACATTTTGGTTCGTTGATGAAAAAGAAGCCCTTCAAGAACAAACAACAATTTCACTACACTTATACGGGGAGACAGAATTTTTCCTGAGGTTTTTATCTGAGCTCATACGTTAAAAATGTATGGTAACCATGTGGTGTTTTAGTTAACATTTCCTCTGCTGATAATGTGATAACACATACTGTATGATATAAAATAATTGTACTGCTCATTCTCAAAAGAATATAGTGCGCGTCAAAATTATGGAACAAATTCATTTTCGCAGAAGAAAAATATTTGGCCTCAAAATCCTGAAACAGGTCAATTTTGTTTCACTTTTACCAAATTTATATGCATTTTTGAAGGAATTTGTTGCACCCTGTGCCATCCCCATCAACCCTCTAAATTTTTTGAATAGGGAAAGTGGGTCATGTGGTACTTTGTTGACAAGGTCTTTGTATCTTCTTCACAGGCGTGCAGAAATTTTAAAGAAAAACATTATTTTTTTTTGAAGAATTAGTTAGTTCGAAGAGGTTTTCAGTGTGTGCACTTTGTCATGGCTCATTTAATTTGAGACTTAATCTTGTAATGCCGTAATAAAATTTTCAATATCACTAAATTTTTTTCTCCATTGAGGGTTTCGTAAGGGTTGAAAGTTGTGCATGAACAAAACTTTAAGGGTCGACTTTAATTCGGTGACGAATTTCATCAGGTACCATCGTCTCAAAGTAAATGAGCCATGACAAAGTGCACATACTGAAAACCTCTTTGAACTAACTAATTTATCAAAACAAAATTTTTTCTTGAAAATTTCTGCACGCCTGTGAAGAAGATACAAAGACCTTGCCAAAAAAGTACCACATGACCCACTTTCTCTATTCAAAAAAAAATTAGAGGGTTGATGGGGATGGCACAGGGTGCAACAAAAATCCTTCAAAAAGCCACAAAAATTTGGTAAAAGTGAAACAAAAATTGATCTGTTTCAGGATTTTGTTGCCAAATATTTTTCTTCTGAAAAACTGAATTTGTTCCATAATATTGACGCGCACTGTATATACTGGTATGTCTAACAAATCAACTGAAAAACAAACTCCGTATTTCCCAACTAATTCCTGCAACCCTAAAAAGGCTGAATTTTACAGCCCAATTCAACTTGGATCCGATTCTGCCTAGCGTCTTCATTTTACAACGCGACCATTACATTGTAAGTGGCCATATCTCTCGCAGTGTATCGCTATAAAATAACGGGGGGATTTTAAAATAATAAAATCGGCTGTAAACAATTCATCAAACGGGATTTTGTAGACGAATTTGCCCGACGTAGACTGAACAATAAAAATATAGTGGTGGATTTTCATTTAAGGGCCGCGTAAAAATTAATACTTGCGTGTTGGGAATACTTCACGTTTATCGTGACGTTGCCGGATTTAGTTTGTAGTTTTTGAGGGGCCCGTAAGATTTGTTACATGGCTTTATAGGGGCAAAAAGACAGAATGGGGGTTTTTACTGAATTTGGGTTATTACTGCAAATGCAAATTTGAACATAATTATTATGGGTTTGATTCATCATTTTCCCAAATTACCTTCAGAAAATATTCATAATCAGATTTCAAAATTGGGGTTTGGGATTTGCCAGGCATGCACGACGGTGTTTAGTAGAATAGCTTTTTCTGCTATAGAATAATGAAATATTCATTTCTATTCTGTGGTACACACGTGTTTTTTGTCAATACAACCAAACAATTTCCGTTTGCGATTTGTCAGTAATATGACAGTATGACAGTCTCTTCTTTTTCTATTCCTTGGTCGTTGTCTTCTACTCTTAACAGATCGAAGTATAGATTTCTCTGTTTTCCTAAGCAATGTAACACATTCGACATCCTTTCCTTTACGAGAAAGCTGAATTCGACGTTGCCATATTGTGCACTCATGACCAATCCCTCTAAATGCAAATCACCATTTTTATTTCTCAGTTTTAGGGGATCAAAAATTTTTTTAAAAACATAATATTGAAATTATATGTTTGAAATGTGATGTTCTGAAGGTTTTTAATGAAAATTACTGCATTTTCGTTTGAAGGAAAAACCCCCATTGCGGCAGAGCGCGAAGTGGAAATAACCTTTTTTGGTTTATTATTTGATAATATCGAATAATGAACCTAAGTGACCGACAAAAACAAGTATGTAGATTTGAATGAACTAATGAAAAAAATCCGTCCGTCCGCCGTCTGTTGTCCGAGGCCTTCCTGTGAAAGTACTTAACCGGAATCCGTGAAAAGATCGGTGTACACTAAGAGCTCAAAACTGGGGGTAGGAAGGAAAAAAATTATTTCTCGAAAACTCGAATTTTCATGAAACTATCAACGTTGATTTCTGTTGCATAACTCAACCTAAAAATTTTCACCCGGATGATTTCCTACCAGTAGTATATTATAAAGAAAAACGCTGCAAAATGTGTTGTGAGGAACCAATGCGTTATGAATAATATACAGTGCGCGTCAAAATCAAGGAAAAATTCATTTTCTCAGAAGAAAGTATTTTGCAACAAAATCCTGAAACAGGTCTATTTTTGGTTCACTTTTACCAAATTTATATGCATTTTGAAGGATTTTTGTTGCACCCTGTGCCATCCCCATCAACCCTCTAAATTTTTTGAATTGGGAAAGTGTGTCATGTGGTACTTTTTTGGCAAGTTCTTCGTTTCTTCTTTCCAGGCGTGCAGAAACTTTCAAAAAAAAAATTTGGTTTTCGAAAATTAGTTACTTCAAAGAGGTTTTCAGTATGTACACTTCATCAGGGCTCATATACTTTGAGACGATGGTACCTAATGAAATTTATCACTGAATGAAAATCGACCTTTACAGTTTTGTTCATGCACAACTTTCAACCCCCTCACGTGAAAACATTTTTTTTTCTCCATTGAAGGGTTCGTACGGGTTGGAAGTTGTGCATGAAGAGAACTGTTATGGTCGACTTTCATTCGGTGACAAATTTCATTAGGTACCATCGTCTCAAAGTAAATGAGCCCTGACCAAGTGCAAACACTGAAAACCTCTTTGAACTAACAAATTTTTCAAAAACAAAATTTTTTTCTTGAAAATTTCTACAAGCCTGTAAAGAAGATACAAAGATCTTGCCAAAAAGTACCACATGACCCACTTTCCCTATTCAAAAAATTTAGAAGGTTGATGGGGATGGCACAGGGTGCAACCAAAATCCTTCAAAAACGCATAAAAATTTGGTAAAAGTGAAACAAAAATTGACCTGTTTCAGGATTTTGTTGCCAACTATTTTTCTTCTGAGAAAATGAATTTGTTCCATAATTTTGACGCGCAATGTATAAGTTTTATTTAAGATATCAATAGGTATTGGGTTATTCGAATGAGAATGTAATAATCCCTTGTGTGAAATTTGCATTTTTTTCGATATGACTTAATAAAGATTCTCAGAAATATACTCCAAAACCATACGACCGATTTGGCCCATGAACGAACTCAACCGCGGCTTCCTTCGTTCGACAGTTATCATATCGACGCCGGTCAGTTGGACGGATAGAATCGATACTGACACTGAATTCGTCATCAATGAGTCCAATCTAGTCATTAGAGCCCAATTCCGGGAATAAACTCGGGAATTACACATATTTGGACAAAACGATAGCACGCTTTTGCCATGCACAGAGAAAAAGGTTCTCTTAGATCAATTTGTAACCGCATTCGTTCAAGAATTCGATCAAATCTGCATTTTTGGAAATATTGGAAAAATAAAATTTTGAATGGGTATATCTACGGAATCATTGGGCGGATTTTACCCATTCACGAATTCGACCTTCGTAATTAAGCGCCAAACCTACTCTACATATATCGAGTTTCTAAGTCGTTTCCTCCGGAAGTTATTGTGTTTACGGTCAGCCTAACGGCCGACTGCGTGAACACAATAACTTCCGAAAGAAATAACTTAGAAACTCGATATTTGTAGAGAATGTTTGGACCTTAATTACGAAGGCCGACTTCGTGAATGGGTAAAATCCAGTCAATGATTCCGTAGATATACCCAATAAAAATTTTATTTTTCCAATATTTCCAAAAATACAGATCAGATCGAATAGAAATCCAGTACTTCATCGAAAAATTACAGTTCGAAATTTCATACAGAATTTAATGAGGATGATATGATAAGAAAATCATAGAAATTCTTTTTTTCAAATTGTTCTAATGACACGATTATCACGAAATTTCGCATAAAGTTGTCTTTCAGCATCTCAAAACTAGCTGTGAAGTTTTATCAGGACTGAATCAGTATTTCTCGAGTTATACCGAAAAAATTAACGATATCGAGAAGAAAACCTCGAAATTTGACATATTTTTTCCCGATAACTCCAACACTTATGCTCGTATCGAACTGAAATTTGGTACACTGCTGTGAAATATGAAGCTCAAAGTGTGAGTGGAATTGTTTTTTGAATATGACGAATAGTTTCCGGAAAAAAAATTTTTTGGAAAAAAATTCCGAACAAATTTTTTTTTGAAATTTACTGACAATTTGATCCTGACGAAATTTGGCTCAAAGTTGCGCGTCATTATACTCTACCTAACTGCCAAGTTTGAATCCAATCGCTCAAGTAGTTTCTGAAATAAAAAATAAATAACTTCAAAACTTCAAGTGCCTATAACTCCGAAACTATTCGACCGATTTGGCCCATTAACGAACTTAACCGCGGCATTCTGATGCGCAACCTACCCTGAACGTTCAAATCTGCTAGCTTGCTTCTGTGGACAGTTATCGTGTCTACGGCCGGACAGAATCGATTTTGACACCGGATTCGTCATCAGTGAGTCCAACCTAGTCGATTGAGACCATTTTCGGCTCAATCATTCCAAGACATTTGGACAAAACGATAGCACGCTGTTCCCCTAGAACATGCGCGCAAAAATGTACGATATCTTAAGAAACCTTTCATAATCATTTTTGAAGCTATCAATCATACATGAGGTGCACTTAGAGGATCACCTTCTTACAAGAAAGTTTTTTGGGAACAGGGTTACGAAGATCAAAGAGCAGAAGTCTTTTTAAACAATTTTCTTGGTTACTATGTTTACTCTCGACCTCCAATCTAAAATAACATTGTGTAGTCTGGAGTTCACTAATGTAGGTATACATGTGACAATGTTTGTGCATAACACACATGCATGTAGGAATGTACTGACATGTTTCAATTCAAACTTTATTCTGGAATAAACTTATTCTTAAAACCAACCTTTTCTTCTTGACTTTCGAAACTCTGTTCCCGAAAAACTCCCTTGATGTTGATAAGTAGTTCTCCATTCATTCAAATTCATAATGCACCATCAGAAACACAAACGCACTTGTTCACTATTGACTATAGCGGTCATGGCGTTGTTTCCTATCTGAATATCCATAAGTTCTGAGATTCTACATTCCATACGCGACTTCAGCGCTAATACCGCTTATTGGTCGAGGAGGTCACGTGTACATGCCTTCGACATCAGAACACATTAAATAAGAGATGATATTCTTGATCCAAGAGAACTATGATTAGCTGACATTGTTTTCTGAAGTAAAGAGAAAGTTTTGGTTCAACTAAATTCGATTTCAAATTATTATTTTTGGGGAAAGATTATTCAATTCAAGAATATGTTTATATTTGATTCGAGAGATCCTTTTTTCTCTGTGTAGAACATGCGCGCAAAAATAATCTTGCCATCAGTCCTATTTAAAAAAAAACCAATTTCAATCTTCATCAAATCGTTTGGAATTCAATATTCCAAATTCCAACTTCTCCATGAAGTCCGGAATGAGGATAATCAACAGGGTATTGTTTGAGAGTCATTTGCGCCATCTGGCGTTCGCTAACGCAATCCCGGATTTTGGTATTCAAGTTGCACGGTCCGCAGTCCGTAGAAGAAAATTCAAAGGGGTGATAAATTTTCTTTTCCGCGAGTCACGAAGCAGGCCCTGGAACGAACGACAGGATATCGGGAGAAGTTGCTGGGAAATTGGCGTCGAAGGCAGTTTTCCCCGTATGAAAATCTGAGGAGGACGGGAAATTGGGAAGTGGAAAAATCGCCATAGAGGAAAATGGATAAATGTTTGAAGTCAGGATGAAGGTTCTAAACTCGCATGTTTTAAGGTACAGAAAAAAATCATTATTGTACAGGGTGAGTCTTTGAGTTGTACATTAATTTTAACCGTAGATTCCTCTCAACAAATAAAACACTTTTTCGTTCGCCATTTTACCAGATTCGGCTCAGTTAAAAAGCTATAGGCATTTAAATATTTCTAAATGTGCTAATACGCTCCTGTGCTTTGTTTGCCAGTTTACCACAGATATCTCTTACGGTGTTTTTTTTGGAAAGTAATCAATCCAAGGTTTGAAATTCAAAGAAACAAGATTGAAAAAACTCATTTACTCACTTAATTCTTATGATTTGGTGCTTTTTGCGATATTATCGCAAGTAAAACATTTCACTACACTGGACTTGAAAAATTGATCGTCAACTCGGTGTTCATGCAATATCCAATTTCATTCCACTATAAGATTATACACAATTCCATCCTCGCCAATTCTCATATTGAAAACTCTATACTTATACTGTTTTCACGAAATTTATAAATTGATTATATGAAATCAATAAACTAACCTTAAAATATTTTCTAGAATGTTATCATAGACTAATAATAATATTTTATTCTATGTCTATGAATGTTATGGTTAGCTCTGTGGTATGATCACGAAATAGCATATATCTTATATTAGTTCTATGAGAAATAGATGAATATTTATGTGTATTCTATGGTCCGGATAAACGTGAACCAAGCTTAATTTACGTCCCCTATTAGATCAGATAAATATAAGGTAATTTTTCGAATTTTTATCCGATTTTATAATATTCAACGTTGAATGTATCTGCAAAACGGTGCGTTCAGAAGGAGAAATTATAAAGAACAGTCAAATAATTTGAAATGATTGAAGGTTTTTATAATGACACCAGATATACTTTATCTGCATTTTCCATGCTAATTACGTATAGTTTTATGAATCAGCGAGTCCATAACTCGGAAACTGTTTGAAGTAGGATGAAAGTGATTACTGAAGAATATGTGATATAGTTATAGAAAATTTCACAACAAAATTCATCTCATTCTGAGTTATCATATCAAAGCTATAAAAGAAAAACTGATTTAACCGATTTTTTTCGGAAATTTGAACAGCCTATATATTTTTGCTGGGGCCAAATCTGAAAAAATGATAAATGAAAAAATTGTTTCATTTGATGAGGGGAACCTATGGTTACAATTAATGTGCAACTTAAAGACTCACCCTGTAGGATTTACTTAATTTTAGGGAACAGGAACGTATCATTTCGTCCGAATGTAAGTAAATTTCAAATTTTGAACCGAAGAAAAACCTATGCAAACTTTCTTGAGAATCACTTCGTTGAGAAAATTTGAAACAATGTTCCTAGATTTTCGTTGTAAAAAATGATTATTATATTTACTTGAAAAAGAGGTAGAATTAAAAAACTTTCAAACCAAATGAATGTCAATTTGTCGAAAGCCCCCACTCAAAACGAAAAATCGAAAGAAATTAATTCTTAGAATTTACTCATTTGTCTGATGAAAGAATTATATTTGTACGCTGAAACGTCACAGTTCCCTTTCTTTATCGTTCTAATTGTTCCTGTATCTTTCATTAGGCAATCTGTTTTCCAAGGAACTGCCCTTGACAAATAGATTAATCCTGAAATCCGCAGGGGTATTTTTCATGAAAAAAATGTGTTACTAAATTTTTAATAGCTCTGTTTCAAATATTGCGAGTGAAAACCCAGAGAACACTTAAAATTTTGTCTATACAGGTCATGAACACTTTCGATTCAAAATATATGGTTCGATTTGGCCCATCCTGTACATAAAATACAGAGATTCTCCCAGCGCTACCAAAAAGTAGGGAGCAGAAAAAAACTTTTTTTCCTTACACTGTTGCAGAAGAAAAAAAATTCCAACGTCCTTCTACTAAAAGGAAAGACCGGACCTCGGGCTCTAAGATATAATTGGGGAGAATCCTCTTTCCTCTCATTATTTACTCCATTGCCCGAAGATGATGCCATAGAGTGTTCCAATCACTTCAGCTCTCTCTTTCGATGTCCGATGAAAAATTGAGATGCTTATTGTTTTCCTTTGAAGAAAATAACGAGTCCTTCTCGAAGGAAAGTTTCTGCAGATCAATAAAAAGCATAGACCCGATTCTGTGTAAACCTCGCATTCGTTGAAGACTATACCTGTGTTATGTTGATCTTCGATGTATACAAACCTCGACTTCAAGGTATAATACATAAAGTACGCGTCAAAATTATGGAACAAATTAATTTTCTCAGAAGAAAAATATTTGGCAACAAAATCCTGAAAAAGGTCAATTTTTGTTTCACTTTTACCAAATTTATATGCATTTTTGAAGGATTCTTGTAGCACCCTGTGCCATCCCAATCAACCCTCTGAATTTTCTGAATAGGGAAAGTAGGTCACGTGGTACTTTTTTGGCAACGTCTTTGTATCTTCTTTACAGGCGTGCAGAAATTTTAAAGAAAAACATTTTTTTTTCGAAAAATTAGTTAGTTCAAAGAGGTTTTCAGTATGTGCACTTTGTCATGGCTCATTTATTTTGAGACGATGGTACCTGATGAAATTTGTCACCGAATGAAAGTCGACCATTACAGTTTTGTTCATGCACAACATTCAAGTAGGGGTTGGAAGTTGTGCATGAAGAGAACTGTTATGGTCGACTTTCAGTCGGTGACAAATTTCATTAGGTACCATCGTCCCAAAGTAAATGAGCCCTGACAAAGTGCAAACACTGAAAACCTCTGAACTAACAAATTTAAAAAAAAAAAAAATTTTTTCTTAAACATTTCTACAAGCCTGTAAAGAAGATACAAAGACCTCGTCAAAGAAGTACCACATGACCTACTTTCTCTATTCAAAAAATTTAGAGGGTTGATGGGGATGGCACAGGGTGCAACAAAATCCTTCAAAAATGCATAGAAATTTGGTAAAAGTAAAACAAAAATTGACCTGTTTCAGGATTTTGTTGCCAAATATTTTTCTTCTGAGAAAATGAATTTGTTCCATAATTTTGACGCGCACTGAATTAGTTTCATTTAAGATATCATTGGTATTGGGTTATTCGAATGGGAAAATAATAATCCCTTGTGTGAAATTTGCATTTTTTTCGATACGACTTAATTAAGGCTCTCAGAAATATACTCCAAAACCATACGACCGATTTGGCCCATGAACGAACTCAACCGCGGCTTACTTCGTTCAACAGTTATCATATCGACGCCGGTCGGTCGGACGGATAAATCGATTCTGACACTGAATTCGTCATCAGTGAGTCCAATCTAGTCATTTGAGCCCAATTCCGGGAATAAAATTCGGGAATTTCAGATATTTGGACAAAACGATAGCACGCTTTTGCCCTACACAGAGAAAAAGGTTCTCTTAGATCAATTTGTAACCGCATTCGTTCAAGAATTCGATCAAATCTGCATTTTTGGAAATATTGGAAAAATAAAATTTTGAATGGGTATATTTACGGAATCATTGGGCGGATTTTACCCATTCACGAATTCGACCTTCGTAATTAAGCCCCAAACCTACTCTACATATATCGAGTTTCTAAGTCGTTTCTTCCGGAAGTTATTGTGTTTACGGTCAGCCTAACGGCCGACTGCGTGAACACAATAACTTCCGAAAGAAATAACTTAGAAACTCGATATTTGTAGAGAAGGTTTGGACCTTAATTACGAAGGCCGAATTCGTGAATGGGTAAAATCCAGTCAATGATTCCGTAGATATACCGAATCAAAAGTTTAACCCCCTCACGTGAAGAATTAGAATGTGTGTAACAACGCGCTTCAGTTATGATCTTAAGTATGTTATCAGTACGTTGAAACTTTTCGATAAAATGTTTCAATTCAAAGAAAGATTTCTCACAGCGCAATGTCATCAATGTTATGAATGTGTCAAGCGCTCTTAATATTGCATCCAGCACGATGGTGGTCATTTTGAACATTTAATTTAACTTGTAATTTACAATGATTCTCCGGGTGGTACTTCAACGCCGAAATAAATTTCCAATGTCAATCCATTTTTTTCTCCACTAAAGGGTTCGTAAGGGTTGAAAGTTGTGCATGAACAAAATTGTAATGGTCGACTTTCATTCGATGACAAATTTCATCAGGTACCATCATTTCAAAGTAAAAGAGTCATGACAAAGTGCACATACTGAAAACCTCTTTGAATTAACTAATTTTGCAAAAAAAAAATTTTTTTTCTCGAAAATTTCTGCACGCCTGTTAAGAAAATACGAAGACCTTGCCAAAAAAGTACCACATGACCCACTTTCCCAATTCAAAAAATTTAGAGGGTTGATGGGGATGGCGCAGGGTGCAACAATCATAAAAATTTTGTAAAAGTGAAACAAAAATTGACCTGTTTCAGGATTTTGTTGCCGAATATTCTTCTTCTGAGAAAATGAATTTGTTCCATAATTTTGACGTGCACTGTATAAGCCGTTTTTCACTACAGAGGTCATTGACGAATACACAGAATTCTTTCCAATTAAACTGCGCCAATGCCAAACTGGAGCGTTGGTGGTTATTTTCGTTTATTTTTCATTAAATATCAACGATTCTTGAAAGAAATTGCCGCTTACAGTTGAGTGAAGATTCAAAGACGATTTTGGTGTCCAAGGAAAAAACAAGTGATCGTTTTTATGTTGGAAAAAATTGACCTGAAAACGCATCAATTCAGAAAATTTGGTGGCCATATCTTCTGAACTATAATATACCACCTAGATTTTCAGATTTCTTGTTCATAAACACACACATCTCATCGATAACTTCGCGACGAGAAAATTAGCTTGTTTACTATCCTTTCAGTATTGGCAACACCGCCCATATCAACGGCCAACCTAGTTTATGTTTCGTTTGGATTCGACTGCCAGGAACGTGATAAATCCACAGTTTCCTGCATTCTTCTTCGCTTCAAAACATCACTTGTTCATTTTGCACTGTACTATCTATGAATTTATATTGATCTGAGAGTAATTATTAACTATAGGAATTGGTTCATGGAGAAAATGAGCTCCAGACTACTGGAACCCCCATTTTCTCCATGAACCAATTCCCATCTTTGTCAGATGTTGAACGTTATCGTCTGGGCGAACCACATGAACCGAGTGTTTTCAAAGTCGTGACGGACGTTTGAAACTGCAAAATCGCAGTTGAAGCGACCTGATACGACAAAAGGATGAACGTCATACACATCGATCAAAGAACTCTACACTCGAAGGTAGGAGTCGCAAGATGCTTCTGGAAGATGGCGCACTGTACGGTGTTATACTGCAGCGATCCATCTGAAAGGTGACAAGTATCGATGCTCCTTCTGCGGTTTTATCCAAGGTTAGTTGGCTTGGCGATCAGTAATAACTGTGAAAAAGCTGTAGTTATTCTCCTTGGATCCGCCTATTCGGTGTAGATGTTTTAGTTTTATTGCTTTGATCAGGTTGTGATATTTATTGATTAATCGACCGATATTCGTCCTTGTGATTATGTTATTATTAATTATATTCGCACTAATGGTCAGAATTAACGTAAAGACTAGAACGACACCCTTATGGACTTCGAGAGGTCACTTTTAGGTCGGTCTCAGCCCCTTTATGAGGTGCAAAAAACACTAGAAGCGACGAACGTTCGGAGGTGTTTTTTTTGTAAGATTTGGATCGCAGCACACTTCGAGATGATACAAGCTTGAACAAAATCGAGGGTCCCAAAATAACATTTCGGTGGGTTTTTATTCAGTATCCACGAGTAGAACCATTAGCGATTCAGACTTACTCTTGGCAACAACGCTCATATCGACAGCCAACCTCTTTTAAGTTTCATTTGGATTCGTGCGCCAGAAACGTAATCAAACCAGTTTCCTGCACTTATCTTCGCTTCAAAACAATACTTTTTTATTTGGCACTATCTTATCTATGGATTTTTATTGACCTGAGTGTCATAATTAATTATGTTCGGACTGAAGTTCATAACTATCGTTGAAACTGGGACGACCCCCTTGTGGATTTCGTGACGTCACTTTTAGGTCGGTCTCGACCCTTTTATGGGGTGCAAAAAACGGTAGTAACGACTGACGTTCGGGGGTGTTTTTTTGTAGGATCTGGATCTTAGCACATTCCGGGATGATACGACAAGCTGCGACAAAATCGAGGGTCGTAAAATAAAGTATCGCTGGATTTTTATTGAGTATCCACGCGAAGGACCATTAGGGATGCCTGCTTAGACAGGGTGAATTCTGTGTTTTTAGATTTTAATTCAATTTCGATACAGTGCAAAGAAGACCCAGTAGTACGTCACTGATTCAGAGAATATACAATTCAGAAAATTTGAGGATTCAAAAAATTGCTTGGAAATATTTAATTTTATCAGGGAGAGAGAGATTGAAATGATAACCGTGGCGACGTTTCGCAGAAGTTGCCGTCTGCTTCCTCAGGCCTACAATTTATTCGAAAGCATAAGAATACAAAGTCACGCAGAATATCAACCAATTTTCACCAAAGAAGTTCAATAAGACCACGCTACAATCGGTGTGACAATACTACAAATCACAATCATCCACGAAAAAATCATGTATCTTGCCACCTGAGCACCAGCAAATCAAGCTCATTTAAGGATAGCGAAAAAAATAACATACAATGAAATAAGATCAACTGAACAGAACACAGAATCAACAACTTGACAAACCATAAAATCACAATATCATTCTTTTAAAATCTAAATCTACAAATTAAAATCAATTATTACAATTATAATTATCATAACCATTTTATCCTATATTTACAAAATGTAATATTTATAAGTGTCTTCTATACAGGGTCTTTCACGAGGAACCTCACCCATATTTATACGGGAAACTACTGAACGTATTTTCATGAAATTCAGCACTTATGAGTATTTCACGATGCTGATGAAATCTAAAATATTTTCAAGGCATGAGCACCTCCGGTTTTTCCGGAAATGACGTCAACTTCCGTTTTTCAAATTAGAACACCATTTTTTATTGCAGAAATAGATTCCTTAGAAAATTTCAATTTATTTTGATGTAACATTTTTCAGTTTTGGTTGGAAAATTCTCTCTGAGCGGGAAAATTCGAAAAAAAAATCGAAAATAGAGCTCCGCTGAAACAAAAATAACTTCGAGGTTTTTGGATGGAAAATTTTCGTTTTTGGGATTTTTCAAGATGTAAGATTGATGTATCCACTTTAAAAATCGAAATCGCGATTCATGATACAGGGGGTGGTAAAATCGCTTTCAAAGTTAGGGATGACAAAATCGTGAAAAATCAATTTTTTCAAATTAGAACCCCATTTTTTTATGGCAGATATTGAATCAACGTTAAAAAATAATGTGAGTATATGCATCACACCCTTGCCCTAAAGTGGATATTTTCTGAGTTATTCACAAAAAACTGTTTTTCGTCTTGAATTTTCAGCTATTTCTTTTCCCTTCACGCCAAAAAGATGACACTTTCAGGAACTGTTACTTAAACCATGTTTTAGATTTTACTACCCTAATATGCAAGAGAAAAAAGTTACAGGTTGTTCCTAAATAGATGGCGAATGTGGATTCGAATTTGTATCGGAAACCTCTTTATTTCAACTAATCGGCCATCGGTTTTCTCTCCAGTGATAAATGAATAATTCCTTATGAACCATATGCAAAAACTTACCATGTTTTACATTATTTTTTTTTAATGATAGATATCATTAATTACATCTGCCAAATTCCTCTTTATTCAGTAGCATTTTGTGTTTACTATTAATTTGGTGATAATTCGTATTAAGTTATAAAATCGATCACTATGCCTAATTTTACCAATGAAGATTATTTAAATCTCATTCTACTTCATGGAGAATGTAATAAAGTTGTAGATAGAACGATTCGACTGTTCATTGAGAGGTTTCCTGACCGACCCAGACCAACGAGAGACACCATTAACAGAACCATGACAAACTTGAGAAATGTCGGATCTTTCGTTAAGAAAACTACACACAGAGAAAAAAGTGTAGTAGAAGATGAGAACAACGAAATTACAGTTCTTGCATATTTTCGTGTGAATCCTCAAAATTCTCTCAAAGATGCCGAGATTGATCTGGGATTATCTCAATCGAGTGTTTGGAGAATATTAAAAAAACATAAAATGCACCCATATAAATTCAATAGGGTACAGCATTTGAAGGAAACTGATTTCGTCAGGAGAACAGAGTTTTGCGAAGCTATGATGATTCGATTTCAAGAGAATGAAAACTTTTTGGACTGTATAATTTGGACAGATGAATCTAAATTCACAAAGAATGGTTCCTTCAATAGGCATAACAGTCATTATTGGGATGAAGAGAACAACCACCACTTCAGACAATGGAACTTTCAAGAGACCTGGAGTTTCAATGTTTTTTGCGCCATCAAAAATAATGCAATTCTCGATGTTCACATTTATGATGGGACTTTAACTGGTAAGATAGAACACTACACATGTTTGCATTATTTAAAGAATGTTCTCCCTTAGGAGATAGATATTCTGACATATTGACTCCAATAATTGAGCCGCTAGTACAGAACCATAATGACTTATGGTATCAACAAGATGGCGCACCTCCACACAATTCACTCAATGTGTCAAATATCCTCTACAGGCTATTTGAAGATCGATGGTTGGCGAACAATGGTCCACATCTTTGGCCACCACGTTCTCCCGATTTAACTCCTTTAGACTATTATGTTTGGGGTAGGATAAAAAATATTGTCTACTCAACTCCCCTGACTGATAAAGAGGACTGCATAGAACGAGTCAGAAATGCGTTCAGGTTTGTTTAGATTTTTAGATTCATAGTTTTGAAACTCAATTTGGTTTTTAAACACTTTTGCAGATCTCTTTCTCCCGATGAAATAAGAAGAGCAACGCACGAAGCATTCCTGAGACGTATAAATAAATGTCTAGAAATTAACGGTCAAAACTTTGAGCATCTTCTCTAGTTATAACTGCGAGAGTTTGCCATGGTTCTCCTAATAGTAACTTGAAGTCGGTTTCAAGAAGGGGTGAAAAATCTACAGCATGGTTCAAATAACAGTTCCTGAAAATTTCATCTTTTTGGCGTGAAGGGAAAAGAAATAGCTGAAAATTCAAGACGAAAAACAGTTTTTTGTGAATAACTCAGAAAATATCCATTTAAGGGCAAGGGTGTGATGCATACACTCACATTATTTTTTAACGTAGATTCAATATCTGCCATAAAAAAATGGGGTTCTAATTCGGAAAAATTGATTTTTCACGATTTTGTCATCCCTAACTTTGAAAGCGATTTTTTCACCCCTTGTATCATGAATCGCGATTTCGATTTTTAAAGTTGATACATCGATCCTACATCTTGAAAAATCCCAAAAATGAAAATTTTCCATTCAAAAACCTCGAAGTTATTCTTGTTTCAGCGGAGCTCTATTTTCGATTTTTTTTTCGAATTTTCCCGCTCAGAGAGAATTTTCCAACCAAAACTGAAAAATGTTACATCAAAATAAATTGGAATTTTTTAAGGAATCTATTTCTGCAATAAAAAAATGGTGTTCTAATTTGAAAAACGGAAGTTGACCTCATTTCCGGAAAAACCGGAGGTGCTCATGCCTTGAAAATATTTTAGATTTCATCAGCATCGTGAAATACTTATAAGTGCTGAATTTCATGAAAATACGTTCAGTAGTTTCCCGTATAAATATGGGTGAGGTTCCTCGTGAAAGACCCTGTATATTTTTTATTTATTTAACATTTTTATATTTTACAATAATGGAACTATAATGTAGGTACAAATGTTCATTGTCTGTTCTATAGTTTATGGAATCGAACAAACTTATATATATATATCATTTCCAAAATATTCCTTTTCTTAAAATTCCCCTCTCTCCCACAAACATCAACCTTATCAAAATCAAAAATGTGGTTTTCATCAAAGAAATGAGAACAGAGAGCTGTCTTTCCTTGTTTTTAACATCTTTCAAACCATTTTTATGCTGTCTCATCCTACTACTCAAATACTGTCTAGTTTGTAATAATTGATTTTAATTTGTAGATGTAGATTTTTCGGAAAACAAATAAGAATGATATTGTAATTTTATGGTTTGTCTCATGAATTGTCAAGTTGTTGATTCTGTGTTCTGTTCAGTTGAACTTCTTTCATTGTATGTCATTCTTTTCGCCGTCCTCGAATAAGATTGATTTGCTGGTGCTCAATTGACAAGATACATGATTTTTGGATTTTTTCGTGGATGATTGTGATTTGTAGTATTGTTACACTGATTGTAGAGTGGTTTTATTGGACTTCTTTAGTAAAAAATGTGTTCATGTTCTGTGTGACTTTGTATTCTTATGTTTTCGAATTAATTGTAGGCCTGAGGAAGCAGAAGGCAACTTCGGCGAAACGTCGCCACGGTTGTTATTAAACCATAATATGTTTCATTTGGTCCTATTTCCTGAAAGAATTGTTCTGTTAAACTTAAACAGAAAATTTCGATTATTTCGTACTCCATAATGATCCAACATTTTTTCAGCTGAGTCATGACATAAACCGGATAGCTAAATCATTCCGTCTCAATAGGAGACGTCTGTTGATCCAACTTGCCAACCCAAAAGTTTTGGAAACTTTCTACCACTGGGAAACGAGCGAATTCGTGATGTTGAGGTTCGCGTTATTTATGAATATCTATAAATTGCGCCTTGGATCTTCAATCCAGGTAATTGGATCTAAAATCGATATTTGTGAACATCATGTCTGATTGGCTTAAAATGGGGGTTTTTCCTTTGAACGAATATGCAGTAATTTTCATGAAAAACCTTCACATTTCAAACATATAATTTCAATATTATATTTTTAAAAAAATGTTTGATCACCTAAAACTGAAAAATAAAAATGGGGATTTGCATCCAAAGGGATTTGTCTTGAGTGCACGATATGGCAACGTCTAATTCAGCTTTCTCGGAAAGAAAAGGACGTCAAATGTGTTACTTTGCTTATGAAAACAGAGATAGCTATACGTCGATCTGGTTAGAGTAGAAGACAACGACCAAGGAATAGAAAAAGAAGAGCGCAGACTGTCATATTACTGACAAATCGCAAACGGAAACGTTTAACGAATTGTTTGGTTATATTGACAAATAACACGTACCATAGAATAGGAATGAATATTTCATAATTTTATAGTAGAACAAGCTATGCTAATAAACACAATTGCCACTTCGTGCATGCCTGGCAAATCCCTTTAAATTTTGAAACCCCAATTTTGAAATCTGATTTTGAATACTTTCTGAAGGTAATTTGGGAAAATGATGAATCAAACCCATAATAATTATGTTCAAATTTGCATGGGCAGTAATAACCCAAATTCAGGAAAAGCCCCCCATTGTGTTGGAGGTCCTGATTTCACATCAATAATGTCAAGGAAACTTATGGAGGACATGTTCCGTATATCGACTTGGTTATTCC
The DNA here is from genome assembly GCA_958510865.1 of Myrrha octodecimguttata. NCBI lineage: Eukaryota > Metazoa > Arthropoda > Insecta > Coleoptera > Coccinellidae > Myrrha > Myrrha octodecimguttata. Next base: position 53,220,610 of record OY294061.1, on the reverse strand, counting down.
GATTGCTAGTTTCCTGATTCGTAAAAATGGAATGTTCAGATGGTTCCTGAAAGAAAGGTTAGTTCTAGAACTTGTTTATTCAAATTTAAGAAAGTTCTGATCCAGACTGACAAAAGACAACAATGGGCAATGACAACATACCCGCTACGGTCTATGGATATGTTCGGTTGATGAAACGAAGTCACCTAAGAAAATATGATTACTCTGGTGAAAAACTGCCGCTTTCTCATGACTGAGCCGAAAATAGTCTCAAACGACTGGGTTGGACTCACTGATGACGAATACGGTGTCAAAATCGATTCTGCCGACCTTCCGTGGACACGATAACTGTCAAACGGAGCCAGCTAGCGACTCCAAAACTTGCAGGGTAGTTCGCGCATCGGAATGCCGCGGTTGAGTTCGTTAATGGGCCGAATCGGCTCAATGGTTTCGGAATAATAGCCATTTAAAATTTTGAGGCTATTTCATTCATATTTCAGAATTCACTGGATCGATTGGATTGAAACTCAGCGGTTAGTTGAAGCATAACGACGCGCAGGTTTTGGCGGAATTTCGTTGGAATCGTATGATCACTCAATTAAAAAAAAAAAATTTCAAAATATATTTTGAAAAATGTTTTTTTCTGGAACTATTGTCACATTCAAGAAAAAAATTTCAGTTTTACCTTGAACTTCATATTTCATAGCAGTGTACCAAATTACAATTCGATACAGCTATCGTTTCTGAAGATATTCGGAAAAAATATGTAGAATTGGTTTTCTTCTCTATATCATTGTTTTTTTCGGTATAACTCAAAAAATACTGATTCAATCGTGATAAAACTTCGCATCTAGTTCGAAGACATGTAAGTACAATATTGTGCGAAATTTCGCGATGATCGTGTCATTAGTTGATAGTTGATAGTTGGTAAGGGGTTACGTTCCACTGCGACCTTAAGGTCTATTGTGTCCCCTTGTCAGAGCTGTTGTCGCAACCTACAGCTCGCCCTCCAGCTCAAGAGCTCTGATGAATTCTAATATCTGTGAGGGCTTCAAGGAGGCTAAGTTCTCATTCCTCCTATAATGCTCCTGTCCAAGGTATCTTTTGCGCAGGCTCACAATGGCGAGGCATTCTGTGATCAGGTGAACAGGGGTTTCCTCCTCCTCCCCACAAAATCTGCACTCGTCAGTTTCTGATAAGCCAATTCTCATCATGTGCTTCCTTAGGCGACAGTGTCCTGTGAGGAAACCAGTGAGGAGGCGTAACTTATTCTTACTGAGATCCAGATGATTTTTGGATCTAGCAATTTCAAAGTTCCGAAGGAACTTTTTAGAGTGTTCCATTCCTGGAGAATTCCTCCACAGTGCCCCTCTTTCATTCTCTTCTTTCTCCAAAAACTCTTTCTTGTCATTAGAACAATTGGAAAAACAAATTTAACTTTTTTTCCGAATATTCAATATTTTGTGATCTCATTATATTATCCTCATTAAATTCTGTATGAACCTTCAAACTGTCATTTTATGATGAAGTACTGGATGTCAATTCGATCTGCATTTTTGAAAATATTGGGAAAATAAGATTTTGAATGGGTATATCTGCGGAATCATTGGGTGGATTCACGAATTCGGCCTTCGTAATTGAGGTCCAAACCTCTACAAATATAGAGTATCTAAGTTGTTTCTTTAGGAAGTTATTGTGTTTACGGTCGGCCGTTAGGCTCAACGTACTCACTGAAGCCTGCAGAAAGACAACCCGTTGTCCCCTATAAACGTCGAAATTTCTACAAGTTTTAATATTTCGCGCGCCTATAGGCAACGTTTAAGCATGTAGACCTGGTCCAGCGACCTGACCTTGAGATATAAGCGAGGTTTGATAACATTCAAATGTGGCTGTGTTGCCTAGCTGTAATTTACTATCACGTGGTATTGTTTCCTCTCAAATGAATATTTAAGGAAGTCAAACAACTCACGCTCTGATGAAATTCATAAAGGTATTGCAGTCATAAAAAAAACATCGTGAAATGACAAGGCGAGTATATTCGTAGATAACAATGTTTTGTTTTTCACGATTATCCATCCAATGCAGGATATCGATGATATTGGAGTATCAGTGAACCGTTTGTTAAGTAATTTATATCGATGAGTTTCAGAAGAACTTAAAAACCAAACAAGATCGATTTCCTCCTCATAAATGCTCAAAGTCAACATGAATGAATATTATACTACTGACCTCCTAAATCAGCCAAGAAGATGTCCCTCAAAGCTGCAAATTCCTCCTCAGGTGACATATTTTTGCTGCCAAACGAATCATTTTCTGGCCACACTTCCCTGAAACAAATGATACGATATACTCCTGCCTTTTGGATTCTGAAATATGGGGAGAAATTTGGCGGGCTCGCTCTTAACTTGAATGAATGTATCATGAACAAAACTAAGGAGCATTACGAGATGAGTTAAAAACATTTAATCACATTTTACATTTGGGAAAGGAAGAAAGTGAAGTCAAGAGCTTCAGACCGCTTGTTCAAAACCGTTTGTGGGGGGAATAACAACGATACTGGCGAATGAAGATAAGCGCTACTCCCTCTGGTGACTATCCGAGTAACCCGAGGTACAGACATTATCATTGACAAGTTAAAAGAAATGTTTAGAAAATGAGAAAGTTTACGCACTTTCCTTGGCGTTTGTGTGATTTTACAAGTGATTTTACTGAGGAAAAGCAAACTCAAATGTCCCTTCCCCTAGATTTCTACAGCACGGTAAAAAATTCGGATTAGGTTGAAAGAAACTTCCTTTAAGAAGTCGGGCCTGAAAGTGTTGAAGAATCGATAAAAACCAACAAACAAGATTTATGAGAGTCTGTTACCTTCATTTTACCGATGATGATCATTTTTATAGAGGTAAGCACGAATTGGTCATGAAATATTAGATCACATTCATGAAGACAATTTTTTTCCAGGCCCCTAATCCAAGCAGAGAAAGTTACTTATGAGGAATGCTCTGCCTTCCAGAAATCTGCCTGTTGAACTGATCATTAAGGAACAACGTAAATGTTCTAGTGATAGAACTGACTATTGAAAAAAAAAGAGTCTCAACAAGGAAATATCTGGTGATGGATACTTTTCGCTCAAAGTGCTTCTGCCGATGAAAGCAAAGTTGTACAAGGCTTATTTATTACAGCTTTTTCAAGACCAATCATATGAGTGTTGGAAAATTTATGTGTCAATTCATACTGAATAAGGCTAACGGTAGAAGTAGTATTAGTTTCATGTGAATGTATTCATATTATTCACAATATATTAATTATTTAGTTTAGTTATGAGTATTTGTCTATTATTCCAAAAAGTATGTTTTACAATCCTATCTGTTTTTTAACTTTCAAGACAGCCTAAGAAATCCACCTAAGGCAATCTTGCTATTCAGATCTCAAAATAAATAATATTAAAATACTGTCCAACCTTGGAAATATCCCCATACTTTTAGAGTTGCTACACTCAATTAGATTGAAGGATGATACATACCTACTTTATAAGAATGGAATATGTACTTCCAGTAATACTCTCGTCAACTATAAAAGTCTAAAAAGTCTTTGAATAAATCGTGAAATCAAAAATTATCAAACCAAACATTAACAAACAGTACAAAATCGACTATCAAAACAAAAATCTATGTCTGCATGTTAAGTTCTAAAACTGGCCACCGTGGCGCTGCAATCTTGAATTCAGACGCCAATTGGTAAAATTATAACGAAATTTGACATATTTTTTCACATCGTCGGTATAGGCCACGCACAGTTTTGACAGTTCAGAGAGACTGAAGGACCAGCAATAACCTAAAATGCATTGTTAACTATGGGAGAAAGCGATTTGGCTTGTGATTTTGTATCAATTTGGACATTTTGGACTGAAATATTCACTATTGCATTATCTAGGAACTATATCCAAAGTACTTGATATCTTGTAACAGTAACAGCTTTACTAAACTTTTGGAATTTTTCGAATAAATACAATTCTTGTTGGTTGATACTGTTGTTGCATGTTGCTTGGTTTTGTAAGGCAAGAAATACTATTTAAAACCTAAGTTTTATGAAGTAAATTCAGGTATTCAAGCTCGAATAATCAACATCAAATCGATGAAAACTACCAATGGGTTGTTAAGTATTTTCATTTGAATGGTAGGTACTAACCGCATGTGGGGAGGAACTCAATTTATCCATTATAATAGAGAGAAATAAGAAAATTCTATTGGTTCTGAAAGGCTTAATCATATTTTCTGAATTAATTCAATAAAGACCTGCTCTCTAAAATCAATAAAACTTGAATTAGACAGGATTGATTCATACCATTGACATTCAGATATGCAATGACATCGAATTTTGAGCTGATTTTCATGTTTAGTCGAGTAATATCATGTACGTTATTTTGGTAGGGCATACCGAACTATTCCGGGTATCGAATATTTGAAAATCATAAGTTCTTAATAAGCATTTCTTTATTACTTGGACAAGACAGGATTTATAAAAGATATTTCCATTCAGATATTCAATGCAGTCAAATTTTTAGCTGATTCTCACTTAAGGTGCAGTATTACTACTGACAGTGTTTTGTTTGGGTATGCCGATTGATACCAGGTAGGGAATTTTCGTAAAATCGTCAGTTTCTGATAAAAAATCCTTGAGTCGTATTTCAGAAACAGAAACCATCCACTGTGTCAATACACTGTTCCTATCTACTACACCCAGGAATAACTGGCAGTGTCTAGGAATGAAAAATTTATTAGCACTATCATATCACCAAAAATTTTCGCAATATCTTACCTCCATATGAAAGTAACAAGGTGCCTATATAATTTACTGCAACACACAAAAAGACTGTTGACTGAACTAACCAAAGGTCTGTTTATTTGCCTGTTTATGAAATCAGGGACTAATTTATTCAGTACACCATATTTGTACTATCCTTTTCAAAAAAAGTGAAAATATAAATCCAAAATTTTCAAATGAATACGAAATCACGAGAGAAATCGCTTTTTCCCATAGTAAACAATGCATTTTAGGTTATTGTTGGTCCTCCAGTCTCTCCCAACTGTCAAAACTGCTCGTGACCTATTGGCGTCCGAATTCAAGATTGCAGCGCCACTGTGGTCAGTTTAAGAACCTTGGGTAGAGGGATAGGAGCTAGGTTTTCAAGTGTTTGCTTGTATATTTGATTAAAATTCGATTGTACAATTTGTTCGATGATTTTTTCAGTTAACAAGTGATTCTGTGTATACATATTTTATTTTTATGGAAGAGGTATGTATCATCTATTCTAATTCAGAGTAGCAATACTACAATTAGGGGAAGGTGGCCCAAAATGATCCCCCTAAGCTACAAATGACTGTAAAAAGCAAAGTATACAACAGAAGGAGCTCAAATATATTTTTTTGCATAGCTGAAGGATTGTTCCTAAATGTTGCTTGATCAATTTTTCGATATAAAGTGGAAGCAAGTTTTTAAAGCTAGTAATGTTCACGTTCACAAAGGGATCGTTTTACCCTTATAGGTTGGGTAAAATGATCCCCTAAGGATGGGCAAAAGGATCCCTTGGTAAAGATGCACTTTACCTGTTTTATGTAATAAAATATCCTATTAACGTCAACGAAATTAACTTTATTCGGCTCAACCAAATTAACAAACAATATCGAATTGCTGTACACCAAAAATAAAAGTATTTAGAAACAACAAAATACAAAAAATACTAGAACAGAAAACAAGTTGACTTTACAAGTCATCTGTTAACTGTTTACGCACTTTGTTCACTTTGGAATGATCAATGCAATAGTCACAACAATATGGATCACAGTCATTATTGTCGATTCCCGCACACTCATCATGTCCCATCGATAGCACATTGAGCACTGAACCCAACCTTCTCCTGAATGAGACTGTAGAAATGTTTCGGTACAAATCAGACAATCTGTATCTTCATCGGATTCCTCCAAAGATTCTTCGTCATTTATCTCCTGTTTTGTTTTTTTATTATTCACATATTTCCTCAATATTCACCTTTTATTTTTTTCTTTCGGAAGTACTCTTTCTGCCAACATTTTCCTGTTCTTTAAATCTTTTTTTCGGCCTGTTTCTCCTTCCTCTGTTGCTCCTCCAACAATCGATCTTTATACGGAGTGCTTGTCAAAACTACAGTGCCTCCAGACTTTCGTGTTTTTGAACTCCGTTGTTCTTGTGCCATTTTAGGAAGTGGGCGAACATCATTTGGCTGAACATTGAAATACCTTGTGTCCCTTGATGTTGAGGGTTCACTTACGGAATCTAAGGATTGTTTGATGTTGGAAGTTGAAGCATCATTCGGCTCAATGCATTCAAGGCTTTCACTAGCCCCATCATGTTGCTCATGGACTTCATCATTGACTTCCTCATGCTGTTCCTGCACCACATTATTTTTCTCATTGGCATCGTCATTCCTATGGTCATTTTGCTCTGTTACTTCAGCAGCATCGAATTCAATGTCAAGGAATATATCAGGGTTGTACGGAAAAATTCCAGTCTTCTTGAAACCGTTAATGGCGTTAAGGGGTATACTGGCCTGCATATAGGATTCGTTGAAGATTTGTGACAGTTGAAAAACTGTTACAACCCTTCCGGGATGATTAGTTAGCCACTTTTTCGATGCTTTATCGTGATAATGATTGAGCGGATACATGAAACTCACGTCTAATGGTTGAAGCTTGTGGGTCGTGTGGGGCGGCAGACAAAATGGTCACATAATTACTTTTGGCTTTTTCGATGACACTTAAATTTTTTGTATGTGAAAGGTGGCCATCAAGAATTAACAATGCTGGGTCCTCTTGAGAAGGCTTAATGAAGGAGGGAAAATGATCAAACCACACCGCAAAAACCTCGAGTTTCATCCAGCCAGAATCGTTGCAAATAAATGCTGTTCCTGGTGGCGCGCCATCTTTCAGCTCTTCTTTCATTCGCTTACGAGCAAAAATAACCATAGGTGGAACGTAAGAACCAGATGCAGACATACAAATTACGGCAGTTGTGGACATACCTCTTTCTGCGGATACAACTCTGCCAACTTGTTTTCTTCCTCTTTGAGCTAGAACTTTACTATTTTTACCCGGGACCGTACTCAAAGATGTTTCATCAACATTGAAGATTCTGTGTGCTCGAAAATGTATTTTGTCATACACTGACTTTAGCAGCGTGAAAATTTTAGTGACGACAGGTCTATTAAAAGCACGAGCGCGAGCCGCTGATGTTGCCTCAGGCGATCTTAGTGAAAGTTGGGGGTGCCTCTTGCGAAAACCGGTCAACCAATCTTTACCAGCTAGACATGTTTCCTTGGAAAAGGGGTGAACAATATTATTTTTCTCGGCAAGTTGATAAGCAATCGATCTTACATCTTTTGTCGTAAGACCATACATTCTGCTTTCCATGTCAAGTATATGCACCACCAGTTGTTGTTCCTGTTCCTCAGTGAAAACCGATCTTTTGCTTCCCAATTTTTTCACAGCATCAACAGCTAATTTGTTCGTTCCTTTACAGAGTCTCTTCAAGCTCATTAGTGGAACACCAAAGTTTCTAGCTAGTTTTAAAGGCTAAGCCACCACGGACAGCTTCTATTGCTCGTCGCATTTGATCTTCGTCCCATAACTGCCTTTCAGTTTTTCGTTTATACTTCTGAACCATGTTCTTATCTGCGATGGAAAAAACAATAAAACATTCAGTCACTGCAAAGAATACTTAAGAATTGGTTAAAATATGAGGAAATCAAATGAATAAGGTGGGGCGGGCAAAATGATCCCGGATCATTTTACCCAAGACAGTGAGGGATCGTTTTGCCCCGACAGTCTACATCTTGTATTAGATCATGGTAACTTAGTGCTAGCTCTGTTCAATATTCTTTTAAACTTGTCAAATATAAGACAAAACTATGTGTTTTCATAAAATATTTAGCAAGTTAATGTTACTGTTATTATAACAACACTACTACAATAGATCGAAAGCACTTACCTTAGATCAGACAGCACAAAGAACACGTTTTAACAAATATTTTTATGAAACGATGTTACTTCAGTTCATTTCAATGCTCAAATGATCATAACGACTCGAGTGACCGTAGGTACGCGTTCGAATCACAGAGGGCAGCATTTGTTTTAAAGACAAAAGGGGGTGATCATTATGCCCGCAGGGGTCATTTTGGGCCATCTTCCCCTACTGTTAGAAGTATTTTAGTATCAACCCATTTCAACACTAAATGGCAAGATTAATTTTAAATTATTTGGAGTATCTTGAAGGCACAGAAGCTAGAAGTGTTCAGGAAGATGCATGTGATAATATGTTGCATTTTATTTGCAAAAATAATGAACTTTCAACCTTTTCACTTACCCAACTTGATTATTGATCAAATACCCACTCAAATCTACTGCTCAAAAAGTTGAAAAACAGATGATATTGTAAGACATACATTTCGGAATAATAGACAAATACTCATAACCTCACTTTTGATATAGGGAAGGACTGAATTTACACAATATATTGTGAGTTAAATGAATACATTTACATGAAACTAATGCTACTTGTACCGTAAGCCTTATTCATTATGGATTGACAAATAAATTCTTCCAAGATTCATATAATTGGTCTTGAAAAAGCTGTAATAAATAAGCCTTGTACAACTTTGATTTCATCGACAGAAGCACTATCAGCGAAGAGTATTCAACACCAGATATTTCCTCGTTGAGACTCTTTTTTTTTAATAGTCAGTTCTATCACCGAAACATTTACGTTGTTCCTTAATGATCAATTCAACAGACATATTTCTGGAAGCCATAGCATTCCTCTTAAGTAAATTTCTCTGCTTGGATTAGGGGCCTGGAAAAAAATGTGAATGTGATCTAATATTTCATGAGCAATTCTTGCTTACCTATATAAAAATGATCATCATCGGTAAAATGCAGGTAACAGACTCTCATAAATCTTATTTGTTGGTTTACCAATTCTGAGTTACAAATTGCCAAGGTTTTTATCGATTCTTCAAAACTTTGAGGCCCGACTTGTTAAAGGAAGTTTCTTTCACCAAACTCGAAATTTTTCATCAGGTTGTGGAAATCTATGGGAAGGGATATTTGAGTTTGCTTTTCCTCAGTTGAAACCTTTGAATAAAGAACAACAGGAAGTAGCATAACGCTGTTCTACTCCGTATATCAGTGGGACATAATCGCCCATATTGAACCTCCAAGTATGACTCATGTTAGTTAGTTTCTTCAGACAAAGAAGTCTCGGAACAAGTTGTTCTCTCTTCAAAGTGAAAGGGAAGTCGGCCATATGCAACCTCCATCCCGGACCCACGATTTGAAGCCTTCCTTATGTTCTTTATTCAGAGGTTGAAACACTTGTAGAATCACACGAACGCCAAGAAAAATGCATAAACTTTCTCATTTTCTGACATTTCTTTCAACTTGTCAATAATAATCCCTGTACCTCGGGATACTCTGATAACCACCAGAGGGATCAGCGCTTATCTTCATTCGCCAATACCTCAACTAACTGAGTTTCGAACTGATCACATTAGAACTTCTTGATATATTGAAAAAATGAAGCTTCAGAATTTCAAATGGGTAAAACTCCAAATCTGCTCAGTCGATTTTGCCCATTAACGAACCCAAGCATCCCAAATCGATACGCAACCTATCTTCCAAGTTTAAAAGTCGCTAGCTCTTTTCATTCGAAAGTTATCGTCATCTAAACCTCACGGACAGACGCCTCGATTCACAGACCTAAACCCCCTCGTCCCACCTCTTCAATAAACCCCTTCCTCTAAGCCAGAACAACTTCCATGTCACTGTTTACCTCAACTTCTCCCTAGGCGAATTATTCCTCCGTTAATTTGGTATGTAAATCAGAATATTTCGGCTGCTTGCGGCTTTGCATGTCTCTTATTTATTTGGTCGAGTAATAAGAGGTGGTAAATCTCCCGGAATCTTCGCGACTTCGAGGGAGGCTTCCCCCAAAGCAACCCACAACCCGAAACAGGCGCTGTTTGCCCGGATTTCGGGAAGGATTAGAAGTTCTGCCGAAATTTCTTCGGGGGTTTTGCTTACCTGTGTCGCTTTAAGGACAAGGTTGCCAGATGAGGGTATTTTCCCCAAACATGGCGATTTTTTTCCTATGCAATTTTTCAGGTTTTTCTGCGAGAATGTTCTATGGAACAGCGTGCTTTCGTTTTTTTCGACTATCTGTAATTTTCTTTTTTTACGGGCTTGTTTTAGGGAACAGCGCGATAACGTTTCCTCACAATGTCTTTAATTCTGAGCTGAAATTGGTCTCAAACGATTAGTCTGGACTACCTGAAGGGGAATTCGTTGTCAAAAACTATTCTGTCCGTCCGTCTATTATCCGACGGTTAAGTTTGTTAATAGGCAGAATCGGCCAGATAGTTTCGGAGTTGAAGTCATTTGAAATTTGCACGATATTTTTTCGATAATTCAGCAACTTCGAGAGCGATTGGATTGAAACTTGACAGTTAGTTGGATCATACCAAGGCGCAACATTTCGAAATTAAATTTTGTTGAGATTATACCGTTAGTAAAGAAAAACATTGTCCAATTTATTTTTTCAAAAAAAATTATTTTCCGGAAATTATTCCTCATTAAAAAAAATATTCCTTGAACTTTGAATAACACAGCAGTGTACCAAATTCCAGTTTGATACAATCACAATTTTCCGAGATATCAGGAAAAATTGTGTCTAATTCGGTTGTTTCCCCGGTATCGTTGTTTGAAAATGCTGCAGAACAACTTTGTGCAACATTTTGGACTGATAATTAGAACAATTTGTAAGATTATAAGCGTATCGACTTGAAAATTTCAGGGTTGCTTGCATTTCAGAATGCGAAGGTTGAGCGTTAATGGACCAAATCGGTCGAACGCTTTAGGAGTTATGACCATTTGAAATTTTGAGGTTATTTCGTCATATTTAGAGAACTACTGAAGCGATCGAATTCAAACTTGGCGGTTGGTTGGAGGATGATGACATACATATTTTCGCAGCATTTTGTTGATATCGTGCTGTCAGTGGATTTTGAAAAAAAAAAATTACAAAATTTTTCTCGAAAAATTTGTTTTCTCGGTAAACTATTCATTACATATGCAAAAAATGTTGATCATAGCTTGAACTATATATAACACAGCAGAGTACAAAATTCTAGTTTGATGCGATCGTGAGTTTTGAAGATATTATAGAAAAATATGTCAAATTTCGTGTTTTTTTTCTCGATATCGTTGTTTTTTTCGGAATATCTCAAAAAATACTGATTCAATCATGATGGAAATTGGCAGCTAGTTTGAAAATACTGATGGACAACTTTGTGCGAAATTTCGTGATGATCGGTCAAGCAGAACAATTTGAAAAAAAAAATTCTGTGATTTTCTTATTATATCATACTCATTGAATTCTGTATGAACCTTCGAACTGTAATTTTTCGATGAAGTACTGAATTTCAATTCGATCTGATCTGTATTTCTGGAAATATTGGAAGAATAAAATTTTGAGTGGGTATATCTGCAGAATCATAGGGTGTATTTTACCCATTCACGAATTCGGCCTTCGTAATTAAGGTCCTAACATACTCTACAAATATCGAGTTTTGAAGTTGTTTCTTTCGGAAGTTATTGTGTTAACTATCAGCCGTTGGGCCAACTTGAATTTGCCGTTGAAACCTCTGATTGTAGGTAGCAGAGTTCCCAATTTGTTTATGCCCCGCCAAAATTTCCACCTTTAGTAGTATTTTTTGGCATATTCAAATTTGTTAAAATATTTTTTCAATAAATAGCATTTTTTTCAATTTGGAAAAATGTTAGAGTGTTTAATTTATCCACACTGGCGGTAAAATTACTTTCTTTTATTTGAAAAACTTGAATTAGGTTCTGGTTTTTGCTTCTCGTTTTTTTTTCAAACAATTCATTTTCGGGGTATTTGTGACTTTGAATATATTTTCGGCAACTAATATTCAGTCCATAACTTAAAATGGAAGAAAAATTTCGAAATTTTTTTCACTCTTCAATAGAAGGAATGGGGGTTTTTCCTTTAAACGAAAATGCAGTAATTTCCATGAAAAACCTTTGGAAAATCACATTTCAAACATATGATTTCAATATTATATTTTTAAAAAAATGTTTGATAACCTAAAACTGAAAAATAAAAATGGGGATTTGCATTCAAAGGGATTTGTCCTGAGTGCACCATATGGCAACGTCGAATTCAGTTTCCCGTAAAGAAAAGGACCTCAAATGTATTACTTTGCCTAGGAAAACCGAGAGAGCTATACTTCGATCTGGTTAGAGTAGAAGACAACGACCAAGGAATAGAAGAAGAAGAGTACAGACTGTCATACTGTCATATTACTGACAAATCGCAAATGGAAATTGTTTGGTTATATTGACAAAGAACACGTGTCTACCACAGAATAGGAATAAATATTTCATTATTCTATAGCAGAAAGAGCTATTCTACTAAACACCGTTGTCACTTCGTGCATGCCTGGAAAATCCAAAACCCCAATTTTGAAATCTGATTTTGAATACTTTCTGAAGGTAATTTGGGAAAATGATGAATCAAACCCATAATAATTATGTTCAAATTTGCATTTGCAGTAATAACCCAAATTCATGAAAAACCCCCATTGTAGAATTTCGACTGGGGACATCGAACCGAAAGGTTCTGGCAACCCTGTTTGCGGACAGTGCAGTAGATTGCTGGGGGGCTTAAGGACGCGTGGGCGCGGAGCGAGGGAAGAATAATAATGGAACTTTGCGGGAAAGGTAAACGCAGGCTGAACAAGCAGATTTCCGAGTTGGCTGTGTGTTTTGTGTATGAATAAGTCAATGCGAGTTTCGAAGCATACATGGGGATATGTTACGGTTGGGTTGTCTCGAATGAGGTTTAATTTCACCTACAGTGCGTTCAGGAATTTGTTGTGGGTTACGATGCGTTATTGTTGTGACATGATTGAAAGACCCTCCCGGTCAAAGAGCAAATTTAGGTGATATTATACAATGCTTCCTGCTGATTTTTTGTCTCTCTTTCTGTGGCAGATACTATTTCAAGATTTTGTCGATAGATGTTCAAAAGGACACAAATAGTATGTTTCAATGAAAAAGATGCCATATGAACATGTACGCTAAATCTTCATAAAATAAAATTTCGAACTAAAATTTTATTTTTTCCATATTTCCAAAAATGCAGACCAGGTCGAATAGACGACTTCTGTTCAAGTTGCCAACCCACAAATTTCTTCCAAATTCATTATCACTGGGGAAGGGTGATTTCAGAACAAATTCGACATGACAAGGTTCGCGTTATTTATAAATAACCTTAAAAGATGCCTCGGCTCCTCAAACAGGATAATTCCTCCAAATATAGGTTTTTGTTAAGATGATCACTGATTGGCTGAAATTTAAGTTGGGATTCTTGATTTCATGCAAATAGTGTCAAATTTATATAGGATATGTTCCGAAAATCAACTCTGTTGTTTCGGTTGCCGATTTTCCGCTCCGTAAATATGAAATATTCGGTTGGTTCCTGAAAAAAGGTATATTACGGGATTTGGTTCATGAAAAAGCAATCTTTCTGTCATCAGAACGACAGTCAATGTTCTATGGTAATATATCCATGGCATAGAACAATCCATGATGTTTTACATACATCATAGAACAATCTATACAGGGTGATTCATTAAGGGTGGCCACCGGCCTTCGGAATGACCGGAGATATCTGTCTGCGGTTTCAATAAGTCGATAGGTGATAATGCTTAGGTTATTCTCAGTCGGTTAGAATCATAGCCATTGCATTTGAAATTCTCCAGTAAGACGCGCAAATAGGGTGAAGTGACATAAAACAGCCTGTAGTTTTTAATTGGATCACCCGGTATGTTGTTGTCATATTTTTCTGTGATCTGCTTTTGATGGCCTTCGAATTAAATCAAATTAAGTGAAAATCGGTTCACGCATACAGAAGTAAGAGTGTTTTTTTTGTGAAGAAAAGTTTTTCCATCCCATCACTAAAAAAAAAGGAATTATGGAAAATCACTCAAACAAAAGTTGTTAAATAGGAAGAGTATTTTCTTTTTTTGTTATTCTTTACCACTGTTAGCTGGAGAATATTTCGTAAAAAATGAGATTATATTTTACAAGTGATAGATTGCGCCCTCTTGTTGGGAACTACGAACTTGAAAATATTTTTAATCATTTTCTAGGGGCCGATTTTGTCATTAGAATTTTTTTCCGGAAGTTATAGGATGAAAGGTTTCCGAGATACGGCCGGTGGCCACCCTTAATGAATCACCCTGTATATACCTCATGATCCATAGAACAGACTTAGAAATTTTTTCATTGTTGATTGTTGTCTCGTCTATGTCCCATGGATCATAAAGTAAATAAAGATTGTTCTATGATATGGATATGTTACCATTGAACATTGACTGTCTTTCTGGTGACAGAAAGAACGTTTTTTCATCAATCAAATTCCGTAATTAACCTCTTTATCAAGAACCAACCGAATATTTCATATTTACGGTACGGAAAACCGGCAACCGAAACAACCAAGCTGATTTTCGGAACATATCATATATAAACTTGACACTATTAACATGAAATCAGGAATCCCAACTTAAATTTCAGCCCATCAGAGACGACCTTAACAAAAACTTAATTTGGAAGGAATTATCTTGTTTGAGGAGCCGAGGCATCTTTTACGGATATTTATAAATAACGCGAACCTTATCATGTCGAATTCGTTCTTAATTTCGATTTCCCCAGTGAAAGTAAATTTGAATGTTTGTGGGTTGGCAATTTGGACCGAAGTAGTTGCAATACAGTACTTCATCGAAAAATGACAGTTCTAAGGTTTGAGGTTAATTCTCACTATACGTCCCGTAACATTCCAGCATCCCTTCCGTATGATTTAAGATGAAATTTAGTAGGCAAAAATGTCATATTGACAGAATTTCACGAGGATAATATGATCAGGAGATCACAGAATATTCAATGTTAAGATAAAAAAAATTGAACGCTCACACCCTTCCTCGTTATATTCAAGGTACTGAATGCTCCTTAAGGAAGCAGGAAGCATGTCGCCACTGACTTCGAAATCCCCCTGGCATCGCCACTTATAAGCTTGACGAACTGTCCCACTAAAAGTTAATTAAGCTTAGGTTAACCTTTGCTGCGACAAAGTTAAGATGAATTCGGGCCTTAAACATCTAATTATAACAATACCTCGGTTAGCACGCCTGTATGGCACGTGACCCATTTCGGAAGTGCGGGATTTAAGCAGATGATCCTGAAAGAAATTCGGGTATTTACGATCCAGGAAATGAGGAATAGAGTGAAGAGTTCGCCGTAAAGCTTAATTCTTAATCTTGATTTCGTAATTGGAAAGATTTGAGATGGAACATAACAATAACCAGAATATCAAGAGGTTTCATTTCTAGGTATTGTTTCGTTATAAAGGGTCTTCCAATAAGAGGTGTTATTTTGAATAGCCCGCTATTTCGGTAGATGTTACTTTTAAAGCTGTCATTTTTTGACATTTGCCAAGTAGAAACTACGCCATTAATAAAAATGGAACGATACACGCTTCAACAACGCATTGAAATTATTGAAATTCACTATAAAAATGGTGAGAATTTGGCAGAGACGGTTCGTAAAACTCGAACATTTTTGGGTCGTCGTGAAGCACCTTGTCGGACCGCAATAAAGAAATTGGTGGAAAAATTCGAGCTGTTGCGACAAGTTAGTGATGTGAAGAATGAAACCCGTGCTGCTGTAGCCGAAAGAAAACCCAGGTTTGTCCATTCCTCGTCGTTCTTTGGAATTAGGCATTCCACAAACGTCATTACACCGTATTTTGCATACAGATGTGGGTCTTAAGGCTTATAAAGTTCAGTTAACACAAGAACTCAAGCCAGCCGATCATCAACAACGTCGTGTCTTTGCTGATTGGGTCGTTGAAATGCATGAAAATGATCCAGAATTGCATCAAAAAATCATCTTGAGGGATGAGGCCCATTTACTCCTCGGTGGTTTCGTCAACAAGCAAAATTGTCGCATCTGGGGCTAGGAAAGTCCGAGAGTTATTGTTGAAAAGCCTCTCTATCGTCAACGTGTGACTGTTTGGTGCGGTTTATGGTCCGGCGGAGTCATTGGACCCTACTTTTTCGAAAATGAGGCTGGAGCAACAGTTACGGTGAATGGATTGCGCTATCGAGAGATGATTAATGATTTTTTATGGCCGGAATTGGATGGTATTGATCTAGACAACGTTTACTTTCAACAAGACGGTGGAGGAATACTATGCCTAGAAAAAAAAGTGTATGTATTGTTTTTGGCGTTTGTGTGAATTTAATACTGGGAAAAAGCAAACTCAAATGTCTTTTTCCATAGGTTTCCACAGCCCGGTGAAAAATCTCGAGTTTGTGTCAAAGAAACTTCCTTTAAGGAGTCGAGCCTGAAAGTGTTGAAGAATGGATAAAAACCTTGGCAACTTGTAACTCAAAATTGGTAAACCAACAAACAAGATTAATGTGAGTCTTTTACCTGCATTTTACCGATGATGATCATTTTTATAGAGGTAAGCACGAATTGCTCATGAAATGTTAGATCACATTCATGAAGACAATTGCTTTCCAGGCCCCTAATCTAAGCACAGAAAGGTTATTAAGAGGAATGCTATACCTTCCAGAAATATGCCTGTTGAACTGATCATTAAGGAACAACGTGAATGTTTTAGTGATAGAACTGACCGATTGAAACAAAAAAGTTTCAACAAGGAAATATCTGGTGATGAATATTCTTTGCTCAAAGTGCTTCTGCCGATAAAACCAAAGCTGCACAAGGCTTATTTATTACAGCTTTTTCAAGACCATTCATATGAGTGCTGGAAGAATTCATTTGTCAATACATAATAAATAATGCTCACGGTGAAAGTAGCATTAGTTTTAGTGAATGTATTAATTTTATTCACAATACAGGGTCTTTCACGAGGAACCTCACCCATATTTATACGGGAAACTACTGAACGTATTTTCATGAAATTCAGCACTTATAAGTATTTCACGATGCTGATGAAATCTAAAATGTTTTCAAGGCATGAGCACCTCCGGTTTTTCCGGAAATGACGTCAACTTCCGTTTTTCAAATTAGAACACCATTTTTTTATTGCAGAAATAGATTCCTTAGAAAATTTCAATTTATTTTGATTTAACATTTTTCAGTTTTGGTTGGAAAATTCTCTCTGAGCGGGAAAATTCGAAAAAAAAATCGAAAATAGAGCTCCGCTGAAACAAGAATAACTTCGAGGTTTTTGGATGGAAAATTTACATTTTTGGGATTTTTCAAGATGTAAGATTGATGTATCCACTTTAAGAATCGAAATCGCGATTCATGATACAGGGGGTGAAAAAATCGCTTTCAAAGTCAGGGATGACAAAATCGTGAAAAATCAATTTTTTCAAATTAGAACCCCATTTTTTTATGGTAGATATTGAATCTACGTTAAAAAATAATTTTAGTGTATGCATCACACCTTTGCCCTAAAGTGGATATTTTATATATTATTCACAAAAAACTGTTTTTCGTCTTGAATTTTTCAGCTATTTCTTTTCCCTTCACGCCAAAAAGATGACATTTTCAGGAACTGTTACTTAAACCATGCTGTAGATTTTTCACCCCTTCTTGAAACCGAATTCAAGTTACTATTAGGAGAACCATGGCAAACTCTCGCAGTTATAACTAGAGAAGATACTCAAAGTTTTGACCGTTAATTTGTAGACATTTATTTATACGTCTCAGGAATGCTTCGTGCGTTGCTCTTCTTATTTCATCGGGAGGAAGAGATCTGCAAAAGTGTTTAAAAACCAAATTGAGTTTCAAAACTATGAATCTAAAAATCTAAACAAACCTGAACGCATTTCTGACTCGTTCTATGCAGTCCTCTTTATCAGTAAGGGGAGTTGAGTTGACAATATTTTTTATCCTACCCCAAACATAATAGTCTAAAGGAGTTAAATCGGGAGAACGTGGTGGCCAAAGATGTGGACCATTGTTTGCCAACCATCGATCTTCAAATAGCCTGTAGAGGATATTTGACACATTGAGTGAATTGTGTGGAGGCGCGCCATCTTGTTGATACCATAAGTCATTATGGTTCTGTACTAGCGGCTCAATTATTTAAGTCAATATGTCAGAATATATATCTCCTAAGGGAGAACATTCTTTAAATAATGCAAACATGTGTAGTGTTCTATCTTACCAATTAAAGTCCCATCATAAATGTGAACATCGAGAATTGCATTATTTTTGATGGCGCAAAAAACATTGAAACTCCAGGTCTCTTGAAAGTTCCATTGTCTGAAGTGGTGGTTGTTCTCTTCATCCCAATAATGACTGTTATGCCTATTGAAAGAACCATTCTTTGTGAATTTAAATTCATCTGTCCAAATTATACAGTCCAAAAAGTTTTCATTCTCTTGAAATCGAATCATCATAGCTTCGCAAAACTCTGTTCTCCTGACGAAATCAGTTTCCTTCAAATGCTGTACCCTATTGAATTTATATGGGTGCATTTTATGTTTTTTTAATATTCTCCAAACACTCGATTGAGATAATCCCAGATCAATCTCGGCATCTTTGAGAGAATTTTGAGGATTCACACGAAAATATGCAAGAACTGTAATTTCGTTGTTCTCATCTTCTACTACACTTTTTTCTCTGTGTGTAGTTTTCTTAACGAAAGATCCGACATTTCTCAAGTTTGTCATGGTTCTGTTAATGGTATTTCTCGTTGGTCTGGGTCGGTCAGGAAACCTCTCAATGAACAGTCGAATCGTTCTATCTACAACTTTATTACATTCTCCATGAAGTTGAATGAGATTTAAATAATCTTTTGGTAAAATTAGGCATAGTGATCGATTTTATAACTTAATACGAATTATCACCAAATTAATAGTAAACACAAAATGCTACTGAATAAAGAGGAATTTGGCAGATGTAATTAATGATATCTATCATTAAAAAAAAATAATGTAAAACATGGTAAGTTTTTGCATATGGTTCATAAGGAATTATTTATTTATCACTGGAGAGAAAACCGATGGCCGATTAGTTGAAATAAAGAGGTTTCCGATACAAATTCGAATCCAAATTCGCCATCTATTTAGGAACAACCTGTAACTTTTTTCTCTTGCATATTAGGGTAGTAAAATCTAAAACATGGTTTAAGTAACAGTTCCTGAAAATGTCATCTTTTCGGCGTGAAGGGAAAAGAAATAGCTGAAAATTCAAGACGAAAAACAGTTTTTTGTGAATAACTCAGAAAATATCCACTTTAGGGCAAGGGTGTGATGCATACACTCACATTATTTTTTAACGTAGATTCAATATCTGCCATAAAAAAATGGGGTTCTAATTTGAAAAAATTTATTTTTCACGATTTTGTCATCCCTGACTTTGAAAGCGATTTTTTCACCCCCTGTATCATGAATCGCGATTTCGATTCTTAAAGTGGATACATCAATCTTACATCTTGAAAAATCCCAAAAATGTAAATTTTCCATCCAAAAACCTCGAAGTTATTCTTGTTTCAGCGGAGCTCTATTTTCGATTTTTTTTTCGAATTTTCCCGCTCAGAGAGAATTTTCCAACCAAAACTGAAAAATGTTACATCAAAATAAATTGAAATTTTCTAAGGAATCTATTTCTGCAATAAAAAAATGGTGTTCTAATTTGAAAAACGGAAGTTGACGTCATTTCCGGAAAAGCCGGAGGTGCTCATGCCTTGAAAATATTTTAGATTTCATCAGCATCGTGAAATACTTATAAGTGCTGAATTTCATGAAAATACGTTCAGTAGTTTCCCGTATAAATATGGGTGAGGTTCCTCGTGAAAGACCCTGTATATTGTGTAAATGCAGTCCTTCCCTGTATAGATAGTAAAGTCTAATAGTATTTGTCTTTCATACCAAGAAGTATGTTCAACAATACTATCCGTTTTTCAACCTTTTGAGCAGTAGATCTGAGGGGGTATTTGACCAAAGATCAATTTGGGTAAGTAAGAAGGCCGAAAGTTCATTCGTTTTGCAAATAACATGCAACAAAATATCACATGCATCTTCCTGAACACTTCTAGCTTCTGTGTCTTCAAGATACTCCAAATAATTTGAAATTAATCTTGCCATTTAGAGTTGAAATATGTTAATATTAAAATACTTCTAACAGTAATTATAGTATTGCTACTCTGAATAAAAATAGATCATGAATGACTCTTTCATAAAAATAAAATATGTACACACAGGATCTCTTCTGTTAACTGAAAAAGTCTTTCGACAAATTGTGATATCAAATTTTAATCAATCCAATATACAAGCAAACACTTGAAAACTACCTCCTGTCTATCTAAGGTTCTCAAACTGGCCATCGTGGCGCTGCAATCTTAAATTCAGAAGCCCATAGGTGGGTATCAGGGAATTCAGGACGGCATCATTACAGTGTATTTCACTCAAAAATTCACCAGATGTGCTAGGATCAATGGGAAATTAACCCAGTCAAGATCCTCGAATATGACGTAAATCAAAAGATGGATCTTGACCTGGTGAATTTATTCCTCCGTCTCCAAACCGCCATTGTAAAGACTAATCGGGTTTTAAATACGTTCAAAATCGCGAAGCCCCGCAAACTGGAAAAATGACGAAAACCTGAGTGCTCTCAGAATCGGTAATGAATAAAATATGGGTCCTACAGTCGAAGGCGAGTGAACTTGAAAGACTGGAAAGAGAGCTGCATTTGTGGGACTTTTTTCGTGAAAAGCTCGTTTTCGCGGTTCCTTTTTTCATGGTTTTGTTACTGAAGTTAACTCCTTCGAAATTAAAGGAAACAATTTAGGTTTCAGTATGAAACGATGATAGATTTTGTTAGTAAAATTAAATTAGTAAAAACTTTGGAACGCTGCTTCTTCGGTGTAGATGTTTTGGTTGATTGCATGATTAGCTCAGATCAAGGTGGAATATTTGATGATTTATCGACAGATATTCGTCTTTATGGTTTTAGTAGTATTGAACATTTTTTTATCGAATTATGATCGATGAACATACACCAAATTTCTGTTTGATGCCATTTTTTTTTCTGAGAAAACGGAAAAAATTTCAAATTTCTGGATTTTTCCGAAGTTCCGTTGTTATTTCTGGCATTGCTCAAAAAATATTGATCCGATCATGATGAAACTTGGTAACAAGTTGGCAAATGCTCATGCACAACTATGTTTACAATTTCGTGATGATCCTGTCATCAGAAAGATCAGTGTTTCAATAATCCAAAGTATAAATTTGGCTGGATTTACTTGAAAAAAACCTAGAAAAGCACTGACGTGAGGTCAGGAGCTTTTACGCGCTTGTTCCGTTGTCAAAGCGGTCATCTATACAAGTATTGACCCTGCCAAACGCAGATTTTTTTTTTCAAATAATTCTCACGACATTCCCCATACAGCTCAAGCTATAATTTTCGATCAAGTCCTAGATTGCAATTCGATCCGAAATTTCGAACTATCAAAAGAATAATTAGCGAATTAAACCCATTCAAGCATTCGACCTTCTTAATTAAACTGAAAACCTACTCTACAAATATAGGTATTCCTTACGTCGATTCTTCCTAAAGTTGATGTGTTTACGTCCGGCCTAATCACTGATAGTGAACAAAATAACTTCCGGAAGAATCTACTCAGTAGCTTGATAATTGTAGAGTAAGTTTGGAGTTTAATTACGAAGGCCGAATTGGCGAATTAGTAAAAACTACTGAATAATTCCGCAGATATACCCTTTCAAAATTTCAGTTTCCCGATATTTCCAAAAACTTAGATCGAATCGCCCTTCAATGAAAAATACCACCTGAAAGATTCAGCAAAAAAGGACCTACACAACAATGAGCAAAATAACTCTCTCCATGTAACAAAATGCCGGAGGACTCTTAAATTTTTTTTTGCTCATTGTTCTGTAGATCTTATTTGGCTGAAACTTCAAGGTAGCATTTTTCATTGAAGGACGATTTGATCTATGTTTTTGGAAATATCGGGAAACTGAAATTTTGAAAGGGTATATCTGCGGAATCATTCGATAGTTTTCACCGCCAATTCGGCATTCGTAATTAAACTCCAAACTTACTCTACAATCATCAAGCTACTGAGTAGATTCTTCCAGAAGTTATTCTTAATTTTTTTTTTCTTTGCCTGGTGAAAGGATCAGATTAGTACTCGGGAACGTTAGAGTTCGCTTTGTTCATCATTTGTATTGTTCATTAGGCATATTGTTTTCCAAGCAACTGCCTTTGGTAAATATTTTAATCCACAAGGGCGTGTTTCATGAAAAAAAAAACAATTTTTATTTAATTTTTAAAAGTTCTGTGTCAGATATTCAGGCTGTTTGCAAATAGCAATATTGCTAGATGAAAGATATTGCTATCATAAAAAGATTGGAATTATTGTTATTCTGATCAACGATTTTGAGCAATATGATCTGCCACTTTAACAAGAATCTTGCTATCAATATTGCTACCTTAGCAACCTCAAAATAGTACTTGCTATGCTTGATAACAATATAGGATAGAAAGGGAATCTTACAAAGATCCATTCGTTTCAGTATTATTTCTTCCAAGAATTCGAAAAGATATGGAAGTATGTACTAATAGAAATTTGTTCGAGGTTCTCTAGAATTTTCAATTTTAAGGAAAATTCTTAGACTAAAATACCGGCATAGTAAGCAACAGCTGAGATGATTATTCCAATGATTTCAACAACAGCCATCCCTGAATTGCCAACAGAAAAGTTCATCGAATTTCGAATCATTAACGCCTGCATAAAATTGCTGCATTCGATTTCTGGAAACCAATATTCTATTGGTCTCCAGGAAATTGGTCAGTTTGACTTTAATTGGTTTTTCTGTTTCGTAAATTTTTTAATAAGTCGATGTTTACATGAATAAAAAAAGTAAACGCTAATGGAAATGTGCTCAAGGTTCTCTAGAATATTTAATTTCAAGGAAAATTCTAAGACTAAAATATCGGCATAGTAGACAACAGCTGAGATGATTATTCTTATCATCTCAACAACAGCAATCCCTTTGAGGTGCCAACGAAAAAGTTTATTGAATTTCGAATTATAAACGCCTGAATAAAATTGCTGCAGTTGATTTCTGATAACCAATATTCCATTGATATCCAGGTTATTGGTCAATTTGACTCTTTTTGTTTCGTAACATTGTTTACGTCGATGTTTACATGCATAATGAAAGCCGTAGATAGAGGTTATGTATGCGAAATAATTAAAAAAACTCACGAAGTAGGGTTACTTTCTTCTTCCTTGTAGCTCTAAAGTCACAAAATGCAGTGTTTTCAGTCGATGATAGCAATATTGCTATGACAAATTCATAAAAACCCTTGCTATAACACTCGGAACAGAATACGTAACATCATGGCCATATTGCTATAAATTAGAAAAATAGCAATATGACTAGAATAGCATCATAGATAGCAATACGCAAACGGAATCGACTTGATTTGGAGTGAAAACCCAGAAAAAATAATAATAAAGTAAAGATGAATATCGCATTCCAACAGGCATAGAACTGGGTTAAATTCCCCCCGCATTTTCGATATTATTAACATGATAGTGGCGTTGTATATGAGCGCAGCTATTCGCCATTCCTGACTTATTGAGAACTTCGAAAGTTCTCCTATAAATTCCCGAGATCCTGGCTCTCCCAACTTTTGAACCCTGGGAGAGAATTAAGTCCCAATTTGTCTATTTTAATGACGGCGCTAATAGTGATACGCCATCCTACTTCGGCAAATTAGTTTTCATGGAACAAGTCCGTAGGATCCCCCTGGTTTCTTTTTTCTGCACTAGGTCAGCTGGGAAAACTTTGTTTTTATTAGGTTTTCCCCCAAACGATGAAAAATTGCCTGGTTAGAGGCGGATTTATATCGCTCGCGGAATTATTTATAATTGTAGCGGGTTGAAGGATTTTATTGGGCGATATTAACCAGAATTCTCTCTCGAAGTTTTAATTATACTTTCACAGAAAAAAATGTATACTGTAATCAAGATTAGTGATCTTGACTGAAAGCATAGTTAGACTCATATATCCAGATAACTGTGAAGTGTGAAAAATCATCTAGTATCCCTCCAAGTATAGTGAAACTCAACACAGATGTACCTATTCTTGATAAAATGCTTAGCTATCATTCAATAAATAATACAGATTTTACTTAAATAATATAGGTTTTTCTGGAATACCTTTTCAGAATATATTTCGATATGAGTATAGGTTACCATGATCATAGTGAGATTTGAACATCGCAAGATATTATGTGGAGGGATTTCAGAACAATTTATATTGTCATGGAAAAAATAAGTATTATTCAATGATTGTATCAATGACCTGTATCAATAAGACTCGTGTGAATAATTCAAAAAGTCGTCTTTGTTTCAACACTGAGCTCACAACAATTGAACCAATATTACCTTTTGAAATGTTCAACTATGAAAAATCGGAGAAACAGATCCCAGATTCCTCAAACTGAAATAAAAAAAAATCTGGTTCAAAATTTTTTTTTTTGAAAGCTATGATAGTGAAGTTATAGGTTTCAATGAAATCATACAACGGTGAACATTCAACATATTTTTCTATTTTTTCGATATCAAGATAAATTAAGAAATTCAAGGCACAAATATGCTTGCTAAAAAACACTTAACATAATCTTATCACTCTATCTGCGTATTGAATATTTCAAGTATAGCCTGTTCTTGGGTGGAGCTGTACATGAATTAATAAGAGATTTCCTAGATTTCAACGAAGATAGCTATGCTCAATGTACTTATTGCAACTATTTCATCATTACAATACTTCCTTCGATTAAGAATTAATAATGTAGTTGGAAGAATTCGTTATTCTTGATTAAATGCCAGAATTGAGCTACAATCAACTTTAAATGGATTTGTCTTGAGTTTTGCATTTTCTTTACGGAATAGAAAATAATTTTCAATGAATCTATGACATTTCTTGCTATTATACTAATGATATTCTCGTATTGAGAATACATGTCCAATGAGGTGTATAATAATATATAAGAATATCGGTATTTTCATAATGACAATGATATTTTCTACTCTCAATAAAAATAGTTTCAAGTAAAGTATGATAAAACTTAGATTCAGAATATTCCGTCAAGACTATTTATTATTACTCAAATGTGAACTATGATTTTTTTCCGCGTTTTATGCACTTGTTCTAGAGAACAGCGCGCGTTATCATTTCGACACGATGCCTGTAATTTTCGAATTCTGAGTCGAAAAAAGTCTTAAACGACTAGGTTGGACTCACTGAGGAAGAAGCCGTGGTCAAGGTTCATTCTGCCGTCCGGCCATCCGGCCGTGTGCGCTCTGACTTTCGATTGAAAGTACCTAGAGTTTTGAAATTTTCGGGTTAGGTTTGGAGCCTGAATATCTCGGTTGAGTTCGTTTGTGGGCAAAATCAGCCTAACAGTTTCGGAGTCATATCTATATGAAATATTGAGGTTAATTCCTCGATATCTCATGAAGTATTGATTGGATCAGATTCAAACTTTGTTATTAGTTCCAAAATACTAAAGCACAACTTGGTGCGAAATTTAATAGGGATCAAGTGGTTCGAAATTAAAAAAAAAAAGTTTATTCGGAAATTTCTGAAATTTTCGTTGAAAAGTTTTTTCTCGGGAAGTGTCGATCAAATTTCAATGAAATTTAGCACAGACCTCAAAATCAGTATTCGAAACAACGTTGCAAATTTCGATTCGATATGAAGTTCACTTTCGGAGATATATGGATAAGAATATGTCAATTATCGTTGTTATTTGAAATTTTGAGGTTATTTCCTCATTATCTCGAAAAGTACAGATGCGATCACATCGAAGTTCTGCAATTTGTTAGAAGATATCAACGCACAAATTACTGCAAAGTTTCGTGCGAATCCAATTGATGAAACATTTCGAAAAAATTTTTTTTCGAAAAATATCCACATTTTATCGAAAAAAATATTTTTTTCCGAATTCATTGACTAGATTTCCTTGAAAGTCTGCACAGACCTTGGAGCTGCTGCCTTCATGACAGTGCTTCTTGAAAAATTTTTTTGATAAATTACTGGATTTCAAGTCGATCTAATCTGTATTTTTGGAAATATTGGAAAAATAAAATTTTGAATGGGTATATCTACGGAATCATTGGGCGGATTTTACCCATTCACGAATTCAACCTTCGTAATTAAGCCCCAAACCTACTCTACAAATATCGAGTTTCTAACTCGTTTCTTCCAGAAGTAATTGTGTTTACGGTCAGCCTAACGGCCGACTGCTTGAACACAATAACTACCGAAATAAACAACTTAGAGACTCGATATTTGTAGAGAAGGTTTGGACCTTAATTACGAAGGCCGAATTCGTGAATGGGTAAAATCCACCCAATGATTCCGCAGATATACCCATTCAAAATTTTATTTATCCAATATTTCCAAAAATACAGATGATATCGAATTGAAATCCAGTACTTTATCGAAAAATGACAGTTCAAAGGTTCATACAGAATTTAATGAGGATGATACGATGAGAAGATCACATAATATTGGATATTTGAAAAACAAAATTTTAATTTTTTTTTTCGAATTGTTATTATGGCACGATCATCAGGAAATTTTGCACAAGATTGTCCTTCCGCATCTTCAGACCAGATTCGAAGTTTTATCATGATTGAATCAGTAGTTTTTGAGTTATACCGTAAAAACAACGATATCGGGAAGAATCCCACGAAATTCTACATACTTTTTGTCAATATCTCCAAAACTAGAAGCCGTATCGAACTGAAGTTTGGTACACTGCTGTGAAATATGAAGCTCAAGGTTCAACTGAAATTCTTCTCGAATATGAACAATAGTTCCAGAAAAAAAATTTCGTGTCCACGGACAGAAACAATAGAGAGATATTGCAGTGTCAAATTTGTGTGACGTTATTAACGCAAACGTTATTTTTGACATCTAAGCACGCGCAGATTTAGTTTCAGAATATCGCGAAGTTAATAGCGTTAGCGTCTTCCGTTATTTACGGAAAATTGCGAGCCGCAATTTACGTTGCGCTATTCTATATCGGAAGGAATCGTTAAGCTTCGGGCTCTTCCGGCTCCGATCACTGTCATAGAAAAGCTGTTTGTTAATATGTTTTTCGGAATTAATTACACAACTTCCTCAGATTTATAGGTATTTGTTACTTTTTCACGAATTTAGAAATACTTTTGGAAGCAACATGAGGGGTTGGAAATTAGAAATAGTTTGAACCATGTCAATTATATTGTGTAATATAACTATTTCCACTTCTTCTGCATTAGCACCACGTGAAATTACCGCTTCCGATTCCATTTTCATTTTGTCCAGAATCAAAAAACAAACGCAGAAATGCAAATTATCAAGCCTTAGGAGTTTAAACGTGAGTTTGTAACACAAAAAATCTGACATCTCACATAACCTAACCAAACAAACTGATAACTAACGTAACGGTAACAAATGCGTGTAGCAATACGTCTACTTCTGGAACGACCGTTAAATCCACGTTAACCACCAAAACGTTATACAGGGTCTTTCACGAGGAACCTCACCCATATTTATACGGGAAACTACTGAACGTATTTTCATGAAATTCAGCACTTATAAGTATTTCACGATGCTGATGAAATCTAAAATATTTTCAAGGCATGAGCACCTCCGGTTTTTCCGGAAATGACGTCAACTTCCGTTTTTCAAATTAGAACACCATTTTTTTATTGCAGAAATAGATTCCTTAGAAAATTTCAATTTATTTTGATGTAACATTTTTCAGTTTTGGTTGGAAAATTCTCTCTGAGCGGGAAAATTCGAAAAAAAAATCGAAAATAGAGCTCCGCTGAAACAAGAATAACTTCGAGGTTTTTGGATGGAAAATTTTCATTTTTGGGATTTTTCAAGATGTAAGATTGATGTATCCACTTTGAAAATCGAAATCGCGATTCATGATACAGAGGGTGAAAAAATCGCTTTCAAAGTTAGGGATGACAAAATCGTGAAATATAAATTTTTTCAAATTAGAACCCCGTTTTTTTATGGCAGATATTGAATCTACGTTAAAAAATAATGTGAGTGTATGCATCACACCCTTGCCCTAAAGTGGATATATAGTTCCTGAAAATGTCATCTTTTTGGCGTGAAGGGAAAAGAAATAGCTGAAAATTCAAGACGAAAAACAGTTTTTTGTGAATAACTCAGAAAACATCCACTTTAGGGCAAGGGTGTGATGCATACACTCACATTATTTTTTAACGTAGATTCAATATCTGCCATAAAAAAATGGTGTTCTAATTTGAAAAACGGAATTTGACGTCATTTCCGGAAAAACCGGAGGTGCTCATGCCTTGAAAATATTTTAGATTTCATCAGCATCGTGAAATACTTATAAGTCCTGAATTTCATGAAAATACGTTCAGTAGTTTCCCGTATAAATATGGGTGAGGTTCCTCGTGAAAGACCCTGTATATAGCGCACCGTAATAACATAACGTTTGCGCTATTCAAAAGTTGCAATATCTCTCTAATTTCGGATTGATGACACCGAATTCGTCATCAGTGAGTTACAGACATTCGGACAAAACGATAGCACGCTGTTCCCCTAGAACATGCTCGCAAAAACCTATCGAACTATCAACGAAATCCTCCCGTAACTATTCCCCTAACTACCACCCACATACCATCGAGTTACCGTAGCGACTCATCCGCGCGCGAAGCTCCGTAGACGCCGAACAACCCACGAGATATAATCGAAAATCATTCCGCTATAATTTTCCCAGGGAATAAATAATTAAATTCCAATTATTCCAAGTTTTGGGGGCGGCCTGTTTTCATCTCGTAAAATACGAGGAGTATGGAGTTCCCCCTCCCACTCCCATCTCACTTAATTTAATTACGTAGTGTAACCATGGCCCGTTGCCGTCTTTGAGAGATGGCTCTAGCTATCTGTTGGAGTGAGGAGACGATACAGGGAGAAGAGTCTTCAATTTCGGAATTGAGATGTTTCCTTTTCGATGAGGGGTACGGGGGAGTTTGCGGACCCCAGAGGAGGAGACATCAAAGATGCCCGAAAAAATCGAGGAGTTGAAAAGACGTCTGCTAATTTGATGTTATGAGTTATGGCACACGCTTTCAGGGGGGGAATTCGGGTCTAGTCGAGTTTGATGTTGGAGGGATTGGAGGTTCAAGTGGAAGGCTGTTGGTAACGTTCTGAATCACTCAAAGTGATGACATTTATTTTATTTTTTGAAGTTGTTATATCGAGAATGAAATATCGAGAATCTATAGTGTGCACAGAATTACAGCGTGTAGTAACTAACTTGGCTGGTTTCAAAAGAGAACTCGAAACAAATTTTCACTAGTAACACCACTAGAGGTCAAAAAATTTCCGGATTTGATTTGAACTCGTGTGGTATTCGATAAAAAAATTCCACACCAAATGTATTTATTTTCAACAACATCAATTTTCGTCTTCATCAAGTACTTGCAAAACATTGAAGGTTTTGTCGACTTGATTATTAAGTTACCATGGCAACTCAGTGAAACTCTAAGCCCAAAATTATTTGCGTTTTGAATCTGTCAAAAACAGCACGACGTAGAAAAATGTCTGGCTTCGGTCAAGAAGGTAAAGAAAATATTCGCCAGAATATTAAGCAGTTGACCCCCGAGAATACTAGGAAATCGAAGGCAAGTGTATGGGAGCAGTTTATAAACTTTTGCGCAGAAAAAGCGTAAGATTTCGACAGAGCGGATATAGCTGTGTAAGAACTGGCGCTTATTCTTGAAGACTATGCCTTCAACATGCGAAAAAAAAACTCCGAAGACTACAAGGAGAGTGTTATCAAAGTTCTATGGAACTCTACAGCTAAGCAATTGCGGGAATATTTTTTTGAAAGGTATGATCGCAATTTTAATCCTTGCTCTGACATATAAATTATCAACGCAATAGCTGCCAAACATGGTAAGCGTCGGAAGCTACAAATAGATCCAACCAAGACAAAAAAATTCCACTAAAATTCATCTGTAGCGATGTTGATCTGTCAGAAATACACGTTCTGATTGGTTAAAAATCACATGTGTGGAATTTTCAGAGGAACACAGACAAGAGGTCCACAGGTCTGACGCGCTTGTTCGAATTAGTTGATCAAGGAAAATTAGACATGTCCCTCAAGCTCAATGGCAGCTTTCATAGAAATATGATGAAAAATTTTCGGAATAGAAGGTTTTTAAAAAAATTTGTTTTTTTTTTCACTCGCATGTTCTAGGGGAACAGCGTGCTATCGTAATTTTCGAAGTCTGAGCAGAAAGTGGTCTCAAACGGCTAGGTTTGACTCACTGATGACGAATCCGGTGTCAAAATCGATTCGGAGTTAGAAAATTTGAGGTTATATTCGTGATAACTCGGAAACTACAGAAACGGTTGGATTTAAACTTGGTAAGTTGGCGCATCTTTTTGCAAAATTCTATTGAGATCGTACTGTCAGTATATTTAGAAAAAAAATTTGCTCACAATTTTTTTTTATTCATTTTTTTTTCGAAAACTGTTCATCATATTCGAGAAAATGTCTGCAAGAGCACTGAGCTTCATATGTCGCAGTAGTCTACCAAAATTCAGTTCGGTCCTATTATAATTCTTAGAGATAATAGGAAAAAGTGTGTCAAATTTCGTGGTTTCTTCCTCGATATCGTTGTTTTTTTCGAAATATCTCAAAACCTACTGATTCAATTATGAGGTAACTTGGCAGCTAGTTTGAATATCCTGATTGATAGCTTTGTGCAGAATTTCGAGATGGTCGTGTCTTCAGAACGATATAAAAATAATTTAATTTTTTTTCATTTTATCAAATATTCAATATTCTGTGATCATCTGATCATATTATCCTCATGAAATTCTATATGAACCTTTTAACTGTCGTTTTTCGATGAATTATTGGATTTCGATTCGATCTATTTCGAATGTTTGGAAATGAAGGTTGTTCTTTTTGAAGGTATAGAACTTGAAGTTGGCAACACTGTTCAAACTGACAGCCATCTTGTCACCTGTCAATTGATTTGTGTTAAATTTGGTCTGGCATGTCAACATGAAAAGACTGACGCCTGAACAACGCTTCCAAATTGTACAAATTTATTTTGAAAATAATGATTCTGTTCGAAAGACGTATCGCTCTCTACGTCCATTTTACGGTCAACATAAACGTCCATCAGAGCTATTAATTCGACTAACTATGGAGCGTTCTCGCACCACGTTAACCCTAACTGAGAATATGCATCCACAGAGACGTCGTACAGTGAGAACAGAAGAAGCCATTGCTGCTGTAGAGCGTAGCGTAGAGGAAGACCCGAATCAGTCTATCCGCCATCGTGCACAGCTATAGAACCACGATTACTGACTTTTTCGTTTCTCAATTGAACAACCATGATGTGCAGCAGCTTTAGTTCCAGCTAGACGGCGCAACATGTCACACAGCTCGTGCCACAATTGATTCAGTGAAGGAAACGTTTGATAACCGCATAATTTCTCGTTTCAGGACCGTGAATTGGCCTCCAAGATCGTGCGATTTAACGCCTTTTCTGTGGGGATATGTGAAGTCGCTAGTCTACGCCGATAAGCCCGAAATGATCGACCTTTTGGAGGACAACATTCGCCGCGTTATCGCCGATATATGGCCACAAATGTTGGAAAAAGTGATTGAAAATTGGACCTCCAGATAAAGTTACGTCCGAGCCAGCCGTGGCGGTCATATGCCAGAAATTAAATTTAAATCATAAAGCTGGATTTATAAACTTTTCGTTCCCGTTCCCGAACGCAGCTGACGTTCTCGCTAACGTTCCCGTTGACCGCTGGCGGTTCGAAACGAACTATACCCCTTTTATAAACTTGACGTTCGCCGTTCGGCCAGTTCGCGTTTATGAGGTTTTAAAGAGGTCAAATATCCTGTGAATTTGGGTTTCCTTTGTTGGAAGTTGGAACAATATAACCAAACCAAGCGTAACTTATCAATAAACAAACTAATCTCCGAATTATAAGTGCATCCTAACCCCACATATTAGGTTTGTTCCAACACCCAGTTCTGTTACTGTCTTGAACTCGTTCAGAACTGAATCAATTCACACGTCTTCGCTCATTCTAGTTCGGGACTAATTCTGAATAGATAGTTCGAAAGTGTTGGAAACGCATCATTCTTAGAAATTCCCTTGTCATAGCCTAAGGGCTGTTTGTCACCCGAAAAATGCAGCCCGTCTCTGCCAGATGTGGTTTTATTGCCCCTTGCTGCATTAGAATGGCACGAAAGAGATGACCGATTCGATTCCTCCTTCTCAGTTCTTGCCTTAACCCAAGAACTGTATTAACCGTTCTAGAACTGGTCTGACACAAATTCTTTTCACGTTGGAACACTTGGTTTGCAATTCCTAACCAGTTCGAAATTTGTTGGAACGCTAATATCGATATGCGCAAACTCCGCCCGATTCAGAACTAGTCCCAGAGTGTGTAGGAACAGACTTATTGGTTAAGATACGAACGGGAACGTCAAAAGATGAAACATGGTCATCTCGAACGGCAGCGGAAAAAACAGGAGAGCGGCACATTATCAGTCAGCTGACGCAGCTGTGGACTTTATAAATGAATTTAGTGCATTCTAACTTTGAACCGGAACGTCAACTGCGAACGGGAACGTCGAGTTTATAAATCCAGCTTAATGCCAAAAGATTATCTTTTCAATGAAGTCAATTTAAAAAATAAATCTTTGATTTATTCCATTTCAAAGTTTTATACCTCTCAAAAAAAAACACCCTTTATTCGGTGAACGGAATTTGTAATGGAAATATCTTCGGAATCATAGGGTGGATTCTACCTATTCACGAATTCGGCCTTCTCAATTAAGGTCCAAACTTACTATACAAATATCAAGTTTCTAAGTTGTATCTTCCGGAAGTTATTAGGTTCAGGGTCTCCCTCGTGAATATAGCAGTCATTATATGCTCGTTGAATGATAAACTAATATTTGTGCGGAACGTTAACGCCCTTGTTCCCTAAAATGAGTGCGTACATTGTAACGTTACAAAACGCTCCACTGTCGATTTCAGTTTCAATCGCGAAAATACGTCATACTAATAATTTCAATTCCAATCGCAAGCAAAAACGCCTTACTGAAATCATATGATCGGTCGCTAAAGAACGCTCATCGCTTTGACAGTTGAGTGTGTGTTTCGCATGCGCGACCCTCCCAAGTCGGTCTTGCCGATGGAAAGTTCTTTCTTTTTACTGGTAAGAAGTTGGAGATTCAACACCTTGCCAGAGTTTAACGAATAAACGAACTTCGTAATCCATTAACATCGTGGAATTTTGAAGTTTTATTGTTTCTTATAAGACGTCTATTCAAAAGGCGTCTTTGTACCGGGGCTCTCGCCTACTACATCATCTTTGTACCGGGGCTACCGCTCACTACATCATCTTTGTACCGGGGCTGTCGCCCACTGAATCATCTTTATACCGGGGCCATCGCCCACTGAACCATCTTTTCACCGAGCTACCGACTACTGGATCATCTTTTTACTGGGATTAATGCCCATTTGAATATCCTACTACCGGACCCAGAGTTTGACTGGATCATCTTGGTACTAGAAGCAATCATTACTGGATTATCTTAATACTGGAGCTGATTATGACTGGAACACCTTTATACCGAAGCTAATTATTACTGGAACATCTTGATTCTGGACTTTATTCTGGATGGAATCTCTTTGAAATTGGACTACCTGGATAATACCTGTATTTTGAAGGATCATACCTTCGGATCCTTACTTTCAAGATAAGTGCTTCTTCGAATCCCGGATCTCAGATTCATTGTACCTTAATTTGTGTTTGTAAATAGCAATTTTAATTGTAAAGTTGAAATAAATAGATAGGGAGTAAGAGGTTGCATCATTACCACCAGATTAACGATTAGGGATACATTCAGGAGTTAATTTAATTTCAACATTTCCCCTTACACTTCTCTCCATAAAACTTCATAAACCAAATCTTCAAGAATTCATCTCCCACTCCAGCATCCCTAAAAGATCATTTCATTCATCTCAACTCGACAGAATCGTTTTCAAACACAGGGAGAGTCTTTCGAGAAGCAACTCTCCACAAATTCGACTGCGTCTTTTCCGCCCTAATGCATACATAAAAAGTGTTTTCCCGGTTAAAATGACAGCCGGAAGCAACAAATCAAGAAATCATTTCTTTCCCCCCTGGTGTTGGAGAGAAAGAACCACGTCAAAAACTCACCTTGCTGCACGCAACAAAGCTATGGCGTTTTCGTATTCCCCGTTCCTGAGTCCCTTCTGGATGTTAATCATGGTGTCTGATCTGAAAGAAGGAGAGAGAATTATTATTATTAATGGCGGCTTTGAATGGAAAATCGGGGGAATCACTCATTTATTTGGATTGGGATCTTGGTAATTCTATGATTGCGTGTTGAATTGATCGTGGTATTTTAGGGTATCTGGTGATAATTGAAGTTTTCTCACCCTGCAAATGTATTTTGTTTTTGCACGCATTTTCTGGTGAGTAAGTAGGTAAGTAATTATTTCCGTGGACAATAGGGGTTTTTCCTTTAAACGAAAATGCAGTAATTTTCAAGAAAAACCTTTAGAACATCACATTTCAAACATATAATTTCAATATTTTATTTTTGAAAAAATGTTTGATCACCTAAAACTGAAAAATAAAAGTAGGGATTTGCATTTGAAGGGATTTTTCTTGAGTGCACGATATGGCAACGTCGTATTCAGCTTTCTCGGGAAGAACTTCGATCTAGTTACAGTAGAGGCCAACGACCAAGGAATAGAAAAAGAAGAGCACAGACTGTCATACTGTCATATTACTGACAAATCGCAAACGGAAATTGTTTGGTTATATTGACGAAGAACATGTGTGTATCACAGAAAAAGAATAAATATTTCATTATTCTATAGCAGAAAAAGCTATTCTACTAAACACCGTTGTCAGTTCGTGCATGCCTGGCAAATCCCAAACCCCAGTTTCGAAATCTGATTTTGAATACTTTCTGAAGGTAATTTGGGAAAATGATGAATCAAACCCATAATAATTATGTAGAGTAGAAATCCAGTACTCCATCGAAAAATGACAGTTCGAAGGTTTATACAGAATTTAATGAGGATATGATGAGAAGATCACAGGATATTGAATATTTGAAAAAAAAATACATTTTTTTTTTCAAATCGTTCTAATGGCACGATCATCACGAAATTTCGCACAAGGTTGTTCTTCGGCATCTTCAAACTAGATTCGAAGTTTCATCAGTATCTCCTGAGTTATACATGATGATATGATATACAACGATATCGAGAAGAAACCACGAAATTCTACATATTTTTTCCCAATATCTCCAAAACTAATAGCCGTATCGAACTGAAATTTGGTACACTGCTGTGAAATATGGGGCTCAAAGTGCGAATGGAAATGTTCAACTGAAATTTCAACGGAAATTGTTTGGTTATATTGACAAAGAACACGTGTGTACCACAGAATAGGAATAAATATTTCATTATTCTATAGCAGAAAAAGCTATTCGACTAAACACTGTTGTCACTTCGTGCATGCCTGGCAAATCCCAAACCCCAATTTTGAAATCTGATTTTGAATACTTTCTGAAGGTAATTTGGGAAAATGATGAATCAGACCCATAATAATTATGTTTAAATTTGCATTTGCAGTAATAACCTAAATTCGAGAAAAACCCTCCATTAAAAGTAGTATGCTGAGTATGGAGAGCGATAAGTACATTTTACCAGTTCTTTCGAATATTGTACTGTCTCATATTCGTAGACAGGTTGCAGTGATAAAGTCTTGGGATAAATATCATTCCTTTCCGAATCCATTCCCAATCATCTCTTTTATTCCGGATTCTCAAATTGCTAGATTGAAATCTTTCAAACCCTTACGGATTATCGATTTTCTTTATTCCAATAAAAGTGACAAAGTAATTTGGCGTTCAGAATGGAATTCGTGTAAAGTTTTCACCAAAGGTTTGATCAGCGATCCTTCAGAAAAAATCATGGTTTTAACCTTCCTAGGAAAATTTGGTGCATTTTTGATCGACTTAGAACCGGTCATGGTCGCTGTAATAGTTTCTTCTTCAAATGGATTTCGGTCGAAACTCCAAGGTGTGAGTACGGAGAGGAAGAAGAAACAATAGAACATTTAGTTAACAGTTGTCCAATATACAAATTTGACGATGGTTTCGAGGCAATTCATTCGGTGTCTGATTCTTTTTTGAGATGAATCGTGAACTTCAAATTAATTTAATGAGTACTAAATCATTAACTAGTTCATATTGGTTTTTTCGTCTCCTTTTTTGTTTTTTGTGATTTCGAGATATCAACCTGTATCGAATAGGAAAGAAGGAATTTTGTCGATGAAAAAGAAGCCCTTCAATAACAAACAACAATTTCATTATACTTAAACGGGGAGAAAAGTTTTTCTTGAGGTTTTTATCTGTGCTCTTGTATCATACGTAAAAATGTATGGTACTCCGTTTACATTTCCCCTGCAGATACTGTTATGACACATATTGTTCAATATAAGAAAATGTACTGCTCATCTCAAAAGAAAATATATATAGGGTATCTGGTGATTATTGAAGTTTTGTCATCTCGCAAATAGATTTTGTTTTTGCACGCATTTTCTGGTGAGTAGAGGTTGATTCTCCCTATACGTTCCGTAACCTTCCGGTGTCCCTTTCGTATGATTTAAGTCAAAATTAAGCAGGCAAAAATGTCACGTTGAAGGAACGTAATTCATTTACACCTTATAATATTTTACGAGAAGGATACTGAAAGGTTACGGAACGTATACTGAGAATCAACCTTAAGTAGGTGAGAAATTGTTTCCGTGGACAATAAACAATAGTGAAGGGTGTTTCAAATTGTGCGATTTTTTAGAAATAAATAAAATATAGATGGCGCTCTGAATTCGTCTGGGTATTTTGACATTTAAGAAGTGTGATGTATGACATCTATAAAAATGGCTTCGTACACGATACAACAACGCATTCAAATTGTTCAGTTATTTTATGAAAATCAGCGTTATATGGAAACTTTTTTCTAGAAAATTACGTGAATATTATGCTTTACATAATCGTCCATCTCAAAGCACTATTGGTCGGATTATCAAAAAATTTCAAGAGACCGGTTCGGTGAAAGACCAAAAAAGTGAAGAATACAGTCATAGCGGTCGTTCACAAGAAAATATTGATTTGGTTCGTGAAAGTGTTGCTGAAGACCCGGGAATGTCCATAAGACGACGTTCACAACAAGTTGGACTCAGTGGGTCCACAACATGGCGTATTTTACACAAGAATTCAGCTCTGAAGGCATATAAGGTTCAAATAACACAGGAACTAAAGCCATTCAGGTCGATTCTGTTTGCGTATTGCTATGAACCTTGCTGTTCCAGTCATATTGCTATCTTTCCAATTAATAGCAATATGGCCATGATGTTATGTATTCTTCTATTATGAATTTTGTCATAACAATATTGCTATCATAGACTTCCATAATTGCTGATTTTAAAGCTGACAACACTGAATTTTGTGACTTTAGAACTACAAGGAAGAAGAAAATAACCCTAATTCGTGAGTTTTCTTATGGTCTCGCATACATAACCTCTATCTACGGCTTTCTTTATTCATGTAAACAATCATCGACATAAAAAATGTTAGGAAACGAAACGAGTCAAATTGACCAATAACAAATTTCCTGGATACCAATGAAATATTTGTTATCAGAAATCGAATGCAGCAATTTTATTCAGGCGTAAATAATTCGAAATTCGATAAACTTTTCGCTGGCACTTCAAAGGGGTTGCTGTTGTTGAGATGATAAGAATAATCATCTCAGCTGTTGCCTATGCCTGTATCTTAGTCTATGAATTCTCCTTGAAATTGAATAATATTCTAGAGAACCTTGAACACGTTTCCATTAGCATATACTTTTTTATTCATGTAAATATCGACTTATTCGAAGATGTTATGAAATAGAAAAACCAATTAAAGTCAAATTGACCTATTTCCTGGATACCGATGGAATTTTGGTTTCCAGAAATCAAACGCAGCAATTTTATGCAGGCGATAATAATTCGAAATTCGATTAACTTTTCTGTTGGGAATTCAAAGGGATGGCAGTCCTTGAGATCATTAGAATAACCAGGTCAGCTGTTGCTTACTATGCCGGTGTTTTAGTCTAAGAATCCTTAAAATTAAATATTCTAGAGAACCTTGAATACATTTCTATTAGCACATTCTTCCCCTTAATTCAATATTTAGGAATTCTTGGAAGAAATAATACTGAAACAAATGGATCTCTGAGAGATTCCTTTTCTAAACTTTCTTGTTATGAAGCATAGCAAGTACTATTTTGAGGTTGCTAAGATAGCAATGTTGATATCAAGATTCTTGTTAAAGTGACAGACCATATTGCTCAAAATCGTTGATCAGAATACCAATCATTCCAATCTTGTTATGATAGCAATATCTTTTTCCTAGCAATATTGCTATTTGCAAACAGAATCGACCTGATTAGATCATTTAAAGCGTCGTTCATTCGTCAATTTCATCAATGAACAACTAGCAGATATTCCTCAAGAAATGATGTTTTCTGATGTGGCCATTTTCAACATGGTGGCTTTGTTAATAAACACAATTGTCGTATTTGGGCTGAGGAAAATCTACGAATTATTCATGACAAACCTTTGCATCCTAAACAAATCACTGTTTGGTGTGCATTTTGGTCAGGTGGACCTTACTTCTTTGAAAATGCTGCAGGTGAAGCTGTAACTCTCAATGGTGATCGATACCGTCAGATGATAATCGAATTGATTGGCCTGAATTAATGAATATTGATCTAGAGGACATTCGGTTTCAACAAGCTGGCGCAATACCCCACTTTGCAAATGACACAATAGATTATGGAGACAAAAATTTCCTGGACAAATAATCTCCAGAAACGGTGATGTCAATTGGCCACCAAGATCAGTTGATTTGACACCTATGGACTATTTTCTTTGGGGTTATGTGAAGAGCCAGGTCTATAACAATAATCCACCATCGATTCCTGAACTGAAGGATGAAATTATTCGCATCATTAGTCATATAGACCCTCAATAGACGACTTCGGCCCAAGTTGCCAACCCACAATTTTCTTCAGGACAAATTTGACATGATAAGGTTCGCGTTATTTAGAAATATCAGTAAAAGATGCCTAGGCTCCTCAAACAAGATAATTCCCTTCAAATATAGGTTTTTGTTAGGCTGAAATTTAAGCTGGGATTCCTGATTTCATGTTAATAGTGTCAAGTTTATAAAGGATATGTTCCGCAAATCAACTTGGTAATTTCGGTTGCCGGTTTTCCACTCCGTAAATATGAAATATTCGGTTGGTTCCCCAAAAAGAGGTTAATTACGGAATTTTTTTGATGAAAAAACGTTCTTTCTGTCACCAGAACGACAGTCAATATTCTATGGTAACATATCCATAGCATAGAACAATCTTTATTTACTTTATGATCCATAGAACACAGAAGAGACAACAATCAACAATGGAAAAATTACTAGGTATGATCTATGGATCATAAGGTAAATAAAGATTGTTCTATGCTATGGATATGTTACCATAAAATAATAGTTGAGTTCCGATATTGCTGGCCAGTACTGGCCAGTATCAGTAATTTCGGAACGCTTCGTACTGATACGAACAGTTACCAAAGCAGTGCCAGTAAAATCAACTGTCAAAATTTACTGGACAGTACTGGCCAGGAATATCGGAACTCAACTATTGATTGTCGTTCTGGTGCATAGACTTAATATGTCTATGTTCTGGTGACAGAAAGATTGGCTTTCATCAATCAAATTCCGTAATTAGCCTTTTTTCAGGAACCAACCGAAAATTTCATATTTACACAACGGAAAAGCAGCAACCGAAATAACCAAGTTGATTTGCGGAACATATATCCTTTATGAACTTGACACTATTAATATGAAATCAGGAATCCCAACTTAAATTTCAGCCTAACAAAAACCTATATTTGGAAGGAATTGTCTTGTTTGAAGAGCCTAGGCACCTTTTACGGATATTTATAAATAACGCGAACCTAATCATGTCGAATTTGTCCTGAAATTCCCGTTCCCCAGTGATAGTAAATTCGTGAAGAAAATTGTGGGTTGGCAACTTGGGCCGAAGTCGCCTATTAAGTCAAAATGTCATTGAAAATTTTAACAAAAGAGTTGACGTCTGTAGAGCTGCAAGAGGAGGCCATTTGACAGCTATTATTTGTCGTACATAAATTTCATAACTGATACTTCAATTAGCAATAAAAAGTTTTTGAAAAAGAATGCAAATTATGTGTTTTATTTATACTTAAAAAAACGCGTAATTTGAAACATCTTTCATTTACAAATCCTAAGGAAACACCTGGTTAAAATCCACGTGACAGACCAAACCGAAATGTGCGCGTCAACATCAATCACCGCCGCCTTCTGCGAATTTCCCACCGCGTCAAAATGCCTACGCGTCCGATTTCCCCGATGTGGGAAAGGCTCATAAATATATATATTCGGAAAATCCGATTCTCTCGATTGCGTTATACCTACATCAAAGGGAACCGACCGGCCTGCCCGCCCCCCCATAGTCATATACCTCCCATATACGTCGCTCTAAAGTTCCTCATCTTTATAATTCGCGAACCGTGCGCTCGTATAACGCACGGAAAATTCGGTTCAGCGAAAACCTAATAAGGCGAATCTGTAAATACAATTCGGAATCAATCGCGGGCCTTCTCAGTTCTCCGTCTTTTCTTCGCCGTGTTTTCATTTTTATGCGTGTTTATTTTTATATGAAGTTGAAAGAGGCGCTTTTGACGAAGATGAAACAGTTCCAGTTGCGCTTGGAGACTCGTAACGATTGTTTGCGAAATAGTTTCTTTTTTCGGCATGGAACAAAGGAGGAATTGGAGAATGTTATTATCTTCCCGACGACTCGTCGAAGTGTTTCAGCTAACAGGGATAAAAATGTACGTCTGTTCGGAAAATCTATTTTATCGATTCTGTTGTACCGACATCAAAAGGACCGCCTGATAAACCTACTCCACCCCACGTCATAAAGCTAAATTCAATGCGTCAGTGTCAAGTTCCTCATCTTTATAATTCGGGAATCGTGCGCTATTATAACGCACGGAAATTTTGGTTCACTAAAAACCTTTTCATGTAAACATTTTTTCCAATTTTGAAACAAACCAGCTGTTCGAGGAGATCCGAAGTCGATTTTTAGTTGTTGTTAGAATGCCTAGAGCACGTGTACGCAGAATTTATCGCCGGCTAAGTGAATTTGAAAGAGTTAGAATTATTGGTCTACGAGAGGCGGGGTTGTCATTTCGAGAAATCGCTAACCGTACGAATAGAAATCCAATTACTGTTATGAGATGTTGCCAAGCGTGGTTTGATAATGCCCAAAATCGAAGAAGAGTAGGCATTGGACGTCAAAGCGGCACAAATGAAGTTCAAGATCGACGACTAAGACTTATGGCCATTATAGACCGATTTGCGACAACTTGATCTTTGACTAATGAGTGGTAAGGAGAACAAGGCCATCCTGTAACTGTCCGAACAGTTTAACGCCGTATAAGGTCTTTTGAACTGCAGCATTATCGACCCCACCTTGTATTACCTCTTAGCCTGGCCGTCCACTGGAAGCGATTTGGGGCTTTTATGAGCTACGCGTTTCACGAGCGCCGAGGAGCTTCTACGACCGAAGCGGTCTCGGGCTTTGGGGTCGTCCACTGGCAGATAGTTCGCGAGGTTTCGGTTCGTTCTTGCTCTTGCGTAGCAGAGGATTTTTACTTCAGATTTCCGTGTTTATTGAAGGAATTGTGATACGGAATGGATTTAGAATTAATAATTCATTTCAAGGATAAATCTCACTTGATCAGGCATATGTTAGCTACGGAATGGGGAAAATTTTTGAGCTAAGGTAGATTCAAATTTAGAAAAAATGAAATTATAAGAAAAAAAATTCACCATCTCGATAATGAATGATTATCATCGTATACTCATTTATAATACTGGAATGGAAGTTGAAGTGTGAATGTTGATGACCTGAGTACTTCG
Source organism: Myrrha octodecimguttata (assembly GCA_958510865.1). Lineage (NCBI taxonomy): Eukaryota > Metazoa > Arthropoda > Insecta > Coleoptera > Coccinellidae > Myrrha > Myrrha octodecimguttata. Next base: position 53,178,299 of record OY294061.1, on the reverse strand, counting down.
AAAACAAACGATGTGGAACGTCGAAATTATGGCTGATTTGAATTTTATCTGTGAAAGTCACCTTCAGAAGGTAAATATGTTATTAATGTATCTAACGTGACTTCAAAACTCTAAAAACTGCAAACATCGAAAGAAATGATGGTGACACAGATATTCAGAAATTCTTAAAATTTTGCAGAAGTGCATGCGTATTTTAGAAAACAGGTCACTAGTAAAAATCCGTAGCGTTTTATAAAGAAAAAACTATGTTTATTTCGTGATCGAAAAGATGGTTCTGCATATGAAACGTAATTGAATCATTACAGTACGTATGGGCCAAAAACACTTGAGCATATAGAAAAATAATCGGAATAAAATTGGTCGGAGACTAAAAAAACAAATTGATAATAGATATTGAGATAATAAGAGCTATAAAACCCGAGATAATGGCGAAACACGCTGGATTAATTATATTTGGAATGCTATACAGCCGAATATTGCCAAAGAGTCCAACTTCAGATAGGCTACTATACACCTACAGAACTTCTGGATGTGTGTTTAACCTTTCAATCTGATCCATCTAAAATTCACCAACAATAAACAACGAGCTTCAACAAATATTCCGTTCACGAACCATACATTTCACTTTCCGACGGATAGCTCCTCTTTTCGAGCGTATAGACGCGGCAGATCCAAAGTGATCGGGATACGATTGCGCCGCTCGAATTCTCTCGAAATCGTCCGTATGAACTCGCTGCCAGTCGACGAGGGTACCTAGAATTTCATTCATTTGGATCTGTCGCGCAAATTCGTTCGTTTACGCTCCTATCGCGCCTCTCGAAATCGCTTGCAGTGGACGACCAGCCTTAGGGTTGAGCATCGCCGGCAACGATTACAATGGTGAAGAGAACGACAACATTGAAATGTGGAATGGCATCAGGTCGTCCTTTTTGATGAATCTCGATTCTCCTTTGGTGCACATGATAACCGAAGAAGGGTTAGACGACGTCTGGGAGAAAGACGTGACACTCATTTTGATGTTGAGCGTCATGTACACCGGACAGTATGCGTTATAGTATGAGGTGCTATTGCACATGCAAGTAGGTCACCTTTAGTGTTTATTCCAGGTAACAAGACAGCGCTGCGTTACCTTCAAGGAATAGTGGAGCCATATGTTCTCTCTCTCACCTTTACCGGTTCAAGAATGTAATATTTCAGCAAGATAATGCTCGACCTCATGTTGTCAGAGTGAGTTTGAACTTTTTTTAAGCGACCCATGTCAATATTTTGCCATGGCCACCCAGATCCCCCGATTTTTTCCCTATAGAGCACGTTTGGGACATCATGGGTAGACGGCTTGGAAATTTACCCCAACCATAACGGCTCTGAGACATGAAGTACAGGTAGCATGGGATAGTATCCCTCAAGAAGAAATAGACCATCTTCTTGCATCAATGCCAAGACTTGTTGGGAAGTGAATAAATAATCGAAAAAACACATCATTAACAAATTTAATGAAAAAAATTGTAAACCCTTCGTTTTTTTTCTCGAAATTTCAATCATTTACTCCATGCTATACTATCCTTGTTTCACCAAAAGAAATTTGAAATTAAAACAGCTCCTTCTGCGTGTTGCAGTTCCTTTGTAAGTTAGTATGTTTTATTCGAGATCAAGTAGGTACTATCAGCGTCCAAAGATCTCATCAGCTATACTCCATTCACTTTTTTGAAGTATCCCGGTTGGCCATGATTTAGGTCTATGATGTTTTTGTAACTAAAACCAAGGCAAGTTGGCGCTCCTGAAATATCGACAATGTCAAAACAATTCGACGCGAGGTTGCCAATTTCTACTCTCTTTCAATAACGAATAATAATTCAGCTCCAGCCATAATAAACTAATAAATTAACATTTCGCTTCGATTCCAAATCGAAAATGAAAGTACATAAAGTCTTCTGAAGAAGCAAGGACAGAGTATCTGGAAGAACTATATAGAATTACGCTCATTCCGATAGTAACTGATATTTTTGAGACAATCATTCATCAGAAGCTATCTTACATCAAGATGTATGTGAGTAAAAATCGAAATATTATATTTTATAAGAAAAAATATTTTATATAATTTCTCTTTTAGCTACTTGTCACCACGATCAGAAATATTTATAATGAAAAGAAAGCCGAAGATTTTCTGGTAATACAGTTTTCTTCTATTGGTGCACCTCAAAAGAAACTCTGAAGATTTTATTTTGGAAAACTGATCTGCAACCCCCAGTTTGGAATTATAATTTGCAAAATTACCATTTTTCGATTGACACACTGCCGAGCACCCTACACTGTTTTGTGAAAGAACATTTGGAATATAATCAACGACGTAAATCACTCTTCCGAAACACAAAATGAATGGGTTGCTAAAACAAAATGGGTAAATGAACACAAAATTTTATGTGAACAAAAACATGTGATTGCAAAGATTCTTCAATATTGAGGGCATGTAGGATTCTCCATATACAGTGAGGATCTGAAAAATCATTGCTTGGCGAGCCTGATCTGATCGAAAGACCTTCCAAGTCAGGTACCAAATGTAAAACTATTTTCAATTTTCTGCTAATTTTCTATCTTCTGTTCTGTTTCAGATACGATTTCAAGATATTTTGTCAGTTTTAATCCTATAAGAAAGAAGAAATTCTGTCTTGGTAATAGAGGCCTTCTATTATGAATATGTCAGCCTATTTCTCTACACTTATGCAAGGGGACAGTATCTTTTTTTAGGTTTATATATTTATGCTCTTGTACCATAGTTAGCAACGTATGGTGCCCTGTTCATTTCCTCTTGCTTATGCCGTGATGCTATATTGTTGAATGTATCAAAGAACCTACTCTTTTTCAATAAAAATGTAAATATGTAATGATATTAGAAAGTTATCTCCTACTTGCATATTATTGATATTTTATGTATAGAAAAATAGTTTTTTCTATTGTCTTGATGGTTTCTCAAGTTTTTTACTTCAATCATTATATGCCAGTTGATATAATAATTAAATTAGTAATTCAGGACTTGATAGTTAGTTTGAAATTAATGAAATTATATTGTGAAATATCAATCTCAACAGATAATAATGAGAAGGAATCACAGAAAAATCTATATATTATCTAAAGATTCTATTGAGCCTTAATTAAATAGGTAGTCATGTTTAAATGTAGATTCACATTTTGAAAAATAAGTAACTACTGCGACCTCTTTGTAGAGAGGACAACGTTGTGTAGTTATCTGACAGGAAAATGACTATAACCTAACATTTTCAAAATATACACAGTGAAATGTCTCAGAATGTCATGGCAAACCGGGTTACTTTATAAAAGTGAATGGAGTATAGTTAGTGATACAGCGATATTCGGTCGTCTAACGATCCATACATAAAGGTAGGTGATAATAGTGAATAACGAAAATTGAGCGGCAATAAACAAAACAACAAATACAGCTTTCTTGTCGGTACAACTGTAATGCACTTCATTCCCTTTTCGCGGTATATCATAAAATATCCTAGACACCACGTTCGATGGCTCCCGCTATATCCTACTTTAAAACCTGCAATAATTCATGGAAATCTCATATCCAGGAGCTATCCCGTATGCCGCTCCAGGTAATGGCTCCGGCGCTGCTTCATCAATTACATCCGAGCGCGAGTCTATTACGGAGATACCGAGAAGACAATTGCCTTGGATTCACCTACAGGAGCGATTCTTCGCATCTCTCTGCTACAAAAAGAAAATAGAGTATCCGTTCTAGAGTCGGGCGAGATCGATGCCGATAATATCAGTTTCATAGACGTAAATCCAGAGAGTTCTGGGGATATGTCCCCGGTATATGCAGCGAGTCCGAATCCTCGCTGAATTGTCGGCGATACTTTGTAGTTCTGCTTTATCATAGGGATTAAGGTACTTCAAAGGCGGCTTTCGATGTGATGGAGATAGAATGGGAGTTTGAACGGTAAAAGGTGTGGGATATGCATTTTGTCGAATATGCATTTTATATACGAGGGTTGCTTCTCAAATTATGTGATAAACAAGAAAGAAAATATTTACCATCGAGAATAGCTTAATAATTAATTGGAATATGCCGCTACAGCTGAAGGCCCTTGCGATTCTTATAAATTACATCTACGCGCGAGTCAATTAGAAGATGCTTTGAATCTACTTGCGATTCTTCGCATCTTTTCTGTACAAAATGAAAGCCGACCATACATCCTCTTGTCAGCGAGATCAACGTCGATATTATCAGTTTCATGGATGTAAATCCACAGAGCTCAGAGGATATATCTCTGTTGTATGCAGGCAGTAATAATGCCCACTGAATTGTCGGCGGAGCATATTAGTTTGGTTTCATCCTAGGGGTTAAGGTACTTCAAAGGCGGCTTTTGGTGTGATCGAGATTAGATAGAAGTTGGAACGGTGAAAGGTCCGTGATGTGCATTATTCCGAATATGTATCGATTATAAGAGGGTTGCTACGCAAGAGTTGTAGATAGAAATAAAAATCCGATTATTGTGGATCCAAAATGGCTTTATTTTCCGCCTGTATCCACTAAAACAAAAAAGTAGAGCATCCATTCTAGAGTCGGCCAGATCAATGTCGATAATATCGGTTTCATAGATGTAAATCAAGAGAGTTCTGGGGTTATATCTCCGGTATATGCAGCGAGTTCAAATCCTCGCTGAATAGTCGGCGATACTTTGTAGTTCTACTTTATCATAGGGATCAAGGTACTTCAAAGGCGGCTTTCGATGTGATCGAGATAGAATGGGAGTTTGAACGGTAAAAGGTGTGGAATATACGTTGTGTCGAATATGCATTTTATGAACGGGGGTTGCTTCTCAAATTATGTGATAAACAAGAAAGAAAATATTCACCATCGAGAATAGCTAAATAATTAATTGGAATATGCCGCTACAGCTGAAGGTCCTTGCGATTCTTATAAATAACATCTAAGCGCGAGTCAATTAAAAGATAACTGCTTTGAATCTACTTGCGATTCTTCGCATCTTTTCTGTACAAAATGAAAGCCGACCATACAGCCTCTTGTCAGCGAGATCAACGTCGATATTATCGGTTTTATGGATGTAAATCCACAGAGCTCTGAGGATATAATAAGATATAGATCTGATATTCATAGTTTAAACATCCGAAATCGTGGACTTATATCAGCCCCTGCTCACAGGAGTACCCTCTTTGAAAGATCTTTCACGTTCAGCATCTATAAACTATATAATAAGTACATAAACCTCAGGTCACTTTCACTTTGTGCATTTAGAAATCGTGTCTGGGATTCTCTCTTCAGAGAACAGTGTGCATCAGTAGTTTGATACTTATATTTGTATTCAAAAGCTATTTGTATATTCTTCACTTCTTTGGAAACGTTTATTTATTTTTTATTTCTTTTTTCTTCTTCTTTAGTCTCTCAAGGCACAATGATGGCCAATCGAATGATCTTTTTTTTCAGGGTTTGAGTGGTAGAACAGAGGGTTCGCACCCAACTGAACTCCGCCCTGTGATTGAATTTATCAAGTTTTTGTTTCATTTATTTGTTAATTGTTTATTATAATTATCAATAAAGGCCTATTATTATTATTATTATTATATATCTCTGTTGTATGCAGGCAGTAATAATCCCCACTGAATTGTCGGCGGAGCATATTAGTTTGGTTTCATCCTAGGGGTTAAGGTACTTCAAAGGCGGCTTTTGGTGTGATCGCGATAGGATAGGAGTTCGAACGGTGAAAGGTCTGTGATGTGCATAACTTCGAACATGGATCGGTTATACGAGGGTTGCTACGCAAGTGTTGTAGATAGAAATAAAAATCCGATTATTGTTGCTCCAGATGGCTCAATTCTCCTCCTCTATCTACTGCAACAAGAAAATAGAGTATCCAATCTCGAGTCAGCGGGAACGATGTCGATAATATCGGTTTCATAGACGTAAATCCATAGAATTCTGGTGTAATCTCCCCGGTATACGCAGCGAGTCTGAATCCTCACTGAATTGTCGGCGATACTTTGTAGTTTGGTTTCATCGTAGGGGTTGAGGTACTTCAAAGGCGGCTTTTGCTGTGATTGAGATACGATACGATACGATGGAAGTTTGAACGGTGAAAGGTGTGGGATGTGAATTATGTCAAGCTTGAATCTGATATACAGGTTCCGACAGTTTTTGAAACTGCTCGTACTTCCCCCTATTAGGTACACAGATACGGGGAAGGGGCCGTTGGATACGGTAGGTAATTTTTCACCAGTTGAAATCATGGACCTGTGGACGGTAGAGCGTTTTTGCTTACGACAGTTACATTCGTAATAACGAGTCCGTCACGGCCGTTCAGCGTGAGATTCGTCGCCATTTCAATATCCACCGAAATCGGGCTATTCTCGTAAAACCATTCTTGGTTGGGTTGAAGCACTTCGCACACGCGGAGAATTGATAAGGGAAAGACCACTAGGAGCTCAACGAACAATTCAAACACCTGAGTACGTTGAAAGAGTGCGACAAGCAATTTTCGCAGTCCTAGTCGATCTGCTCGCCAGCATGCTGCTTAACTTCCTCTCAGTGATCGTTCGGTTAGGCGTATTTTGCGTTCAGAACTGCCTTTCCACCTCTACAAATTGGACGTTGTGCAACAGTTACAGCCAGGGAATTATGCACAACGAATGCACTTCGCCCGTGAGATGGAATCACTGGTTGAGCAAAATGAGAACTTCATTTTGTTCATTAGCGATCAGGCTCACTTTCACCTCAATAGCCACGTTGATCAGTAAACTATCCGTTAAAGGGCAACTGAAAATACCCAAGAATTACACGAAAGACTATCCCTAAAGTGAGCCTTTGGTGTGCTGTATCTCAAACTTGCGTCATCGGCCCTTACTTCTTTGAAAACGTCAATGGCAATGTTGTTACCATGAACCCTGAGCGCTATATCGAAATGATAACCAACTTCTTTGCACATGAATGAAGAAGACGTCGTGTTCCAATCCGACTTGTGTGGTTCCAACAGGATTGGGCGACCGCCCACACAGCCAGAGCAACAATGAACGTTATTCGTCTCCCCTTCCCTGACCGCCTTATTTCCGGGTTTAGTGACGTTCATTGGCCTCCTCGGTCCCCAGATTCGGCTATCTACGACTTTTTTCTGTGGGGACATCTCAAAGCAAGAGTTTACCAACACGAGCCTCGAATATTGGAGGAATTGAAGGAAGCAATTCTAGTGGAAGTCACCGCAGTTGAGAGAGCAACCTTGGGAACAGTTTTCAGAAACTTCCAAAAAAGACTGCAGGAGCTTATCACGAATCAAGGACGCCACCTGACTAATGTGATTTTCCACATATGAAATTGCGAAATGTTTCGAAATTCTGAATCTAAATTTGTTGAGTACCATTACCGAGGTTATGGTTTTTTCAAAAACGTCCGAGTCATCTGTCGGACCATGCATAAGGGCTGCTATTTAAGTTTTCAGATGAACAGAAAAACAAAATATTTATAATTGAGAAAGGCTTCATTGTTTATTGAAATATGTAGCTTTAGTTAAACACATGCTAGTGCACTATTTAGAATTGAGTATCGTACGCTATATGTATAGCTAAGTTATAGCTTGTTTGGTATGAATCCTTTGTGTGTGGAAATCCAAAACGTTGATCTAGACTAGTTTTTGCGCGCATCGTTTTGTCCAAATGTCTGTAATTTTGGATGATTGAGCCGAAAATGGTCTCAATCGACTAGGTTGGACTCACTGATGACGAATCCGGTGTCATAATCGATTCTGTCCGGCCGGCCGTCCGTCCGGCCGTAGACACGGTAACTCTCGACAGAAGCAAGCTAACAACTTTAAACTTTCAGGATAGGTTGCGCATCAGAATGCCGCGGTCAAGTTCGTAAATGGACCAAATAGGTCGAATAGTTTCGAAGTTATAGGCACTCGAAGTTTTGAAGTTTTTTATTTTTTATTTCAGAAACTACTCAAGCGATTGGATTCAAACTTGGCAGTTAGATGGAGTATATCGACGCGCAACTTTGAGCCAAATTTCGTCAGGATCATGTTGTCAGTAAATTTTAAAAAAAGATTTTTTTCCAAAAAAATTTTTTCCCTGGAAACCATTCATCATATCCAAAAAAAATTCCACTCATACTTTGAGCTTTATATTTTACAGCAGTGTTCCAAATTTCAGTTCGATACGATCATAAGTTTTGGAGATATTGGGAAAAAATATGTCAAATTTCGAGGATTTCTTCTCGATATCGTTGATTTTTTCGGTATAACTCGAGAAATACTGATTCAGTCCTGATAAAACTTCACAGCTAGTTTTGAGATGCTGAAAGACAACTTTACGCGAAATTTCGTGATAATCGTGTCATAAGAACAATTTGAAAAAAAAAAATTATGATTTTCTTATCATATCATCCTCATTAAATTCTGTATGAAACTTCGAACTGTTATTTTTCGATGAAATTCTGGATTTCAGTTCGATCTGACCTATATTTTTGGAAATATTGGAAAAATAAAATTTTTATTGGGTATATCTACGGAATCATAAGGTGGATTTTACCCATTCACGAATTCGGCCTTCGTAATTAAGGTCCAAACCTTCTCTACAAATATCGAGTTTCTAAGTTGTTTCTTTCGGAAGTTATTGTGTTTACGCAGTCGGCCGTTAGACTGACCGTTAACACAATATTTTCCGGAAGAAACGACTTAGAAACTCGATATTTGTAGAGTAGGTTTTGGGCTTAATTACGAAGGTCGAATTCCTGAATGGGTAAAATCCGCCCAATGATTCCGTAGATAAACTCATTCAAAATTTTATTTTTCCAATATTTCCAAAAATACAGATTTGATCGAATTGAAATCCAGTAATTTATCAGTACAAAATTTCAAAAAGCACTGCCATGAAGGTAGCAGCTTTGCGTGCATGTTCAAATTCGTTGCTGAAGCGGTCATCTATCTACATTGAACATGCCGCAAAAGTTACTGCCTTCACGGCAGTGCTTTTTGAAATTTTTTGTTTAAAACGTCCGAGTCATCTGCCAGAAAATGTATAAGGGCTGCTATTTAAGTTTTGAGATGAACAGAAGGACAAAATATTTAAAATAGAGAAAGGCTTCATTGTTTATTGAAATATGTCGCTTTAGTTGAGCTGGAAACACATGCTAGTGCACTATTTAGAATTGAGTATCGTACGTTATATATATATCTAAGTTATAACTTGTTTGGTATGATTTCTCTGTGTGTGGAAATCCAAAACGTTGATCTTGACTAGTTTTCAAGAATACCCAAGCACTTCCATGGCTTCTTCCTAACTATTGACGCTTAGTTATACCCAAAACTTCAAAGCAAATACCGTTAAATGGTATACAGATGGTTCTAAAACCACGACGGGGGCCGGCGCTGGAGTATACGGGCCTAGAACTAAATGTACACTATCGCTAGGCTCCTACTCGAGTGTTTTTCAGGCAGAAATACTTGCTATCGAAAGATGCATAGACATAAACCTGGAAAGAAACTATCAAGGGTGTGACATAGTGATCCATTCTGAAAGTCAGGCTGCTATTAAAGCACTGAACTCCCATGTCATCGACTCAAAGCTGATATGGGAGTGCCGAAGGAAACTCAATGAAGTAGGCAAGAATAACAAGGTCTCCTTAGTCTGGGTTCCTGGGCACTCAGGAATCAAAGGAAATGAAGAGCCAACACTCTAGCCAGAAAGGGATCACAAACGCTACCTACTGGCCCAGAACCTTTCTGTGGTATAGGCAAATGTACCTATAAGAAAGAGTTTTTGGAGAAAGAAGAAAATGAAAGAGGGGCACTCTGGAGGAATTCTCCAGGAATGGAACACTCTAAAAAGTTCCTTCGGAACTTTGAAATTGCTAGATCCAAAAATCATCTGGATCTCAAGAAGAATAAGTTACGCCTCCTCACTGGTTTCCTCACAGGACACTGTCGCCTGTGGAAGCACATGATGAGAATGGGCTTATCAGAAACTGACGAGTGCAGATTTTGTGGGGAGGAGGAAGAAACCCCTGTTCACCTGATCACAGAATGCCTGGCCATTGTGAGCATGCGCAAAAGATACCTTGGGCAGGAGCATTATAGGAGGAATGAGAACTTAGCCTCCTTGAAGCCCTCACAGATATTAGAATTCATCAGAGCTCTAGAGCTGGAGGGCGAGCTGTAGGTAGCGAAAACAGCTCTGACAAGGGGGCACAATAGACCTTAAGGTCGCAGTGGAACGTAACCCCTTACCAACTATAACTATAACTATAGACCCTTCTTTGTTTATCTTTGAGCGCAAATCAGAACTCCCTCATTTAGCGCTGTCTTCAACGCTTAACCTTGTTCGTTTATATTCAATATCCCAAAATTGTAACGGAGACAATAATTTTTTCATATTCAAAAGGAAAACTATTGAATAGATTCGACTGCTTGTATTTCAAATATTCCGAACAAAAATCAGGAAATAACTCTGTTTAAATTGAAGAGCTGATATCTGACTAATCAGAATACTGAGAATCTCGTTAGAAATTCGAAACATATTCGAAATGCAACATACTCAAACACAAGCTCTCAACAAACTCCAATAGAAATCAAGTCAAGGAACTCGGTTAACTGAAAGACGTCGAAGCAAAATCCTTCATTCGTGAATCTGCGCTGGTTTCAACGCTTCACATATACTCCATTCACTTTTATAAAGTAGCCCAGTTGGCCATGATTTAGGTCTATCATGTTTTTGTAACTAAAACCAAGGCAGGTTGGCGCTCCTGAAATATCGACAATGTCAAAATAATTCGACACGACGTTGCCAATTTCTACTCTCTTTCAATAACAAATAACAATTCAGCTCCAGCCATAATAAACTAATAAAGTAACATTTCGCTTTGATTCGAAATTGAAAGTACAAAAAGTGATCTGAAGAAGCAAGGACAGAGTATCAGGAAGTGCTATATAGAATTGCGCTCATTCCGATAGTAACTGATATTTTGGAAACGATCATTCATCAGAAGCTATCTTACATCGAGAGGTATGTGAGTAAAAATCAAAATATTATATTTTATAAGCAAAAATATTTCTTTTTTAGCTATACGTCACCACGATCAGAAAGATTTATAATGAAAAGGAAGCCAAAGAGTTTCTGGTATTACAGATTTCTTCTATTGGTGCACCTAAAAAGAAACTCACTGAAGATTTTATTTTGGAAAACTGATCTGCAACATACCGTTTGGAATTTTAATTTGAAAAATTACCATTTTTCGATTGACACACTGCCGAGCACCCTACTCTTTTTGTGAAGGAACATTTGGAATATAATCAAGGAAGCACGAATACAAAATCAATCGGTTGCTAATACAAAATGGGTAAAACACAAAATTTTATGTGAACAAAAACATGCTATTGCAAAGATTCTTCATTATTCAGGGCATGTAGGATTCTCGGTATACAGTGAGGATCTGAAAAATCATTGCTTGGCGAGCCAGATCTGGTCGAAAGACCTTCCAAGTCAGGTCACAAATGTAGGTAAAACTATCTTCTGTTCTGTGGCAGATATGTTTTCAAGATATTTTCTCAGTTTTAATCCCATAAGAAAGAAGAAATTCTGTCTTGGAAATCAAGGCCGTATGAATATGTCAGCCTATTTCTCTACACTTATGCAAGGGGACACTAAATTTTTTTAGGTTTATATATTTATGCTCTTGTATTATAGTTAGCAACGTATGGTGCCCTATTCATACCCTCTTGCTTATACCGTGATGCTATATTATTGAATGTATCAAAGAACCTGCTCTTTTTCAATAAAAATGTAAATATCTAATGATATTAGAAAGTTATATCTCCTACGTGCATATTATTGTTTTTGACTTCAATCATTATTTGTCAGTTGATATAATAATTGAATTAGTAATTCAAGACTTGATAGGTACTTTGAATTTAATGAAAGTATATCGTAATATATCAATCTCAACAGATATAATAAGAAGGAATCACAGAAAAATCCATTCATTATTCAAAGATTGTATTGAGACTTAAGTAAGTAGGTAGTCATGTTTGAATTGAACAAATTCAATGAATAATTTCAAACATTATATATTTCGTGGAACTGTTTCGATAGGAAGTAGTACACTGAAAATGAACTTGGTATCTTGGCAGAACATTGAAATTTTAAGTATGAAAATAACATGAATTATACAATATCTCATTCAGTTCTATTTTTTCTAATATTTTAGGAATTGCTTTTTTCTGGAAATTGAATATATGAGTTGACTTCAAAGTATGTCCATAAAACATAATTCCATATCCTGCTTTTGATTCGAATACTGAATGATAGGTAGTTTACATGGAGAATCCAGATATCTTGTCATTACAACCAATGATAATAGACTGAAGCTAAGCTGTATGTATCCCAGTTTAGAAATATGTTGACCCAATCCAGTGTATGTATCATTCACCTAGATTCCCAAGAACTGTTAGTTCTTTTAAGGTTAATTGTGACACAGGTTTCGTAGTACTACTACATTTTCTTACTGGAATATTTCAAGTTGTGCAACAAGGTATTTAAATGACTTCTGTAGGCTTATTTCTTGAGAATTTAGAAAAGTCCGTCCATTCGTTTAGAAGTTTTACTGCCGGGTTATTCGAGTACTTTTATTTTTTTTCGAATGAACTATCGCAAAGTAACGGATTGCTCTATCCATCATTTTTCAGTAAAATTCCAAAACACTCGATTCTTGATTTCCGTACACGAAAAAAGCATAACTGAATCTTTCAACCATGTTTATATACGTGAAGTATTAACAGAGAAAAGTGTTTCTTCAACATTCGCCAGGTCTTTGGAATGATTGAGATCACATAATATTTTCTCAAATTCATTATTTTCCCAAAGTAAATTCACATTTTGAAAAATAAGTAATTACTACGACCTCTTCGTAGAGAGGACAACGTTGTGTAGTTATCTGACAGGAAAATGACTATAACCTAACATTTTCAAACTATACTCGGTGAAATCTGTCAGGATGTCATGGATACTTTATAAAAGTGAATGGAGTATAGTTCGTTTGTGTTCAATAATACAACAGAATGCTACAAAGACAATAACGTCAAAGGGTGTTCGTTCATTTCCTCATAACACCAATCGCCCTTTTAACTTCCACACACAATAAAAAAAAAACTTGAAATTGCTAACAAGTGTTAAAGGTTATCAAATGTTTAAAAGTAAGAAGAAGATCGAAAAAATTGGACCTTTTTTAAAAAAATCATAATTTTTCAACTAGAGGACCTTCGTCTATAAAATAATTGGCTACGTACTCACAAAGGACCCAGATATAACCAAAAAAATTCGATATTGTCCAGCCTCACGCGTTTGATCTGTACGACGGCCCAAAGTGGACCCAAATTTCGAAAATTTCTCACCAAATCCGGAATATTTTCCAAACCGAATCAGTTACGCAAAATCTAATTACAGATTCGTAATCTACGTGTTCGAATCCATAATATATGATGTGCATATTGTCATAGCTTCAAAAATAGAATTTCGCACGGAATCGCTGAATCTCCCCACCCCCACCCTTCTGCGCTTTGATGTTTATTCGCGGTTCTTTATGAAAAATTTAATGATTTTTTGAAAAAAGGTCCAAAATTTTGGAACTTCAAGGACCTCTCACGTCCAGTGCGATTTTTTTAAAAAATATCTGACCTTATATTCTTGTTCTACGCCCTCGAATTAGTAAGTGTGCCAAATTTCACGGCGATAGGAGTCGGAAAATTATTTTTCGAAAATTGAGATTTTCTTAAGGGTAACCCCTTAAAATTTTACCAAAAATCGAAAGTTCTCCGATCGACCTGAAATTTGAAACATATACTAATTCGAGGGCGTAGATTAAGAAAATCCAATCAGAATGTTAGTGGAGAGTCTGGTTCGTTTTTTATGGCCCGAGGAAAATCGAAAAAATTGGACCTTTTTTAAAAAAATCATAATTTTTCAACCAGAAGACTTACGTCTATAAAATAAGTGGCTACGTACTCACAAAGGATCCAGATATAACCAAAAATTCAATATTGTCCAGCTTCACGCGTTTGATCTGTACGACGGCCCAAAGTTGACCCAAATTTCGAAAATTTCTCACCAAATCCGGAATATTTTCCAAACCGAATCAGTTACGCAAAATCTAATTACAGATTCGTAATCTACGTGTTCGAATCCATAATATATGATGTGCATATTATCATAGCTTCAAAAATAAAATTTCGCACGGAATCGCTAAATCTTACCCCCCACCCCTCTGCGCTTTGATGTTTATTCGCGGTTCTTTATGAAAAATTTTCTAAGTCCCAAATAAATTTTTTTCTTCGAAAATCGTCGACCTTGTTATCGTTTCCTATTAAATCGAGGTCGTAGATCACGAATATGTCATTAGAAATCGTCCAGTGACAACCGTTTAGAAATTATGGCGGAAATAGTGAAAAAATTTCGAAATTTTGGTCAACTTTGAGACGTCGTGCCGAACAAAATAATGAAGCTGGGTGATGTCGAATTTTTTCACGTGCAGTTCGATCTTTTATCTATGCAATAAAACAGATTTCATCGTCCTACTTTCATCGAGTCGGTAATAATGATTTTTTGAAAAAAGGTTCAAAATTTTGGAACTTCAAGGACCTCTCACGTCCAGGACGATTTTTTTTAAAAATATCTGACCTTATATTCTTGTTCTACGCCCTCGAATTAGTAAGTGTGCCAAATTTCACGGCGATAGGAGTCGGAAAATTATTTTTCGAAAATCGATATTTTCTTTACCGAAAATCGAAAGTTCTCCGATCGACCTGAAATTTGAAACATATACTAATTCGAGGGCGTAGATTAAGAAAATCCAATCAGAATGTTAGTGGAAAGTCTGGTTCGTTTTTTATGGCCAGAAGAAAATCTAAAAAATTGGACCTTTTTTAAAAAAATCATAATTTTCCAACTAAAGGACCTTCGTCTATAAAATAATTGGCTACGTACTCACAAAGGATCCAGATATAACCAAAAAATTCGATATTGTCCAGCTTCACGCGTTTGATCTGTACGACGGCCCAAAGTTGACCCAAATTTCGAAAATTTCTCACCAAATCCGGAATATTTTCCAAACCGAATCAGTTACGCAAAATCTAATTACAGATTCGTAATCTACGCGTTCGAATCCATAATATATGATGTGCATATTGTCATAGCTTCAAAAATAAAATTTCGCACGGAATCGCTAAATCTTACCCCCCACCCCTCTGCGCTTTGATGTTTATTCGCGGTTCTTTATGAAAAATTTTTTAAGTCCCAAATAAATTTTTTTCTTCGAAAATCGTCGACCTTGTTATCGTTTCCTATTAAATCGAGGTCGTAGATCACGAATATGTCATTAGAAATCGTCCAGTGACAACCGTTTAGAAATTATGGCGGAAATAGTGAAAAAATTTCGAAATTTTGGTCAACTTTGAGACGTCGTGCCGAACAAAATAATGAAGCTGGGTGATGTCGAATTTTTTCACGTGCAGTTCGATCCTTTATCTATGCAATAAAACAGATTTCATCGTCCTACTTTCATCGAGTCGGTAATAATGATTTTTTGAAAAAAGGTCCAAAATTTTGGAACTTCAAGGACCTCTCACGTCCAGAACGATTTTTTTAAAAAAATATCTGACCTTATATTCTTGTTCTACGCCCTCGAATTAGTAAGTGTGCCAAATTTCACGGCGATAGGAGTCGGAAAATTATTTTTCGAAAATTGAGATTTTCTTAAGGGTAACCCCTTAAAATTTTACCAAAAATCGGAAGTTCTACGATCGACCTGAAATTTGAAACATATACTAATTCGAGGGCGTAGATTAAGAAAATCCAATCAGAATGTTAGTGGAGAGTCTGGTTCGTTTTTTATGGCCCGAGGAAAATCGAAAAAATTGGACCTTTTTTAAAAAAATCATAATCTTCCAACCATGTTTATATACGTGAAGTATTAACAGAGAAAAGTGTTTCTTCAACATTCGCCAGGTCTTTGGAATGATTGAGATCACATAATATTTTCTCAAATTCATTATTTTCCCAAAGTAAATTCACATTTTGAAAAATAAGTAATTACTACGACCTCTTCGTAGAGAGGACAACGTTGTGTAGTTATCTGACAGGAAAATGACTATAACCTAACATTTTCAAACTATACTCGGTGAAATCTGTCAGGATGTCATGGATACTTTATAAAAGTGAATGGAGTATAGTTCGTTTGTGTTCAATAATACAACAGAATGCTACAAAGACAATAACGTCAAAGGGTGTTCGTTCATTTCCTCATAACACCAATCGCCCTTTAAACTTTATTACGCCAAAATACGTATGTAAACCAGGCCGAAATTTATACAATGAGCGGCAACAACACAGATCCAGCTGCGAAATTCGAAAAGCAGCAGACTCTTGTCCGCTCAGTCCATGGCAACTTGCGTCAATCCCCCTTAAGCGTGCCGACGATAAAACGTAATTGGTCTGGGATTCTGGACCCATTATGCCATATAATACAATAGGAACAGATGGAGAATTATAGTTCCCGGGCTGGCTTTAGACTCTTCCACTAGAAAGTCACACTTGCACAAAAGCTGTTTTAAAGGCATATTAGGGAAGTTGCGCTGGAATAACATCAGTTTATGATAGTATTGGACGGATGTTAACGTTTGGAGTTTCCGAAATAACTGGTCTATGATGAGAGCAATTTGTATACTTTGTGACAAAGGGGGTATTTGAAGCATTTCCGAAGAATAGTTCTGTTCTGTTCTGTCAGGAAATCCAGGGATGTTTCAGTTGTGCGTAGTTTAATTTAACCAAGCAGTTCAAATGAGCTAATGACTCACGATGACTCTCTTGGGACATGTCGAGTAGCCAGCATCGATAAATGCCCTCCCTGAAAGAGACCTGGGCGCCTATTCTTGAATCCGGGGAAGAGAACGAAAGATCGAAAGGAGGCGTGTCTACGAGTTTTTCAGGGAAACGGTATTCTTGAAATGAATTAGTGCTTCACGGAGAGCGAGCGATGTATCTCTTACGATTTGTGATGGAACGATACATAGAGGACGCTAATTATGTTTCGGGTATTTGAAAATTTTGATCTGTTTGGCAATAAGTCTCAACAACCTCAATTAACTTTCACTACAAAATTTCTGTTTTCAATCGGAAATGGACCTGGCGAGTGCAATTATGTGGGAAGCACTGAATGAAGATGTGGAAGATGCAGAACAACAATACCAAATAGGTGTCCATGTGCTTTCTAAATGGAACCCGTTTGATCTATCTGATCCAAAATTTATCAAAATGTTTAGATTAACTAAAGCTCAACTCAGAACACTGTGATTTACTTCCAGTTTTTTACATTTGCTCCCTTGAATAATCTGAATTTAACCGACCTATGTACATTTTGGGTCTTCGTGTAATGTAGTCGGTGAGCAGATCCTTCTGTTAATAGTTGATTAGAAGTGATCTTTTATTTTCAAAATGATCCATTTTACAATTTTCCGAAATACGCTCCCAACTCTTATGACAACTGTATGATTTCAAATTTTAATTATGACAATATATCACAGAAATATAGTCAATGTCAATGCATTATACATAAAGTTGGCTACATGAATGAAGTGAGCTTCATGTCTGTCGAAAATACTTGTTTTTGATTGGTTAGAACATTTGGCATGATTGTTCGTCTATGACCGCTCATTCGGACTGCTCCCCATCTTGACTGCGATGGTATAAACGTTCTCTATCGTTCCATCATAAATGCTCGCGTTTCCTTGCCAACGGCGTCGAAACGCCCATTATTCCACGTTTGTTCTCTTTCCAGAATTCATGAATAGCGCTCCTTGATGTTCAAAAATACGGAATTGACGTTTTGACAAATGGGAGGATGGTCGAACGGGAGATTGTGCCATAGAGAACGTTCTATACCATCGGATTTCAAGAATAAGGCCCCTTGTGGGTGGTCCATCGATTTTTTTTTACTCTTCCTGATTGTACTTGTCATTTGATCACTCATCCAGATGCATAGAGCAGATAACAAATAATTATGATTTCGTATTAAATGCTACTTTCGCTCTATGGATATCTCTAATTCCGTAGCTTTTCACTATCAAGAACTTACTACACTATCTCATTGACCAAAAAAATCATAAATCAGAACTTCAGATATATTTCGAAGTAAAAAACTTGAGAAAATTGGTTTATGTTAAAATACAATCAAAAAATAATACTAGACACATTGTTTCATCAGCTTTCTTTCGATGTAGAATCATCAGTAGCATTTATTCTTCATTGTCTACGATTTTGGTCAGAATCTAACCACGAGTGTTCAATAACACTTCACTACAACAGAACTCAGCAGATACAGACCCACGCGCAAGCTTGTTAAATTGTGCATAGAACAATATTGCCACAAGTTCTAAACCTTCTTCTTTCCTTGACGGATGAAATGCGGCAAAAAACTCTTTCAAAAATATTGATTACTTCAAAAATTTAATGACCCTTGATAATGACCTCATGAACTACTTACTTCATTTCAAATATTAAATTCAAACAAGTCTGCTCGATGCAGGCTATTAAAGCAATCACTAAAATCACTTTCGATATTGACATCTTTTATTGTCTTCACTTCTATAAACTATACCGGTTGGCCATGACATTCTGACCTATTTCACCGAGTATATTTCGAAAATGTTAGGTAATTTTTCTGTCAGATAAC
Organism: Myrrha octodecimguttata; assembly: GCA_958510865.1. Taxonomy (NCBI): domain Eukaryota; kingdom Metazoa; phylum Arthropoda; class Insecta; order Coleoptera; family Coccinellidae; genus Myrrha; species Myrrha octodecimguttata. Next base: position 53,159,551 of record OY294061.1, on the reverse strand, counting down.
TACACAACGTTGTCCCCTCCACATAGAGGTCGTAGTAATTACGTATTTTTCAAAATGTTAATTTACTTTGGAAAGATAATAAATTTGAGAAAATATTACCTGAATACAATCATTCCAAAGACCTGGCGAATGTTGAAGAAACTTTTTTTCTGTTAACACTGAAAATATTTCACGTTCATAAATATGGTTGGAACATCAGTATTTTTTTCGTACGGAAATTAAGAATCGAGTGTTGAACTTTACTGAAAACTAATGGATAGAGTAGTTCGTTACTTTGTGAAAAATAAAAGTACTCGAATTACCCTGCAGTAAAACTTCTGAAGAAACAAACGAACCTATGGAATTTCCTGCTTTTCGAACTTCTCAAGAAATAAGTCTACAGAAGACATCAAAATACCTTGTTGCACAACTTTAAATATTCCAATATGAAAATGTAGTAGTACAACAAAACCTGTGTCACCTTGAAAGAACAAACTCAATTTACAAAGTTCTTGGGAATCTATGTGAACGATACACTGGGTTTTCACTCACATACGTCGAAAATGTTGGATACCTTGCGTTAAACTATTGATTCCAAATTATCAGGGTTACTATCAGAAAAAGCAGAATTCAATTCTACAGTCAGCCCAACGGCCGACTGCGTAAACACCCGAAAGAAACAACTTAGAAACTCGATATTTGTAGAGAAGGTTTGGACCATAATTGCGAAGGCCGAATTCGTGAATGGGTAAAATCCACCCAATGATTCCGTAGATATACACGATCAAAATTTTATTTTTCCAATATTTCCAAAAATACAAATCAGATCGAATTGAAATCCAGTACTCCAACGAAAAATAACAGTTCGAAGTTTCATACAGAATTTAATGAGGATAATATAAGAAAATCATAGAAATTTTTTTTTTCGAATTGTTCTAATGGCACGATTATCACGAAATTTCGCATAAAGTTGTCTTGCAGCATCTCAAAACTAGCTGTGAAGTTTTATCAGGACTGAATCAGTATTTCTCGAATCATACCGAAAAAATCCACGATATCGAGAAGAAAACCTCGGAATTTGACATATTTTTTCCCGATATCTCCGAAACTTATGATCGTATCGAACTGAAATTTGGTACACTGCTGTGAAATATAAAGCTCAAAGTGTAAGTGGAATTTTTTTCTGAATATGATGAATGGTTTCCGAAAAAAAAACGGCCGGCCGGACAGAATCGATTATAACACCGGATTCGTCATCAGTGAGTCCAACCTAGTCGATTGAGACCATTTTCGGCTCATTCATCCAAAATTTCAGACATTTGGACATAACGATAGCACGCTGTTCCCCTAGAACATGCGCGCAAAAAGCTGGCATCTGGATGACATTGGTTTTTCTAATGAATTTCTAAGTTCACTGTTCGTGAAAAAATAATTAACAAACTTGTTGATCATTCATGTATTCTATTTCATTCAACTATCAAACACCAGATACCATTTTCGGTCACCTTGTACCTATTATTCTTCGGGATCATTTCATGAGAGGCTTGAACGACATGATATTTCCCTGGGGAAAAATTGAGGCATCCCCTGGTTCAATTCAAGCTCTATATCAGATTAGTTGACTTTCTCACAACGCTTTCGGTCTGAACAAACATGTATATGTACAAAAATAAAAACCTACCTCGTATACCAGTTTCGAACATTCCGTCGTGCTATAGAAACGAACCAGTGTACATATTTCCTACTACCTAAATCAAACACGTCGAAAAATTAAAACGAACCATTTTCATAACAGTCCGAAGTTTTAATTAGAGGAAAAAGTCCCTGCGCGTTCAGGGGGTTGAATTATCATCGGACGAGTAGATTCCAAAAAAAAATTGAATATTAATTATATTAATTTGACGAAATGATGAAAGAAACTTATTTCCTCTTGAAAATGCTCTGAAATATTGAAATTATTTATCTGAAATCAGATTGATTTCATTCATCAATTCAGAAGTGTAAGATAGAAATATACAACCGAGTTTTCTCTTGTTTTCTCTTAACCGATTTTCATATTTGTTTCCTTTGTATCTTGTTTCTATGATAAGCTTTGTTGACTTACATTTCTTATTTGAGATTTCCTCTACTGTTTGTAGATTGTTCTCGCAGTAAAGCAACATGATTAATTTCATCAACTTATGAATCAGACCATTAACTGACTCACAATCGAAGCTGAACCCAATAATGGCGGTTTTTCCTTCAAACGAAAAAGCAGTAATTTTCATGAAAAACCTTCAGGACATCACATTTCAAACATATAATTTCAATATTATATTTTTTTAAAAATGTTTGATCACCTAAAACTGATAAATAAAAATGGGGATTTTCATTTGAAGGGATTTGTCATGAGTGCACGATATGGCAACGTCGAATTCAGCTTTCCCGGAAAGAAAAGAACGTCAAATGTGTTACTTTGCTTAGGAAAACAGAGATAGCTATACTTCGATCTGGTTAGAGTAGAAGAGAACGACCAAGGATTAGAGAAAGAAGAGCACAGACTGTCATACTACTGACAAATCGCAAACGGAAATTGTTTGGTTATATTGACAAAGAACACGTGTGTACCACAGAATAGGAATAAATATTTCATTATTCTATAGCAGAAAAAGATATTCTACTGAACAACGTTGTCACTTCGTGCATGCATGGCAAATCACAAACCCCAATTATGAAACCTGATTTTGAATACTTTCTGAAGGTAATTTGGGGAAATGATTAATCAAACCCATTAATAATTATGTTCAAATTTTCATTTGCAGTAATTACCCAAATTCAGGAAAAAACCCCATTGTATTCGGCAATCAGAGGTTTTGCTATGAGCAATAAAATTTCATACTACAATAAATTTGTATTCACTAGAAAAAAGCCTAATCCCTTTTCTATTGCAAAATTAGCTATGCTAGTCCTGTAGGAGATTTCATCATTCAGTTTTCATATTTCGCACCATTATAACACCTCATTCAAATAAGTACCTGTCTTAACCAGTACATTTTTTCCTAACCGACCTTATCTGTCAACAGTCTCCTTCAAGAGTAAAACATTAACGTACTTCTGAATGCCTCTCCAAATTATGTTGAAGCTTTTGATCCCTTTGGAAGGCCCTCACCGCCTGCTGTCCACTCAGCTAACGCTTTCTTCAACTCAGGGGTGAAGTCCCCCATGCTTCATCCACTGTCATACATCGACGCAAAATTCTGTTCATTTCGTTAAACAACGTTCAAAACCGACTATGCTTTGTTGCTTTCCATTTGCGATGAGCAAGCGCGGCACACATTTCTGCAGAAGCGTTCTCATAGACAAAGGTTCATGCAAAATACTCGAGCACGTTACATACCACCTTTGCATAGTTGTTACCGATGAAGCAGAGTCTGAATAACACTTATCAAACCATTGTTTCGCTTGTACAGTATTGTTCTCCATCAAAACAGTGTTTCTCAATACACGAAACTCGTTTTTCTCCATTTTTCAAACAACAACAAGTGAAGCGTCTATTCATCTCCACTTTCTTGATACAGACCATAGAAATTATATTAGGTGCGCAACTAAGTTCTCGCTGTTTTTTCGATGAAAATATAACTTTATTATAAAAAAATGGTTACAAATGAATCATTCAAAGTATTGCCCATCGCTAGACACAACTTTTTCCCATCTTTCTGGTAGAGCTCGAATACCTTGACGCCAGAAGTGTTCGTCTTTTGAGGCTATCCACGAATCAAGCCATTTTTTGATGTCTTCATATGAGTGGAACTGTTGATCAGCCAGGCCATGTGCCATCGAACGGAACAAGTAAAAATCGGACGGCGCAATATCTGGGGAATATGGCGGGTGGGGTAGAACTTCCCATTTGAGCGTGCCCAAGTAGGTTTTAACAGGTTTGGCAACGTGAGGCCGAGCGTTGTCATGCAGTAAAATCACTTTTTCGTGCCTTTGCTCGTATTGTGGCCGTTTTTCGCAATCTCATCAATTGAGTTCGATAACGTTCCCCAGTGATGGTTTCGCTCGGTTTCAACAGCTCATAATAAATAACACCGACCTGGTCCCACCAAATGCACAGCATAACCTTCGCAGCGTGAATGTTCGGCCGAGCCGACGACGTAGAAGCATGCCCGGGTAGTCCCCAAGATTTTCTCCTCTTTGGGTTGCTGTAATGAATCCATTTTTCATCACCCGTCACGATGCGATGAAGAAAACCCTTCCTTTCTTGCCGCTGGAGCAGTTGTTCACAGGCGAAAAAACGACGCTCAACGTCTCTTGGCTTCAACTCATAAGGAACCCAAGTTCCTTGCTTCTGAATCATCCCCAATGCATGCAATCGCTTGGAAATGGCTTGACGGGTAACTCCTAATTCTGCAGCAAGCTCTTCTTGAGTTTGGCACGAATCCTCATCGAGCAATGCCTCCAATTCAGCGTCTTCGAAGGTTTTGGGTCTTCCTTCACGTGGACGGTCGTCAACATCGAAATCACCGTCTTTGAAGCGACGGAACCAATCACGGCATGTTGTTTCGCTTAGAGCAGCGTTTCCGTACACTTTTTGGAGCTCTCGATGCGCTTGAGCTGCCGTTTTTTTCGAATGAAAAAAGAAAATCAACACTTCCCGCAAATGACGATTGTTTGGCACGAAATTCGACATTTTCACTTAACCAGAAGTATATAATGCGAAAACAAAATCACTTATGTGTCGCGGCGGTTTGTTTACCATATGTCTAAGCTTGGTTCATGACGTTTTGGATATGTCAAAATCGACTAGCTCTTACTGCTAGAGCCATCTACTGACAAACAGCGAGAACTTAGTTGCGCACCTAATAACTTACAATGGAAGCGGTGAGGGAAAGAGGAACGTGTTGATTGGAGAAAGATAGAGCTAGGAGTGGCAAGAAGCCGCCAAATCGCATTCAAAAGCATCTTATTTCATGCTTTTTGTAAGATTTTTAAAAGAGTTTTCTTTTTGAAGTGTGTATATTATAGTTGCAGAACATGGTTAAATCTTGATCAGCCGTAAACTGCACAAACAGGTTGTAAAAAGGCCAAAATATCAAATTTCACCAAGGGTTTTTATTTAATTGAAACTGATTTGTTTTATTTTTTTCCTAATTTCTGAATAAGAGATAAAACTTTCTAAATATTACAGATTTTCAAAGGACAATGTCCTGAGGAAAAGATGGTAAGTGGCGGTACGAAGAAAAAATTTTGTTCCCACGTACACCATTTCAATTTGCAGCAAGCATTTTGTTTAAAATTATTATTAACATTGGTATAAATTAAATTTTGTTCAAATGAATCAAGTTATTAAATCTCAAATGTTAATGAATGTTGAATAATTCTTCTTTTGGATTGATTGAAAGTTTATTTAATTGAACATCACGGCGATATCAATCAGCATTTTGCGTGCATGTTCTTATAAGGGGAACAGTGTGCTATCGTTTCATCCACATGTCTGTAATTTTCGAATTTCGTGCCGAAAATAGTCTCAAACTACTAGGTTGGACTCGCTGATGATGACGAATCCATTGTCAAAATCGTTTCTGCCGTCCGACAGTGGACACGATAACGATCGAACAGAGCAAGCTAGCGACTTGAAACTTTCAGGGTAGGCCGTGTATCAGAAGGCCGTGGTTAAGTTCGTTAATGGGCTAAATCGGTGAAACAGTTTCGAAACTATAGCTGTTTGAAATTTTGAGGTTATTTCCCTGATTTTTCAAAAACTGATGAAGCGATTGAGTTGAAACTTTACAGTTAGTTGGAGCAAAACAACGCGCAACTTTTGCTAAATTTTTTTCAGTTCGTACTGTAAGTAGATATAACAAAAATTTTCTGAACATTTTTTCGAAAAAAATGTTTTTTCGGAAACTATTGATCATACTCCAAAAAAATGTGCTCTGACCTTGACTTTCATACTTCACATCTTTGTGTACCAATTTTCAATTCGATACGATTATAATTTTCTGAGATATTGGGAAGAAATATGTCAAATTTCGTGGTTATTCCCTCGGTATCGTTGTTTTTCCCGAATAATTTCCAGAAAAACTCGAAAAAACCTAGAAAAGCAATTATAAGTGAAGTCAGCAGCTTTTGAGAGTGTTTCCTTTTGGTGTTTCATTTGTTGAACATGCGCGCAAAAGCTGCTGACTTTACGTCAGTGCTTCTATAGGTTTTTTATTTTTCTTCCGTGATATCCTTGAAATTTTAAGTACCTGCTTAGTACATTTTTGTGATATCAGAACAAAGAACAACATGAACCAAATTTTGAGAATAATTTATTAGAAAATAATAGAGTTCGAAGAAGATATTAAAAAAATAGAATTGCACGAAATGAAAAAAGAATTAATTCAAGAAGAGATATACAGGTGGTCTCAACTCCATTTTTTCATATGACCCATTTAGATTTTATAAATTCTTATTAATCAATATACCTGAATCAAGAAAGGAACATAAAATATCATTTCGACTTAAGTCAATATTTTTCAGCAATATTTTCACCTACTAATTATCATTGATGTCAAATATAATACTTCTATATCATAAAATAATCTTTCATTTTAATGCTCCGACTGCATTGTAAATTTTTAGTTCTCCTGATGAAGGAATAATAAAATGTCGAAAGCTTGCGCCAAGAAAAAAGTACCTGCATCAATCATTTTTATCTAATTCCTGCTATTTTCAGTAATCCATTTTTGTAGCTATAAAAACAAATAATCCTTTAGCCAATGTAAGCTCTCATTATTTTCATAATTGCTCCGAAAATTCTCAGGAAAAACGCATAAAAAACAGAATTTTCATACGCATTTAATGCTTTTTAAATGGAATACGCGGGCTTTCTGCCACCACTAGCTCTATCTCTCTCGGCAACATATGATTACACAGTGCAAGCTGACAGGCCTCATCCATGGTTTGTTATATCTAGGATACAGACTCAACTCTATGTTCGAAAGGCATCTTACGAAGCCTGACAATCACGAGAAAAATAGTGATATGCCATCTATGCGCTTGATTTTGTACTCATTAGGTGATGTGGTAAGAGTCTATTATTTATTAATTTCATTCTGTTGTTGTTTATATAGAACGATACTTACTTTTGTTCGTCTATTGGCACATCAGAGGTGGCATCGAAGGGAACGGCGTCTGTTGGTATCAACCCACCTTCGAGTACGGTAGCAACGTATTGGGAGGCCTCATCCCATTTAGCCTCCAGGTTGAGTTCAGGTGGAGGTGCTGTCGTTGGCACTATAAAAAGTAACAAATATGGTCGCCTTTGCAAGTTATACGGATGGTGGTTGAGGTTATAAAGGATGAAATGATCCTCACTAGATCCTGGCATTACTAGTATATTTCATGAAAGTGCAGGTATAGGAGGAAAAATATAATTTTGTTATAATGAAATTAGTAAAGCCAATCAATCATCCCATCGATATATAATCATTTTAAGGAAAGATCAACCGAGATTTTCGTGGAAAGAAATCTTCTGAAAAACATTGGTATCAGAGCCATTTTAGTGTGTCAATTTTGAGTATGCGCTAAATTTCCGATAAATCACGTTCTTTAATTCAAGCTCTATCCCGGTTCAAACCTTTTTTATTCAATAGACGACTTCGGCCCAAGTTGCCAACCCACAATTTTCTTCACAAATTTACTATCACTGGAGAACGGGAATTTCAGGACCAATTCGACATGAAAAGGTTCGCGATATTTATGAATATCCGTAGAAGATGCCTCGGCTCCTCAAACAAGATAATTCCCTTCAAATATAGGTTTTTGTTAGGCTGAAATTTAAGCTGGGATTCCTGATTTCATGTTAATAGTGTCAAGTTTATAAACGATATGTTCCAACTGGTTGGTTCCTGAAAAAAAAAGTTAATTACGGAATTTGATTGATGAAAAAGCAATCTTTCTGTCGCCAGACATATTAAGTCTTTGCACCAGAACGACAATCAATATTTTATGGTAACATATCCATAGCATGGAACAATGTTTATTCACCTCCTGATCCATAGACCATACCTAGTAATTTTTCCATCGCTGATTGTTATCTCTTCTATGTTATATGGACCATAAAGTAAATAAAGATTGTTCTATGCTATGGTTATGTTACCATAGAAGATTGACTGTCGTTCTGGTGACAGAAAGAGCGTTTCTTCATCAATCAAATTCCGTAATTAACCTTTTTTTCAGGAACCAACCGAATATTTCATATTCACAGAACGGAAAACCGGCAACCGAAATAACCAAGTTGATTTTCGAAACATATCCTATAAAAATTTGACACTATTAACATGAAATCAGGAATCCCAACTCAAATTTCAGCCAATCAGAGATGATCTTTACAAAAACCTATGTTTGGAAGGAATTATCTTGTTTGAGGAGCCGAGGTATCTCCCTCGGATATTTATAAATAACGCGAACCTTTTTATGTCGAATTTGTTCTGGAATTCCCCTTCCCCAGTAATTGTAAAATTGAAAGAAATTTGTGAGTTGGCCATTTGGACCGAAGTCGTCAATTAGTTTAGTATGAAAACTAGTGTGTCGCCAATTGAACTTATAAATAGATTCGTTTTCTTCATGAAATAAATCGAGTCAGTGCAAAACGTTAGTTAATCTGACATAATTCGTAGTTAAACCGATTTGAATCGCGATCAAATTCAATCAGGTCATGACATATACGAAAAAAATCTAGAAAAGCACTGCCGTGAAGGCAGCAGCTTTTGCGCGCATGTTCAATGTAGATGACCACTCCACTAACGAATTTGAACTTGCACGCAAAAGCTTGCGCCTTCACGGCAGTGCTCATTAAATTTTTTTTTGATAAATTACTGGATTTCAATTCGATCTAATCTGTATTTTTGGAAATATTGGAAAAATATAATTTTGAATGGGTGTATCTACGGAATCATTGGGCGGATTTTACCCATTCACGAATTCCACCTACGTAATAATGCCCCAAACCTACTCTACAAATATCGAGATTCTAATATCTCGATATTTGTAGAGAAGGTTTGGACCTTAATTATGAAAGCCGAATTATTGAATGGGTAAAATCCACCCAATGATTCCGCAGATATACCCATTCAAAATTTTATTTTCCCAATATTTCCAAAAATACAGATCAGATCGAATTGAAATCCAGTACTTCATCGAAAAATTACAGTTCGAAGGTTCATACGGATTTTAATGAGGATGATATGATAAGATAAGAAAATCACAGAAATTGTTCTAATTATACGATCATCACGAAATTTGGCATAAAGTTGTCTTTCAGCATCTTCAAACCAGCTGCGAAGTTTTATTAGGATTGAATCATTATTTTTTTCAAAATCAACTGACGATATGATCCTGACAAAATTCTGCTCAAAGTTACGCGTCGTTATACCTAACTGCCAAGTTTGAATCCAATCGCTCGAGTAGTGTCTGAAATAAAAAATAAATAACTTCAAAATTTCAAGTGGCTACAACTCCGAAACTATTCGACCGATTTGGCCCGTTAACGAAGTTAACCGCGGCATTCCAATGTGCGACCCACCCTGAAAGTTTCAACTTGCTAGCTCACTTCGTTCGACAGTTATCGTGTCCTCGGACGGCCGGACAGAATCGATTTTGACACCGGATTCGTCATCAGTGAGTCCAACCTAGTCGATTGAGACCATTTTCGGCTCAATCATCCAAAATTACAGACATTTGGACGAAACGATAGCACGCTGTTCCCCTAGAACATGCGCGCAAAAAGAAAATATTTTTCCGCAATACTCATTACCCCTTTCTACGAAGGCGTAGAAGGGCCACTCTTTGTCGACAAAAATTTTTCCACCTAATTCCGACTTTACTCTCGGAATTATACTAATTCCGACTTTGAACTCGGAATTATAGACTAATTCCGACTTCAAACTCGGAATTATACATAATTCCGACTTCGAACTTGGAATTATACTAATTCCGAGTTTGAAGTCGGAATTATAGACTAATTCCGACTTTAAACTCGGAATTATAGTCTATAATTCCGAGTTCAAAGTCGGAATTAGTCTATAATTCCGAGTTCAAAGTCGGAATTAGTCTATAATTCCGAGTTTAAAGTCGGAATTAGTCTATAATTCCGACTTCAAACTCGGAATTAGTATAATTCCGAGTTCGAAGTCGGAATTATGTATAATCCCGAGTTTGAACTCGGAATTATACTAATTCCGAGTTTGAAGTCGGAATTATAGACTAATTCCGACTTTAAACTCGGAATTATAGTCTATAATTCCGAGTTCGAAGTCGGAATTAGTCTATAATTCCGAGTTTAAAGTAGAAATTAGTCTATAATTCCGACTTCAAACTCGGAATTAGTCTAATTCCGGGATTAAAGTCGGAATTAGGTGGAAAAATTTTTGTCGACAAAGAGTGGCCCTTCTACGCCTTCGTACCTTTCAACAACAACCACCCGGACCAATCGTACCGTTAAGCCCCCTTTACGAACCCCCTCCCCGCAACCCCCATCGAAAATATACGAAGATAGTATAACTTTACATATTTTTATCCGATTCCGGAACGTGCCCTCCTCCCAGACGCAATTTTATCGTTCCGCTTTCGGAAACTTGGCAAGATTCGCGTACGTGAACTCCGGCACCAAGAACTAAGGCTCGTTTATCACCGTCGGATTTGGGAGAACGCGCGCCCGACGACGTGGAGAACTTTTAATGACCATCCGAGACGACGTTAATATGACAAATGATTTAATTTGGCATGCAGGGAAAATCCCCAGCGAAAAGTGTGGGACTGGTGACGATTGGATTTCGCCGATGGCGAAAAGTTGCGGATTAGAAGATGGGTTTTCGATCATTCGAACCGTTTCGAAATGGGGAAGGGGGACTTCAGAGGGAGCGAACTAACTGATGTGATAAAGTTGCACCCTCGATTAAAATGTGCGAGAGGCAGGTTTCGTATTTCGATGGAAGTGCTAATTGAAATTGTTGTCGATTATTTGGTAAACTCGCAAGATTTCCCGTCGCCGAGATATTAAAAAGATATTAACATCATTGTACGCAGTGTGTTTTTCTGAATAAAAAATGTGAAATCGAACATAGGCGGTCTTCCTCAATTTGGAAGATATGGGCCTCCAAAGTTCCAAAATGAGTCGTTTTCAGGTCCATTTTTCCACCATAAAAACGATCTATCAGTTCATCTGTATGGTTCACACGCCACCTTTGAACCTTCAACCAACAATAAGCAACACTTTTTTTCAAGAATAATCAATATTTAATGAAAAAAAAATGAAATTACTGGACAACCACTCTCTATTCCTTCTGATTTCGACTCAGACTAAAAGTGAAGTTTGGCAATGGCGCAAATTTCATCGGTCGGAATCGTGCCATCGTGCGTATTCGTGAATGACAGGTTATTGCTGGCGAGAAAAATGAAATATGTTCTTAGTTTTTACTGTTTACTGCGAAACTCTAAATCTTCCAATAGGAGAATTCGTTTCTAATGAAATCTACAAGGTTGAAACACATAGTGATAGAATGAGAATACACCCTGACATATATTTCAACGTACATTTTTTCATATATGATAGGTCACGCCCTTCCCAGATTTCCAATAAAATCGAGGTTATTATATAACCCATTTCATTGGAATACCCTGAATCTCATTCTAAACTGGGACCATCTCGAAGTCACAACAAAAAACGAAGTAGATAAGAACCTCCCTATTTTGAAGGGGATAGAAAGAAAGTTCAAAGGAAAATATCGATAGTGAAACCTTAAACAAATATTCTCAATGATTTTGTTTTGATGTGAGAATAACCACCTCTTCTTCAGTGACAGAAGCATTTTCTTTACAATAATATTCTTCAACTGTCCATCATTTCATATTTCCCGCCAGCAACTATTCTTCGGTCATAATACGTTGGCCAGCGATGAAAAGACGCTGTTGCCAAGCTCCGCTTTAACATTGACAAGTATTTCGTAGAAATATAGGTTGAGTGGTTGTCTAATATTTTCACTTTTCTTCCTTTAAATAATGAATATTCTTGAAAGAAAGTGTCTCTATTTGTTGGTTGAAGGTTCAAAGATGATTTATGAACTAGATTCGAGAAGTGAGAGTTCATTTTTATGGCAGAAAAAAGGATCTGAAAATGCAACAATTTGGAACTTTGGGGGCCCATATCTTCCAAACAAAGAGAGACCGCCTATGTTGGCCTTCATATTTTTTGTTCAGGAACTCGCACTGCTTACAATGATGTGAATATCTTACTTGTAGCTTCGCGACGGGAAATCTTGCGGATTTACCCTTCAATTATATTCCGAAATGAACCAACAAATTATTGATTTATATAATAATGAATCTAATGACGAACGTATTTCAGATATGTGCTTTTCAGATAAAAATTAATTCGAAACATTATCATTCAATAGAGGGAGATGACTCTTCTATTCATAGATTTACTTAAGGAGTATACAACCCAGGTGTTAACAATGGAAATAAAATCCATTAGAATATCCTGGTAGGTCGTAGCGAAGGAATTATCCTTCATAACAAAGTTTAAATTTAACAGGTTACCGTTTCCTCAACAAATAAAACAATCAACAACAAAATCAACGCGACGTCGACAAAGTCAGGTTAACCATTTAAATCGTTGACAGCCACTCTACCCTTGTGCGAACTACCCAATTCTGAAGCAGTTCGGACTCTTACGTCCGAACTCCTTTCACAGTTCTGGAACAGTTCGGAATCTATTCTGAAAATAACCAAAACAGAATTACTCAAATCCTGAACCGGTTCTGAAATGAACCAAAACACAAAATCGCAATCGCGCATGCGGAACCGTTCCAGAACAGTTCTGAACTCGAAACCGAAACAAACCTATTATGGCTTTGTTTTGGTTACGAGTTCAGAACTGCTCTGAGCGATCCGAGTATGCGCGATTGCGATTTTGCATGAGATTCATACTAGATTGGAAACTTCTGCAGAGATGCCAGCGTCCTAACGGTTAAATTTGGAACCTGTCCAAGCTAGTAGTTTTATGTAAACAAACCGTAGAAATGTATTGGAGACCGATTATTTATTGAGCAGAGCTACAATATTTGAAGAAATTATTACAATTTTGTGTCAGATTTCTTGAGGAAGAACTTTTCGTTTGGATCACGATATAAAATCGTGCTTTAAATCGTTCCTGGAGGATGATTTCGATGTTATTCTAGTGTTTGTTGCTTGTTGGACCAAAATCAACCAATATCTAAGTTTACTTGAATTTCTGGAAGAATAGACACCTCAATAAGTAATTCAAGGACTCTTATTAATGTGAAGAAATGCTGAATGCAGGCTATATTATGTGGTAAATCTAGAATCAGTCCAAATGATAAGACTAGTTCTTTGTTTACAAACGAGTGAATCAATAAAATGAAAAAAGATTTTCTGCTTTAGTTCTTTTGCATCGTATTTCGAAAGAAAAGGAAACAGAGACATATAATTGATTTTATTTTCATATCAAAGCAGCTCAAGATACACAGACAAAATGAAAAATGTTACAGCTAGTTCAACCAACCTATATAGGAATGAAAAAAATTAATGTTCATATATGAATAATTTCAGCTATTAACAACTATACCAGTATACCTAGTTATTGTCAGGTTTTCAACCAGATAACTCTCTTTCAATATAATTTCGTGTAGTATGTGAAGTAGGTAGTAGTTTTTCAATCTTCAATTTCAAAATCCAAGCCTTTCCTCTATCGTTGAGTTCCCTGCCGAATGCTGTTTCCAAATTAACTTAACTTTTACTTGGCTTCGAAAAAAACGAAAACTTGAAACAGTAAATAACCCTTTCTTCTTCGAGCATGAATAACATTGAGTTGAGGCACACAACAATAGTCATTTCGGGAGGATGCCATTTCGAATTAATACAATCGAAAATTTTAATCGGAAAGAAAGGAATCGATTGATGAATATTACAAACACTTTCGGTATACCAAAATTTCACCTCTGAGAACAACAAAAAAGCTCGAAATTGAACTCTCAAAGTAAGCAAAATACGTTAGAATAACAGGCACGTCGAAAAACTACTAGCTTGGAAGTGTTCGAATTTCTATCGCCAGAGGGCGTATCGCTTAGCAGTAGTTGCGAATTCCATGAAGAAGAATCGAAAACGATTCGAATAAAATCGAAAAACTTACTGCTCTTCTTCTTCCTCTTGTTCTTGTTCTTAGTCTGCACAATAACAGCGCCGTCCTTGCAAAAGGCCTCAAAAGACCTCAGAAATATATGCTGGGTCTCCATGAGATCCTTCAGATACTGATCCGACATTTTCATCTCGTCGTACGTCAAGAGCAGGGTCAGAACCAGCTCCCTGTACTCCAGCACGTAGAAGATGTTGCTCTTGATGACTTTACTGCTGTCGCGGACCGTGCCATCTGGAGATTTGTCCATGTAACAGAGGGTCAGGAGTAGCTCTCTATAGGCTAAAAGGGCTATGTGTAGACGTCGCGACCATGCCTTCAGTTTCTTCTTGTCGCTTTGGATCATGTCGAAGAAGGTCTCCATTTGCTGTTGGACGTAGTGGAAGGTCTGGACTGATAGGGTTTCACTGTAAAAAGGAATATTTCGTCAGATGGTAATGCTCAAGGTTTGGCACGCTTTGGTATGAAAAACTACACAATCTACTTGAAATGCAGCTCAGTGATCGAAGTATTCTACCAAGAAAGATGCCACATTTATTGGTTTGAGAATTTTCGAGAAAATAGAACGGAAATGGAGCGAGAAATGCAAAAATAAATAACGTGGCGCAAGAATTAAGTACATACCAAAAAATGTTACAGAAATTAACATCTGAAGCAATCAAATTGAAACTCCGTTTTAGCCTTCTAACGTCTAGATGCTGCAATTGTTATTGTTGGGGCACGCAGACGGTAAACATGCAGAGAATGCCGCAATTTATCACAACCTATTAACCCATAAACTCGACCTAACTTGATGACGCGTTACTCTTAGCTGACACGAACCACATTCCAAAATGAAATCTGTGGTCAGCTGCCGTAAAGCATAGTGCTCACACAGCCGACATTCTGCAGACCTCTCGACCACAGGCCGAAGTGAGGTTAATTTCACTCGTTTCACCTTCTTCTTCCATCAAATTCCACAGGAGTGCGCTCGTCTTCTAATTCCATCGTGGAATTTGGCACTTCTACTCACACATACCACTGCCTGACGGCATAGGTAGCACAGTAAAATTGTGGTTGGCAAGTGGTCACCTGCGACAGACCGACCACAATTTTGTGGTTGTGATATGGCACGTGTGTTAGGACTGAATAATAAGACAAGACAGGAAAATCGTTGGAACGAATTTTTGTTCATTATAATCTGGTGGATCGCATTTATTCTTCTATATTATTTCCGGCGACATGTCAGCCGCCACTTCGAGTTACATAGTTCATTTGATCCAATCAATTATTCACTATTTTTCCCAATAAATCTCGCCATATGGCGTTAATGAGCTACTTCGATAAATGAAATTGTCATCGAATTGATTTTGCAATAAATGAATGGTTAAGCGTGCTGTATGGCAAGTTGTGACGTCTCATTGGAACCCAATTTCGTCTATGTTTAGCTGATTAATTTTTGGAAAGAAAAAATTCACCATAAGAGCATCTCCTTCCTCATTTTAGCATCTTCCTTCCAACAATTCTCGCTACACCCGCAAATTTTCTTCGGTACCTTAAAAATTCATTTGTCTTGTTGGTGGTTTCAAATCGAGAAGAGTGAAACAAGTACAAGTACTTTGAGAACAGATTGAACTTTTTCAAAGTAAATTTCCACAATTTAAAAGTGGCATTTTCTTGAAATTATCACGAAAACATGGGAATGTGGGTGCATTCGTTTGACTTTCTTATTGCATGTGATTCTATTCACCTTGATTAATATTTCAAGGCTACAATTCTATCTCCTCTGTTTATAATGGATAACAAATCATCAGGTATGCAAAATGCTCAATCTGAATTGTCCTGATGAGTTCCATAAAACAAACCACCTCGTGAATACGCAAAATTATCTCGATACTCACTATGAAACAATCTGAGGTGCCTACATTGATCCCGAATTGGCGAATGAAGATAAGCGCTACTCCCACTGGTGTCTATCCGAGTAACCCGAGGTACAGACATTATCATTGACAAGTCCACAGAAGTTGAAAGAAATGTCGAGAAAATGTCAAAGTTTATGCATTTTTCTTGGCGTTTGTGTGATTTTACAAGTGTTTCTACTGAGAAGAAGCAAACTCAAATGTCCCTTTCCATAGATTTCCACAGCCCGGAAAAAAATTTCGAGTTTGGGTGAAAGAAACTTCCTTCGACATGTCGGGCCTGAAAGTGTTGAAGAATCTATAAAAACCTTGGCAACTTATTGTAACTCAAAATTGGTAAACCAACCAACAAGATTTATGAGAGTCTATTACCTGCATTTTACCGATGATGATCATTTTTTAGAGGTAAGGACGAATTCCTCATGAGATATCAGATCACATTCATGAAGACAATTGTTTTCAAGGCCCCTAATTCAAGCAGAGAAAGTTACTTAAGAGGAATGCTATGCCTTCCAGAAATCTGCCTGTTGAAACAAAAGAGTTTGAACAAGGAAATATCTGGTGATGAATACTTCGCTCAAAGTGCTTCTGCCGATGAACTCAAAGCTGTACAAGGCTTATTGATTACATACTTGATTGTCTCAGTCTTTACTTGTCGGAAATTCATCTTGATGATTAAAAAGTAAAATAACTTATTTCCGCTTTATATATTTATTTTCACAACAATTGTTTCGTCATGATAACATGACTTCATCAGGTGAGTATGGTAACTGACTACATTTTTGGGACACAGTTCTTTAAATAGTTGAAAAAAATATGGTGCGAAATACAAGAAATTATGGGAATTCTTGGGTTTCAAAAAAGGTTGAGTAAGGGAGATTTATTCAGGTCCGTTTGGTCGTTGAGGAGAATCTGTTTTTTATTGTACCTATTTATCTCCATTGCTTCCAGGAAGTTCAATTTTAGGGTCTTATTTTCCACGTGCAAAATTTCGAAATTATTGTCGAAATCATGCCCAGTCTCCAACAAATGTTTTGCATATGTTGAATTATGAGCTTCGTTTACGTATGCTTTCTGGTGTTCTCCTATCCTAGTCCCAAATGATCTACCCGTTTGACCAACGTATACATATGGGCAAGTACCGCAGTTCAACTTATAGACTCCAGACTTTCTATCTTTAGCGACTCTATCTTTATTGTTTTTTATTAAATTTCCTAGTGAGTTTCTAGTCCTGAATGAAATATGGCAATTATTATTTTTCTTTAGATATCTTGCTATTTTTTCAGATTTATGTCCGATGTATGAAAGAGAAGTATATTTATTATTTTGTGAAATTGTCGGATATACAAGTGAAATAGATTTTTTCAGTTGCATTGGATTAAGTAGTTTATTAATGACGGATGGATTGTAACCATTGTTAAATGCAATCTGCTTTATTGTATTTAGTTCTATATTAAAGTTCTCATGTGTCATGGGTATGTTGATCAATCTAAAAATCATGCTATTATAAGCTGCCAGTTTTTGAGCATATGGGTGGTTAGAGGAGGAATGAATTGTGAGATCTGTGTATGTTGGTTTTCGAAAAATTGAAAAATCATGTTTATTATTAATTTTCGTGATTTTTAAGTCAAGAAAATTAATACTATTATTTTGTTCCTCCTCATATGTGAATTTTATTGTGGGGGATAATGAATTTATGAATTCTAAAAACATCGCGAGTTGTCTCTTGGTACCGATAAATAGGGTTAAAATGTCATCTACGTAACGATACCAATAAATGAACAATTTGTAAAAGGGGCTTTCTCGGATTTTAGTTTCTAGGAAGTCCATAAATATTTCGGCTATTATTGATTACAGCTTTTTCAATACCAATCCTATGAGTGTTGGAAGAATTTATTTGTCAATACATGATAAATAAGGCTTAAGGTACAGGTAGCATTAGTTTTATGTGAATGTATTCATTTTATTCACAATATATTGTGTGAATTCAGTCCTTCCTTATGTAAATAGTAAAGTTATGAGTATTTGTCTATTATTCCGTAAAGTATGTTTTACGTTACTATTTGTTTTTCAACTTCTTGGGCAGTAGATCTGAGGGAGTATTTGATCAATAATCAAGTTGGGTAGGTTAAAAGTTTATTAGTTTTGCAAATAACATGCATCGTAATATCACATTCATCTTCTTGTAAAACTTTGATTTCATCGGCAGAAGCACTTTGAGCGAAGAGTATTCATCACCACAAATTTCCTTGTTGAGAATCTTTTGTTTCAATCGGTTAGTTCTATCACTAAAACATTTAAGTTGTTCCTTAATGATCAGTTCAACAGGCATTTTTCTGGAAGACAAAGCATTCCTCTTAGGTAACTTTCTCTGTTTGGATAGTTGGTAGGGGCCTGGAAAGAAATTGTCAAGAATGTGATTTAATATTTCATGAGCAATTCGTGCTTACCTCTATAAAAATGATCATCATCGGTAAAATGCAGGTAACAGACTCTCATAAATCTAGTTTGCGGGTTCACCAATTTTGAGTAACAAGTTGCCAAGGTTTTTATCGATTCTTCAACGAGGCCCGACTTGTTAAAGGAAATTTCTCTCCCCCAAACTCGAAATTTTTCACCAGGCTGAAGAAATCTATGAGAAAGGACATTTGAGTTTGCTTTTTCTCAGTAGAAACACTTGTAGAATCACACAAACGCCAAGAAAAATGCATAAACTTTCTCATTTTCTCGACATTTCTTTTAACTTGTCAATGATAATGTCTGTACCTCAGGTTACTCTGGTAGCCACCAGAGGGAGTAGCGCTCGTCTTCATTCGCCGGGCTGTGGAAATTTATGGAAAGTGACATTTGAGTTTGCTTTTTCTCAGTAGAATTACTTGTAAAATCACACAAACGCCAAGAAAAATGCATAAACTTCCTCATTTTCTCGACATTTCTTTTAACTTGTCGATGATAATGTCTGTACCTCAGGTTACTCTGATAGCCACCAGAGGGAGTAGCGCTTATCTTCATTCGCCGGGCTGTGGAAATCTATGGAAAGTGACATTTGAGTTTGCTTTTTCTCAGTTGAAAATCTTGTAAAATCACACAAACGCCAAGAAAAATGCATAAACTTCCTCATTTTCTCGACATTTCTTTTAACTTGTCAATAATAATGTCTGTAGGTCAGGATACTCCGATAGCCACCAGAGGGAGTAGCGCTCATCTTCATTCGCCAATAGCGTCCATACTCGAATTCGATCGACAAAATTCCATCAAAACGTGAACGTATCTAGGACTCAAAAATAACCCTTGATCGAAACCGCCCGTTGTATTTGAACAATTGTGGTCGTACTCGACTAAACATGACGTAATTGTATATTCGATATAACGAACGACCTTAATTCGATTACTGAGCGTAAGCAGGCGTTTCATATGAACAACGAGCACAATAATTTATCGATGTAACGTTTTATACGGTCGAGGTAGTCCCATGTTAATGCGGACGTTTCAATTTGCAGTTAATTTTCTGTGTAACTCTAATGGAGTATGTTATGGTTTAGGGGCGTTGGATCAGAGAATACTCGGTTTATAAGGGTGAAAAGATCCGAGTTGTTCATCGCGAATACTTATAATGAGAAGAATCGAATGAATTATCAGCCTAATGAAGTATTCGAATGATCATTCGAGAACTGAGATACCGAATATCAAGGTGTCCTGAAATTACTGCAAAAGTTTTTGATCTCTATTCTGGTGGCATGCTCTTCAGTTTTTTTCTGATAAGCATTGAAACAATTGAATCAAAATAATAAGAGGTGGAAGCCATACGCCATTTTTTGGAAAAACAGTAGTGAAAAATTGGACGGATCAAATGAACTGTGTAACTAGTAGCCTAGTCGGAAAAAAAACAAATGCCATGAAATTATCTACCAAATTAAAGGGTCTTTTTTCAAAGGTATAGAACTCTGTAATGAAATAAAACAATGATGATGTTTTTAAATTTACATGGAATTGACTTTATTCAAAAGATAATCTTTTGAAATTATAAATCAAATATAACTTCTGTCATATGACCGCTACGTCTGGCTCGGACGTAATCTAATCTGGAGGTCCAATTTTCAATCACTTTTTCCCATATTTGTGGCTGTATATCGGCAATATCGCGGCGAATGTTGTCCTCCAAGCGGTCGATCGTTTCGGGCTTATCGGCGTAGACTAGCGACTTCACATATCCCTACAGAAAATAGTCTAGCGGCGTTAAATCGTACGATCTTGGAGGCCAATTCACGGCCCCGGAACGAGAAATTATGCGTTTATCAAACGTTCTCTTCAGTGAATCAATTGTGGCACGAGCTGTGTGACATGTTTCGCCGTCTTGTTGAAATTACAGCTGCTGCACATTACGGTTGTTCAATTGAGGAATGAAAAAGTCAATTATCATGGCTCTATAACGGTCACCATTGACTGTAAAGTTCTAGCCAGCATCGTCTCCAAAGAAGTACGGACCAACGAGTCCACCAGCCCGTAAAGCACACCAAACAGTCAGTTTTTCTGGATGTAACAGTGTCTCAACACATACTTGAGGATTTTCTTCACTCCAAATACGGCAGTTTAGTTTATTGACGTAGCCATCCAATAAAAAGGGAGCTTCATCGCTAATAATAATAATATAATAATAATCTTTATTCATGACCCCAAAACAGGTACAAAAAATTTCAAAAAGCACTGCCGTGAAGGCAGCAACTTTTGCGCGCATGTTCAATGTAGATGACCGCTTCAGCAACGAATTTGAACATGCACGCAAAAGCTGCTGCCTTCACGGCAGTGCTTTTTGAAATTTTTACTGATAAATTACTGAATTTCAATTCGATCAAATCTGTATTTTTGGAAATATTGGAAAAATAAAATTTTGAATGGGTATATCTACGAAATCATTGGGCGGATTTTACCCATTCACGAATTCGACCTTCGTAATTAAGCCCCAAACCTTCTCTACAAATATCGAGTTTCCAAGTCGTTTCTTCCGGAAGTTATTGTGTTTACGGTCAGCCTAACGGCCGACTGCGTAAACACAATAACTTCCGAAAGAAACAACTTGGGAACTCGATATTTGTAGAGAAGGTTTGGACCTAAATTACGAAAGCCGAATTCGTGAATGGGTAAAATCCACCCAATGATTCCGTAGATATACCCAATCAAAATTATTTTTTCAATATTTCCAAAAATCGAGATCGAATTGAAATCCAGTACTTCATCGAAAAATAACAGTTCGAAGTTTCATACAGAATTTGATGAGGATGATATGATGAGAAAAATCATACAAATTTTTTTTTTCAAATTGTTCTAATGACACGATTATCACGAAATCGCATGAAGTTGTCTTTCAGCATCTCAAAACTAGCTGTGAAGTTTCATCAGGACTGAATCAGTATTTCTCGAGTTATACCGAAAAAATAAACGATATCGAGAAGAAAACCTCGAAATTTGACACATTTTTTCCCGATATCTCCGAAACTTGTGATCGTATCGAACTGAAATTTGGTACACTGCTGTTAAATATGAAGTTCAAAGTGTTGGTGGACTTGTTTTTCGGATATGATAAATGGTTTCCGAAAAAAAAATTTTTTGGAAAAAATTTCGAAAAATTAAAATTAAATGACAATCTGATCCGGACGAAATTTGGCTCAAAGTTGCGCGTCGTTATACTCCCCCAAAATACCAAGTTTGAATCCAATCGCTAGAGTAGTTTCCGAAATAAAAAATAAATAACTTCAAAACTTCAAGTGCCTATAACTCCGAAACTATTTGACCGATTTGGCCCATCAACGAACTTAACCGCGGCATTCTGATGCGCAACCTATCCTGAAAGTTTCAAGTTGCTAGCTTGCTTTTGTCGACAGTTAGCGTGTCTACGGCCGGCCGGACAGAATCGATTTTGACACCGGATTCGTCATCAGTGAGTCCAACCTAGTCGATTGAGACCATTTTCGGCTCAATCATCCAAAATTACAGACATTTGATCAAAACGATAGCACGCTGTTCCCCTAGAACATGCGCGCAAAAACTGGCACCAAGGCCTTCATATATGACTTGATTTAGTTCGCTCGTAAATAAACAATATTAACCTTCTTAAATAAAAACCAACACAAAATTATCACAGAAAAGCAAAAAAACTAAATCATAAAAGGTACAGTTTGAGATTATGGCACATTGGGTTTATTGATCTTGAGGTATTCACTAATTGCACAGGTATCTGATTGTATGCGGATATGCTGCTAATTATAGGAGATTTTAGAGCTTTACTTGTTCTGGCAAAGTCCTTTCTTAGGTACTGTCTTTTTCTTGTTTCATAGTTATGAAAGTTGTCATTTTGGGCAAGTACAGTATTTGTTTTTAGCATTTTTTTCTTTATTTTATAAATTAATTTAGTCTGTTCGTAAAACGTTATCTTCTCAATGTTCAATATATTAGTTTCCTTGTAAACCTGGACTGTCGGTGTGAGGTATTCCAGTTTATATATTGTTTTAACAGACTTATTTTGCAGTCTTTGCAACTTTTGGATTACATAGTTTGAAGCTGTGCCCCAGCAAGGGATTAAATATGAAAGATGTGGTTTAATGAAACTATGGTGAAGTAATCTCCTTGAACAACTATTCAACTGATTGCCACATCTTCGTATTGCACCAACCATGGGAGAAATTTTTTTTCATTACATTTTCAACATGACTGTTCCAGATTAGATTATTTGCAATGACTAGACCTAAATATTTGTACTCTTTCAGTTTCACTCTGTTCAGAATTAAATTAATATCACAGGTTTTTTTCGTCTTTTGTTTCATTAGCATATAAACCGTTTTTTCCACATTAACACTTAACCTATTGTAACACAGCCAATCAAAGTATTCATGCAAATCACCATTTATTAAACAAAATTATCCTATGAAAATCGGGATCAACGGCAATTTTGTTTTGGGCCCATTCACCGAATCTACGCCTTGGTAGGTGATCGTGTGGCTGCAATTCTTGCACGAATTATATTTTGTAAGCACGCAAACAAAGATCTTTCAGTGAAATCGTCCATAAAATGGTTGGACACATATCCAATTCCAGTGCACGATGCCGGATAGACTGATTCGAGTTTTCCCCTACGCTTCACTCTAGAGCAGCAATGGCTTCTTCTGTTCCTACTCTACGACGTCTCTGTGGATGCGTATTATCATATTGAAGTAAACGTGGTGCGAAAAAGCTCCATAGTTGGTCGAATTAATTGCTCTGATGGACGATTATGTTGACCATAAAATGGACGCAGAGCGCGATACGTATTTCGAACAGAACCATTATTTACAAAATAAATTTGCACAATTTGTAAGCGTTGTTCGGGCGTCAGTCAATTCATGTTAAAATGCCAGACCAAACTAAACACAAATCCCTTGACAGCTGACAAAATGGCCGCCAGTCAAAACAGTGTTGCCAACTTAAAGTTCTATACCTCTAAAAAAACAATATTTCTATCTATTATTATCATTTAAAGTTCTCAAGCATTCGAAAATCACCCTATACTACTAATTCCACTTACCTGACCAACTTAACCTCGAATTTATAAGCCCTATTGAACTCCATGAAGAACCTTACAGCCCACAAATAGTAAGATGTGTCATGCGACTGTGACTTAACACGCACCAGCTGATCTTTCACGTGGTACATGATGGTGTTGTAGGCGCCGTTCAAGAACTCGACGCAAAATTCCTTCAGGAACAGACGTATGGAGAAGGCTGAGCGCCTCTCCGTCGGTTCCATGTGCACCGGCAGTCTGTTTCTGGGCGTCTTGGGCTTCTGCTTTTCCGAATCGAAGGTCAGGTTGTCGAGACGGCTAAGAGGTTTGTGGTAGATGAGGTCGTTGTCGCTTATGGATTTCATGGATTTGACCACATAGGTTCCGCCGAATCTTGAATGTCTATGGAAGAAGATATTGATGAATTTTAGTGATTGTCGGTGAAGATATCTGTCGACAAGGTCTACGTAAACTAAGGGTGCGAACAGAACAAGTGGGTCGCGGTCGATGTCGACTTCCATATGAATCAAATAAATGAATGGAAGAGAACAAAACAGGTAAGTCTCGAAGGAGGTTCAAGACGATGCCATTCAGGAGGTTTACATTGATTATTTCTGAGTTCAAATGATTTGTCTCACATGGATCCCTACTGCGCGGTCCACAAGGATGCATCACTTCTATCAGCGCCGGAGGAAATATAGAAAAATTTCACTCCCTTACATTGAACTACCCACCTAGTAAATTTGACGTATCATGGCGTTGGCATCTCGGACCAAAGTCGAAAAAATAGAAATGTTCGGTTGGTTAATGAAAAGGGGCCACTTAGGGTCGTATCTATAGTCGCTCCTTGAAGGCTTCGTCAGGGATGCCTTACCGAATTTTTTTTTCTTAGTCCGAAATGTCAAATTCTATGCATTCGAAATACACAGAAAGCAACATTAGGGGACTTGATGAGAATGCGATCGATTATCTGTCACCAGTCGACTTTCAATAGTAACATATCCATAGATTGCTGATTCATTCTATCAAACTACAACAATGATAACTCCTTTATAATATCCAATAGATATACAGGGTGAGTCTTTAAGTCGTACATTTATTTCAACCATGGCTTCCTCTCATCGAATAAAACACTTTTTTCATTTGCCATTTTTCCAAATTCGGCTCAGGTAAGAAGCTATAGGCATTCAAATATTTCTCAATGTGCTAATACACTCCTGCGCTTTGTTTGCAAGTTCACCACAGATAACCATCACGTTACAGTGATCCCTTTTTGAGAATAACCAATCAAACCAATTGAAATTCAAAGAAACAAGATTGAGAAAACTCATTTACTCACTTAATTCTTAGGATTTGGTGCTTTTTGCGATATTATCGCAAGGAAAATATTTCACTACACTGGACATGAAACACTGATCTTCAACTTGATGTTCATGAAATATCCAATTTCATTCCACTATAAGATTATACACAATTCCATCCTAGCCCATTCTCATATTGAAAACTACTTAATTATACTTTTTTCACGGAATTTATGGATGAATTATATGAAATCAATCAACTAACCTAAAAACACTCCCTAGAATGTTATGGTTATGGAAAGTCTAGTCCATAGACAGAGACTATGTCTGTGGTGTGGTCACCACATATATACATACATACCACATATACCCATAGAAATTATAACTATATATGTTATATCTATGCATATAACTAATATTAGTTCTATGGGAAATAGATGAACATTTCTGTATATTCTGTGGTCCGGATAAACAGTTTAATTTACTTCCTTCACATGATCAGGGGCGGATCCATCCATCAATATAAGGTAATTTTTCGAATTTGTATCCGATTTTATAATATTCAACGTTGAATATCTGCAAAACGGTGCGTTTAAGAAGAAATTATAAGGAATAATCAAATATTTTAAAATGATTGAAGATTCCTATCAATACATATGATGAACGTTATCTGCATTCTCCATGCTAATTTCGTATAGTTTTATGAATCGGTGAGTCTATGACTCAGAAACTGCTTGAAGTAGGATGAAAGTGATCACTGAAGAATATGTGTCATAGTTATAGATTACTTCACACCAAAATTCATCTCATTCGAAATTACCATATCAAAGCTTTAGGAGAAAAACTGATTTGTTTTGGAAATTCAAACAGCCTGTATCTTTTTGCTGGAACCGAATCTGGAAAAATGATAAACGAAAAAAGTGTTTCATTTGATGAGAGGAATCTATGGTTCAAATTAATGTACTCAAAGACTCACCCTGTATATATTACCATAGAAAATCAACTGTCGTTCTGGTCAAAGAAAATAGATCTCTTTTTCATCAATCCAATTCCATGAATGACCTCTTCTCATGAACCAACCGAACATTTAATATTTATTTTTTAAATATTTGTTGATTTATCGACGGATATTTGTCCTTGTGATTATGTTGATTTAATATTTATGGAATGGAAAACCACCAAATGAAATAACCAAGTTGATTTCTGGAACACTTTCTAACTTGTCATGTTTGACATCATTAACCCCAACTCAATTTTCATCCAATCAGATGATCTTAACAGATATTAACCTATATTTCGATCCAACTCTCTGGAGTGACAAACCAAGAGGTAGTTCACAGATATCAATAAATAACATGAACTTCAACTTGTCGAATCTGTGTTCAAATTTCCCCTCACCAGTGATAAAAAAATTTCGAAATTTTTGTGTTGGAAATTTGAATTGAAGTCTTCTATTTTAGTTTCTCCATTCAGGCCCAAAATTTTAGTGGCTTATAGTAGGAAACAGTTGACACCTGGTATTTTAAGCATCTTGAATCCAACCTTCATGTCCAAGTCTCTAATCGAATCTCTCGACACCACCCCACAATATTCCTTTTCACTATTTTTCATATTCGCGTGAATTTTCATACGCCGGACTGAAATCTTTTGTCCTTTATCAAAAACCGTTTCGTACACCTTTGATAAGACCTCTAAAATATGCATCCTCATTCAAAAGACCCCTTTAAAACCGTATCCTTTAGAAACACGCTCCATTCTCACCTAGCACCTGTGTATTTCTTCACTTTCTGCTGCTTCTTTATAGCCTCTTTGTGCCTTATCGCCAGCAATTCGGCCTCATCCTTAACTTTCTCCACGTGGTTTCTATGCAGCTCCGTTCTACCCAACTCGGTAGCGTTCTGTTCTTTGAGCAGATGGGACAATATCTCCAGGACGTGCATGTGGTAAGTTTGTTCATTCGCTGACGATGAAATATACAGCAGGATGTCGAGGATGCCTGATTGTCGCATAGCCCACAATACCTGGAAGAGATTGCGTGATTTTCAATTTCGAGTCGAACAGAAAAAATCCTGGAATAACCGACCTGATCGTGAGTGTTGGCATCGTTGTCTGGTCTTCTTTCTAGAGTGCGATCAGCAGGGACATACAGGATGTTTCTTATTAAAACGAGGATTCGCTCGATGATTAGGCTTGTTTCATCGGTGCGTTCGGAGTGCTCCTGTAATGAAAAAACAAATTAATTCGGGAATTATTGGCGAATCAAGATGAGCGCTACTCCCTCTGGTGGCTATCGGAGTTACCCGAGGTAGACATTATCATTGAAAATTTGAAGGAAATGTCGAGAATATGAGGAAGTTCATACATTTTTCTTGGCGTTCGTTGGATTTTACAAGTGTTTCTACTGAGAAAAAGCTAACTCAAATGTCCCTTCTCATAGATTTCCACAGCCCGGTGAAAAATTTCGAGTTTGAATGAGAGAAACTTGCTTTCACAAGTCGGTCCTGAAAGTGTTGAAGAATCGATAAAAACCTTGGTAACTTGTAACTCAAAATTGGTAAACCAACAAACAAGATTTATGAGAGTCTGTTACCTGCATTTTACCGATGATGATCATTTCTATAGAGGTGAGCACGAATTGCTCATGAAATATTAGATCACATTCATGAAGACAATTTTATTCCAGGCCCCTAATCCAAGCAGAGAAAGTTTCTTTAGAGTCATGCTATGCCTTCCAGGAATCTGCCTGTTGAACTGATCATTAAAGAACAACGTAAATGTTTGAGTGATAGAGATTGAAACAAGAGTCTCGACAAGGAAATATCTGGTGATGAACACTCTTCGCTCAAAGTGCTTCTGCCGATTAAATCAAAGCTGTACAAGGCTTATTCATTACAGCTTTTTCAAGACCAATCATATGAGTATTGAAAGAATTCAATTGTCAATCCATAATGAATAAGGGTTACGGTACAAGTAGCATCAGTTTCATTTATTTATTTATTTATTTATTTACTATTGTGGATGTATTGATTTTATTCACAATATATTGTGCAAATTCAGTCCTTCTCTATACAGGGTGATTCCGGAGGAGACCGTCAGATTTTGGGATAAGTTTACACTAGTCAAAACAGTCTCGAAAAAATGTTTGGTTTATGGTTGGGGGTCTCTGTTGAGAATATACAGGGTGATTTGTCCAATTCGACCGATTTTACTTTTATTGATAACTTTGGTATGGCTTTTTCGATTTTAGAGAAATTTTCAGCCATGTACAATATTGATGAGGACATTCATTCATTTCAAAGATTTTTCAAATAAGCGGTTGTTATTGTGATGAATCCAGATTAATTGTGCAGGTTGGAAAAACACCCTGTACATAGCGTTTCCTAAACTACGCTATCTGTTTACGATTGTACTAAAATGAGTCATTATTTGAGAGTTTTTATTTTTCTGGTACACTTCTAGTTTTCTGAGAAAATTTTTTCAAAAAATGACATGGTCGAAATTTCGCTCCAATCGATTCTACTTTTATTGATAACTTTGGTATGGCTCATCCGATTTTGATGAAATTTGCAGTGTAGTACAACCTGAATGAGTACATTCAATAATCGCAACAGTCTCTCAAGATCCAGTGTTGTAATTATGATAATTTCAGAATTTCAGATTAATTG
The DNA here is from genome assembly GCA_958510865.1 of Myrrha octodecimguttata. Taxonomy (NCBI): domain Eukaryota; kingdom Metazoa; phylum Arthropoda; class Insecta; order Coleoptera; family Coccinellidae; genus Myrrha; species Myrrha octodecimguttata. The sequence continues at coordinate 53,130,995 of OY294061.1, read as the reverse complement.
TGCAGTTGAAAAAAAACACCTGTTCATTGCGTTTCCATAATTTTCTTATTCGTTACAGATTCTGCAATAAAATATCATCATACAGAGGTTTTTAATTTCTTTGACACACCTCCGGTTTTCCTGGAAAACATTTTTGAAGAAGAGCATTATCGAAATTTGGCTCACAAGCAGTGAGAGTATTCCGCACTAGGTAGGAAAGCTGTATCGTCCAAGGATGCGAAATTGTTCGCCACTCCTAAAATATTCTTTTCAAATTCGAAATATATTCTGAATTGAATGATTTCTTACAAAATATAAGCAATTAAATATGAATTTGGAATTTGAAAAGAATATTTAAGAAATTGAGAACTGGTTTGCGTCCTTGGACAATACAGCTCTCCTACCTCGGGCGGAATACTCTCACTGCTGGTGAGCCAAATTTCGATCATGCTTTTATTGAAATATGTTTTTTAGGAAAACCGGAGGTGTGCCAAAGAAATAAAAAAACCTCTGAATGATGACATATTATTGTTGAATCTGAAACGAATAAGAAACTTTTGGAAAAGCAATGTACAGGGTGTTTTTTTTTTCAACTGTACAATTAATCTGAAATTCCAAAATCATCACAATAGCCACCCTGTATTTTGAGAGACTTTTGCGATTATTGAATGAACTCGCTCAGATTGTTCTACACTACAAATTTCATCAAAATTGAATAAGCCATACCAAACTTATCAATGAAAGTATAATCGATTGGAGTGAAATTTCGACATTCTATTTTTGATGGAATTTTCTCAGAAAACTAGAAGTGTGCCAAAAGATTTAGAAACTCTTAACTAATGTCTTATTAAAGAAGGATCGTAAACAGATAGCATAGTTTAGGAAATGCGTTGTACAGGGTGTGTTTTCAACCTACACAATTAACCTGGAATTATCACAATAACAACCGCTTATTTTGAAGAGAACTTTGAAATTAATGAATGTCCTCATCAATATTGTACATGGCTGAAAATTTCTCTAAAATCTAAAAAGCCATACCAAAGTTATCAATAAAAGTAAAATCGGTCGAATCGGACAAATCACCCTGTATATTCTCAATAGAGACCCCCAACCATAAACCAAACATTGTTTCGAGACTGTCTTGACTAGTGTAAACTCATCCTTAAATATGACGGTCTAAAGTTATGAGTATTTGTCTATGATTCCAAAAAGTATGTTTCGCAATACTATCTGCTTTTCAACTTTTTGAGCAACTCTCTGAGGGGGCATTTGATCAATAATCAAGTTAGGTAGGTAAAAAGGTATGAAGTTCATTATTCTTACAAATAATATGCAACATAATATTTCATGCATCTTCCTGAACACTTCTAGCTTCTGTTCCTTCAAGATACACCAAATAATTTGAAATTAATCTTGCCATTTAGAGTTGAAATAAGTTTATACTATAATACTTCTAACAGTAATTGTAGCATTGCAACTCTGACTTAGAATAGATGATACATAACTCATGAAAATAAAAATGAAATATGTATACACAGAATCACATCGGTTAACTGGAAAAATCTTTGAACAAATTGTGAAATCAAATTTTAATCAATCAAATATACAAGCAAACACTTGAAAACTCAGCTTCTATCCCTCTACCTGAGGTTCTCAAACTGACCACCGTAGCGCTGTAATGTTAAATTCAGACGCCAATAGATATTTGAGAAGATTTTAACGATCTTGTTCTTGAGAATAAGCTAGCAGGGTCGCTATTCTAGACGGCGATAGTATAGAACGTTCTCTATACAGCAATCTCCGGCTCGTGCCTCCGTTTTTCAAAACTTCAACTCCGTATTCTTGAACAACTAGGAGCTACCCAAACGATTGCTCCTCGATGAGCAATGTTGTCAATTGTTCTCTTCAATCAGAAACAAGTATTTTTCGACAGGTCAGGGGCTAACTTCATATTCTTCGCACAGGACAAATCTGTGATACTGCGTTGAAATTCCAATTAATTTTTAAGAGCGTACTGAAAGGTCCAGAGAACATGTGGCTTATAAAATATCAACAGGTTTGATCGCAGACATCACAAAGATTTCCTTTGGGATTTTCATCGACACTCAATCGATTCTGTTTTTCCGCTTTCCGTCTTCAACATCCTCATATGCTCGAATCTACCAGTTGAATATTCTAGAAAATTAACATAATCACAAGGACGTTATATGTCCATAAATCAACAAATATTCCCCCTTGATCAGAGCTAATCATCCAATCAACCAAAACATCTACATCGAAGAAGCGGATCCAAGGAGAATGACTACAGCTGTTTCACAGTTGTTACTGATCGTCAGGTCAACTTACTTTGGATAAAACCGCAGAGGGAATTTCGATACTTGTCACCTTTCAGATGGACCGCTACAGTTTTACAGCGTACAGCTTCTGGGAGGATCTTGCGAATCCCACCCTAGAGTGCAGATTACTTTGATCCTGCGATATTGCAGATTTACAAACACCATCACGACATGAAAACGCTCGGTTCATGTGGATTCCCACAAGACGAAAACGTCCAACATCTTACAAGAATAGGAATTGGTCTAATGGAAAAGAATTAGCGGCTGTAGCTCAGTGGTTAGAGCGCAAGCCCCATGATCGTAAGGTCTGGGGTTCAAGCCCTTGGCCGGGAAATAACTTTTCCGTTTTTTAGGGAACCGTCCAACCATTCGCTGTTGGGTAAACAATTAATAGTGCTGTTCCTAACGTGGCGCAAGGAATTAGTAACAAAGCCTACACAGAACACACCCGGTATCCTAACTCGCACAAGCTTTAAGCTTCTGAGGGGTTTCGTTGAAGCCTAGGATATTCGGAAAAAATACAAATACAATACAGTACAAACAGAAAGAGTTCCAGTAATAATGAATTAACGTGATCAACTGCAGCGGTCCATCTAGGGTTGAGAAGTATCGAGATTCCCTCTGCGGTTCTATCCAAGGTAAGTTGACCTGACGATCAGTAAAACTGTGAAACAGCTGTAGTCATTCTCCTTGGATCCGCTTCTTCGGTGTAGATGTTTTAGTTGATTGGATGATTAGCTCTGATCAAGGTGGGATATTTGTTGATTTATCGACAGATATTTGTCCTTGATAGTTGATAGTTGGTAAGGGGTTACGTTCCACTGCGACCGTAAGGTCTATTGTGCCCCCTTGTCAGAGCTGTTGTCGCAACCTACAGCTCGCCCTCCAGCTCAAGAGCTCTGATGAATTCTAATATCTGTGAGGGCTTCAAGGAGGCTAAGTTCTCATTCCTCCTATAATGCTCCTGTCCAAGGTATCTTTTGCGCAGGTATTTGTCCTTGTGATTATGTTAATTTATTATTACTTGAGCTCTTTCTTCTCCATTAGACCAATTCCTATTCTAGAAAATGTTTATATCCTAAGAATAAGCGTTCCTCGTTTCGTTCTCTAACAAATTGTGAGAGATGCAATGATTGTTCTCTAGAGAGCACTCTTCTATTGTCATTTGATTCAAGAATGCAAAATCCGTCGACACGCCCACTTCCTCCCATTCGTTCTACTCCAAAATCTTCAAGAATCGCGACCTCATGCTTCATTAAAATTTTTTCCCTCAAAATGTAATCTGCAAGATTCCAACCCCTCTAGCCGTCGGAACCGTCCATATAAAATGAATCTCTCAATTCAAATAATTCCGAGATACGAGAACTCAACTTTCTCATCTAGTTACCAGAGCCCGCTATCTCCAGACCTAAATTCATCGCCTCGGCGACATTGTCATCTACACAAACGCTCCATCCGCATTATCTACCACATAAAATCTGCATGCCGTTACGATAACTGCAGCGAGACGAGCGTTTTTACAGAATCTGCCGTCGACGAAACGCGCCAGTAGGCAATTTTACCGGTTGCATTCGCACGGCGGGTCCATCCCGGTTGCGTATTAACTTTTCTGTGTTTGGTTCCGACAGTTTTATTCAGAAACGAGCACCGTTATGTAGGATTAAAAATCACACCATAACAGGGTGCATTTGAACGCCGAAAAAACACCAGTCGATAGTGTGTTGATATACAGAGTCCGAAACAGTCGCATATTATGTTGGGAGGGCAACATGCTGTAACGTATGTCAGACTAAACACTCTGTATAATTATTACTTGAAGACGAGCAAGGTCCATAGAACCTCGCATCATCCATAAAACGTGCTCAGATGGATTACCTACTGATATTGAATGCCCACGTCTGTTGTCATAATATGCTTGTAAATACCTTGACAAAACATATATAATATTTTGTTATTGTATTATGAAAACAGTGAGTAAAAACAATGAAGCGGAGCGTTCATTGATGTAGTAGATTACCCATAGTAATTAAACCCTCAAACGAGTTCTTCGAGTGTTATTTCCAACCCTCTCCTGTACACCACATGGCGATCCTGCCAGGATACTGAAACACCACAATGCGGTACTGCCCTCCCTGATTTTTTTCTCATTTACAACCAGTCATCTAGACAATATTTATTCGGAACAGAGATTTCATATCTCATTCAAATGTAAAAAGTGCCAACACTATACTATTTTTTTTTTTCGAAAAATTAGTTAGCTCAAAGAGGTTTTCAGTATGTGTACTTCGTCATGGCTCATTTACTTTGAGACGATGGTACCTGATGAAATTTGTCACTGAATGAAAGTCGACCATTACAGTTTTGTTCATGCACAACTTTCAAACCCTACGAACCCTTTAATGGAGAAAAAATGGAAGGGGTTGAAAGTTGTGCATGAACAAAACTGTAATGGTTGACTTTCATTCGGTGACAAACTTCATCAGGTACCATAGTCTCAAAGTAAATGGGCCATGACAAAGTGCACATACTGAAACTTCGTTGAACTAACTGATTCTTGAAAAAAAAGTTTTTTCTTGAAACTTTCTGCACGCGAGAAGAAAATACAAAGACCTTGCCAAAAAAGTACCACATGACCCACTTTCCCTAATTAAAAAATTTAGAGGGTTGATGGGGGTGGCACAGGGTGTAACAAAAATCCTTCAAAAATGCATAAAAATTTGGTAAAAGTGAAACAAAAATTGACCTGTTTCAGGATTTTGCTGCCAAATATTTTTCTTCTGAGAAAATGAATTCGTTCCATAATTTTGACGCGCACTGTATATGTAAGTTGTTGGCAGCTACGATTGTCCTTCAAACACGTAGTTTTATAGTTTTTTGAGGTGAAAACTATCCAGTGCGACCTTAAGATTTATTGTGTCCCCTCCATCAGAGCTGTTTTCGTAACTATGCTACCTACAGCTCGCCCTGAAACTCTAGAGCTTCAATGAACTCCAGTATCTGTGAGGGCTCCAAGGAAGCTGAGTCTTCATTCCTCCTGTAATTCTCCTATCCAACACATACTCTGCGCAGGCTTACAATGGCGAGGCATTCTGTAACCAGGTGAATAGGAGTTTACTCCTCTTTCCCACATAATTGACACTGTTCAGTTTCTGATGATGCCATTCTCATCATATGCTTTCTTAGGCAACTATGTTCTGTCAGGAAGCCAGTGAGGAGGCGCAACTTATTCCTTTGAGATCCAAATACTTTTTGGACCTTGTAATGTTAAAGTTCCGAAGGAACTTTCAGGAATGATCCATTCCTAGAAGGTTTCTCCAGAGTGCTTCTCTCTCAGTTTCTTCCTTTCCACAAAACATTTTCCTATAGGTGCATCTGCCTATACCATAGAAAGGTTTTGGACCAGTAGGTGGCCTTTGTGCCCCGTTCATGGCTAGTGTGTTAGCCTTTTCGTTTCCAGCGATTCCTGAGTGACCAGGAAACCATACTAAAGAGATCTCATCCTTGCCTACTCAATGAGTTTCCTTCGGCAGCAGGTAGTTAGTGTCACCGAGGAATTTCCTTCAAAAATTAGGATAGTACAGTAACCTCTCATCACTTAGCCAAATCTGACCCCTCCTAGGACACTATTCTCGAAAATGTAGAAACATAATCTTGAATCAAATGACAATAGAACGTTGATCACTAGAGAGCAATCGGTGCACCTCTTACGATTGTTTAGAGATCGAAACAGGAAGCATTGTTCGTCAAGAAGCACTCCCTGATGTTAAAGAACACGCACTGGACGTAGGAAGGAGCAAGAAGCCGAGGATCACTCTTTAGAGAACGTTCTATACTATCGACGTGAAGAATAGCGACTCAGAATGTTAGGAGGCTCACATAAGATCAATATTATTGCTTAACATTTAAGGTTGCACAAAATGAAATCGCTCTTGTGTAAACCATATTGAAAGACCACACGTATTGTGCAATCTGTGTTCAGAAAAGCCATTCATATCAGACTTTTTTTCTACCATCCATGGTCAACAAATATCCCACCTTGATCTGAGCTAATTATCAACAGAAGCCTCGGTAATGGAGAAGCGATTCCAAAGAATTCGGTTACTGCAGTTTTACGGTCATTACCGATCATCAGACCGACTTACCTTGAAAACACACTTCTTCCGTGTAGAGGCTATTGTTGTTTGGATAATTCGCTCAGATCGAGGTAGGATATTTGTTAATATATCGGCAGATATACGTCTCTTCGTTTATATAAAATAAAAATCATTATTAGAGAGATTTTGCAACTTTTGAATAGCGCAAGCGTTATGTTATTACGGTGCGCTATATATAACGTTTTGGTGGTTAACGTGGATTTAACGGTCGTTCCAGAAGTACGTTACGTTAGTTATCAGTTTGTTTGGTTACGTAATGTGAGACGTCAGATTTTTGTGTTACAAACTCACGTTTGAACTCCTAAAGCTTGATAATTTGCATTTCTCCATTACTTTTTTGATTCTGGACAAAATGAAAATGGAATCGGAAGCGGTAATGTCACGTGGTGCTAATGCAGAAGAAGTGGAAATAGTTATATTACACAATATAATTAGCATGGTTCAAACTATTTCTAATTTCCAACCCCTCATGTTGCTTCCAAAAGTATTTCTTAATTCGTGAAAAAGTAACAAATACCTATTTATAAAAAAACATTTGCTTAGGTAGCACTAATAAATCTCAATGTCTAATATCAGTTGTGTGTAAGAGGTATTCTAAAATAGATTTGAAAAATCTGAGGAAGTTGTGTAATTTATTCCGAAAAACATATTAACAAACAGCTTTTCTATGACAGTGATCGGAGCCGGAAGAGCCCGAAGCTGAACGATTCCTTCCGATATAGAATAGCGCAACGTAAATTGCGGCTCGCTAACGCTATTTACGTCGCGTTATTCTGAAACTGAATCTGCGCATGCTTAGATGTCAAAAATAACGTTTTCGTTAATAACGTCACACAAATTTGACACTGCAATATCTCTCTATTGCCTTGACGGCCTGTCGTTATTTCCACCCACGGTAGAGAAAGCGGAGTTTTAAAAATGTCCTCAAAATTTTTATATCCATGCACCTTGATACAGATCAATAGATGGGATTCATTTGGAGATAACACGGTGGAGCAGTATTCCATTCTGCCCCTCTTTGTCTTTAGACAGTCTTAAACCATCGTAGATAGACTGGACGGACCTCCCGTTCTACTGAGCACGGAAATACGCATCCCTGCCCGGAGGAGTCCCGTTATCTGTCTGGAATGTCCCGGTTTTATGCGGCCAATTCGAGAATTAATTGCGTCATAGTCAGGACGGGCGTTCGCGCTACTCTGGAATACCTGGAAGTTAATTGTTGGTAGCGAAGAAGTTGTACAAAGGCAAATTACCGACTTACGCCTCCTGACCGTGAAGGTAATTCCCTATTTGTATGCAGATGTCCCGGGTTTCCAAGTACAGTGGTTTCCGGCTGATTTTCAGATACAAGACGGTAATTGAAATGGGTTTTTTTTTCCAGGAAACGTGCTGGTTTCATTTGAGATATCAAGGGGTAGGGAGAATCTCGCGAAGATTGTTTTCTTACCAAGGTCGAGAATTCATACTAAAATTAGTTGTATATACCCAGTGAAATTAGAAGTGTACAGGGTGGGCAAAATTCGTTGTCTACTGAAGGGATCTCGAGAACTATAGCAGCTAGAAGAATACTGATGACACATTCTCGAGCTCATTTTTCCTGACTAATCTGATTCTGAAAACAGATCCAGCTTATCGTTTATAGAACTTGAGTTATGAGCGAAAATTGAGAAATTGTCATTTTCAATAATGCTGAATAACTCGCTTGTTTGAACTCGTATTGGAAATCTGTTGATACATTCTACAGCCACTTTTTCAGGAGTAATTCAAATATAATACGACTGAATTTTTCAATCCAGCCATTTTCGAGAAATGAGAAGGATTTTGGATTTTTTAAATGTAAACTATAGTCAAAAGATCTCTTATCTTGCTACAAAGTTTTTGCTGATTTCAAAAATGTATCATATGTCGCTATTCACATGAATATTACATGAAAAAATATTCATTACTTTTTTCCTGCTTTTCTATTCACTGTTGAATTATGAGTAGGCTGACGTTACCATAGCGACGATTCAATATGCATTAACTTTGTGTGAACTTGCGCCTCTATGATTGGAATCAGCGATTGCTGAATAAATATTTCTATGGTTAATTTGTAATCGTTATTGAGATCAGAAATATTTCGGGTATTTAGGGATTATAAACAGATTTTCTATTGCTAATCTCAAGAACTATGACAAATTAACCATAGAAATATTTATTCAGCAATCGCTGATTCCAATCAATTTTCGCTCATAACTCAAGTTCTATAAACGATAAGCTGGATCTGTTTTCAGAATCAGATTAGTCAGGAAAAATGAGCTCGAGAATGTGTCATCAGTATTCTTCTAGCTGCTATAGTTCTCGAGATCCCTTCAGTAGACAACGAATTTTGCTCACCCTGTACACCCAGAAAGAATAACTCGGGTTTCAGAATCATCTAATTTCCGAAAATCTGGACAGTTTGGCAATGGCACCCTTTTACCATAACGATAACCCATAGACATATTAAACTCTCTGGACACGGCGTATGAATCCATTTCTGAAAAGTCAAATGGCGATAAGGAAGTGAGTGAGAGGTCCGAGAGAGAGATGGAACTAGCTCGGGAAAGATCATAGACAAGATACACGATACAAATATGCGGTATTCTATAGCGCATAGAGAGTGAGATGAAGAATGATCTAACTTGCACACTATGACGCCGAGCTAGAGATAAAATCAAACATTTACTCAGGGACTCTCCAGGGAAATGACTTATTCTTGGTATATTAGATTATATTGAAGTTTTGAAAATTGGTGATGAATATGATTATCTGATATGAATATTCGAATTGATTAATCAATAACAATATTTTGTAAATCACTCTTTTTCTTTCAAATTCTCTTGGACCGCTTGTTTCAGGAAGGTATTCTTAGCTCCAAATGATTTTTTCCTTAGCAGCGTACAGACACGCGAGCTGATCGGCTTCCAGAGCACTTTAATCAGGCTGCCTCACAAGTAAAAACGGTGTTTTGAGCAGCTCGCGAGCCATTCAACACCGTCCAAACTTGCGAGGAAGCCGAATCAAACTGCCTCGAAAGTCGCTCAGCTCGCGTGTCAGTACGCAGCTTTTGAATTTTGTTCATTAAATGGTATCAAACGACTAGAATGCACTAAATAGTGAATAAATCTATGCGAAATTCATTTCTGCGCTCGGATTCATAGCAATTATACATTCATTTGATTTTTTAACGCTCTTTCCAAACTACTGTATTTTACTTTCATTTTATATCCTCTCGTGCAATTAATGGCACAACAAGAATTTACCATTATTCTTCACCAGTGAATCCGAGTTAAATTGAAGGAAATCAAACTCTATTCAAAAAGCTTACGAAAACACAAAAAAAAACGAAAATTATATCTTCGATACAGTCTATATATTCTAATTCAGAATGAAATAACATAAAATCTGTTGCGAAATACTTCAGAGACACAAAACTTTCGAAAAAAAATATATTTCAAACATAGACTCATAATTATAGTCTACGGCTTCAAACTGATCTGTCTTATTTTTGCCGTATTCTATGGTTCTGCCCGCCCTTGTTCCATTATTCTCAGCCAGCTTCCTATCTGTCTAAGCCATGTCCATGTCCAGTTTTATAAGTCTATGACTGAAACCATAGACATATTAAACTCTCTGGACACGGCGTATGAATTCATTTCCAAGAGTCGAATGGGCATAATGAAGCAAGTGAGAAGTCCGAGAGAGAGATGGACCTGGATCGGGCAGACCATAGACAAGATACACGATACCAATATCCGTTATTCTATAGCGCATAGAGAGTGAGATGAAGGATGATCTCACTTGCACAATATGACGCCTATCTAGAGATAAAATCAAGCATTTACTTAGGAAATCTCCGGGGAAATGACTTCTTCTTGGTATATTAGATCACATAATGATTAATCAAAAACAATATATTATGAATTCTTCTGGGTCGCTTGTTTCAGGATGGTATTACCAGCTCCAAATGATTTTTTTCTTATCAGAGTACAGACACGCGAGCTGAGCAGCTTCCGGAGCAATTTAATTGAACTTTGAGCTGCCTCACAAGTATATACGGTGTTTTGAACAGTACGCGAGCCACTCAACACCGTCCAAACTTGCGAGGAAGCCGAATCAAATTGCCTCGAAAGTCGCTCAGCTCGAGTGAACGCATCTTTTGAATTTTGTGCGTTAGATGGTCTCAAACGATTAGAACGCACTAAATAGTGAAGAATCCTGTGCGAAATTCATTTCTGCGCTCGGATTATACATCCATTTGATTTTTTAACTCGCTTTCCAAATTATTGTATTTTACTTTCATTTTATATCTCCTCGTACAATTAATGGCACAACACAAATTTACCATTATTCACCAGTGACCCCGGTTTAAAATGAAGGAAATCAAATTCTATACAAAACGCTCACGAAAACACAAAAAAAAAATAGGAATTATATCTTCTATACAGTCTTTATATTCTAATTCATAATGAAATAACACAAAATCTGCTTTGAAATACTTCGACTTGCTAAACTTTTGAAAAAAAAATTTCAAAAAGCACTGCCGTGAAGGCAGCAACTTTTGCGCGCATGTTCAATGTAGATGACCGCTTCAGCAACGAATTTTAACGTGCGCGCAAAAGCTGCTGCCTTCACGGCAGTTCTTTTTGAAATTTTTTTCTGATAAATTACTGGATTTCAATTCGATCATATCTGTATTTTTGGACATATTGTAAAAATAAAATTTTGAATGGGTATATCTACGGAATCATTGGGCGGATTTTACCCATTCACGAATTCGACCTTCGTAATTAAGCCCCAAACCTACCCTACAAATATCGAGTTTCTAAGTCGTTTCTTCCGGAAGTTATTGTGTTTACGGTCTGCCTAACGGCCGACTGCGTAAACACAATAACTTCCGAAAGAAACAACTTAGGAACTCGATATTTGTAGAGAAGGTTTGGACCTTAATTACGAAGGCCGAATTCGTGAATGGGTAAAATCCACCCAATGATTCCGTAGATATACCCAATCAAAATTTTATTTTTCCAATATTTCCAAAAATACAGATCAGATCGAATTGAAATCCAGCACTTCATCGAAAATAACAGTTCGAAGTTCCATACAGAATTTAATGAGGATGATATGATGAGAAAATCATAGAAATTTTTTTTTTCAAATTGTTCTAATAACACGATTATCACGAAATTCTGCATAAAGTTGTCTTTCAGCATCTTAAAACTAGCTGTGAAGTTTAATCAGGACTGAATCAGTATTTCTCGAGTAATACCGAAAAAATCAACGATATCGAGAAGAAAACCTCGAAATTTGACATATTTTTTCTCGATATCTCCAAAACTTATGATCGTATCGAACTGAAATTTAGTACAATGCTGTGAAATTAGAAGGTCAAAGTGTGAGTATAATTTTTTTTGAATATGATGAATGGTTTCCGAAAAAAAAATTTTTTTGTAAAAAAATTTCGAAAAAAATTTTTTTTTAAATTTACTGACAATATGATCTTGACGAAATTTGGCTCAAAGTTGCGCGTCGTTATACTCCACCAAAATACCAAGTTTGAATCCAATCGCTAGAGTAGTTTCTGAAATAAAAAATAAATAACTTCAAAACTTCAAGTGCCCATAACTCCGAAACTATTCGACCGATTTGGCCCATTAACGAACTTAACCGCGGCATTCTGATGCGCAACCTATCCTGAAAGTTTCAAGTAGCTAGCTTGTTTCTGTCGACAGTTATCGTGTCTACGGCCGGCCGGCCGGACAGAATCAATTTTGAAACCGGATTCGTTATCAGTGAGTCCAACCTAGTCGATTGAGACCATTTTCGGCTCAATCATCCAAAATTACAGACATTTGGACAAAACGATAGCACGCTGTTCCCCTAGAACATGCGCGCAAAAATGTAATTCAAACATGAACTTATAATTACAGTCTATGGCTTCAAACTGATCTGTCTTATTTTTGCCGTATTCTATGATGGTTTGGCCCGCCCTAGTTCCATCTTTGTCGACCCGCTTCCTCTCTCTTTAAGCCATGTCCATATAGTTTCATAGGTCTATGACTGAAACCCTTTCATAACCTCAAACGTCATCCGAATGAACCAGATGACATTTGAGGTTATTAACGCATTAATCTCCACGAATTTCCCCACCCTTCAACTTATAAATCAAGTAAAACCGAGACCGGACAGAAAAAACAGCTCCACTTCTTCATCTGAGACGTTTCCCTGGTCCTTTTAATTTACAGGAGACCCGAATTTGCGGGCTACTTGTTGAAAGTAACTTCCTAACTAAGTTATGACGTAGGACGGACGTTAGCAGGAAGAGTTGATAATTAATACGGTTGCTTTGGGACCGACTCGAGTTTTTCCGGCCAAGTCGGCCAAGGAAGTTTTCTATTTTAATTAGAATGTCCGTCCGGTTAGACGTCATGGAGTCCCGTCGGAGTGTGTCGTTAAAAGGGAATTTTTCTGGGGTAATGAGTAATTCATGGTCGGATTCCTTGTGGAAATTAGGAAGTGAAGGGTTGGATTGGACAAAAGGTTTGGGAAGGGTTCTTTAATGCTATCGGGAACGGGGAGTTTCGGTTTGAAGAGAAAGTAAATGGTGTTTTTTTTGGGGGCGTCTTTGAGAGGATTTACGATCGTATATAGGGTGTTTCAGGATATTTCCATCCTTAAGAGCAAATAGGGGGCCGATTCTTGAATCTCGATCAAGAATTGAAGAGTATGACAATTGTCAAATGTTTAAGTCGATTTTCTAAGTTAAATAATAATATAATAATAATAATAAGAGAGTTTATTCAGAAAAAAAATCTACAAAATAAACTCTATGATACTGTAGAGTTAATTATATTAACTGTGCACAGTACTGAACATAACATTTTTCTTTAAACACGCCGCAAAATGAATAATTTTCTTGTTTTGTACACTCCCAAAAACCTCTGTCGCAGATATGAGCATGCAGATATTGTTTACCATGTCAGTCTACAAAAAACGTCTCAATCCATCCTTCTTCACTGTCACGTCCGGGTAACCGTCAAATTCATTTTCTAAAAGTCATGTCAAAAATCGGGAATTCATTATTGAGTCTGATTTATTGTTTTATGTATTTCCGTTCTATCAAAATTCATTATCCACTTTTACAATTTTTTTTGAAAGATCGTTTATTTTTTAGTTCAGTTAAATCTTCGGGCACTAGGAGAAACAGCCTTGGAGCTATATAGGTGCAGCATCTTTGGCCAATTTTTTTTATAGTTCTTGGGCGTTCAAAGTTTCTTTTGGCAGCTCTGGTATGATATTGGTGGTCCTTCTTTTTTATGTGAATTTTTCCCTCAAAGATGTTCATAACAATCTTCAGAGCAAACAACTGCCTTACATCGGGTACCCTGGCCAGTTCATAAAGTTGTTTACTAGGGAAAGTTATTATTTTACCATGTATTATTTTGAGAAAATACTTTTGAAGCACATCCAGTCTTCTTTTGTGGCTGTCTAGTACTCCGCCCCAACCGATTACACCATATAATAATTGGGGTTGCACGAGGGCATTGTATAAGATATTTAGGTGTTTAGTACTACTTATGCTATTTTTTATATATTTAAATTTGTACAAAATACCACGCAGTTTTCTTGTTAAATAAATCATGTGCTTATCCCATTTCAAGTGTTGGTCAATTTCAATTCCCAAATACTTAACGGAGTCTGCTTTGGGAATAACCAACTCTTCGTTAATATGTATGTCCTCAAGATTTTCAGTTACAGCTTTGCTCGATGTAAATGGTAAGTATTTTGTTTTGCCTAGATTTAAGGTGAGTTTATTTAGCTGTAACCATTTATTTATTTTGTCGAAATCTCTCCTAACCGTATTCCTCAGATCCGACCATGATTCCTCATCGTACAAAACCACAGTATCATCAGCAAAACCTATGAGTTGCCCCTCACTGCTCATCAACAACAAGTAGACATGACCTGCGCATGGAACCGAATGTCACTCGACAATCGAATGTTATATCTCCTATAGGTCACGAGTAGTTTTGACAGTTGGGAGAGACTGGAGAACCAACAATAACCTAAAATGCATTGTTTACTATGGGAAAAAGCGAATTGGCTTGTGATTTTGTATGAAATTGGACATTCATGAGTGAAATATTCACTATTGCATTATCTAGGAACTATATCCGAAGTACTTGATATCTTGTAACAGTAACAGCTTTACTAAACTTATGGAATTTTTCGATTAAATACAATTCTTGCAGGTTGATGCTGTTGTTGTATGTTGCTTAGTTTAGTAAGGCAAGAAATACAATTTAAGACATGAGTTTTTCGAACTAAGTTCAGGTATTCAAGCTCGAATAATCAACATCAAATTGATGAAAACTACCAATGAGTTGTTGAAGTATTTTCATTTGAATGGTAGGTACTAACCGGATATGGAGAGGAATTCAATTTATCCATTATAAAAGAGAGAAATATTAAAAAATTTTTGGTTCTGAAAGAGAAAATCATATTTTCTGAATTAATTCAATAAAGAACTGCGCTCTGAAAAGAAAATTTACAGAATAAATATTACTTTGCAACTTGTCAGTTACCTCGGCATAGGACATAGGATGGAAATTAGTCTTCACAATCACTAAAATTTTAATTAGACAGAATTGATTCATACCATTGACATTCAGGTAGGCAATGACATCGAATTTTGAGCTGATTTACATGTTTAGCTGAGTAATATCATGTGCGTTATTTTGGTAGAGCATACCGAACGATTCGGGGTATGAAATATTTGAAAATCATGAGTTCTTAATTAGCATTTCTTTATTACTTGAATAAGACAGGATTTATAAAAGATATTTCCATTCAAGTATTCAATGCAGTCAAATTCTCAGTTAAGGTGCAGTATTACTACTGACAATGTTTTGTTTGGGTATGCCGATTGATACCAGGTAAGGAATTTTCTTGGAATCATCAGTTTTCGACAAACAATCCTGTTTGTTTTCATAAAGAAAAGATCTAAATCATCACTGATCGACATTTTAGCCTAATTTGATCACCCTTGAGTCGTATTTTAGAAATAAAAACCATCCACTGTGTCAATACACTGTTCCTATCTACTACACCTGGGAATACTTGGCATGCACGAAGTGACAACGGTGTTTAGTAGAATAGCTTTTTCTGCTATAGAATAATGAAATATTTATTCCTATTCTGTGGTACACACGTGCTTTTTGTCAATACAACCAAACAATTTCCGCTTGCGGTTTATCAATAATATGACAGTATGACAGTCTGTGCTCTTCTTTTTCTTTTCCTTTACTCTAACCAGATCGAAGTATAGCTATCTCTGATTTCCTAAGCAAAGTAACACATTTGACGTCCTTTTCTTTCCAAGAAAGCTGAATTCGACGTTGCCATATCGTGCAATCAAGACAAATTCCTTTAAATTTCAAATCCTCATTTTTATTTTTCAGTTTTAGATAATCAAAAATTTGTTTAGAAATATAATATTGAAATTATATGTTTGAAATGTACCGGTCTGAAGGTTTTTCATGAAAATTACTGCATATGCGTCTTAAGGAAAATCCCCCATTGAAAGACGACAACCACCAGACATTTATCAATCACGAAGTCGCTTAGCATGGAAATTGAACTTTTTCTTCGTATTCTCCCCCGTCCACCCCGAACCATAGACTAATGTATTTCCAATCTAATCCGGAAGGATAATCAAAAAGGACTTAATGGTCCTCGACTTGACGGACCCATTTATTTCCTTTGTGTTCCGCCGAAGAAAAGTTCGACTGTTTCAGTTGTTTGACTTCGCGAACTATCGACAGAGTTCGGACGTTCAACTCTATGGACAAAACGTTGAAAATAATGGATTAGAGATATCTCTGAGTCATCTCGGGAATGAAAAAAGAAATTGAGTTTTTTTTTCAGTTTGTTATTTCTCAACGACAGTTTTGAAAACTTTCAGAACGCGAAGTTATTTCCTGGTTGTGTTTCCAGTTCGAAAATGATGATGAACAACTTGACCCGGCACTAAATTCAATATATAGTAAATTTTTTTCGGTAAAACATAGACAGTAAAGCGGTTATCTATACACTCCCCAACACGACTTGACATTGATGCAAGATTATGGTCTTTTTCTTCTTGAGGTATACTATCCCAAGCTACCTGTACTTCATGTCTCAGAGCCGCCTAAGTCCGTGGGGGCTGGGCCTTCTACCCATGGTGTCCCATGCTCTATGGGCGAAAGATCAGGGGATCTGGGCGGCCATAGCAAAAGATTCACATGAGTCGCTTCAAAAAAGTTGAAACTTACTCTGGCAACATGAGGTCGAGAATTATCTTGCTGAAATATTGGATTCTCGAGCCGGTTAAGGTAAGGGAAAACATAAAACATAAACAAAACTGAAATGGTCGACTTTCATTCAGTGACAAATTTCATCAGGTACCATCGTCTCAAAGTAAATGAGCCATGGCAAAGTGCACCTACTGGAAACCTCTTTGAAGTAACTGATTTTCAAAAAAAAAATTTTCTTAAAAATTTCTGCACGGCTGTAAAGAAGATACACAGACCTTGCCAAAAAAGTACCACATGGCCTACTTTCCCTATTCAAATAATTTAGAGGGTTGATGGGGATGGCACAGGGTGCAACAAAAATCCTTCAAAATGCATAAAACTTTGGTAAAAATGAAACAAAAATTGACCTGTTTCAGGATTTTGTTGCCAAATATTTTTCTTCTGAGAAAATTAATTTGTTCCATAATTTTGACGCGCACTGTACACCAACTTCATCTGTCCATTTAAACCATTTATACAATTCCATACTCGAATACTTTTAATTCTTAATCCTCCCCTTGAAATTCCCTGTAAACGAACACAAGAGTATAGATGACGATCTCGTTTATCTTGTATTCAACGCCCTCAAACAGATTATGTACTCGCAATCTTACAAGCGACAAAAACCTAATTTTTACATAACCATATTCTCCGGAGACAGGAGAAGAAGAATGATTAAACAAAAATATCTTACGCCGGAAGATAAGAGCTAGACGCCAAACGTGGGGCAGGCCAGTGGCGGCGGGTTCGAGGTTTTTTTCCTGAAAAAATTGGTAACCTAAGCGAATACGAAGAAAGCTGTTAGAGTTTCTCGAGATTTGGCAACACTGTGAGCCGATTCTTGAATCTCGATCAAGAATTGAAGGGTTTGACAATTGTCATAAGCTTATGTCGATTTTGTGAGTTTTCTTGAGCATCTGCAAAATTTTGTGAGACTTCTATTCGCCATTTCGACTATGTTTTCAAGCAAATATTCAAGAAATAAACTGAATGCAAGATATCAAGAAATTTCAAATCGGAATAGGCCACGAGCAGTTTTGACAGTTGGGAGAGACTGGAGGACCAAAAATAACCTAAAATGCATTGTTTACTATGGGAAAAAGCGATTTTTCTCGTGATTTCGTATTCATTTGGAAATTTTGGATTGATATATTCATTTTTTTTTGAAAAGGATAGTATAAATTTGGTGTACTTAATATGAAATAAGTCCCTGATTTCATAAACAGGCAAACAAACAGACCTTTGGTTAGGTCAGTCAACAGTCTTTTTGTGTGTTGTAGTAAAATATATGGGCACCTTGTTACTTTCATATGGAGGTGAAATACTGCGAAAATATTTAGTGATATCATAGTGCTAATAAATTTGTCATTCCTAGACACTACCAGTTATTTCTGGGTGTAGTAGATAGGAACAGTGTATTGACACAGTTGGTGGTTTTTGTTTCTGAAATAAGACTCAAGGGTGATCAAATTAGGCTGATATGCCGATCAGTGATGATTCAGATCTTTTCTTCGTGAATACAATCAGGAATATTTATCAAAAACTGAGGATTTTACGAAAATTCCTTACCTGGTATCAATCGGCGTACCCAAACAAAACATTGTCAGTAGTAATACTGCACCTTAAGTGAGAATCAGCTATAAATTTGACTGCATTGAATATCTGAATTGAAATATCTTTTATAAATCCTGTCTTGTTCAAGTAATGAAGAAATGCTTATAAGGAACTTACGAGTTTTCAAATATTCCATACCACGAGACGTTCGGTATGCCCTACCAAAATAACATACATGATATTACTCCACTAAACATGAAAATCAGCTCAAAATTCGATGTCATTGCATACCTGAATGTCAATGGTATGAATCAATCCTATCTAATTCAAGTTTTATTGATTGCGGAGACTTATATCCATCCTATGTTCTTTGCCGAGGTAACTGATAAGTTGCAGAGTAACATTCTGTAAATTTTCATTCTAGGGCGCAGCTCTTTATTGAATCAATTCAGAAAATATGATTTTCCCTTTCAGAAGCGATAGAATTTTCTTATTTCTCTCTTTTATAATGGATAAATTGACTTCCTCTCCATATCCGGTTAGTACCTACCATTCAAATGAAAATACTTCAACAACTCATTGGTAGTTTTCATCAATTTGATGTTGATTATTCGAGCTTGAATACCTGAATTTACTCCAAAAAACTCAGGTTTTAAATTGTATTTCCTGCCTTACTAAACCAAGCAACATACAACAACAGCATTAACCAGCAAGAATTGTATTTAATCGAAAAATTCCATAAGTTTAGTAAAGTTGTTACTGTTACAAGATATCAAGTACTTTGTATATAGTTCCTAGATAATGCAATAGTGAATATTCCACTCCAAAATGTCCAAATTCGTACAAAATCACAAGCCAAATCGCTTTTTCCCATAGTAATCAATGCATTTTAGGTTATTGCTGGTCCTCCAGTCTCTCTGAACTGTCAAAACTGCTCGTGGCCCATATAAACATAACCTTATCACCGTTTCGTTCGACTTAGCAACGAGTGGTACGGAGTATAAATAGGAGATATAACATTCGATTGTCGAGTGAC
The DNA here is from genome assembly GCA_958510865.1 of Myrrha octodecimguttata. NCBI lineage: Eukaryota > Metazoa > Arthropoda > Insecta > Coleoptera > Coccinellidae > Myrrha > Myrrha octodecimguttata. Next base: position 53,111,581 of record OY294061.1, on the reverse strand, counting down.
ATTCGGTTCCATGCACAGGTCATGTCTACTTTTCGTCTATATTCAACTCAGAAAATCGACGCAAACATATGACAATTGTCACACTCTTCAATTCTTCATTCTTCGAGATTCAAGAATGGACCCCCTGTTCTGGTTCCGAGGTCAGAACTGTCCGGAACGTTTCGAGTATGCTCGATTGCGAATTTGTGTTTTGGTCCATTTTAGAACTGGTACAAGATTCGAGTACCCCTGTTTTGGTTGGAATTCATTCATCTAGACCTAGAGATTATTTACTTTAAATCATATCTGATGTCAATTCAGTTCTGATAGACTCTCGCCCTAACGACCGGTCGCAATTTCTAAATAGCGCCACCTTCAATGAAAAAAACGAATTCTAGTGATTTCCCCAGCATTGGCGAAACACAAGCGCATCTTAGATTACACCTTATCTTCTATGCACCTCAGTCCCGTCTCATGGAAAAGTCACCTCTATGGTTCTCGTCCGAACTGGGGCGACGTTCCACCACTGACGAAATCTAATAAAGAAGAAGAAGGTAGCTCGTTTGGAGTGACGCGCTTCTCCCAATTATAATTAGATGTTCCCGTCTAATTTGCACGAAAATATCCCCGGAAAGCTGACGTCGGGAGCGGCAATTTTGCCCGGCCATCGTCGTTCGACTATCGGTGAATATTCCCGGAAAAATGCGAATAAATGCTGGATATTTTCGTGACGCGAAAAAGGCTCGGGTAACTAGATTACCGCCTCCCGCCGTTCGTTGCATGAATATTGAAAGGGGTTTACCCCTAATCCTTTTTTTTTGCGTTTTTCACGTTGAATTTATGGTGATTGGGAAGTAGTTTTAGCTGATGGATACTTGAATTGAATATTTTTTCAATTATAAATGATGTGTTCAGTTATTTTCAGGATAGAATTAAGCGAGTAAATACGTTGATTTATGCCAAAATGTGCAGGAATAGTTTACGAGGGAAACTATACAGGTTTTTTTGAGATCCTATGGCAACACTGGTGTGAATTGTGATCACCTCTTCGGGAGATAACACGGTCCGGAAACTTTTCCCGTAAAAGATCAATGGTTTCATTGCTTGTGTGGCACGTAGCGCCGTCTTGTTGAAAGTAAACGTTGTCCAAATCAATACTATCCAATTGCGACCATAAAAAATCATTAATCATCTCTCGATAGCGCAATTCATTCACCGTAACTGTTGCTCCAGCCTCATTTTCGAAAAAGTAAGGTCCAATGACCTTGCCGGACCATAAACCGCACCAAACAGTCACGTTAAGGATAGAGAGGCTTTTCAACAATAACTCTCGGGTTTTCCGAGCCCCAGATGCGACAATTCTGTTTGTTGACGAAGCCACCGAGGTGGAAATGGGCCTCATCACTCAAGATGATTTTTCGATGTAATTCCGGATCATTTTCATGCATTTCAATGACCCAATCAGCAAAGACACGACGTTGTTGATGATCGGCCGGCTTGAGTTCTTGTGTTAACTGAACTTTATAAGCCTGAAGACCCAAATCTCTATGCAAAATACGGTGTAATGACGTTTGTGGAATACCTAATTCCAAAGAACGACGAGGAATGGACAAACCTGGGTTTTCTTCAACACTTTCGGCTACAGCAGCTATATTGTCGGCTGTTCTTGAGCGACGTGCTCGGGTTTTATTCTTCACATCACTAACTTGTCCCAACAGCTCGAATTTTTCCACCAATTTCTTTATTGCGGTCCGACAAGGTGCTTCGCGACGACCCAAAAATGTTCGAGTTTTACGAACCGTCTCTGCCAAATTTTCACAATTTTCATAGTGAATTTTAATAATTTCAATGCGTTGTTGAAGCGTGCATCGTTCCATTTTTATTAATGGCGTAGTTTCTACTTGCCAAATGTCAACAAATGACAGCTTCAAAAGTGACATCTACCGAAATAGCGGGCTATTCAAAATAACACCTCTTATTGGAAAATCCTTCAGCTCCAGTCTCCACGGCATTTTACCGAAACATTCTTTCGCCCAACCCCGTCATAAATAACCGCTAAATATCGGAAATATCGCGAAGATAGGAGGCATAAATCGAAAAAGGGACGACGCGCGCGCGCCCACCTCCCAAAAATGTTGCATCGACTGCACGTCCGATTTTCGAATTTATCGACGTGAACTATCGACTGGTACGGTCCGCCAAACGGCCGTTTAATGCCCCTATAACTGCGCGATATCTCAATTCAATAAAACACCGGTCCTAATCTGCCACACGCCCGTTAGCGATGAATCACGACCGCCCGCTCGCCTGGTAATGGATACACCAGGACGTTTTTTTTCGCTTGTGTTACCGGCATAATGCGATTTGCCGATTTGCACTATTCGGCAGTTGCATCTGGAAAATGGGTTGTTCGGAGGAAATATTGTCGGACTGGCCCCGTATATCTAGCGGAGAAATGCTAGTTCGTCGTTTCCTAAATCAGCGTCCAAATCTGTATACTCTCTCTCTGTCTTTCTTTCTATCTATCTTTCCGCAAAGATTTCCGCTCGACCTGATCCGTCTAGAGCCTGTTTTTTGACGCTAATCAAAGGATATGCAACATAGTGATGGCTGATACGTGGCCCGAGGCCTACGTGAATTAACAGGCCGGAAGGTTAGATGTTGCCGTTGTTACAAAGGAGTGTCACGAAGCAGGGAAAAAAGGAGATTGAGCATCGATGTCATAGTCACTTTACAGTTGACGATGTGATTTTCGAAATGCTTTTAACGTGATATCACTAAGAACCTTTCGTGAAAAAAAACATATACAGCATTTCGTTTATTTCTGATTAGTTTAATGATCCATCATCGTAAATAATCCAGAACTCACCACGAGGAGGAGCTGTATTACTGAGTTCCAAAAGAGAGATGAAATTGGAGACTGTAGAATAGGTGTCATAGATATGGAAAACTTTAAACCAAAATTCATTTCATACGGAGGAACCATGTCAAAGCTACAATAAAAAGACTGACTTTTATTGGAAATTTCACCAGCCTGTATATTTTTAATGGGGTCGAATTCGGGAAAATGGTAACTGAAAAAATTTATTTATTTGATAAGAGGAATCGTAAGTTGAAATTTATGTACAACTGCAAGACTCGCCCTGTATATTCAGAATCACAGGGTGGATTTTATCAATTTACAAATTCAGCCTTCTTTACAGAGGTCCAAACTCTACAATTATTGAATTCCTAAGTTATTTTTCCTGGAAGGTATTGTGTTTACGATCGGTCGTTACAGTCGGAGTCGGAGATCTTCAAACTTCATAACTATTCTATGGACGAAGAATTATTCCGAAAACACCCCCAAGAAATGAACAAAAGACCATATTTCCCAAGGTGTATTGTTTCGCATGGCCTTCTCATTGTTCTCCCACCGAATTCTTTCCTCATTAGCGCCCTTCAATGCACTCCCCTCAACTAAACAACCCTGCAGACGAGCTTCAAAGACGCCCGGTTTAAAAGTCACCCCAACCCGCAAACCGCTATTTTCAATCAACATTCAATACGTTCTTGAACATTCCAAGTATTCAGATCGAGACAAGCAATTTGATCCTTCAATTTAGGCGGTCGGGACAGTGGCGGCACGTGGTTTACATACTGGGGTTTGCGACACTATACAGGGTGTTCTTAGATTGTAGGTACGAATGAAGGAGGGAGATTCCTCGCATGAATTTAAGGATAAGAGGTCCACAATTATTTGGTTTTCGAAATTTTTGAAGTTTGAATTTTTGCGCGCAGTGTCTGTCTTTTTAGAATTTTTTCCCGAAAATGATTTCAAACGCCGTGTCAAAATCGATTCTGTCCGGCCGGCCTTGGACACGATAACTATGAAACGGAGCAAGGTAGCGACTTGAAACTATCAAATAAGGTCACGCATTAGAATGCGGCTGTTAAGTTCGTCAATCTGTCGAATGGTTTCGGAATTATGGTCATTTGGAATTATGAATTTAATTGCCGAATATTTCAGGAACTAGCCATGCGACTGATTTGCAACTTGACAGTTAGTTGAAGCATAACAACGCACAAATTTCCTCAAAATTTCGACCAGATCACACTGTCAGTAAATTCTGAAAAAATGTTTTTTCCAAATTTTTCTCGAAATTTTTCGAAAACTGTTGATTTCATACTTTTAAAATCACATTTTACAGCAGTGTAAGTTTTATTCTGATACAACCAAGATTTCAGGAGATATTGTGAAACAATATATCAATTTCGTGTTTTTTTCTCGATATCGTTATTTTTTCCGGAATAACTCAGAAAATACTAATTCAATCAAGATGAAACTTGGCAGCTTGTTTGAAAATGCTTATGTGCAATTTTGTGCACAATTTCGTTATGATCCTTTCATTAGAACAATTTGAAAAAAAATAATTTTTTTTAAAATATTCAATATTCTGTGAATTTCTTATCATATCATCCTCATTATATTCTGTATGGCCCTTCGAACTGTCATTTTTCGATGAAGTACTGAATTTCCATTCAAACTAATCTGTATTTCTGGAAATATTGGAAAGATAAAATTCTGAATTCGAAAATTACAGACATTTGGTCAAAAGGATAGTTTCCCTAGAATATGCCCGCAAAAAAAAACCAAGAGCCTCAAGCTCAAGAACTTCACAGAAAAAAACTTATCGCAGGTTTCACTGAGTTCTTGAAAATAAGCCAAATATAGCGTTTTTGGGGGGTCTACACCCTTAGTAAAATTTCGATGAAAATTTGAAAAAATAATTTCCTTCAAAATAAGTATAATCGAAGAGAGTTCGATGCTGAAATATAATCTGCAATTCCAAATTGATTCCGTCAGTTGATAGGGAAAATAAATGATTATGAAATTTCACATTTTGGAAATTTCCCATTTGACAGATGAAAATCTAAACGGTAGGAGATATCGGCGAGATAATGTCTTAGTCCTCGAAATTCTATGTTTGCATACCAAACTTGACCGGTAACTCTGGTAGTTTCGAAATAATTTCAATTTGAAACTTTCACGTTTTTCATTTCCAAGTTTTGTTTGAAGGCCCTACAAGGAAGAATTGATGAGTGTGCGATTCTTTTATTGCTTTTTATCATTCACACCAACGAGCTCAAGAACTTCACGGCAAAAAACTACACGTAGATTCCACTGAATTCTTGAAAATAAGCCAAATATAGCGATTTTGGGGGTCTAGACCCTTAATGAAATTTCGATGAAAATTTGGAAAAAAAAAAGGGCCTTCAAAATTGGTACAATCGAAGAGAGTTCGATGCTGAAATATAATCTGCAATTCCAAATTGATTCCGTCAGTTGATAGGGAAAATAAATTATTTCGAAATTTCACATTTTGGAAATTTCCCTTTTGACAGATGATAATCTAAACGGTAGGAGATATCGATGAGATAATGTCTTTGTCATATTCAGCGATCTCGAAATCCTATGTTTGCATACCAAACTTGCCCGGTAACTCTGGTAGTTTCGAAATGATTTCAACTTGAAACTTTCGCGTTTTTCATTTCCGAGTTTTGTTTGAAGGCTCTACAAGGAAGAATTGATGCGTGTGCGATTCTATTATTGGTTTTTATCATTCACACCAACGAGCTCAAGAACTTCACAGCAAAAAACTACACGTAGATTCCACAAAATTCTTGAAAATAAGCCAAATATAGCGATTGTGGGGGGTCTAGACCCTTGGTAAAATTTCGATGAAAATTTGAAAAAATAGATTTCCTTCAAAATTGGTAAAATCGAAGAGTGTCCGATGCCGAATTATAATCTGCAAGTCCCAATTGATTCCGTCACTTGGGAGGAAAAATAAATGATTTTGAAATTTCACATTTTGGAAATTTCCCATTTGACAGAAGAAAATCTAAACGGTAGGAGATATCGATGAGATAATGTCTTAGTCATATTCAGCGACCTCTAAAACCCATGTTTGCATACCAAACCTGCCCGGTAACTCTGGTAGTTTCGAAATGATTTCAATTTGAAACTTTCGCGTTTTTCATTTCCGAGTTTTGTTTGAAGAGCTCTACAGGGAAGAATTGATGAGTGTGCGATTCTATTATTGCTTTTCATCATTCACACCAACGAGCTCAAGAACTTCACGGCAAAAGACTACACGTAGATTTCACTTAATTCTTGAAAATAAGCCAAATATAGCGATTTTGGGGGGTCTGGACCCTTGGTAAAATTTCGAAGAAAATTTGAAAAAATAGATTTCCTTCAAAATTGGTACAGTCAAAGAGGGTTCGATGCTGAATTATAATATGTAATTCCCAATTGATTCCGTCAGTTGGGAGGGAAAATAAATGCTTTTGAAATTTCACATTTCGGAAATTTCCCATTTGACAGTTGAAAATCTAAACGGTAGGAGATATCGATGAGATAATGTCTTCGTCATATTCAGCGACTTCGAAATCCTATGTTTGCATACCAAACTTGCCCGGTAACTCTGGTAGTTTCGAAATGATTTCAATTTGAAACTTTCGCGTTTTTCATTTCCGAGTTTTGTTTGAGGGCTCTACAAGGAATAATTGATGCGTGTGCGATTCTGTTATTGCTTTTTATCATTCACACCAGCGAGCTCAAGAACTTCACGGCAAAAAACTACACGTAGACTCCAATTAATTCTTGAAAATAAGCCAAATATAGCAATTATGGGGGGGGGGGTCTTGATCCTTGATGAAATTTCGATGAAAATTTGGAAAAATCGATTTCCTTCAAAATTGGAAGAGTCAAAAGGGGTTCGATGCTGAATTATAATCTGCAATTCCCAATTGATTCCGTCACTTGAGAGGGAAAAGAAATGATTTCCCATTTGACAGATGAAAATCTAAACGGTAGGAGATATCGATGGGATAATGTCATTGTCATATTCAGCGGCCTGGAAATCCTATGTTTGCATACCAAACTTGCCCGGTAACTCTGGTAGTTTTGAAATGATTTCAACTTGAAACTTTCGCGTTTTTCATTTCCGAGTTTTGTTTGAAGGCTCTACAAGGAACACTTGATGCGTGTGCGATTCTATTATTGCTTTTTATCATTCACACCAACGAGCTCAAGAACTTCACGTCAAAAAACTACACGCAGATTCCACAAAATTCTTGAGAATAAGCCAAATACAGGGTGTTCTACAAGTTCTATGACAAACTTTGACAGATGGTAGCTGTGCTTATTCTGAGAATTTTTTATCCTATGAACATATATTCGATTCGTTTTTGTTAAGAAGATACAAGCATTTGAAAAATTATATTTTCATGTTCAAATCATACTTATAAATGGAAATTTTGATACTATAAAACATTGTTCAGAATATCCACCTTCTGCTTGAATGCAAGCTTCACATCGACGAACTAAAGATGCCGTTACTCGGCGGATCAGATTTGGATCTTTCGTATTTGGTTTGTTGCATCTTGAATTCTATCAAGTAATTGTTGATGAGATTCGATTTCAACATGATAAACAAGCTGCTTCATATGTCCCCATAACAAAAAATTTAAGGGATTTAGATCAGGCGAACGAGAGGTGGCCATTGTATTGGTCCTCCTTGACCTATCCATTTATTAAGGAAATGTTCATTCAGCCAACTGACTACTTGTCTCCCTCTATGTGGTGCTGCACCATCGTGCTGATACCACATATTTCCTACAATGTTTAGCTATAAGTCATCAATGAAGTCAAAAAGGTTGTGCTCCAAAAAATTTGTATACAAATCTGCATTCAAACGGTCATTTATAACATGTACTGGCATCAAATCATTGTTGAAAATCATACCCCAAACGTTTACACTGAAACGTTGCTGAAATCGACTTTGTCCAATGGAATATGGATTCTGCAGTGCCCATACATGTTCATTGTGGTTATTGTTGATACCGTCCTCAGTGAAACAAGCCTCGTCAGACCACATGACAAGTGAAATAAATCTATTATCTTCGGCATGTTGTTGAAGTAACCATCTACAAAATTCTAACCTTCGTAACCCATCGTCAGCATGTGAAGCTTGTACATTTTGTCTATGAAATGGATGCAACATTTCTCCTTTCAAAACACGTCCTACGAAATTTGGTGATAAATGAAGAGTAGTAGCTATACCTCGAACACTAATCGAAGGGTTGCCACGGACAGGATCTATTACATTTTCCTCATTTTCTACATTCACTTCAGTTGGCCGAATGGCTTTCTTTGGAGCAGGATTGCCTGTTTCTCGAAGTCTTCGGAATGATGCACAAAATACTGTGTGAGCAGGTTGGTGTCTATTAGGATATTTTCTTCGGTATTCTCGAGCTGCTCTTCTGGAGTTACCATTAGAATACCCATATTCAAATACAATATCTGCATATTCCTCAGCCGTGAAAGAATGTATTGTTATTCAAAACGTACACCAATTGTCAAATGAATAATTAAAATAACGTCAGTTACCATATCAACCGATATTTTATGTCGGCCTACTTGATCGAAACATGGAAATAAATTTTTTCAAATGCTTGTAACTTCGAAACGAGAACGAATCAGACATATGTTCATAGGAAAAAAATGTTCAGAATAAGCACAGCTACCATCTCTCAAAGTTTGTCATAGAGCTTGTAGAACACCCTGTATAGCGATTGTGGGGGGTCTAGACCCTTGGTAAAATTTCGATGAAAATTTGAAAAAATAGATTTCCTTCAAAATTGGTATAATCGAAGAGGTACCGATGCTAAATTATAATCTGCAATTCCCAATCGATTCCGTCACTTGAGAGGGAAAATAAATGATTTTGAAATTCCACATTTTGGAAATTTCCCATTTGACAGGTGAAAGTCTAAACGGTAGGAGATATCGATGAGATAATGTCTTAGTCATATTCAGCTACCTCGAAAACCTATATTTCCATACCAAACTTTCCCGATAACCCAGGTATTTTCGAAACTGAATCCAATCATTCAGGATAGGCACCGCCACTGGTTGGGGGGTGGCAACAGCTGCTCCCCTCAAGCGAAAAACAATGGAGTATCCGCTGCAACCGGCCGTAAGCCACTTCAAGGGATAATGTTTCCATTTCCGGTATATCGTCAAGGCCCGACGATGTAGACCGATTTTAATGTACCCGGAACTCGGTATTCGATTACGGAAGGGGTTGCCGGAATCGAGTATAGGGGCGATTCGGGACCACTCGACATGCACTGTAAGTCCGAAAGCACCTCGTTTTAGAATTCAATTGAATTTTTTTGAGGTTGGTCCGAATGCAATTGAAATCGTGTGCAGTGAATGCATTCGATGCAGGTGCATGCGAATTTATTGCGTTTAACAGATCTTATTTTTACGCGCATGGTCTAGGGAAGCAGCGTGCTATCGTTTTGTCCAAATGTCTGTAATTTTGGAAGATTGAGCCGAAAATGTTCGCAATCGACTAGGTTGGACTCACTGATGACGAATCCGGTATCAAAATCGATTCTGTCCGGCCGACGACACGATAACTGTCGACAGAAGCAAGCTGGCAACTTGAAACTTTCAGGGTAGGTCGCGCATCAGAATGCCGCGGTTAAGTTCGTTAATGGGCCAAATCGGTCGAATAGTTTGAAGTTATTTATTTTTTATTTCAGAAACTACTTGAGCGATTGGATTCAAACTTGGCAGTTAGGTGGAGTATAACGACGCGCCACTTTGAGCCAAATTTCGTCAGGATCATATTGTCAGTAAATTCAAAAAAAAAAGTTTTTCGGAAACCATTCATCATATCCAGAAAAAAATTCCACGCACACTTTGAGCTTCATATTTCACAGCAATGTACCAAATTTCAGTTCGATACGATCATAAGTTTTGGTGATATCGGGAAAAAATATGTCAAATTTCCAGGTTTTCTTCTCGATATCGTTGATTTTTTCGGTATAACTCGAGAAATACTGATTCAGTCCTGATAAAACTCCGCAGCTAGTTTTGAGATGCTGAAAGACAACTTTTTGCGAAATTTCGTGATAATCGTGTCATTAGAACAATTTGAAAAAAAAAATGATTTTCTTATCATATCATCCTCATTAAATTCTGTATGAAACTTGGAACTTTTATTTTTCGATGAAGTACTGGATTTCAATTCGATCTAATCTGTATTTTTGGAAATATTGGAAAAATTTAATTTTGAAGGGGCACATCTGCGGAATCATTGGGTGGATTTTACCCATTCACGAATTCGGCCTTCGTAATTAAGGTCCAAACCTTCTCTACAAATATCGAGTTTCTAAGTTGTTTCTTTCGGAAGTTATTGTGTTTACGCAGTCGGCCGTTAGACTGACCGTAAACACAATAACTTCCGGAAGAAACTACTTCGAAACTCGATATTTGTAGAGTAGGTTTGGGGCTTAATTACGAAGGTAGATTTGGTAATGGGTAAAATCCGCCCAATGATTCCGTAGATATACACATTCAAAATTTTATTTTTCCAATATTTCCAAAAATACAGATTTGATCGAATTGAAATCCAGTAATTCATCTGTAAAAATTTCAGAAAGCACTGCCGTGAAGGCAGCAGCTTTTGCGTGCATCTTCAAATTCGTTGCTGAAGCGGTCATCTACATTGAACATGCGCGCAAAAGTTGCTGCCTTCACGGCAGTGCTTTTTGGAATTTTTTGAATGATTTCTAGGTTTTCACCCCAGTATCTGAGAACTATCAGAAATTGAATAAAAATTGTTATTTATAGAAAACAGCCTTGCGTTTTGCAGAATTAAAATAGTTGTCATGGGCAGTTTCTAGGAACTGATCTCATGAAAATGAACTGGAACGTTTCAGAGTCCAAATCTGACTCCTTCATTAGAAAATCTAGAAAATTCTCGGAATTATTTCCATTCAGTTATTTTCTTTTTCATCCAAATTGATATTCTTGAACATGTTAATTTTGACAAGAGTCTTATAGAACGAAAATAATACAAAAAAATCTAGAAAAGCACTGACGTGAGGACAGGAGCTTTTACGTGTTGTTCAAATACTAACTATTTGATCAACACGAAATTTTGCACCTAGTTGCGTGTTGGTAATCTCCACCTGGTTACGAAGTTTCAGTCTGATTGCATTTGTACTTCTTGAGATATTGCGGAAGTAACGTTAAGATTCCAAAATTTCGCACATTTTTGCGCGCATGTCCTAGGGGAACAGCGTGCTATCGTTTTGTACAAATGTCTGTAATCTTGGATGATTGAGCCGAAAATGGTCTCAATCGACTAGGTTGGACTCACTGATGACGAATCCGGTGTCAAAATCGATTCTGTCCGGCCGTAGACACGATAACTGTCGACAGAAGCAAGCTAGCAATTTGAAACTTTCAGGATAGGTTGTGCATCAGAATGCCGCGGTTCCGTTCGTTAATGGGCCAAATCGGTCGAACAGTTTCGGAGTTATAGGCACTTAAAATTTTTGAGTTATTTTTTTTTATTTCAGAAACTACTTGAGCGATTGGATTTGAGCTTGGCAATTAGGTGGAGTATAATGACGCGCAACTTTGAGCCAAATTTCTTCAGGATCATATGGCAGTTGATTCAAAAAAAATTTTCAAAATTTTCTTCCAAAAAATTTTTTTTTCGGAAACCGTTTATTATATCGGAAAAACATTTCACTCGGACTTTGAGCTTTATATTTCACAGCAGTGTACCAAATTTCAGTTCGATACGATCATAAGTTTTGGAGATATCGGGAAAAAATATGTCAAATTTCGAAGTTTTCTTCTCGATATCGTATATATAACTCAAGAAATACCGCTTCAAACCTGATAAAACTTCGCAGCTAGTTCGAAGATGCTGAAAGACAACTTTATGCAAAATTTCGTGATGATCGTGTCATTAGAACAATTTGAAGAATAAAATTCTGATATTTTCTTATCATATCATCATCATTACATTCTGTATGAACCTTCGAACTGTAATTTTTCGTTGAAGTACTGGATTCGAATCCGATCCGATCTGTATTTCTGGAAATATTGAGAAATAAAAATTTGAATGGTTATATCTGCGGAATCATTGGGTGGATTTTACCCATTCACGAATTCGTCCTTCGTAATTAAGTCCCAAACCTACTCTACAAATATCGAGTTTCTAAGTCGTTTCTTCCGGAAGTTATTGTGTTTACGGTCCAGCCGTTAGGTTTGGACCTTAATTACGAAGGTCGAATTCATGTCTGGGTGAAATCCACCCAATGATTCCGCAGATATACCCATTAAAATTTTATTTTCCCAATAATTTTTGATACAACATAGGTAGAAATTGACGATACCCTTTTGGCCGAGTTCAATCAAGAATCAGTCAAAATTAAATTCTTACAGAGTATAAATCATGTTTCCATTTTTGCCACTCATAACACTTGAATATTCTTAGAAATAATCTATTACAAATCTCAAGACTCCGCAGTGGAACTCATTTTATGTTGAAATGAAAATCTACTCTAGTTGAGTATAATCCAACCAACCAATTGTTGAATTAGCACATCTCAAATAGAATCATTTGTCGGACAAATTATTCTACGAAATTTAAAACAAATTCGATCTTACCTGTGAATTTCATAAGAAAAAGGTTCTGCATTTACAATTCTTGGAACCTTTCTGCAAATTCCACGACATGCATAACATGAAACCCCTATATTTATTTGCTTCAATCATAATGCAATCAGCTGAAGCACGTTGGGTTTTCAAAAATGAAAGGAATTTCAATTCATTTTGATGATTATAGGGAGAAAGAAGATGACAAAACAAAAGTGTCAATGAATTCATATTTTCCATACATATCCTGAACTTTGAATAAAGAACAATGTTCTTTTTGTTCAATCAGGTCGATTCTGTTTGCGTATTGCTATGAACCTTGCTATTCTAGTCATATTGCTATCTTTCTAATTTTTAGAAATATGGCCATGATGTTACGTATTCTGTTTCGAGTGTTATAGCAATGTTTGTTATGAATTTTGTCATAACAATATTGCTATCATAGACTTCTATAATTGGTGATTTTAGAGCTGACAACACTGTATTTTGTGACTTTAGAACTACAAGGAAGATGAAAATAACCCTAATTCGTGAGTTTTCTTTATGGTTTCGCATACATAACCTCTATCTACGGCTTTCTTTATTCATGTAAACATCGACATAAAAAATGTTAGGAAACGAAACGAGTCAAATTGACCAATAACCAATTTCCTGGACACCAATAAAATACTGATTATCAGAAATCGAATGCAGCAATTTTATTCAGGCGTTAAATAATTCGAAATTCGATAAACTTTTTCGTTGGCACTTCAAAGGGTTGTTGAGATGATTAGAATAATCATCTCAGCTGTTGCCTATGCCTGTATCTTAGTCTAAGAATTTTCCTTGAAATTAAATAATATTCTAGAGAACCTTGAACACGTTTCCATTAGCATATACTTTTGTTTATTCATGTAAACATCGACTTATTCGAAAATGTTATGAAACAGAAAAACCAATTAAAGTCAAATTGACCTATTTCCTGGATACCGATAGAATTTTGGTTTCCAGAAATCAAATGCAGCAATTTTATGCAGGCGATAATAATTCGAAATTCGATGAACTTTTCTGTTAGGAATTCAAAGGGATGGCTGTTGTTGAGATCATTAGAATAATCAGGTCAGCTGTTGCTTACTATACCGGTGTTTTAGTCTAAGAATCCTTAAAATTAAATATTCTAGAGTACCTTGAACACATTTCTATTAGCACATTCTTCCCTATCTTCAATATTTTCGAATTCTTGGAAGAAATAATACTGAAACAAATGGATCTTTTTAAGATTTCCTTTCTAACCTATCTTGTTATCAAGCATAGCAAGTACTATTTTGAGGTTGCTAAGATAGCAATGTTGATAGCAAGATTCTTGTTAAAGTGACAGACCGTATTGCTCAAAATCGTTGATCAGAATACCAATAATTCCAATCTTGTTATGATAGCAATATCTTTTTCCTAGCAATATTGCTATTTGCAAACAGAATCGACCTGATTATGTTCTTTAGTCAGAGATCCTGAAATATTCTTCTTACTATTTCGGGGTTATATCACAGAAACCAATAAGAATAACCAAAATTACTGAACAGGTTTGCCAACGTATTTCCCCACCAACCGTTCCCTTACCTCAGGTGCCCCCTGGTCTGAAAGCTTCACCTATCTCGTAACCAAATATATGAACCCCTCACATGACTTTCATATGAAACTTTTATTCTATGGGCTATAATATCGATGAAAAGGGGTGGGTAATTTATAGCGAATAACCCTGTACATATTTCCGTAAAACCCTTCCAGTCGAACCACTCCAAATTAACACTATTTCTCCCGATTTCCACCTCTGAATTATTCATTCTCCACCCTCGGGTCACGTTTTTTCGTATGTGGAAATTTCGCCGGTATCGGCGCCGGATAGAGTCCTTCCAACTTCCCGCTCTTCAGCCCTAATCGCCTTTTTTCACGTGTTTTAAATAGCAACGAACCGTTATTTCCCCCCTCCTGAAGGATTAACAGTCAAGCCGGCCGTTAATGGTAATTTATCGACGGAGCAACAATAAAACGCCGAACTGCCGATAAGTAGGTAATATGGAAAACTTTTTTTCGGTCCGACGCGATTCTATGGCCGTTCATTTCCGCGGAATATCTGATATTGGAGCGGGTTCGGGCGAGGGGGAAAATAAATCGGAAAATGGGATGGAGTTTCGTTGAAAATAGCTGCAGATTTATGTTATTCTTTTCAGAGTATTGGGGAAAGATACGAACGTGATTTTTCGAAGAGGATATATAACTTTGTGGTTCACATGAACCACAGAAACCCCGATGGTGTCGCCCATAGAAATATAATTTATGTATATGGGGTCTATGGTTGAAATCATAGAACGACGTATTGGTGTCATAGACACGTCTATGATCCATATTGAGATGCATAGAATAACTGGGGTCGACCACAGACTGTTCTATATAACATTTCATTCTATGGTCATGTATTCCTCCCATAGATGCATAAAATAAATGCATGTTGGTATTCCCTATTATACATGATGTAAAATACATGTTTTTTACATCATGCCCATTATGTAAGTAAATCATGGTGTGCTCATCTATGATCGCACGTACTAATTGTGAATAATGAAATTCAAATTCAAAGCACAGAATATAAATTTTCTTGTATTCCCATCTTGCTGACGTCACTTTTTTTGCAGATGAGCACACCATGATTTATTATTTTCAGCCAGAATACAGAACGACTGATGTAATAATAATAATCTAAAAGTTGCCCATATCGTTCTTTTATATGAGTATGAGAGGACGAGACCAACAGCAATCCAAAAGTTATGAATTATATTCATCTTTATAAAAATATAATTGAAACTGTAACATGTGCATTATATCGTACTCAGCATTCCAACTTATGGTGGGTTTACTTCAATAAGAAACTAAAATACTTTCTCCAATAAATATTCAAAAATATCAAGTTTTGAATACATTCCAAAAAAGGTTAGTGTTGTCATATACATTTTCACCATTCTGACTGATTGAAAGAAATCATCATACCTTCAACCTATCAAAATATAGATATATTACATATACTGTAAAATGTGACTAGAAACATCAACAGAGAGCTTCGATTTGATGATATTGTTATGGACTTCCTTTAAATTTCAAGAATATATTCGAATGTCTGTGGTGAATATACCATTGCAAACATCTATCGGTGAAAATTCAAGAAAAAATATTGCAGCCTAGTTTTCTATGAATTAGTGGTGATTTTACTGATTAGATTTTGTTTAATCCTTCACTGCGACATGGAAGTTGCTACTAGTTTTGAGTGGAAAAAAAAATATCTACGAGTGGAAATGGCTGTACTGTTATTCAAACATTCTTCATTGATATCAATACACTTAAGCATGCCTTCAAACCAATTCCTCAAGAACATTTTCCATTCCGATAGAGATAAATCCCTAACATGTAACTGAACCTATCATTTGCATTTTCTATGATTCTTTTTTATCTATGATTTTTGCATTAGCAAAATCATTCATTCCCATAATTTATTGTATTATCCGTTAAATCAACTCACTTTTTCCAGTATACTACTTAGACGAGAGCTCAAAACAGACCATAAGCCATCATCGGCAAAGGATGATTTGTAACACTGCAGGTGATCCTCAACTTGCATGTAATAATTTCTGACGTTCTTATCTGTTGGTATTTCTTCGTTCCAAAGGATCAACGGAGGTGTTGTCAAGTTCACCAACAACCTGAAAGAAATATATTGAATTATGATAAGTTATTCAGATGTTGTTTATTAAATGAATTGTTCATTATCTCACAATTATATTTTGATTGTTAAATTAGTTGAACAGCTATAAAATCCTATAAGAAATTTTGTTATTTAATAGTCATTTACATCAAAACTATACAAAAGCATGTTATTATTGAAGTACTCAATATGAAAGTGAAACAGAGTACTTACAATCTATATCAGAACAAAGTCAATTAAGAGAGTAAGAAGAAAGAAATCAACGGTATTTTAATCAGAAATAAGCAACAGATGATATTTTAATGAGAAGATTTCATCATAAATGAGAAATCTACGAAAAAAGTCCACAAGTCTAGACTCCCAAAAAAAGAGGTCTGCTCACATAAATCAAAACCTACTTAGTGAAACATTGAAAACATAGCCTACCTGAGAAGAACATCGAATAATTCAGTCTCCTCCCAGTACGATTTCAAAAGTGGCAATAAATCTGCCTCAAGAACCTTAGACTCGCCAAGCTGTCTCCTTATATCATGATTTTCATCGTCCCTTCTCAAGTAACGAATTAAATCCTTCACAGTTTCCAGCGTATTTTCATCTGCATAATATTTTTTCGTCTTCTCGTCATAGTAACCCAAAGCATTACAAGTCGCTGCTAGCTCAGCAGACACTAGAGACATTTTCTTTTAGGACACAAGATGAAAAAAATTGTTTTTAATTAAGGCCAGTAAATAAGTTTATTTCTCGGTGGTTGTAATGTAACAATATGCCTGGAAGTTTCGTCCCGAACAAGGCGACGAGTCTCAAAACTCTTCCGAAGTTCACTTGATTAATAATAAAAGTTGTGCGAAGTCTCGAACGCAGACTTCTGCATTTCTGTGAGTCGTGGATGCACGGGGGCATTAACTGTAGGACAACGAGGGGCACTTTTCACCAGAGGTTATTATTATTATGTATATATTTATTTTGTCCTCGCGGTCGCGGAATTCATAACAATAGCCCGAAAATTTAGACTAACATTAAATTAAAGTTTTAAAAGTTTTGTGAGGTTAGGATGTTCCCGCTCATTTCGCTGTCTGCGATGGTTTATTTGAACTACAAGCGAAACACCTAAAGACTTTGGAACTACAATGAATCGTAAACATGGCAAAGAAACTTCCTCTGCAACAACAATACTTCCATTCTCGAAGTTTTAGCATTCAGAAGCATTTTAATTGAAGGAGTTGTTGCTTAACGTCAAACTTCTTTGATATACTGACGAAATTTTTATCTTCTGGCTGTCGATTTCACAGAAGAGAATTCACTAATGTATAGAATTAGCTGTACATAATCGCGTTTTCTTGACGGAAATGAACAGCATGTTCTGTGGGGGAGCACCAGTAAATTGGCCGTCTCTGAAGATGAACTCCGGAAATCATTTCAAATCGGAAACCGTCGAATCACCGTTCAAAATCGAATTGAAGCTCATCAGATTGGAAATAGAATAAGCCCCTTTCTGCCAATTTGATAGCATGAAGAGGGTGCAGCAGATTTTTGACATCGCCAACTGGAGATACTGAATATTTGAAGTATTCTTTTCGAATGATGAAAAAAGCAAACAGGTTCAAGGAGGTCATTTCTCATTGCGGGAGTGAAATATGCCAAAATTTATTGTTCGTAAAGAGAAGTGTCATGATTTGCGACGGTTGAGATCTTATGGCAAAATAAGCCAAACTATTTCAGAGTTGAAATAATTTAGGTACTTCATCAGTATCTCGAGAAGTACTGATGTGGTAAGTTCAAGTTTTTATCTTTTAATTGTCAAAGGTTTTTTTTAACCATGAAATCTGGCACACACGTTGACGTTGATATTTAACATTGTTCTCATTTTTTGAAATATTGGAGACAACCATGTCATTTTCCCTTAGTATTGTTGTTAATCTTAAATAAATCAAAAAATACTGATTTGATCAGAATGAAAGTTGGTAAATTAGTTTACAAGAAAAGTACGTCACTAGCATTTTTGTTGTTGTTGTAATCGGCCTTCGAAAGCGAATAGGCTGAAAGTCACTGAAACACACTCAAAGATATTTTTCTACTCCTTTTCATTACTGTGGTAATTTGAAATCAAAAATATGATTTCGAAGTAATTTTAATCGAAATTCTTGTTAACTAATTGTAGCTCCTCTAATTTTCACAACAATTTTGGTCTCACCACTGATTGAAAATGTGAGCATATTTTTCGAAATTGGTAGTTGTGAAATTAGTTGCTTTCGGATGAGAACTAAAAGCACATATAACTGAAAAATTACCATTTATAAATCTCCAAAATCCCTTCCTTCAAATTGAACAAGGGGTATCTTCGGATATCCCCAGCTGTGGGGAATCTAAACAAAAATTATTGACGTCACTGTTGGACTACCCTGTAAATACAACAGGAAAAAATAATTCGATGAAAACATTGAACACGCACAAATCAAAAAAATTTCAAAAAGCACTGCCGTGAAGGCAGCAGCTTTTATGTAGATGACCGCTTCAGCAACGAATTTGGACATGCACGCAAAAGCTGCTGCCTTTACGACAGTGCTTTTTTTTTGATAAATTACTGGATTTCAATTCGATCTAATCTGTATTTTTGGAAATATTGGAAAAATAAAATTTTGAATTGGTATATCTACGAAATCATTGGGTGGATTTTTTACCCATTCACGAATTCGACCTTCGTAATTAAGCCCCAAACCTACTCTACAAATATGGAGTTTCTAAGTCGTTTCTTCCGGAAGTTATTGTGTTTACGGTCAGCCTAACGGCCGACTGCGTAAATACAATAACTTCCGGAAGGAACAACTTAGAAACTCGATATTTGTAGAGAAGGTTTGGACCTTAAGTACGAAGGCCGAATTCGTGAATGGGTAAAATCCACCCAATGATTCCGCAGATGTGCCCATTCAAAATTTTATTTTTCCAATATTTCCAAAAATACAGATTAGATCGAATTGAAATCCATTACCTCATCGAAAAATTACAGTTGGAAGGTTCATACAGAATTTAATGAGAATGATATGATAAGAAAATCAGAGAATTTTTTTTTCAAATTATTGTAATGACACGATTATCACGAAATTTTGCATAAGGTTGTCTTTCAGCATCTCCAAACAAGCTGCGAAGTTTTTTCAGGACCGAATCAGTATTTCTCGAGTTATACCGAAAAAAACAACGATATCGAGAAGAAAACCTCGAAATTTGACATATTTTTTCCCGATATCTCCAAAACTTATGATCGTCTCGAACTGAAATTTGGTTCACTGCTGTGAAATTTAAAGCTTAAAGTGTGAGTGGATTTCTTTTGGATATGATGAATGGTTTCCGAAAAAAAAAAATTTTTGGAATTTACTGACGATATGATCCTGACGAAATTTGGCTCAAAGTTGCGCGTCGTTATACTCCACCCAACTGCCAAGTTTGAATCCAATCGCTCAAATAATTTTTGAAATAAAAAATAAATAACTTCAAAATTTCAAGTGGCTATAACTCCGAAACTATTCGACCTATTTGGCCCATTAACGAACTCAACCGCGGCATTCCAATGCGCGACCGAACCTGAAAGTTTCAAGTTGCTAGCTTGCTTCTGTCGACAGTTATCGTGTCGCCAACCGGACGGCCGGCCGGACAGAATCGATTTTGACACCGGATTCGTCATCAGTGAGTCCAACCTAGTCGATTGAGACCATTTTCGGCTCGATCATCCAAAATTACAGACATTTGGACAAAACGATAGCACGCTGTTCCCCTAGAACATGCGCAGAAAAAGGAAACAGAGATTATTTTAAAACACTTTATTTACATTGTATATGAAATATCTACATGCATAATGTTGTAATAATAATTAACACAAAATTAATATATGAATATAAGTATAAATTCTGTTTCAATACTGTAATAATCACAATCCAATTGACCTGAATTCGCAGTTGAACCTATATCTATCCAATTTCAGTGATTATTTAGGATAGAGTTTGTCATATGGGACATTATTGGCCAATACTCTGAATATCAAATCATCAATTAAGCTTGTTATAACCTTTTCGATAACGGGCCTCAGATCTTCGAATAGCTTGTCAATGTTATCCTGGATTACTTCATTTGTAGCTTTTGCTGAAAGAGAGAAGATTAAATTAATGATTAAACAATTTTCAGTTCGATGAGATTTTAATTTTCGGTGATATTGGTGGAAAATATGCAAAATTCGTATCATGGTTCGTTCTTATTGGTTCCGAGATAACAAAAAATTGATAATCCAATTATAATAAAACTTGGTAACTATTTGAAAAATAATGATGCACAAGTTTGTGCTAAATTGCATGACTAGTGTGTTAGTAGGACATATTTGATTTTATCAAATAATAAATCAATAAGTTTCGAAATTTTTTTTGGAAAAATCTTTTTATTCGGAGATTTATCAGATTTCGAATGAATTTCAAAACTGAGCTCCCATATTTCACAAAAAAATTTCAGTTCGATTCGATTTTAATTTGTGGAGTTATCAGAAAAAATATGTCGAATTTTGTTGTTTTTTTTGTCTATACATATAGGTCATAGTAAAGTACGTATTTATCAAAATGTTTATTTACATAAATCTGAGATTTTCATCCAACGATTTGAACTGTAAAAATTTGAGCACGAAAGTAATTTTGGCTGCAACATGTTTTTGTTCACATAAAATTGTGCGTTCATTCAGTCTTCTGTATTTTTAACACCGTTGATTTTATAATTTTAAAAAGTGATCTCGGTCCTCAGTTATATTTCAAATGTTCCTTTGCAAAAGTGAGTGGTGCGTATCAATCGAAAACTGTGCATTTTTCAAATTATGATTCCAAATTTGTCGTTGCAGATTTTTTCAAAATAAAGTCTTCAGTCTTCTTGTCTTTTTGGATGCACCAATAAAATGGAAATTCTCCGTAATCTCTTTCACTTAAAATCTTTCTTATTGTTGTGATGTGTAGCTAAAAATAAATATCCATCTATTCATAGAAAATATAATTCCTTATTTTTCACTCACATACGTCGAAAATGTTGGATAGCTTGTTATAAATTATTGATTCCAAATTATCAGGATTACTATTACAAAAAGCAGATTTTAATTCTACATAGCACTTCCTGATACTTTGTGTCTTCTTCAAAACTATCTTCGGCATTTTTAGTTTCCGAGCGAGATGATTATGTTGAGATCTAGAGTAGAAATTGGCCTTGGCATTTGGCAACGTCTCTGAGAATTAAATTGACATTGCCGATATTTCACGACTGCCAACCTGTCTCAGATTTTAATAAAAAAAATTGATAGACCTGATCATGGCCAACCGAGATAGTTCATAAAAGTGAATGGAATACTTATACATCTATTTGGTTGGTACTCACTTAGTGATTCGTTGCCATCGAAGAGTCCATAAAGCGTTGCTTGGGGCTTACCGACCACAATGGTACTATTTGTGTACTTCGGTTTAGTGAAATCAACACCCTTCTTTTTCACTATTTCTATTGCTTGGAAGACGGTCACTGTGGAATCACCTGTTATCGAAGTGGAAATTAAAAATGGTAAAATTTTCTACGCAAAGAATTGCATCTAGACCTAAATCGGAAAGTGATTTCGAGTATTCAAGAATCACTGTAATTTAGCAAGTAGAAACAGATTCAGTCTACACTGATTTGATTTCTGAGTATGGCTTCAAATATGTGCAGTCAATAATAAAATAACATAATCACAAGGACGAATATCTGTCGTTACATCAACAAATATTCCACCTTGATCAGAGCTATAATCATTCAATCAACCAAAACATCTACACCGAAGAAGCGGACTCAAGGAGAATGACTTCAGCTGTTTCACAGTTATTACTGATCGTCAGGTCAAACTGAGAAGTATCGAGATTCCTTCTGTGATTTTATACAGGGGAAGTTGACCTGACGAACAGTAATAACTGTAAAAGAACTGTAGTCATTCTCCTTGTATCCGCTTCTTCTATGTAGATGTTTTGGTTGATTGGATGATTAGCTCTGATCAATGTGGAATATTCGTTGATTTATCGATTGTGTGATTGCTCTTGAATCAGGATGACCAATGTGCATTCACGCGGGCTGAGAAATCAGCTCCATCAGAGGAAATTGTTTCTCACCATAAATTAAATTTTTCGGCCCAACCAAACCACATTTTTTCAACAAGAAAATGTATATCTGACACAAAACTTTTGGTGACCAAGTCGTTGAGAGTATTTTATCAAAAAATCAAACTACTATTTGGTTGGACCTATTCAAGAATAACATTCTCTTGAATTGATGCTGTTACAATTTGATCAAAGAGAACTTCATTTCTTTGTATGATTTCTTCGACAGTATAAGACTCTGAGTTGGAGTTATTTTTACCTATTCCTGCTTTGAAGTCTCCTTTCCCTACTATGGGTGCGCCTAAAACTGTACCCTTCACGTCATATTTTCCTTCCAGTTTGAGTTCGTTGATTGATGCTTTACAGTGGAATTGCAAATTTGGGACATCGAAACTGAAACATACGGAAATGATAACACAGTGGTCCAATATTAATAATAGCGGCGGTAGCTCAGTGGTTAGAGCTCATGCCCCATGATCGTAAGGTCTGGGGTTCAAGCCATAGGCCGGGAAAGAATTTTCCAGATTTCAGGGGACCGTCCAACCATTTGCTGGGTAAACAATTAACAGTGCTGTTCCTAACGTGGCGCAAGGAATAAGTAACAAAGCCTGCACAGAATACACTCGGTATCCAACTCGCACAAGCTTCACAAGGGTTTCGTTGAAGCCCAGGATAGTCGGAAAATACAAAAACATAAACAATATTTTCGGAAACCATTTTAGATCGCTCCGAAATTTGATGCACTGATGTTAAATGTGGAGTCAAAGGTTTATACTGAACTTGTCCGAAATTCGACGGGAACTTTTGAAGAAATTTTTTTCGAATTTTCTCAACTGTACGATCCCCACAAAATTCTGCATATATTTGCGAGTCGGCATTATACAACTAATTATAACGTTTGAACTGGATCGTATTCGTATTTCTGAGATATTGAGGAAGCAACCTCACAATAAAACTTAGAAAAGCACCGTCGTGAAGGCAGCAGCTTTTGCGCGCATGTTCAATGGAGATGACCGCTTTGGCAACGAATTTTAACATGCGTTTAAAAGCTGCTATCTTCACGGCAGTGCTTTTCTAGGGTTTTTTCTATAAAGTACTGGGTTTCAATTCGATCTAATCTGTATTTTTGGAAATATTGAGTAAATAAAATTTCGAATGGGTATATCTACGGAATCAATGGGCGGATTTTACCCCTTCACGAATTCGACCTTCATAATTAAGCCCCAAACCTACTCTACAAATATCGAGTTTCTAAGTCGTTGCTTCCGGAAGTTATTTTGTTTGCGGTCGGCCTAACGGCCGAAAGAAGCAACTTAGAAACTCCATATTTGTAGACAAGGTTTGGACCTCAATTACGAAGGCCGAGTTCGTAAATGTTTAAAATCCACCTAATGATTCCGCAGATATTTCCAAAAATACAGATTGGAAGGACTGAAATCATGAGGAGAAGATCACAGAATATTGAATATTTGAGAAAAAAAAATTTGAAATTTTTTCTTCGAATTGTTAAAATGTCACGATCGTCACGAAATTTTGCACAATTTTGTCCTTCAGCATCTTTGAATCAGCTTCAAAGTTTCATCACGATTGAATCAGTATTTCTTGACTTATACCAAAAAAAAACGATATCGAGAAGTAAACCACGAAATTCTACATATTTTTTCCCAATATCTCCGAAACTAATAGCCGTATCGAATTTAAATTTGGTACACTGCTGTGAAATATGGAATGAAATTGTTACCGAATATGAACAATAATTTCAGAAAAAAAATTATTCTGGAATTTTTTTTTTAATTGAATGACCATACAATTCCCACGAAATTTTGCTCAAAGTTGCGCGTCGTTATGCTCCAACTAACTGCCAAGTTTCAATCAAATCGCTTCAGTAGTTTCTGAAATATGAGGGAGATAAGCTAAAAATTTCAAATGGCTATAACTCCCAAATTATTCGAACGATTTGGCCCATTAACGAACTCAACCACGGCATGCAGATGCGCGAACTACCATGTAAGTTTCGAGTTGCTAGCTGGCTCCGTTCGACAGTTATCGTGTGCACGGCCGGCTGGACAGAATCGATGTTGATACCGGATTCGTCATCAATGAGTCCAACCTAATCGTTTGAGACCATTTTCGGCTCAATCATCGAAAATTACAGACATTCGGACAAAACGATAGCACGTTGTTCCCCTAGAACATGCGCACAAAAATGAGTGTAACTCTGAAACCATTGGAGGTATTTTACCCACTCAAGATCACATACGAGAGATGTAAGCTTCAAAACTACCCTAAAAATTTCTAGATACAAGTTCTTCGCTTCCGAAAATCAAAGCTCATATACTGATGGCCGAAAGTTATTGTGTTCACGATCGGCTTAAAAAAATCCTTTCCTAAACCCACCCTGTAAACAAACCTTCAATACTCACTCGAACTGGGAGAAGTTGTAGTTTGAAAGTCCATGGATGATAATGTCATTCAACTTCGCTTTGAAATTCAGAAGATTGCTGCCCTGCTCTAGGGTGACTTCGGGCAGGGTGAACGGCTCTATCGGTGGCACGTTCAGTTCTGGGACACCTTTGATCAGATAAGGCCTAACTTGGTCTGTCGCTTTCAGCAGGCACTCGTTCAACTTTGGATCCGATCGGTGACAACGTGGAAAATAAGGAGCTGAAAAATTGAAGATGCCAGAAAGTCAGGAGATTCAAGGAAATTTGATAGATGTGGCAACGCTGGATGATGCGAGATTTTTGGGGATGTAAGTAAGGCAATTGGAAATGGCATTTGGGAGATTTTGAGTAGTTCAAGCTCAGTGTACAAATCAAAATAATATAAATAATTATAATTTCCAATATATACAAAAATTAAAATCGAATTGAACTGAACTGTGGTACACTGTTTCTTCCGAAAGGAACAACTTAGAAACTCGATATTTGTAGATAAGGTTTGGACCTTAATAACGGAGGCCGAATTCGTGAATGGGTGAAATCCACCCAATTATTCAAAATTTTATTTTCCTAATATTTCCAAAAATACAGATTACATCGAATTGAAAACCAGTACTTTATCGAAAAATTACAGTTTGAAGGTTCATACAGAATTTAATGAGGATAATATGATGAGAAGATCAAAGAACATTGAATATTTGAAGAAAAAAATTCGTTTTTTTTTTCAAATAGTTCTAATTCTGATCACGAAATTTTGCACAATGTTGTACTTCAGCATCTTTGAACCAGCTGCAAAGTTTCATCACGATTGAATCCGTATTTCTTGAGTTATACCGAAAGAAACAACGATATCGAGGAGAAAACCACGAAATTCTACATATTTTTTCCCAATATTTCCAGAACTGATAGCCGTATCGAACTGAAATTTGGTGCAATGCTGTTAAATATGAAGCTCAAGGTATAACTGAAATTGTTCTCGAATATGAACAATAGTTTCAGGAAAACAAATTTTGAAAACTTTTTCTCTTCAAATTGAGTGACCATACGATTCCAACGAAATTTTTCTTAAAGTTGCGCGTCGTTATGCTTCAAGTTAATTCAATTCAATCGCTCCAGTAGTTTCTGAAATATAAGGGAAAAAACCTCAAAATTTCAGATTGCTATAACTCCAAAACTATTCGGTCAATTTGGCCCATTAACGAACTTGACTGCGGTATTCGGATGCACTAACTACCCTACAAGTTTCAAGTCGCTAGCTGGCTCTGTTTGACTGTTATCGGGTCCACCGTATTCATCACCAGTGAGTCCAACCTAGGCGTTTGAGATCATTTTCGGCTCAATCATCGAAAATTACAGACATTTGGACAGAACGATAGCACGCTGTTCCCCTAGAACATGTGCGCAATCAGACTACTAAAAATTGATCACCCTGTACTAATGTCAAACTTACGCAAATCCTTCCCAACACCTTCAACCCCACAAAAAAGGAGAACACCCACAAAACAAGCGCACAAACTCTTTAAAAACATCATCTTTCTATTCACCAAACCACTGAATGCATCCAACAAATAATGGCTATTTATATTTAATCTCCTCACCAAATTAGCATTGCCCAATTTGTTAATTGGCCGATACCTTCATATAATGTCAAACGCTCAACGATAACATCAGAACGAGAATTTGTGTAATTTTTAAACGAATTCAATTTATGAAACCTCCCGAGTGTTAAGTAAACAATTGAAGATCATCAATTATTTATGTATAAGCAAAGTTCTGTTTCCCATTAAGATTTTCGGTTGCTTTGAGATGTTGAATATTCATCTATTTTTGTTGTCTTCGTTTTACGGACGACTGCGATTGTTATTCATGCATTTTTCGATTTTATATCTGTGTCATGCGATGTGGAATGAAGAAATCATTGAAGCAGGTTTATGATGGCAAAATGCATATCCTGGAATTTTAATTTGCGACCTTCAGGGTTGATTTTCATAGAATATATTCATTCAGCTTGATCGCGAGCAGGGAATTTGCTATGTATTATTGCGCGCATGTTCTAGGGGAACAGCGTGCTATCGTTTTGTCCAAATGTCTGTAATTTTCGATTATTGAGCCGAAAATGGTCTCAAACGACTAGATTGGACGCACTGATGTCGAATTCGATGTCAAAATCGTGGCCTTCACCACGATAACGGACGTACGGAGGATTCTATCGAATTGAAGATTTCAGGAAGGGTTGCATTTCAAAATACGAAGGTTAAGTTCGTTAATGGGCCGAATCGGCCAAATAGTTTCGGAGTTATAGCAATTTGAAATTTCGAGGTTATTTTCCTCATATCTCAGAAACAACTATAGCGATTAAATTGAAACTTGACAGTTGATTGGAGCATAACGACGCACAACTTTGAGCAAAAGTTCGTTGAGATCTTATTGTCACTGAATTAAAAAAAAAAAATTTTTTTAAATTTTTATCGAAAAAAAGGTTTTTTTCTGAAACTATTGTTCATATTCGGAATGAGTTTCAGTTATACATTGAGCTTCATATTTCACAGCAGTGTACCAAATTTCAATTCGATACTACCATTAGTTTTGGAGATATTGGGAAAAAATATGTAGAATTTCGTGAGTTTCTTCTCAATATCATTGGTTTCTTTTGGTATAAATCAAGAAATACTGATTAAATCGTGATGAAACTTCGCAGCTAGTTTGGAAATGTTGAAGGACAACATTGTGCAAAATTTCGTGGTGATCGTGTCATCAGAACAATTAAAAAAAAAATTATTTTTTTCAAATATTTGATATTCTGTGATCTTGTCATCATATTATCCTCATTTAATTCTGTATGAACCTTCAACTGTTATTTTTCGATAAAGAACTGAATTTCAATTCGATCTAATCTGTATCTTTCCATAATTTCCAAAAATACAGATTAGATCGAATTGAAATCCAGTAATTTATCGAAAAAAAATCTAGAAAAGCACTGCCGTGAAGGCAGCAGCTTTTGTTGGAATGTTTAAATTCGTTGCCGAAGCGGTAATCTACATTGAACATGCGCGCAAAAGCTGCTGCCTTCACGGCAGTGCTTTTCTAGACTTTTAACCATAGAAATGAAAAAGGTTTCATGCAAAATATTTTTGTTATGAAATATTATAGGTAGAAAAAACGTTTCAAATTTCACACAAGGGTTTATTTTTTTCCTAGAAAAAACGCTGCAAATTTTACACAAGGGTTTAATATTTTCCCAGTTAAATGAACCAATACCATTGAATAAAACATTTTTACAGTGCTTTCATGATGAAAGGAACAAATTGATTTAAAAATTAGGTTTCTATTTCATGTTAGAATCCTCGGACACGTCGATTAGTATATTTATTTGGACATTTTTCGCAATAAAATTTTCCCATACAGGGTGTCTCATTTGAGAGCTATGACTTTAACATTATTTTTTAAAAATGTAATACCCTGTATATTATTTCACTTTACACTTATACCATAAATTCTTCGGTGGTAAGTTTTCGAGCAATAATATTTTTCCCTCCTACCCCCAGTTTTGAGTCCTTAGGGTAGACCGATCCTGCTGAAAAGCTTGAAGGATCAATCCCGAGCGACACACGATTTTTCTTCATTACTTCCAGAGGATTTTTTTTATTGGTTCATTCTAATCCATATACTTGAAAATGTCAACTGTGAAATA
Source organism: Myrrha octodecimguttata (assembly GCA_958510865.1). Taxonomy (NCBI): domain Eukaryota; kingdom Metazoa; phylum Arthropoda; class Insecta; order Coleoptera; family Coccinellidae; genus Myrrha; species Myrrha octodecimguttata. The sequence goes on along the minus strand of OY294061.1, from coordinate 53,083,089 downwards.
GTGGGGGTATTTTTTTTTTCTCGATCACTACGGTTCATTATTTGATTTCATCAAATAATAAACCAAAACCTAGAAAATCACTGACGTGAAGTCAGCAGCTTCTGCGCGCGTGTTCACTTTTGGTGATATCCATTGAACATGCGCGCCGAAGTTTCTGACTTCACGTCAGTGCTTTTCTAGGTTTTATTCGATGAAGTACTGGATTTCAATTCGACCTGATCTGTATATTTGGAAATATTGGAAAAATGAAATTTTAAGGGGGTATAACTGCGGAATCATTGGGTGGATTCTACCCATTCACGAAATCGACCTTCGTTAATAAGCTCCAAACCTTATCTACAAATATCGAGTTTAATTACAAAGGCTCAATTCGTGAATGGGTAAAATCCACCCAATTATCATTCAAAATCTTATTTTCCCAATATTTTCAAAAATACAGATTATATCTAATAGAAATCCAGTTTTCTATCGAAAAATGACAGTTCGAAGGTTCAAACAGAATTTCATGAAGATAATATGATCAGAAGATCACAGAATATTGAATATTTAAAAAAAAAATTTGAAAATTTTCTTCAGATTTTTCTAATGACATGATCATCACGAGATTTCGCACAAATTTATCAATCGGCATTTTCGAACTAGCCGCCAAGTTTCATCATAATTAAAATATTAATTTTTGAGTTATACCAGAAAAAACAACGATATCGAGAGAAAAACCACGAAATTTGTCATATTTTTTCCAAATATCTACGAAAATTATATTCCGATCAAACTGAAATTTCGTACAATTTTGTGAAATATGAAGCTCAACGACTGAGCACAATTTTTTTTTAATATGATGAACTGTTTTCGAAGAACGAAATTTTTTCGAAAAAAATTCTGAAAAAAATTTTTTTTTTAATTTACTGACAGGACGATCTCAACAAACCAGTGCGGACACGTGTTATTACATTTCAACCAACTGAAAAGTTTTTATTTAATCGTTTCAGTTGTTCCCGAGTTATCACGGAAATAACTTCGAACTTCTAAGGGCCGGTATTATAAAACTTAACATTAACTCTAACTGACAGTTTTGATATTTATGTCCTGATACAACTGTCAAAACTGTCAGTTAAAGTTAAAGTTAAGTTTTATAATACCGGCCCTAAACTTCTCAGCGGATTTCGCCCATTAAAGAATTTAACTGTCGCATTTTAAAATGCAATCTACCCTAAATCGTCATCGGTGAGTCAAACCTAGTCGTTTGAGACAATTTTCGGCTGAACTTGCGAAAATAATAGACATTTGGACAAAATGATTGCACGCTGCTTCCCAAGAACATACGCGCAAAAATGATGTTCGCGAAGTTATTTTTTTTATGTAACACTCCTAAATTCATGTTTTGCCGATAGTTTGACATGAAATCGTAGCGATTTCATCCCAGTTAACCTTGTGGAATATCCCTGTATAATTTGAGATAAATTCTTTGGACAACTTTCGAAGATCGATTGCTGGCATTGATAGTCCAACAATTGCATAATTTTGGCATATTGATTAGGATTGTGATGCAGAAGACTCCAATTTGGAATAAAATTACGATAAATTGGGAGCGGTAAACGAATTGCTTCATTATGTTGTTGTCAGTAAAAAAAAATCGAAAATCTATACTAATATAACCACAGAAAGAAAATAATTTTTCGTTTAAATTAGTATTTTGCGCACATGTTCTAGGGGAACAGCGTGCTATCGTTTTGTCTAAATGTTATTAATTTTCGATGATTGAGCCGAAAATGGTCTCAAACGACTAGGTTGGACTCTCTGATGACGAATCCGGTGTCAAAATCGATTCTGTCCGGCCGTAGACACGATAACTGTCGACAGAAGCAAGCTAGCAATTTGACACGATAACTGTCGAACAGAGTGAGCTAACTTGGCTAACTTGAATCTTTCAGGGTAGATCGCGCATTGGAATGCCGCGGTTAAGTTTGTTAATGGGCCAAATCGGTCGAACAGTTTCGGAGTTATAGCCACTTGAAATTTTGAAGTTATATATTTTTTATTTCAGAAACTACTTATGCGATTGGATTGAAACTTGGCAATTAGGTGGAGTATAACGACGCGCAACTTTGAGCCAAATTCTGTCAGGATCATACTGTCAGTAAATTCAAAAAAAAAATGTTGTCAAAATTTTTTCCAAAAAATTTTTTTTCGGAATGCGTTAAGCGTATCCAAAAAGTCAACTAGGACTTTGAACTTCATATTTCACAGCAGTGTACCAAATTTCAGTTCGATACGATCATAAGTTTCGAAGATATATCGGGAAAATATATGTCAAATTTCGAGGTTTTTTTCTCGATATCGTTGTTTTTTTCGGTATAACTCGAGAAATACTAATTCAATCCTGATAAAACTTCGCAGCTAGTTTGAAGATGCTGAAAGACAACTTTATGCAAAGTTTCGTGATGATCGTATCATTAGAACAATTTGAAAAAAAAATTCTGTGATTTTCTTATCATGTCATCCTTTAATTTTTCGATGAAGTACTGGATTTCAATTCCATCTGATCTGTATTTTTGGAAATATTGGGAAATTAAAATTTTGAATGGGTATATTGGCGGAATCATTGGGTGGATTTTACCCATTCAAGACTTCGGCCGTCGTAATTAAGGTCCAAACCTCCTCTACAAATATCGAGTTTCCAAGTTGTTTCTTTCCAAAGTTATTGTGTTTATGGTCCGGCTGTTGGGCCGAACTGTCTAAACACAATAACTTCCGGAAGAAACGACTTAGAAACTCGATATTTGTAGAGTAGGTTTGGGGCTTAAATACGAAGGTCGAATTCGTGAATCGGTAAAATCCACCCAATGATACCGTAGATATACCCAATCAAAATTTCATTTTTCCAATATTTCCAAAAATACAGATCAGATCGAATTGAAATCTAGTACTTCATCGAAAAATAACAGTTCGAATTTCCATACAGAATTTAATGAGGATGATATGATAAGAAAATATTAGAAATTTTTTTTTCGAATTGTTCTAATGACTCGATTATCACGAAATTTCGCATAAAGTTGTCTTTCAGCATCTCAAAACTAGCTGTGAAGTTTTATCAGGACTGAATCAGTATTTCTCGAGTTGTACCGAAAAAATCAGCGAAATCGAGAAGAAAACCTCGAAACTTGACATATTTTTTCCCGAAACTATTCAACCGATTTGGCCCATTAACGAACTCAACCGCGGCATTTTGATGCGCAACCTATCTCGAAAGTTTCAAGTTGCTAGCTTGCTTCTATCGACAGTTATCATGTCTACGGCCTGACGGCCGGACAGAATCGATTTTGACACCGGATTCATCATCAGTGAGTCTAACCTAGTCGTTTGAGAACATTTTCGGCTCAATCATCCAAAATTAGAGACATTTGGACAAAAAGATAGCACGCTGTTCCCTTAGAACATGCGCGCAAAAATGAATGCTTTCTCGATAGCTCTCTCGATATTGGATTTATTCCTTCATGTGTCTAAAATAAAAATATGAGATTATTTTTCCATATCTCTGCTAACAAAGCAACTGACATTGGACATTGAAGTCAAGTTACGATATCGATGAGAGCCTAAACAATCGAAGCATCAAAGAAAATATCTCCTGCAACTCAACCATAAAGAACTGTTTAATATCAGTATGAATCTAATAAACCAAATCCGCACGTATCCGACACAAAAGGAGTAAATCCGTCTGGATAATATCTTTGAAAATGTCCCATTGACAAAACATCGATATCCCCAGAAAATCCCAGTAGCTCTCTATTATTGCCGGAATATCCCAAATGAATTCCTACAAGGACTCAGAAAGGACATTTTCGGACGAAAAGGAACAGCATTATTCCTTTGAAAAGAAAACATATATAAGTTTCCATCCAAGGTGTCTGGTACGAGGGTGGAATTACGACGGGGTCAGCAGAGCAGGCTTCAAATTTCCAACAAAAGGATAAAGTCGCATTTTGAGGCTCAGAAGGGATCTGAGTAGGCATTCGGCATCCCTGATCGCACCCCACCTTGTAGGCAGCGTTGCCGATAGCCGATGGCCAATTTAAAATTATACCCTACGATTGCGTTCTTCATTTCTGCAATGATTCTGACAGCTTGATCGTTAGTGAGAGTTTCCTGAAAATATTAGATTTTACGGAAATCCCTGATTCTGTGCAAATAAAAGGTTGCTATTCTATGTTCTTCTTATTTCCTTGAATAACGGTAACACCATGATTTCTAGGTTATGGATATAACTGCACAGATCAACCAGATAAACCACTCGCGTCATTTACTTAGGAAATCTATGTCAACGCAGATATGACCCTGAATCGAGCTAATCAGAATTTTACCAGGCGTTTGGGGTGCTTTGGGGTGCCAATCAGATTGCAGGAATAGGATTACGTCACTCTCGCCGCTTTTGGACTCCCTTGAAGAGGTAATAAACATGTAAACAAACTGAAATGGATTTTTCATCCTATTAATTGATGAATAATTTCGTATCTGTACCATTTAAGAATTTAATCCAAACAGTTTTTTACAACCAAATCAATTGTTTAATCATCTTTGAGGTTCCATTTTATGATGGCAGTCCTCATTATATGTTTTAATTATACAACAAGAATTGGAATCGAACTTAGGTGGACTCATTCATAATGTTCATTTTATATAATTTAAAGGAATCGCAACTTAAGTAAAAGCATTATAACCTCCATTAGTCAATTAAAACGATGGGATGTCTAATAAAATTGTATATGATTGCACAAATACTAGGATTGGAATCGAACAAAGTTGATCTATTCATAATTTGATTTTATATTGAAATGAATCTCATTTGATGTGCAACTACAAATATTCTCTGATTAAGGTAAACGGGTTTTCCATAACATTTTTCCAAAATTTTCATTTACTCCAACCGAGTTCTTCTACAGGAGCTTAAGGTGTGACAAAACACTCGCTTTGGTGTTGGAAATTTGCTTTTCAAATGGTTTCATCGAAAAATCTTAGTCTGATTTTGATTTTGTGATTCCTGAATCCCGACAAATCCGTTTTTACATTTCGATTTTAGATATTCCAAAATCAAGTATTCAATTTGACAGCTGTTTCGAGGAAGAAGAAAGTGTGGTTATGTCTGTTATATTTCTCAAGGTCGGAGAAACGCGATTCCCGCAAACGATGAAGTGATTTGTCTTGTTGGTCTGTGATAACTGTATGCAGCTGTTTCGCGTAAAAATTTACTTCAAATATAATGAATTAGGTTAGGATATCTATCATGAAAGGACTCTAAATATCTGTTGATTAATTTAGGAGGTTATGAGTGCACAAAAGTTTGGACAACAAAATTATATTTTCCATACATATCTTCTGAAATATAAAAGATTTTTCGTTCTATTTTGGAGTCATAGAAAACAATAAGAAAAATGAAATTACTATCCAGGCTTGCCAACGCATTTTCCCACCAACTGCCATATCCCACCTCAGGTACCCCCTTGTCTGAAAGCTATCACATATCGCAACCCCCTATCTATGAACCCTGATTTATATAATCAAACATAACCTCACACATAAAGGAACTTTCAAATTACGCGTTTTTTTTAAATAAATAAAACACATAATTCGCATTCATTTTCAGAAACTTCTATTGGTAGTTGAAGTATCTGTTATGATATTTATATACGAAAAATAATATCTGTCAAATCAATAAATCAATTATGTCATTTGTAAAGTGGGGAGTAGCGCCATCCTGTTGAAACCAAATGTCTTCTTTATGAATATTCATTAATTCAGGTCACAATATTCCGATTATCATTCGACGGTATCGATCACCATTGAAAGTCACAGCTTCACCAGCAGCATTTTCAAAGAGGTAAGGTCCAGTTACACCACGTGACCAAAATGCACACCAAACAGTGACTCGTTTAGGATGCATAGGTTTCTGGATTTTCTTCACCCCAGATACGACAATTTTGTTTATTAACAAAGCCACCAAGTTTGCCTCATGATTTTTTGAGAAAAATCAGCTGGTTGTTCATTAATGAAATTGACAAATGAACGACGTTTTAAATGACCTAATGGTTTAAGTTCCTATGTTTTTTGAACCTTATATGCCTTCAGAGCTGAATCCTTGAGTAAAATACGCCATGTTGTGAAATCCAACTTGCTGTGAACGTCGTCTAATGGACATTCCAGGGTATTCAGCAACACTTTCCCGAACCAAATCAATATTTTCTTGTGAACGACCGCTACGATTGTATTTTTAACTTTTTTGATCTTCCACCGAACCGGTTTTTAATAATTCGACCGAAAGTGCTTTGAGATGGTCGATTATGTAAACCATAAAATTCACGTAATTTTCTAAAAACACTTTTCACAGAACGCCGATTTTCATAAAATAATTCAACAATTTGAACGCGTTGTTGTATCGTGTACGAAACCATTTTTATAAAAGTCATACATCACACTTCTTAAATGTCAAAATACCCATTCGAATTCAGAGCGTCATCTATATTATATTTATTCTGATAAGAAAAAACACACAATTTGAATCACCCTTTATACCCTATTCCGTGTAACCTCACAGAGAACGAAATCAGAACTTCATAATCTGTAACTACACTACATTCTATTAAAACATTGCATCCCTTACAGCTTGCTGGTTTACAACAAAAATCATGAAAACACTATGAGATTATCTTATATCATCTGATAATCATCAGATGTTTGGCAACGCTGCTTGTAGGCCTGCAGGCTTGGACGACCCCAGACAGGGGCAGATAAGGTCGTAAATCCTCAGGAGTTTGCTGGACCAGATCCAGCGATGACCGTTATGCGGGCAGGCGGGGTATATACCCCTGGATTTATTTTTATTGAATTAGCCTTTGAATTTGTTCTGTGTAAAGAAGGAATGGTATATGGTTGAATCTTGGCTCAGCATTAGGAAGTAATATGCTTTGTTGAATTTTTAGTTTCATCGGTGTCATCTCCAGTCCGCAGTTTTTGAGCATATGCTTAGTTCGTGGGCGAAAATTTTGTACATAGGGCGTCCCAAGACGATCCATACAGCCAATATATAGGCTCCCAGACAAGGTAGAAGTATCAAAAAAAATATTTTAAATGGCATCCAAAACTTCACCAGAATCCGTCGTTGAAGTTTTGTTTCTAATTACTACTCCTTGAAAAATTACCCCTATATATCTTTTCTGAATTCCACCTTTACATTCTGTTGCCTTGGAACGATTCCACAGTAAAAGGAGAAAAGATGTTAAAACAATGTTTTTATTCCACGTAATTTCAACCCTTGAAAATGATAAGTATAAATTATATCAGCAACTATGTTTCAAGGTGTTGTTTGTGTTAATGTTTTGTTTATAGTCTATATGGAGTATCTTGGGACACCAAAAATATTTCGCCATAAATCGCAACAATATTTGATGTGACATTATTTATAATTACTATTTTTGAGGGTTGAAATTACGTGAAATGATCATAAATTGTTCTAACATATTTTTCCTTCAACTGAGGAATCGTTCAGGGTGAACAAATATAATGATGCAATAAAAAAAAAATGAGGGTAGTAATTCTAGGGGTGGTTTTTAAAAAACAGAATTTTATGACGGATTCAGGTAGAGTTTTGGATGACATTCAGAATACTTTTATTTGAACTCTCTACCTCGTCTGAGAGCTGATATATTGATTGTATCTTGGGACACCCTACATAAGATACTCACGAAATTTTGTGCAAGATTTTGTATCAGCCGTTGCCAACTAGTTACCTAGTTTCATCATGATCGGAGCAGAATATCTTGAGATATTCCGAAAATAAAAGATACCGAGGAAAAAACACGAAATTGGACATACTTTTTTTCTACTATCGCAGAAAATTAAAATCAGATGAATCTGAAAGACGGTATACTGCTGTGAAATATTAACTTTGAAGTTTGTCTGTCTTGCGCAGTAGTTTAAGGGCACACAGTACCTTCGACCGGTCAATTATCATTTTTCACTCCATATCAGTTTGTATTATCCCGAAAATTCCACACATGTGATTTTTAATAAATCGAACGTGTATTTCTGACAGATCACCATCGCAACGGATTAATTTTAGAGGAATTTTTTTCCTCGTGGGTAACCAACAGCTAATTATACTGGAAATATTTTTGACGTTTATAATGACAGAATATTTTCTCAATTCGTCTGCTGATAGTGCGGATGAACTTGCGTTTCCCTTGGTTGGATCTATTTGTAGCTTCCGACGCTTAGCATTGTTTGCAGCTCTTGCGTTGACAAATTCTATGTCAGAGAATGGATTAAATTTGCGATTAAACCTTTCGAAAAAATATTCCTACAATTGATTAGCTGAAGAGTTTCACAGAACTCTGATAGCACTCTCCTTGTAGTCTTCGGAGTTCTTTTTTCGCATGTTGAAGGCATAGTCTTCAAGAATAAGCGCTAGTTCTTCCACAGGTATATCCGATCTGTCGAAATCATACGATTTTTCTGCGCAAAAGTTTATAAACTGCTTCCATACACTTGCCTTCATTTCCTAGTATTCGCGGGTGCTGTGGTGTTTTCAGTTAACTGGCAGGATCACCATGTGGTGTACCCCGGTTGGGGGTTGGTTCGTCCAGTTGGTTTGTACAGGAGAGGGTTGGAAATAACACTCGAAGAACTCGTTAGAGGGTTTAATTACTATGGGTAATCTACTACATCAATGAACGCTCCGCTTCATTGTTTTTACTCACTGTTTTCATAATACAATAACAAAATATTATATATGTTTTCGCAAGGTGTTTACAAGCATATTATGATAACAGACGTGGGAATTCAATATCAGTAGGTAATCCATCTGAGCACGTTTTATGGATGATGCGAGGTTGTATGGACCTTGCTCGTCTTCAATCAATAATTATACAGAGTGTTTACTCTGACATACGTTACAGTGTCAACTGCTTAATATTCTGGCGAATATTTCCTCTACTTTCTTGACCGAAGCAAGACATTTTTCTACGTCGTGCTGTTTTTGACAAATCCAAAACAGAAATAATTTCTAGCTTAGAGTTTCACTGAGTTGCCATGGTAACTAAATAATCAAGTCGACAAAACCTTCTATGTTTTGCGAGTACTTGATGAAGACGAAAATTGATGTTGTTGGAAATAAACACATTTGGTGTGGAATTTTCCTACCGAATACCACACGAGGTCAAATCAAATCCGGAAATTTTTTCTCGCTCATATATACATAGTTTTAAAAAATTATCCCGAGTCGAAGACGAGCGATAATTTTCAAAATATTCATGAGCGAGAAAAAATTTCCGTAAATAATTCGACCTCTAGTGGTATAACTTGTTAAAATTCGTGAATATAAAATTGGCAACATTGCACATTTTTACTATTTTGTTCAACCATTTCCGCTCAAAATTTTTTTTATCAAACGAACTCTGCACTCCAAAGGTCACTCCGTTATGTTCAAGGTACTGCATGCTCTTAACCTGCCACGACTTTGAATCCTCCGGTAGATATTCCTTCTATAAACATCATATCTAACTCACTCAAAATGAAATTCTTCAACAACTTCTCAACTACAAATAATATCGAACCGCATCTAAATTATCCTACGGCTAAATCTCAGAACATCAACCACAATCAAATTCATTAATTCTCTTGAATCCTGCTCTCGGAATTGTTCAAACTCCCAGCGATGGTTTGGAAATTGGAAATTATCCAATATTAAATTCTACAGCGAGTCCTCGATATTTATTCATGGCAGGCAATACTGCGAGAGGCAAATACACTAAATTAATTACCACTCTGAGAATACATTATTTACCAACTTTAATTATGCCCATTAATGATATAGAGATAAGCTCTCATAATCTGACCTGCTAGATCTGAAAATAATTACTACATTGAATCCTTGGAGTATTACTGCTAGTCGTCAGTTTATATCTAAATCCTTGGTTCGTAGGAGTGAGATCTGCAGGATTTGGAAATTGCCTGGTGTTATGGGAATTGCCAAGATTCAAGAGAATTGACTGAATTATGAAGTAGAAGTTGGAATTATTTGTTGAGATCGGTCTGGAGGTAGTTCTGAATTATTTGAAGGTTTGAAGTGACCTGACAAGACTGCGGAAACATCTGTTGGATGTGTTGGATTGAAACTTTCAGGGTAGGTCACGCATCAGACTGCCGCGGTTGAGTTCGTTAATGGGACAAATCGGTCGAATAGTTTCGGAGTTATAGGCATTTGAAATTTTGAAGTTATTTATTTTTTATTTCAGGAACTACTCGAGCGATTGGATTCAAACTTGGCAGTTAGGTGGGGTATAACGACGTGCAACTTTGAGCCAAATCTCGTCAGGATCATTTTCCAAAAATTTTTTTTTCAAATTTTCCAAAAATTTTTTTTTCGGGAACCATTCATCATATCCCAAAGAAATTCCACTCACACTTTGAGCTTCATATTTCACAGCAGTGTACCAAATTTCAGTTCTATACGATCATAAGTTTTGGAAATATCGTCAAAAAATATGTAAAATTTCGAGGTTTTCTTCTCGATATCGTTGTTTTTTTCGGTATAACTCGAGAAATACTGATTCAGTCCTGATAAAACTTCGCAACTAGTTTGAAGATGTTGAAAGACAACTTTATGCAAAATTTCGTGATAATCGTATCATTAGAACAATTTGAAAAAAAATTTCTGTGATTTTCTTATCATATCATCCCCACTAAATTCTGTATGAACCTTCGAACTGTAATTTTTCGATGAAGTACTGGATTTCAATTCGATCTGATCTGTATTTCTGGAAATATTGGAAAAATAAAATTTTGAATGGGTATATCTGCGGAATCATTGGGTGGATCTTATCTTACCCATTCACGATTTAAGCCTTCGTAATTAAGGTCCAAACGTTCTCTACAAATATCGAGTTTCTAAGTTATTTCTTTCGGAAGTTATTATGTTTACGCAGTCGGCCGTTAGGCTGACCGGAAGAAACTACTTAGAAACTCGATATTTGTAAAGTAGGTTTGGGGCTTAATTACGAAGTTCGAATTCGTGAATGGGTGAAATCCGCCCAATGATTCCGTAGATATACCCATTCAAAACTTTGTTTTTCCAATATTTCCAAAAATACAGATCAGATCGAATTGAAATCCAGTAACTTATCAAGAAAAAATTTCAAAAAGCACCGCCGTGAAGGCAGCAGCTTTTGCGTGCATGTTCAAATTCGTTGCTGAAGCGGTCATCTACATTGAACATGCGCGCAAAAGCTGCTGCCTTCACGGCAGTGCTTTTTGAATTTTTTTTTTCGGTATAACTCAGAAATACTGATTCAATCATGAGGAAACTTCGAATTTAGTATGAAGATGCTAAAGGACAACTTTGTGCAATTTTGTGACAATCCTGTCATTAGAACAATTTAAAAAAAAATTCTTATTTTGTTTTCAAATATTCAATATTCTACTATCATTTTTTGATGAAGTACTGATGGATTTTGATTCAATCTAAACTGTATTTTGGGAAATATTGAAAAAAGGAAATTTTGAATGGTTATATCAACGGAATCATTGTGCGGAATAATTGATTAATTAAGGAGTTCTACTTCATTAATAGGTGAAATATACCCAAAAATTCCCCAATTCGAGATATAATTTCACGAATGTTCCCAAAAATGCATCATTCGGAATTCAATTCTGTATACCGTTGATAAATATCGATAGAGTAATTTTTTTCGAATTTTAGCGATATATGACAGGAAGTTTCCCAACAATGAAATAATTACTAAGTTTCAATCTGATTGTAACAACAGTTTTTGAGATGTTGTGGATATTCCGACATTTTGAATTCATCTAACTCCGACACGATTTGGCGCATTTTGCCCATTATCTCACTCAACTGTCGCATTCAGATACGCAACCTATTCTGAAATCTTTGAGTCTCTAACTCATGCCGTTCGAAAGTCATCGTGGAAGCGTGAATTTAACCTAGGAAACTACACTAGAGTTTAAAACAATTTCAGACGAAAGTTTCGGTAATTCCAGACATTCGATAACACTATATCGCCTTAATTTTTCCTAGGATCGTGAAATATCACCCCAATAATAACAGAAAAGTGTTAAGACCCTCAAATCTATACATTCTGCCATGTCCAACATTAAACCTCGTGAAACTGATATAAACCTACCAGATCTCGCTTATTTTCAATGGCCCCCCCTGTATTGTCTCCACAATGCCCGAAACCCGATAAAAACTCCCTGGAGATGTCCATGCGGCCCACGAGGTTGGATGAATCAGATCCAACTTTTCATGCCCAACAAAGAAAAATCCAAAAGTTCCGCTCGATCTACCTCTTGCTCCTCTAATGACTAGATATCACGACGAGTCAACTGTACTTCCCTGATTTCATTTTATCCAGGATTCCCCAGTCTTCCTTTCAGGATAAATTGACCGATCATTCCGTTGATATTCGTTTATTCGGTAGGACAGACGGATAAAGGATGGAAGATGAGTCTGAGAGTCGTCTTCTGAGTTGGTTATACGTTGCTGATAGTTACATATTGCTTTATTGGGTTACTTGTTTGGATCCAGAACTGGGAGAAAACCTGTAATATTATGAGGGAGATCGGCAGATCCCTTTATGAAAATATGAAAATGGTAAGATGACCATTGGCGCCCAACGTGAGGCCTCCACTAGCGCCCAACATGGAGCCATGTTTTATCCATACAATCATTGCTGAGTGGTGGTACTCTATGAGGCGGTGAACTCCATTTTGAATTTTGACGACTTTATTCTGAATTGAGAGTGATTTTCAAGTCCAATTGAAGGATTATTTCGTTGATTTTCGTTTTTCATTCATTAACAGACAGATAATAGATTGAAGAGTCATATTTTAAGTTTTTTGGACGACGCTGAGAGCTACTTTATGGACAACAGCTGAGAGAAAACTTGGGAATTCGTTGATGATTTTCCTCTATCGGGGGAAACGGTGATGAGTTATTCTTGAAAAAGTATCTAAGATACCGGAAAGTATCTTACAGATACAGCGAGAAAGGTAAGACTAGGTTGAAACGGAAACGAACTGGAAGATTACTTTATTTCGCATAAATTGGCTTCAACCTGCAGGCGGTAGGTATGTTGACAGTTTTGATATTTTATACGGAGTTCAATCAATTTTTTTCTGAAGTCTGCAGGTGAGTGGATAAGCTTTATGTTCAATGAGATTCAATGTCAATATTGCATTTTAGATATCTCACCTAAAATTTCCAATTATTTCTAATACTGGTGTCAAAGAAATTCGACCATGAACATTTTATTTTTCCAGCCAAGAAAAACATTACTTCATCTAAAAAGTTACCAAATTGAAAGAGCATCCCACCTTTTTTAAAAAGAAACTTAAGATGAGTTTCTAAGTTCTTCATTTCTAGAAGTAACTTCGAATGCTCTATCAAAAAGTCAAAAAGTATCTTTGACAGCTTTGGCCACTGTCTCTTATCATTTTCAAATCTGGCGTCACAGAAATCCGAGCATACACATTCTATTTCCTAAACAAATAGTGTCTTATAAGTTTTCAGAAGAAAACTTCAAGATTAGTTTCTAAATTCTTTATAAAAAGTAGTTACTAGATAACAAAAGTAACTTCGGATACTATATCGAAAAGACACTAATCTAGTATCTAAAGGGTGTTTTTTTTCGAGGTAAAGAACTTCAAGTTGGCAACACTGTTTTAACTGGCAGCCATCTTGTCCGCTGTCGAGTGATTTGTGTTCTTTATGGTCTGGCATTTCAACATGGATAGACTGACGCTTGAACAACGCTTCCAAATTGTTAAAATTCATTTTGAAAATAATGGTTCTGTTCGAAATACGTATCGCACTCTACGTCCATTTTACAGTCAACATAATCGTCTATCAGAGCGATTCATTTGACTAACTATGGACCGTTTTCGAACCACGCTTACTCTAACTGATGATATGCATCCACAGAGACGTCCTACAGTGAGAACAGAAGAAGCCATTGCTACTGTAGAGCGTAGCGTAGAGGAAGAACCGAATCAGTCAATCCGCCATCGTCCACAGCTATAGAGCCATGATTACTGATTTCTTCGTTCCTCAATTGACCAACCATGATGTGCAGCAGTTGAGGTTTCAACAAGACGGCGCAACATGTCACACAGATCGTGCCACAATTGATTTACCGAAGGAAACGTTTGATAGCCGCATAATTTCACGTTCCGGGCCAGCCGTGGCGGCCATGTGCCAGAAATTATATCTAAATTATAATGCCAAAATACTATTTTTTGAATAAAGTCAATTTCATGTCAATTTTAAAAATTCATCCTTGTTTTATTCCATCTCGAAGTTTCATACCTCTAAAAACACCCTTTAGATCCTCTTCCAAAGTATCTTTGACAGCTCTGTTTGCATTCAAGTTATGTTACTAAAAAATTCCACTTATCTAGAATTCTGCAGTCGAAGAAATATAGTATATATATTCATGACTGCTATTATTCACGAGGATCAATAAAAGCAATTATATGCGAGTTAAACATGGAATAATTCTTCATTTTGAAAAACCTACAATGGAGTTGTCAGAATGCTGAGCTTCATTCTCTGTGATCGCCGGGAACTGTCAAGCTTTCGAGAAACGTAAATATTTTCACTTGATCTAAGCATGGAGTGTATAATATCCATTATACACACCTATTTTCCACGTCTTGACTAATGTTTGTCGTTTCGCTTCAACTAGAGCCATAGAAAAATGTTATATAAAATATTATTCAATGGTCTTGGAAAGAATATGCTGGAAGTCTCGTTAACGTGATTCATGTGTCTCCTCATCAGCTATTCCAGACGTTTGACCTAGACCAATCGTAGAACTTCAAGAAAACTTCATTGAATCCATAGACACCTGGATAAAATTTTCCGAATATCATAAATATTTCATCACTTCTATACGCCAAAGTTCCGAAGAAAAAAACCATACATCTCGCCTTCTCAAACTGCACTTCCCTCAACTCGAAAAACTCAAAAGTCGTTCACCGACAATCCAGAGCTCTACGAGAAAACGAATGAATAAATTTCCGCTGCAACTTTCTCAGAACGACGCTCGATTCAAATCAAAACCTAAAGTCTCGCTCTCTCGGCCACTTGATCCTAGTAATGTCGCACCCGTTCCAGGACTCGCAACTGTTCGTGGAATTGTTATTGTGTTCCATCAGGATGGCGGCTATGCAGATGCCGTCGACGTCGGGTTAAATCGACGTCGATTTCTGAAGATGAAGTCGTTTTCCCGGACTCTATAGCGTGAGCAGCTTTCGCCCTTGGTATTGCTGCTGTTTCGTGTCTCGTATCTTGTAATATCCGCCAGATGGCGTGTACATGTCACTGCTCTGTCGATATTTAGACGTTATAGAAAGTTATGGTCCTTTGAGTTGGATGAGATTGTTTGCTTGATGGTGGGGGTGGGTGGTGAAGAAAGGGATAGCGTTCAATTTCCTGTCAATCTTTTGTTGACGTTCGGGCCTGATCCAGTTTTTTTCGGGTTCAAGCAAAGTATAGTTTTCGGCCCTATATGTTCGTTTTTTTAAGATCTTTAGCAGAAATAGGTCATTACGATTAAATCGAAGAAATTGATGTACAGGGTGGGTAAATTGGACACTTTTTGACACCGTTACAAAGTTACTGGGTGTTTTCCGAATAATTTCCAAAAATAATCATTTTTAGAAAATTTCGAAAACTTTTTGTTCATATTGTTCTTATAACGTGTTCATGACAAAATGCGTGTGCATCAGCATTCCTCAACTCAACCAATTGTCACCATTATTGGATCACTCTTTGTTATTCTGGAAACTTAAAAAATCCACACATTCCTTTCAAATGTCTCCAAAAATTAAATCTGGATCGAACTGAAATTTGCTACGCTCTCATGAAATCTTCCTCGAAATTTTTCTAATGAAACAATCATCACAGAATTTTTCAAAAAGTAATGCATCAACATTTTCGAGTAGCCAACAAGTTATATCATGATGGGATTAGTCTTTTTTGAGTTATTCCGAAGATAAGAACGATACCGAGGAAAACACCGGGAAATTTGACATATTTTCTCCCGAAAGCTCCGAAAGTTAAATCTGTGTCAAACTGAAATTCAATACACTGTTGTGAAGTCTGAGGCATGTGGATCTGAGAAGTAGTTTTCGAAAAAACAATCTTTTTTCAGAGAAAAATTTCGGAATTTTTTTTCAGTTCAGTTTCAGAATTTTTCAAAAAGTAATGCATCAACATTTTCGAGTAGCCAACAAGTTTTATCATGATTGGATTAGTCTTTTTTGAGTTATTCCGAAGATAAGAACGATACCGAGGAAAACACCGGGAAATTTGACATATTTTCTCCCGAAATCTCCGAAAGTTAAATCTGTGTCAAACTGAAATTCAATACACTGTTGTGAAGTCTGAGGCATGTGGATCTGAGAAGTAGTTTTCGAAAAAACAATATTTTTTCAGAGAAAAATTTCGGAATTTTTTTTCAGTTCAGTTTCAGAATTTTTCAAAAAGTAATGCATCAACATTTTCGAGTAGCCAACAAGTTTTATCATGATTGGATTAGTCTTTTTTGAGTTATTCCGAAGATAAGAACGATACCGAGGAAAACACCGGGAAATTTGACATATTTTCTCCCGAAAGCTCCGAAAGTTAAATCTGTGTCAAACTAAAATTCAATACACTGTTGTGAAGTCTGAGGCATGTAGATCTGAGAAGTAGTTTTCGAAAAAACAATATTTTTTCAGAGAAAAA
The DNA here is from genome assembly GCA_958510865.1 of Myrrha octodecimguttata. Classification (NCBI taxonomy): domain Eukaryota; kingdom Metazoa; phylum Arthropoda; class Insecta; order Coleoptera; family Coccinellidae; genus Myrrha; species Myrrha octodecimguttata. Next base: position 53,066,294 of record OY294061.1, on the reverse strand, counting down.
TTTCTGAATTTTTTTTCAGTTCACTAACCATACGGTCCCAACAAAACTTGCTTTTAGTGTCGCGTGAGTACACTACAACTAGCTGCCAAGTTTCAATGAGATCGCTCATGTAGGTCTCGGGATATTGAGGAAATAATATCAAAAGTTTATATTACTTCATCTCCGAAACCATTCGGCTCATTTGGCCAATTAATGAATTTATCTGGAACATTCTGATGCACGACCTACCCTGGATGAAGCCAGCTTGTTTCTTCCAACAGGTATCGTGATCTGGCCATCCAGACAGCATCGATTTAGACACCGTTCGAGACAATCAGGTCGATTCTGTTTGCAAATAGCAATATTGCTAGGAAAAAGATTATTATTATTATTATTATTTTATTATTACAAAATTGAGAAGAGAGGAGGCATAAGCCTAGATATTGCTATCATAACAAGATTGGAATTATTGGTATTCTGATCAACGATTTTGAGCAATATGGTCTGTCACTTTAACAAGAATCTTGCTATCAACATTGCTATCTTGGCAACCTCAAAATAGTACTTGCTATGCTTCATAACAAGAAAGTTTAGAAAAGGAATCTCTCAGAGAACCATTTGTTTCAGTATTCCTATTTCTTCCAAGAATTCGAAAATATTGAAGATAGGGAAGAATGTGCTAATAGAAATTTGTTCAAGGTTCTCTAGAATATTTAATTTTAAGGATTCTTAGACTAAAACACCGGCATAGTAAGCAACAGCTGACCTGATTATTCTAATGATTTCGACAACAGCCATCCCTTTGAATTCCCAACAGAAAAGTTCATCGAATTTTTGCATTTGATTTCTGGAAACCAAAATTCTATCGGTATCCAGGAAATAGGTCAATTTGACTGTAATTGGTTTTTCTGTTTCATAACATTTTCGAATAAGTCGATGTTTACATGAATAAAAAAAGTATATGCTAATGGAAATGTGTTCAAGGTTCTCTAGAATATTATTTAATTTCAAGGAAAATTCTCAGACTTAGATACAGGCATAGGCAACAGCTGAGATGATTATTCTCATCATCTCAACAACAGCAAGCCCTTTGAAGTGCCAACGAAAAAGTTTATCGAATTTCGAATTATTAACGCCTGAATAAAATTGCTGCATTCGATATCTGATAATCAATATTTTATTGGTATCCAGGAAATTGTTTATTGGTCAATTTGACTCGTTTCGTTTCCTAACATTTTTTATGTCGATGTTTACATGTATAAAGAAAGCCGTAGATAGAGGTTATGTATGCGAAACCATAAAGAAAACTCACGAATTAGGGTTATTTTCATCTTCCTTGTAGTTCTAAAGTCACAAAATACAGTGTGGTCAGCTCTAAAATCACCAATTATGGAAGTCTATGATAGCAATATTGTTATGACAAAATTCATAACAAACATTGCTATAACACTCGAAACAGAATACGTAACATCATGGCCATATTGCTATAAATTAGAAAGATAGCAATATGACTAGAATAGCAAGGTTCATAGCAATACGCAAACAGAATCGACCTGAATATCTGTTTCAAAATTGGAAAACAACACACCTTTGGACGACACAATAGCACTCGTTCCCTAGAACATGCGCCTAAAAAAATGTTGAACCATTCTTCCTGTTCAATGATTCTCAAGAAAATCAATAATTAATTTCCACATTGAATACATATGGGATCAAGCCAATTTTGATTTTACTGACGACTTTCAACTCGTCAACGGTGGCAGATCAGTGAATGCGAAGATTCCATAGCTCGATACTATTGTATTTGTATTGTATTGTATTTTTTCCGAATATCCTAGGCTTCAACGAAACCCCTCAGAAGCTAAAAGCTTGTGCGAGTTAGGATACCGGGTGTGTTCTGTGTAGGCTTTGTTACTAATTCCTTGCGCCACGTTAGGAACAGCACTGTTAATTGTTTACCCAACAGCGAATGGTTGGACGGTCCCCTAAAAACCGGAAAAGATATTTCCCGGCCAAGGGCTTGAACCCCAGACCTTACGATCATGGGGCTTGCGCTCTAACCACTGAGCTACCGCCGCTATGGCGCCCAACATGGAGCCATGATTTTTATTCTCCTCAATATTTTATTCTTAACTTCTGGATTGGTTACAACTCGTTACCCGATCCCCTAGGCCTATTATGGGAAATAACAAACGAAAAAATGAATTCATCGATCTGTATCACATTGAAATTCAGCCATTTTCTTCCGCTACATTACCCGTGCCGAACAACAAACCCCTCGGCGTGAAATTACATGTCATATCATTTTTCAAACGACCGAAATGAGTGGTTATCTTGTTTGTGCAAAACGAGGGAAAACGAAACATCAATAAGTGAAGGGTAGTGACATTTATGCGTCTAGACTGGCATTTTGGAGGAAAATATTCTTCGGTCTCGCCAATTCAAAGTTTATTCTTGGCGATGCCGGTTTGTTTTTCGCATTATTTCGCGATTTTCTTGTTATGCATGCATGGAAGTATGCGCTGTAAAGTTTGTGTGTTTATGAATCTCGAGGGTATGAGAGTTTGGGCTTATATCACTCCTATCAGGAGAAAATGGTGCTTTTTCGAAGAATTATTCTGATATGATGAAACAATCATTGAGAAATTTCGCAAAAATGTGTGCACCATGTGCCACCTAGTTGCCAAGTTTAATTATGATCGAATCATCATCTTTCGAGTTATTCAGGGAACAACAATGGTAAGATTTGAAACTACTTGAATGTTGTCTCAACTGCGATCTTGAACTGTACTAGATGGCTGAGTTACAACAAACTGAGTATTAACCTGCATTGTTCAATCAAAACACAAAATAACCTGTGATGTATTGCCATCAATAATACCAATATTACGTCTGTTATAGAAGAAAGATATTCAGGTCCAACCTTAAAAAAATAATTGGGGTTGGAGATCACATAAATAATCTGTTGAAAAAGATATCTCCAATGATAGGAGCTGTGAAAAGATGTTCTTATTTTATAGAACCTCAACTAGGAGATTGGGGGTTTTTCCTTCAAACCAAAATGCAGTAATTTTCATGAAAAACCTTTAGAACATCACATATAATTTCAATATTATATTTTAAAAAGAATGTTTGATCACCTACAACTGAAAAATAGAAATGGGGATCTGCATTTAAGGGGATATGTCTTGAGTGCACTATATGGCAACGTCGAATTCAGTTTTTTCGGAAAGAAAAGGACGTCAGATGTGTAACTTTGCTTAGGAAAACAGAGATACCTACACTTCGATCTGGTTAGAGTAGAAGACAACGACCAAGGAATAGAAAAAGAAGAGCATAGACTGTCATACTGTCATATTACTGACAAATCGCAAACGGAAATTGTTTGGTTATATTGACAAAGAACACGTGTGTACCACAGAATAGGAATAAATATTTCATTATTCTATAGCAGAAAAAGCTATTCTACTAAACACCGTTGTCACTTCGTGCATGCCAGGCAAATCCCTAACCCCAATTTTGAACTCTGATTTTGAATACTTCCTGAAGGTAATTTGGGAAAATGATGGATCAAACCCATAATAATTATGTTCAAATTTGCATTTGCAGTAATAACCCAAATTCAGGAAAAACCCCCATCCCCTGCTGGGAAAATGCTCCAAAATATTTAAGAGAAAAATATCAAAGATTACAGAACAAAGCTATTAAGTTTATTTACAATTTGAACTTCTTTACGCGAACAGCTCAACTGTATTCAGGTATATCAGTTTTAAGTGTAAATGAGTAGAAAAATTAGAACAAACAAAATTAATTTACAAAATAAAGAATAAGTTTTTGATGACACAGACCAATTTATGCTAAGTTAAAGAAAAAGATTACTACAATGTTAGAAACAAGGATGAGTTCAGGGAAGAAGTTGCAACATGTGGTATTTGTCAAAATTCTCCCATATTTCGTAGTATTGATGTATTCAATTCTGTTTCGGACGAGATAGTCTGGAATAAACATACAAGAAAAATGTGCTATGACCTCAAAGAGTATCTGAAACTTCAGTAATTTTTTGTATTTAAAATTTGAAAAAAATTTTTCGCAGGGTTGATGAACTGTATCTAGGGATTATTGTTATTTGAAAAATAATATTGTAAACGTAGACTCTGATGTCACCAGATTGTTTGAGAGTCAGGAATGTATGAATTGGATATATTTTTTCCGAATATCTCCGAAGGTTGGTGCCAAATTTCATATAGGTCTTATAGGACTTCTCCTTCGAAAGCTAGAGCACATACGGACGGACGGCGACATGGCCGGACAGAATTCAATTTGACCACAAATTCTTCATCAGTGAGTCCAACATTTTCATTTTCTTCTTGTACGATCATGAAGGTATTGTGCATGGTGCACGGTTTTCTTAAACTAACAATGAAGTTCAAATCCGGTAATGTAAATTCTTTGGAAAATATTGAGGAAAATTTCAAATAGCCACGAAATATGACATTTTTCTTTTCCGATATCCGAACTGCAATTGAATTTATAGCAATAGGAATAATATTGTCCTTTGAATGATCTCTTCAGCACTACTTGAGACATCGAGGCAAATGATCCCAAAATGTCAAATAACAACGAAATTTCACAGTTTCAGTTTTGCATATACTCCATTTACTTTTATAAACTATCCCGGTTGGCCATGATTTAGGCCTATCAAGTTTTATTACTTAAAACTGGCGCAGGTTGGCACTCGTGAAATATCGGAAATGTCAAAATAATTCTCAGAGACGTTGCCACATGCCAATGCCAATTTCTACTCTCAATCCCAGCATAATCATCACGCTTGGAAACTAAAAATGCCGAAGGTAGTTTCGAGGAAGCAGAGACAAATTATCAGGAAGTGCTATGTAGAATTAAAATCTGCTTTTTCTGCTAGTAACCCTGATAATTTGGAATCAATAATTTATCACAAGCTATCCAACATTTTCGAAGTATTTGAGTGAAAACCAGAGAATTATATTTTATATGAATAGATATTTAATTTGTAGCTGCACATCACCACAATGAGAAAGATTTTATGTAAAAGAGACGACAAAGAATTTTCTTCTGTTGTGCACCCAAAAAGACACTGACTGAAGACTCAATCTTGAACAAAGATCTGCAACGACAAATTTGGAATTATAATTTGAAAAATGAACACTTTTCGATTGATACACTACTCACATTCGCAAAGGAAAATTTGGAATATAACTGAGGACGGACATTTATTTTTAAATCATAAAATCAATAATAAACAAATACAAAAGGGTAAATGAACGCAAAACTTTATGTGAACAAAAACATGTGTTTGCAGCCAAAATTATTTCCTGCGCAAACTTTCATAGTATAAATCGTTGGATGAAAATATCAGATTTGTGCGAATAAACATTTTGAAGAATACGTAATTACTAAGACCTCTTTGTAGAGAGGACAACGTTGCGAAGTTATCTGACAGGAAAATGACTATAACCTAATATTTTCAAAATATACACGGTGAAATGTGTCAGAATGTCATGGCCAACCGGGATAGTTTTAAAAAGCGAATGGAGTGGAGTATATATGAAATAAACATATTTCTGCAACTTATAAGTATATTGACTCGGAAGGCATATATTTATGTGCAAAGAAATTAATACGAAAAAAGTCTTGAAACTCTTCTGTGTTGCAGCTGCATTTATATTTTTATAAGGAACAAGTGAACCATTTCTTGTGAAAAATGTAAAATTCTGACTAATTTCAGGACGTCAAGTCCGGAGCAAGGATTAAAAATAAATCTCACGTCTTATTTCATCAAGGACCCTTGTTCTTTCCGCTCTAGGACCTGCAATCCTTAGCTGGCTCACAGTTTTATTCTTGAAAGAGCCGAGAACATCTCTAAAATGGCCGACTAATCTCACGAATGGAATGAAACAGATTTCAGTCTCCTCAAGCGGAAGAAGAGGGGTAGGATTGCAGGAATACGGATACAGGGTTGCCAATTTGCGATTGATCGCACATAATGATAGGTACGATAACTCATTTCGAAAATCTGTTCCACATTGCTTTGAAGTAAAATTCATTCTATTTAAGCCTGTCGGTACCATTGAGAAAGTTTAATCATTCATAGTTGGTGAGATATCGTCAATTATGTCAATTGGCGTGTGAATTTAAGATTGAAGCGCCACGGTGGCCAGTTTGAGAACCTTATATAGTCAGATAGGTGCTTGTTTCTTTAGTTTGCTTGTATATTTGATTAATATTCGATATTACAATTCGTTCGAATACTTTTCCTGTTGACAGAAGTGTTTCTTTGTATAAATATTTCATTTTTATGAAGGAATTGTGAATCATCGATTCTAATTCAGTGTAGCAATGCTACGATGACTGTTAGAAGTATTTCGATATCAACTTATATCAATAACTCTGAATGGCGAATTTAATCTTGAATTATTGGTAGTATCTTTGAGGCACAAATAATTTCAGAAGTGTTGAGGGAAATGCATGGGATATTATTTTGCATATTAATTTCAGAACTAATGAATTTTCAACTTTTTTACATACCCAAGGTGATCACATACCCACTCTAATCTACTGCCCGAAAAGTTATATATCACAGAGTAATGTATTACACACTCATGGGAATAATAGACAAGAAAAAACGAATACTAAGAACAACATTTCATTTATTTATAGGGAAAGCGTCAATATACACAATATCTTGTGAATAAATTGAATACGTTTACAATGACAGATTGGAGGCTCTTGCAAAATTTCGAGAGGATATAATTAAAAGGTCACCAAACCTTTTCACCAGGTAGTAGAGGTCTATTGTTGGGGTCAATACGTGAAAAGAAGACCGCTTTGGCAACGAATTTAAACATGCGCGCAAAAGCTGCTGACTTCAAGTCAGTGATTTTCTAGATTTTTTCAGCAGCTATTCGCCAATTAACACGAACTTTTTCGAGCAATCCAATGTAAAGAAGTCATCCTGACGGTCAAATATTCATACAAGATTGAATATATCTACATATGCCAGAAGAATCAATGCCAAAGTATACCCAACTCTCACGATTTTGCAAAATAAGTTCAAGCACCATATAAAGGGTTTTCCAATAAGAGCTGTTATTTTGGTATTCAAAGAAAAATGCCATTTTTCAATATAATTGTTGGGATGTTTATTTCATTATAAAGAAGAAGCTATGCCGTTAATAGTGGAAAATAACATCAGGCAAATGACCACCACGACCACGCTTACAGGACCATATCCTTTTGATGAAATTTTCCATAACCAAATCGCAAAGTGGCTGCCCTATGTTCTCGATAGCCTCTCGGATTTCATCTTTGAGGTCTTGAATCAACGCTGAGCTATTGGCGTAGACCTTCTCTTTCACGCGGCATCAAAGGAAGATGTCGCAAGGTGTTAAATCACAAGATCTCGGTGGCCGATTGTGATCACCTCTTCGAGAGATGACACGGTCCGGAAACTTTTCCCGTTAAAGATCTATGGTTTCGTTGCTTGTGTGGCACGTAGTGCCGTCTTGTTGAAAGTTAACGTTGTCCAGATCAATACCATCCAATTCCAGCCATAAAAAATCATTAATCATCTCTCGATAGCGCAATCCGTTCACCGTATCTGTTGCTCCAGCCTCATTTTAGAAAAAATAAGGTCCAACGACTCCGCTGGACCATAAACCGCACCAAACAGTCACACCTTGAGGATAGAGAAGCTTTTCAACAATAACTCCCGGGTTTTCCGCGCCCCAGATCCGACAATTTTGCTTGTTGACGAAGCCACCGAGGTGGAAATGAGCCTCATCACTCAAGATGATTTTTCGATGAAATTCCGGATCATTTTCGTGCATTTCAACGACCCAATCAGCAAAGACACGATGTTGTTGATGATCGGCTGGCATGAGTTCTTGTGTTTACTGAACTTTATAAGCCTTAAGACCCAAATCTCTATTTAAAATACGGTGTAATGGCGTATGTGGAATGCCTAATTCCAAAGAACGACGAGGAATGGACAAACCTGGGTTTTCTTCAACACTTTCGGCTACAGCAGCAATATTCTCGGCTGTTCTTGAGCGACGTGCACGGGTTTTATTCTTCACATCACTAACTTACACTAACAAGGTGCTTCACGACGACCCAAAGATGTTCGAGTTTTACGAACTGTCTCTGTCAAATTTTCACCATTTTTATAGTGAATTTTAATAATTTCAATGCGTTGTTGAAGCGTGTATCGTCACATTTTTATTAATGGCGTAGTTTCTACTTGCCAAATGTCAAAAAATGACAGCTCCAAAAGTGACATCTACCGAAATAGCGGGCTATTCAAAATAACACCTCTTATTGGAAAACCTTTATGTTTTCGAAAGGGGTATATATATATATATATCGGTAAAATGAACCTTAGAATATGGTAATTCACGTGTGAGAATAACCGTAAGGGCTAAAACCTGTGTGGTCCATCTACTTTATAATCAGTTTCTAGGTTAAGTCCCCATATAATTTGAATTCATCAAATTCCCAGAAGAATGAAAAATTTTTCTTCAATCTAAATCATTCATCGAGCTTCTTCTAAGTCTGCCGATACATTCCAGGAAATTTTAGCTCATCATTCTGAATATCGTGGATTAAAAGATTAAATCTACGATGGCAACACCGCTCGGCTGTACACTCGGCTCATTTGTATTTGTAATTAGTAAGGACTCGCAATTAAACGTAGCTAGCGCCAGATGATGGTGACATGGTGGGTGATATTCTTGTTCATTCTGCAGAGACAGCCAATTAGATATAGCCGTCGTGAAATGAAATGTCATGCGGGTCGACAGGCACTTCCGGGGTAGTATGAACCGGGATTTCCCAAGGAAATATTGTAGAGAATATATAGGAAGACGATTGCACGAAGATGAACCATTTAGAAAATAATTTATGGATTATAAATGGCACATAGAAAATCTAGAAAATTTCAAAAAGCACTGCCGTGAAGGCAGCAACTTTTGCGCGCATGTTCAATGTAGATAACCGCTTCAGCAACGAATTTGAACATGCACGCAAAAGCTGCTGCCTTCACGGCAGTGCTTTTTGAAATTTTTTACTGATCAATTACTGGATTTCAATTCGTTCAAATCTGTATTTTTGGAAATATTGGAAAAATAAAATTTTGAATGGGTATATCTACGGAATCATTGGGATCTTACCCATTCACGAATTCGACCATCGTAATTAAGCCCCAAACCTACTTTACAAATATCGAGTTTCTAAGTCGTTTCTTCCGGAAGTTATTGTGTTAACGGTCAGCCTAACGGCCGACTGCGTAAACATAATAACTTCCGAAAGGAACAACTTAGAAACTCGATATTTGTGGAGAAGGTTTGGACCTTAATTACGAAGGCCGAATTCGTGAATGGGAAAAATCCACCCAATGATTCCGTAGATATAGGTACCCAATCAAAATTTTATTTTTCCAATATTTCCAAAAATACAGATCAGATCGAATTGAAATCCAGTAGTTCATCGCAAAATAACAGTTCGAAGTTTCTTACAGAATTTAATGAGGATGATATGATATGAAATTTTTTTTTCAAATTGTTCTAATGACACGATTATCACGAAATTTCGCAAAAAGTTGTCTTTCAGCATCTCAAAACTAGCAGTGAAGTTTTATCAGGACTGAATCAGTATTTTTCGAGTTATACCGAAAAAATCAACGATATCGAGAAGAAAACCTCGAAATTTGACATATTTTTTCCCGATATCTCCAAAACTTATGATCGTATCGTACTGAAATTTGGAACACTGCTGTGAAATATAAAGCTCAAAGTGCGAGTTGAATTTTTTTTGGATATGATGGATGATTTCCGTAAAAAAAAATTTTTGGAAAAAAATTTAGAAAAAAATTTTTGTTTTGTGGGGTCGTCTGTTCTATGAAATCAAACACACAATAAAGAAAACAGATTAGCCTGTTTATTTTACTCTCGAGTGTTACAACAAAAGTGAATTCGAAAGGCAATAATTCTTTTTGTTGGACAACAAGCTAACAATTCTTCGGCGTAGGTCCCCTGGGGGTGCTGATAGGTAGCTGGCGCCTGAAGGGTCGATGACGTCGAAAAGGGCTTCTGTCGTCGAGGATAGTAAACCGGATGTTGGACCTTCTGGAGTTTCTTCGCTAGCGCCGGATACAGATAAAGATGGAATGCAGATGTCGAGATCGAATATCTTCTTAGCGGTGATATGCAGATGGATCGGAGAGAGTTGAGTCAAGTGAAGTTTAGGATCGGAGCGAAATGTATTTATGCGATTTTTCAGAGATTTGAATTTCGAGTTTCGACTCCGCCCTTTTTTCCGTTTTTGTTGAAGCGGATGAATTCGCTACACACTCCCCTGCCAGTGATGAAGTCACGAAAATCCTGCTTGAAGTCGGTCCGGAAAATGAACATTTCTTCCAGAGCAAGTTCGTTTTTCCTGATGATTGAGGTCCTGTTGTGTGGGATGAATTGACCGTTCTTGAGGCTAAAAAAAAAAAAAATAAAAAAATTTTGGAAAAGCAATGTACAGGGTGTTTTTCATCAACTGCAAAATTGCTCTGAAATTATCACAACTGCAACACTGTATTTTGAGCGATTGTTGCAATTATTGAATGTTCTAATTCAGATTGGTCGACACTCCAAATTTCATCAAAATTGGATGAGCCGTACCAAAGTTATCAATAAAAGTAGAATCGATTGGAGCGAAATTTCGACATAATCTTTTTTTTTAATTTTCTCGGAAAACTAAAAGTGCGCCAAAAAAAAAGAAACTCTCAAATAATGTCTAATTATAGTAGAATCGTAAACAGATAGCGTAGTTTTCGAAACGCCATGTACAGGGTGTTTTTTCAACCTGCACAATTCATTTGGAGTCATCACAATAGCAACCACAAATTTTGAAGAAAATTTTGAAATTAATGAATGTGCTCATCAATATTGTACTTCACTGAAAATTTCATTGAAATCGAATGAGCCATACAAAAGTAATCGATAAAATTAAAATAGGTCGAATCGGACGAATCACCCTGTATATTCTCAATACAGACCCCCAACCATAAACCTGACGGTCTCCTGCGGAATCACCCTGTATAACCCATAAAGTTAGCAGGGACAAGAACAATGACTTTCATACATTAATGATGTCACTGACTCCGGAGTTTTGTAATCATAGCCAAGGGCGTCGCCAGGGGGGGGCAGGTAGGGGCAGCTGCCCCCCCCCTAGAGAAACCAACAAATTTTCCCAAATGTCCCTTAGGTCCAAGCTCTCGATAATTCCTACATGTCGAAACTCGAATGAATTCACTAATTCCTTTCCAATTTCATAACATTTATACCCATGTTGTTACTCATAGTTTATCCGTCTACAAGTGGAGCTTTCGCTTGTTGGGGTTCCAATTATCCAAAAAATAAAAAAAAATCCGCCAGCGCTGTCGCCTGCCTTGTTTATATTAAAGCGATGTGAGTGACGAGTGTGGAGGCAATACTGCCTTGGTTTCAAATTTTTCACCAATTTATTTATGAACCCCACAACCTTATCGTCTGTTTTTTGCGCGGCATAACACATAAGATAGGATCAAATTTTTCTTATTCGTTCCGTTCGTAGAGGATAGGGAATAATGACTAGTGATTAATAAGTTCTCAGTTTAGACAGTTAATAGTTTTTTGGTGAGTTTTTAGCGTTTTACTTTCGTAGATTCCCTGGAATGAGGTAAATTGTTTTTTGTGAAATATAAATAACTGAGCAAATCAACTACAAAGGTACAATATGGAATCAATATGGGATATCGAAATGAATTCATTGTAAATCGATTTAGGTGCAGTTTTTTACAATGACACAATGAATTTTAATCAGTAACGACCGTTGGGGGTCCATTCCACAAAAAAGCGCCCTAGAAAAATTTCAACACAAAATACTTATGGGTCAGTGAAATTAAAATAATGTCGCATAGTTCGTAGTCAACCTCGGTTTTGTGGTCTTAGCTTCACATTATTGGTTGGATCACATACAGTTATAAGATGTTTTAAGGTATGTTTGGGATAAACCTACCTTGAATCTTTGCTCCGTGATCTGAATGAAGGAGGGCGATAGGGCGTTACTTTGAAACTTTCATAGGGGGGATTTTTTGTGAAATGGTTTATTCAAACGGGTTCTACAAAATTCTGCTAAAAGAAAATATCCACCTTTGAAAACACCATGTATTTACCTACCTATCTTAAATAAATCATTCATAAATTATATTCTTGACATTTTCATCGACTATTCACATACACTTGATTCTTTAATTAGAAATATCGCAGCACTACTGAAAGGTTACAAGGTACATAAATACGTGTCTTTCAAACAATGCCAAGAAAAAACTGTAAATTTTTTCAGTGGATAGTTTCGCTCTTTTTAAGGATTTAAATTTAAATAAGTAATTGAGAATTAAAATTGAATACCCTTTTATTGTGTATGTTTTTTGACAAGCTACGAATACGTTTGTAGAAAGGTTTTGCGCAGAGACGTGAAAATGTGAAACGGTACTTATTACATTTGATAGACTGTTAGAGTTGAGAAATTTATAATAATAGTTGTTAGTTTTGATGAATAACGAAAAGCGAAGAAGAATATACCAGTGACGATGGTTGAGGAGCACTCTGTCGGAAGATCACCTCAATGTTCTGGCCATGATGAGTGTGCATAGAGCACTTATTAACGGAAACTTGCAGGATTTTCGTAATAAAGTGGTCGAAAAATTCACGAAAAACCCCCGAAAATTATGTTTCAATTAACTTTTATGTATTGAATACAATAAATAAACTTTCTCTAATAAATGCAATAGTTAAGTTTACGTTTTATTTCGGTACAGTAAAGATACTCTTGATTGTTCCCACAATTCATTCTTCCCCATCTTTCATTCATATCAACCTGCCCCCCCCTAGGCCATCGGCTGGCGACGCCCTTGATCATAGCTCACCAACTTACGAACTCCTCCCGAAATTCACTTATCTCCTAGCCACTTAAATTCTTAGCATTTAGCCTAGCAGCTCGGAGATTGCACCCCTTTATTTACCCTAAATCAAACGAACAATATCCCCAGCTAAGACATACCAGCTCCCAGACAAAGAACGCCTAGATCCCACAGAAATTATGCATCAGATGAAAATGAGGATGCCAGATGAAGGAAACGCATGATATTAAATTAGGAAACTGATAAATTAGGAGAACAGTTTCTCGTCGATGTAGCCAGACCCGATATTGGATCTGGATGTTGGATATAAATCGTAGGGGAGTCTAGATCAAGAGGAGACAATAATGTGCCTCTAGGAGGGGTGGAATTCATTTCAGGATGAAACTCGATGGCTGCACCATATGCTGGGTAATTTTGGAGATATATCTATTGAGTATTGATTAAAGCTTATTATGGGGGATTTTGCTTCAGGTTTTAGGTTTTTTCTGGGTTTCACTCCCAATATCTGAAATAGAACAATCAAAAATCAGATGAAATCGTTTTTTCATATAAAACGGATTGCAGGATTGAGCTATAGTCAAGGGCATATTTTTATGTGCAGATGCAGAAATAATTAATGAATTTCAAAGTTTCCCAGAATTAAACTACCTTTTCAAAGCAATGGAAGCCAAAAATCAAAACTGAGGGCAGTTTTGCTTTGATTAGAGAAAGATTATTTCTAAAGATTTTCTCGTTTGTCTGATGGAAAAGTCAGATTTGTACTATGAAATTTAACAGTTCTCTCTGTTAATCCTTAAAATTATTCCTGTATTGTACATAAGGTAGTCTGATTTCCAAGAAACTGCCCTTGACAGATAGTCCAATCCTGCAATCCACAAGGGTGTTTTCAGAACAAAAAACAATTTTATTTAATTTTGTTTTAGATATTGGGAGTCAAAATCCAAAAAAAAAACCTAGAATATGATATCTATGGGTTTAATCGAAGTTGTATTTCCTTCTTATTCTTTCTTCTTCTATATACATATAGTGCGCGTCAAAATTATGGAACAAATTCATTTTCTAAGGAGAAAATATTTGGCAACAAAATCCTGAAACAGGTCAATTTTTGTTTCACTTCTACACTTTTTGAAGGATTTTTGTTGCACCCTGTTCCATCCCCATCAACCCTCTAAATTTTTTGAATAGGGGAAGTGGGTCTTGTGGTACTTTATTGGAAAGGTCTTTGTATCTTCTTTACAGGCGTGCAGAAATTCCAGAAAAAAAATTTTTTTTTTGGAAATTTAGTTACTTCAAAGAGGTTTTCAGTATGTGCACTTTGTCATGACTCATTTACTTTGAGATGATGGTACCTGATGAAATTTGTCACCGAATGAAAGTCGATCATTACAGTTTTGTTCATGCACAACTTTCAACCCCTACAATCCATTTTAATGAAGAAAAAAAATTTTTTTCACGTGAGGTGGTTGAAAATTGTGCATGAACAAAACTGTAATGGTCGACTTTCATTCGGTGACAAATTTCATCAGATACCATCGTCTCAAAGTAAATGAGCCATGACAAAGTGCACATACTTAAAACCTCTTTGAACTAACTAATTTTTCAAAAAAAAAAATTTCACTTGAAAATTTCTGCACGTCCATAAAGAAGATACAGGGACCTTGCCAAAAAAGTACCGCATGACCCCCTTCCTCTATTCAAAAAATCAAGAGGGTTGATGGGGATGGCACAGGGTGGAACAAAAATGCATAAAAATCTGGTCAAAATGAAACAAAACTGACTTGTTTCAGGATTTTGTTGCCAAATATTTTTGTTCTGAGAAAATGAATTTGTTCCATAATTTTGACGCGCACTGTATAAGAACATACTGGAATCTTCTTTGAAATTCCATTCTTGAATCATTTATCGCTTAATCTGCTGATGTCCGGATAAGACAACGACAATAAATTACAGAAATGAGCTAGGGATTCAGTAATCTATACCGAGTCAATGAGAAGATTATAAAGCAATCTATTTGACTTATATCAAACCGGATGTCTTTATCATCTTGAATTGAATACCATAGATAATTATAGGTTGAGGAATCGCTAAGCTTTCTAGTTCCATTTCAATATACTTCACGCTATTCTTGCATGAAAAATGCAATACAAACGTCCATATCTATAATGCTTCATTGACCAAGTACGATGAAAAGACCAAATTCTGAATAACTTTATCTCTATTTTCCCAACATTTTCACACTGTTTCCGATTATATTGAGTATAAGATTATTTCCCATTTTCTCCGAAAACTGGCTTATCATTCATTCAGAATACAATGGAATGTTCATGCCAGACTTAGATAAGATGACTTCATTAATATAAATACAATATTTGGATCAGTCAGTGAACTTGCACCCACGAAAAAAATGAGTCCTATAGTGTTATTTGTTCTGGTTTGTTTAACATCTATCCAGTGTTCTGATTTGGAAGCAAACCATCCAAAACATGGCTCTGTGTTAGAACAAGATGCTCGATCCAAAGAACCACTATTTCTTACTCCATACATAGAAGAAGGATTCGTATATGAAGGGCGTAAGGCAGCTGAAGTAACTTCAAGAATATTCTTAAACACCACATCCTACAGCGGGTTCTTCACAGTTAACACCACCTACAACAAGAACCTGTTTGCATGGTTCTTCCCTTCGAAAAACCCGCAAGATCCTGTTATGTTATGGCTTCAAGGTGGTCCAGGTTTGACATCTATGTTCGGTCTTTTCTCAGAAATGGGTCCTTTCAAAATAGAGAATAAGACTCTTCTACCTAGAGATACTTCATGGACTAACACACATAGTATTTTGTACATTGACAACCCTGTGGGAACCGGTTACAGTTTCACCGACGCCCAAGGACTGGCCCATGACGAAGCCCAAATCGGAGAAGAGCTTCACGAGGCTTTGATGCAGTTTTTTCGACTTTTCTCAGAGTATCGTTCGAACGATTTTTACGTAGCTGGGGAATCTTACGCCGGCAAATATGTTCCAGTGGTTGCCCATACGGTCTTCAAGAAAAATGAGGACCTACCTGCACCTCTCAAGATTAATTTAAAGGGAGTGATCATTGGTAATGGATGGCTGGATCCCGTGAACCAGATGGATCTCGGTGAATATGCTTTTCAACACGGTTTGGTGGATGTAAACGTCAAGAAGCAGATGAATGAGTATAGGGATGAATCTATTGTTCTTTTACACCAAGGTAAACTAGTTGAATCCACTTTGGTGCAAAGAAAAATATCCCAACTTTTGGAGAACGCAAGTGGATACGAGAATATGTACAACTATATGTTTCCGGGTAAACAACAAACGGAAACCATCATGACCAATTTCGTGAAACAAGAGGAAGTAAAGTTGGCCATACACGTAGGGAATTTAACGTTCAATTCCGACGAGCCTGTGGACACAGCTTTATTAGGGGATATAATGATATCGGTTGCAGATAAACTGATAGATCTTTTAGCCAATTTTAGGGTGCTTATATACAGCGGACAATTGGATCTAGCCGTCCCCTATCCAACTACTGTCAATTACCTGCTGAATTTGAAATTCGATTCGGCCAAGGAATACAAATTGGCAACGAGGCATGTTTGGTATAGGGAAGGAGAGATTGCGGGGTATGTGAAGCAGGCTGGGAATTTGACAGAGGTTATGG
Organism: Myrrha octodecimguttata; assembly: GCA_958510865.1. Lineage (NCBI taxonomy): Eukaryota > Metazoa > Arthropoda > Insecta > Coleoptera > Coccinellidae > Myrrha > Myrrha octodecimguttata. Next base: position 53,049,647 of record OY294061.1, on the reverse strand, counting down.
TGTTGAAGGCAGGACATCTAGTACCTCTGGATCAGCCAGATGTTGCATTGGACTTGATTAACAGTTTTACTAGGAATGAGGATGTCTTGAAGGTGCGTTCGGATTTTGCAGTTTGAATATTTTTGTTGACAGTTGTATACAGTTGGTAATTTTTGTGTGTTGATAGAATTAAGATTACATTATATAACTGAGATTGTGTTCGATTTATACGGGAGTTTACGATAGTGGATGTTCTGAACCGGATAAATAATCAACAAACTGAATGATTCAACAAAAAATCACTTATACCGAAGTAGTACTTAGTAAAAATCTTGACAACACTCATACTGCTGATTATCAACAAGTTTATCTCAATAGTAAACAAGAGTGGTCTTCGAATTTCCAGATACTTGATTAGATGAAAATCATTTATATGAATGAATACTTTTTCTGTCCTATATTGATATCTATATCATGGGATGACGAACTCCTATTGCCCAAATGGTATGTGCATTTTTTAATGAAAATAAATCAAGAAAAGCACTGCCGTGAAGGCAGCAGCTTTTGCGCGCATGTTCAATGTTGATGACCACTTCAGCAACGGATTTGAACATGCACATGCATTTTTGATGAATTACTGGATTTCAATTCGATCTAATCTGTATTTTTGTAAATATTGGAAAAATAAAATTTTGAATGGGTAATATCTACGGAATCATTGGGCGGATTTTTCCCATTCACGAATTCGACCTTCGTAATTAAGCCCCAAACCTACTCTACAAATATCGAGTTTCTGAGTCGTTTCTTCCGAAAGTTATTGTGTTTACGGTCAGATTAACGATCGACTGCGTAAACACAATAACTTCCGAAAGAAACAACTCAGAATCTCAATATTTGTAGAGAAGGTTTGGACCTTAATTACGAAGGCCGAATTCGTGAATGGGTAAAATCCACCCAATGATTCCGCAGATATGCCCATTCAAAATTTTATTTTCCCAATATTTCCAAAAATACAAATCAGATCGAATTGAAATGCAGTACTTCATCGAAAAATTATAGTTCGAAGGTTCATACGGAATTTAATGAGGATAATATGATAAGAAAATCACAGAAATTTTTTTTTCAAATTGTTCTAATGACACGATCATCACGAAATTCTGCATAAAATTGTCTTTTAGCAACTTCAAACCAGCTGCGAAGTTTTATCGGGATTGAGTTAGTATTTCTCGAGTTATACTGAAAAAAACAACGATACCGAGAAGAAAACCCCCCATATTTTTTCCCGATACCTCCAGAACTTATGATCGTATCGAACTGAAATTTGGTACACTGCTGTGAATTATGGAGCTCAAAGTGTGAGTGGAATTGTTGTTTAGTATGATTAATGGTTTCCAGAAAAAAAAAATTGGAAAAATTTTTTATGATCCTGACAAAATTTTGCTTAAAGTTGCGCGTCGTTATACTCCACCTAACTGCCAAGTTTAAATCCAATCGCTCAAGTAGTTTCTGAAATAAAAAATAAATAACTTCAAAACTTCAAGTGCCTATAACTCCGAAACTATTGAACCGATTTGGCCCATTAACGAACTTAATCGCGGCATTCCAATGCGCGACCTACTCTGAAAGTTTCAAGTTGCTAGCTCACTTCGTTCGACAGTTATCGTGTCCTTGGCCGGCCGGACAGAATCGATTTCGACACCGGATTCGTCATCAGTGAGTCCAACCTAGTCGATTGAGACCATTTCCGGCTCAATATTCCAAAATTACAGACATTTGGACAAAACGATAGCACGCTGTTTCCCTAGAACATGCGCGCGAAAAGGCCAAAGTGATCACCCATTCACGTTCTGAATTCGTCTAACGTGTAACTCAACTACCTGAAAATACCTAAAAAAGCACTGACGTGAAGTCAGCAGCTTTCGCACGCATGTTTGAATTCGTTGGCAATGTGGCCATCTCCTTTGAACATGCACGCAAAAGCTGTTGACTTCATGTCAGTTCTTTTCTAGGTTTTTTAAGTTATTACAGAGAAAACACGACAATTAATATATATTTTCCCAATATTTCCAAAAATTGTAATCGTATCAGAATGAAATTTGGTACACTACAGTGAAATATAAAGCTCAAAGCTTAAGGAGATTTATTTTTCGAATATTATCGACAGATCTCGAAAATAAAAATTTTTTTCCAAATAAATTTTGAAATTTTTTTTTTTAATTAACTGACCGTACGATCCAAACCAAATTCTGCAAAAGCTGCACGTCGTTATACCTCAATTAACTGCAAAGTTCCAATCCTGTCATTTCAGTATTTCTTGAATTATCATGGAAATAACCTCAAAATTCTAAAAAACTCCGAAATTTCGCCCATTAACGTACTTAACCGTCGCAGTTCGAAATGTAACCTATCCTGAAAGTTTCAGATCGATAGGATTTTCCGTACGCCCCTAATCGTGCATACTGACGGCCGGACGAGCGACCGGACAGAATCGTTTTTGACAGCGCCTCATAGTATTTCAAACATTCACGAATCTCAATTTATTAATTTATTTATGAGCCTGCTGTACTTATCTCCAGTATTTTCGAAAATTATTGTGTCTTATTGTCGTTCAAAAATATGTTTTCAGATAAGTTGATTTTTGCGCGCATGTTCGAGGGAAACAGCGTGCTATCGTTTGGTCCAAATGTCTGTAATTTTCGGATTTTGAGCCGAAAATGGTCTCAAACCATTAGGTCTAATACTCACTGATGAGGAAGAGAGAGAAGATGAGGGTACGGAGAATCCTATCGACCTGAATATGTCAGAGATGTTCCCACTTCAAAATGCGAAGGTTGAGTTCGTGAATGGGTAAAACCGGTTGAATAGTTCCAGAGTTATAGCTATCTGAAGTTGAAGTTTTTTCCCTTATATTGCGGAAACCACTAAAGCGATTGAATTGAAACAAGGCTGTTGTTGAAACATAAATACTCGATACTTTTTTCGAACTTTTGTAAGAATCGTGTTGTTAGTCGGCAGTTAGGCTGACCGTAAACACAATAACTTCCGGAAGACCCGACTTAGAAACTCGATATTTGTAGAGTAGGTTTACAGCTCAATTACGAATGTCGTATTCGGGAATGGGTTAAATCCGCCCAATGATTCCGTAGATATACCTATTCGGAATTTCATTTTACTAATATCTCTAAATATGAAGATTGAACGAATTGAACTCTAGTACTTTATTAAGAAAAACCTAGAGGAGCACTGCCGTGGATGCAGCAGCATTTGCACGCATGTTCAAATTCGTTGCCAGAGCAGTCATCCCCACTGTACATGGGCGCAAAAGCTGCTTCCTTCACGGCAGTGCTTTTTAAGGTTTTTTCTCTCAAAACATTGTCATATTAAGGGCCGGTATTATAAAACTTAATGGGAAGTTAACTTTAACTTTAACCGACAGTTAAAGTTATGCTCAAAATGTCGGAATTATAAAAGTCTCAGTTCTATCATAGACAAGAAATACTGTGATGATTTCTATGAAAAGGAGAATGAAATAGTTTGAGATTCTGTAATAAATCTAACCACCAATTTCTGGGTTGGAAAAGCTGGACTTTGGAAAAATACTCCCTTTCAAAATATGATAGGAATAAACTAATCCTTTATTGACAAATATTCGCACTATGTATCAGGGAGCTTAATGGATTGTGGTTTCCATAAAAATAGAATTACTGATTTGAGGGAGAGTTGCAATGATCAATATTGAATTCTTATACTTTTTACAATATGGAAGGGGTGTTTGGGTATTTATTCGGTCACCTAACTAAAAAAACTACTTCCACTAATGAATATATTGGAAATGAAAGCTTAAAAGGAAAAACTTTGACAATAATGAGATACATTCAATTCAGGAATTATATAACAATTACAATAAAATTTGTCCAAATCCAATTATTATAGGTACAGAATTTTTTACAAATACTTCACTCTTCACCAACGGGCAAGTACTTTCAACTGACACTGGGAGTGGTAATAATCTCTACACTAAATTTGCAAAAATTGTCATTGAATTAAAAAATATGGTAATGTTTTGTGTGGCTCAGAGTTATCGAGCCCTGATATCTAGAATTTGTACAGCTACCAGCTTGACCATTACTATAAGAAAAGTATCCATTGCAATTGTGATGATTTCCTTTTATCTTAAAAGTTAAATAATGTGTATAAATTATTATGCTTCATTATGCATTTACAACTTTTATCTCTTATATTAGGCACCGAAAAGAATAAATGCTAATGATTTTTTTTTCATTTACATTTTATAATAGTAATCAACACATTTGCATCACTAGCGTCACAGCACGATTTCTAAGAATATGTATTCCATTACAGGCGTGCAGGGTGGCCAGATAAGCGAAATCGGTTTTTGAATTCCGTTTCTTCCCATAAGTTCAAATGGTTCAGCCGATTTCTAAATATCCTTTCTCAACAAGAATATTCAACAATTTTCTTGGCATCATCGTCATAGTCAGTTTAAAGTTCTTCAAAAATGAAGTGAATATCTCTCAATGAGGATGTTCAACAATATTCATATCATCTTCGTCATCGTGAATTAAAAGTCCTTTAAAAATGAAGTGAATTATATCTTGCTAACATGTTTCCGAAAATATCATAACAAACAAATCGAGGTTATATTCCCCTTATGTCAGCCGAAAAGACAGAGAATCTGTGGAAAATAACGATTTAACTTTAACATTAACTATAATTGATACCCAAACCACCTGATAAAGATAACCCTGCAAATCTAACTTTAACTAGAAATTACTGCTTAATTTTCAGTTAAAGTTAAAGTTAACTTCCCGTTAAGTTTTATAATACCGGCCCTAAGAATTGAAAGAAAGCAGGCCTAACTTGAGGTCAGGAGCTTCATTCAAATTCTAACTATTAGATCAACACGAAACTTTGTACCTAACTGCTCCACCTGATTAGGAAGTTTCAGTCTAATTGCATTTGTCCTTCTTGAGATATTGCGGAAGTAATAATAAAATTCCAAAATAACGACGACACTTGGCACACCTTTTTCCTTTTATCTTCGATAGTGAGAGTCGGATCGAATTGTACTTCCAAACATTGTTGTTAAATATTGACTCTGAGGTTTGTACCAAGTCCCATTGAAATCTTATAAATATTTTCAAAGAAAAAAAACATTTCATCGAAAATTTCAACAATTTTCGAATAAAATTTTTTTCAAATTTTCTAACGACTAGATCCACACAAATTTTGCTATAAGTTGCGCGTTCTTAATCAAAAACTGTCCACGAAGTTTCAGTTTGAGCGAGTCAATACTTCATGAGATATCGGGGAATTAACCTAAAAATTTCAAATGGGCCTAACTCCGAAACTATCCAACCGATTCCACCCATTAACTAACTCAACCGAGATATTTGGACTCCAAACCTAATCTGAAAATTTCAAGTTGCTAAGTCTCTTCTTTCGAAAATTAGAGCACATAACAAAGGACGGACGGACGGCGGGACGGACGGTGGGACAGAATTGAATTCGACCACGGATTCTTCTTCAGGGAGTCCAACCCAATCGTTCAAGACCATTTTCGTCTCGAAATTCGAAATTTCAGACATCGTGACGAAATGATAACGCGCTGTTCATAACAACAAGCGCGAAAAAAAGAATACTTATCACCTAGTTCGATATTCTCCAAGTTTTCCACTGAATTGCGAACAATTCATGTCAAACATGAATTGGAATGTCCGATATAACAAAATGGCATCGTAAACAAATATGAATAGCACTATAAACATGACTATTTCAGTTTGCTTTACTTAGAATACCGATAAAACTCGGAAGTTCATTCAGAAATATCAGAGCTCATAACTGTATATTGGAATACCTATTTGTTCTTCGTTTACATTATTTCTGTTTATTCTTCTTTCTCTAGCTGACAAGGCAAGCTCGAGCGTTATTTGCCCGTCCAAATTGAGCTTTGTGTCAAGAATGATTTATTCGATAAACATTCTTTTTATATAATCGGTATTATTAAAAGAAATTGACATCGATAAGTCCTGCTTTATTATTTACTGACGCAGTCTTTTTGAAACCATGCTGTGTCCCTGGATTCTTGTGAATTGAAGTTAGCTACTCTTTGAGCGCTTATTGTTACTCATAATTCCTTTCATGAAATAAAACACTTTTGTCATTTACCAATCCGCTACAGGGAAAAAGAAAAATAAAAGGAAAAACTGTATTTTTTTATTATTGTATTAGTGACCTTTATGGAGTCGACTCGTCTTGATATAATGTTCAGGTTTTTTATTCAGGAGAACATACTGCGTTTACTCCATTCACTTTTATAAACTATCCCGGTGGGCCATGATTTAGGTCTATCAATTTTTTTTACTCAAAACTGACGTTGGTTTGCACTCGTGAAATATCGGCAATGTCAAAATAATTCTCAGAGGCGTTGCCAAATTCTCAACATAATCATCACGCTTGGAAACTAAAAATGCCAAAGGTAGTTTTGAAGAAACAGAGACAAAGTATCAGGAAGTGCTATGTAGAATTGAAATCTGTTTTTTCTGAAAGTAACCTTGATAATTGGGATTCAATAATTTATTACAAGCTTTCCAATATTTTCGACTTATGTGAGTGAAAACCTAGTGTATCTTTCACATAGATTTCGAAGGACTTTGTAATATGAGTTAGTTTTTTTGAGGTGACAGAGGTTTTGTAGTGCTTCTACCTTTTCCTACTGGAGTATTTCAAGTTGTGCAACAAGGTATTTAAATGTCTTCTGTAGACTTATTTCCTGAGAATTTAGAAAAGTAGGGAATTCCATAGGTTTGTCTGTTCGTTGGGAAATTTCAGTGCAGGGTTATTCGAATACTTTTATTTTTTTTTCGAATGAACTATCACAAAGAAACGGATAACTTTATCCATTATTTTTCAGTGAAATTTCAACACACGATTCTTGATTTCCGTACTAGAAAAAAGCATAGCTGAATATTCCAACCATGTTTATATACGTCAAAATATTTCCAGTATTAACAGAGAAAAAAGTTTTTTCAACATTCACCAGGTTTTTGGAATTATTGAAATCACATAATATTTTCTAAAATCCATTATTTTCCAAAAGTGAATTAACATTTTGAAAAATACGTAATTAATACGACCTCTTTGTAGAGAGGACTATGTTGTGTAGTTATCTGACAGGAAAATGACTATAACCTAACATTTTCAAAATATACACGGTGAAATGTGTCAAAATGTCATGTCCAACCGGGATAGTTTATAAAAGTGAATGGAGTATATATTGATGCAAAGATCAAATCCAAGTTCCAAAATGAGTCGTTTTAAGGTCCCTTTTTCCACCATAAAAATGATCTCTCACTTCATCTGTATAGTTCACAAACCACCTTTGAACCTTCAACCAACAATAAGCAACACTTTTTCTCAAGAATAATCAATATTTAATGAAAAAACAATGAAATTACTAGACAACCACTTAACCTTCTGATTTCTACTCAGTCTAAAAGTGAAGTTTGGCAATGGCGCGAATTTCATCGGTCGGAATTGTGCCATCGTGCGTATTCGTGAATGACAGATTATTGCTGGCGAGAAAAATGAAATATGTTCTTAGTTCTTACTGTTTACTGCGAAACTCTAAATCTTCCAATAGGAGAATTCGTTTCTAATGAAATCTACAAGGTTGAAACACATAGTAATGGAATGAGAATACACCCTGATATATATTTCAACGTACATTTTTTGCGCGCATGTTCTAGGGGAACAGCGTGCTATCGTTTTGTCCAAATGTCTGTAATTTTGGATGATTGAGCCGAAAATGGTCTCAATCGACTAGGTTGGACTCACTGATGACGAATCCGGTGTCAAAATCGATTCTGTCCGGCCGGCCGGCCGGCCGGCCGGTTGGCCGGCTGTAGACACGATAACTGTCGAACGAAGTGAGCTAGCGACTTGAAACTTTCAGGGTAGGTCGCGCATTGGAATGCCGCGGTTAAGTTCGTTAATGGGCCAAATCGATGGAATAGTTTCGGAGTTATAGGCAGTTGAAGTTTTGAAGTTATTTATTTTTTATTTCAGAAACTACTTGAGCGATTGGATTCAAACTTGGTAGTTTGGTGGAGTATAGCGACGCGCAACTTTGAGCCAAATTTCGTCAAGATTATATTGTCAATAAATTTAAAAAAAAATTTTTTTCGAAATTTTTTTACAAAAAAATTTTTTTTTCGGAAACCATTCATCATATCCAAAAAAAATTATACTCACACTTTGACCTTCTAATTTCACAGCAGTGTACTAAATTTCAGCTCGATACGATCATAAGTTTTGGAGATATCGGGAAAAAATATGTCAAATTTCGAGGTTTTCTTCTCGATATCGTTGATTTTTTTGGTATTACTCGAGAAATACTGATTCAGTCCTGATTAAACTTCACAGCTAGTTTTAAGATGCTGAAAGACAACTTTGTGCAAAATTTCGTGATAATCGGGTTATTAGAACAATTTGAAAAAAAAAATTTATATGATTTTTTCATCATATCATCCTCATTAAATTCTGTATGAAACTTCGAACTGTTATTTTCGATGAAGTACTGGATTTCAATTCGATCTGGTCTGTATTTTTGGAAATATTGGAAAAATAAAATTTTGATTGTTTACGGTCAGCCTAACGGCCGACTGCGTAAACACAATAACTTCCGGAAGAAACGACTTAGAAACTCGATATTTGTAGAGTAGGTTTGGGGCTTAATTACGAAGGTCGAATTCGTGAATGGGTAAAATCCGCCCAATGATTCCGTAGATATACCCAATCAAAATTTTATTTTTCCAATGTTTCCAAAAATACAGATCAGATTGAATTGAAATTCAGTACTTCATCGAAAATAACAGTTCGAAGTTTCATACAGAATTTAATGAGGATGATATGATGAGAAAATCATATAAATTTTTTTTTTCAAATTGTTCTAATAACACGATTATCACGAAATTTTGCATAAAGTTGTCTTTTAGCATCTTAAAACTAGCTGTGAAGTTTAATCAGGACTGAATCAGTATTTCTCGAGTAATATCGAAAAAATCAACGATATCGAGAAGAAAACCTCGAAATTTGACATATTTTTTCCCGATATCTCCAGAACTTATGATCGTATCGAACTGAAATTTGGTACGCGCGCACGTTCAAATTCGTTGCTGAAGCGGTCATCTACATTGAACATGCGCGCAAAAGTTGCTGCCTTCACGGCAGTGCTTTTTGAAATTTTTTTCATATGTGATAGGTCACCCCCTTCCCAGATTTCCAATGAAATCGAGGTTATTATATAACCCATTTCATTGGAATACCCTGAATCTCATTCTAAACTGGGACCATCTCGATGACAACAAAAAACGAAGTAGATAACAATCCTCCCTATTTTGAAGGGGATAGAAAGAAAGTTCAAACGAAAATATTGAGAGTGAAACCTTAAACAAATATTCTCAATGATGAAGTGTCTGCATTGTTTACATGAGATAACAGCTTCTCTCGATAATTAATTCAACAAGTTTCAATGGTAGTAGAGATTTCAAAGTTTAAATTGAAAATTGACAAAGTCTTGGATTGGTTGCAATTTTTCCGACTATCAGTAGAAATAACATCTTTTATGTCAGACTGAAGGAACTTGCCTTGAAAAAGTTCGAATTTACGGACGAAACGTCGGCATTTAGTTCAACTTAGTCTTGTTCTTCACCACCTGTCCTAGCTCCTGTCAAAACACTCAGCATTCTCAATGATTTTGTTTTGATGTTAGAATAGCCACTTCTTCTTCAGTGACAGGAGCATTTTCCTTACAATCATATCCTTCAACTGTCCATCATTTCATATTTCCCGCCAGCAACTACTCTTCGGTCATAATACGTTGGCCAGCGATGGAAAGACGCTGTTGCCAAGCTCCGCTTTAACATTGAGAAGTATTTCATAGAAATATAGGTTAAGTTTTTGTCTAATATTTTCACTTTTCTTCCTTTAAATAATGAATATTCTTGAGAGAAAGTGTCTCTATTCATTGGTTGAAGGTTCAAAGATGATTTATGAACTAGATTTGAGAAGTGAGAGATCATTTTTATGGCGGAAAAAAGGATCTGAAAGTGCATCGATTTGGAACTTTGGGGGCCCATATCTTCCAAACAAAGAGAGACCGCCTATGTTGGCCTTCATATTTTTTGTTCAGGAACTCACACCTCATACAATGATGTGAATATCTTACTTATAGCTTCGCGACGGGAAATCTTGCGAGTTTACCATCAAAAGCGTTTGAACCATCAAAAACACCATGAAACTTTTTCGCGAAGAATTCGAGCGTTCCCGCTAATGCACGAGGCGAAAAGAAACGAAATCACTGGCAGAAAGTGAATCAGGAACGGCAACCAGTCGTGGAGTAAAGGGACGACTTGTAATTTTTATCGACAGATCGCTTCATTCGAAGTCGGAACGTGATCCCCCAATCAAGAAGGCCGGTCACGAGTTTGGTCCCGGTATAAACTGAAAGCTAGCTCTGCCGTCCAACCTCCGAGGCTGGAAAAAAGTTTCTGGCAGCAATTATGTCTTCATCCGCTTATCTCCTCGCGTTTTCTACGCATTAACTGCAAGAATTGATGAGTTATGGCTTACAGAGTGAGTGCTGACGCTGGACATGACAGTTTTTTGTTCGAAGAAGGTCACAGATGATGCAATGGGGGTTTTTCCTGAATTTGGGTTATTACCGCCAATGCAAATTTGAACATAATTATTATGGGTTTGATTCATCATTTTCCAAATTACCTTCAAAAAGTATTCGAAATCATATTTCAAAATTGGGGTTTGAGATTTGTCAGGCATGCACGAAGTGACAACGGTGTTTAGTAGAATAGCTTTTTCTGCTATAGAATGGTGAAATATTTATTCCTATTCTGTGGTACACACGTGTTCTTTATCAATACAACCAAACAATTTCCGTTTGCGATTTGTCAGTAATATGACAGTATGACAGTCTGTGCTCTCCTTTTCCTATTCCTTGGTCGTTGTCTTCTACTCTAACCAGATCGAAGTATAGCTATCTCTGTTTTCCTAAGCAAAGTAACACATTTGACGTCCTTTTCTTTCCGAGAAAGCTGAATTCGACGTTGCCATATCGTGCACTTATGTCTCTTTAAATGCAAATCCCCATTTTTATTTTTCAGTTTTAGGTGATCCAACATTTCTTTTAAAATATAATATTGAAATTATTTGTTTGAAATGTGATGTTCTGAAGGTTTTTCATGAAAATTACTGCATTTTCGTTTGAAGGAAGAACCCCATTAATTCATTTATTTATGGGCCGTATTTTATAGTTGCTCCTTGAGGCTTCCTTACTGAAGGCCGCCTTGAATTTGATTTTTTATGTTTCTATGCAAACAAACTTGTATTTGTTTGCATAGAAATAGTATAGTAAGAATGAATTTAATAAGGATGATTTCATCTTTCATGAATTCATGGACAAAGTTTGTCAGGCATACACGAAGTGACAACGGTGTTCAGTAGAATAGCTTTTTTTGCTACATAATGATAAAATATTTATTCCTATTCTGTGGTACACACGTGTTCTTTGTCAATACAACCAAACAATTTCCGTTTGCGATTTGTCAGTTATATGACAGTATGACAGTCTGTGCTCTTCTTTTCCTATTCCTAGGTCGTTGTCTTCTACTCTAACCAGATCGAAGTATAGTTATCTCTGTTTTCCTAAGCAAAGTAACACATTTGACGTCCTTTTCTTTCCGAGAAAGCTGAATTCGACGTTGCCATATCGTGCACTCATGTCAAATCTCTTTAAATGCAAATCCCCATTTTTATTTTTCAGTTTTAGGTGATCCAACATTTTTTTTAAAATATAATATTGAAATTATTTGTTTGAAATGTGATGTTCTGAAGGTTTTTCATGAAAATCACTGCATTTTCGTTTGAAGGAAGAACCCCATTAATTCATTTATTTATGTGCCGTATTTTGTAGTTGTTCCTTGAGGCTTCCTTACTGAAGGCCGCCTTGAATTTGCTTTTTTATGTTTCTATGCAAACAAACTTGTATTTGTTTGCATAGAAAAGCAAATTCAAGGCGGCCTTCAGTAAGGAAGCCTCAAGGAACAACTATAAATACGACCCTAAAAAATTTCAGGGAAGCACTGACGTGAGTATCGGTTGAAGCTCATTTTGGGACGATTTTGCATAATTTTTGCGCGCATTTTCTAGGGGAACAGCGTGCTATCGTTTTGTCCAACTGTCTGTAATTTTCGAACGATAACGGGCGTACGAGGGATTCTATTGACTTGAAAATTTCAGGGTGGGTTGCATCTCAAAATGCGAGGGCTGACTTCGTTAGGGGGCAAAATCAGTCAAACGATTTCGGAGTTATAGCCATTTGAAGTATTGAGATCAATTTCCTGATATTTCAGGAACTACTCATACGATTGTATCGGAACTTGACAGTTAGTTGGAGCATAACAACGCTCATTTTTTCGAGAAATTTTGTTGAGATCACACCGTCAGCATATTTCGAAAAAAATTAAAAAAAATTTTTTTTCGGAAACTACTCATTGAATATGGAAAAAACTCCTGCTTGTTCTTTGATCAGCAGTGTAACAAATTTCATCATGATAAAACCATAATAACTGGAGATATTGGCAAAAGTATATATAATTTCCTGGATTTTTTGTCGATATGGTTGTTTTTCCGGATTAACTCGAAAAATGCTGATTTAATCGTAGTGAAACTTGGCCGCTAGTTCGAAAATACTGGTGGTCAGCTCTGTGCAAAGTTTCGTGAAGATCGTGTCATTAGAACAATTTGAAAAAATTTCAAATTAGTTTTTCCAAATATTCAATATTCTGTGATCTTCTGATCATATCATTTTCATGATGTTCTGTATGAACTTTCGAAATGTCATTTTTCAATAAAATACTAGGTTTCAATTCGATCTAATCTGTAATTTTGGAAATATTGGAAAAATAAAACTTTGAATTGGCATATCTGCGGAATCATTGGGTGAATTTTACCCATTTACGAATTCGGCCTTCGTAATTAAGGTCCGAACCTACTCGACAAATATCGAGTTTCTAAGTTGTTGTTTCCGGAAGTTATTGTGTTTACGATAAACCGTTACGTATGGGTAGAACGTAAGCACAATAACTTCAGGAAGAAACGATACATACAAATACAGGTTAGATCGAATTGAAATCCAGTAGCTTATCGAAAAATCTAGAAGAGCACTACTGTAAGGCAACAGCTTTCACGCGCATGTTCAAATTCGTTGCCAAAGCGGTCATCTCCATTGAACATGCGCGCAAAACCTGCTGTCTTCGCGGCAGTGCTTTTCTAGGTGTTTTTGGGTTTTGATTCCGAATATTTTCCATAAAAATTCTTATTTTTTTCAATTGGCGTCTGAATTTAAGATTGCAGCGCCACGGTGACCAGTTTTAGAACCTTAGATACAGACATAGATTTCGTTTTGATAGTCGATTTTGTACTGTTTGTTAGTGTTTGGATTGATAATTTTTGATTTCACGGTTTATTCAAAGACTTTTCAGAATTTTATAGTTGACGAGAGTATTACTGGGAGTACATATTCCATTCTTATAAAGTAGGTATGTATCATTCTTCAATCTTATTGAGTGTAGCATCTCTAAAATTACGAGGATATCTCCAAGGTTAGAGAGTTTTTTGATAATATTTATTTTCAGATCCAAATATGGCAAGATTGACATTGGTGGATTTTTCAGGCTTTCTTGAAAGTTGAGAAACAGATAATATTGTAAAACATAGTTTTTGGAATAATAGACAAATACTCATAACTTCATTATTTTTATAGCGAAGAACTAAATACTCAATATATTGTGAATAAAATGAATACATTCACATAAAACTAATGCTACTAATACCGTGAGCCTTATTCATTATGGATTGACAAATACATTTTCCAACTCTCATATGATTGGTCTTGAAGAAGCTGTAATAAATAAGCCTTGTACAGCTTTGCTTTCATCGGCAGAAGCACTTTGAGCTAACAGTATTCATCACCAGATATTTCCTTGTCGAGACTCTTTTTTTTTCAATGGTCAGTTCTATCACTAAAACATTTACGTTGTTCCTTAATGATCAGTTAAACAGACAGATTTCTGGAAGGCATAGCATTCCTCCTAAGTAAATTTCTCTGCTTGGATTAGGGGCCTGGAAAAAAATGTGAATGTGATCTAATATTTCATGAGCAATTCGTGCTTACCTCTATAAAAATGATCATCATCGGTTAAATGCAGGTAACAGACTCTCATAAATCTTGTTTGTTGGTTTTTATTGATTCTTAAACGCTTTCAGGCTCGACTTGTTAAGGGAAGTTTCTTTCATCCTAACTCGAAATTTTTCATCGGGCTGTGGAAATCTATGGGAAGGGACATTTGAGTTTACTTTTATCAGAAGAAGCACTTGTAAAATCACACAAACGCCAAGAAAAATGCATAAACTTTCTCAATTTCTCGACATTTCTTTTAACTTGTCAATGATAATGTATGTACCTCGGGTTACTCGGATAGCTACCATAGGAATTAGCGCTTATCTTCATTCACCAATTGTTCTGTTTCAGAAATTTGAGTGAAAGCCCAGTAAAAACATATCAGAACGAAATTTGACATGTTTTGTCCCTTATATTTCTGAAAGCGAATTTCGGATCGAAATGAAATTTAAAACAGTGTTTGCGAATACTAACTCTTAGGTCTGCGACAAATTCCATTGGATTCTGATCGACAGTTTCGGAGAAAAAAAATTCTGACTACTGGAACAACACGAAATTTTGCACTTAGTTGGGCGTTGATATAGTTTTAATTTGATCAATTCAGTACTTCATAAGATATCAAGAAGTTAACTTCAAAATTTCGAAGGAGCATGATTCCGAAACCATTCGGTCGATTCGGACCATCAGCAGACTTAACCGAGATATTCAAGCTCCAAACCTAACCTGTGAATTTCAAGTCGCTCATTATTTTTCTGCCCAAGATAAAGCAAATATGGCCGGAAATACGGAATTCAATTTTACCGCAGATTCTACATCAATGAGTCCAACCAAGTCGTTTGAGACCATTTTCAGGAAAAAAACAGGAAAATAGCAGACATCGTGACGAAACTATAACGCGCTGTTCCCCAAAACAAGCGCATAAAAACAAGTTCTATATTTTCAAGTGGTAATCAACAAAACTGCAGGACCAAAAACATTTTACTGCATTTCTGACAAGGTAAACATCCCCACAAGCTGCACCAACTCCCTCGAAGCTACCCCACCCTCATACCGGAAGCACACACTCGTAAACTTCTCCAACCATTTTAATCCAATGACTCAGCCAGAATTCAATTCGTCACTATTCATCCCCTGGATCAACCATCTACCCCATTCCTTCATATTTGCACTAAGGCCACATCTAGACGAGTGCATATGCTGGCAAAAAACCTGGAGGAAATCCATTACAGGGGTAGCCAAATCGAAGGGGCGTTCTATATATCTTCCCCAAAGACATGAATTACAGGGATTCTATGTTAACACAAACTTATTCCTATTTTCATGATCTTGTCATCCGTTTGAACGATTTATTGGGGTTTTTGGGAAGAGGGTTGCTGTGGAAAGTCAAGATAAATATGGTGTAAATAAGGGAGAATACGCGATGTGGGTTTTTCTGCCGATATGGAGCATGTTTACGTTTGTAGATGTCTATTCCGGTGTGAAATATACGATTAGATTCGTTGGATGGCGGTTTTTTGGGAATATATCGATGCTGGAATGAAGAATACACTGGTTTGGGTTCTCTCAACTTGATCTATTTGCTGAATGTACGAAAACAACCGGATTATTATATTTCATTATAACCCTTCATAGATGAAATAAGGAAAACTGGACTTCAAGCTCTGTTACAATCAGTCAATAACTGAAGTTTACACTTCAATGAGAGAACTAACTACCTTCCAGGTGGCATTTCATAGGGAAATTTACCACCTCCATCTATTGAGTCCATAGATATTTGAACAAATACATCTTGAGCTCTTCCTCCAATAGTTAGGATGAATTCAATGAAGATGATTCCATCTTTCATGAATTCATGGACTAAGTTTCCTGATAAGAAGAACCTATATCTGTTACTAATGTATCCGAGAGTTTCTTGGTTCTATACCGCTCTATAAAGAGGTACGTATCTGATTCATCATAACGACGTGCTATAGACTTTGATCATTCCACCAGTAGTCTACTGGTTTACTATTTTTCCTCAACTCTTCCTTCGAAATCTACTTGACTAAGCCTCAGAAAGGTTCTTATGCTACAAAGCAACCCTTTTCCAGAGTAAAACTGCTGCGCATTTTGTTCGAAGCATCTTTCTTGAGCCTAGATCTCCTCAAAGTTATCATTTCTGAAACTCCACTAGCCCTGCATGGATATTCAAGAGAGTTCAGATTGTTTAGTGTAATAATCCCCTACCTATTCCCTGACCTATGGTTCCTAATCGTGATTGTCTAGTTAAATGGAAAGGACTCTACTTGAGTAGGCAACTTAAATCACACACGAGAGATGCAAAGAAAAGTGACGGGGAGTTTAAGATTCAAAGAAAGGTAACGTCTCAACAAATCATCTACCTAGAGTAAGGATCTCCTCGAAGTTATCATTTCTGAAACTCCACTAGCCCTGTGCTATGTTTCTGTAATTATTCATTTTTTCATCATAGTGTACCACCTAAAGGAGCTTATTTGAGAAAACATATGCACAGATATTCAAGTGAGTTTAGATTCTTAAGTGTGATAATCCCGTACCTATTCCCTGACCTATGGCTCCTAATTGTGATGCTCTGGTTAAATCGAAAGGATTCTATGTTGAGTGGGCAACCCAAGTTACACAAGAGATGCAAAGAAAAGAGACGGGAAGTTCAACGGCAACGTCTTAACAAATCATTCATTTCAATAACATGAATGAAGAAGTTGGCAACTTGTAACTCAAAATTGGAAAACCAACAAACAAGATTTATCAGATTCTGTTACCTGCATTTTACCGATGATGATCATTTTTATAGAGGTATGCACGAATTGCCCATGAAATATTAGATCACATTCATGAAGACAATTGTTTTCCAGGCCCCTAATCCAAGCAGAGAAAGTTACTTATGAGGAATGCCATGCCTCCCAGAAATCTGCCTGTTGAACTGATTATTACGAACAACGTAAATGTTTTAGTGATAGAACTGACCGATTGAAACAAAAGAGTCTCGACAAGGAAATATCTGGCGATGAATACTCTTCGCTAAAAGTGCCTCTGCCGATTAAATCAAAGCTGTACAAGGCTTATTTATTACAGCTTTTTCAAGACCAATCATATGAGTGTTGGAAGAATTTATTAGTCAATCCATAATGAATAAGGCTTACGGTACAAGTAGCATTAGTAGCTATTATTCCAAAAAGTATGCTTTACAATACTATCTGGTTTTGAACTTTTTGAGCGGTAGATCTGAGGAGGTATTTGATCCATAATGAAGTTGGGTAGCTAAAAAGGTTGAAATTTTATTAGTTTTGCAAATAATTTGCAACATAATATCACATGCATCTTCTTGTACAACTTTGTATTCATCACCAGATATTTCCTCGTTGAGAATCTTTTGTTTCAATCGGTCAGTTCTATCACTAAAATATTTAAGTTGTTCCTCAATGATCAGTCCAACATGCAGATTTCTGGAAGGCACAGCATTCCTCTTAGGTAACATTCTCTGTTTGGATTAGGGGTCTGGAAAGAAATTGTCTTCAAGAATATGATCTAAAATTTCATGAGCAATTCGTGCTTACCTCTATAGAAATGATCATCGTCGGTAAAATGCAGGTAACAGACTCTCATAAATCTTGTTTGTTGGTTTACCAATTTTGAGTTACAAGTTGCAAAGGTTTTTATCGATTCTTCTACACTTTCATGCCCGACTAGTAAAAGGAGGGTGTATATATGAAGGGACATTTGAGTTTGCTATTTCTCAATGGAAACCTTTCTAAAATCACACAAATGCCAAGAACAATTTCAACTTGTCAATGATAATGTCTGTACCTCGGGTTACTCTGATAGCCACCAGAGGGAGAAGCGCTTATCTTCATTCGCCAATATACTGCTAGCTTCAAATAAACCATCGAAGACTGGGGAACACAGATATGTTCGTTTGACATAACGCTGTCAGTTTTATGATTTTTCATAGGCGTAACCTTCGTTTGGGCTAGTATCAATGAATTTAAGCTTAATAAAAGGGGGAGCAGCTACACTCTAAAATATTGTTCCTTCCATTATCTCTCCTGTTGAATATCCTTCCATACTCTAAATCGATTTGTACCCTTCAATAAAAAACGTTTGTCCCAAACTCCTCATGCATTCCTCCCACATCTCGCATGAAAATATTGCGTTGCCACAATACTCCATTATGCATATGACATACGGATCTGCTGTCGTTACTTCAAAGATGCTCCTGCATATCCAGATCTGGGACATTAAACATTCACACCTCATTACCATCCGGAATATGGTCTTCTTGGGTTGGGAATTCATGCGTATAAGAGACAAATGCGTATCGAGATCACCAGGGGAATGCTAAAAGGAAAGCGATATACATTATACAAAACCATTTTTCAGCGTTTCTTTTTGTGTTTCGTGTAACAGGAAATGCTCCCTTCCATTTGAATAATGGAAAAAATATCTGATGATTCGACAGACTGTGTGGTAGGGGTGCAGGGTAGATTGCGATCAGGGGTTTCGTCTAGATGGAAACATGAGTGGATTATAGTCGAACAAAAAGGATGCTTGGGAGTGAATTCTTCTGTGGATGTGATCGTTTGACTTTGAATGGAGGAGAATTTTGATGAAGGATTTGATTGAAAGAGGTTGGGTGTTGGTGAGTCTTGAAGAGAAGAGACAATGGTGAAACAATGGATAGGATATTTTTCTCAATCAATTTGAATTTTACCAAGAAGTAGGTACTTTGTCTCAATACAGGGTGGGCGACGGTTTATAGTTTTATGGACTTTACGAATAAAGGGAATAATTTGGTTTATTGACTGCGGTGTTGCCGCTCGATACAAAAAGTACTCACAACTTTAGATGGATGGAACACCATGTATAATATTGCTTCGTTCGATTCACGGTAGCTTCCTGATTATTTCCATATCGATTTACTCATCTCTCGCAAAGTAATTAATCGATTCACTTCTTTTCATGGATTTCTCAGATAAAATGTATCTCTACAGTGCGCGTCAAAATTATGGAACAAATTAATTTCCTCAGAAGAAAAATATTTGGGAACAAAATCCTGAAACAGGTCAATTTTTGTTTCACTTTTACCAAATTTTTATGCATTTGTGAAGGATTTTTGTCGCACCTTGTGCCAACCCTCCAAATTTTTTTAAATGGAAAAGTGGATCATGTGGTACTTTTTTGGCAAGGTCTTTGTATCTTCTTCACAGGCGTGCAGAAATTTTCAAGAAAAAAATTTTTTTTTTCGAAAAATTAGTGAGTTCAAAGAGGTTTTCAGTAGGTGGATGTTGACATGGCTCATTTACCTTGAGAGGATGATAACTGATGAAATTTGTCACCGAATGAAATTCGAACATTACAGTTTTGTTCATGCACATTTTTCAACCCCTTCCAACCTCCTCATGTGAATAAATTTTTTTCCCCCATTAAAGTGGGTTCGAAGGGGTTGAAAATTGTGCATGAACAAAACTGTAATGCTCAACTTTCATTGGGTGACAAATTTCATCAGGTACCATTGTCTCAAAGTAAATTAGCCATTACAAAGTGCACATACTAAGAACCTATTGGACTAACTAATTTTACAAGAAAAAAAATTGTTCTTGGAAATTTCTGCACGCCTGTAAAGAAGATACAAAGAACTTGCCAAAAAAGTACCACATGACCCACTTTCCCTATTTAAGAAATTTAGAGGATTGATGGTGATGGTACAAGGCGTAATAAAAATCCTTCAAAAACGCATAAAATTTGGTAAAAATTGAACCAAAATGTCCTGCTTCAGGATTTTGTTGCTAAACAATTTTCTTCTGAGAAATTTTATTTGTTCCATAATTTTGACGCGCACTGTATATTCCTATTGGCATGAAAACTTGGCATTTTGTTCGAAAATCCTTTTATTCAGATAGGTATTGGAACATGAAATATAGATTGAAAGGACATTTCTTTATCTTTCCCAACATTTTACTGTGTACATATCATTTCATCTGAATAAACACATGTTTTCTTATTGTATGTTCGAAGAAGCCCTAGGGTTTTTTATTATTCTTAAATAACACAAGGGCTAGGAATTTCAGGTTTCTAGAATTCCAAGAAACTATATAATGAATGTTCCATTGAAACTATGTTCTACTCCAAAAAAAGCAAGGGATTACATTTTTGACTAGTTCGAAATCTAACGCTGAAGAAGCCACAGTGTAGTGAAACAACTGTTGAAATAATTTGGAACAACATGTGGAAATTGAAGTTCATTATTCATTCAAAAAAAAATTTTCACTTACTAAAAACCAAATCAATCAGATATACGTACGTTATATCGCCGTATTCTCATATATTTTCATATTGTCAACGATTAGTGCTGTCTTTAACTGAGGACCATTGTCGAAAAAGTTTGGACTTGTGCTTAGAACGGAAGCAGTTGGAAGCAGAATGGCATACTGCCGTATTCGACGACGAATGATTCTGACTAGGTATGCAAGATGGCCGTTGAAAGGTAAGACGCCGCCGTAAAGATTGATATGATATTGCATTTGTTGTTTAGATGCATGTTCACAGGAGTGTAGTGGACATGATTTTAGGAACTTTTGGATATGGTAGTAGATCACCACTTCTGTTCAACGAAGGCAGTATGACAGCTGCGTGTTATGTTTACAATGTCCTACAAACCACTCTACTTGCCTTATTGTTTAAGGTTTTTCTGGGTTTTTACTCCCAATATCTGAAACAGAAATACTATTATAAAATTAAATGAAATTGTGTTTTTTTTGGAAAACGCCCTTGCTGATTGCAGGATTGAATTATTTGTCAGGTCAGATTTATTTTTGTCATTTAATTTTAATAGTTATGTTTCGAATATTGGGAAAAATGAAGCTCACGTTGTTATTCCTTCCTAGTGTAACGGTCAATTTAGACAATTGAAATAAAGAAAATTCCGACAGAGCCAAATCTTCGTAGAGACCTTAGGTTTACCACAAGGAATAAAGTGTCAAAAGTCCCAATCAGTCCCATGTGCGCCAAGGGACTTATTCAGGGCCCAAGGTCAAAATTTTAGGTTTTTTGGATTTTTCTCGAAAACGGTGAGTTTTATCGAAAAAGTACCTCATAGCAAAGTTGTAGATCTTAAAATATTCTATGAAAATAGTCCTCATAAGTTTTTCTCTAAGACCCACTATTTCCCAGATATTGCGCTTGTAAGAATCATTTTCTACATAGTATGCAAACATATGCCTCGTATATACATAATTAGATACTCAAGCAAGCAAAAATGTTCAATTAAATACAAGAGAGGGAGATTCATGTGATTCTGATGAAGAGACAACTGATTCATCTTCTTTTGAACAATTTCTAAGCTATCATCAACAGGAAGGAGAAGAAGAAGAAATTGAAGAAAACATGATTGTTGAAGTTGAAAATGATGAGTATGAGTCAGATTAAAGTATAGTTTATGATCGTATCGAACTGAAATTTGGTACACTGCTGTGAAATTAGAAGCTCAAAGTGCAATTTATTTTTGGAAATGATGAATGGTTTCCGAGAAAAAAATTTTTTTTGGAAAAAAATGTCGAAAAAATTTTTTTTTCAAAATTTACTGACAATATGATCCTGACGAAATTTGGCTCAAAATTGCGCGTCGTTATACTCCACCTAACTGCCAAGTTTGAATCCAATCGCTCGAGTAGTTTCCGAAATAAAAATAAATAACTTCAAAATTTCAAGTGGCTATAACTCCGAAACTATTCGACCGATTTGGCCCATTAACGAACTCAACCGCGGTATTCTGATGCGCGACATACCCTGAAAGTTTCAAGTTGCTAGCTTGCTTCTGTCGACAGTTATCGTGTCCTCGGCCGGCCGGACAGAATCGATTTTGACAACGGATTCGTCATCAGTGAGTCCAACCTAGTCGATTGAGACCATTTTCGGCTCAATCATCCAAAGTTACAGACATTCGGACAAAACGATAGCACGCTGTTCCCCTAGAACATGCGCACAAAACATGCGTTTTCGAGAAAAATCCAAAAAACCTAAAATTTTGACCTTGGGCTTCGAATAAGTCCCTCAGCGCACATGGGACTGATTGGGACTTTTGACACTTTATTCCTTGTGGTAAACCTACGGTCTCTACGAAGATTTGGCTCTGTCGGAATCTTCTTTATTCGATCACTATTTTTATGTCTAAAGTGACCAGACTAACTGAAGAAATCGCTAGCAGCACGTTGGAAGCGAATTTAAATTTCCAATTTTATTTCTCAGTAAACGAATAACAGCCATTCTTTCAATTCTTCTGCCGCAATAAAGAATACAACTGGACCGCCCTAATCGTGTCCTTAATATTCATTGAATTCATTCCATTCCAGGAAAAATAATATCCGCGAACAAAGTAAAAAGTTGGTCCGAGGGACTTATTCAAATTAGCATTGGGCCGATGACTCCCTCGATAGCAGACAAGATGGAAGCTTTTCAATGTAATATTTTCTGCATCAACAAACTCAAATCGACAAAAGAAGAGTAAAAACACGTCTGGATGTATATTTCGTTACTTTAAATGGGTTTTTCGAGCGGATGTATGGCAGGACTTGGGAAATATTTCGTAGCTACTATACAATTGTAGGAATTCCTGCTGCTTTTTATTTCACTGCCTTAAATGCACGAAATTCAGGCTTTTATCTAGGGAGAAGTTGATGGATAGAGGAAAATAGGAGATGTTTTATTGGAACACCTCTTAATGAGTTTCTTTCATGTTCTCTCTTCGAATAAATAGGTTTGTTTACCATTTCATTTTAGTATTATGATAGACACATAAAAACGCTGCAAATTTTACACAAGGGTTTATTATTTTTTCAGTTGAATAACCCAATATACCATTGACATCTCAAAAAACATATATATTATGCATAACTCACTGGTTTTTCACAACAAAGAAACCAATTCCATGAAATAATCCATGTGAACATTGAAATCTCAATAAATACACTTGTATAATTGAATAACATTTCCACATGCAGAACGCTGACCGAGTAGCAAAATTTCCACAATTATTAAATTTCGTGTCGGTATTCTACAACTGAAAATGAACTTCAAATCAGATAGGGTTTGCCCTTTTTGAGATATTAGGGAAATAACCTCAATATTCAAAATAGTCACGAAATTTTTTGCCAATATCTGCACAAATAAATATCGGTCAAACTGAAATTTGAAACACTGTTTCTAAATGATGACTCTGAAACCTGTACCAAATTTCATTGAGTTGTGATGAATGAAAAAAAAATGTTTAAAAAAAATTCGATTTTTTCCAATACAATTCCCACGAAATTTCGCATTAAATCGAGTGTCTATATTTCACAATTAGTCATGACGTTTCAATCTGAACGCGTTCGTATTTCTTGATACTGAGGAAATAAACCCAATCTTTCAAACTAACACCAATATGTAAAACAAAATTCGAGACTTTCCGCTAATATCAAATGTGTAGATGTGATTTCTACTAGGATTCAAATTTGTTCTGAAAAATATTAATGAAATGAAAAAAAACTCACTGCACCTTCCTGTGCAATTGATCTGAAAAAAAATTTTTCCACAGTGCAGATATCCGATTCACTTGATTCACAAAGTATCCACCTCACAAACTGAAAAACTAAAGTTATTTTCAATTACATTTCTGTAACAATTAAATATATCGTGAACCTCATCAGGTTGAATTCGAAAGAATAATTCTAGATTATAAATTTCGTTCGTTGTTATCTTTGTCAGATACACTCAACCAAGAGGGTGTCAAATCCGAAAGTCTGTTTGATGTGAAAGCGTAAATCTCAAACAAGTAGTTTGCCGACAACCAGATGATGATACATGCGGAATATTTTTGTCTACGCTATATCCGTTGTCTTAGGTCACGATCCGGCACAGATCCCAGTCAGAACAGGTAGATAGATCATCGGCTCCTAACTTCAGTCTAAGGCTCCAACCCTCAGTATTAGATTCTCGACAATCGATGAGATTTGTGGTTTGTTATTGATTTTTTTGCATATTATATCCTCCAATTTGATTTATCATATAAATGCTCATTATTTTTTATATTCACGCTTATTTCAAACTGTCAGTACGAAAGATATTGGATTTCGATTGAAACCAGTAACGGATATCCACATGTTGACGATAATTGTACTACGCAAACCGAAATGGATGGAAACTTCCGATCAACCGAATTTTTTGGAAATCTGCATTATTTTAAATTACGCTACTTAATTCGCGTTCAGCATGTCAAAGTGTTATTCAGTTATGAAAAAGCATTTATTGAGATTTCAATGAGTCAAATGAATTTTTTCGTGGAATTGGTTTTTGTGTTCTGAAAAACCAATGATTTATGAATAAAATGAAAGTTTTATTCAAGATATGAATGAGCTTCATGAAGAAATTTAGTCTTAAATCCCGTAATCCGCAGGGTGATTTCTCTAAATAATAATTTGATCCGATTTTCAGTAGTTATGTTCAAGAAATTGAGAGAGAAAACCCAAAAATATTTAATCTGAACTACTTACGATTATGAAATTGTCAAGAACATCGATGGGGCATTTGCGAATTGTGTTTATAAAATAATAACGCATCCATTGAAAATTTCTCGATATGTGTTGAAGATTTGGTAATCAATATTTTCATCGTCTTTGAGATGTATGATTCTGGATGAAAAGTAAACCGATTATTCCAGTGAATTCCAATCTTAGAACCGAATGCGATGATGTCATTTTCGACATTATTTAGTACTTTCTGAGAAAAGCCCCGGACAACGGACGGCAGACGGCGGACGGACGGATTTTTTTTATTAGTTTATTCAAATCTATATGTATACATACTCCAAAACGTAAACTGTGAAATTTTCAGGGGGGGTTAAAAATTTTTTTTGTTGCTCGATCACTAAGGTTTATTATTTGATTTTATCAAATAATAAACCAAAAGCAACATTGTAGAAATTCTTGGAATGCACTGACGTTGAAGTTTGAAGTCAGGAGCTTTAACCTGCTCGTGCTGGTACTTGACCATCCAGTTAGTGGCTCCACCTGAAGAAGCTTCAACGATGTATACAGTTGGTCCGAGAGACTTATTCAAATCAGCAATGGGACGATGACTCCCTTAATATCAAACAAGATAGAAGCTTTCCCATGTAATATTTTCTGCACCAACAAACTCAAATTGACGGGAGAAGAGTTAAAACAGTTCTAGATGTATATTTCATTATTTTAAATAGAGTTTTCGAGCGGATGATTGGCAGGACTTGGAAAAGATTCCGTAGCTACTGTACAATTGTAGAAGTTCCTGCTGCTTTTTTTATTTTATTCGGGCTTTTATCTTAGGAGAAGTTGATGGATAGAGAATAAAAGAAGTGGACAACTGAATAGAAGATGTTTTATCGGTACACCTCTCAATAAGTTTTTTTCTTGTTCGTTTTTCGAATAAATGGGTTTGTTACCATTTCATTTAAGTATTATGATAGACACATAGAAAGCAACATTGTAGAAGTCTAGCAAAGCACTGAAGTTGTAGTCAGGAGCTTTAACGTGCTCGTGCTGGTTCTTGACCAGACCGGCAATCCATCCAGTTAGAGGCTCCACCTGAAGAAGCTTAAACGATGTATACAGTTGGTCCGAGAGATTCATTCAAATTAGCAGTGGGTGGATGACTGCCTTGATATCAAACTATTCGAGACACTTATCACGATCTTCTGAAAAATTTTTGCCCTACTGCGGAAAGGTACTGGTACTGAGAGAATTAAAAGTCGGAGAGCCTGCTCCTCTTTGAACAAGTACATCTCATCAGCGAGCTAACTTAGAGATGTAATGATTGAAAGAAATAGCATCGAGAAGAACTTCAACCTAATGCTACGCAAATGGGAAGAATGGAAAAAAACACTACCCAAAACTTCAAAGAAAATACCGCAAAATGGTTACAGATGGTCTTAAAGCCGCGATGGGGGCTGGCGATGGATTATATGGTCCAAGAACCAAGTGTACACTAGTTTTAGGCTCCCACTCGAGTGTTTTTAAGGCAGAAATACTTACAATCGAAAGATGCATAGAAATTAACCTGGAAAGGAACTATCAAGGATGTGACATAGTGATCCATTCTGAAAGTCAAGCTGCTATCAGAGCACTGAACTGCTATGCCATCGACTCAAAGCAAAAATGGAAGTGCCGAAGGAAACTCATTGAAGCATGCAAGAACAACAGGGTCTCCTTAGTCTGGGTTCCTAGGCATTAGGGAATCAGAAGAATTGAAGAGGCTAACACACTAGCCAGAAAGGGAGCACAAACGTCACCTACTGGCCCAGAACCTTTCTGTGGTATAGGCAAATGCACCTATAAGAAAGGGTTTTGGGAGAAGGAAGAAAATGAAAGCGGTGTACTCTGGAGGAGACTCCCAGGAATAGATCATTCCAACAAATTCTTTTGGAACTTCGAAATTGTAAGGTCCAAAAATTATATGGATCTCAGCAAGAACAAGTTACTCCTCCTCACCGGCTTTCTCACAGGACACTGTCGTCTGAGGAAGCACATGATGAGAATGAGCTTATTAGAAACCGAATAGTACAGATTCTAACCTAACCTAACCTAACCTAACTTTAGTCTAAGGCTCCAACCCTTAGTATTAGATTCTCGACAATCGATGAGATTTGCGGTTTGTTATTGATTTTTTTGCATATTATATCCTACAATTTGATTCATCACATAAATGCTTATTATTTTTATATTCACGTTTATTTCAAACTGTCAGTACGAAAGATATTGGATTTCGATTGAAACAAGTAACGGATATCCACATGTTGACGATAATTGTTCTACGCAAACCGAAATGGATGGAAACCTCCGATCCACCGAATTTTTTGGAAATCTGCATTATTTTAAATTACGCTACTTAATTCGCGTTCTGCATGTAAAAGTGTTATTCAGTTATGAAAGAGCATTTATTGAGATTTCAATGATTCAAATGAATTTTTTCATGGGATTGGTTTTTGTGTTCTGAAAAACCAATGATTTATGAATAAAATGAAAGTTTCATTTAAGATATGAATGAGTTTCATGAAGAAACTCAATCTTAAATCCCGTAATCCGCAGGGTGATTTCTCTAAATAATAATTTGATCCGATTTTCAGTAGTTTCGTTTAAGATATTGGGAGAGAAAACCCAAAAATATTTAATCTGAACTACTTACGGCTATGAAATTGTCAAGAACATCGATGGGGCATTTGCAAATTGTGTTAATAAAATATTAACGCACCTATTAAAAATTTCTTGATATGTGTTGAAAATTTGGTAAACATATTTTCAACGTCTTTAAGATGTATGATTCTGCATGAAAAGTTAACCGATTATTCCAGTGAATTCCAATCTTAGAACCGAATGCGATGAGGTCATTTTCGACATTATTGGAAATTTGCAGCGTTTTTCTTTATAACTCAGGAACCACTGGTCGGAAATCATCTGGGTGATTTTTTTTTGGTTTAGTTTTGCAACAGTAATCAACGTTAAGAGTTGAATATTCGGTGGTAAGTTTTCGAGAAATAATTTTTTTCCCCCCAACCCCCCATTTTGAGCCCTTAGGGTCCACCGATCCTGCTTCGATGATCAATCCCGAGCGACACACGATTTTCCTACCAAGTTTCACTGATTTCGGTTCAGTACTTTCTGAGAAAAGCCCCGGACAACAGACGGCGGACGGACGGATTTTTTTTTATTAGTTTATTCAAATCTACATACTCCAAAACGTAAACTGTGAAATTTTCAGGGGGGGCTAAAATTTTTTTTTTGTTGGTCGATCACTAAGGTTTATTATTTGATTTTATCGAATAATAAACCAAAAGCAACATTGTAGAAATTCTTAGAATGCACTGACGTTGAAGTTTGAAGTCAGGAGCTTCAACGTGCTCGTGCTGGTACTTGACCATCCAGTTAGTGGCTCCACCTGAAGAAGCTTAAACGATGTATACAGTTGATCCGAGAGACTTATTCAAATCAGCAATGGGACGATGACTCCCTTAATATCAAACAAGATAGAAGCTTTCCCATGTAATATTTTCTCCACCAACAAACTCCAATTGACGAGAGAAGAGTTTAAACAGTTCTAGATGTATATTTCATTATTTTAAATGGAGTTTTCGAGCGGATGATTGGCAGGACTTGGAAAAGATTCCGTAGCTACTGTACAATTGTAGAAGTTCCTGCTGCTTTTTATTTCACTGCTTAGAATGTACGAAATTCGGGTTTTTATCTTAGGAGAAGTTGATGGATAGAGAATAAAAGAAGAGGACAACTGAATAGAAGATGTTTTATCGGTACACCTCTCAATAAGTTTTTTCTTGTTCTTTTTTCGAATAAATGGGTTTGTTACCATTTCATTTAAGTATTATGATAGACACATAGAAAGCAACATTGTAGAAATTCTAGCAAAGCACTGAAATTGTAGTCAGGAGCTTTAACATGCTCGTGCTGGTTCTTGACCAGACCGGCAATCCATCCAGTTAGAGGCTCCATCTGAAGAAGCTTAAACAATGTATACAGTTGGTCCGAGAGATTCATTCAAATTAGCAGTGGTTGGATGACTGCCGTGATATCGAACTATTCGAGGCGCTTATCACGATCTTCTGAAAAATTTTT
Source organism: Myrrha octodecimguttata (assembly GCA_958510865.1). Classification (NCBI taxonomy): domain Eukaryota; kingdom Metazoa; phylum Arthropoda; class Insecta; order Coleoptera; family Coccinellidae; genus Myrrha; species Myrrha octodecimguttata. The sequence continues at coordinate 53,020,739 of OY294061.1, read as the reverse complement.
GCCCTACTGCGGAAAGGTACTGGTAATGAGAGAATTAAAAGTCGGAGAGCCTGCTCCTCTTTGAACAAGTACATCTCATCTGCGAGCTAACTTAGAGATGTAATGATTAAAAAAAATAGCATCGAGAAGAACTTCAACCCAATGCTACGCAAATGGGAAGAATGGAAAAAAACACTACCCAAAACTTCAAAGAAAATACCGCAAAATGGTTACAGATGGTCTTAAAGCCGCGATGGGGGCTGGCGATGGATTATATGGTCCAAGAACCAAGTGTACACTAGTTTTAGGCTCCCACTCGAGTGTTTTTAAGGCAGAAATACTTACAATCGAAAGATGCATAGAAATTAACCTGGAAAGGAACTATCAAGGATGTGACATAGTGATTCATTCTGAAAGTCAAGCTGCTATCAGAGCACTGAACTGCTATGCCATCGACTCAAAGCAAAAATGGAAGTGCCGAAGGAAACTCATTGAAGCATGCAAGAACAACAGGGTCTCCTTAGTCTGGGTTCCTAGGCATTAGGGAATCAGAAGAATTGAAGAGGCTAACACACTAGCCAGAAAGGGAGCACAAACGTCATCTACTGGTTCAGAACCTTTCTGTGGTATAGGCAAATGCACCTATAAGAAAGGGTTTTGGGAGAAGGAAGAAAATGAAAGAGGTGTACTCTGGAGGAGACTCCCAGGAATAGATTATTCCAACAAATTCTTTTGGAACTTCGAAATTGTAAGGTCCAAAAACTATATGGATCTCAGCAAGAACAAGTTACTCGTCCTCACCGGCTTTCTCACAGGACACTGTCGTCTGAGGAAACACACAATGAGAATGAGCTTATCAGAAAGTGAAGAATGCAGATTCTGTGGGGAAGAGGAGGAAACTGCTGTTCACCTTATTACTGAATGCCTCGCGGTTGCAAGCCTGTGAAAGGAATCTGTTTGACCGAAGAACTAGAGAAGAAATGATAACCTAGCTTCCTTGAAGCCCTCACAGATATTGGAGTTTATTCGAACCCTAGAACTGGAGGGCGAGCTTTAGGTAGCGCGGTTCAAAAACAGCTCTGGCGAGGGGGCACAATGGACCTTGAGGTCGCTGTGAATTGTAACCCCTTAAACTATCGACACACCTGGCCTACTCAAATTGAAGGGGTTGGACCTTAATAACCAAATCTGTATTTTTGGAAATATTGGAAATATAAAATTTTGAATGGGAATATCTGTGGAATCATTGGGTCGATTTTACCCATTTATGAATTCGGCCTTCGTTATTAAGGTCCAAAATATGAAATTATATAATGATGGATTTATGGGTTCCCAAATTTGACGGCTCCAAGAGATTTTCCAAAATCCTGATTTTTTTAATTGGAAAGAACCCTGTTTTTTTTCTTTTTGACACCCTGTTCAATTCCTGTGCCATTCTGCGGAAAAATACTTACACAGCTTCATTTTCTCGAATAAAAACACCTCGAAAAAGTGTTGAATCTCACATCATATCTTGTGAAAACAACCGTATCAATTCTATTATATATCCTTTTCAACAAATTACCGAAGACTGAACATAAAGAAGCAGTCTGCTAGAAAAACACACTTAATTCATTTCAGAATGAATATAAACGAATCCACTCTCAGAAAGTTCAACTACGGACCCAGAAAATCAAGCAGTATCTTCAATTGTCAGCGTTCTCTTTCAACAAAAGTGAACGAGATATACCGACATAAAATAAATTATTCAAAACGCCGCAGAATCCAATTTAAAATTACGATATGCAATTTCCTGAGAGACGGATGAAAGTCCAAATCTTTCTGGAATTCAATTTGGATTCATTTTTACATTCTCTAGGCAGAGCACAGTCTTTTTGTTCGCCTTGAGTGTCGAGTGTTTTTATTTCTCGATTTTCCAAGAATCCTGAGCTGTAGATGAAAACGTTCAGGGTATTTTTGACTGGATTATTCTAGAAGAGAGCGCAACATTAACTGACCTGTCAAGTGTAAATGAAATTCATTTTTTGAGGAGTATTTTTATGACTTGGTCGATTTACCATAATTTTTTGTTGGATTTCTTTACTTTGTTTGTTTAGTGAAAATCTGATTTCTTTTCAGCGAGGAGTTCATAAAAAATTATTCGTTCGTACAAATATTAATTGAAATTTCATTTGAATATACGCAATGTGGTCTGCCGAATAAAAATCTGAAATAAACACTGCGACTCGCAAGAGTTATTCTATCAATATTTCTTTATAATCAAAAACCTCAAAAATACAGACAAGATATTCAAAAATATTGATATTGTATCGAACGAGATTGACATGGAACTACTGACATGCCTGTCATGTGCTTGAGCATAGAACAATATTGTCTCAGTTCCATGCTTTTTTCTTTCATGGACAAATTGATTATTTATTACCTCAACAATTAAAATGATAGTTTTTAATTGACTATATGAAAAACATTTTTCTTATTTCGAATATTAAATTCAAATTAGTTAATGATTGAATTCACCTTTATAATGTAGACTAAAGCTTAAATCCAATATTTCAATTTTTACAAACATTCTATAGAGTCAATTATCAACTGTCATCATTTTAGGGTTATGAAGATTTCAGTTTTTCGAATAAAAAAGTAATATGAAACTGAGGAAAATATTGCCTAATGGCCAGAGCGTAAACACAATACTTCCGGAAGAAACAACTTAGAAACTCGATATTTGTAGAGAAGGTTTGGACCTTAATTACAAAGGCCGAATTTGAGGTAAAATCCACCCAATGATTCCGCAGATACACAATTCAAAGTTTTATTTTCCCAATATTTCCAAAAATACAGACAAGATCGAATTGAAATCCGGTACTTTATCGAAAAATGACAGTTTGAAGGTTCATTCAGAATTTAATGAGGATAATATGATGAGAAGATCACAGAAAATTGAATATTTGAAAAAAAAATTTTTTTTTCAGGTTGTTCTAATGACACGATCATTACGAAATTTTGCACAATATTGTCCTTCAACATCTTCGAACTAGTTAGGGAGTTTCATCATGATTGAATCAGAATTTCTCGAGTTATACCGAAAAAAACAACGATGTGTTGAAGAAAATCACGGAATTCCACATATTTTTTCCCAATATCTCCAAAACTACTGAAATTGTTCTCAAATATGAACAATAGTTTCAGAAAAAAATATTTTTTTTGAAATTTCATTTCAATGCGCGAACTAACCTACAAGTTTCAAGTCGCTAGCTGACTCCGTTCGACAGTTATAGTGTCGTCGGCTGGCCGGCCGGCCGGACAGAATCGATTTTGACACCGGATTCGTCATCAGTGAGTCCAACCTAGTCGTTTGAGACCATTTTTGGCTCAATCATCGAAAATTACACACATTTGGACGAAACGATAGCACGCTGTTCCCCTAGAACATGCGCGCAAAAAGAAAAACTTATTTTTTTTTGGAAATTCACGCAGCCTGTGTCTTTTTACAGGAGCCGAATCTGAAAAAAAAGTTAAATGAAAAATGTGTTTCATTTGATGAGAGGAATCTACGGTTGAAATTTATGTACAACTCAAAGACTCACCCTGTATGTCGCAGTATAAATCAACTTCAACAATTGAATTGAACAAAACATGTTAGTTCACATCATCAATAGCTCATTTTTAATCGAATTCAACCTAAAAGAAAGCATTCAACACTTTGTATGTAGTATCGAATAGTGTTGTTCACATCATTCAAACAGAGCGCGCCCACCAATGACGTCACAACATGGAGGATTTAATGGGCAGTAATTTTCATGAAAAACCTTCAGAACATCACATTTCAAACATAAAATTTCAATATTATATTTTTAAAAAAATGTTTGATCACCTAAAACTAAAAAATAAAAATGGGGATTTGCATTTAAAGGGATTTGTCTTGGGTGCACGATATGGCAACGTCGGATTCAGCTTTTTCGGAAACAAAAGGACGTCTAATGTGTTGCTCTGCTTAGGAAAACAGAGAAAGCTATACTTCGATCTGGTTAGAGTGGAAGACAACGACCAAGGAATAGAAAAAGAAGAGCACATACTCTCATACTGTCATATTACTGACAAATCGCAAACTGAAATTGTTTGGTTATATTGACAAAGAACACGTGTGTACCACAGAAGAGGAATGAATATTTCATTATTCTAAAGCAGAAAAAGCAATTCTACTAAACACCGTTGTCACTTCGTGCATGGCTGGCAAATCCCAAACCCCAATTTTGAAATCTGATTTTGAATACTTTCTGAAGGTAATTTGTGAAACTGATGACTCAAATCCATAATAATTATGTTCAAATTTGCATTTGCAGTAATAACCTAAATTCAGGAAAAACTCCCATTGATGACGAAAACAATTTACGAACCCTGATCCCATCACGAAAACTTCATCGTTACATTTCTTTCTCTATTTTCCTTCCTACCAACTCATTCCGCCAATATATATCTGAACATCAGTGGTCGCAACCACTCGGAAAACTTTCGAGGGTTGGCACAACTGATCTCTGGGGAACCACGGCACTCTTGATTTTCCTTTATCATTTCCTCGCGACCAAGTGAACGATGCATCATTGCACTTGAGTTTTCTCAGAAGGAAAACAATAATTTCCGGAGAAGTGGCCTTGGAGGGCCTTCAAGATGAAAGGTGGGAGTGGGATAGGGTGATGGACGGAAGTGGGGAGGGGGAAGTAATCATCTTTTCGATCTGATTCTTCGGCTATGGATTTTATTGCTCTTTGGAGTGTTTTCCGGGGTGTTATTGCTTTTATTCCAAGTTTTCTACTGTTCAGTTTATATGTGAGAGGTTTTCCGGTATCAGCTTTCATTATAACAAATGTTCTGAGGAATGATCGATTGAAATCGAGTTGATTCTAGTTTGAGTTCTAGAATCCTTCGAATCTGTCGAATGTTTTGATCAACGGGACCTATTTTGTCTCACAATACATGAAAAATCAATAAATTATTGGCGAATGAAGATAAGCGCTACTCCCCCTGGTGGCTATTCGAGTAACCCGAGGTACAGACATTATCATTGACAAGTTAAAAGAAATGTTAAGAAAATGAGAAAGTTAATGCATATTTCTTGGCGTTTTTGTGATTTTACAAGTGCTACTTCTGAGGAAAAGCAAACTCAAATGTCCCTTTCCACAACACTTTCCACAACCCAGTGAAAAATTTCGAGTTAGGGTAAAAGAAACTACCTTTAACAAGTCAAGCCTGAAAGTGTTGAAGAATCGATAAAAACCAACAAACAAGATTTATGAGAGTCTGTTACCTGCATTTTACCGATGATGATCATTTTTATAGAGGTAAGCACGAATTTCTCATGAAATATTAGATCACATTCATGAACACAGTTGATTTTCAGGCCCCTAATCCAAACAGAGAAATTCACTCAAGAGGAATGCTCTGCCTTCCAGAAATCTGCCTGTTGAACTGATCATTAAGGAACAACGTGAATGTTTTAGTGATAGAACTGACTATTGAAAAAAAGAGTCTCAACAAGGAAATATCTGGTGATGAATACTGTTCGCTCTGCCGATGAAATCAAAGTTGTACAAGGCTTATTTATTACAGCTTTTTCAAGACCAATCATATGAGTGTTGGAAAATTTATTTGTCAATCCATAATGAATAAGACTTACGATACAAGTAGCATTAGTTTTATGTGAATGTGTTTATTTTATTCACAATATATTGAGTATTTAGTCCTTCGCTAAGAAAATAGTATATTTATAAGTATATGTCTATTATTCCAAAAAGTATGTTCTACAATACTATCTGTTTTCAACTTTCAAGGCAGCCTAAGAAATCCATCAAAGTCAATCTTGCCATTTGGATCTGAAAATAAATAATATTAAAATACTGTCTAACCTTGGAGATATCCCCGCAATTTTAGAGTTGCTACACTCAATAAGATTGAAGAATGATACATACCTACTTTATAAGAATGGAATATGTACTCCCAGTAATACCCTCGTCAACTATAAAAGTCTAAAAAGTCTTTGAATACATCGTGAAATCAAAGATTATCAAACCAAACACTAACAAACAGTACAAAATCGACTATCAAAACAAAATCTATGTCTGTATCTAAGGTTCTGAAACTGACCACCGTGGCGTTACGATCTTAAATTCAGACGCCAATTGAAATGAATTGATGTGAGGGAGCAACACTGGCATTTAGGAGTAACTGAGGAAAGCCGATCATTTCCCAATATTTCCGAGAGTAGTCATCAGATCAAGATGAAATGTGATAAAATATTTTTGAATATTGATTCAAAAGCTTATGCGGAAATTCGTAAAAATTAGATGGATAGTTCGCGAAAGTAAAATGAAGATGTTGAAAAAATTTTTTCCAAAAATAAGAAATTTTGTGTGGTATTATACAACCAATCCTGAAGTTTCAGTCCGTTTGCATCAGTTCTACTTGAGATATTGAGAAAACATTCTCGAAATTTCAAATGAGTTTAAAGAAAAGGTTAAGCGATTAAGCCCTCTGAGGAACGCAAAATTTACTATTTCGATTTCAAGTCGTTAGCAGTTATAAGTATACTGGATGAGTCTTTGAGTTGCACATTTAATTAAACCATAGACTCTCCCTATCGATTAAAACACATTTTTGCGCGCATGTTCTAGGGGAACAGAGTGCTACCGTTATGTCAACATGTTTGTAATTTTCGATGATTGAGCCAATCATATTCTGTTTACGGTCCGGCCGTTAGACTTCCGAAAGAAACAATTTAGAAACTCGATATTTGTAGAGAAGGTTTGGAACTTAATAAAGAAGGCCGAATTCGAGATTGGGTAAAATCCACCCAATGATTCCGCAGATATACACATTCAAAATTTTATTTTCCCAATATTTCCAAAAACACAGATAAGATCGAATTGAAATCCAGTACTTCATCGAAAAATGACAGTTTGAAGGTTCATACAGAATTTAATGAGGATAATAAGATGAGAAGATCACAGAAAATTGAATATTTGAAATAAAAATTTTGAAATTTTTTTTTCAAATCGTTCAGATAACACGATCATCACGAAATTTTGCACAATATTGTCTTTCGGCATTTTTGAACTAGATTCAGAATTTCATCACGATTGAATCTGTATTTCTCGAGTTATACCGAAAAAAACAACGATATCGAGTAGAAAACCACGAAATTCTTCATATTTTTTTTCAATATCTCCAAAACCGATAGCCGTATCGAACTGAAATTTGGTACACTGCTGTGAAATATGAACTTCAAGGAAAAACTGGAATTGTTCTCGAATATGAACATTGGTTTGAAAAAAAAAATTTTTTTTCGGAAAAAATTTTGAAAAAAATTTTTTTAGAATTGGGTACTATTTGGCCGATTTGGCCCATTAACGAATTTAACCGCGGCATTCGGATGCGCAACCTACCCTGAAAGTTTCATTACGACAGAATTATCCGTACGACCGTAATCGTGCATACGGATGGACAGACAGAATCGATTTTGACACCGGATTCGTCATCAGTGAGTCCAACCTATTCGTTTGAGATCATTTTCGGCTCAAAATTCGAAAATGACGATAGCACGCTGTTCCCCCAGAACATGCGCGCAAAAAGTGTGTTATTTTATGAGGAAACTTCATGATTAAAATTAGTATAAAACTTATAGACACACATTGTATATCTTGTATATGGTTTATTTCGACGCTGTAATAGACAACCTGCCGGACAGAATTAAATTTGTTCTCTTATTCTTTATCGGTGAGTATAATCTTTTTTGGACACCATCTTCCAAGAGTTTCACGATTGAGCATGTAAGTAATGGACATAAATTATGTGTGGATAATATTGTAATGAAGATTTTGTCGGTATAAAAATTTCAAAAAGCACCACCGTGAAGGCAGCAGCTTTTGCGCGCATGTTCAATGACGATGACCGCTTCAGCAACGAATTTGAACATGCACGTAGAAGCTGCTGCTTTCACGGCAGTGCTTTTTGAATTTTTTTCTTCAATAAATTTCTGGATTTCAATTCGATCTAATCTGTATTTTTGGAAATATTGGAAAAATATAATTTTGAATGGGTATATCTACGAATTCATTGGGCGGATTTTACCCATGCACGAATTCGACCTTCGTTATTAAGCTCCAAACCTACTCTACAAATATCGAGTTTCTAAGTCGTTTCTTCCGGAAGTTATTGTGTTTACGGTCAGCCTAATGGCCGACTGCGTAAACACAATAACTTCCGAAAGAAACAACTTGGAAACTCGATATTTGTAGAGAAGGTTTGGACCTTAATTACGAAGGCCAAATTCGTGAATGGTTAAAATCCACCCAATGATTCCGTAGATGTACCCAATCAAAATTTTATTTTTCCAATATTTCCAAAAATACAGATCAGATCGAATTGAAATCCAGTACTTCATCGAAAAATTACAGTTCGAAGTTTCATACAGAATTTAATGAGGATGATATGATAAGAAAATCATAGAAATTTTTTTTTTCAAATTGTTCTAATGACACGATTATCACGAATTTTCGCATAAAGTTGTCTTTCAGCATCACAAAACTAGCTGTGAAGTTTTATCAGGACTGAATCAGTATTTCTCGAGTTATACCGAAAAAATCAACGTTATCGAGAAGAAAACCTCGAAATTTGACATATTTTTTTCCTATATCTCCAGAATTTATGATCGTATCGAACTGAAATTTGGTACACTGCTCTGAAATATGAAGCTCAAAGAGTGAGTTGAATTTTTTTTTTGGATATGATGAATTATTTCCGGAAAAAAAAATTTTTTTTTTACTTACTGACAACATGATCCTGACGAAATTTGGCTCAAAGTTGCGCGTCATTATATTCCACCCAACTGCCCAGTTTGAATCCAATCGCTCAAGTAGTTTCGGGAATAAAAAATAAAAAACTTCAAAATTTCAAGTGCCTATAACTCCGAAACTATTCGACCGATTTGGCCCATCAACGAACTTAACCGCGGCATTCTAATGCGCAACGTATCCTAAAAGTTTCAAGTACTTGCTTGCTTCTGTCGACAGTTATCGTGTCTACGGTCGGACGGACGGCCGGCCGGCCAGACAGAATCGATTTTGACACCGGATTCGTCATCAGTGCGTCCAACTTAGTCGATTGAGACCATTTTCGGCTCAATCATCCAAAATTACAGACATTTGGACAAAACGATAGCACGCTGCTCCCCTAGAACATGCGCGCAAAAACGATCGACAAAAATCTGATACAATATCGAATAAATTTCCTGAAAACAGTTTTCCCTGAAGTTCTCGCACACCATTCATACTCTTTGACATGGAATCTCAAGTTCGTCTTGCCAGCTGATGCCAGAATGAAAGTTTTCTCCTCAAAGGTCTCAAAAGTGCTGCTTTCGAATAGGTAAGCAGAAGTCAATGAGTAGAGCAGATCTGGCAGATAACGAACAATCTGAAACTGGAAATCCCCGTTTTCTCTATCTCCCGTCTATCCAGAAATTTGCCAACAACAAATTGAAACAAGCCGGAAGTGAAAAGTTTTCCAATGCGGCTCTCGTCGACTTCGACTGCGCCATTTTGCTTCTGCAGTTTGTATTGGCATTTCAGATAGAATTGCCATCCAATTTTGTTCGGGAGATGGCCACGTCTATTCTCTCCGCTGAAATTTGATAGTCTATTCTCGTTTCTTTCTCGGAAAGACGGCTGGCCATGGAAATTTGACACATTTCACTTCATATGAAGAGAAAAGTTCAAGGTTAGAGTGATTTCGTTACCAGATAACTATACGAAGATTTTTCCGTTATACAGGGTAAGTCCTTGAGTTCTACATCAGTTTTAGCCATATAGCCAAATTCAGCTCCGGTAAATATATATAGCCCTCCGAAATTCGAAAACAGCTCACGGATACCCAATATGAGATCTGGAAACCACACAACTTTTCTACTCCCCGAAAGTGAAATATATTCCTCGAAACACATGAGTTCCTCTATGAAAAGTCGAGAATAGCTATCTGAAACTCCAGAATAGCTCTCTCAAACTCAAAAAACTCCCCCTGTTCGTGAAGAATAGCCCTCCAAAACTCAAAAACAGCCCACGGCAACTCAAAAATAGCTTCCCTAAGCTCAAAAATAGCTCCCCAAAACTCGATATGAGAAAACTACTCTCCGGAACTAAAACAAAGCTCCTCTAAACACATGAGTTCCTCTATGAAACTCAAAAATAGCTCTCTGAAACTCCAAAATAGCTCCCTTAAACACGAGAAAACCTTCTCGTATCTGAGGAATAGCTCGCCTAAACTGAAAAATAGCTCACAGAAACTCAAAAAATCGCTCACAGAACTCAATATCAGATCTCTGGAAACCACTGACGTCTTCTACTCCCCAAAACTCAATAATAGCTCCCTGAGCTCAGTTATAGCTCATCGACACTCAAGAATAGCTTATTGAATAAAAACCAGTTTTGCTAAAAAATGAACAATAGAATTACTTCCGAGACTTGAGAATAGATCTGTGGAAGCCATATCTTTTCTACTCCCCGAAACTCAAACATAGCTCTTCGAAACACATGAGTTCCTCTATGAAACTATAGAGAGAATAGCTACCTGAAACTCCAGTGAAGCTCCGTCAAACTCAAGAAAAACTTCCGGTGCCTGAGCAATATCCTCCGAAACTGAAAAATAACTCGAGGAAACTCAACAATAGTTTCCTCAAACTCAAAAATAGCTCCCCGAAACTCAATATGAGATCTGGAACCACACAACTTTTCTACTCCCCGATACTGAAACAAAGCTCCTCGAAACACATAAGTTCCTCTATGAAACTCAAGAATAGCTCCTGAAAATCGGAAAAATATCCTGAAACTCCAAAATAGCTCCCTCAAACTCCAGAAAACCTTTTCGTATCCAAGAAATATCTTGCCTTAACTGAAAAACAGCTCAGGGAAACTCAAAAATAGCTCACAGGACTCAATATCAGATCTCTGGAAACCACACACCTCTTCTACTTCCCAAAACTCAACAATAGCTCAGTAATAGCTCCTCGACACTCAAGAATAGCTTCTTGAAAGAAAACCACTTTTGCAAAAAATTAAACTAAAGAGTTTCTCCACGAAACTAAAGAATAGATCTGTGGAAGCCATATCTTTTCTACTCCCCGAAACTCAAGCATAGCCCCTTGGAAAACATGAGAGTTCCTCTATGAAACTCAACAATGGCTCTTCAAAGTCGTGAAAATCTATCTTAAAACTTAATAATAGAGCAATTCCAGCTGACGTCACAACATGGCCGATGGGGGGACAGCCTGTCAAACGTTGAAAGTAAAACAACACAACCTCACTTTCCCGTTTTGTTTATGTTATGAAGTACAGCATTTTCAACAATTTCAGGATGAATTCACAAGTTAAAATGATTTATATTAATAGAATTGGTGGATTACTAGGCCAAGTTAGTGTGTCGTTGTGAAATTCAACATAAATACACCGAGAAACGAAGGAATACATTCCCTTTGTTTACATTGGCGAAGAGCGATTATTTGGAGATTTTAGTGATTTCACGAGTGAAATTTCGTGATAATGGATCTGATTAACTGATATTCAATCTCAGATGATAATCATTCAAAACGATATAAATGAAAATTGCAGTATTTATTCTTGTCTTTTAAAGCCTAGAGTATTAACATCAGAGATAGCATTCATTAGAGGTATAACTATTGAAACTGAAACAGTAAAATGTTTGGCTCATTTATTCCTGAAAATAAACAGCAGAATGAAATCCAACAAATGTATGGAATGGAAAAAACATGGGTTCCAGAGAACTTCTCAGTACTATTTCAAATAACATTATATGTTGCAAATTACTACAATATTGGACTGCAGTTGCTATGTCAGTGCTATCATAATATTCAACCATATATTTATTATACTACATATATGTTACAAATAAAATAATTCATATGAAATTTTTTCCTTGAACACCGATTTCGATTCATCCTCAAAAAATGCTTTACTATCCATATAAAATTGAAGCTTTTGAAGGTTTGCGAGGTAGCTTCAACCTCTTTGGGAAAGTTTCACGTTTCGTCCCGGCTTAGTTTGGGGGAACTCGTCAGGGCATGCACCAAACTAAGCCGTTTACATGCCTACGTGAGTGGACACCCCTTGTGAGGAACACAAGGGAGTGTACCAGACCGATGGGGATGAGCGTATATCCAAGATCTTGAGAGAGCCTAACCGGGACAGCGTGCGCGCTAGCGCCCCCTGTACGCTGACCGATGATGTTGGCCAAGCGTTACAGGCAGATAACGCAGGATACTTAAGACGCAAGATGGTACTGCGCGCGCGACTTAAGTAAGAGCTGAGAGAGGGCGCTCGCTACAGGACTCCCCTTCCAGTGAAAACGATACCAGAAAGATGTATCTGGAGGAGTGTGACCGAGACCGAACAGGTGTTCTCCTCCAAAACGCGGCTGTGAGCGAGCCGTTGTGCCATTGCTGCGCTGTTGAGCACGAGTCTACGGCGTTTGATGCACGGTTGACCAAACCGTTTTGTGATGAGCCGTGTAGACTGTGTGCTAGAGCGCTCTGCCTCGTCGTTCGAGGAGTGTGGCCGATTTAGAGGAGATCAGCTTTTGACGGAATGTAGTCATGGCCGTATTGACCAGAAGATTTCCCACAAGTGCGGCCGTGATGCGGAGCAGTTGTGTGCCTTTGGAAATGTGAGAAACCCGAATTGAGAAACGCTGCGCCACTTGTGAATTCCTATACCACTTGATATCGTGCAGTGAGCTGGGTGCATTAGTGAGCACATCTTTGAGCAGCGTGTTGCAGCACGAGAGCAAAGTGGCGATGTGGAACCTCCTCGGGATGGTTGCTGAACCATCGCCGAGAGAGGAACGGATAGGAACACACAGTGACAAGCGAAGTTCTCACTGGATGCGAAGATGAACGCGAAGGGACAGAAACTGTGACACCGTCGTTGAAATTAATCACGTCGGAAAGTCACCACTGAAGCTTTTGAAGGTTTGCGAGGTAGCTTCAACCTCTTTGGGAAAGTTTCACGTTTCGTCCCGGCTTAGTTTGGGGGAACTCGTCAGGGCATGCACCAAACTAAGCCGTTTACATGCCTACGTGAGTGGACACCCCTTGTGAGGAACACAAGGGAGTGTACCAGACCGATGGGGATGAGCGTATATCCAAGATCTTGAGAGAGTCTAACCGGGACAGCGTGCGCGCTAGCGCCCCCTGTACGCTGACCGATGATGTTGGCCAAGCGTTACAGGCAGATAACGCAGGATACTTAAGACGCAAGATGGTACTGCGCGCGCGACTTAAGTAAGAGCTGAGAGAGGGCGCTCGCTACAAAATGTTTTTTATTATGCAGATGCAAGGTTAAGGCTTTCATAATTTTTAATTGACAATAAGTTCAATTCGAAACATATTACAAACAACAAAATGTAGAAGTTCCATCCTTGGGTAGTCGAGCCACGTCGGAATATGTTCGGTTGAGAACAGAGGAAGTTATCTGGTTCATTATTATTTGTAATACATACAATTTATACAACATATAGAGATGTGAGTGGTAAACAATCAGGATGGGTTTGTCCATCATAACGCCAGCTATCGTAGGTTGATATCATTCTTGAAATGTGTATAATAAACACGAAATATTCTTATCATGGTTATCTCATCATGATTAAACTTATTAAACAGAACAAATTGAATAGATAGTCTTAACATAATTCATTCACCAGTGTGGAAACGTCTCCAACGAACTCTACCATAGTTTGTTACTTTGTCAGAACAGTTTTTTCAATTTAAGGCGAGAATATAGTATGATTGCCTTCTCTGGGATAGTTCACATAGTATTCTGTTTCTTCCAATACCAGATAAAATGTAGAAGAATGGGTCAAAAATGCAAATATTCAAATATAAAGTCTACAGTACAATATATCTGAAACATCGGATTCTTTCGTCTCTCGGTGTATTTATGTTGTATTTCACAACGAAACAATAACTTGGCCTAGTTATTCACCAATTCTATTAATATAAATCATTTTAACTTGTGAATTTATCCTGAAATTGTTGAAAATATTATACTTCATAACATAAACAAATCGGGAAAGTGAGGTTGTGTTGTTTTACTTTCAACGTTTGACAGGCTGTCCCCCCATCAGCTGATTCATCTCGATGAACCATAGATAGCTGGAATTGCTCTATTGATCTATGGAAGCCTGAACTATTCCTCAAACCAATAGGAGAACTCCCGTACATCCCTGTCCACTGCAATCCACCTCATTCCCGAGGAAAACAGCGCCCCCTTTTCCCTGTTTAGCTGATCGTGCATGATGCCTGATAACGGATGGCGAAGCAAATGGTGCAGTGTATTTGTTTTCTTTCCTCTCACAACAACTACATCCACATCGGAACGTTCCGTTTTTTTTTGTTATCAAGTTCGGAAATAAATTGTAGCATAGCTCATTGACGTTAGGAGTGTATCGCCCTCGATGGGCGGATGAGCATAGAAAATATGTTGGAAGTTCTTTTCTGACAGTAAGGAAGCGATGGGGTCATTTATTTCTTTCGAGATGGTACAATAGGAAACGAGAAGTCTGAACATTTGAGTTGGAAGAACGATAAATTCGAAATTGGCATGTTGAAATGATTTTATAGAGTTGCCATGAAGGGATAGCTCCATTCGTGGAAAGTTCTGGATATAGTAGAGTTGCTGGTTTTTTTTTATAGCTGAATATTTGTAGGTGGTCGTGTGAAATAGGAGGATTGCTACTTGAGTTTTGAGATATGGCAACACTGTTCTGAATAGGTCAAATCTGACAATCAGGTCGATTCTGTTTGCGTATTGCTATGAACCTTGCTATTCTAGTCATATTGCTATCTTTCTAATTTATAGCAATATGGCCATGATGTTACGTATTCTGTTCCGAGTGTTATAGCAATGTTTATTATGAATTTTGTCATAGCAATATTGCTATCATGGTCTTCCATAATCGGTGATTTTAGAGCTGAACACACTGTATTTTGTAACTTTAGAGCTACAAGGAAGAAGAAAACAACCCAAATTCGTTAATTTTTTTTATGGTTTCGCATACATAACCTCTATCTACGGCTTTCTTCATTCATGTAAACATCGACATAAAAAATGTTAGGAAACGAAACGAACCAAATTGACCAATAACCAATTTCCTGGATACCAATTAAATATTGGTTATCAGAAATCGAATGCAGCAATTTTATTCAGGCGTTAATAATTCGAAATTCGATAATTTTTTTCGTTGGCACCTCAAGGGGATTGCTGTTGTTGAGATTATTAGAATAATCATCTCAGCTGTTACGTATGCCTGTATCTTAGTCCAAGAATTTTCCTTGAAATTAAATAATATTCTTGAGAACCTTGAACACATTTCCGTTAGCATATACTTTTTTCATTCATGTAAACATCGACTTATTCAAAAATGTTACGAAACAGAAAAACGAATTAAAGTCAAATTGACCTATTTCCTAGATACCGATAGAATTATGGTTTCCAGAAATCAAATGCAGCAATTTTATGCAGGCGATAATAATTCGAAATTCGATGAACTTTTCTGTTGGGAATTCAATGGGATGGCTGTTGTTGAGATCATTAGAATAATCAGGTCAGCTGTTGCTCACTATGCCGGTCTTTTAGTCTAAGAATCCTTAAAATTAAATATTGTAGAGAACCTTGAACAAATTTCTATTAGCACATTCTTCCCTATCTTCAAAATTTTCGAATTCTTGGAAGAAATAATACTGAAACAAATGGATCTCTGTAAGATTCCTTTTCTAACCTTTCTTTGTATGAAGCATAGCAAGTACTATTTTGAGCTTGCTAAGATAGCAATATTGATAGCAAGATTATTGTTAAAGTGACAGATCATATTGCTCAAAATCGTTGATCATAATACCAATAGTTCCAATCTTATTATTATAGCAATATCTTTTTCCTAGCAATATTGCTATTTGCAAAAAGAATCGACCTGAATGTCGCGTACTTTGAATGTGTTGTCGTAGAGTGCTATTTGTGTTGTTTATAGATACTGAAACATTCATCTTACTTGAAAAGTGAAATTCAATCATGAACTCTGATGATACGATCCACAAGAAAAAAACATTTCTAGCAAATGCCAACTATACTGCATTCACTTTAATAAAATATCCCGGTTGGCCATGATTTAGGTCTATCAAATTTGTTTTTCACTTAAAACCGACGCAGGTTGGCATTCGTGAAATATCGGCAATGTCAAAATAATTCTCAGCGACGTTGCCAAATGCCAATGACAATTTCTACTCTCAATCTCAACACAATCTTCACGCTTGGAAATTAAAAATGCCGCAGTTAGTTTTGAA
Organism: Myrrha octodecimguttata; assembly: GCA_958510865.1. Classification (NCBI taxonomy): domain Eukaryota; kingdom Metazoa; phylum Arthropoda; class Insecta; order Coleoptera; family Coccinellidae; genus Myrrha; species Myrrha octodecimguttata. The sequence goes on along the minus strand of OY294061.1, from coordinate 53,004,370 downwards.
GAAGCAGAGACAAAGAATCAGGAAGTGCTATGTAGAATTGAAATCTGCTTTTTCTGATTGTAACCCTAATAATTTGGAATCCATAAACTATTACAAGCTATACAACATTTTGATACTGGAGTATTTCAAGTTGTGCAACAAGGTATTTATTTAAATGTCTTCTGTAGATCTATTTCTCGAGAATTTCGAAAAGTAGGGAATTCCATAGGTTTGTCGATTCGTTTCTAAGTTTTACTACAGGGTTATACGAGTACTTTTTTTTTCGAGTGAACTATCACAAAGTAACGGACTATTCTATCCATTATTTTTAAGTAGAACTCCAACACTCGATTCTTGATTTCCGTACGAGAAAATAGCATAACTGATTATTCCAACCATATTTATATACGAGAAATATTTCCAGTGTTAACAGAGAAAAAAGTTTCATTAGCCAGGTCTTTTGAATTATTGAATTCACATAATATTTTCCCAAAGTTAATAAACATTTTGGGAAAAAAGTAATAACTACGACCTCTATGCAGAGAGGACAACGTTGCGTAGTTATCTGACAGGAAAATGACTATAACCTAACATTTTCTACAGAAACGATTAGATTGAAACGTGGCAGTTAGTTGGAGTATAACGACGCGCAACTCTCTGCGGTTTTTTGTTGAGATCGTACTGCCAGTATGTTCAAAAAAATTTTTCTTCCCAATTTTTTCGGGAACTGTTTTTTTAAAAATTGTTCATCATATTGAAAAACAGTTTTTTTAGGGCCTTGGGCTTAATATTTCACAGTAGTGTACGGAATTTTAGTTCGATACGATGATAATTTTTGGAGATATTTGAAAAAAACTATTAACTCAATTATAATCAAATTTAGCAACTTGTTTGAAAATTCTGATTGCCAATTTTGTGCGAAACTTCGTGATGATCGTGTCATTAGAACAATTTCCAAAAAAAATTAAATTTTTTTCGAATATTCAATATTCTGTGATCCTCTGATCATATCATCCTAGTGAAATTCTGTACGAATTTTCGAACTGCCATTTTTGGACGAAGCACTGGATTTTAATTCGAAATAATATGTATTCTTGGGAAAATAAAATTCAGATGGGTATATCTGCGGAATCATTAGGTGGATTTTACCCATTCACGAATCCAGCCTTCGTAATTAAGGTCTACAAATATCGAGTTTTCGAGTTGTTTCTTACGGAAGTTATTGTGTTTACGTTCGGCCGACTGTAAACACAATAACTTTCAGAAGAAACCACTTAGAAAACTCGATGTTTGTAGAGTAGGTTTGGGCCTCAATTACGAAGGTCGAATTAAAAATTTTATGTTTCCAATAGTTACAAAACTACAGATTAGATCGAATTGAAATCCGGTACTTTATCGAAAAAACCTAGAAATGCACCTACGTGAAGTCAGCAGCTTTTACTCACATATTCCAAGGATATCACTAAAAATGAACATGCACGCAAAAACTGCTGATTTCACGTCAGTGCTTTCCTAGGTTTTTCAATATCTCTAGAGATTGAGATCGCATCAACCTGAAGTTCTGTACACTGTTGTTAAATGATAGCTTCAAAACCTTCGCGAAAACTCGTCAAAATATTATGAATTCTTTCCGACAAAAAAAATCCAACGAAAATTTGAAAAATTCTCGTGAAAAAAAAATTTTCAATCAACGCACGATACGATCTCAACAAAATTATGTGATCAGTTGCCCGTCCCTATTTTCCTAGTTACCAAAATTCGAAACGAAGGCCTACATAGATTTCGAGATATCGAGAAAATAACCTCAAAAATTCAAATGAATGTGATTCCAAAACCAGCTACCCTAGGAGTTTCAAGTCGCCATCTCTTTTCTATTGGCGAATGAAGATAAGCGCTACTCCCTCTGGTGGCTATCCGAGTAACCCAAGGTACAGACATTATCATTGACTAGTTAAAAGAAATGTTAAGAAAATGAGAAAGTTAATGCATTTTTCTTGGCGTTTGTGTGATTTTTCAAGTGCTTCTTCTGAGGAAAAGCAAACTCCAATGTCCCTTCCCATAGATTTCCACAGCCCGGTGAAAAATATCGAGTTAGGGTGAAAGAAACTTCCTTCAACAAGTCGGGCCTGAATGTGTTGAAGAATCGATAAAAACCTTGGCAAATTGTAACTCAAAATTGGTAAACCAACAAACAAGATTTATTAGAGTCTGTTACCTGCCTTTTACCGATGATGATCATTTTTATAGAGGAAAGCACGAATTGCTCATGAAATATTAGATCACATTAATGAAGACAATTGTTTTCCAGGCCCCTAATCCAAGCAGAGAAATTTACTTAAGAGGAATGCCTTCCAGAAATCTGCCTGTTTTACTGATCATTAAGGAACAACGTAAATAGTCTAGTGATAGAAATGACTATTGAAAAAAAAGAATCTCAACAAGGAAATATCTAGTGATGAATACTCTTCGCTCAAAGTGCTTCTACCGATGAAAGTAAAGTTGTTAAAGGCTTATTTATTACAGCTTTTTCAAGACCAATCATATGAGTGTTGGAAAATTTATTTGTCAATCCCTAATGAATAATTCTTACGGTACAAAGGAGAAAGTTTAGGCATTTTTCTTGGTGTTTGTGTGATTTTACAAAAGTTTCTACTGAGAAAGAGTCAACTCAAATGTCCCTTCCCATAGATTTCCACAGCCCGGTGAAAAATTTCGAGTTATGGTAAAAGAAACTAACTTCCTTTAACAAGTCGAGCCTGAAAGTGTTGAAGAATCGATAAAAACCAACAAACAAGATTTATGAGAGTCAGTTACCTGCCTTTTACCGATGATGATCATTTTTATAGAGGTAAGCACGAATTGCTCATGAAATATTAGATCACACTCATGAAGAAAATTTTTTTCCAGGCCCCTAATCCAAGCAGAGAAATTTACTTGAGAGGAATGCTCTGCCTTCCAGAAATCTGCCTGTTGAACTGATCATTGAGAAACAACGTAAATGTGTTAGTGATAGAACTGAATATTGAAAAAAAAGAGTCTCAACAAGGAAATATCTGGTGATGAATACTGTTCGCTCAAAGTGCTTCTGCCGATGAAAGCAAAGTTGTACAAGGCTTATTTTTTTAAGCTTTTTCTAGACCAATCATATGAATGTTGGAAAATTTATTTGTCAATCCATAATGAATAAGATTTACGATAGAAGTAGTATTAGTTTTATGTGAATGTGTTCATTTTATTCACAATATATTGAGTATTTAGTCCTTCGCTATAAAAATAGTAAAGTTATAAGTATATGTCTATTATTCCAAAAAGTATGTTCTACAATAGTAAATACTATCTGTTTTTCAACTTTCAAGACAGCCTAAGAAATCCACCAAAGTCAATCTTGCCATGTGGATCTGAAAATAAATAATATTAAAATACTGCCTAACCTTGGAGATACCCCCGTTATTTTAGAGTTGCTACACTCAATAAGATTGAAGAATGATACATACCTACTTTATAAGAATGGAATATGTACACCCAGTAATACTCTATTCAACTATAAAAGTCTAAAAAGTCTTTGAATAAATCGTGAAATCAAAAATTATCAACCCAAACACTAACAAACAGTACAAAATCGACTATCAAAACAAAATCTATGTCTGCATCTAAGGTTCTGAAACTGGCCACCGTGGCGCTGCGATCTTAAATTCAGACGCCAATCTTAAGTTATCTTGGCAAAACGTTGAGATCGTGGCTCCCCCTGTGCATCCTCGTTTTCATGCAGATCTGACAGACTTCACATGGAACAGGAACGTTGCCAATTTAGGCAGGTGCCAATAGATTCTGCACTTTCGAAAAGTCAAGTTCCCTTTGAAACAAATTTGTAGAATTCGACAACGTTGGCCAGGCTCAAAACTGTACCCAAATAAATTTAAACTTAATCCGCATCCTTGCTGAGGCTGCTCGTTGAGAATACGCCTTCAAGTCCACGCCACTTTTAGACTCTATTAAATTTTTTCTTTCCGGCTTTGCGACAGTATCAAAGGAACAATCGCAATAAACTGGCTGAAATCCGAGCGACAGTAGGCGTTGACAGGTCCGTAATATTCAAACGAAGTAAGGAAAGTAGTCCGTAAGGCCCCTTTTACGTTTTCTTATCTACAAAAGGCAGTGACGAATCTCAGGAGGCAAGAAGGGGTTGAAGTCCATCCCATAATGCTGGATTTAGGTCTCTTTTCTTTCTAGACGGATTCGTTTTATGTCTTCATTAGTTTCAAGAAAATGGAATTTACCTCAATTATTATAAATTTGGTACGATTCTATGGTGAGTGTTTTAAGTGTATTCCATTCAGTTTTATAGTCAGTCAGTAGGCCTTGGAAAAGGTCTACAAGTTTTTGTAACTAGAACTGAGCTAGGTTGGCAGGGTAAATTGTCGTCGAAGTCAAAAGAATCAGGATTCACGTTGTCAATTCCTACATAGTTTTCATCAAGAACTCTATGGTTTGATTTAGTTACATACTTAACTTCTGCTACCTTTATGTAGAACATACAACGTCGCGAAGTCAAATGACAGAAGTGAACCTGAACTAACAGTTTTCAAATGTACAGCGTAGAATGTGACCAACTGCCATGGACAACGAACTGATTTCGTAAAAGCTTGAAGCTTGAAGCGTAGTCAAATGACGGAAATGAACCTGAACTATCAGTTTTCAAATATACAGCGTAGAATGTGGCCAACTGCCATGGACAACGAACTGATTTCATAAAACCATGGAGCTTGTGCGAGTTAGGATACCGGGTGTGTTCTGTGTGGGTTTTGTTACTAATTCCTCCTGCCACGTTACTAATTCCTCGTGACCACCGAGCTACCGCCGCAATATATATACATTCAAGATTCATCTGAATAAGGAGAAGGGAGGTAGCGAAATGTCATCAATTAAGTGACGTCATTGATGGGCGCGCTTAATTCGATTGATATAAGAATTCGATTAATTCTTATTCGTTCACAAAGATTATTGAAATATGTAAATAATTTTTGGTCTCCACGTACGTCAAAGTCCAACATTTCTTATCGAACTATTCAAGTTCAATAATCATCGAGCAAATCCTAAAAAGAGGGGGAAATGGGTTTTTGGCAACTTCAGAACATTAGATTCGGTCACAAACTGAAGAAGCCACTGACTTGCAGGTATATACTCGTTTCAACATTATCCATTTTAATCTCAAACAAATAGTTTCAAATGGCGAATGAAGATGAGCGCAACTCCCTCTGGTGGCTATCAGAGTAACCCGAGGTACACACATTATCATTGACAAGTTAAAAGAATTGTCAAGAAAGTGAGAAAGTTTATGCATTTTTCTTGGCGTTTGTGTGATTTTACAAGTGCTTCTACTGAGGAAAAGCAAACTCAAATGTCCCTTCTCATAGATTTCTTCAGCCCGGTGAAAAATTTCGAGTTTGGGTGAAAGATACTTCCTTTAACAAGTCGGGCCTCGAAGTGTTGAAGAATCGATAAAAACCTTGGTACTTATTACAAGCAAGCAAGATTTATGAGAGTCTGTTACCTGCATTTTACCGATGATGATCATTTTTATAGAGGTAAGCACGAATTGCTCACTCATGCAATATTAGATCACATTCATGAAGACAATTGTTGCCCCTAATCCAAGCAGAGAAAGTTACCTATGGGGAATGCTGTGCCTTCCAGAAATCAGCCTGTTGAACTGATCATTAAAGAACAACGTGAATGTTTTGGTGATGGAACTGACCGAGTAAAACAAGTGTCTCGATAGAGAATATGTGGTGATGAATACGCTTCGCTCAAGGTGCTCGTGCCGATGAAATCAAAGTTGTAAAAGGCTTATTTATTACAGCTTTCTCAAGACCAATCATATGAATGTTGAAAGAATTTTTTTCAATCCATAATGAATAAGGTACAAGAAGCATTAGTTTCATGTAAATGTATTCAGTTTATTCTCAATATATCGTGTAAATTTAGTCCTTTCCTATACAGGGTGATTCCGGAGGAGACAGTCAGATTTTAGGATAAGTTAACACTAGTCAAGACAGTCTCGGAACACTGTTTGGTTTATGGTTGGGGTCTCTATTGAGAACATACAGGGTGATTTGTCCGATTCGACCGATTTTACTTTTATTGATAACTTTGGTATGGCTTATTCGATTTCCATGAAATTTTCAGCGTACTACAATAGTGTTGAACACATTCATTGATTTCGAATTTTTTTTCAAAATAAGCTGTTGTTGTGATGAATCCAGATTAATTGTGCAGGTTGAAAAACCACCCTGTAAATAGCGTTTCCTAAACTACGCTATCTGTTTACGATTCTACTATAATAGGTCATTATTTGAGAGTTTCTAATTTTTTTGGCACACTTCTAGTTTTTCGAGAAAATTCCATCAAAAAAAGACAATGTCGAAATTTCGCTCCAATCGATTCTACTTTCATTGATAACTTTGGTATGGCTCATTCAATTTTGATGAAATTTGCAGTGTAGAACAATCTGAACGAGTACATTTAATAATCGCAAAAGTCTCTCAAAATACAGGGTTGTAATTGTGATAATTTTAGAATTTCAGATTAATTGTGCAGTTGAAAAAAAAACACCCTGTACATTGCTTTTCCAAAACTTTCTTATTCTTTTCAGATTCAACAATAATATGTCATCATCCAGAGGTTTTTAATTTCTTTGGCACACCTCCGGTTTTCCTAGAAAACATTTTTGAAGAAGAGCATGATCGAAATTTGGCACACAAGCAGTGAGAGTATTCCGCACTAGGTAGGAAAGCTGTACCTATTGTTCAAGGATGCAAAGCAGTTTTTAAGTTCTAAAATATTCTTTTCAAATTCCAAATTCATATTTAATTGCTAATATTTTGTATGAAACCATTTAATTCAGAATATATTTCGAATTTGAAGAGAATATTTTAGAAGTGACGAAGTGTTTTCTAGGAAAACCGGAGGTGTGCCAAAGAAATTAAAAACCTCTGGATGATGACATATTATCGTAGAATCTGAAACGAATAAGAAAGTTTTGAAAAAGCAATGTACAGGGTGTTTTTTTTTTCAACTGCACAATTAATCTGAAATTCTGAAATTATCACCATTACAACACTGTATTTTGACAGATTGTTGCGATTATTGAATAAACTCATTCAGATTGTTCTACACTGCAAATTTCATCAAAATTGGATGAGTCATACCAAAGTTGTCAATAAAAGTAGAATCGATTGGAGCGAAATTTCGACATTATCATTTTTTGAAAAAATTTTCTAGGAAAACTATAAGTGTGTCAAAAAAATTAGAAACTCCCAAATAATGACTTATCATAGTACAATTGTAAACAGATATAGTTTAGGAAACGCTATGTACAGGGTGTTTTTTCAACCTGCACAATTAATCTGGATTTATCACAATAACAACCGCTTATTTTGAAAAAAAAATTGAAATCAATGAATGTGTTCAACACTATTGTACTACGCTGAAAATTTCATTGAAATCGAATAAGCCATACCAAAGTTATAAATGAAAGTAAAATCCTTCGAATCGGACAAATCACCCTGTATATTCTCAATAGACCCGCAACCATAAACCAAACATTGTTTCGAGACTGTCTTGACTAGTGTAAACTTATCCCAAAATCTGACGGTCTCCTCCGGAATCACCCTGTATAAATAGTAAAGTTATGAGTATTTGTCTATCATTACAAAACGTATATTTTACAAAACTATCTGTTTTTCAACTTTTTGAGCAGTAGATCTGAGGGGGCATTTGATCAATAATCAAGTTGGTTAGGTGAAAAGGTATGAAGTTTATTATTTTTGCAAATAACATGCAACATAACATCACATGCACCTTGCTGAACACTTTTAGCTTCTGTGCCTTCAAGATACTTCAAATAATTTTAAATTAATCTTATCATTTAGAATTGAAATAAGTTGCTACTAAAATACTTCTAATAGTAATTTTAGCATTGCTACTCTGATTTAGAATAGATGATACACAACTCTTTCATAAAAACGAAATTTGTATACACAGAATCACTTCTGTTAACTGAAAAAATCTGTGAACAAATTGGAAAACCAAATTTTAACCAATCGAATATACAAGCAAACACTTGAAAACCTAGCCCCTATCCCCGTACCTAAGGTTCTTAAACTCGCCCCACCGTAGCGCTGCAATCTTAAATTCAGACGCCAATAAAAACAATACACATGAAGTTAGCCATATGTTTGAAGTTAGGTGTTTGTAATAAAAAGGCTATATGAATGAAGTTAGCTTCTAGTCGTCTGTCTCTCATTTTACTATATCTTTGACGATCAAGAAAAAGACTTCTCGTTCAGATAAACCAGCAACGAAGCAACAAATGAATCAACTATTGCCGACAATCTAAGGAATTTATCCCCGGTAGAATCTATATCCCCTGGACTTGGCGATTGCCGATAGAAAGCTCTCGTAACACTTAACCCACTAAGGAAAAGTGTGAAAGGGGTAGATAACAACCCCTGGACCAAAGTTAGCCGAGTTATCGATCCCTGAAGGCAGTGTGTCAGTGGTAACGCTTCTTAATCAGATAAATAGGGGAGAAGAAGAAGAAGAAGTCACGAATCGATGCTGTGCATTCCGACTCGACCAACTCGATTTCTTAGACTTTATTGGTTAATAGCTTTAGGGTGACGTCAGTCGTAAGGTGCATAGAAGATAAGGTGAATTCAAAGATGCGCTTTTGTATCTCCAATGCTGGGGAAAACACTAGAACTCGTTTTTTTCACTGAAGGTGACGCCATTTGGAAATTACGACCGGTCGTCAAGGCAACTGTCTGTCAGAACTGAATTGACATCAGACAATATATAAGGTAAAAAATATCTGGATGAGCGAATTTCTACTATATTATGTTTTGTATAACTTTCAGTGGAATATATTCTTAGAATTCGATATACATTGTTATTTTTGAGGAATATGCTATCATTTAATGTTTTCCTATATTATAGTAAGGGAGGCGTGAAATTATCAGGTAAGAAATGTGAAATTATTTTACAGGATCTACTGATCATTGATATCATTTGGTAGCTTGTTCAAATGTATTCATATTTTTCCAGATTGTGCATATACAAAGGAATGTGGTAAAGCGGCGGGAAGTTTATGAAAGTTGATACAAAACAAGCATCATCCTTACTTTAAGTCAGACTGACATCTTCATCGAGAGTTGAGTTTCACAGAAAATAAAAACTCATTGAATAGGCCATATTATTACAACAGTTCAATTTGAGTTCTTTCCCATTTAAATTCATAAGGTTCACAATTAGAAAGCATGAGTTTCATTCAATGGTTAATTTTATTTCATCGGATTTGAATACTGATCTTTTCTACAGTTTAGAAGCACTTGATAGTAGCATATATTAATAAGTTTCGATTTCAAGTAAATGAAAATTGTTACGCAATTCATGTACATTCAATGAAGAACCAAGAAAGATACAACACATTCAATAGAAAAAATAATTTGCTTACTTGGGGGTTAATAACTCGATCCTCGATTAGTGAAAATGGTTGAAAGAAAATTATGAAAAGAATGATAAGCAGCTGAGTTTCATGAAGTTTATACCTTCTATAAATGGGATTCTTTCTTCATTTGAACACTAATTTCCATTTACGTCTGCACTGTACAAACAAAATACGAGAGGAACCCTTTTGAAAGTATCTAAGGATCTACCCAATTCTTCGAAGCTAATATCTGAGAAAACATGAAAAAATTCAATTGCCGAATTACCATTAAAAGTGTCATGCACTCTGATTGGTCGATTGGTAGCGTTTATGTCGGTGGCGGGAGTATGAAATAAAATAATTTTTTCCAGTTTGGTTTAATGATTTAGGGCCGGTATTATGAAACTTAACAGGAAGTTATCTTTAACTTTAACTGACAGCTATATCCTAGGATAACTGTCAAAACTCACAGTTAAAGTTAAAGATAACTTCCAGTTAAGTTTCATAATACCGGCCCTTAGTAGGAGAACAAATGAAAATAAAAACACAATTGTTCTATGCTCCTTAGTGAGGATAATTTTTTTATTTCTGGAACTCCTCCAGAGCTGGTTGGGGCAGCGGATTCCGTTTCATTAGAATTAAAATATGAACTAATTCCTCATACACAACGTGTTTTCAATCACTTGTGTAAGACACAAACTACTGTAGAGAAATATCGTTTTCTTACAGTAAGAAAATGGAAGTTTCCTAATTGGCGTCTCAATTTAAACTTGCAGCGCCTCGGTGGCCAGTTTAAGAACCTTATGTAGAGGAATAGGAGCTAGGATTTCAAGTGTTTGCTTGTACATTTGATTGACTTAAATTCGATTCTACAATTTATTCGAAGATTTTTTCAGTTAACATAAGTGATTTTGTGTATACGTATTTCATTTTCATGAAAGAGTTATGTATCATCTATTCTAATTCAGAGTGGCAATACTACAATTACTGTTGGAAGTATTTTAGTATCAACTTATTTCAACTCTAAATGGCAAGATTTATTTCAAATTATTTGGAGTATCTTGAAGGTACAGAAGCTAGAAGGGTTCGGAAGGATGCATGTGATATTATGTTGCATATTATTCACATAACTAATAAACTTTCAACCTTTTTACCCACCTAACTTGATTATTGATCAAATACCCCTCAGATCTACTGCTCAAAAAGTTGAAAAACAGATAGTAAAACATACTTTTCGGAATAATAGACGAATACTCATTACTTTACTATTGAGACATGGAAGGAATGAATATACACAATATATTGTGAATCAAATCAATACATTCACATGAAACTAAAGCTACTTGTAACGTAGGCTTTATTCATTATGGATAGGCAAATAAATTCTTCCAACACTCATATGATTGGTCTTGAAAAAGCTGTAATAAATAAGCCTTGTACAGCTTCGATTTCATCGGCAGAAGCACTTTGAGCGAAGAGTATTCATCAACAGATATTTCCTTGTCGAGACTCTTTTGTTTCAATCGGTCAGTTCTATCACTAAAACATTTACGTTGTTCCTAAATGATCAGTTCAACAGGCAGATTTCTGGAAGGCTTAGCATTCCTCTTAAACAACTTTCTCTGCTTGGATTATGAGCCTGGAAAACAATTGTCTTCATTAATGTGATCGTACATTTCATGAGCAGTTCGTGCTTACCTCTATAAAAATGATCATCATCGGTTGAATGCAGGTAACAGACTCTCATAAATCTTCTTTGTTGGTTCACCAATTTTGAGAGACAATTTGCCAAGGTTTTTATCGATTCTTTAACACTTTCAGGCTCGACTTGTTAGAAGAAGTTCCACTCAAACTCGAAATTTTTCACCAGGCTGTGAAAATTTATGAGAAGGGACATTGAGTTTGCTTTTTCTCAGTAGAAACCCTTGTAAAATAACACAACCGCCAAGAAAATGCATAGACTTTCTCATTTTCTTGACATTTCTTTTATCTTGTCAATGATAATCCATGTACTTCGGGTTACTCTGATAGCCACCAGAGGGAGCAGCGCTTATCTTCATTCGCCAATAATAAGAAAGTGAATATTTCCTAACAGTTGAGAAATCTTGACTTCTTCTTTGAGAGAGATTTTGAAAATTTCAAGAGCTGTTTCTTTCTATCAAAGACAAATCTTAAATAATAGTAAATGACAAAAGTGTCTTACTCGACAATCCGAATTTATGCTTGAAATAAATATACTGCTTGAGGACCTCCCCTGTTTATATTGAAATTCTTGAGTTGCTTCATTCATTTCTCCATTACATCCACGTATTAAAGATCAACACAAAGGGGGTTGTTTTCAGGATAAACCGCCGAACTAAGTCACAACCTGAGGCTTAAGACTCCGAAGGTTAGGCCCCATCCTCGGAAGGTAATTCCTCTTATTTGTCCTAATCTCATCCTGGATGCTAATGCTGATTTTATTATGATAAGTTTGTTGGCAAAACCAACTTCTCTGAATTTTAATGAAATGCCAAAAGAGAAACGGCCCGATCTTGGATATAAATTACGTTACCATCTGACACTGACACAGCTATTAGTTACAACGCGTTCGGTTATGAGAAGGAGAGAATGCTCGATATAAGAATTTTTTTCAAGTTTACCATTTGTTATTCTTTATGGCGTTTACTTGAAACGAATAGGAAAATATGAACCCGAAAATTTTCCTGCCGCGAAGATATATTGATTGAATATTTGCATCAATGTACGCAGTGTTTTCTGAACAAAAAATCTCCAGTCGAGAGTGGAAGGTCTCTCGTGGTTCAGAAGATATGAGCCTGTAAAATTCTAAATTAAGGCATTTTTAGGTTAATATTTCTTTCATAGAGTCGATCACTCCTTTCTATTCAACAGGGTGTTCCACCGTGAAGATGACATTGGGATAGTCATTCTTGCCTCATGGCATATGCCCCGTTTTCGAAACATACGCGAGATACAGGGTGTTTAATGTCAACTTTTGTGCAGTATTCTGATAGCTGTTGTAAGTTATACGTGACCATTGAAATAACGTTTTGTGGTGACATTTTAGTAATTTTTGGTGGTCAATTCAATTGCGGTAAAGAATTCTGGAACAGAATATTCGAAAAGGCGGAAAACTGACTAAGCTGGAATATTTTATTTTCAATTGCTGAATTGGATAGCATAATTTCAATGTTCTTAATTCCACAAGATTTTTCGTGAAAAAGTTTTTCCAAAATTCAAACTCAACTTTTTAAACATGGCAACGGTGGAAAAACACTCACAACTGTTGAAATCTTTCAAGGTTGAACTAATCTTCATTATTATGAACCCTGGTGTGAAAACAGAATAAAAAAATATCCATTGGTTTTCATTTTGTAGCCTTCTAAGGATTCCACTCGGAGTACTCAGACTATTTTCATTAAAAAACTGATGGCCTTAAGGAAGCTAAAATGCTGATAATGGGCCTCCAGAATGACCTGTATAGAAATTTGAATGAATTTATCAAAAAAAAAAATTTTTCGAAAGAACTCGGTGTGAATAGAACTCTCTCCACATTCGGACATCAGGTCAAATTCTATGAACTACCGTTGCTTGGTAACGAACATAATATGATCAAAATAAATCCAACTCATACTCTTGAGGTAACGTGACCCTACTGCCCGGAAGTGGAGCAAGTTCGATTCCCACCAATCCCACCACAGTTTTTTTGAAGAAGAATTTTTTCAAATAAAAATTATTTGATTACTCGAACCGGAATCTTTGGGAGGATACAAAATGAAAACGAACGGATATTTTTCTATTCTGTTTTCACACCAGTGTTCAGATTGAAGGTAAGTGAGTTTGGGTGATTTTTTTTACCCTAGACATGTAAAAAAAGTTTAGATTTTATATTGTGAAAATTATTTCACGGAAAATCTTAGAGAATTTAGTACATTGAAATAATGACATCCAGTTTAGCAAGCGAAAATAAAAATTTTCTGCTCGACCAGTTCAAATACGGTTGAAATGGTTCTGTTCAAAACACCATTAGTAGTGACAAAATATTTCTCGGTAAGTTCATGGAATATATTGTTACTACATCTTGTTAGATGGTGACTATGTACTCATATTTATTTTCAATAAAACACTTCGATATCATCGGCAACACTGGAAAAATCTCCTGAATTTGACAGAATTTATTGTAGATTCTAGGTCCGTTCTTCAGAAAGTTACATTACATACGGATGGACGACCGGCCGGACGGACAGAATTGAATTTGACCACGAATTCTTCTTCAGAGAGTCAAACCTGATCGCTTGACACCATTTTCGGGTCAGAATTGGAAATTACAGAGATTCTATGAACTCGTGAAATGATCTTGTAGAGTGCGGATACTACGAGAAAAAAACTTGAAAAAAATACAAACTTAAACACCCTGTATCTCAAAAACGAAACGTTTGCAGTTTCATGCTTATGGAATGCTTTTTCCTTGAATATATGCGAGGAATCTCCGCTATTCGTTTGTATCAGCAATTTAGGAATACCCTGTATATGATGTCATGTAAAATTTCAACTTGAATCAAACCCTGCATCATGATATATCCGGATAGTGGTAGTACTACGAAACTAGGGTCAGTTTTGAACCTTAATAAAATATACAGTTCGCGTCAAAATTATGGAACAAATTGATTTTGTCAGAAGAAAAATATTTGGCAACAAAACCCTGGAACAAATTTTATGAATAGGGAAAGTGGATCATGTGGTACTTTTTTGGCAAGGTCTTTGTATCTTCTTTACAGGCGTGCAGAAATTTTTAAGAAAAAAATTTTTTTTTGAAAAATTAGAGGTTTTCAGTATGTGCACTTTGTCATGGCTCATTTACTTTGAGACGATAGTACCTGATGAAATTTGTCACCGAATGAAAGTCGAACATAACAGTTTCATTCATGCACAACTTTCAACCCGTACGAACCCTTTAATAGAGAAAACATTTTTTTTACGTGAGGGGGTTGAAAATTGTGCATGAACAAAACTGTAATGGTCGACTTTCATAATAATAAATTTCATCAGGTACCATCGTCTCAAAGTAAATTAGCCATGACAGAGTGCACATACTAAAAACCTCTTTGAACTAACTAATTTTTGAAAAAAAAATTTTTTTTGAAAATTTCTGCATGCATGTAAAGAAGATATAAAGACCTTGCCAAAAAAGAACCACATGACCCACTTTCCCTATTCGAAATTTTAGGGTTGATAGGGATGGCACAGGGTGTAACAAAAATGCTTCAAAAATGCATACAAATTTGGTAAAAGTGAAACAAAATTGACCTGTTTCAGGATTTTGTTGCCAAATATTTTTCTTCTGAGAAAGTGAATTTGTTCCATAATTTTGACGCGTACCTACTCTAGATTGAAAGTAATTCCTTTCATTCTATTCAAAATGAACGATCACAAAGTAACGCGCTACTCTGTCCAATATTCGAAGTCGGCGATTTTTTTGAATTTTCACGAATCCACTACGCATGGAAATTCCAAATCAATTTCCGCATTTTAAGCAGTATAAAACCACTCCATTTCCGCATATTATCGGAAATATTAAACCTCCAGGGTTGCGCTCGGATAACACCACAAACCGGGTGAGTTGGAAAAGTGGAAAGCGGGAAAAACTCCTGAACAAACAGCGGTTTTTCCGAGGACTAGCTCTTTTATCTTTGTTTCACGATCTCCGTTACATAGAATTTAAAAGAACTAACCGCACGTTTGCAGCTTGGCGAGCAACAAGTTTCCGGCGAAAAATGTATCACGTACTGATGAAACTCTTTTTTTATCATCTGGTCGAATAATATTTAGTGACCGGTATCTATAGGGGCTTTGTTGACAGAGAGAGAGAGAGAGAAAGAGAGCGGAATTTATTCCAGATTATGATTTTTGAAGACCTGGGTATTGGCGTCTGAATTTAAGATTACAGCGCCACGGTGGTCAGTTTTAGAACCTTAGATACAGACATATAAACAATCTATACAGTGCGGGTCAAAATTATGGAACAAATTCATTTTCTCAGAAGAAAAATATTTGGCAACAAAATCCTGATACAGGTCAATTTTTGTTTCATTTTTACCAAATCTTATGCATTTTTGAAGGATTTTTATTGCACCCTGTGCCACCCTCATCAACCCTCTAAATTTTTTAATTAGAGAAAGTGGGTCATGGGGTACTTTTTTGGCAAGGTCTTTGTATCTTCTTTACAGGAGTGCCTAAAATTTTAAGAAAACAATTTTTTTTTGAAAAATTAGTTAGTTCAAAGGGGTTTTCAGTATGTGCACTTTGTCATGGCTCATTCACTTTGAGACGATGGTACCTGATGAAATTTGTCACCGAATGAAAGTCGACCATTACAGTTTTGTTCATGCACAACTCCCAACCCCTACGAACCCTTTAATGAAGAAAAAAATGGAGTGACATTAGAAAGTTTTTTTCGGCATTGAAGTACTACCCGGAGTATCATTGAGCATTACAAAATAAGTTAAATTGAATGTTCAAAATGACCACCATTTAATTACTTCGAATTTCAAATCTTTACATGGTTGTACCTGGTTACAATTCATATCATTGCGTTGCCAGAAATCTTTCTTTGAGTTGAAACATTTCATCGAAAAGTTTCAACTTCAGTAGAAACGTGCTGATAACATTCTTCAGATCATAACTGAAGCGCAGTGTTTCCCACATTTTAATTTTTCACGTGGGGGGGTTGAAAGGGGTGGAAAGTTGTGCATGATCAAAACTGTAATGGTCGACTTTCATTCGGTGACAAATTTCATCAGGTACCATCGTCTCAAAGTAAATGAGCCATGACAAAGTGCACATACTGAAGACCTCTCTGAAGTAACTACTTTTCCAAAAACAAAATTCTTTCCTTGAAAATTTGTGTACGCCTGTAAAGAAGATACAAAGACCTTGCCAAAAAAGTACCACATGACCAACTTTCCTAACTAAAAAAATTTAGAGGGTTGATGGGGATGGCACAGAGTGCAACAAAAATCCTTCAAAAATGCATAAATTTGGTAAAAGTGAAACAAAAATTGACCTGTTTCAGGATTTTGTTGCCAAATATTTTTCTTCTGAGAAAATGAATTTGTTCCATAATTTTGACGCGCACTGTATATCTTTTACGATTAGTGAGAAACTCAGACAAGGGATATATTTTCGTCTGTGTCAAGGTGTGTAGGTGAGATTTGATCTATATTGCATGAGGTTTCAATATTTTCGAGAATCTTTTACTGCTTGATTGAAGGATGAGGCTGTTGAAAATGTGGGAAGCGGAAAAACAATAACAAATAAGTCATTCATATTGTACAAACTCTATGTTATCTGAATAATTTGGAACCCTTTCCAAATTGTTTGGTATTTCAAACAGTTTTTTCAATTTTTTCCTAGTATACTCTGCTGTCAAAATAATTTATCACAAGCTATCCAACATTTTCGACATATATGAGTGAAAACCCATGGTATCTTACACATAGATTCCAGAGAACTTTGTGAATTGAGTTAGTTCTTTCAAGATGACACAGGTTTTGTAGTACTACTAAATTTTCATAATGGAGTATTTCAAGTTGTACGACAAGGTATTTAAATGTCTCCTGTAGACTTATTTCTTGAGAATTTCGAAAAGTACAGGAAATTCCATAGGTTTGTCTGTTTGTTTAGAAGTTTTGCTGCAGGGTTATTCGAGTACCTTTATTTTTTTTCGAGTGATTTATCACAAAGTAACGGACTACTCTTAATTTTCAGTAAAATTTCGAAAATCGATTCTTGATTTCCGTACAAAAAATAGCATAACTGAATCTTCCAACCATGTTTATATACGTGAAATATTGCCAGTGTTAACAGAATTGATTTTTGGGTTGTCAAAAACCAATGATTTATGAATAATATATAAGTTTTATCTAAGATGTAAATGAGCTTCATGAAGAAATTTAATCTTGAATGCCGTAATCCGCAGTGTGATTTCTATAATAATAATTTTATCCGATTTTTAGTAGTTATTTTTCAGATATAAGGAGAGAAAACCAAAAAATATTCAATTTGAACTACTTACGATTATGAAATTGTTATAAGAAGATCTATGGGGAATTGACACATTGTGTTCATAAAAGAATAAACGAATCCGTTGAAAATTTCTCAATATGTGTTGAGAATTTGGTAATCAATCCTTTCAGCTACTTTTAGATATATGATTCTGATTATTCCACTGAATTCCAATCTTAGGACCGAATGCGATGATTAATTTTCAGGATTATTGGAAATTTGCAGCGTTTTGCGCGCATGTTCTAGGGGAACAGCGTGCTATCGTTTTGTCCAAATGTCTGTAATTTTTGATGATTGAACCGAAAATGGTCTCAATCGACTAGGTTGGACTCACTGATGACGAATCCGGTGTCAAATTCTGTCCGGCCGTCCGTCCGTCCGAGGACACGATAACTGCCGACAGAAGCAAGCTAGCAATTTGAAACTTTCAGGGAAGCTTGCGCATCAGAATGCCGCGGTTAAGTTCGTTAATGGGCCAAATCGGTCGAATAGTTTCGGAGTTATGGGCACTTGTAATTTTGAAGTTATTTATTCTTTATTTCAGAAACTATTTGAGGGATTGGATTCAAACTTGGCCGTTAGGTGGAGTATAACGACGCACAACTTTCAGCCAAATTTCGTCAGGATCACATCGGCAGTAAATTTAAAAAAACATTTTTTTCGAAATTTTTTTTTTTCGGAAATCATTCATCATATCTGAAAAACAATTACACTCTGAGCTTCACATTTTACAGCAGTGTACCAAATTTCAGTTCGATACGATCATAAGTTTTGGAGATATCGGGAAAAAATGTGTCAAATTTCGAGGTTTTCTTCTCGATATCGTTGTTTTTTTCCGTTTAACTCGAGAGATACTGATTCAGTCCGGATAAATCTTCGCAGCTAGTTTGAAGATGCTGAAAGACAACTTTATGCGAGATTTCGTGATAATCGTGTCATTAGAACAATTTGAAAAAAAAAATTTCTGTGATTTTCTTTTATCATCCTCATTAAATTCTGTATGAACCTTCGAACAGTAATTTTTTCGATGAAGTACTGGATTTCAATTCGATCTGATCTGTTTTTCTGGAAATATTGGAAATATAAAATTTTGAATGGGTATATCTGCGGAATCATTGGGTGGATTTTACCCATTCACGAATTCGGCCTTCGTAATTAAGGTCCAAACCTTTTTTACAAATATCGAGTTTCTAAGTTGTTTCTTTCGGAAGTTATTGTGTTTACGCAGTTGGCCGTTAGGCTGACCGTTAACACAATAACTTCCGGAAGAAACGACTTAGAAACTCGATATTTGTAGAGTAGGTTTGGAGCTCAATTACGAAGGTCGAATACGTGAATGGGTAAAATCCGCCCAATGATTCCGTAGATATACCCATTCAAAATTTTATTTTTCCAATATTTCCAAAAATACAGATTAGATCGAAATTGAAATCCAGTAATTTATCATAATAAAATTTCAAAAGCACTGCCGTGAAGGCAGCAGCTTTTGCGTGCATGTTCAAATTCGTTGCTGAAGCGATCATCTACATTGATCATGCGCGCAAAAGCTGCTGCCTTCACGGCAGTGCTTTTCGACATTTTTATTAGTTCATTCAAATCTACATACTTTAGATAGTGAACTGTGAAATTATCAGGAGGGGGTAGTTTTTTTTTGTCGATCACTAAGGTTTATTATTTGATTTCATCAAATAATAAACCAAAATGCATCTATCATGTGCTGCGTCCCATACTATGGCGTAAAAACATTTCTCCGACCGCAGCTAGCAGCTATTTGGTATTCCGGCGTTTTCTAGCGTTATTACCTTCACGCTGGACGAAGCGGCAAATTGCATCGGATGCGGAAGTCCAGCGACCATCCAACGGACACCTTCTGCATTCCTTCGTGCCCTCGTGACGTCGAAAGATGGAAAATGGAAGCGTTCGCGTGGGAAATGGGCTTATTGCGGCGTATAATGGAGTGCTAGAATCGCGTCAGCCGGTGCATCTCGCACGTTCTGCTATGATTGCTTTCGTATGACGGATGTGAGTTTTTATATGACGAATGGATTCATATGGTTGGAATACCTATGGAATCTATTTTTTTGCGTGCTTGCTACAAAGCACTCAACCACCCCTTTTTAAGTATACAAGGTGAGTCTTTAAGTTGTACATTAATTTGAACTATAGATTTTTCTCATCAAATAAAACGCTTTTTTCATTTGCCATTTTTCCATATTCGGCTCAGGTAAAAAGTTATAAGCATTTAAACATTTCTCAATGTGCTAATACACTCCTGCGCTTTGTTTGCAAGTTCACCACAGATATCTCTTGCGGTGATTTCTTCTGGAGAATTACCAATCCAATTGTAATTCAAAGAAACAAGATTGAGAAAACTCATTTACTCACTTAATTCTTATGATTTTGTGCTTTTTGCGATATAATCGCAAAGAAAACATTTCACTACACTGGACTTGAAACACTGATCTTCAACTCGATGTTTATGCAATATCCAATTGTTTCAACCATATGATTATTATACACAATTCCAGCCTAACACATTCCCATATTGAAAACTCCATAATTATACTTTTTTCACGAAATTTATTAATGAATTATATGAAATCAATCAATTAACCTAAAAATATTAACTAGACTTATAAAAACATGTTATTCTATGTCTATGAATGTTATGGTCTGTGGTATGATCACGAAATAGCATATACCTAAATTAGTTCTATGCGAAATAGATAAATATTTATATATAAACTTGTTAGTGAAAGTTTCTTTCACCCATATTCGAAATTTTTCACCGGGCTGTAGATATCTATGGGAAGGGATATTTGAGTTTGCTTTTTCTCAGTAAAAACACTTGTAAAATCACTCAAACGCCAAGAAAAATGCATAAACTTTCTCACTTTCTTGACGTTTCTTTTAACTTGTCAATGATAATGTCTGTACCTCGGGTTACTATGATAGCCACCAGAGGGAGTAGCGCTTATCTTCATGAGCTATGAGGTCACGACGTCACGAGCAGTTTTGACAGTTGGGAGAGACTGGAGGACCAACAATAACCTAAAATGCATTGTTTACTATGGGAAAAAACGATTTCTCTCGTGATTTCGTATTCATTTGGAAATTTTGGATTGATATATTCACTTTTTTTTTGAAAATGATATTATAAATTTGGTGTACTTAATATGGAATTAGTCCCTGATTTCATAAACAGGCAAATAAACAGACCTTTGGTTAGTTCAGTCAACAGTCTTTTTGTGCGTTATAGTAAATTACATAGACACCTTGTTACTTTCATATGGAGGTAAAATATTGCGAAAATATTTTATGATATCAAAGTGCTAATAAATTTTTCATTCCTAGACACTGCCAGTTACTCCTGGGTGTAGTAGATAGTAACAGTTTATTGACACAGTGGATGGTTTTTGTTTCTGAAATACGACTCAAGGGTGATCAACTAGGCTAAAATGCCGATTAGTGATGATTTAGATCTTTTCTTTGTGAAAACAATCAGGAATGTTTATCAAAAACTGACGATTTTACGAAAATTCCCTACCTGGTATCAATCGGAATACCCAACCAACACATTGTCAGTAGTAATACTGCACCTTAAGTGAGAATCAGCTAAAAATTTGACTGCATTGAATATCTGAATGGAAATTTCCTTTATAGATCCTGTCTTGTTCTAGTAATATAGAAATGCTTATTAAGAACTTATGATTTGCAAATATTCCATACCCGGAATAGTTCGGTGTGCCCTACCAAAATAACGTACATGATATTACTCGACTAAACATGAAAATCATCTCAAAATTCGATGTCATTGCATACCTGAATGTCAATGGTATGAATCAATCCTATCTAATTAAAATTTTATTGATTGCAGAGACTAATATACAACCTATGTTCTTGCTGAGGTAACTAACAAGATGCAAAGTAACATTTATTCTGTGAATTTCCATTTTTGAGCGCAGTTCTTTATTGAACTAATTCAGAAAATATGATTTTCCCTTTCAGAACCGATAGAATTTTCTTATTTCTCTCTTTTATAATGGACACATTGAGTTCCTCTCCACATCCGGTTAGTTCCTACCATTCAAATGAAAATACTTCAACAACTCATTGGTAGTTTTCATCGATTTGATGTCGGGTATTCGAGCTTGAATACCTGAATTTACTTCAAAAACTTTGGTTTTAAATTGTATTTCTTGCCTAACTAAACCAAGCAACATGCAACAACAGCACCAACCAGCAAGAATTGTATTTATTCGAAAAATTTCATAAGTTTAGTAAAGCTGTTATTGTTACAAGATATCAAGTACTTTGGATATAGTTCCTAGATAATGCAATAGTGAATATTTCACTCCAAAATGTCCAATTTCATACAAAATCACAAGCCAAATCGCTTTCTCCCATAGTAAACAATGCATTTTAGGTTATTGTTGGTCCTCCAGTCTATCCCAACTGTCAAAACTGCTCGTGACCTATTGGCGAAACAGAAGCGCATCTTAGAATTCATCCTATCTTCTGTGCATCCTAGTTATGCCCCCTTCACTCTTTTCCTACCTCCATGACTAAATTCATAAATATCACAATGGCCATAAAATTTATATTTCATCGCCCATCTTCATGAACTTTATACGACTCTCACAAAATTTTGGCTATCCAATTCGCAGATTGAATCCAGTAAGTTTCTCCAGTACTATTGCTGCATCTCGGCAGCTCAGCTGAATTAGAGCACCTGTCCAATATTAAAGCATGGCTGGCAAATTTCGCCGTCTTGATAGAATACCATTGGAGCAGAACAGAGCCGATCAAAGTTTCCGATAAACGGGAACTTCCAGATGGTAAAACTCTGAACCCAACGCCTTTTGTGTTCGATTTTAATTAGTGAAGGATGTAAAAAGACAGTTTGGAATTTAGAGGAACACGGAAAGTGGAGTAATTGAACCCTGAATCTTCCTGGATTCAATTAGATAAGTAGATGATGTAGGAGGTTGGAAAAACTTGTTTGAGTTGAGTTTGGGGAAATGGGAAAGTATGAAGTGGAGAAGTTATGTGGGTTTGATTTTGGTGCTTAACGCTTCTTTAAGAGATTGGAAGAAGTTATTTCTCATTCAAATGCACATCTGGTTATAAATGGCCTTTTGTATCAAATAACATTGAAAATTTGTAGGTATGTTCTTAACAACTAATTTTTGCTCCTGAGGTACCTTACTTTCGATTTTTTCTTGAATATAGCCTTGAACGACTAGGTTGGTCTCACTGATGAAGAAACAACAAGCAATTTGAAACATTTAGGGTGGGTTGTGTATCCAAATACACCAGTTGTGTTCATTAATGGGCAAAATTAGCGGTTTTAGAATGGCGGTTCTTCCTGAATTTGGGATATTACTGCAAATTCAAATTTGAACATAATTATTATGGGTTTGATTCATCATTTTCCCAAATTACCCTCAGAAAGTATTCAAAATCAGATTTCAAAATTGGGGTTTGGGATTTGCCAGGCATGCACGAAGTGACAACGGTGTACAGTAGAATAGCTTTTTCTGCTATAGAATAATGAAATATTCATTCCTATTCTGTGGTACACACGTGTTCTTTGTCAATATAACCAAACAATTTCCGTTTGCGATTTGTCAGTAATATGACAGTATGACAGTCTGTGCTCTTTTTTTTCTATTCCTTCGTCGTTGTCTTCTACTATAACCAGATCGAAGTATAGCTATCTCTGTTTTCCTGAGAAAAGTAACACATTTGACGTCCTTTTCTTTTCGAGAAAGCTGAATTCGACGTTGCCATATCGTGTACTCAAGACAAATCCCTTTAAATGCAAATCCCCATTTTTATTTTTCAGTTTTAGGCGATCAAACATTTTTTTAAAAATATAATATTGAAATTATATCTTTGAAATGTGATGGTCTGAAGGATTTTCATGAAAATAACTGCGTTTTCGTTTAAAGGAAAAACCCCTATTGAAGAGTATGACAATTGTCATATGTTTATGTCGATTTTCTCAGTTTTCTCGAGCATCTGCAAAATTTTTGAGTGTTTTATTCGCCATTTCGACTATATTTTCGAGCAAATATTCTAGAAATAAACTGAATGCAAGATATCGAGAAATTTCAAATCGGAATATAAACATCGTTCGACTCAGCAACGATTGGTACGGATTATAGGAGATATAATATTCGATTGTCAAGATACAGTAAAACCTGCATTATACTCGTTCGAATTGATTAGGTTCCTTCAGTAAATAATTGAAACTCGGTTATTTCTTGTACAGGGTGATTCATTAAGGTTGGCCACCGGCCGTATCTCGGAAACCGTTTATCATATGACTTCCGGAAAAAAAATCTAATGACAAATTCGGCCCCAAGAAAATGATTAAAAATATTTTCAAGTTCGTAGTACCCCACTAGAGGGCGCAATCTATCACTTGTAAAATATAATCTCATTTTCTACGAAATATTCTCCAGCTAACAGTGGTAAAGAATAATAAAATAAGAATCTACTCTTTCTATCCAACAACTTTTGTTTCGGTAATTTTTCTATATTTCCTATTTTTTAGTGATGGGATGGATAAACTTGTCTTCACGAAAAAAACATTCTTACTCCTGTATGGGTAGACCGATTTTCACGTAATTAGATTTCATTCGAAGGCCATCGAAAGCAGATCACAGAAACATATGACAACAATATACCGGGTGATCCAATTGAAAACTACAGACTGTTTTATGTCACTTCGCCCTATTTGTGCGTTTTACTGGAAAATTTCAAATGCAATGTTATGATTCTAACCAAGTGAGAATGAGCCAAGCATTATCACCTACTGACTTTTTAAAATCGCAGACAGATATCATTGGTCGTTTCGGAGTTATTGACATTTTTGTAAATTTTGATCAACCCTGTGAAAATGCAGGAGGAATTGAGTTATTTCATCTCTAAACAATAAGATGAAAGGGAAAAACTCATCAAAACAACGAAACAAGCTGATTTAGAACCAGTAAGCTTTGGCGATACTGTTCATTTTCGGTATCTATAGCTGTAAAAGTTTTTCAGGACGATTGCAAACCACTATTTTATGATGCCCCATTATTCAAACAAAGAAGCATATGATATGCTTAATGTTCATTTTGAATGTTTAAAAAATGCAGTAGCTGAAGGGGAATACCCGATACGATATCCTGAAAGACGTCGTCATTCCAAAAGGGTATTCAAAAAATTGACACGAAGAGTGCGAGAAACTGGTAAGGTTCAATATCTTGGAAGAAAAAATAGAAAACGTAGAAGCCGTAATGAGGATAATATCATAAAAGGCTGGCTTATTAACAAGACAAAGGTGCTTGAAATTTTAACGGAAGATCTTCCAATTCTTTTAGAAAATATTGCTATTCAAACAGGTCAGATATGTGGTATCAACAAGATGGTTGCCCGGCGCATTATGCTGCTAATGTTAGAGAATATTCATATAACGTCTTCTCAAAGAGGTATATTGGACGAGGGAGTATTTTTCCATGGCCAGAAAGATCACCCGACCTCACAGTATTAGATTTTTATTTTTGGGGGAGAATAAAGACTTAGTTTTCCGAACACCCCCCACTACAAGTGAGGATATTCAAAATAGATTTCGACAGGCAGCTTCTTCTCATACTGAAATTGTGGCCAGTGTCAACCCGACGAAAAAAAGACTGAATTTATGTGTAGAAAATAATGGTAGACATTTTAAATATTTGAATTGATTAGGTGTAAGTGTTGTTTTTCTGTTCAAATATTTTCGTTGTTGCTAATTTTTGTTTTATTTTATCGCATCATTGTTATTTCATGTGTGTTGAGTATTTTGCTGCGTTGTCATGACGCATGAAGTCACTTCCTTGTTTATTCAAGCTCACAGAAAGGATCAACATTGATCAAAATTTACAAAAATGTCAATAACTCCGAAACGACCAATGATATCTGTCTGCGATTTTAAAAAGTCAGTAGGTGATAATGCTTGGCTTATTCTCACTTGGTTAGAATCATAGCATTGCATTTGAAATTTTCCAGTAAAACGCACAAATAGGGCGAAGTGACATAAAACAGTCTGTAGTTTTCAATTGGATCACCCGGTATATTGTTGTCATATGTTTCTGTGATCTGCTTTCGATGGCCTTCGAAAGAAATTTAATTACGTGAAAATCGGTTCACCCATACAGGAGTAAGAATGTTTTTTTCGTGAAGAAAAGTTTATCAATCCCATCACTAAAAAATAGGAAATATAGAAAAATTACTGAAACAAAAGTTGTTGAATAGAAAGAGTAGATCCTTATTTTATTATTCTTTACCACTGTTAGCTGGAGAATATTTCGTAAAAAATGAGATTATATTTCACAAGTGATAGATTGCGCCCTCTAGTGGGGAACTACGAACTTGAAAATATTTTTAATCATTTTCTAGGGGCCAAATTTGTCATTAGATTTTTTTTCCGGAAGTCATAGGATAAACGGTTTCCGAGATACGGCCGGTGGCCACCCTTAATGAATCACCCTGTACACTGACGTGCAAGTGGTTTCACAACTATGTTGGGATCGTGTCCTGTGTAGATTCAAAAACAAATTATTTCGAAAATTTTCCCGACAGCGTCTCACGGGGAAACAATCGTGGCCCCATCGAACATTTATAGTTACACCTTTGGGACCTGAACGTAAAAGGTGTCTAATGGATATTTTTCTTCAAAATACAATGTGAAAAAACTACATCGGTTTCATTAATTTTCATTTCGGTTAAGTACAGCATTACAAAGCGGATTGAATTTTTTAAAAGCGATATCGTCCGAATGATGACCGCTTTTGCGCGCATTTTCTAGGGAAACAGCGTGCTATCGTTTTGTCCAAATGTCTGTAATTTTAGATGATTGAGCCGAAAATGGTCTCAATCGACTAGATTGGGCTCACTGATGATGAATCCGGTGTCAAAATCGATTCTGTCCGGCCGACGATGACACGATAGCTGTCGAATGGAGTGAGCTAGCAACTTGAAACTTTCAGGGTAGGTCGCGCATTGGAATGCCGCGGTTAAGTTCGTTAATGGGCCAAATCTGTCGGACAGTTTCGGAGCTATAGCCACTTGAAATTTTTTATTTCAGAAACTACTTGAGCGATTGAATTTAAACTTGGCAATTAGGTGGAGTATAACGACGCGCAACTTTGAGTCAAATTTGGTCAGGATCATACTGTCAGTATATCGAAAAAAAAATTTTTTCACAATTTTTTACAAAACAATTTTTTTTTCCGGAAACCGTTCATCATATCGAAAATAAAATTCCACTGGTACTTTGAGCTTTATCTTTCACAGTAGTGTACCGAATTTCAGTTCGATACGGTCATAAGTTTAGGAGATATTGAGAAAAAATATGTCATATTTTGAGATTCTCTTCTCGATGACGTTGTTTTTTTTTGGTAGAAGTCCAGAAATACTAATTCAATCCTGATAAAACTATGCAGCTAGTTTGGAGATGCTGAAAGACAACTTCATGCGAAACTTCGTGATGATCGTGTCACTAGAACAATTTGAAAAAAAAATTCTATGATTTTCTTATCATATCCTCATTAAATTCTGTATAAACCTTCGAACTGTAATTTTTCGATGAACTACTGGATTTCAATTCGATCTGATCTGAATTCTTGGAAATACTGGGAAAATAAAATTTTGAGTGGGTATATCTGCGGAATTATTGGGTGGATTTTAGCTATTTAGAATTCGACCTTCATAATTAAGCCCCAAACCTTCTATACAGATATCGAGTTTCTAAGTTGTTTCTTTCGGAAGTTGAAAAGTCGATAAAATTGACCTTAACTGTTGTCACTGTTAAGAAGTGACCTCTAGGTCTTGACCAGTCTGTAGCATCAGTTTTATAGACGATTCCAATACACTGCTCATTAGTTACGGGGAAGCACCGATAAAACTTCCAGGGAATCAGCTCATGAAGCATAGAGTGTGAACAGACGACTGTAATACGTCGATTGACCATCTATTTACGCCGCTGTCTTGTATAAAGTCACTGTAGGATCCAGTAGAAGGCGTGAATGGTTGATACGAAGGAATATTCTAAATTCTAGATCTAATGTTCAGGAAAATTCAATTAAAACATATCTGATTGGACTGAAATAGAGTCTTCGCCTGATGATTCCGTAGATATATCCATTCGAAATTGTATCATCCCTATATTCATACATTTCATACAATCATACATTTAATTCCCCAAGCGCTCATATTTCTCTAGCAGGTGTTTGTTTGCACCCTGACCTGGTCTCGAAGCTCTTAACTCAGAATTATATGTCTGTTGCCTCGCCTCCAGTAGTTGCTGTTCATCTTGTTAACGCCTCTAGGCTATCGCGTCATGGTGGTTATAAATTTCAGAATTTGTCCTTCGATGAAAAATGTAGACATACATACATACATACTCAAATGGGTTCACTTCGGTAAATGAAGAACCAGTGGCACTTTAGTTGATCAGGTCCCTCGTCTTCTTTTGAATGTATACAGGATGGCCCCTTTAAGATTCTGAAATGGCGTGCTAATTGATAATACTAATAAATAACTTCATCATTATCTAATTATACCATCATCGGTTATTATGAATCATAAAATCCTAATCGAAATATTCCGAAAATGGTACAGAGTATCGAGTTTTATGGAAAGAACCTTTTTCGTTACTTTTGATTTCACTTCAAATTTTGATTAATAAATCTAACCTGGAAAAGTTATGTTCAATAGTATTTGGTACTAACCGTGTAACTAGTGCCCTCTATGAGAGTCAGATATAACAAACAAATTCCTTTGGATATGTGTTATGTTGCCAGTAGTTTCAGAAAAATCGTAAAAAATCTAGAAAAGCACTGATGTGAGATCAAGAGCGTTTACGCGCTTGT
The DNA here is from genome assembly GCA_958510865.1 of Myrrha octodecimguttata. Classification (NCBI taxonomy): domain Eukaryota; kingdom Metazoa; phylum Arthropoda; class Insecta; order Coleoptera; family Coccinellidae; genus Myrrha; species Myrrha octodecimguttata. Next base: position 52,975,939 of record OY294061.1, on the reverse strand, counting down.
TCAAATTCTAACTATTAGATCAACACGAAATTTTGCACCTAGTTGCGTGTTGGGAATCTCCAACACGCTCCTAACGGCCGACTGCTTAAACACAATAATGGAAGAAACGGCTTAGAAACTCGATATTTGTAGAGTAGGTTTGGGGCTTAATTACGAAGGTTGAATTCGTGAATGGGTAAAATCCACCCAAGGATTCCGCAGATATACCCATTCAAAATTTTATTTTCCAAATATTTCCAAAAATACAGATCAGATCGAATTTAAATCCAGTACTTCATCGAAAAATTACAGTTCGAAGGTTTATACAGAATTTAATGAGGATGATATGATTATAAAATCAGAGAAATTTTTTTTCAAATTGTTCTACTGACACGATCATCACGAAATTTCGCATGAAGTTGTCTTTCAGCATCTTCAAACTAGCTGCTCAGTTTTATCAGGAGTGAATCAGTATTCCAGGGCGCCTATTCTTGAAACCGAGGAAGAGAACGATTGATCGAAAGGGGGCGTGTCTACGAGTTTTTCAGGGAAACGATATTCTCGAAATGAATGAGTGCTTCACGGAGAGCAAGCGATGTATCTCTTACGATTTGTGATGGAACGATACATAGAGGACGCTAAATATGTTTCGGGTATTTGACAATTTTGATCTATTTGGCATTAAGTCTCAACAATCTCAATTACCTTTCACTACAAGATTTCTGTTTTCACTCGAAGACGGACATGGCGAGTGCAATTATGTGGGAAGTAGGTACTGAATGAAGATGTGGAAGATGCAGAACAACAATACCAAATAGATGTCCATGTGCTTAATGAATGTAACCTGTTTGATCTATCTGATCCAACATTTATCAAAATGTTCAAATTAACTAAAGCTCAACTCGGAACACTGTGATTTCCTTCCAGTTTTCTTCATATCCTCCCTTGTAGAATCTGAATTTAACCGACCTATGTACATTTCGGGTCTTCGTGTAATGTAGTCGGTGAGCAGCCCCTTCTGTTTATAGTTGATTGGAAGTGATCTTTTTTTTCCAAAATGATCCATTTTACAATTTTCCGAAATACGCTCCCAACTTTTATGACATCTGTATGATTTCAAATTTGAATTATGACAATATATCACAGAAATATAGTCTATGTCGATGCATTATACATAAAGTTGGCTACATGAATGAAGTAAGCTTCAATTCTGTCGAAAATACTTGTTTTTGATTGGTTAGAACATTTGGCATAATTGTTCATCTATGACCGCTCATTCGGACTGCTCCCCATCTTGACTGCGATGGTATAAACGTTCTCTATCGTTCCATCATAAATGCTTGCGTTTCCTTGCCAACGGCGTCGAAACGCCCATTTTTCCACGTTTGTTCTCTTCCCAGAATTCATGAATAGCGCTTCTTGATGTTCAAGAATACGGAATTGACGTGTTGACAAATGGGACGAAGGTCGAACGGGAGATTGTGCCATAGAGAACGTTCTATACCATCGTATTTCAAGAATAAGGCCCCTGGAGTTATACCGAAAAAAACAACGACATCGAGAAGAAAACCTCGGAATTTCACATATTTTTTCCCGATATCTCCGAAAATTATGATCGTTCCGAACTGAAATTTGGTACACTACTGTGAAATATAAAGCTCAAAGTCCAAGTGGAATTCTAATTTGGATATGATCAACGGTTTCCAAAAAAAAATTTTTTGGTAAACAATTTTGAAAGAATTTTTTTCAATATAATGACAGTATGATTCTGACAGAATTTGGCTCAAAGCTGCGCGTCGTTATACTCCACTTGATTGCCAAGTTCAAATCCAATCGCTCAGGTAGTTTCTGAAATAAAAAATAAAAAACTTCAAAATTTCCAGTGGCTATAACTTCGAAACTGTTCGACCGACTTCCCATTAACGAACTTAACCGCGGCATTCCAATGCGTGACTTGCCCTGAAAGTTTCAAAATGCTAGCTCACTCCGTTCGACAGTTATCGTGTCCACGGCCGGCCGGACGGAATCAATTTTGACACCGGATTCGTCATCAGTGAGTCCAATCTAGTCGTTTGAGACCGTTTTCGGCTCAATCATCAAAAATAACAGACATTTGGACAAAACCAGCATGATGTTCGCCTAGAACACTCGCGCAAAAACAATTTTCATTCAATCAGAAGAATTATATAAGAAACTTCGAAACGTTTTTAATGAAAACACAATTTTATTAAATTTTTAATAGTTCTGTTTCAGATATAGGGAGTGAAAACTCATAAAAAATCCTAAAAAAATATGCAAAAATTCTCCCAAAATAACCTTTAATCGATACTTATAACACAACTCATGTCTTCTCTTTGAAATTTAAGAAAATACCTCAGATTCGAACAACCCCACAGTTGTGAAAATACCTCATATTCATAACTCACTGTAAAATGATCAACAGAAAAAAATTTCATATGTAAGAAATCATTCGCATTTCCTGTTAAAATTCCAGAATCCATAAACTGGAAAATTCCTGTCTGACAGAAATTAATGTGCACAATGATTAAACGAAGGCCTGTAAATGGCAGAAATTCTTTTTCCGTGTTTTATATCAGAAAAACAGATATATATTCATTTCGCCAAATGAACGAGTATACATCTGGAGCAGACGCCGGTTATAATGGAAATTGCTGAATTGCTCACAGTCGGAAGATCTGCATTGCCTTCGTTAGTTCCCGGGCACACAGATGGCCAAAATAGTCGAGTAGGTATATTTTATTTTCGCCATAATTTTAATTTGACTTCGCGCCAGGCTTGGTGGAATTTAATTGAATCAGTTCTATGCTAACTGCAGTCATTCTTTGGTATCATCGTTAGCAATGAGTTGAAGAGGTCTAGTTGGTTGAGACGTCGGCTAGGTGCTTTAGGTACCGGGTTCGAATCCCGGCTAGGTCCTGGATGTTGTAAAGTGTCTAGGTGATTTTTGGAGAGAACTTGATGACAAATGAAATGTTCGATGTGTTGATGGTCCTAGTGGCTGAACACAGAAGAATATTCGGGAAGTGTTTGCAGCACAGAAATGATTTGGATACAGATTCTTCAATAATTGATTTCAGAAGTTCGTAATATTGCTGAAATCCAAACGATACCTGAGGTGAGGGGGCGGTTAATGGAAAAGTACGTTGGCAAGCCTTTTTAGTATTTTTGGTTATTTTTATTCAACCATTAAATGATCCATGGGATTCCACCCAAAACAAGAAGATCAACATAGCAACATGAAACAAACCGGGTGTACCACGAATAATTGCTGGAAGATATCAAAGTTTCAGCCGCGCATCATTTTCAAGCAGTATTTTTTCATTTGAATTTCACGTTGAAAATGAATTTTCTGACAGAAATTCAAAAATTTTTCAACAAATCAGAATTTCATGATTAAATATGGGGTTTTCCATTTGAAAAACGAAAGTTGGTGACACTTCCGGAAAAACCGGAAGTCCCATACCAAGTTATACAGGTAGTCATCTCCTTACTCGAAGCTCAAATCCTGAATTGCAAAGTGAATTTCGATTCCTTCCCAAAAATATTTTAACGAACGGTATTCCTAGGACACCCGATATATATATATATATACTAACTGACGAAGAAACTGCAACACCCAGAAGGAGCTGTTCAAATTATTTTTTTTTTTTTTGGTAAAACAAAGATAGTTTAGCAAGAAGTAAATTATTGAAATATGGAGAAAAAAACGAAGGGTTCACAATTTTTCTATTAAATTTGTTAATGATGTGTTTGTCCACCGCAGTTTTCCATACATTCCCCAACACGTCTTGGCGTTGATGCAAGAAGATGGGCTGTTTCTTCTTGAGGGATACTATCTCAAGATACCTGTACTTGATGTCACAGAGCCACCAAACTCCGTGGTGGCTGGGGTAAATTTCCAAGCCTTCTACTCATGATGTCCCAAACATGCTCTAAGGGTGAAAGATTAGGAGATCTGGGCGGCCATGGCAGAAGATTCACATGGGTCGCTTCAAAAAACTAACTCTGGCAACATGAAGTCGAGCATTATCTTGCTGAAATCTTGGATTCTTGAGCCGGTTAAGGTAAGGGAGAACATATGGCTCCACTTTTTCTGGAAGGTAACGCAGCGCTGTCATGTTACCTCGAATAAATACTTAAGGTGACCTACTAACATGTGCAATAGCATCCTCAAAATGAGTGTCACGTCTTTCTCCCCGACGTCGTCTAATCCTTCTTAGGTCATCAGGTGCACCCAAGGAGAATCGAGAATGATCAGGAAATACGACCTGATGCCATTCCACATTCCAATGTTGTCGTTCTCTGCACCACTGAGATCGTTGCTGGAGATGCTCAACCGTAACACAAGATGGGGTCGATAATGCTGCAGTCCAAAAGACCTTATACTGCGGTAACCCGTTCGGACAGTTACAGGATGGCCTTGTTTTCTTAACCACTCATCAGCCAAAGATCGAGTTGTCGCAAATCAGTCTCTAATGACCATAAGTCTTAGACATCAATCTTGAACTTCATTTGTACCCCTTCGACGTCCGGTGCCTACTCTTCATCGATTTTGGGTATTACAAAACCACGCTTGACAACATCTCACAACAGTAGTTGGATATCTGTTCGTACGGTTAGCGATTTTTCGAAATGACAACCCCGCTTCCCGTAGACCAATAATTCGACCTCTTTCAAATTCACTTAGCTGGCGATAAATTCCACGTACACGTGCTCTAGGCATTTCAACAACAACTCAACATCGACTTTGGACTTCCCCGAACATCTGGTTTGTTGTGAAATTTAAAAAGTTCGCAAGAAACGACAACAATGTTATGTAACAAAAAGTTTTACATGAGAAAACCTTCATTTACTCTTTGCTATACTATCTATGTTTTACCAAAAAAAATTAAAATTTAAACTGCTCCTTCTGGGTGTAGCAGTTTCTTTTTCACTTAGTAAATTATTTCAGACTGAGAAGATAAGTATTAGAGATTCGTTCGAAGAATATCCAGGTGTTATGAGCGGTAAGAATGTTGAAATCATTTATGCTCTGTTTATCTACAGCACAAATCAGTTTACATGATTAAATTTGACAAAACATGTAACAATATTGGATTTCCATGCATTTATTTCATTAATGACAACTGAAAACATTCGAACTGATCCTGATAAATATTTCACATCGACGATACCCTGCAAATAATAATTTATCCGACGAAGTATGGTAATTTATAGCATCATTCTGACATATGTACATCCAATAATATTTGATTTCAGTGAAGAAATTATCATTTTGTAAAATATGTTATGATGGAAATCAAGTTTGAAATATTACTCTGGATAGAGAATTTTTCGGGCTGTGATATCCACGTCGATAATATTTCTGTTCGCATTTGAAACTTTGGATTCTTTATCAATGTATAAAATTCGGACTAGTCTACGCGATAAAATTTTTTTCGAATTTTTTTTTGGAAATTTTTTTTTCTCTGAAACTGTTCGTTATATTTGAATAAAATTTTGGTCGTACCTTGAGCTTCTTTTTAAACAGCATTTTAGTAAATTTTAGTTCGATACGATCATAATTTTCGAAGATTCTGTGAAAAAATATGTCGAATTTCGTGGTTTTTCTTCCAGATATCGTAATTTTTACCAGAATAACTCAAAAAAAATTTCAAAAAGCACTGCCGTGAAGGCAGCAACTTCTGCGCGCATGTTCAATGTAGATGACCGCTTCAGCAACGAATTTGAACGTGCGCGCAAAAGCTGCTGCCTTCACGGCAGTGCTTTTTGAAATTTTTTTCTGATAAATTACTGGATTACAATTCGATCTGATCTTTATTTTTGGAAATATTGGAAAAATAAAATTTTGATTGGGTATATCTACGGAATCATTGGGTGGATTTTAACCATTCACGAATTCGACCCTCGTAATTAAGCCCCAAACCTACTCTACAAATATCGAGTTTCTAAGTCGTTTCTTCCGGAAGTTATTGTGTTTACGGTCAGCCTAACGGCCGACTGCGTTAACACAATAACTTCCGAAAGAAACAACTTAGAAACTCGATATTTGTAGAGAAGGTTTGGACCTTAATTACGAAGGCCGAATTCATGAATGGGTAAAATCCACCCAATGATCCAATGATCAAAATTTTATTTTTCCAATATTTCCAATAATACAGATCAGATCGAATTGAAATCCAGTACTTCATCGAAAATAACAGTTCGAAGTTTCATACAGAATTTAATGAGGATGATATGATGAGAAAATCATAGAAATTTTTTTTTCAAATTGTTCTAATAACACGATTATCACGAAATTTTGCATAAAGTTGTCCTTCAGCATCATAAAACTAGCTGTGAAGTTTAATCAGGACTGAATCAGTATTTCTCGAGTTATACCGAAAAAATCAACGATATCGAGAAGAAAACCTCGAAATTTGACATATTTTTTCCCGATATCTCCAAAACTTATGATCGTATCGAACTGAAATTTGGTACACGGCTGTGAAATTAGAAGGTCAAAGTGTGAGTTTAATTTTTTCTGGATATGATGAATGGTTTCCGAAAAAAAAACGTAATTTGGCTCAAAGTTGCGCGTCGTTATCCTCCACCAAACTGCCAAGTTTGGATCCAATCGCTTGGGTAGTTTCTGAAATAAAAAATAAATAACTGCAAAATTTCAAGTGCCTATAACTCCGAAACTATTCAACCGATTTGGCCCATTAACGAACTTAACCGCGGCATTCTGATGCGCAACCTATCCTGAAAGTTTCAAGTAGCTAGCTTGCTTCTGTCGACAGTTATCGTGTCTACGGCCGGCCAACCGGCCGGCCGGTTGACACCGGATTCGTCATCAGTGAGTCCAACCTAGTCGATTGAGACCATTTTCGGCTCAATCATCCAAAATTACAAACATTTGGACAAAACGATAGCACGCTGTTCCCCTAGAACATGCGCGCAAAAAATGTTATTCCAATCATGATGAAACTTGAAAGCTAGTTTGGAAATGCTGATGTACAGCTTTCGTGTAGAATTTGTGATGATTGTGTCATCAGAACAATTCAAACAAAAATTTCAATTGATATTTTTTTCAAATATTCAATATTTTGTGATCTTCTGATCATAATAATCTTCCTGAATTTCTGCATGAACATTCGAACTGAATTTCATTTCGATCTAATGTGTATTCTTGGAAATATCGGAGAAATAAGATTTCGAATGGGTATATCTGCGGAATCATTGGGTGGATTTCAACAGTTCACGAATCGTAATTAGGGTTCAAACCTACTCTACGAATTAGAATCCGATATTTCATTTCCTACTAAGTTCATCATTCAATCAGATTTACACAAGATGAAGGAAAGTGGTTTTTTGAAAAAACTCAATTCAACTGATGCCAACGTTTCGCGGATATATTTCCACTTCCTCAAGGCTACAACAGAGAAGATCGAAGATAAACTTTACTACTATGAAGGTACAATCTAAAATTAAAATATTTTTTTTTTCCTTGAAGGATAACAAACTAAAATAATGTCCATCTATATCGAGTATTATCGAAAAACCATGCATAGAGTTCACTTCATCATACTACGTATAATTATCACTATTCTCGTTCAAAATTGACGAGCTAAAAAACAAATAACAATTACATATTACACTTACGAAAGTTAAAATTATGTTTTTCCCATAACAGGTCTAAAAATCAGTATGGTGAACAAAAACAACCAGAAATAGGCGAAAACTAGAAACACCTTGTCAGAAATTTCCATTAAAACAACTTCCAAAATACAAATACATATAACTTTCAATGACCGAGCCAAACTGAGGTGTTTCTATCATCTTAGCCTGTTGGACACAGGTGGAATCTTCAATATGTTCACGAATTGTTCGGAATTGATTTCCTTTTTGCGCGCATGTTCTAGGGGAACAGCGTGCTATCGTTTTGTCCAAATGTCTGTAATTTTGGATGATTGAGCCGAAAATGGTCTCAATCGACTAGGTTGGACTCACTGATGACGAATCCGGTGTCAAAATCGATTCTGTCCGGCCGGCCGGCCGTAGACACGATAACTGTCGAACGAAGTGAGCTAGCGACTTGAAACTTTCAGGGTAGGTCGCGCATTGGAATGCCGCGGTTAAGTTCGTTAATGGGCCAAATCGATCGAATAGTTTCGGAGTTATAGGCATTTGAAGTTTTGAAGTTATTTATTTTTTATTTCAGAAACTACTTGAGCGATTGGATTTAAACTTGGCAGTTTGGTGGAGTATAACAACGCGCAACTTTGAGCCAAATTTCGTCAAGATCATATTGTCAATAAATTTGAAAAAAAATTTTTTTCGAAATTTTTTTACAAAAAAATTTTTTTTCCGGAAACCATTCATCATATCCAAAAAAAATTACACTCACACTTTGACCTTCCAATTTCACAGCAGTGTACTAAATTTCAGCTCGATACGATCATAAGTTTTGGAGATATCGGGAAAAAATATGTCAAATTTCGAGGTTTTCTTCTCGATATCGTTGATTTTTTTGGTATTACTCGAGAAATACCGATTCAGTCCTGATTAAACTTCACAGCTAGTTTTAAGATGCTGAAAGACAACTTTGTGCAAAATTTCGTGATAATCGTGTTATTAGAACAATTTGAAAAAAAAATTTATATGATTTTTTCATCATATCATCCTCATTAAATTCTGTATGAAACTTCGAACTGTTATTTTCGATGAAGTACTGGATTTCAATTCGATCTGGTCTGTATTTTTGGAAATATTGGAAAAATAAAATTTTGATTGGGTATATCTACGGAATCATTGGGTGGATTTTACCCATTCACGAATTCGGCCTTCGTAATTTAGGTCCAAACCTTCTCTACAAATATCGAGTTTCTAAGTTGTTTCTTTCGGAAGTTATTGTGTTTACGCAGTCGGCCGTTAGGCTGACCGTAAACACAATAACTTCCGGAAGAAACGACTTAGAAACTCGATATTTGTAGAGTAGGTTTGGGGCTTAATTACGAAGGTCGAATTCGTGAATGGGTAAAATCCGCCCAATGATTCCGTAGATATACCCAATCAAAATTTTATTTTTCCAATGTTTCCAAAAATACAGATCAGATCGAATTGAAATTCAGTACTTCATCGAAAATAACAGTTCGAAGTTTCATACAGAATTTAATGAGAATGATATGATGAGAAAATCATATAAATTTTTTTTTTTCAAATTGTTCTATAATAACACGATTATCACGAAATTTTGCATAAAGTTGTCTTTTAGCATCTTAAAACTAGCTGTGAAGTTTAATCAGGACTGAATCAGTATTTCTCGAGTAATACCGAAAAAATCAACGATATCGAGAAGAAAACCTCGAAATTTGACATATTTTTTCCCGATATCTCCAGAACTTATGATCGTAATTTGGTACGCGCGCACGTTCAAATTCGTTGCTGAAGCGGTCATCTACATTGAACATGCGCGCAAAAGTTGCTGCCTTCACGGCAGTGCTTTTTTAGTTTTTTTACCTAATTATTAGGAATTACATATTTAAGTATTTGTATTTGAAGAGGTCCAAAAAGTTGTTGTATACTAGGCTTAAATTTTGAGTATCTGCCCGTCAATTTACGGTGTCATTCAGCTCGATTTGAATCATCTCGCTAACATTTTTTTTCATCCAACTGCTCTCAAAGTCCAAAACAGACACTGCCTGAAAATTGAAATTGTGATATTCACCAAAATGGTGGTTTGTAAGGGCCGTTTTATTTTCTTTGGATTTTGAACTTTCGTTGCAATCGTACTCATATATTGTTTGATTCTGTTTTTAAGAAGTTGTTTTGTTTGACCCACATAACATTTCGAACAATTCATATACGGTATTTTGTAAATTAATCCGCTACTATCTAAAATAGGAGTAATATCTTTCAACTTTGAGAATAAATAACCACAACTGGAAAGATTATATGATACGAATTTTACGTTGTTGGAAAAAGTATTTATCAGTTTATTTATTTTTTTGGTGAGACTGGGGAAGTTATATATTATTCTAGTTTGTTATTCTTCAAGGAAAAAAAAATTATTGTAATTTTCGATTGTACCTTCATAGTATTTAAGTTTAGTTTCGATCTTCTCTGTTGTAGCCCTGAAAAAGTGGAAATATATCCGCGAAACGTCGGCATCAGTTGAATTGAGTTCTTCAAAAAACCACTTTCCTTCATCCTGTGAAAATCTAATTTTATGACTACTCTACAAATATCGAGTTTTCTAAGTAACGGAACAAACGACTTAGAAACTAGATATTTGTAGAGAAGGTTTGAACCCTAATTACGAATTCGTGATCTGCTTAATTACGAAGGTCGAATTCGTGAATGGGTAAAATCCACCCAATGATTCCGCAGATATACCCAATCAAAATTTTATTTTCCCAATATTTCCAAAAATACAGATCAGATCGAATCAAAATCTAGTACTCCATCGAAAAAACCTAGAATAGAACTGCCGTTAAGGCTGCTGCTTTTGCGCGCATGTTGTGGTCATCTCCATTGAACATGCGCGCAAAAGCTGCTCCCTTCACGGACGTGCCTTTCTAGGTCAGGATACCTTCCACAATATTCTCTTACCTTTGCTCGAATGACATTGCGAACTTCTTCTTTTTTGGGTTCCGTAGATGTGAAAGTCTGAACATTGTTGGAAATCACAAAGGTGAATCTTCACGAGCCAAATTTCGTGAGGCTATTCACGACTGAACCACAAATGAAGATGAAAAACAAGCCAGGATCCAGCTCTGCAATAACAGCTAACCTAAAAACACAACAGAGCTGTTTGGTCTGGGAATATTCCCAGTGAGAAATGTTTGTTTTTATTGTGTTCTTAAGCATTCCTGCAACGTGAGGAGAAGGCCGGAGTCAATCGAAAAGTGTGGAAGTATAAAAATGACTGCTCATAAAGCCGCCAGACGTTCCTGGGGTTCTCGTAATGACGCCCGTGCTTCCAGAAAGCGTCACGACGCATACGAATCAGGGAATATATCCCGTAAATATTTCCAGGGTACGTTGGAGTTGAAATGAAAAGCACGAACGGTTGATTTTTCGAAGAGATTTCTGTTTCTCGTAAATTCTGATGACTGTTTGATGTTGAAAATTCAGTTATGGCAATGTACACTGGCCGACCGTAAACACAATTACTTCCAAGAGAAATAACTTTCCGAAACTCGATATTAGTAAAGTGAGTTTGCACTTAATTAAGGCCGAATTTGTGAATGGGTAAAATCCACTCAATGATTCCACAGATATACCCATTCAAAATTTTATTTTTCCAATATTTCCAAAAATTCAGATTTGATCGAATTGAAATCCGTTCTTTTTTCTCGATTGTAGTCCTCAGAGCCCAGTGGAATTTTTTCAGACCTAATAGAAATATAATGTATCCGCAACCCAGAAAATTTCTTTAATACGGTTCAAAATCAATACTTGAAACTATTCTTTGTCTTATAGCATTCGAAAAAGCTATAATGTTTCAACTCAAAATGAATTTACATCAACACGTATGTGTTTTATTCGAGTAACATACAATATATTTTTATCCAGCAACAGCCGACACAATTCGAAATTTTTCAATTATACATCAGAGTGGATCGTGTCAAACTTTCATGGCCTACCGACTGACTTCATAATACTGAAAGGAGAGTTCCAGGGAGTCAATTCTTGAATCTCGATCAAGAATTGAAGAGTCTATGACCAGACAATTGCCATATGTCCGCGTCGATTTTCTGAGTTAAATATGAACAAAAAGTAGACATGACCTGCGCATGGAAACGAATGTCACTCAACAATCGAAGGTTATATCTCCTCTACTCCGTACCATTTGTTGCTATGTCATAGAAAACTGTGATAAGGTTATGTTTATATTCCGATTCGAAATTTCTCGATATCTTGCATTCAGTTTATTTCTTGAATATTTGCTTGAAAATATAGTCGAAATGGCGAATAGAACACTCACAAATCTTGCAGATGCTAGAGAAAACTTATAAAATCGACATAAACATACGACAATTGTCATACTCTTCAATTCTCGATCAAGATTTAAGAATCGGCCCCCATGGGGTCAATTCTTGAATCTCGATCAAGAATTGAAAAGTATGACAATTTTCACATGTTTATGTCGATTTCCTGAGATTTCTCGAGCATCTGCAAGATTTGTGAGAGTTCTATTCGCCATTTCGACTGGTTTCAAGCAAATATTGAAGACATAAACTGAGTGTAAGATATTGAGAAATTCCAAATCGGAATATAAACATAACCTTATCATCATTTCCTTCGACTTAGCAACGAGTGGTACAGAGTATAGGTGAAATAACATTCAATTGTCGAGGTCACAAGCAGTTTTGACAGTTGGGAGAGACTGGAGGACCAACAATAACCTGAAATGCATTGTTTCCTATGAAAAAAAAGCGATTTGGCTTGTGATTTTGTATGAAATTGGACATTCTGGAGTGAAATATTCACTATTGCATTATCTAGGAACTATATCCAAAGTACTTGAAAACAGCTCCACTAAACTTATGAAATTTTTCGAATAAATACTTGCTGGTTGGTGCTGTTGTTGCATGTTGCTTGGTTTAGTAAGGCAAGAAATACAATTTAAAACCTAAGTTTTTTGAAGTAAATTCAGGTATTCAAGCTCGAATAATCAACATCAAATCGATGAAAACTGCCAATGAGTTGTTGAAGTATTTCCATTTGAATGGTAGGTACTAACCGGATGTGGAGAGCAACTCATCAATTTATCTATTATAAAAGAAAGAAATAAGAAAATTCTATTGGTTCTGAAAGGGAAAATCATATATTCTGAATTAATTCAATAAAGAACTGTGCTCTAAAATGGAAATTCACAGAATGTTACTTTGCAACTTGTTAGTTACCTCGGCAAAGAACATAGGTTGTATATTAGTCTCCGCAATCAATAAAATTTGAATTAGATAGGATTGATTCATACCATCAACATTCAGGTATGCAATGACGTCGAATTTTGAGCTGATTTTTATGTTTGGTCGAGTAATATCATGTACGTTATTTTGGTAGAGCATACTGAACGATTCGGGGTATGAAGTATTTGAAAATCATAAGTTCTTAATGAGCATTTCTTTATTACTTGAACAAGACAGGATTTATAAAAGATATTTCCATTCAGATATTCAATGCAGTCAAATTTTCAGCTGATTCTCACTTGAGGTGCAGTATTCCTACTGTCAATGTTTTGTTTGGGTACACTGAGAAAAAAGAATCCCGAGAAATTCCGGTTAAATAAATTCCTGTTGTTTAAACACAAGTATTATCATTTCTACAGAAAAAGACCGTTATGAGAACAATCTGTACTTGAAATCTAACATGCCGATTCCGGTACAAGTGACTTCTGTCGTATGAACAGGAAAAACAGTAAGTTTAGCAGTGATATTGTACCTTTAATTCATAAGGAATAATTCCTGTGTATATAGAAGAATATTCTTCCATATTTACGAGCCACGACTGTAAAACATACGTAGTTCGGAACCATAAGTGCAACCGGAATCAAACATAGTAAATGTTACAGGAATATCTAGTAGAATATAATCATTTCGTAATATACACCCAACAATATTTGTATGATTAACAGTATGGACCCATTAAATTCAACAGGAATATTCCGTATATCTCACATAAATTCAGATTATCAATGACATATTATTCCTGTTATCTCTACGATCGACGCTACTGTTTTAACAGCTCAGAACTTTTATTGTAACAGAATTCCTATAAAACGCCAAAATCAATCCGCTTCTCTGGGTAAGACGTTCGTGTTGGTTCGTTGGTTGTTGGAACACGCATATGTAGTTGTGGTATTCGCCATTCTTCTGTACAAGTGCAGTTATTGTGAATTTTGCCATTTATTGGAAAAATAGTTATGTATGAATCAAGTGCTGCTGATTATTTATATGATTTGCCCCCTATTCTCTTGGGCTTAGATCAAAGTCAAGATGGGGATGAAGAGGAAATATATACTCCAATCAGTGGATCTATAGATTCAATGGAAATGGCAGCCAGCGAGGATGATGTCGGCGGCTATTTAAGAGGATGGGGTTTAGTAATTACGCAGAAATATTCAGAAGTAAGTATATTTCATCATTTCAAGTTGTTTAGCTGTGAAGTGTCTGTCACTAAAACAACGTATATTGAAGTAGTCGTAATCAACTTATGAGCATACAAGTATTGCGAAGCGTAGATTTCATATGCCAAACATAATGAAGGTAACAGAAATAGTTTTGAACACAAAAAACGAATTAAATAGAATACACATTGAAATAAAAAGAGTTTCAAAACATGTATGAAGTTATAGAATTAGTAGTAGGAAGGTAATGTGCCTGGTATTGTGATTTTCCACTCTATGAAACCTATTCTTTTCATCCAAATTTTCTTCTAGTGCCATAATTTCAGTTGTTTTCCGCCCAAGCACCCTTATTCACTCCAGATCCCGTTTATTTGGAAATTTCTGCGAAAACTCGTGTGTTAGTATTGAAATCAATCGAAAAACACATGGAAACGCTCATTTTGCAATAAAAAAAAATCGAACTCGAAAATTCGTGAGTAGTTGAAGTAGATATTTACCATGAGTGAAACATTTAAAACTCTATATTGATTTTTATGTCACGTTTAAACAGTGAGTAGGTACAGGATGTTGGAAATTACCTATCTATCATCAAGTTCAAGCAATATTAATATTTAAACAAATGACTAACCAGCTTATATCTACCTAGCTTTTCAAAGGCTATACACATTGATAATAAAAAATTATACGGGGAAAACAATAAGTGGAGGCGAGATAAAATGGCAGGTTTGAAGTTACATTTGCCACTTTTCATTATAATTGTATGCCAAACATTATCAGATATTAGCTCTAACTATGTTATTGTAGACGAAACATTGTGAAAATATCGTTTTTTTTAATAAACAAATTACATTTTGAGCAGATTGAAATTCATATTTTCATACCCGACCTATATTTGAAGTGCATACTCTGTTTTATGGGTATTCCGTCATCAAATTAGGAGATTTGAAAGGCTACTAAACAAACTACGCAACTTACAGAAAGATTCCGGTTAGTTCTACCGTGAAGTATTGCTGTAATTCAGGGTACTTTCTGTTAATATTCAAGTGCTATTTTGTACAGGTGCAGCGAAACAGACAATGTAGTTTTGTGAGGCTATTAAAATTACGTTATTTACAGAAATAAGATTTAGTTAATTTTCTTTAGTACATTATGCCGTTTTATCTGTCGAGTTCTAAAAATGCCATCAGATAGATGATGGCTACCAGCAGAAATCGCCTTCATCAATGTATCCCTGCTGGCGGCCACTTTTTTCTGATGTCATTTTTAAAACTTGATACATAAAACGGCATAATGTACTAAAGAAAATTAAGTATATCTTATTTTTGTAAGTAACGTAGTTTTTTTTAATAGCTTTTCAAAACTGCACTGTCTGTTTCGCCACACCCTGTACAAAAAATCACTTGAATATTGACAGGAAGAACCCTAAATTGCAACAATGCTTCACTGTAGAACTAACCGGAATCTTCCAGTAAAATTCCATGGAAACAAATCTCAACTGCACATGGAAATTACTGCCAAAACTACGTAATTATTCAATAGGAAATGGAAGAAATTCCTGTGGAATACTAGATGACTGGAAAACATTCCTGTAAAAGCTCAGGTTATAAGCTTCGAATACAACTGACTAGTACTGTAATATATGAACGATAGTTCTTTATTCCAACGGAAAATTCCTGTTAAATCAATACTACAGTTCCGTTATGAGTAAAGTATTTCCTGTTCTAGTTTATGGTTCATTACTGGAAATTCTTGTAGAAACTGAAGTTTGAAGCTTGGAATACAACTATCTAGTTTGTTTATTGAACAGGAAATTCCTGTTAGATCGAAATTACAGCTGCGGTAAAAGTAAGGTAGTTCATTGAAATAACTAGAATATTCCAGTTGAATCAATGTTACGTACTGTAAATAGTCACGTATATTCCGGTTTTCGTCACATTATTATTTTCCTGTTGAAATGACAAACTGCAGTTTGGTTGCATTAACTAATCTGAATCTTGTTATTTCTAGAGGAATTGAACGACAGGAATTGTCACGTAAATTCAACAAATATTCCTGCTGTCGCTTATATAGGGTGAATTTCCTGTAGAAGTCACCGAATTCCTGTTGTATATCCTGGTGAATTTCTTTGAGTGTATGCCGATTGATACCAGGTAGGGAATTTTCGTAAAATCGTCAGTTTTTGATACACATTCCTGAGTGTTTTCACAAAGAAAAGATCTAAATCATCACTAATCGGCATTTTAGCCTAATTTGATCACCATTGTGTCGTATTTTAGAAACAAAAACCATCCACTGTGTCAATAAACTGTTCCTATCTACTACACCCAGGAGTAACTGGCAGTGTCTAGGAATGAAACATTTATTAGCACTTTGATAGCACAAAATATTTTCGCAATATTTTACTTCCATATGAAAGTAACAAGGTGCCTATATAATTTACTACAACACACAAAAAGACTGTTGACTGAACTACCCAAAGGTCTGTTTATTTGCCTGTTCATGAAATCAGGGACTAATTTCATATTAAGTACACCAAATTTATATTATCCTTTTCAAAAAAAAGTGAATATATCAGTCCAAAATTTCCAAATGAATACGAAATCACGAGAGAAATCGCTCTTTCCCATAGTAAACAATGCATTTTAGTTTATTGTTGGTCCTCCAGTCTCTCCCAACTGTCAAAACTGCTCGTGACCTATTGCGAGTGACATTTGGTTTCATGCGCAGGTCATGTTTACTTATTGTTTATATTAAACTTAGAAAATCGATGTGAACATATGACAATGATCATACTCTTAAATTCTTGATCGAGATTCAAGAATTGAGCCCCTGTGTCAGTTCAATTTTATTAACAGCAATGAATATAGTCCCTAATCAAACAGTGATAACCTCAAAATAGAACATCGACTGCTATCTCAATTCATCCGCCTATCCACTAGCCAATCGTTATCGCGCGTGATTTTCGAATTTTCCATCAGGGAAACACAAAAAGGGCTGATTGAACCCTAATTTATTCCCCAATTAGCATGTAAAATGTAATTACTGATATATCTGGTCCGCAGGGTCCGACCAACGGATATATGTGCTCAATGCATAGATACTGTACGGGCAAATAAAGCTATCAGGTCTGTTCGTCCGTCCTCTATGATACCAACACCTGCTATTCAATGCATATTTGATATGGCCCGAGGGGCTTCAGGCTTGTATACGTACTCTATAGACGAAATCGTTGTTTCAGAGAGATATCCTCTAGCAATTAAGGCTTTATTTGCTTTTTCTGTGTGAGAATTGCTCCGTTTTTCTACGATGAATTGTCGATTCATTCTTCTACAGTTTTCGGTTACATTTTAGTTAAATTCTGTCTTTCAAATGAAGGGTTGCCAACCAGGGTTCGTAAATAGTGGGTTAATGCGAAATGTCCTCAATGTTCTGACGTCATTAGTGGGCGAGCTATAATGAGGGTTTTTCCTGTATTTGGGTTATAACTGCAAATGCAAACTTGAACATAATTATTATGGGTTTGATTCATCATTTTCCCAAACTTCCTTCAGAAAGTATTCAAAATCAGATTTCAAAATTGGGGTTTGGGATTTGTCAGGCATGCATGAAGTGGCAACGGTGTTTAGTAGAATAGCTCTATCTGCTATAGAATAATGAAATATTTATTCCTATTCTGTGGTACACACGTAGTTTTTGTCAATATAACCAAACAATTTCCGTTTGCGATTTGTCAGTAATATGACAGTATGGCAGTCTGTGGTCTTCTTTTTCTATTCCTTTGTCATTCTCTTTTAATCTAACCAGATCGAAGTATAGCTATCTCTGTTTTCCTAAGCAAAGTAACACATTTGACGTCCTTTTCTTTCCGAAAAAGCTGAATTCGACGTTGCCATATCGTGCACTCAAGACAAATCCCTCTAAATGCAAATCCCCATTTTTATTTTTCAGTTTTAGGTGATCAAATTTTTTTTCTAAAAATATAATATTAAAGTTATATGTTTGAAATGTGATTTTCTGAAGGTTTTTCATGGAAATTACTGCATTTTCGTTTGAAGGAAAAACCACCATTGAATGATGTGAACAAAGCCATTGGTATTCGGATTGAATTGGCGAACCTTACTGCGACTCATTTGTCACACAAATAATTCTTCCAAATTCTCAGCAAATCATGCAAGCTTAACTCTAAATTTCATTGCGAAAAGGTTCTGTTCGCAAAGTCTTGGCACCTTCTCGCTATTCCACAACTTATTTAACATGAAACCCTATTGTAGTTGCCTCAATTATAATGAAATCAGATCAATCAGGTTAGCATATCAATAGTGGAATGATTTTCAATTACTTTTGGTAACTATGAGGAGATGATGAAAAAAAAGAAATATTTTCCATAACAAGAGATTATAAGTTGGCAACACTGTTTTAACTGGCGGCCATTTTGTCAGCTGTCAACTGATTTGTGTTCAGTTTTGTCTGGGATTTCAACCTGAATAGACTGACGTGTAAACAACGCTTCCAAATTCTGCAAATTTATTTTGAAAATAATGGTTCTCTTCGAAATACGTATCGCGCGCTACGTCCATTTTACGGTCAACATAATCGTCCATCAGAGCAAATAATTCTAATAACTAAGGACCGTTTTCGAACCCCGTCTACTCTAACTGCAGCCATTGCTGCTGTAGAGCGTAGCGTAGAGAAACACCCGAATAAGTCTATCCGCCATCGTGCACAGGAATTGTATATTTGATCACTGACTTTTTCGTTCCTCAATTGACGACCATGATATGCAGCAGCTGTGGTTCCAACCAGACGGCGCAACATGCCACACAGCTCGTGCCACAATTGATTAACTGAAGGAAACTTTTGATAACCTCATAATTTCACTTTCCGAGTCGTGAATTGGCCTCCAAGATTGCGTGATTTAACGCCGCTAGACTATTTTCTGTAGAGATACGTGAAGTCGCAAGTCTACGCCGATAAGCCCGAAAGGGTAGACCACTTGAAGAACAACATTCGCCGCGTTTTTACCGATATACGGCCACAAATGTGATCGAAAATTGAACCTTCAGATTAGATTGCGTCCGAGCCAGCCGTGGCGGTCATATGCAAGAAATAATATTTGAATTATAATGTCAAAAGAGCATCTTTCGAATAAAGTTAATTTCATGTCGATTCTAAAAATGTATCCGTGTTTTATTCAATTTGAAAATTCTATACCTGTGAAAAAACCCACGTTGAAACCGACAACAATGGAAATTTCATTCTTTCTTCATTTCGAGAACCAATCGAGTCAAAATCTATAACTTGGTCCTACAATGATGAGCTTCGGTTTGTGCAATATTTCGTTAATATTATACTTTGACCAGATGATGAAATAGATTTCATTTTCAAGTTGAGCAGCATTGAGTGAGCTTACTACCTGGATTGGTGACCAACTGTAACAAGCTCTTGATTCCATAATATGTTTCGTACGCAACATATTTCAACGTGATATTTATTTTTCTCGATGTTTGCACGCCAAGCAATTCCATTATTTATTTATTTCTCAAAACGTAAACTGAAATTTCCAACAATGTAATGGGTGAATATTAAACATTCACATCGAGTACGCATCATTTTCCATGCGAAATATTTGGAAAAGAACCTCGAAATTGTTATTTCCAATTGATTTATTTTTCGTGCGTTATCCGTCTGTATTTCAACTCTAAATTTGTTGTGGAATGTATTTAGATAACTGTGTTATATAGTATACTTGGTGTTTCGTTATTGTGGCACGAAACTTCGAGGGATGACTCTAAAAAAACGCTGCAAATTTTACACAAGGGTTTATTATTTTCTCAGTTCAATAACCCAATACCATTGATATCTCAAATAAATCGTATATATTAATTATAACTCATTGGGTTTCCACCAAACGAAAATCAATTCCATGAAGAAATTCATGTGAAATATTTAAATTCAATAGTAACTACAAAATTATCCACGTCGAAACCACAAAAAAAAAAAAAATTCTCACGAAATCATGCATTAAATTGAGCGTCGATATTTCACAACTATTAATGATGTTTCAATTTGATCGCGTCAGTATTTCTTGAGAAACTTTCGGGAAAATTAACTTAAACCCTCAAATTAACAACAAATACGTAAAACAAAATTCAAGATTTTCCGCTAATATTAAATGTGTGGATGTGATTCCTACTAGGATTCAACTTTGTTCTGAAAAATATCAATGAAATGAAAAAAAAACTCACCCGTCCTGAGCAACTTAACTGAAAAAAATTTTTCCACAGTGCATATATCCGATAAGAGTTCACTTGATTCACAAAATATCCAATACACAAACTGAAGACCAAAAGTTATTTTCAATAACTTTTCTGTAAAAATCAAATATATCGTGAACCTCTCAAGGTTGAATTCGACTGAATAATTCTAAAAGAGAAATTTCGTTCCGTATAATAGTTGTCAGATACACTCAACTAAGAGGGTGTGAAATCCCAACGTCTGTTTAATGTAAAAACGTTCAATTCAAACAAGTAGTTTGCGGACCACCAGATGTTGAAACATGCGGAATATTCTTGTCTTCGGTCCCCGATACACACTCTTCTGAACAGGTCAATTATCGGCTCCTGCCTTAGTCTAAGGCTCGTACCCTTAGTATTAGATTCTCGACAATTGATGAGATTTTCGGTTTGATAATTGATTTGTTGGCATATATCCTCCAATTTGTTTATCACATACATGCTCATTATCTTTTATATTCACCCCTATTTCAAAGTCTCAGTACGAAAAATATTGGATTTCGATTGAAACCAGTAGCGGATATCCACATGTTGACGATAATTGTACTACGCAATCCAAAATTGATGGAAACCTCCGATCGACCGAATATTTTGGAAATATTCATTATTTTAAATAACGCTTCTTAATTCGCGTTCTGCATGTGAAAGGGTTATTCAGTTACACAAGAGTATTTATTGAGATTTCAATGTTTCAAATGAATTTTTTCATGGAATTAGTTTTTGGGTTGTGAAAAACCAATGATTTATGAATAATATATAAGTTTTATTTAAGATATAATTGAGCTCCATGAAGAAATTTAATGTTTAATCCCGTAATTCGCAGGGTGATATCTATAAATAATAATTCTTATCCGATTTTTTGTAGTTATGTTTCAGATATTAGGAGAGAAACCCCAAAAATATTTAATTTGAACTACTAACGATTATGAAATTGTCGAGAACATCGATGGGGCATTTGCACATTGTGTTTATAAAATAATTAACGAATCCGTTCGAAATTTCTCAATATATGTTGAAAATTTGGTAACAATGTTTTCATCTACTTTCAACTATATGATTCTGGATGAAAAGTTAACCGATTTTTTCACTGAACTCCAATCTTAGAACCGAATGCGATGATTCATTCTCGGGATTATTGGAAATTTGCAGCATTTTGCTTTGTAACTCAGGGACTACTGGTCGGATATCATCCAGGTGAAAATTTTTAGGTTGAGTTATGCAACAGTAATCAACGTTGAGAATTTCACAAAAATTCGGTGGTAAGTTTCCGAGAAATAATTTTTTTCCCTCCAACCCCCAATTTTACACCCTTAGGGTAAACCCATCCTGCTGAAAAGCTTGGAGGATCAATCCCGAGCGACACATGATTTTTCTACCAAGTTTCACGGATTTCGGTTCAGTACTTTCCGAGAAAAGCTCCGGACAACGGACGGCGGACGGACGGATTTTTTTTTATTCGTTCATTCAAATCTACATACTCCAAAACGTAAACTGTGAAATTTTCAGGGGGGGTTAAATTTTTTTTTTTTTTGGTCGATCACTAAGGTTTATTATTTGATTTTATCAAATAATAAACCAAAATCGAATGAACAGAAGTCCGTAGTTGCTTTATTTCTAATTACCTAATATTATTATGAATTTTATAATTAAATAATAAATAAAATAATAATCAATATTTGTTTTTCCTTTTCGTGCGGTGACAATCAAATACCGTCCTCATTTCCATGAAAACCATCTCGAAAGAGAATCAACCGAACCAGATCATTTATCGTTCGAATCTCCCCAAAAAAGGGACTTTAATTATATGGGCTTAAATATTTTTCCTCTTTTGTTTGGCGGCAGTGCTGCCGAACCTTCAGTCTGCCGGAAATTTAAATTAATTGATTCTTTTGTGCGGCGAGATGAAAGCACCCCGCGGATGCGCAGTTCAGGTTTTTCCGGTTTTTCCCTCAGTTTTTCCTTCGATAATCCAACTGACGACTGACTGCGCTTTCCCAGTTCAATTTTCCGGATTCCGCTGGAAATAATGGATGTTTACGTTGATAAATTAAATATTCGAATTCTGAGCTCGGGGATTATTATACAGGGTGATCTGTTACGACCGCGTGAAACTTCAGCGTGGGACTTATGTTTCAGGGTTTTTCCGGATTATCCCTTCTCATATCTGAAGAAAAACTATAATTTTTTTGTAGAAGTCAGCTTCAACATACAAGAAATAAATCAAACAATCAATTGACAGTATAATAGTATTTTTTCACATATAGAAGATTCTCGAAAATGATTCAAAATTCTCCCAAAATACCCTTCAATCAATATGGGCCTCATTATTTTGTCCAATTTTCTGTAATTTTCGCATTTCGTTTCGAAAATGATCTGTGTGAAAAAAACCTTCTACTCAAGAATGTTAGAATTTTTCTTGGTTTTCTTACCCTCGAAGGTACAGGGTGGGCAAAATTCGTTGTCTACTGAAGGGATCTCGAGAACTATAGCAGCTAGAAGAAAACTGATAACACATTCTCTAGCTCTTTTTTCCTGACTAATCTGAATCTGAAAACAGATCCAGCTTATCGTTCATAAAACTTGAGTTATGAGCGAAAATTGAGAAATTGTCATTTTGAATGATGTTGAATAACTCGCTTGTTTGAATTCGTATTCGAAATCTGTTGATACTTTCTACAAGCACTTTTTTAGGAGTAATTCAAATATAATACGACCGAATTTTTTAATCCAGCCATTTTCGAGAAATGAGAAGGATTTTGAATTTTTCAAATGTAAACTATAGTCGGAAGTTCTCTTATCTTGCTACATAATTTTTGCTGATTTCAAAAATGTATCATATGTCGCTTTTCACATGAATATCACATGAGAAAACATTCGATACTTTCTTCCTGCTTTTCTATTCACTGTTGAATAATGAGTAGGCTGACGTTACCATAGCGACGATTCAATACGCATTAACTTTGTGTGAACTTGCGCCTCTATGATTGGAATCAGCGATTGCTGAATAAATATTTTCTATGGTTAATTTGTCATAGTTCTTAAGATTAGCAAAAGCAAATCTGTTTATTATCCCTAATGGCCAGAAATATTCCAAATTACGAAAAATTCGAAATGTTGGTATGCTATATTCAAGCGAATGGAAATAGCCGAGTTACAAGGAAAGTCTATTTCTAGAAATATCCAGAACAACATATATAATAATATGTATAATGCATATTCAATGGTCGCTCTGGAAACGCCAGCCTACTTATAATAATTATACAGTGAATAGAAAAGCGGGAAAAAAGTATTGATTTTTTTCTCATGTTACATTCATGGAAACGGCGACATATGATACATTTTTGAAATAAGCAAAAATTTTGAAGCAAGATAAGAGAACTTTCGACTACAGTTTACATTTAAAAAATAAAAAATCCTTCTCATTTCTCGAAAATGGCTGGATCGAAAATTTCAGTCATATTATATTTGAATTACTCCTAAAAAAGTGGATCTGTTTTCAGATTCGGATAAGTCCGGAAAAAAGAGCTTGAGAATGTGTTATCAGTTTTCTTCTAGATGCTATAGTTCTCGGGATCCCTTCAGTAGACAACGAATTTTGCCCACCCTGTACCTTCGAGGATAAGAAAACCAAGAAAAATTCGAACATTCTTGAGTTGAAGGTTTTTTTCACACAGATCATTTTCGAAACGAAATGCGAAAATTACAGAAAATTGGACAAAATAATGAGGCCCATATCGATTGAAGGGTATTTTGGCAGAATTTTGAATCATTTTCGAGAATCTCCTATATGTGAAAAAATACTATTAGAAATTGATTAAAAAGTGTTAGTTATAGAAAACACATTTTGCGGGATTCCAACCATTCTGCAACCTCGACAGATCCAACTACTCGTTCTCAGATTTCAATAAATCAAATTTATTGCCTACAGAGGACTCGCAATCAGTGACGCAAACTACTCAGCCAATCAGTAAAAGTTTTATGACTAATTCTGGAGCGGGCGTCAAGCTTGGGCGTAAAAGTAAGGAAGACATTATCTGCAGACTCTTCGTGAATAATTTACAGGCCGTAAACACTGACGAGTTGTAGAAAGCCTGTCAACGTCAATCAGGATGGAATATAATCATTATACTGTGTAATTTATAAAGCTACAGGGTGGGTCAGTGTTTATCACAGAGATTTCAGGAAAAATCTTTACCATTATGCATTCGCACAATAATTTTAACTAACATAATCACGGGGACGAATATCTGTCGAGAAATCAACAAATATTCGACCTTGATCAGAGCTAATCATCTAACCAACCAGAACATCGACACCGAAGAAGCGGATCCAAGGAGAATGACTACAGCTGTTTTACAGTTATTACTGATCGTCAGGTCAGCTTACCTCGGATAAAACCGCAGAAGGAATCTAGATACTTATCACCTTTCAGATGGACCGATGCAGTATAACAACATACAGCGCGCCATCTGCCAGGAGCATCTTGCGAGTCTCACCTTCGAGTGCAGAATACTTTGATCGATGTGTATGACGTTCATCCTTTTGTCGTATCAGGTCGCTTCAACTGCGATTTTGCAGTTCCAAATGTCCGTCGCGACATTCGAAACACTTGGTTCATGTGGTTTGCCCACAAGACAATAACGTCCAACATCTGACAAAGAGGAATCGGTTCGTGGAGAAAAGAGAGCTCCAGAAGTAATACTGATATAATCACAAGGACGAATATACAGGGTGATTCCGGAGGAGACCGTCAGATTTTGGGATAAGTTTACACTAGTCAAGACAATCTCAAAACAATGTTTGGTTTATGGTTGGGGGTCTCTATTGAGAATGTACAGGGTGATTTGTACGATTCGACCGATTTTACTTTTATTGATAACTTTGGTATGGCTAATTCGATTTCAGAGAAATTTTCAGCGAAGTACAATATTGATGAGGACATTCGTTAATTTCAAAGTTTTTTTCAAAATAAGTGGTTGTTATTGTGATAATTTCAGGTTAAGTGAGCAGGTTGAAAAAACACCCTGTATATCGCATTTCCAAAACTACGCTATCTGTGTACGATTCTACTATAATAAGTCATTATTTGAGAGTTTCTAATCTTTTTGGCACACTTCTAGTTTTCTGAGAAAATTCCATCAAAAAAAGACAATGTCGAAATTTCGCTCCAATCGATTCTACTTTCATTGATAACATTGGTATGGCTCATTCAATTTTGATGAAATTTGCAGTATAGAACAATCTGAACGAGTACATTCAACAATCGCAAAAGTCTCTCGAAATACAGTATTGTAATTGTGATAAATTTAAAATTTCAGATTAATTGTGCAGTTGAAAAAAAAACACCCTGTACATTGCTTTTCCAAAAGTTTCTTATTTTTTTCAGATTCTACAAGTATATGTCATCATTCAGAGGTTTTCAATTTCTTTGGCACACCTCCGGTTCTCCTAGAAAACATTTTTGAAGAAGAGCATGATCGAAATTTGGCTCACAAGCAGTGAGAGTATTCCGCACTAGGTAGGAAAGATATATTGTCCAAGGATGCAAAGCAGTTCTTAAGTTCTAAAATATTCTTTTCAAATTCTAAATTCATATTTAATTGCTTATAATTTGTAAGAAATCATTCAATTCAGAATATATTTAGAATTTGAAAAGAATATTTTAGAAGTGACGAACAACTTTGCATCCTTGGAATATACAGCTTTCTTACCTAGTGCGGAATACTCTCACTGCTTGTGAGCCAAATTTCGATAATGCTCTTCTTCAAAAATGTTTTCTAGGAAAACCGGAGGTGTGCCAAAGAAATCAAAAACCTCTGGTTGTTGACATATTATTGTAGAATCTGCAACGATTAAGAAAGTTTTGGAAAAGCAATGTACAGGGTGTTTTTTTTCAACTGCACAATTAATCTGAAACTCTGAAATTATCACAACTACAACACTGTATTTTGAGAGATTGTTGCAATTATTTAATGTACTCATTCAGATTGTTCTATACTGCAAATTTCATCAAAATTGGATGAGCCATACCAAAGGTATCAATGAAAGTAGAATCGAATGGAGCGAAATTTCGACATTATCATTTTTTGAAAAAGCTTTCTCGGAAAACTTGAAGTGTGCAAAATAAATTAGAAACTCTCAAATAATGCCTTATAATAGTACAATCGTAAACAGATAGCGTAGTTCAGGAAACACCCTGTTTTTTAAACCTGCACAAGTAATCTGGATTTATCACAATAACAACCGCTTATTTTGAAAAAAAAATTTAAATCAATGTGTTCCACACTAATGTACTACGCTGAAAATTTCATCGAAATCGAAAAAGCCATACCGAAGTTATCAATAAAAGTAAAATCGGTCGAATCGGACAAATCACCCTGTATATTCTCAACAGAGACCTCCAACAATAAACCAAACATTGTTCCGAGACTGTCTTGACTAGTGTAAACTTATCCCAAAATTTGACGGTCTCCTCCGGAATCACCCTGTATATGTCGATAAATCAACAAATAATTTCAACGTTACATCCAGAAAGAATGAAGAGTTTTAAACCATCTAAATCTTCTGTTATCGTTATTCTGAGCATGCGCGTAGGAAGGTTTCTGCTTAGTTAGCTTGATTAAGGATAACCAATTTCGTAATTTACGGAAAGGAACGTTGTGGTTATAATCCTCCAAAAATACCAATCTAATTTTCTATCCAGTTCCTTATCGATAAGGCTTTCCTGCTAGACACGGTGTTCCTCTCATTCATTCTCCTCTATGTCTTGTCGTTAATAACGAGTAAACTGACTTGTTCAGTTCGTATTTTTTCCTGAAAATGGTTAACCGAGAAACTCATGACTGAACTGGTTATACGTCAGTCGTCATTCACGACTAAACTGGTAAGTTTAGTCGTTATTGATGACTGAGCTTACTAGTTTGGTCGTTATTTTCTCAATACCTACATTTCCATTGAATCTATTTGCCCTTTTGTCCGTACCTCGTCCCAAAATTCAAGTAAATATCAGTTCTGCTTGTTCAGATGTTATATTGTAATAAATATCGGTTCTGGAGTTTTTTTAGACATTCTTTTTCCCCCTACAAGAGAACCGCACCGAATAGCCAAATTGTTGTTTCGCTCATTCTAACCTGACCTTCCCCTCAATCTTCTCTGTCATTCTCTGAATATAAAAGTATTTTGGGTTGCGGACACAAAATTCATTATACAAGACGATCACAGCGTATTGGTCATGGATGGGTTTTGTTTTGAGTGTAGGAAGAAGGGTTTAAAAAGGGTGGGATAGTTCAACTGGATATATGTCGATCACGTTTGAGGCTTCAAAACGATGGAGATCTACTTTGTGAAAGGGTGAAATCTGACGAATGATTCCGTGGATTTATTTATATTCAAAATTCCATTTTCCCAGTATATATCTGCTGGATTACAGACCTGGTATAATCAGTATCCATAACATTAAGTCCAAAAATGACGACGTGGAGGTTCATGCAAAAATTCTCGAGAAAAAGCCTCCAACTTGTACAACCCAGCAAAAAAAATTTAAAAGATATACCGGAGCACCAAAACTCACACACTCAAACCTCAAGTAAGGATTCTAGCAAGAACTTGCCATATTTCAGTGTCCCACAAAAAAGGAATGATAAGTAGAGAACCATCTACCTGAGTGGAAAATTTAAGGCCTTTTTTTCTATTTCACCTCCGTACCTTCATCCATATTGTATAAGTCCACCCTTCCGTACGCATGCCGAAAATATAGCCGCGATAAGTTTCACTGTGCTCCTTTTATGTCCGATATCGTATTATGTTGAAATATGTGGAAACCGGGGATTTTTTATACTATCGCACAGACGTACGCCGCTTTTATGTATCCAAAGATTCAGGGGAGTCGTATAAACATTTTATAGTCGGTATAGATTTCGTATAGTTCATGATTGTACATTTCTGTTATCTTGAGTTATACGACTTTTAGGTTATGGGTTCGGCATATGAATGTGGCGTATTTTTGGCAATCCTTTATTGCAGGAGGGAAGTTTTGGGTGAATGGAAGAAGATTGTACAAGAAGTTCAGTGAAGAAGAGGCTCAACTGCAGATGAAGTTTGTTTGTGCCAAAATTAACTGATCATACTAACATAATATCCTGAGTTCGAAATTGGAGGATCTAATTTATGATCAACTTGAGTAAAACAGAATGTAGCGAGCGCCCTCTCTCAGCTCTTTTTTAAGTCGCGCGCGTGTCTTCCAACAAAAAGAATTTTATTGCCTTTCGAATTCGCTTTTGTTGTAACACTAGAGAGTAAAATAAACAGGCTAATCCCTTTTTTTTTATTGCGTGTTTGATTTCACACGACACACGACCCCACAAGAAAGAACAAAAATGATTTCTAAGGACCAATATGACTATTACCGACGTTTTGAATCCTATCAGTTCTTCATCAGGGCTTCAGGAACAAAAATTAGATTTCATCAAAGAAGATGAAATGAATAGATAAATGATATCAATTTCCTTTATAGAAGATAGATATCTGAAAAGAACACAGGGTAACATGGGAAATATGACATTTTTGCTCACATGTTCTAGGGAAACAACTTGCTATCGTTTTGTCCAAATGTCTATAATTTTCGAATTTTGAGCCAAATATGGTCTCAAACGACTAAGTCACTGATGACGAATCCGGTGTCATAACTCGGTACGCACGATTACCTGCGTACGGAGGAATAGATCGGCTTGGAAATTTCAGAGTTGGTTGAAATTTCTAAATGCGAAGGTTGAGTTCGTTAATGGGCAAAATCGAATGATATTGGAGTTATACAGGGTGATTCCGGAGGAGACCGTCAAATTTTGGGATAAGTTTACACTAGTCAAGACAGTCTCGGAACACTGTTCGGTTTATGGTTGGGGTCTCTGTTGAGAATATACAGGGTGATTTGTCCGATTCGACCGATTTTACTTTTATTGATAACTTTGATATGGCTTATTCGATTTCAATGAAATTTTCAGCGAAGTACAATAGTGTTGAACACATTCATTGATTTCAATTTTTTCAAAATAAGCGGTTGTTATTGTGATAAATCCAGATTAATTGTGCAGGTTGAAAAAACAACCTGTACATTGCTTTTCCAAAACTTCCTCATTCGTTGCAGATCCTACAATAATATGTTATCATCCAGAGGTTTTTAATTTCTTTGGCACACCTCCGGTTTTCCTAGAAAACATTTTTGAAGAGGAGCATTATTGAAATTTGGCTCACAAGCAGTGAATGTATTCCGCTGTATCGTCCAAAGATGCAAGGTTGTTCGTCACTTCTGAAATATTCTTCAAATTCGAAATATATTCCAAATTGAATGGTTTCATACGAAATATTAGCAATTAAATATGAATTTGGAATTTGAAAAGAATATTTTCGAACTTAAGAACTGCTTCGCATCCTTGGATAATAAAGCTTTCCTACCTAGTGCGGAATACATTCACTGCTTGTGAGCCAAATTTCGATAATGCTCTTCTTCAAAAATGTTTTCTAGGAAAACCGGAGGTGTGCCAAAGAAATTGAAAACCTCTGAATGATGACATATTATTGTAGAATCTGAAACGAATAAGAAAGTTTTGGAAAAGCAATGTACAGGGTGTTTTTTTTTCCACTGCACAATTAATCTGAAATTCTAAAACTATCACAATTACAACCCTGTATTTTAAGAGACTTTTGCGACTATTGAATGTACTCGTTCAGATTCTTCTACACTGCAAATTTCATCGAAATTGGATGAGCCATACCAAAGTTCTCAATAAAAGTAGAATCGACTGGAGCGAAATTTCGACATTATCATTTGTTGAAAAAAATTTCTGGGAAAATAAGAAGTGTGCCAATAAAATTAGAAACTCTCAAATAATGACTTATTATAGTAGAATCGTAAACGGATAGCGTAGTTTAGGAAACGCTATGTACAGGGTGTTTTTTCAACCTGCAAAATTAATCTGGATTTATCACAATAACAACCGCATATTTTGAAAAAAAATTTGAAATCAATGAATGTGTTCAACACTATTGTACTACGCTGAAAATTTTTCTAAAATCGAATAAGCCATACCAAAGTTATCAATAAAAGTAAAATCGGTCGAATCGGACTAATCACCCTGTATATTCTCAATAGAGACCCCCAACCAAAAACCAAACATTGTTTCGAGACTGTCTTGACTAGTGTAAACTTATCCTAAAATCTGGCGGTCTCCTCTGGAATCACCCTGTATATAGCCATTTGAAGTTTTGAGGTTAATTTCCTGATATTTTGAGAACTAGGGCAGCGATTGAATTGAAACTCGGCAGTAAGTTGGAGCGTAAGGACTAGCAACTTTTTGCGGAATTTTGTTGAGATCGTGGTGTCGGTAAATTCAGAAGAAACTTTCTTCAAATTTTTCTTTCAAAAATTTTTTTTCTCGGAAATTGTTCATTACATTCTGCAAACATTTAGTTGTACCTGGCACTTCATATTTTACAGCACTTTACAGAATTTCAATTCGGATTTCGTGTTTTTTCCGACATATCGATATTTTTTCCGGAATTACTCAAAAAATACTATTTCAATCGTGATGAAAAATTGTTTAATGAAAATTTTTTTCATTTACGATTACCGAGGTTATGATTTTTTCAAAAACGTCTGAAATCAGAACAATTGAATATTGACATTGCATTCAACCGAGTCGTTCAAGACAATTTTAGCTTAAAATTAGAAATTCAAATATTCAGGGTGTTCCTTAATTATGCTTAGCGTACAGGGTGTTCCTTAATTGAAAGTAAGTAATAGGAAAGATTCCCTTATAGTTTTACGGAAAAAATTCCATTTACTATATAACGCAAACGTTTCGTTTCAGAGATACAGGGTGTCCAAGTTTTTTCTCTTATTTTCTGCATTTCACAAGTTTTTCAACTGAAATTTGGCATAGATATCACAGTGGGCGTTTTTCCTTTAAACAAAAATGCAGCTATTTTCATGAAAAACCTATAGAACATCACATTTCAAACATACAATTCCAATATTATATTTTTAAAAAAATGTTTGATCACCTAAAACTGAAAAATAAAAATAGGGATTTGCATTTGAAGGGATTTGTCTTTAGTGCACGATATGGCAACGTCGAATTCAGCTTTCTCGGAAAGAAAAGGACGTCAAATGTGTTACTTTACTTAGGAAAACAGAGATAGCTATACTTCGATCTGGTTAGAGTAGAAGAGAACGACCAAGGAATAGAAAAAGAAGAGCACAGACTGTCATAACTGACAAATCGCAAACGGAAATTGTTTGGTTATATTGACAAAGAACGCGTGTGTATCACAGAATAGGAAAAAATATTTCGTTATTCTATAGCATAAAAAGCAATTCTACTTAACAACGTTGTCAGTAATAACCCAAATTCAGGAAAAACCCCCATTAAGATTTCACACCATTTGATATGCCAATTTCGATTGCAAATCTACTGGGTGATATTTTTTCTGGAACCCTGCCCCCAATTTTCCTCCTAACACCCAACGAAACGTTTGCAGTCCCATTTTTATAGGATTCTCCACTCTTCTTTTGTATCTCAAATTTAGGAACACCCTGTATTTCTCGACTTGCTTTTCCAGAATTTTTTTCAGACGTTCGTTTTCAGCGGGATCTCGTTACTCAGCTTCGTAGAGTCTTCGAGAAATTTGCGCAATATTCTGGAACAGGCGGGAAAATATCCGAACTCCAAAATAATTTATGGTCGGGAGGCGTTAAAGGCTTTCCGCTTGAATGAGACGCTAATTGCTGGTGAGTTAGCAGGAGTAGGAAAAGTGATGAATAGCCAATTTCAACATGCCCCGACTTGTTAAGTGTTGTGATTTCTTCAGAAACGAACATGAAAGTCTTCGTGATTACCATACCTTCAACTCCAGGATTTTATGAAGCGTCGCCTGTTTCTACACAGGAATCCAGTTGCAGTAGTTCAATATTTCCATACTATACAGGTTTGGTGATGTTTTCTACTGAGATTTCTTCACAAATAAACTGCTCCAAATGAGTTAAGTATATTGACTTAAATTCCAAAAAATAGTTAAAATAAGATTTTTGTGATGAAAATTCATATTAATATGATTTCAAGCGTATACAGGGTGGTTAAGAAAAATCGAGTAAAATAACGAAATTTTATTTCCAGAGAATTTAAGCATTTTAAGACTATCAATACAATGTATGGCCTCCACGGGCATCAATAACAGCTTGACATCTTCTTTGCATACTACACACGAGGTTTTTGAACATTTCTTGAGGAATTTGGTTCCATATACGGGGCAGAAGCTCTCTCAGATCATTTAAGGATTCTGGGTTAGGTTGATGATTATCTAATCTTTTTTGGAGCATATCCCATGCATGTTCTATGCAATTCAAATCTGGTGAGTGCGGAGGTATTGGTAAATGTGGAATACCAAGCTCCTCGCGCGCATTCTCAACTATGGCTGCACGGTGCGGTCTAGCGTTATCGTCTAGAAATTGAAAAGTTTCACCAATAGCAGCGTGAAAATTTGGCACAACATTGTCAATGACATGCTTCCTATAGTGTAAGGCGGTCATATTCCCAGGACAAATGTGTAGATCTGTGCGCCCGTTGAAACATATCCCGGCCCATACCATTACACAAACCCCTCGGAATGGATGGACTTCTTGGACATAGCGACGATTACGGGGTATGCGTGGGATTGTCCATACCCTTATTCTTCGAGAATCTGAAAATCGTCCATATCTGGATTCATCAGTGAAAAGGACACTATGCCATTGATCGTTCTAATTGATATGTTGCCTTGCCCATTCCAGTCTTTGACGCTTATGGTCACGTGTTAATGGAACTCTTCTTAATGGACGTCTAGAACCTAGATTCACCTCTCTCAAACGTCGTCTGATGGTTTCGATGGAAACTTGGACCCCATCTGCATTTTGAAGAGTATTCCGTAGCATTCTACACGGAGATGTAGGGTTTCTTCTCTCCGAAACGGTGATGAAACGATCCTGAGCAGGTGTTTTTCTTCGTCGGCCACCAAGCCTTGGTATTTCCCACACGGAACCTGTCTCCCTGAACCTATTCCAAAGTCGAGATATCTTGGAGCCTTTCCGCTACAACAACCTGAGTTAGGCCACCCTGTAGCATTCCGATAGCCCCATTAGCCTCAGCGTTTGTTAATTTACGTCTTGGCTTTTTCAGAAAACTCGTTTCAAATCGAAGCCGTTGATAAACTGATTTCATTTCAAAATAAGAACATTCATGAAGCATATGCAAAGAACCAAACTTCAGAAAAAAGGCGACCAGATTGACGAAATGTCTCATACTGATTTTCATTGGATCGATTCAAGTTGTCATTGAGTTTTAAATGATTTTACAGCGATTCTTTCGAAGATTACATACTTCTAAAAACGATTGAATACGATATCCCTAACTCTTGTGGAGCAGTTTATCTCTATTGCCCGTATGCATAGTCGACACTCCGTACTTGAGAACGTCCTAAGTCGACGCGTCCATCCCATATTGGTTACTTGATAGCCGAGCACTACTTCGCCAGTTCTTGGTGGCATGCTTGCTCAAGTCTACGAACGACCTACCTTGAGGCGTGCTCAAGCAAGACATAATCACAAAATGGCGAATATTATTCGTTTTCTGTGACTTTTCACAACTCAGCGTTGGTGTTTGTATTATAATCTTGATGTTCTGTACTATGTACAATACCGCATGTACTAAAATATCGTTTTGTGCGATAATTTCAGAGAACTTACCATTCAAAAATTCAATTCATCTAAATAAGTGTCCGACGATACGAAAACGTTTAATGAAACTGCTCAACTGATTTTCGATAAACAGATTGCTCTCAGGAAATGAAAATGATTTTCTACGAATTCATCATAGTAGTTGCAGAACTTAATACATAGTGGCCCTGTTCTTAATGACCATCATAGTAGGCACTTCCCTTTTTCGGAAGCAACACAGATGCCATAAATCATACACTCTGTCGGTATTTTATATAACAGAATTACGGTTCGTTTTATGGGGCGGCTTCTTTGACACCTTGAAGAGATACTGTCATATAATGATTGACACAGAAATACTACTGGAGAAATTGGAAAAGTATGGCATAAGGGATAAGCAGCTGAAACTCATCGAGAGGTACTTGAAGAATAGACCTCGGACAGTAAAGATTGTGATAAATGGCAGTGAATATCAGTCCTCACAAGAAGTAAACAAGGCAGGTATGCCTCAGGGTAGTATCCTCGGACCACTGCTTTTTCTGATTTACATAAATGATCTTCCATCAGCCCTACGTGATCATATTTTTGGCAGCTTTTTGGAGTGTTTGTTATTTGCTGACGACGCTAATGTTATCTTGAGATCCCCGTCTTTTGGGTTCACCTTGGAGATGGTTCAGACAATTCTGGATGATGTTAATAAATGGTGCACGAAGAATCGTCTTGTCCTGAATGTTGCAAAGAGTGAGTGTATGGTCTTCTGTACTGACAGATCTACTGTTAGTATACCTCAGGATGTTAAAGATTGTGTAACTGTGTCCACAACTGCAAAATTTCTGGGTGTTCATCTAGATAACCACTTAAAGTGGAACTTTCACATAGACAATCTTGTAAAGAGGCTAAACTCGGTGATATATTCAGTGTGTGTTCTAAAAACTAGAATGGACTTTCGAACTTTGAAGATGGTATATTTTGCGAACTTTCAGTCTTTAATAAGTTATAGCATAATTTTCTGGGGAGGTAGTTCGCTGTCTGAATTAGTGTTTTTAAGACAGAAGTCTATGTTGAGAACATTATTGGGGTTAAATTATAGGGAATCGTGTAGAGGACATTTCAAGCAAAACAACTTACTAACAGTTTATGGTTTATTTATATATAAAGTTCTTATCTTCATGTATCTTCATCCCCATTATTTTGAAGTCCACAGAAATGTTAATTTGACAAGAAGAAAAGAAACCTTTTTTTATCCTCATCATTCTCTGGCAATAACTGAAAAATCTCCACTTTATCTTGGAATGAAATTGTACAATTGTCTTCCTAGTAAATTTAGAATGATGAGAAATTTAAAAATTTTCAAGAAAACCCTGCATGAACTAGTTATAGAGTGTGAATCATATTCATTGTCCGAATATTTCACTTTTTGTAATAATTAATGAATTTGACGATAATCAATTTTATTGTATGTATACAATAACTTTTGAATTTAATAAATTTACTACTACTAATGTCAAAATTCAGTGCGACAAACATGAAAACGTGAACACATTTTTAGATTAGATTTTACCGATATCCGTGAACTTCGCCGAGAATTGCCGAAGG
Source organism: Myrrha octodecimguttata (assembly GCA_958510865.1). NCBI lineage: Eukaryota > Metazoa > Arthropoda > Insecta > Coleoptera > Coccinellidae > Myrrha > Myrrha octodecimguttata. The sequence continues at coordinate 52,940,190 of OY294061.1, read as the reverse complement.
TTTGTTTGATGGATAGGGCCCTTGCTAAGCATGAGTCGATACTTGAGCTTGTCTCAGCGGAGAATTTCTCAAGTATGAGTTCTAGATCGGACTCTATGAGTACGGGCATTAGTTACTTGACAGCCGTGCACTACTTCGCCAGTGCTTGGTGGCATGCTTGCTCAAGTCTACGAACGACCTACCTTGAGGCGTGCTCAAGCATTATACAGTGGGCGTCGAAACTGTGGAACAAAGTCATTTTCTCGGAAGAAAAATATTTGGCAACAAAATCCTGAAACAGGTCAATTTTTGTTTCACTTTCACCAAATTTGTATGCATTCTTGAAGGCTTTCTGTTGCACCCTGTACCATCTCCATCAACCCTCTAAATTTCATGAAAGAAGGTCATGTGGTACTTTTTTGGCAAGGTCTTTGTATCTTCTTTACATGCGTACAGAAATTTTCAAGAAAATATTTTTTGAAAATAATTAAGTTCAGAGAGGTTTTTAGTATGTGCACTCTGTCATGGCTCATTTACTTTGGGACGATGATACCTGATAAAATTTATCACCGAATGAAAGTCGACCATTACAGTTTAATTCATGCACAACTTTCAACCCGTACGAACCCTTTAATAGAGAAAAAAATTTTTTTTTCACGTGAGGGGGTTGAAAGTTGTGTATGAATTAAACTGTAATGGTCGACTTTCATTCGGTGACGAATTTCATCAGCTACCATCGTCTCTAAGTAAATGAGCCATGACAAAATGCACATACTGAAAACCTCTTTGAACTAACTAATTTTTAAAAAAAATTTTTTCTCGAAAATTTCTGCACACCTGTAAAAAAGATATAAAGACCTTGCCAAAAAGGACCACAAGACCTACTTCCCCTATTCAAAAAATTTAGAGGCTTGATGGGAATGGCACAGGTTACAACAAAAATCCTTCAAAAATGCATAAAAATTTGGTAAAAGTGAAACAAAAATTGACATGTTTCAGGATTTTGTTGCCAAATATTTTCCTTCTGAGAAAATGAATTCATTCCATAATTTTGACGCGCACTGTATATGTTTGGAGTAGACATGAAGAATTCATCTTCATTTTCCTTACGTCAGTCCGTTTCTCTAAATTTTTCTACTGTCAAAATATCCTTGACAGATATCTGTCAGTTAACAGTTGCAGACCTGCCAATGTTAACTCCATAATATACCAGCCCTAGTCGTCAAAAAACTGTTGATTCCGTGGAATCACACAGAAACCCATCTTTCCACGGAAGTGGAATAACAGCCCGGAATAATGGTCCCTTGTTATTCCGGACAGTCCATTATGCCCCACAATAACTACCGGAGTCGTCTATGACTCCTATTCGAATTATCCGAAGTACTTTGTAATGGTGGACGACATGCATAAAACATGAGTTCGACTGCACAGGCATTACGCCCTCACCTGTCCTAATCGAAAATTACTGTTTAATGTTCGAAAGTTGTGGAATGTTTGCCAATTAACGTGTTTTGGATTGGAGCAATCGATTTTGGACTTTATTCCGGATTTTGATATACGTATTTTTATGAATCTGACTGTTGTTTGATTTTAAAAAATAATAACAGTTCTTTATTAGAAAATCATTCCAAAAATTTGATTTTAATTAAATTTGAATTTTGAATTTTCAACAGGATCCAATAACAAAAATATGAATTTTGATTTGAATTTTGCGCAGCTTCCCGTCTCTTTCTCAGGTGGATTCTATGGTATGAAATAATAGTTTATATAATTTCGAATAATACTATTTAATGAAATAATCTTAAGGAAATTGACTCAAATGCTAAACTTATTAATAACCTAACTCAAATAATTAAATTAAATCTAAAAACTCATAATAATGTCCTTTTTGCTCTCACCCACGGTGTGTCTATTCTATGTCACTTGGTTGCTTTTTTCTTCTGTGGTTCGGATTTTCTGTATAACCTCCAAAGTTCCTCTTGATTGTTTACTGCGTAAAGTGCAAGTTCCAGGGGTTGACTCTTGAAATTAAATTCATCTGGCTCGAATTTTACTTGTTAGGATTTTCAAATTACTGGATTTTCTTTTCTGGTAAGTGTTTATCTTTGATTTTGTTTAATATTCCATGTATTATATTCTGTTATTCTTCCAGGATGCCAGTCACTTCGGTTTAATTTTGGTTTGCTTTCAGTTTCTGACTGAAATATTACGATGTTTCGAGAATTTTTACGAGGAGCTGCTACAGTCTTGACGATGGTTAAAAATGGACTAAATTCTCTGTGCTCGAGCTTCGGTATTTATACCTTTTCGGAATTTTCTTCAACATCCTAGTATGCTTTGCTTTTAAACATGTCTTCCAAAAATGATGCTTTCGCAGTTTTCTCTTCAGAGGTAAGTTTTCCTTCTTCGAACCTGGTCTAGAAAATTCGGCCGTATTTTTCTCCGTATTTTGATGTGCCTCTTGCCTATATTCTCAATCTCCAATATATAAAATTTTTCAAGTTTTATGCCTAAATGTTACAATTTTCTAAGTTAACAATTTCATTTGCCTAGTATTCTTAAATTTCTACTTACAATCGCCAAAAAATGCTTTCATTATATTAAATAAACCCTATTTCTAAAATATAGCTGCAATTTTGTTCCTTCGGAAACCTGATAACTACATTATATGCAACTTATGGGTCGAGACATAACTTCTATCCTAAATTTACATTTTCTTTGAAATTCTACATCTAATTCTACTTATGATTGCTAGTTCTGTTCAATTCAAACCTATAATAATAATTTTCAACAAAATATCACTTAAGTTCCTCATAATTTCCTACTTTTTGACTAGATAAGGCAATTTTATAAAATTTAAGGTATTGATACAAATTCTTATACTTTCAGATCATGAGAAGCCTGTCGAGAAAGATACTTTGGAAGGATTATGTGCCCTGAATGAACTATTGAAATATTGGAATGAATTCTCTGGATTTGTTACTGGATCGTGATTGATTTGGACATTGCTTATATCTTATGATGGAATTTACTATGTTTGAGGCCTGGAATTAACTTAATTGTATATTATGATGATAAATGATTGAATATATGCATTTGTGTTCATTGGTAAGTTATTTTTTCCTGTTTCTTAAAGACCGATTTAGAAAAAACCATAACAGTATGTATCAGAGGGTCAACAAATACTTCTATCAGAAAGTTTGAAGGGGTTTGGCGGGGTTAATACATGAAAGGATGACTGCTTTGGCAACGAATTTGAATTGAGTTTATGTCAATGCTTTTCTGCAATTCCAAAAACGAATTTCAACATGCGCGAAAAAACTGCTGACTTCACGTCAGTGCCTTCTTGGAATTTTGTGAATAACTTCCCTTCCAACTGCACGACACGGCCAAAACAAAGTTAAGGGTGTTTTTTTAGAAGAATAGAACTTTAAATAGGCAGCACTGTTTTAACTGGCGGCCATTTTGTCAGCTGTCAAGTGATTTGTGTTCAGTTTGGTCTGGCATTTCAACATGAATAGACTGACGCCTGAACAACGCTTCCAAATTGTGCAAGTTCATTTTGAAAATAATGGTTCTCTTCGAAATACGTATCTCGCTCGACGTTCATTTTACGGTCAACATAATCGTCCATCAGAGCGAATAATTCGACTAACTATGGACCGTTTTCGCACCACGTTTACTCTTACTGATAATACGCATCCACAGAGACGTCGTACAGTAAGAACAGAAGAAGCCATTGCTGCTGTGGAGCGTAGCGTAGAAGAAGACCCGAATCAGTCTATCCGCCATCGTGCACAGCTATAGGGCCATGATTATTGACTATTCGTTCCTCTATTGAACAACCATGATGTCAGCAGCTGTGTTTTCAACAAGACGGAGCAACATGTCACAAAGCTCGTGCCACAATTGATTTACAGATGGAAACGTTTGATAACCGCATAATTTCACGTTCCGGCCCGTGAATTGGCCTCCAAGATCGTGCGATTTAACGCCGCTAGATTATTTTCTGTGGGGATATGTGAAATCGCTAGTCTACGCCGATAAGCCCCAAACGATCGACCAGGTGGAGGACAACACTCACCGCGTTATTGCCGGTATACGGCCACAAATATTGGCAAAAGTGATTGAAAATTGGACCTCCACATCAGATTACGTCCGAGCCAGCCGTGGTGGTCATATGCCTGAAATTATATTTGAATTATAATTCCGAAAGATTTTCTTTTGAAAAATGTCAATTTTACGTCAATTTTGAAAATTCATCCTCGTTTTATCCCATTTCAAAGTTCTATACCTCTAAAAAAAAACCCTTTATATCATTTATACCCTTCAATTGTCAGTTTATGGAATCCAACTGTCCCAAATCAAACTGACCAAACCTAACCTATCACCAATTCGTCTGAATTATTCGATCAGGCCTCCATATTTTCATTCCAACCACCAGCATTCAAGAGCAGTAGTGAAATACGTCGATGCCAAATTTCACTCGTGATTGAAGTAGAATTCCGTAAAGAAGACAGATGAAATGATTGTTCGATTGATTCGTTCGTTTCAATCAAACAGTGAATATATTTGATAGAAAACAACTTGAATTGTTGTGAAAAGGTTGAAGGATTATTTTTGATTCAACTAAAAGTCGTCCTGATAGTACTAAAAGTGATCTGAAGATTATTATCTTTTTAGGAATTTTGGGGGCCCATGTGTTCGAGTCCAAGATAGACAGTATAGTTTCGGCTGCACATTTATGTTCAGAAGACAGACTACAATATACAAACCAAAATCGTATCCCCATTTGCAATGTGCCAAGTCTTCAATATTCACCAAATTTTTCACAAGAATTGGCACCAACAAATAAAAGATAGGAATTAAAATTACATAATCACAAGGACGAATATCTGTCGATAAATTAACAAATATTTTCCTAGACAGATGTTGGACGTTATCGTCTTGTAGGAATCCACATGAACCGGGTGTTTCCAAAGTTGTTGACGGTTGTTTGTAATCTGCAAAATCGCAGATACGGCGACCTGATGCGACTAAAGGATGAACGTCATACACATCGATCAAAGTATTCTGCACTCGAAGGTGGGGTTCGCAAGAAGCTCCCAGAAGATGGCGCGCTGTAAGTTGTTATACTGCAGGGGTCCATATGAAAGGTGACAAATATCCAGGGCTGGGCAAAATACATGCTTGGCTTAATTGAAATACAAATTATAACATACTTTCTCTCAGGTGTTTGAAATACAAAATACTTTCAAGTCGGGTATTTGAAATATAAAATACAAAATACAGTATTTTAACTATTTGTACTTGAAATACAAATTACAAAATACATTCAGGTGTAACGTAAAATGTGAAAAGAGAACAACTAATTCAGCTCAGGTATTTTATCGCTAAATAAAGAATTTCCTTTCAGACAAACAGCCTCTTGTTGGGGAATGAATAAAACCAGCTAAAGAAAATCTTTCTACAGGCCCTGATGGGCAGAAACTTGTGTTATATTGTATGAACACCGTTTTACGCGCTTGTTCTGGAAAACGGCGCGTTATCATTTCATCACGATGTCTGTAATTTTCGAATTTTGAGCCGAAATTGGTCTCAATCGACTAGGTTGGACTCACTGATGAAGAATCCGTGGTCAAAATTGATTCTGTCCGTCCAGCCGTGTGCGCTGTAACTTTCGAAAGGAAGGACCTAGAGTCTTGAAATTTTCAGGTTAGGTTAAGATCCTGAATATCTCGGTTGAGTTCGTTAATGGGTCAAATCTGCCGAATGGTTTTTGTGCTACAGCCATTTGAAATTTTAATTTTTCAATAACTCGAAAAATATTCATCTGATCGGAATGAAACTTAGTTGGTTGGAATATGAACTGAGTCAATAAGAAGAATCATCCATGGAAAAATTCGAAAAAATTTTTATTTTTTTTGAAATTTTTTTTTGAATATTCCTATTTCATTGAAATTTCCAAGACACTATTTCGCAATGTGAACAAGCGCGTAAAAGGTGCTAACTTCACGTCAGTGCTTTTCTAGATTTTTATGTTAGCATAATGTTCATGGATGGTAAGCTCTTTGCTCTTATCCTCTTTAGAGGTTGACTAACTCTAACTCCATTATGAAATGACCATTGCGCAGGACCTTTTCTTCCTTTCATTTGCCGAAAATATTATTGCTAGTGAAAGAACTAGATGAAGCAGATGAAGGTCGCGCCACCTGAAGGGGGATTGAGGGACTATTTGCTGTAGAGCGCTCAGCGCTAAATGTATTTGTTCGAAAGTATTACGAAGACAAAAGTATCGAAATACAAAATACAAAATACTTCAGCGTCAGGTATTTGAAATACCAATTACAAAATACCTTTTCAAGAAGTAATTGAAATACGAATACAAAATACGTATTTGTATTTCAAATACGTATTTCAAATACAAGTAATTGAAATACTGCCCAGCCCTGCAAATATCGAGATTCCTTCTGCCGTTTCATCCGAGGTAAGTTGACCTGACGATCAGAAATAAGTGTGAAACAGCTGTAGTCTATCTCCTTGGACAGCTTCTTCAGTGTAGATGCTTTGGTTGATTGGATTATTAGATCTGAGCAATGTTGAATATTTGTTGATTTATCGACAGATATTCATCCTTCTGATTATGTTATTCTAAACAAATAAAGTTTCCGACTACAATTTCGTCAATTTTCTTTCGACGAATATCACGGTTTCCTTCGATACTTAAATTTTCCCCCCGACTTCACATCGAAACGAAATATTTCATTTATACCTCCCAAATCAGACAGGTTATAAATTCTGGTATATGTTCCGGGATGCATCTTCCGAACAGAAACACGGTATTAGGAAACGGTATTACGTTGTTTATACATTCCGGGTCTCCGATCTTAACCCTACTGTTGTGTATTATTCATTTCCATCCGTTGAACACACATCTTGAGCCGAGAGATGCGATTGGAACCAAGGAAAACTTTTCATTTTCCCGACTTACGGAACCGACAATATCGAACAACGTTTCCTGAGAATCAAGAAGCGTATCCTTCGGGAAGATTTATCCTGCTCGCATCGGGGATTCGATTTTTCATTATGACGTTTTGATATATGAGAGATTTTATACGGTAGTTTCTGATACGCCCCTGGATTGTCGTGGGCAGACAATTTTGTTTTCTGCGACGCTATTTTTGACGGTGATAGTATAGAACATTCTTTATAGAGCAATTCCTGATTCGGTTCTCAAAAACGTCCTGTCCTTATTCTTGAACATTTAGGAGCCAACTATTGAGCATTCCTTGACGGTCAATGTTGTCAAATGTTCACACCAATCAGAAACAAGTAGTTTTCGACGGATCCCCAAAAAATAATCGATGGGGATTAGGTCTGACGAACGCGCAGGCCTTCGATCAACCTGCACGTCTAATCCATCTCAATGTAAAAATAACACTAGCTACAATCATTTTACAGGAATGTCAATCGAAATTACTCTAAGGTCACTTTTTCAAGTTTAATTTACCATAAGACTGATGAAAGTGAGAAAATTACTTTAATCGAGTTTCAATGATTTTTAGCCTATCCGCCTTCAAAGACCGAGTACAGCAAAAAAAAAGGCTATAGTTATAGTTTATAGTTCGGTAAGGGGTTACATTCCACTGCAACCTTGAGGCCCCCACGTCAGAGCTTATTTCGCATTGCGGTCCCTCAGCTCGCTCTCCAGCTCTAGAGCTCTGATGAATTCTAATATCTGTGAGCGCTTCAAGGAGGCTTAGTTCTCATTCCTCCTATAATGCTCCTGTCCAAGATATTTCTTGCACAGGATCACAATGGCGAGGCATTCTGTGATCAGGTGAACAGGAGTTTCCTCCTCTTCCCCACAGAATCGCACTCGTCAGTTTCTGATGAGCCTATTCTCATCATGTGCTTCCTCAGGCGACAGTGTCTTGTGAGGAAACCAGTGAAGAGGCGTAACTTATTCTTACTGAGATCCAAATGATTTATGGATCTAGCAATTTCAAAGTTCCGAAGGAACCTTTTAGAGTGTTCCATTCCTGGAGAATTCCTCCGAAGTGCACCTCTTTCAATTTCTACCTTCTCCAAAAACTCTTTCTTATAGGTGCATTTGCCTATACCACAGAAAGATTCTGGGCCAGTAAGTCGTTGGTGCTCCCTTTCTGGCTCGAGTGTTAGCCTCTTCATTTCCTGTGATTCCTGAGTGCCTAGGAACCCAGACTGAGCAGACCTTGTTATACTTGCCCTCTCAATTGAGTTTCCCATTTTAGCTTTAAGTCGATGACATAGGAGTTCAGTGCTTTGTTAGCAGCTTGACTATCAGAATGGATCACTATGTCACAGCCTTGATAGTTTCTTTCTGGGTTTATGTCTATGCATCTTTCGATTGCAAGTATTTCTGCCTGAAAAACACTCGAGTAGGAGCCTAGCGATAGTGTACACTTGGTTCTAGGCCTGTATACAGCAGCACCGGCCCCCATCGTGGTTTTAGAACTATCTGTATACCATTCAACGGTATTTGCTTTGAAGTTTTGGGTAGTGTATTCCTTTTTCCATTCTTCCCTTTTACATAGCCTTCAGTTAAAGTTCTTCTCGATGCTTTTTTTTAATCATAACAAAAAAGGCCGATAAAGTACTATTTTTTTCTTATGGTTTCGAAAGCTTGGAACCGTGCGAAGATTTTAGACTCAGCTAGAAGCTATGAAAATTCCTTCTTGTATTTTTAAATTGAAATTGAATGTTGGAGTGAATCCTACTGAAAACCAAAGTTCTAATGTTTAGGTCTTCTTTGAGTACCTTCGAGTTATTTCTGGAAGCTGAGGTATTTCTGTCAATGAAACAACCTTCAGGTAGATCATCTTACGAAAATTTGCAAAATACCTACGACCTAAACGGATATGATTTTTTGAAACTTCGCTAGCATAATTAGTCGATAAAACACAAAAATAATTAGTGAAAAACTACAAAACTCGCGTGACACACGTGGCTATTTTTTGATACCCCCAAGTATGAGGAATCTAAACAAAAAATTCAACGTTAATACCTGGACCACCCTGTATAGATACCGAACACAGAAAAAAGTGAAAACGAACCTGCTGACAAAGACCTATACATTCAAACGATTCGATCATGTTGGTAGCAATGAATAGGACTATTATGAGTAGATTGATTGCAATCTGTTTGGATTTAGTACACACGAGATGGCTTATATGCCCCTGATCCAATGCGATTTTCTATATCATCGGTTACGATGCTGCGTTTGAAGGCTTAAACCATTGATCTATGTTCTGATCCGATATGGTTATAGAGGAGGGATTTGCATGCTGTTATCTATGGTTTAGATTGTAAAGGTGGAAGAGTTCTACCTAAAGCTTGTGCACTTATCTGATGGAATTATTTCCACATGTGTTCACTGTGAACTGAAAAAGTATATCAAGGGTTTTCCAATATTTGAATAGCCCGCTATTTCGGTAGATGTCACTTTTGAAGCTGTCATTTTTTGACATTTGACAGGTAGAAACTACGCCATTAATAAAAATGGAACGATTCACGCTTCAACAACGCATTGAAATTATTAAAATTAACTATAAAAATGGTGAAAATTTGGCAGAGACGGTTCGTAAAACTCGAACATTTTTGGGTCATCGTGAAGCACCTTGTCGGACCGCAATACAGACTGGAAAAATTTGAGCTGTTGGGACAAGTAAGTGATTTGAAGAATAAAACCCGTGCACGTCGCTCAAGAACAGCCGAGAATATTGCTGCTGTAGCCAAAAGTGTTGAAGAAAACCTAGGTTTGTCCATTCCTCGTCGTTCTTTGGAATTAGGCATTCCACAAACGTCAATACAGCGTATTTTGCATGAAGATTTGGGTCTTAAGGCTTATAAAGTTCAGTTAACACGAGAACTCAAGCCACGCGATCATCAAAATCGTCGTGTCTTTGCTTTTTGGGTCGTTGAAATGCATGAAAATGATTCGGAATTCCATCGAAAAATCATCTTGAGTGATGAGGCCCATTTCCACCTCGGTGGCTTCGTCAACAAGCAAAATTGTCGCATCTGGGGCTCGGAAAACCCGAGAGTTATTGTTGAAAAGCCTCTTTATCCTCAACGTGTGACTGTTTATTGGTGCGGTTTATGGTCCGGCGGAGTCATTGGACCTTACTTTTTTGGAAAATGAGGCTGGAGCAACAGTAACGGTGGATGGATTGCGCTATCGAGAGATGATTAATGATTATTTACGGCCGGAATTGGATGGCAATGATCTGGACAACGTTTACTTTCAATAAGGCGGCGCTACGTGTCACACAAGCAAAGAAACCATTGATCTTTTGCGGGAAAAATTTCCGGACCGTATTATCTCTCGAAGAGGTGATCACAATTGGCCACCGAGATCTTGTGATTCAACACCTTGCGACTGCTTCCTTTGGGGCCACGTGAAAGAGAAGGTCTACGCCAATAGCCCAGCGTCGATTCAAGACCTCAAAGATGGAATTCGAGAGGCTATCGAGGACATAGGGCAGCCACTTTGTTATTTGGTTATGGAAAATTTCATTAAAAGGATATGGTCCTGTAAGCGTGGTCGTGGTGGTCATTTGCCTGAAGTTATTTTCCGCTATTAACGGCATAGCTTCTTCTTTATAATGAAATAAACATCCGATCATTTATATTGAAAAATGGCATTTTTCTTTGAATATCTAAATAACCCCTCTTATTGGAAAACCTTGCAGAAGATGCATAGATTTAATGGTATCGACACTTTCCTACCAAATTTCGAGTTTGAGAATTTTTGAGTTCAAAACGTAGAACTAGAATAGACGACTTCGGTCCAAGTGGCCAACCCACAAATTTCTACCAAATTTACTATTACTGGGGAAGGGGAATTTCAGAACAAATCTGACATGATGAGGTTCGCGTTATTCATAAATATCCGTAAAAGATGCCTCGGCTTCTCGAACAAGATAATATTCAGAGGGGTAATTTTTTATTTGTTCGATCACTAAGGCTTATCATTTGATTTCATGAAATAATAAACCAAAATTACATATTTGAAAGATGGATCTGTTTTGTTGGAACAATAAGTCGACCGCTCCTTTCTGTTTTGGAATTTTCTTTCCTCTGTGGTGGGCAGTTTTTGCATTGGCAAATTGGAACGAGATCTCAAAACATTCAATTCTAATTTCTTCAAGGTAATTTGACGCAACACCTTGCAGAGGCATTATCTGGAATATATTCTATTCCAGAAATGTTCTCGTCAGCATATTTCCGACAGTAAAGCTTTGCAGGCTGTATAAATAAAACTTTTATAACAGATATAAACCGGAAAAATGATATGACAGTCCTTACACGTAATATCGAAAAATTCGGCATTTATTGAAAGTCAGACTTCATTCCGCAGGGATGAAATGTCTTTACGGAAGCTGCATTACTTGGAGAGTTGGAAAGTGCATCGTAAAATTGGAATTGGATTATAAAATGAAGAATAGCAACGGAGACACTTCGGATAGAGGTAGTTAGAAAGATGGAAGAGGTGACTTCATATTCGGTTTCGTGACTTGAAAATTGTGTTGGGTATATAAAATATAGGTTATGGATATGAGGGTTGTAATATGCCTAGTACATGTACCTTTTCCCAGATGAATGGTACTTCGAATGCGGAAAATGTATGGGATACTAACCGAAAAATATTTTTATTGAATTGGCGTCTGAATTTAAGATTGCAGCGCCGCGATGGCCAGTTTGAGAACCTAAGATAGATAGATAGCAGCTAGGTTTTCAAGTGTTTGCTTGTTTATTTGATTGATTAAAATTAGATTTACATTTTGTTCAAAGACTTTTTCTGTAAGCATAACTGATTCTGTGAATACATATTTCATTTCTACGCGCTCGTTCTGGGAAACAGCGCGTTATCATTTGAATGAGACCTGGTTGATAGATGAATAGTAGCAGTATGAAGAATTATCCATAGAAGAATTTGAAAAACATTTTTTTTCTGAAAATTTGAAATTTTTTTCTCGTGGGTTTTTCCTGAATTTGGGTTATTACTGCAAATGCAAATTTGAACATAATAATTATGGGTTTGATTCATCATTTTCCCAAATTATATTCAGAAAGTATTCAAAATCAGATTTCAAAATTGGGGTCTGGGATTTGCCAGGCATGCACGAAGTGACAACGGTGTTTAGTATAATAGCTTTTTCTGCTATAGAATAATGAAATATTTATTCCTATTCTGTGGTACACACGTGTTTTTTGTCAATATAACCAAACAATTTCCGTTTGCGATTTTTCAGTAATATGACAGTATGATAATAATAATAATAATAATAATAATAATAATTTTTATTGATCCTTTTAGACATTCAACAATGTAAAGGATAAGTCATAATGAAGATAGAAATGAAACATTTGTAAATAATTAAGATAAAAAAATTAAGTGAAAAATAATTATGAATTAAATGAAACTATCAGAGAGGTATTCCTCAATAATATAGTAACACTTGTCTACCAACAGGGTCTTAACATTAATCTTGAATTGAATATCTTTCATTGACTTGAACATATTTGACAAATGATTATAAAGTTTAGTCCCTATGAAAGATGGTATGGATTCATAATCCTCTTATAATTCTGGAATCAGAACATTTCTTGAAAGTGGACTTATTTCGATGGATATATAATAGACAATTCAAAATAAAAATACATGGGAAGGTCAAAATTTTATACTTATGGAAAAATGAACGACAAGAATCACGAGGTTTGATACCAAATAAGAGTCTAATTATTTTCTTCTGACAAACAAATACTCGTCCTGTATCTACAGACGACCCCCATAGTACGATGTTATAGCAGAGGTGACTATACACCATAGTGTAGTATATCCCGAGGAGGGACAGTCTGTGCTCTTCTTTTTCAATTCCTTGGTCGTTGTCTTCTACTCTAACCAGATCGAAGTATAGCTATCTCTGTTTTCCTAAGCAAAGTAACACATTTGACGTCCTTTTCTTTCCGAGAAAGCTGAATTCGACGTTGCCATATCGTGCACTCAAGACAAATCCCTTCAAATGAAAATACCCATTTTTATTTTTCAGTTTCAGGTAATGAAACATTTTTCAAAAATATAATATCGAAATTGAATGTTTGAAATGTGATGTTCTAGAGGTTTTTCATGAAAATTACTGCATTTTCGTTTGAAGGAAAAACCCTAATAATTCTGGAAATTTTTTCGATGTTTATAATGACAGAATATTTTCTCAATTCGTCTGCTGATAGTGCGGATGAACCTACCTTTCTCTTGGTTGGATCTATTTGTAGCTTCATACGCTTAGCATGTTTTGCAGCTCCTGCGTTGACAAATTCTAAGTCAGAGAATGGATTGAATTTGCGATTATACCTTTCGAAACAATATTCCTGCCACTGCTTAGCTATAGAGTTCCGTAGAACTTTGATAACACTCTCCTTGTAGTCTTCGGAGTTTTCTTTCGCATGTTGAAGGCATAGTCTTCAAGAATAAGCGCCAGTTCTACCATAGGTATATCCGCTCTGTCGAAATCATACGCTTTTTCTGCGCAAAAGTTCATAAACTGCTTCCATACACTTGCCTTCGATTTCCTAGTATTCGCGGGTGTCAACTGCTTAATATTCTGGCGAATATTTTCTTTACTTTCTTGACCGAAGCGAGACAATTTTCTACGTCGTGCTGTTTTTGACAAATTCAAAACAGAAATAATTTCTAGCTTAGAGTATTACGGAGTTGCCATGGTAACTAAATGATCAAGTCGACAAAACCTTCTATGTTTGGCAAGTACTTGATGAACACGAAAATTGATGTTGTTGGAAATGAACACATTTGGTGTGGAGTTTTCTCACCTAATACCACACGAGGTCAAATTAAATCCGGAAATTTTTCTCGCTCATGAATATTTTTAGAAAATTCGTCGAAGTCGAAGACGAGGGATAATTTTCAAAATATTCATGAGCTCAAGAAATTTCCGGAAATAATTTGACCTCTATTGGAATTACTAGTGAAATTTTTCATATTTCATTTGAATTTCACTGAAATCTCCAAACCGATACTTCATAACCGAGTACTTCATTTCAGCCCTATCAGATTTCCTGATTTTTGTGAAGAACAAATCGATAGAAAAATTCTGGGAATTTTTTTTAGAAATTTATATATTTCAAAAAGCATACCTCCGATTCCGTTCGAATTTTATTCTAATCGGCACCAGAATCTCGAAATCTCTGGTTCAGTCCAATCAGATGTTTATACTTGGAATTTTTCTAATGAGAAGTTTAGCATCAACCTTTCACGGCATCTACTGATGAATAGTCGAAGCATTTACTGGATCCTTGACAAATATACAGGACAGCGGCGTAAATAGATAGTCAATCGACGTATTACAGCTTAGAATTTGATGCGCAAACTCGTGCCAAATTTCTCGATCATTTCACTGGAATGATTCAAAACTCAAAGATCAATTTATAAATATCTTATATTGTGCGCATGTTCTAGGGAAACAGCGTGCTATCGTTTGGTCCAAATGTCTGTAATTCTGGATGATTGAGTCTAAAATGGTCTCAATCGACAGGGTTGGACTCACTGATGACGAATCCGGTGTCAAAATCGATTCTGTCCGGCCGGCCGGCCGAGGACACGATAACTGTCGACAGAAGTAAGCTAGCAACTTTGTACTTTCAGGGTAGGTCACGCATCAGGATGCCACGGTTAAGTTCGTTAATGGGCCAAATCGGTCGAATAGTTTCGGAGTTATAAGTACTTGAAGTTTTGAAGTTAGTTATTTTTTATTTCAGACACCACTTGAGCGATTGGATTCAAATTCGGCAGTTATGTGGAGTATAATGACGCGCAACTTTGAGTCAAATTTCGTCAGGATCATATTGTCAGTAAATTGAAAAAAAATTTTTTCGGAAACCATTCATCATATCCAAAAAAAATTCCACTCACACTTTGAGCTTCATATTTCACAGCAGTGTACCAAATTTCAGTTCGATACGATCATAAGTTTTGGAGATATCGGGAAAAAATATGTCAAATTTCGAGGTTTTCTTTTTTTTTCGGTATAACTCAAGAAATACTGATTCAGTCCTGATTTTTTTTTCGAAACTTTTTTCCAAACAATTTTTTTTTTCGGAAATCATTCATCATACTCGAAAAACAATTCCACCCACACTTTGAGCCTCATATTTCACAGCAGTGTACCAAATTTCAGTTCGATACGATTATGAGTTTTGGAGATATCGGGAAAAAATATGTCAAATTTCGAGGTTTACTTCTCGATATCGTTGTTTTTTTCGGTATAACTCGAGATACACTGATTCAGTCCTGATAAAACTTCGCAGCTAGTTTGAAGATGCTGAAAGACAACTTTATGCAAAATTTCGTGATAATCGTGTCATTAGAACAAATTGAAAAAAAATTCTGTGATTTTCTTATCATATCATCCTCATTTAATTCTGTATGAACCTTCGAACTGTAATTTTTCAATGAAGTACTGGATTTCAATTCCATCTAATCTGCATTTTTGGAAATATTGGAAAAATAAAATTTTGAATGGGTATATCGGCGGAATCATTGGGTGGATTTTACCCATTCACGAATTCGGCCTTCGGAATTGAGGTCCAAACCTTCCCTAAAAATATTGAGTTTCTAAGTTGTTTCTTTCGGAAGTTATTGTGTTTACGCAGTCGGCCGTTAGGAGCGTGTTGGAGAATACCAACACGCAACTAGGTGCAAAATTTCGTGTTGATCATGCGCGTAAAAGCTCTTGATCTCACATCAGTGCTTTTCTAGATTTTTTACGATTTTTCTGAAACTACTGGCAACGTAACACATATCCAAAGGAATTTGTTTGTTATATCTGACTCTCATAGAGGGCGCTAGTTACACGGTAACCTCCGGAAGAAACGACTTAGAAACTCGATATTTGTAGAGTAGGTTTGGGGCTTAATTACGAAGGTCGAATTCGTGAATGGGTAAAATCCGTCCAATGATTCCGTAGATATACCCATTCAAAATTCTATTTTTCCAATATTTCTAAAAATACAGATTAGATCGAATCGAAATCCAGTAATTCATCAAAAAAAAAATTTCAAAAAGCACTGCCGTGAAGGCAGCAGCTTTTGCGTGCATGTTCAAATTCGTTGCTGAAGCGGTCATCTACATTGAACATGCGAGCAAAAGTTGCTGCCTTCACGGCAGTGCTTTTTGAAATTTCCTTCAAATCATTTGGTTCTGGGCAACAGGGTGATAAATAGTTCAAATCCCGCAACACGCAAGGGTGATTCCTTTGAAAGTCTGAATAATAGGTTCAATTTAATTTTACTATAGTTTTTTCTCAGATATTAGAGAGCAAAAACCCAGACAAAAATCCTGAGAAATGAGCTTCATATCCGCGAAACTTGAAATATTCCGCTATCGGAGCCAACCTCTCCCTGGTGTCAATTTCGTCAAACTTATCTCATAAAACTTAAATTCCCAGCCCTTAATCTCCAGCATAGTGAGGAATCACTGGATCAGCAGTCTTAGAGGACGTAATCCTCTCCTGATATCCGTTCTGTGAAGTTTTCCTGGAACAAATACGGGATTTCTACTGTTGTTTTTGTATATATCAATCAATCTCAACAAATGGCCCTAGGCTTCCTTGCTTGTTATTTTGGCTTAGCAGTTCACTTTATCTCTGAAAACGTTTCGTATGATGTGCTGCCCTGTTGGGTTTGCGAGGGGGCTGAAGCAGGGTCGGACTATGGCTCGTGAAGAGAGGGTTTGCGAAATGTCTGCAACACTACTTGGTATCACAAACGAAAGGGCTGTGTCCCCATTTCTATGGACCAGACTTTTCAGAGAATTCATAGAGTTCCATTGACGTGACCACACTAGGATGCACAGAAGATAGGGTGGATTCAAAGATGCGCTTTTGTTTCGCCAATGTTGGGGAATTCAGCAGAATTCGTTTTTTCCACTGAAGATGGCGCTATTTGGAAATTACGACCGGTCGTCAAAGCAACTGTCTTTCAGAACTAAATAGACGACTTCGGTCCAAGTTGCCAACCCATAATTTTTTTCACAAATTTACTATCACTGGGGAACGAGAATTTCAGGACAAATTCGACATGATAAGGTTCGCGATACTAATAAATATCTGTAAAAGATGCCTCGGCTCTTCAAACAAGATCATTCCTTCCATTTATAGGTTTTTTGTTAGGCAGAAATTTGAGTTGGGATTCCTGATTTCATGTTGATATAGTGTCAAGTTTGAAAAGGATATGTTCCGCAAATCAACTTGGTTACTTCGGTTGTCGGTTTTCCGTTCTGTAAATATGAAATATTCGGTTGGTTCCTGAAAAAAAAAGTTCATTACGGAATTTGATTGATCAAATCTTTCTATCACCAGAACATGGACATATTAAGTCTGTCTTAATTATCTTTAATAATCTTTATTAACCTTATGATCCATAGACCATTCCTAGTAATTTTTCCATTGTTGGTTATTGTCTCTTCTATGTTCTATGGATCATAAAGTAAATAAAGATTGTTATATGCTATGGATAGAGTACCATAGAACATTGACTGTCGTTCTGGTGACAGAAAGAACGTTTTTTCATCAATCAAATTCCGTAATTAACCTTTCTTTAGGAACCAACCGAATATATCATATTTACGGCATGGAAAACCGGCAACCAAAATAACCAAGTTGATTTGCGGAACTTACCCTATATAAACTTGACAGTATTAACATGAAATCAGGAATCCCAACTTAAATTTCAGCCAATCAGAGATGATATTAACAAAAACCTATATTTGGAAGGAATTATCTTGTTTGAGGAGCCGAGGCATCTTTAACGGATATTTATAAATAACGCGAACCTTATCATGTCGAATTCGTCCTGAAATTCTCGTTTCCCAGTGATAGTAAATTTGTGAAGAAAATTGTGGGTTGGCAACTTGGGCCGAAGTCGTCTATTGACATCAGACAACATATGAGGTGAAATATATCTGAATGAATGAATTTTTACCATATCATGTTTTGCATAACTTTCAGTGGAATATATTCTGAGAATTCAATTCAATTTTTAGCTAATACACTATCTCACGATCTTTTACTTTGAAATAGTAAGCGAGGACTGAAATTATAAGTTAAGCCATGTGAAATTATTTTACAGAATCTATTGATACATCGATAACATGATATAGCTTGTTCAAATATATTCATATTTTTCCAGATTTTGCACATATACAACGGAATGTGGTGAAGCGGCGGGAAGTTTATGGAAGTTGATACAGAAAAAGTATCATCCTTACTTCAAGTCAGACTGAGACCTATCAGGAGTTTCACAGAGAATAAAAACTCATTGAATAGGACGTAATATAAAACAAGTTCAACTTGAGTTCATTCCCATTTGAATTCGTGAGGTTTACAATTAGAAAGCAGGAGTTTTATTCAATGTTTAATATTATTTCATCGGATTTGAAAACTGAGCTTTTCTAGTAGCACTCGCGATAGTAGCATATAGTCGTAAATTTCAATTTCAAGAAACAGAAAATTGTTAAAGAATTGATTATCATTCATGAAAAGAATGATATGCTCCCGAGTATCATGAAGTTTATACCTTCCGTAAATAGGATTTTTTCTTCATTTGAACAATAATTTTCATATACATCTGCACTGTCCAAACAAAATACAAAAGGGACCCATCTAAAAGTATCTGAGGATCTACACATTTCTTCGAAGCTAACACGAAAATATTTCACGCACTTATCAATAACTAAATAATAATCTGAGAAAACATGAATAAATTCAAAATGACAATTGCCGAATTCCCATTAATATGCGCTCATATGCGCTCTGATTGGTCGATTGGTGGCGTTTGTGTCGGTCGCGAGAGTATGAAATACAACCGGTCTTCAGTTTGGTCGAAAGATTTAGTAGGAAAACGAATGAAAATAACAGCACCATTGTTTTGTGTATTCTAGATCACACTGATTGATTGATTACATATATGGCCGTATTTATAGTTGCTCCTTGAGGCTTCCTTACTGAAGGCCGCCTTGAATTTGCTTTTCTATGCAAACAAACTTGAACTTGTTTGCATAGAAAAGCAAATTCAAGGCGGTCTTCAGTAAGGAAGCCTCAAGGAGCAACTATAAAAATGGCCCTTAATCGGTCTATAAATTATGATATTGGTGAAATATGCTAAATGAAATTGTGAACAATCTCATGGACATTGCAGAGTACGAGGTTGCCTTTTATGTTTCGGGATGAGAGAAAAAAACAATTATTAATCATCCCCATGAAGATCCTCACACTTCTGCAAGCGATTGAACCAATTGTCGAAGCACGTTTGTGTTCCGGTCTGATTGAGGTATCTCTGAAACATGCATTCTGAACGCATCAACCGCTTCTTCGGATGTTGAAGAAGAATGTTTTATTCGAGGAAGTATTCTATGATTGATAAATGTAACACTATGACTCACCCTGTGTATAAATAGCATACAAGAAAGTCATGACTTTTTGTTGCATTCAATTCGAGAAATTTCCATCGATTCCATTCAATCTTCCGACTCTCGGGAAAATTTGGGAGAATTGAGTCCGGCTCTGCATACCGGCAGGATGGAAAGCTAATTTATCAAATTCGATTGGCCGAGTTCGACGTCCACGACTGTTTGGCTAATCAGGTCGGTTCGACTTCCAGATTCTTATATCGAAATGAAAATAGGAAAGGAAGGTTTAGTCTGGAAGAAAATTGGTTTCGTCCTGTATAAAACCAGATGTTTTCGAAGCTGAATATGACTGTGAATTTTTCATTTTACCGTTGGTAGTCACATATTCGATGAAAACATTCTAGGAAAAATAGGAATTGCTCTAATGGAGAAGAAAGAGCTCCAGGACGAATATCTGTCAATAAATCAACAAATATTCTCCCTTGATCAGAGGTAATCATACAATCAACCAAAACATCTACCCCGAAGAAGCGGATCCAAGGAAATGACTACATCTATTTCACAGTTGTTACTGATCGTCAGGTCAACTTACCCTGAATAAAACCGCAGAGGGAATCTCGATACTTGTCACCTCTCAGATGGACCGCTGCAGTTCAACAACGTACAGCGCGAATTACGTTTTAGAGAGTTAAAACGTTTTTTTCAAAACAATGTTTATTGATAAAGGAACAATTAGATGTGGGATATGTGTTAACTATGAATATACTATCAGAACTAAGTAACTACGTTGCATATGTTCTATTTATTACATCAGTTGAACAGATAAAAAAGCACCGCCGTGAAGGCAGCAACTTTTGCGCGCATGTTCAATCTAGATGACCGCTTCAGCAACGAATCTGAACGTGCGCGCAAGCTGCTGCCTTCACGGCAGTGCTTTTTGAAATGTTTTTCTGATAAATTACTGGATTTCAATTCGATCATATCTGTATTTTTGGACATATTGGAAAAATAAAATCTTGAATGGGTATATCTACGGAATCATTGGGCGGATTTTACCCATTCACGAATTCGACCTTCGTAATTAAGCCCCAAACCTACTCTACAAATATCGAGTTCCTAAGTCGTTTCTTCCGGAAGTTATTTATATTTATATTTTTCCATTATTTCCAAAAATACAGATCAGATCGAATTGAAATCCAGTACTTCATCGAAAAATAACAGTTCGAAGTTTCATACAGAATTTAATGAGGGTGATATGATAAGAAAATCATAGAAATTTTTTTTTCGAATTGTTCTAATGACACGATTATCACGAAATTTCGCATAAAGTTGTCTTTCAGCATCTCAAAACTAGCTGTGAAGTTTTATCAGGACTGAATCAGTATTTCTCGGGTTATTCCGAAAGAATCCACGATATCGAGAAGAAAACATCGAAATTTGACATATTTTTTCCCGATATCTCCAAAACTTTTGATCGTATCGAACTGAAATTTGGTACACTGCTGCAAAATATGAAGCTCAAACTGAGAGTGGAATTTTTTTGGATATGATGAATGGTTTCCGAAAAAAAAATGTATTTAAAATTTACTGTCGATACGATCCTGACGAAATTTGGCTCAAAGTTGCGCGTCGGTATACTCCACCTAACTGCCAAGTTTAAATCCAATCGCTGGAGTAGTTTCTGAAATAAAAAATAAATAACTTCAAAACTTCAAGTGCCTATAACTCAGAAACTATTCGACCGATTTGGCCCATTAACGAACTCAACCCCGGCATTCTGATGCGCAACTTATCCTGAAAGTTTCAAGTTGCTAGCTTGCTTCTGTCGACAATTATTGTGTCTACGGCCGGACGGCCGGCCGGCCGGACAGAATCAATTTTGACACCAGATTCGTCATCAGTGAGTCCAACCTAGTCGATTGAGACCATTTTCCGCTCAATCATCCAAAATTACAGACATTTGGACGAAACGATAGCACGCTGTTCCCCTAGAACATGCGCGCAAAAAGATGCTGCGGTAGCACTTTCCACGGGTATGTTGGGATACCGCTGATACATTGTACGGGAATTCCATATGGAACTCTCGCTATCTTCTGGGAGCAGCCTTCGATTGCAGAATACTTTTATCGATGTGTATGACGTTCATCCTTTAGTCGCATCAGGTCGCTGTATCTGCGATACAATTCCTATCTTTGTTAGATGTTGGACGTTTTCGTCTTGTGGGAATCCACATGAACCGAGCGTTTCCATGTCGTGATGGTGTTTGTAGATCTGCAAAATCGCAGATGCAGCGACCTAATGCGACTAAAGGATGAACGTCATGCACATCGATCAAAATATTGATGCACCCAGAAGATGGCGCAGATTTCTATTCGATGTAATGGAAAGGACATCTACTGGACATAAAATTTGGATGTCCATATTTTACGAGCACCACCTGGCCGTCCAACGTCCATACGAACATATGTACGTAGGACATAGCTCCCAAAGGACATTTCTCCAATGGATATACAATGCAGGTCCATGGAAATCCAGCTATTTCGTGGAACTAAAATGAACATACAGAGTGTAACAGCCAAATGGAATAAATTCGATAACGAATAAATGCGTGTTGGGAAAAACGCTCGGACACGTCGATTCGTAATTTTAAATGTGCTTATTTTTCAAAAAAATAATATTATATAGGGCGTTCCATGTGACCGTGGCCAATACCAACTTTCTTATTTCAAATGCAACCCCTGTATATTATTTATTTTTTGATTCTTCAGATAATTTTAGACACAATTCATGCACAATGTCCTATACCTATCTTTAACTATTTCGGAAATATTAAGTGTTTTCAAATTTAGTGCAAAAATCAACGTTTTAAATAAAAATTATTTTATTTCACAAATTCGGTACATTACACTTAAAACCTAATAAGTAATACTGATTATTTCTTAATAATTAAAAAAAAAAACAAAAAAGAAACATTGATGTCAATGTAGGCAATGTTCAAAATGCTCGCCGCGAACATCTTGGCAACATGCTAATCTGGTGTAGAATTGTCTTCTAACGTTACACAACATTTCTGAAAACACTTAATATTTCCGAAAAAGTTGAAGATAGGTATAGGACATTGTACATGGATTATGTCTAGAATTTTCTGAAGAATCCAAAAAATAAATAATATACAGGGGGTTACATTTGAAATAAGAAAGTTGGTATTGGCCACGGTCGCATGGAACACCCTATATAATTTTATTTTCTTGAAAACTATGCGCATTTAAAATTACAAATCGACGTGTCCGAGCGTTTTTCCTAACATCCCCTCATTTATTCGTTATCGAATTTATTCCATTTGGCTGTTACACTCTGTATAACGAATGAACATAACTAAGTCTTCCGGGTATTCGGCAAAATTTTTTCAGCGGTCCATCTGAAAGGTGACAAGTATAGAAATTCCCTCTGCGGTTTTATCGAAGGTAAGTTGACCTGACGATCAGTAATAACTGTGAAACAGCTGTAGTCATTCTCCTTGGATCCGCTTCTTCGGTGTAGATGTTTTTGGTTGATTGGATGATTAGCTCCAATCAAGGCGGAATATTTGTTGATTTATCGACAAATATTCGTCTTTGTGATTATGTTAGTTGAAATATTGTGCAAAGATACAATGGTATAGATTTCAAAACAAACTTATCGCATTTTTCCTGGAATCTCTGTGATAAGCACTGACCCACCCTGTAGCTTTATAAATTACACAGTCTAATGAATATATTCCATCCTGATTGACGTTGACAGGCGTTCTACCACTCGTCAGTGTTTACGGCCTCTAAATTATTCACGAAGAGTTTGCAGATAATGTCTTCCTTACTTTTACGCCCAATCTTAACGCCCGCTCCAGAATTAGTCATAAAACTTTTACTGATTGGCTGAGTAGTTTGCGTCACTGATTGCGAGTCCTCTGTAGCCAATAAATTTGATTAATTGAAATCTGAGAACGAGAAGTTAGATCTGTCAAGGTTGCAGAAACGCGCAAATGCAAGAGTGTTTTTTGCGCGCATGTTCTAGGGGAACAGCGTGCTATCGTTTTGTCCAAATGTCTGTAATTTTCGATGATTGAGCCGAAAATGGTCTCAATCGACTAGGTTGGCCTCACTGATGACGAATCCGGTGTCAAAATTGATTATGTCCGGCCGGCCGGCCGGCCGGCCGTCCGTAGCCACGATAACTGTCGACAGGAGCAAGCTAGCTACTTGAAACTTTCAGGATAGGTTGCGCATCAGAATGCCGCGGTTGAGTTCGTTAATGGGCCAAATCGGTCAAATAGTTTCGGAGTTATAGGCACTTGAAGTTTTGAAGTTATTCATCTTTTATTTCAGAAACTACTCGCGCGATTGGATTTAAACTTGGCAGTTAGGTGGAGTATACCGACGCGCAACTTTGAGCCAAATTTCGTCAGGATCGTATCGACAGTAAATTTTTTTTTAGAAACCATTCATCATATCCAAAAAAAATTATACTCACGCTTTGACCTTCTAATTTTACAGCAGTGTACTAAATTTCAGTTCGATACGATCATAAGTTTGGGAGATATCGGAAAAAAATATGTCAAATTTCGAGGTTTTCTTCTCGATATCGTTGATTTTTTCGGTATTACTCGAGAAATACTGATTCAGTCCTGATTAAACTTCACAGCTAGTTTTAAGATGCTGAAAGACAACTTTATGCAAAATTTCGTGATAATCGTGTTATTAGAACAATTTGAAAAAAAAAAATTCTATGATTTTTTCATCATATCATCCTCATTAAATTCTGTATGAAACTTCGAACTGTTATTTTCGATGAAGTACTGGATTTCAATTCGATCTGATATGTATTTTTGGAAATATTGGAAAAATAAAATTTTGATTGGGTATATCTACGGAATCATTGGGTGGATTTTACCCATTCACGAATTCGGCCTTCATAATTAAGGTCCAAACCTTCTCTACAAATATCGAATTTCCAAGTTGTTTCTTTCGGAAGTTATTGTGTTTACGCAGTCGGCCGTTAGGCTGACCGTAAACACAATAACTTCCGGAAGAAACGACTTAGAAACTCGATATTTGTAGAGTAGGTTTGGGGCTTAATTAAGAAGGTCGAATTCGTGAATGGGTAAAATCCGCCCAATGATTCCGTAGATATACCCATTCAAAATTTAATTTTTACAATATGTCCAAAAATACAGATATGATCGAATTGAAATCCAGTAATTTATCAGAAAAAAATTTCAAAAAGCACTGCCGTGAAGGCAGCAGCTTTTGCGCGCATGTTCAAATTCGTTGCTGAAGCGGTCATCTACATTGAACATGCGCGCAAAAGTTGCTGCCTTCACGGCAGTGCTTTTTGAAATTTTTATAGATAACACTTTTTATTCAATTTCTAACAGTTCGTCTTCAAAAATAAAAAATTCTCGAAAATATTTCGAAATTCTGCCAAAATATCCTCTCATCAATATGGGCCTCATCGTTTTGTCCAATTTTCTATAATTTTCGCATTTCGTTTCGAAAATGATCAAGTGATTATGATAATTTGCGAATTTTGTTTCAAACATTTCATATGAACCAAACGATATTCTGTACGGGTCAATCAATGTGAACATGCGCGAAAAAGCTGGTGACTTCACGTCAGTGCTTTTCTAGAATTATTGAAAGATTAGGGAGTAAAAAAGAACAAAAGTAATATCATCAGAACTGTGGACGAATTTATCCCTGATTTATTTCTTAAATCGGTCTTTCCATTTCACGAGAAACATCTTCGCCAAAATGTTCCCCGACGTTCCCTTTCTTCCAGAAACAACAACGTTAAATTTTCCTTATCTGGAATTAATTTCGATGCTATCAAAACCGATCCCAAACAGAAATCAGAGAACAATATCATTCAGACAAATCCAATCCACGAAATTGCTTTAAAAATATTCCGAGAACATAAATTTCTCTCTTATATTCCTGGAAATATACGACTTCATCTTCATTTACCGCCATCCTGTTTCAGATTCTCTAATTCACATCCGGAAAAGGGACAATCCGAGATAAATCTCCAGGCTCGTCCGAAAAAATCGTAAATTTCGTGGTGATCTCGTGAAAATTAGAGATGACAAAAATGTAATTCATATCCAGACGCTAATTGCGAGAGACTACTCTTAAATATTATCAGGATTTCGTGCTGTCTGCCAGAAGAAAAATGCTGATTTTTAGGATGGTAAGCAGTAATTTTCTCGTTTTTCCCTCTAGTATAAATCCCTGTGAATTTTCTTCCAGACAAAGGCGAATTTGGCTGCAATTGCGTCCTTTGAAATTCAGTATTTTATTGATGAATTCGTGCACGGATGCGTTGAGTTCTGCTTCGCTGGTCACAATGAAACTAATGGCATTAAATGGTTTCTGTAAAAGAATGCAGTTTAAATACAATTATAAAAACTACAAGACCAATATTAAAATGATATTGGTCTGATTCTTCGATGAAAAGAAAAACTGTCACGACGTGAGTTTAGAGTTGTAATTCTTGAAAATCTGGTAGTAGAACGGATGGAATGAAGTGAGCGTGTCCACAGACTTTGCATTCTAGAATCTAGGATGCACAGAACAATGGTGCTGGTATTTTCATTTGTTTTCCTACTAAATCTTCAGACCAAACTGGGGAAACCGGAAGTATTTCATACTCTCGCCACCGACACAAGCGCCAACAATCGACAAATCAGAATGCATGACACAATTGATGGGAATTCGGCAATTGTCATTTTGAATTCATTCATGTTTTCTCAGATTATTATTTAGTTATTGATAAGTGCGTGAAATCTTTTTGTGTTAACCTCGAAAAATTTTGTTGATCCTCAGATACTTTAAAATGGGTCCCTTTTGTATTTTGTTTGGACAGTGCATTTGTATGGAAATGAGTGTTCAAAAAAAATCCTATTTATACAAGGTATAAACTTCATAATACTCGGGAACATATCTTTCTTTTCATAATTGTCTTTCAAGCATTTGCACTAATCGAGGATCGAGTTATCAACCCCCAATAATTATGCATATTATTTTCACCATCGAATGTGTTTTCTTTTTCTTAGTGCTTTATTGAATATACCTTCATGAATTGTTTACAATTTTCATTTACTTGAAATTGAAATTTACTTCTATATGCTTATATCAAGTGCTACTAGAAAAGCTCAGTTTTCGAATCCGATGAAATAAAATTAACCATTGAATGAAACTCCTGCTTTCTAATTGTAAACCTCACGAATTTAAATGGGAAAGAACTTAAATTGAACTGGTTTTATAATATTTCCTATTCAATGAGTTTTTATTCTCTGTGAAACTCCAATCCTTGATAGGTCTCAGTCTGACTTTAAGTAAGGATGATGCTTGTTCTGTATCAACTTCCATAAACTTTCCGTCGCTTTACCACTTCCCGTTGTATATGTGCAAAATCTGGAAAAATATGAATATATTTGAACAAGCTATCCCATGATATGTATCAGTAGATTCTGTAAAATAATTTCACATTGCTTACCTAATAATTTTACTCCTCGCTTACTATATTATAGTGAAACATCGTGAGTGTATTAGCCAAAAATTAAATTGAATTCTTCGAATATATTCCACTAAAAGTTATGCAAAACATAATATGGTAGAAATTCATTCATCCAGATATTTTTTACCTTCTATCTTATCTGGTGTCAATTCTGTTCGGTTGTAATTTCCAAAAAGCGCCACCTTCAGTGGAAAGAACGAATTATAGCGAATTCCCCAACATTGACGAAACAAAGGCGCATCTTCGAATTCACCTTATCTTCTGTGCACCTCACTTGAATCCAATGACACTAAAACAGTGATCTCTAGAGAAATATCGATGTATCTCTTACGATTTGAGGAAGAACGAAACAGTGAGCGCTTATTCTTAGGTTATATTTTCGGTTATTTTTTATTTTATCCACTATGTGGGTCAGATGACATGAAGGTTCAACATTTTCGAATAATTTTATCAGTAGATTGAAGAAAGATGATATAGACGATGTATGAGACCAAAACTCGAACCAAATGAGTGTCGATGAGCATCTCATCTAACAGAAACTCAATAATAATGCCTGCTCAATCAAACTTCTACTGACTCCACCTCTGTGAACCCCAAAACTCAAATTTGAAGTTAGGCTCTGCCTGAAATGTCAATCTAAATCGATTTCAATCAAAATCTCCTCACACCTTCGATAAACTCTATACATTATAATAATGAACATTACAGCGAGCAATTCAAAGAAGAAAAAGAGCGATTCCACTATAGATAGAAAACGGGACATCCCTAAGGAAAAAACATACATTTCGAAAGAGGTGGAAACATCAATTACAATACTAGAAAGTCCTGAAATAAGTGTAGTAACTGACGCACTTTTATTTCTCTCCAAATACGCGGATTTGAAAGATGAAAATTTAATTCATCTCCAGAAGAAAGGAATTCTGCCCAAGTTATTAGCTCTTCTCAAAAAGCCCATACCAATCATAAGACTGAGTCTAAGACTTGTTTCCATTCTACTAACAAAGAACGAAGCTGTCTATGAACTAGACAATGAGAAGTACGACGACATCCTTCTTCAAATCAACGACATGTTCATCAACAACCCAGATTCTCCAACGAAAGAGTTTTGCGCAGGGATCCTAGCCAAAATGGCGAAATCCACAAGAATTGTCCTGCTGATCTTCAAGAGTGACCTATATACTCCCATTTTCCACCTCATAAGATCATCAACAAATCCTGTACTGCTTGCGAACGTTCTTGAACTCTTCTATAACCTCCTTGATGCTCCAACTGCTATTTCAATACTGTCAACAGACAAAGCTTTCGACCCTTACATTCTCATTGAAAGAATGAAAGAGTTTGACGCAGTCATGACCCAATGGATCTTAGACATCTTTAAGAGATTGACCTATGTCAGTATTGACCAGATCATGATATTGTTAAGAGAATGCCAGCTGGTGGAAAATTTATTCAGGATACTTCTAGATCAAACGAAAGCCATTTACTTCCCCATAACCTTCGAGATAATCACTAATTGCATGCAGAATCCCATCACGTGTAGCTATTTCGTGGAAAGTGTCGAATTCTTGGAATTCTGCAAGTGGTCCAAATATTGTTCAGGTGTTTATTTGTTACCAACAGCAACAATCTTGGAGAAGATCACGAATATTCCATCGATGAAGCAGATGCTTTTTGATTTATCAGTAGAAGACTCCATTTTGTACCTATTGAGGAGTAAAGACAAGCAGGTCCTGTCGATTGCATGTAGCGCAATTTCTAACCTAACCACACATCGTTACTGTTGCGAGAAAATGTTAACACCCGCTGTCATGAGAGAAGTTCTAAGGTTGATGGAACTTGGTGATAGTACACCAACAATTTACAATGAAGTAGCGGTAGAAACAATTTATAATTTCTGCAAACGTAATAGTAGAACCATAAGCCTCCTCGAAGCTTACAGAGGCATAGATGTCATCCTGAAATACTTTCACGCTGGCTTAGATAATATACCACCTAAAACATACAAGCAAATCCTTGAGATGATCATTTTGTTAATAGCTTCATCTCCGAGGCAGCAGGAAATCTTAACCAGTGAATTCTTCACCACCATCATCAAGGGATTCCAGTTTGACCACGAAGAAACCAACCTGTTATGCTTGGAAATTATGACTTTCTGTATAAGCCAAAATAATTTCAGGGATAGTTTTTTAAGCATGGGTGGAACAGAGATGATCATTAACCTTCTCAAGTCATCCAAGAGCAAAACGTTGTTCAAGAATTTATTAATCTTCATCCATAACAACCTGGTGTACAGAAGGATGGCTGAAACGTTCTTGAATAAAAATCTGGTTTTGGTCTTGAAGAATTTCCCTAGGGAAATAAAAGATGAAGTTCCCCTAGTGTCAAGATGCTTGAATCTTCTATACTCCCTTTTCCTTCCTCTCAAATTTTTCGAGACTGGGAAGTTGGAAGTATCGGATAAATTCAAAAATAGGTTCTATCTGATAAACCAACCTTGGAACCATCCCTTTCCTTGCTTGGAAGTGCTAGAATCACAGTATATGTGTACCAGGAAAACGATCTACCTGGTGGACTACAGAGTAGAGGGACTCGATGCTGGTGGTTCTTTCTCAAACATAAACAAGAAGCAGTTCAAGGTGCCGAAGAAGACCAGCAGCCAGCAGATGTCAATAGGCTCGAAGTCTCAAAGCGATTTCGATCCTTTCAAGCTTGCCTGTGATCCCTACTTGTTAGACTATATCCTCTACATGCGAAAGCATATTTCTAAAGACTTGAACGTGGAGGACCAAGTGAAAATCGTAGCTATTTTCGTTGATGCTCAACTTTGTGGACCAAGGAAGGATTATTCTCATCCACAGAAAATGCATAGTTTCAGGTTACACATAGAATCTTTGAAGAAGAAGTTGCTGAGTAATATTATTCCTATTGGTTTCCTCAAGGTAGGCTTCCACTGTGAGCGTTCTCTAATGTTCAAGGCACTTTGCGATAAAGTGTGCATCCCATGCACCTTGGTGAGGGGTGCAGATTCTATCTATTGGAACGAGGTGCCTCTCATTCGTCCTGGGAGGAATAAGGGTAATGTTCAATATTACGTTGTAGATCTGATGGAACATATTGGTGAACTTTATCCCGTTGGTTCCAGGGATGCCAACTGCTATTGCAAAATTAATTAAATCTGTTCAGCTACAGTGTCTTTTTTATTGAGTTCTGTCATTGTTATGATAACTTTGAAAAATTATATATCACTGACAGCGTAAATTCCAGAACAAAATTTCTGTGTTCTTTTTTTTTCGGTGGACGTCACAGAGATTACGGAGGCCTCGATGGAGATTTGTCCACTAGAGAAGTTGCTGTTGAATTTTTTTTTACTTGGTCAACTTTGTTCGTCGACGCTATTTTGGACGCTGCTATATTTGACAGTGACGTGAGAAGTTCCAACTATGACTGCTCTGGTAAAGCCAGTGATTGTCCTTTGATAATTTATGGAAACTTGAAGTATTTATACTATAGCAGATATGATTCGCAACACTATAACCACTTACTGCCTGTATGGAGGACAATTTTATTATGGAAATCACGTAGGTAGAGTTGTACAGGGTTTTCCAATAAGAGGTGTTATTTTGAATAGCCCGCTGTTTCGGTAGATGTCACTTTTAAAGCTAACATTTTTTGACATTTGACAAGTAGAAACTACGCGATTAATGAAAATGGAACGATACACGCTTCAACAACGCATTGAAATTATTAAAATTTACTATAAAAATGGTGAAAATTGGGCAGAAACTCGAACATTTTTGGGTCGTCGTGAAGCACCTTGTCACCGATAAAGAAATTGGTGGAAAAACTCGAGCTGTTGGAACAAGTTAGTGATGTGAAGAATTAAACCCGTGCACGTCGTTCAAGAACAGCCGAGAATATTGTTGCTGTAGCCGAAAGTGTTGAAGAAAACATAGGTTCGTCCATTCCTCGTCGTTCTTTGGAATTAGGCATTCCACAAACGTCATTACACCGTATTTTGCATAAAGATTTGGGTCTTAAGGCTTATAAAGTTCAGTTAACACAAGAACTGAGGCCGACCGATCATCAACAACGTCCTGTCTTAGCTGATTGGGTCGTTGAAATGCCTGAGAATGTTCCTGAATTCCATCGAAAAATCATCTTGAGTGTTGAGGCCCATTTCCATTTCAGTGGCTTCGTCAACAAGCAAAATTGTCGCATCTGTGGCTCGGAAAACCCGAGAGTTATTGTTGAAAAGTCTCTCCATCCTCAACGTGCGACTGTTTGGTGCGGTTTATGGTCCGGCGGGGTCATTGGACCTTACTTTTTCGAAAATGAGGCCTGAGCAACAGTAACGGTGAATGGATTGCGCTATCGAGGGATGATTAATGATTTTTTATGTCCGATATTGGATGGTATTATTCTGGACAACGTTTACTTTCAACAAGAATGAATGATTAGTTGAAACATATACTGTTTACATTTTAAACTTCCCTCAACTGTTCCTTGGATCTTTCGAATCTAATTTGGGTTGCCTACTCTTTTTCGTTTAAGTGGACGATCTATAAGCCATAAGTCGAGATTACGGAATGCAAGTACTGGATTATCACTCGAATAACGGCTGATTGATACCTGCAAAAATTGTGACGTTCATAGGATCACAAGATTGCAAATTTGCCTTGATTGGGAAGCCATGAAGCTTTGGATTGAATTAGTATCAAGAAAGTGACGGCTCTGAAATAAGTTCCGAAAAGAATATCTCGTGAGTTACACGTGATTTTGAACCTCATACATGTTACCTTAGGAGTTTCACTCCGAGATTAATACTCGAGTTCATCATTCATTTATCGAAGTTATGAACAGGTATAATCAAGTTGGCTGAGACTAATAATAAACTAGGCATCCTGCTCTCAAATTTGCAAGTTTGGAGGTTTAAGCGCTCATCAACCTCTAGCGACAAACTTCGGGTCACTGAATTAATTATCTGCATGGCTTAAATGTCATTTGGATAGACGCCGACATTACATTTCCATTAAAGGTGCAATTTATTACAAACCGAAGAATGATGATGCTTCGGGTTTCTAGAGATTTCAAGGGGGCCGTTATTGAAAATTTTGGTAATTTCTCAGAGAGAAGAGAAGAAGTTCAAATGGACCGAAAAATTTCAGAAAATGTATCTACACGGCCAACCAGAATTAAATAGCCTTCGATTTAATTATTATATCATCTCGCATATAATGAAATAAAAACTTAGGAAACTTAGGTAACATAATGAAATATAATACAACAATATAATAGACACCGTGTTTCATCTTTTATCTGTCGATTTAGAATCATTAGTAGCATATATTCGATATAATATGTCAAGATCTTACCACGTGTATATGCCAACACTCGATCGCAAATGAACTAAGGTTGCATGGAATTACTGGCAAGCTTGTTGAATGCAGGCGCAAGAACAATTTTGTCAATAACTTCTTCTTTCTTTGATGAATAGAATGCGGTAAAAACACTTTCAAATATCTTCAACATAGGATTTTAACATATAATACAGTGCGCGTCAGTACTTGATGAAATTTGTCACCGAATGAAAGTCGACCATTACAATTTTGTTCATGCACAACTTTCAACCCCTTTAAACCCCCTCCATTTTTTTCTCCATTAAAGGGTTCGTAGGGGTTGAAAGTTGTGCATGAACAAAATTGTAATGGTCGACTTTCATTCGGTGACAAATTTCATCAAGTACCATCGTCTCAAAGTGAATGAGCACAAAGTGCACATACTGAAAACCTCTTTGAATGTACTGATTTTTCAAAAAAAAAAATTTTCTTAAAAACTTCTGCACGCCTGTGAAGAAGATACAAAAACCTTGCCAAAAAAGTACCACATGACCCACTTTCCCTCTTCAAAAAATTTAGAGGGTTGATGTGGATGGCACAGGGTGCAACAAAAATCCTTCAAGAATGCATCAAAACTTGGTAAAAGTGAAACAAAAATTGACCTGTTTCAGGATTTTGTTGCCAATTATTTTTCATCTGAGAAAATGGATTTGTTCCATAATTTTGACGCGCACTGGATAGAATAAATGCTACTGATGATTCTAAATCGACAGATAAAAGATGAAACACTGCGTCTAGTATTATTTTTGTTTTATATTTCATTATGTTACCGTTTTGCTAAGTTTTTGACTTCAATCATTATATACCAGTTGATATAATAATTAAATTTGTCATTCAAGTCGTGGTACGTCAAAGGCAATCGAAGTATATTTCAAAATATCAATATTGAAAGATATCATCGAAAGGTATTAAAAAAAAATCTTTATTTTAATGATTGTATTTATAACCTCCATCAAGTAGAGGCAGAACATATAATTTTTTTCAAGATAATTCTAATGACACTATCATCACATAAAGTTATCCGTCCCTTTTTCTCAAAATGATACAAAATTCCAGCATGATCGGTGATCGGATCAGTATTCCAAGAGGTATTTCGGAATTTACAGAGATACAAAGAAAAAACATGTAATTGGATTAATTTTTTCCCGAATATCCTCGAAAATAGAAATCAGAGCTGATTCAAATTTGGTGCACTACTGTGAAATATAGATTTCAAGGTCTTTGGAGAATTCTGTCAGAATCTTATAGATACTTTGCGAAAAAAAAAATTCTTTAAAAAAATCGGATAAGGATGATTTTACCATTTAAAATTTTATTTTCCGAATATTTCCAAATATAAGATCGAATTGAAATACAGTACTTGATGAGAAAATGAAACTCCCATGACTCATACAGAATTTCGTGAGAATAATGTGATCGAAAGTTCGAAGAATATTTGAACAAAAAATTTTTTTCAAATTATTTCAATGACACTATCATCACAAAATTTTGCACAGAGTTGTTCATCTGCATTATCAAACTAATTACTAAGTTTCATCATGGTTGAATCAGTATTTTCGGAGTTATTACGGAAAAAACAACGAAACCAAGGAAAAGTGCACGAAATATGTCAGACTTTTTGCCAATATCTCGGAGAATTATTTACGTATCGAACTGAAATTTGGTGCAGCACTGCTGTAAAATATGGAGTTCAAGGTATGGACAAATCTTTCGTTCGAATATGAAGGATGGTTTCTGGAGAAAAAAATTTTTCCAAAAAATTTCTCAAGAATTTTTTTTTCAATTCAGTAACAATACGATCTAAACAAGATTTCGTGGAAACTTGCACGTCGTTATGATTCCGCTAAATTCCGAGTTTCAATCCTATAGCTCCAGCAGTTTCTGAAATATTAGGAAAATATCTATCAAAATTTCGAATGACTATAACTCCGAAACCGTTAGGCCGATTTCACACATAAGCGAGCTAAACCACGGAATTCTGATGCGCGATTTACCCTATAAGATTCAAGTCACTAGCTTGCTCCGTCCGACAGTTATCCTGTCCACGGCAGGGCGGACAGAATCGATTTTGACATTGTCAGTCCAACCTAGTGTAACGTATGTCAGACTAAACACTCTGTATAATTATTACGTGTAGACTAGCAAGGTCCATAGAACCTCGCATCATCCATAAAACGTACTCAGATGGAATACCTACTGATATTGAATTCCCACGTCTGTTATCATAATATGCTTGTAAACACCTTGACAAAACATATATAATATTTTGTTATTGTATTATGGAAACAGTGAGTGAGTAAGAACAATGAAGCGGAGCGTTCATTGATGCGTGATGCCGTAGTAATCACCCATAGTAATTAAATCCTCTAACGAGTTGTTCGAGTGTTATTTCCAACCCTCTCCTGTACAAACCAACTGGACGAATCAACCCCAACCGGGGTACACCACATGGCGATCCTGCCAGTTGACTGAATGTCAGAAGATATCCAGAATGCAGTGAGAGGTGTAAATGGTGTTGCAATAATGGTATACAACTCAGCTAGCTAGTGCCACGATGGGTTCAGGACAATCCAAACAGGAGGAGGTAATTATTGCCCAGACTGGGAATGGTACAGCCAGAGTGATAGCCGAGGACAAAGTCCTATCTGTACCTGAGATCTTGGGAGTACTAGCATTTTTGCTGGTGTGTGTTGGCGCGATTATGTACCTTTATTGGTAGATCAAGAAGGGGATCGAAAAGAAGGTACAAATCGAAATAAGGAGAAGCCACCAGGATTTGGTCTAAGGGACAGCAGCACAAGGAAGTCAGTAAGAATTTTTGATATGTCTGATTGTCAATGAATGATACCGAACAATTTACTGATTTGAGTGATGTGTGCCTAAAATTTCTAGATTGTATTAAGAAAGAACCGCGAGAACGTAGGGAACGAGCCGATAGAGTAAACAAATTTCTCAATGAATTAGCTAAATTAGTATAATTATTACTTGAAGACGAGCAAGGTCCATAGAACCTCGCATCATCCATAAAACGTGCTCAGATTGATTACCAACTGATATTGAATTCCCACGTCTGTTATCATAATATGCTTGTAAACACCTTGACAAAGCATATATAATATTTTGTGATTGTATTATGGAAACAGTGAGTGAGTAAGAACAATGAAGCGGAGCGTTCATTGATGCGTGATGCCGTAGTAATCACCCATAGTAATTAAATCCTCTAACGAGTTCTTCGAGTGGTATTTCCAACCCTCTCCTGTACAAACCAACTGGACGAACCAACCCCAACCGGGGTACACCACTTGGCGATCCTGCCAGTTGACTGAATGTCAGAAGATATCCAGAATGCAGTGAGAGGTGTAAATGGTGTTGCAATAATGGTATACAACTCAGCTAGCTAGTGCCACGATGGGTTCAGGACAATCCAAACAGGAGGAGGTAATTATTGCCCAGACTGGGAATGGTACAGCCACAGTGATAGCCGAGGACAAATTCCTATCTGTACCTGAGATCTTGGGAGTACTAGCATTTTTGCTGGTGTGTCTTGGCGCGATTATGTACCTTTATTGGAAGATCAAGAAGGGGATCGAAAAGAAGGTTCAAATCGAAATAAGGAGAAGCCACCAGGATTTGGTCTAAGGGACAGCAGCACAAGGAAGTCAGTAAGAATTTTTGATATGTCTGATTGTCAATGAATGATACCGAACAATTTATTGATTTGAGTGATGTGTGCCTAAAATTTCTAGATTGTATTAAGAAAGAACCGCGAGAACGTAGGGAACGAGCCGATAGAGTAAACAAATTTCTCAATGAATTAGCTAAATTAGTATAATTATTACTTGAAGACGAGCAAGGTCCATAGAACCTCGCATCATCAATAAAACGTGCTCAGATGGATTACCTACTGATATTGAATTCCCACGTCTGTTATCATAACATGCTTGTAAACACCTTGACAAAACATATATAATATTTTGTTATTGTATTATGAAAATAGTGAATGAGAACAATGAAGCGGAGCGTTCATTGATGTATCATGCCCATAGTAATTAAACCCTCTAACGAGTTCTTCGAGTGTTATTTCCAACCCTGTCCTGTACAAACCAACTGGACGAACCAACCCCAACCGGGGTACACCACACTAGTCGTTTGAGACCATTTTCGGCTCACAATTCGAGAATTAAAAACATTTGGACAAAACGATAGTAAGCTGGTCTCCTAGAACATGCGCGCAATAATCATCACATGACACTTCCTAGGGCGTCTTCCAACTCGACAACACTCAATTTTCAGAACCTAAAAGTTGGAGATATTCACGTAACGCTACCGCAGCTTAAACTTAAGGCCTGCAAACACCCCAGGCATCTCGATCTCCGACCGTCTTATTGGAAATATGGAACCCGATCACGATCCAATTCAATTCTGGGGCACGGGCTATAATTTTATCCGGCCATGGCAGGCTACCTGAGAATTAGCGGAATTTAGAAACAACCTTCACGTAGCTGGGGCCCAATTTCCAAGATCTCACCCTGCGGGTATGCAGCCCTCCTGGAAGTTCGCTAGTGAACTTGCGGGAAGATTTACCGCTCTGGAGGTGGGGAAGGATTAGTCCTTATCTTTGGCTCATGCAGGGTGGGTATTTATGTTGTTGCAATTAGAGGGGTGCCTTTGGGAAGTGCACGTTGTTGATTGTAAATTCCGAAGAGTGATCTACTGGAAGCATGCTGTTTTTTTGTATTGAAGCTTGAAGCTTGTGCGAGTTGGGATATCGGCTGTGTTCTGTGCCACCCAAATCACAGCACTGTTAATTCTTGACCTAACAATGAATGTTGGCCGGTACCGATCTAGAAATGTTTTTTCCTAGTCCGGGATCGAACCCGATACCTGTCGATTACGAGTCCATCGCTCTAACCACTGAGCTAACGACACGATGGTGGACAATGGCTTTAATTTTCGGAATTATCTGAACTGATTATATTTTACAGGGTGCTTCACAAAAAGTGACCCCGTCTATAGGGTAGGTAGAATAACTGAAAAGTAATTGGAATTGGTTGCCTAAAAAGTTTTCGTAGCGCCATCCGTTTTTATGCGCATGTTCTAGGGGAACAGCGTGCTATCGTTTTGTCCAAATGTCTGTAATTTTGGATGATTGATCCGAAAATGGTCTCAGTCGACTAGGTTGGACTCACTGATGACGAATCCGGTGTCAAAATAGATTCTGTCCGGCTGTAGACACGATAACTGTCGACAGAAGCAATCTAGCAACTTGAAACTTTCAGGATAGGTTGCGCATCAGAATGCCGCGGTTGAGTTCGTTAATGGGCCAAATCGGTCAAATAGTTTCGGAGTCATAGGCACTTGAAGTTTTGAAGTTATTTTTTTTTTTTCAGAAATTACTTGAGCGATTGGATTCAAACTTGGCAGTTAGGTGGAGTATAACGACGCACAACTTTGAGCCGAATTTCTTCAGGATCATATTGTCAGTAAATTTAAAAAAAATTTTTTTGGAAATTTTTTTCCAAAAAATTTTTTTTCTCAGAAACCATTCATCATATCCAGAAAAAACTTCCACTCACACTTTGAGCTTCATATTTTACAGCAGTGTAACAAATTTTAGTTCGATAGGATCATAAGTTTTGGAGATATCGGGAAAAAATATGTCAAATTTTGAGGTTTTCTTCTCGATATCGTTGATTTTTTCGGTATAACTCGCGAAATACTGATTCAGTCCTGATAAAACATCACAGCTAGTTTTGAGATGCTGAAAGACAACTTTATGAGAAATTTCGTGATAATTGTGTCATTAGAACAATTTGAAAAAAAAAATTTCTATGATTTTCTTATCATATCATCCTCATTAAATTCTGTATGAAACTTCGAACTGTTATTTTTCGATGAAGTACTGGATTTCAATTCGATATGATCTGTATTTTTGGAAATATTGAAAAAATAAAATTTTGATGGGGTATATCCACGGAATCATTGGGTGGATTTTACCCATTCACGAATTCGGCCTTCGTAATTAAGGTCCAAACCTTCTCTACAAATATCGAGTTTCTAAGTTGTATCTTTCGAAGGTTATTATGTTTACGCAGTCGGCCGTTAGGCTGACGAAACGACTTAGAAACTCGATATTTGTAGAGTAGGTTTGGGGCTTAAATGCGAAGGTCGAATTCGTGAATGGGTAAAATCCGCCCAATGATTCCGTAGATATACCCATTCAACATTTTATTGTTCCAATATTTCCAAAAATACAGATTTGATCGAATTGAAATCCAGTAATTCATCAGTAAAAAATTTCAAAAAGCACTGCCGTGAAGGCAGCAGCTTTTGCGTGCATCTTCAAATTCGTTACTGAAGCGGTCATCTACATTGAACATGCGCGCAAAAGTTGCTGCCTTCACGGCAGTGCTTTTTGAAATTTTTTTATATTCAAGGAAACCCCTCAGGAGCTTAAAGCTTGTGCGAGTTGGGATATCGGCTGTATGTGCCACACTATTAATTTTCAACCCAACAGTGAATGGTGGCCGGTACCGATCTGGAATTTTTTTTCCCCAGGCTGGGATCGAACCCGTGACCTTTCGATTACGAGTCCATCGCTCTAACCACTGAGCTACCGACACGATGGTGAACAATGTCTTTAACTTTTGGAATGATCTGAAATTATTATATTATACAGACTGCTCAACAAAGAGTGACCACGTCAATGGTATAAGTAGAAAACTGAAAAGTAATTGGAATTGTTTCCCCAAACAGTTTTTGTAGCCCTATCCGTTTTGAAGGTACAGGGCTGTTGAAAATAGTACACTATTCAACGAGCATATAATGACCGCTATTATTCACTAGGGTCAAATTTGCGACACGAGGCGCAGGCGAGTGCTCAACCAAATGAATAATAACAGTTATATGCGAGTTCAATACTATACTTTGTCCATGACTTAATTGGTTGGAATAATTCTGCATTTTCAACAACCTTCAATCGAGTAGTCAAACTGGACAACTTCATTCTCTGTGGTTGCTGGAAATTGTCAAGCATACGGAAAATGTCAAAACTTTCACTTGATCTATGTATGGAGTTCATAATATTCATTTCACACACTTTTTATCCACTGTTTGATCAATGACATTTTCCTTCAACAAAAGCCATCGAAATATAGTATATATCATTCCATGGTCGTGGAGAAAAAAAATTAAACACATTTTGTTACAATTTTGCCGCAACAACTGGCATCAATTCAAATGAAATTTCATAGGAATATGTTTTGGAAGCTGATATATGCCATGAAATTGTGAATCTCATAGAGGGCGCTAGTAACACGGCTCGTACCTAGTGGTTCTGAACATAACTTTATAACGGTTATTAATTCGCAACTACTGCTAAGCGATACGCCCTCTGGCGATCGAAATTCGAACACTTCCAAGCTAGTAGTTTTTCGACGTACCTGTTATTCTAACGTAATTTGCTTACTTTTGCAGTTCATTTTCGAGCTTTTGTGTTGTTCTCCGAGTTGAAATTTTGGTATACCGAAAGTGTTTGTAATATTCATCAATCGATTCCTTTCTTTCCGATTAAAATTTTCGATTGTATTAATACGAAATGGCATCCTCCCGAAATGACTATTGTTGTGTGCCTCAACTCAATGATATTCATGGTCAAAGAAGAAAGGATGATCTAGTGCCTCTAGTTTTCATTTTTTCCAAAGCCAAATGAAAGTAAAGTTTATTTGGAAACAGCATTTGGCAGGGAACTCAATGATAGAAGAAAGGCTTAGCTTTAGAGATTGAATATTGGAAAACGGGTCACGAAATACATGGAAGTTTGTTCACTGCATTTCTCTGAAGATGTTTATTTTCATAAAGGTGAATTACCTACGATGTATTCATTTCGAAACAACTTCATGTCATGATGTTTTCAGGTGTAAATGAAAATAAGAGGATTTTGAAGAAAAATGCTGCAGAGAAACTACCGAGCACTTCTGCAGCTACCTAACTCACATACTACACAAAATCATATTCTAAGAGTGATCTGGTTGAAAACCTGACAAAAACTAGATATACTGTTAGAGTTGATAATAGCTGAAGTTAATCATTTAAATACATCAATACTTTTCATTCCTATATATGGGTAGGTTGAACCAGCTGTGACATTTTTCATTTTGTATGTGTATCTTGAGCTGCTGTAATATGAAAATGAAATCAATTATATGTCTGTCTGTTTCCTTTTCTTTAGAAATACGATGCAAAAGAACTTAATCAGATATTCTGTTTTCATTTTATTGATTCACTCGTTTGTAAACAAAGAACAAGTCATATCATTTGGACTGATTCTAGATTAACCACATAATATAGCCTGCATTCAGCACTTCTTCACATAAATAAGAGTCCTTAAATTACTTATTGAGGTGCCTATTCTTCCAGAAATTCAAGTAAACTTAGATATTGGTCCATTTTGATCCACCAAGCAAAATACACTAAAATAACACCGAAGTTATCCTCCAGGGACGATTTAAAGTACGATTTTATATCGTGATCCAAACGAAAAGTTCATTCTCATGAAATCTTACGCAAAATTATAATAATTTCTTTAAATATTCAAGCTCTGCTTAATAAATATTCGTTCTCCACCACATTTCTAAGGATTGTTTACATAAAACTACTAGCTTGGACAGGTTCCAAATTTATCCGTTATCCGGTACTTCTGGTAAACTCGATACTGTATACCGTTCTCGGAATATTAAGTTATAAAGTTTTCCCTGGATTTCCACTATCGGAAACATTCTGTGGTTATGACCTTAGACATCTATGGTTCTGACTCAAACCATGGAGATCAAGGAACTTCTGAACTCGAACGTATACTCCATTAACTTTTATAAACTTTCACGGTTGAGAAAATATATGTCAATTAAATAATGCCAAACACCTGGCCAAAGTTGAAATAACTTTTTTTCTCTGTTAACACTGGAAATATTTCACGTATTTAGACATGATTGGAAGATTCAGATTATTTTCTTGTACGGAAATCAACAACCGAGTGTTGAAATTTTACTGAAAAATAATGAATAGAGTAGTCCGTTACTTTGTGATAGTTCATTCGAAAAAAAAAAATTACTCGAATAACACTGCAGTAAAACTTCTTAACGAACAAACAAACCTATATGGAATTTCCTGCTTTTCGAACTCCTCAAGAAATAAGTCGACAGAAGACATTTAAATACCTCGTTGCACAACTTGAAATATTACAGTATGAAAATATAGTAATACTACAAAACCTGTGTCACGATAAAAGAACTAACTTAAATCACAAAGTGGAAATCTATGTGAACGATACACCGGGTTTTCACATACGTCGAAAATGTTGGATAGCTTGTGATAAATTATTGATTCCAAATTATCAGGGTTACTATCAGAAAAAGCAGAATTCAGTTTTTCTTAGCACTTTCTGATACCTTGTCTCTGCTTCTTCAAAACTGCCTTCGGCATTTTTAGTTTCCAAGCGTGATAATTATCTTGAGATTGAGAGTAGAAATTGGCATTGCCATTTGGCAACGTTGTTAAGAATTATTTGACATTGCCGATATTACACGAGTTCCAACCTGCGTCAGTTTCAAGCAATCACACTTGATTGACCTACATCATGGCCACACAGGATAGTTCATAAAAGTGAATGGAGTATAGTCCAGGTTTTGAGACGAGACTCTCCACAAGGGCATCTTTCTAAATGTGGCTATGAAGTTCATCCTGGCACTTGCAATGAGGGTAATTACTGCAAGTACAAATTTGAACATAATTATTATGGGTTTGATTCATCATTTTCTTGAATTACCTTCAGAAAGTATTCAAAATCAGATTACAAAATTGGGGTTTGGGATTTGCCAGGCATGCACGAAGTGACAACGGTGTTTAGTAGAATAGCATTTTCTGCAATAGAATAATGAAATATTTATTCCTATTCTGTGGTATACACATGTTCTTTGTCAATATAACCAAACAATTTCCATTTGCGATTTGTCAGTAATATGACAGTACGACAGTCTGTACTCTTCTTTTTCTATTCCTTGGTCGTTGTCTTCTACTCTAACCAGATCGAAGTATAGCTGATTTCCTAAGCAGAGTTACACATTTGACGTCCTTTTTTTCCGAGAAAG
Organism: Myrrha octodecimguttata; assembly: GCA_958510865.1. NCBI lineage: Eukaryota > Metazoa > Arthropoda > Insecta > Coleoptera > Coccinellidae > Myrrha > Myrrha octodecimguttata. The sequence continues at coordinate 52,897,654 of OY294061.1, read as the reverse complement.
CTGAATTCGACGTTGCCATATCTTACACTCAAAACAAATCCTTTTAAATGCAAATACCCATTTTAATTTTCCACTTTTAGGTGATCAAACATTTTTTTAAAAATATAATATTGAAATTATATGTTTGAAATGTGATGTTCTAACGATTTTTCATGAAAATTACTGCATTCCCGTTTAAAGGAAAAACCCCCATTGTCATTACGATCAGATAAACGTGTCGAGCACTGTTGTCGATACTCGCAGTATCTCCCCGAATCTAAGGAAATTCTCAGTTTTCCCCGAGTCCGACCCTGTCCTAGCCGTGGTTTACGACCCGCGAATAGCAAAATTCAGTTTGACGATGTAAAATTATGGCTGGTGCGAATTATTCGCGATTCATATCTCCGTAATAAAGTGGTTGTTATCACTTCCGGCCGGGTGCTAATAGGACAATGCACGTAGCGTTGTACAAAGATAATTCCAGAGGGACCCCGTGCATGATGTACGGTCTGTTTGGCGACTCCACACTTTTGTAGTCGGACACGTCTTCGAATTATGGACGGTCGACGCTTTCGCCGTGAAACCTACCTCTATTCGTCTCAATTTTGTTTTTGGGTGCTGTTCCAGTGTGAAAGTTCCAGGTCGATTAGTTAGGATTCTCCATACGGCTGTAATAAGGTTTGTTCTGGTTCCGAAATTCAGAACTGTCCTAGGACAGTTCTAGAACTGTGCAGAATCGATGCGCTGTGGAAGCCCGATTCTGACCTATCCCAGAACAGTTATAAAAACGATGGAACAAAAACACGAATTAAGTTCGGGTTCTCATCGGGATCGTAGAGGAAAAAAAACTTACGTTTGAGTTGGCAGAAAAGAGGAATGTTGATCATGCCTTATATATTGTGTGTGGTTTAATTAAAAATATGCGAAAGTCCTTGTCGCACCATGAAATATAAAAATATTTTTGGGAATACTTGCTTCCACTTAATTTTTTTTCTGAATTTTCTTCATTACTTCAATTATATTCCGAATTGAACCAACAAATTATTGGTTTATATAATAATGAATTTAATGACGAACGTATTTCAGATATGTGCTTTCTAGAGAAAAATTAATTCGAAACATTATTATTCAATAAATGAATAGCACTCTTGTAGTCATAGCTTCATCTAAGAAGTATTCATCCTAGGTGTGAACAATGGAAATAAAATCCATTAGATTATCCTGGTAGGTCGTAGCGAATGAATTATTCTCAATAACAAAAGTTTAAATTTAACAGTTAACCGTTTTCTCAACAAATAAAACAATCAAAAACCAAATCAACACGACGTCGAAAAAGTCAGGTTAACCTTAAATCGTTGACAGGCAATCTACGCTTGTGCGAACTACCCAATTCTGAAACAGTTCGGACTCACACGTCCGAACTCCTTCCACAGTTCTAGAACAGTTCGGAATCGATTCTAAAATAACCAAAACAGGATAACTCAAATCCTGAACCGGTTCTGAAACCAAAACACAAAATCGCAATCGCGCATGCGGAACCGTTCTAGAACAGTTCTGAGCTCGGAACCAAAACAAACCTATATTGCATACCGCCAGCCGCACATAATCGATTTTGACACCGGATTGGCCATCACATTCGAAAATTACGGACATTTGGACAAAACGATAGCACGCTGTTTCTCTAGAAAATGCGGGGAAAATCGATGAGTCTCAATTAGGATGCACAGAAGATAAGGTGAATTCAAAGATGCGCTTTTGTTTCGCCAATGTTGGGGAATTCGCCAGAATTCGTGTTTTTCTCTGAAGGTGGCGCTATCTGGAAATTACGACCGGTCGTCAAGGCAACTGTCTGTCAGAACTGAATTGACACCAGACAAGATAGGAGGTTAAAAAATATCTGGATGAATGAATTTCTACCATATTATATTTTGCATAACTTTCAGTGGAATATATCCTGAGAGTTCAATTTAATTTTTGACTAATGCACTATCTCACGATGTTTTACTATAATATAGTAAGCGAGGAGTTAAATTATTAGGTGAGCAATGTGAAATTATTTTACAGAATCTATGGTTACATCAATATAATGCGATAGCTTATTCAAATATATTCATATTTATCCAGATTTCGCACAAATACAACGGAATGTGGTAAAGCGGCGGGAAGTTTATGGAAATTGATACAGAACAAGCATCATCCTTACTTTAAGTCAGACTGAATCCTATATCAAGAGTTGGAGTTTCACCAGGGCTGGGCAAAATACATTCTTGGCTTAATTGAAATACAAATTACGAAATACTTTCTCGCAGGTATGTGAAATACAAAATACAAAATACTTTTTTGTCGGGTATTTGAAATATAAAATACAAAATACAGTATTTTAACTATTTTTATTTGAAATACAAATTAAAAAATACATTCAGGTGTTTCGTAAAATGTGGAAAGAGTACAACTTATTCAGCTCAGCTATTTTATCGCTGAATAAAGAATTTCCTTTCAGAAACACAAGATTTTTGAATGTAGTATCAGACAAACAGCCTCTTGTTGGGGAATGAATAAAACCTGCTAAGGAAAACAATTTTTCTTCAGGTCCTGATGGGCAGAAACTTGTGTTATATTGTATGAACACATTTTTACGCGCTTGTTCTGGGAAACAGCGCGATATTATTTCATCACGATGTCTGTAATTTTCTCATTTTGAGCCGAAATTGGTCTCAAACGACTGATGAAGAAACGACTGATAAAGAATCCGTGGTCAAAATTGATTCTGTCCATCCGTCCGTGTGCGCTGTAACTTTCGAAAGGAAGGACCTAGAGTCTTGAAATTTTCAGGTTAGGTTAAGATCCTGAATATCTCGGTTAAGTTCGTTAATGGGCCAAATCTGCCGAATGGTTTTTGAGCTACAGCCATTTGAAATTTTGATTTTTCAATAACTCGAAAAATATTTTTCTGATCAAAATGAAATTTGGTTGGAATATGAACACTGCCAATAAGAAGAATTATCCATGAAAAAATTCGAAAAAAATATTTTTTTCTGAAATTTTTTTTTTTTAATTTCCTATTTCATTGAAATTTCCAAGTCACCATTTCACAATGTGAACAAGCGCGTGAAAGCTGCTGACTTCACGTGGAAGCACGTCAGTGCTTTTCTAGATTTTTCATGTTAGGATAATGTTCAAGGATGGTAAGCTCTTTGCTCTTATCGTTTTTAGGTGTTGACTAACTCTAACTCCAAGATGAAATGACCATTGCGCAGGACCTTTTCTTCCTTTCCATTTGCCGAAAATATTATTGCTAGCAAAAGAACTATATGAAGCAGATGAACGTCGCGCCATCTGAAGGGGGATTCAGGGACTATTTTCTGTAAAGCGCTCAGCGCTAGATGTATTTGTTCGAAAGTATTTCGAAAACAAAAGTATCGAAATACAAAATACTTCAGTGTCAGGTATTTGAAATACCAATTACAAAATACATTTTCAAGAAGTAATTGAAATACAAATACAAAATACGTATTTGTATTTCAAATACGAATTTCAATTACAAGTAATTGAAATACTGCCCAGCCCTGAGTTTCACAGAGAATAAAAACTCATTGAATAGGACATGTTATTAAACTAGTTCAATTTGAGTTCTTTTCCATTCAAATTCATAAGTTCACAATTAGAAAGCAGTAGTTTTTTTCGATGGTTAATTTTATTTCATCGGATTTTAAAGCTGAGCTTTTTTATGGTAGCACTTGATAGTAGCATATAGTAGTAAATTTCAAGTAAATGAAAATGTTTAAACAATTCCTGTAGGTTTATTCAATAAAGAAACAAGAAAAATAAAACTCATCGAATTGTGAAAATAATACGCATAATTATTGGGGGTTGATAACTCGATCCTCGATTAGTGAAAATGATTGAAGGACAATTATGAAAAGAATGATATGCTTCCGGGTATCATGAAGTTTATACCTTGTACAAATAGAATTCTTTTTTTGAACCCTTTCCATATACAGGGTGGGCAAAATTCGTTGTCTACTGAAGGGATCTCGAGAACTATAGCAGCAAGAAGAAAACTGATAACACATTCTCGAGCTCTTTTTTCCTGACTAATCCGAATCTGAAAACAGATCCAGCTTATCGTTCGTAGAACTTGAGTTATGAGCGAAAATTGAGAAATTTTCGTTTTTAAAAATGCTGAATAACTTGCTTGTTTGAACTCGTATTCGAAATCTGTTGATACATTCTGCAGGTACTTTTTTAGGAGTAATTCAAATATAATTGAATATAATCCAGCCATTTTCGAGAAATGTGAAGGATTTTGAATTTTTCAAATGCAAACAATAGTCGAAAGTTCTCTTGTCTCGCTACAAAATTTTTGCTGATTTCAAAAATGTATCATATGTCGCTATTTACATATATTACATACGCTATATTACATGAGAAAGAATTCAATACTTTTTTCTTGCTTTTCTATTCACTGTTGAATTATGAGTAGGCTGACGTTACCATAGCGACGACTGAATATGCATTATCTTTGTGTGATCTTGCGTCTCTATGATTGGAATCAGCGATTGCTGAATAAATATGTCTATGGTTAATTTGTCATAGTTCTTAAGATTAGCAGAAGCAAATCTGTTTATTATCCCTAATGGCCCGAAATATTCCAAATAACGAAAAATTCGATATGTTGGTATGCTATATTCAAGGGAATAGAAATAGCCGAGTTGCAAGGGAAGTCTATTTCGAGAAATATCCAGAACGACATATATAATAATATATATATAATGCATATTCAATGGTCACTATGGTAACGCCAGTCTACCTATAATAATTCAACAGTGAATAGAAATGCGGGAACAAAGTACTTTTTCTCATGTTACACTCATCTAAATAGCGACATATGATACATTTTTGAAATCAGCAAAAATTTTGTAGCAAGAAAAGAGAACTTTCGACTATAGTTCACATTTGAAAAATTCAAAATCCTTTTCATTTCTCGAAAATGGCTGGATTAAAGAATTCATCATCAAGAGTCATATTATATTTGAATTACTCCCAAAAAAGTGCCTCCAAAATGTGTCAACAGATTTCGAATACGAGTTCAAACAAGCGAGTTATTAAGCATTATTGAAAAATTAAATTTTCTCAATTTTCGCTCATAACTCAAGTTCTATGAACGATAAGCTGGATCTGTTTTCAGATTCGGATTAGTCAGAAAAAAAGAGCTAGAGAATGTGTTATCAGTTTTCTTCTAGCTGCTATAGTTCTCGAGATCCCTTCAGTAGACAACGAATGTTGCCCACCCTGTACATGCACTGTCCAAACAAGATACAGAAGGGACCCATTTAAAAATATCTGAGGATCTACACAATTCTTCGAAGCTAACACAAAAAGATTGCACACACTCATCAATTACTGAGGAAACATAAATAAATTCAAAATGACAATTGCTGAATTCCCATTAAATATTGTCATGCGCTCTGATTGGTGGCGTTTGTGTCGGTGGCGAGAGTATGAAATACAACCGGTTTCCCCAGTTTGGTCTAAAGATTTAGTAGGAAAACAAATGAAAATAAGAGCGCCATTGTTCGGGCATCCTAGTCTCAATGGAAATTGAATTCGTCTCAAACGAATTCATCTTTTAGATAAAACTGCAAATAGTTCTTATATCAGTATGACCCAGCTTTTCTAGAACGTTCCTTTGGCAATGAATAAATATATAGAATTAAAACTTGGACGCTGAATAAACTGATTTGTGCGCTCCTACCTCCCGTAAATATAAAATAGTGAAAATGTCGGAACTTTTCTATTCAACAAACCTTATTCTGGAAGAAAGCCAGATTCGGGTTCTTCCAAATTTGATGTGCAGGAGTTTATGCTGCCTCGTAGAACAGAGGCGTAGTTAAAAACTGGAAGCATCACGACGTATACTCTCTTAACTTTCAAAAAGTTAGTAGGTAGGCTATGGAATAGTTTTATCGAGTTATTGTTAGCAGAACTGTGTCAGGTTGGTACTCATCAAGGTCAAGTTGATTCAGCGAAACGTTGCCAATTTTTACATAGTATACTGAGGAGTTTGGTTTGGTTCTCAAATCATCTCTGAATCATTTCAAAACGATTTGCGTTGTTTTACTACAAATTCAATATTTGAAAAGAATCGTTTTCGTCCGAAAACCAATTTTCATGTCATTTAGGAAATTCTACTTCGATCATTAGAATCAACGTAATGTAGAAACTTGACCTAATAAGATGATATTCCTGTGCTCAACCAAACGAACCTAACTCAACCTAGAACCTAAGCAATTGTGTCTGGAGTGATTTATCATACCTCCATAATTTTATTGAAACCACCGGTATTTATGAAATTGCTTCGATGCCAATCTTCTTTCGTGACCAAAGTAAAATTCCCTTAAATAAAGACGACATGCTTGGTCGTAAAAATTTTTTTTTTTGAATCAACTATTGAAAATATCTGAAAAACAAGCCACTGCGAATCATTGCAGAAATATTTTGCATTATCTTTCAGGTTCTTTTTAGAATTTCGCTCCTAAGATGTTGTGGCGAAGATCTGCCGGACAGGATCGATTTCGATATCGAATTTTCCATCAGTCAAACCAAAAATTTCGAAAATTCTAGATATTTTGGCAGAACAGAAGCAAGATGTTCCCTAGAACAGGCTCGAAGGAATCTAATCACCACATGCAAGATGCCAAAACATATATACTAACTGACAAAAAAACTGCAATAACCAGAAGGAGCTGCTTAAATTTGTTTTTTTGGTGAAACATAGATAGTATAGCAAGGAGTAAATGAGTAAAATTTGAAGAACAAAATTGCGAAGATTCTCGTTAACATTTTTTGTTACTTGAATATTGCAGTCGTTTTTTGCAATTTTTTTACAATAAACCAGCTGTTCTAGGAGAATCAAATTCGATGTTTACTTGTTGTTGAAATACCTAGAGCAAGTGTACACGGAATTTATCGCCAGCTAAGTGAATTTGAAAGAGGTCGAATTATTGGTCTACAGGAGGCGTAGTTGTCATTTCGAGAAATCGCTAAGCCTACGAACAGAAATCCAACTGTTGTCAAGCGTGGTTTGATAATGCCCCAAATCGAAAAAGAGTAGGCACCAGACGTCAAAGGGGCACAAATGAAGTTCAAGATCGACCTCTAAGACTTATGGCCATTAGAGACCGATTTGCGACAACTCGACCTTTGGCTGATGAGTGGTTAGGAGAACAAGGCCATCCTGTAACTGTCCGAACGGTTTACCGCTGTATAAGGTTTTTTGGACTGCAGCATTATCGATCCCATCTTGTGTTACCTCTTACGGTTGAGCATCGCTGGTAATGATCACAGTGCTGCAGAGAACCACAACATTGGAATGTGGAATGGCCTCAGGTTTTCTTTTCTGATGAATCTTGATTCTCCTTGGGAGCACATGATAGCCGAAGAAGAGTTGGATGACGTCAGGGAGAGAGACGTGACACTCATTTTGTTGAGCGTCATGTATACCGGACAGTAGGCGTTATGGTATGGGCTGCTATTGCATATGCAAAAGGGTCACCTTCAGACTTTATTCGTGGTAACATGACAGCGCTGCGTTACCTTCAAAAAATAGTGGAGCCATATGTTCTCCCTCACCTTAAGCGGCACGAGAATCCAATATTTCAGTAAGATAATGCTTGACCTCATGTTGCCAGAGTTAGTTCAAACTTTTATGAAGCGACCCATGTGAATCTTTTGCCATAGCCACCCAGATCACCCGATATTTCGCCCAAAGAGCATGTTTGGGACATCATGGGTAGAAAGCTTGGAAATTTACCCCAGCCCCACGTACTTAGGCGGCTCTGAAACATGAAGTACAGATAGCTTAGGATAGTATCTCTCAAGAAGAAAAAGACCATCTTCTTGCATCAATGCCAAAACGTGTTGGGAAGTGTACAGATAACCGCGGTGGACACACACATTATTAACAAATTCAATAAAAAAAAATTATAAACCCTTCGTTTTTTTTCCAAATTTAAATCATTCACACATCTACACCTTGACACAGCTCAATGAAAAAGAAGTAGCGCGGGGGCGAGAGGTGCATTTGGTTTTCATCGATTTAACTAAAGCATATGACAATGTCCCCATAACTAAACTCTGGAAGGTACTAGAACAAACATCCATAAACAGCACACTTATAAAAGCCGTACAGCAATTTTATAGAAACTCAGCATCGATGATTAAAATAGGAAATGAAGTATCTGACAGCTTCCCTGTAACAAAGGGTTTGCGACAGGGCGATAGTATATCCCCGACGCTCTTCAAGATATATTTGGATAGAGTACTTAAAGAGTGGCGAAGATCCTGCAAGGATATGGGTGTTCCTATTGCTGACGGAAACACACTATACACACTGCACTTTGCGGATGACCAAGTGATATTTGCCCAGGACAAGGACGACATAGAATTCATGACGCGAAAACTTATCGAGCAATACGAAAAGTGGGGATTATCTGTTAATATGTCGAAGACCAAATATATGTGCGTTGGTGGAGATAATCATGATCTGGTGTTGGATAACGGATTAACCATTGAATGCTGCGACCAGTATGTGTATCTTGGAACTCTAATAAGTAACTATGGAAGAACTGAAAAGGAAATACAACAGCGAATAAATAAAGGAAAAAGAATCATTGGGGCACTAAATTCAGTATTGTGGTCTAGGGAAATCTCAAGAGAACACAAACGAGATATCTACAACGTTACTTTAAGGAGTGTTGTCTTGTATGGATGTGAATCTTGGCAGTTGAACAAGGTTCAACAAAACCGTCTTTTGGCGTTCGAGATGGACTTCTGGCGGAGATCAGCAGAAATCTCAAGATTGCAAAAAGTGAGAAACGAAGAAATAAGAGAAATTATGGGTATAGAAACAACAATAATAGAGGACATTAAAAAAGCACAACTCAGCTGGTATGGACATGTGCAGAGGATGATAGATGATAGAATTCCAAAGAGAATGCTGGACTGGACACCCCCCGAAAGACTTAAGCGAGGAAGACCGAAGACCACTTGGATGCAGGGAATACAAAAAGCTATGTCAGAGAGAAACTTGAGACCTGGAGATTGGTTGGATAGACGAAGATGGAAACTAGGAACCGGAAGGCGACTAACGCTATGAACCCGGATATATAAATATATATATTATATATATATATATATATATATATATATATATAAAAAAAAATATATATAAATCATTCACTCCTTGCTATACGCTCTATGTTTTACTAAAACAAAAAAATTATTCAAACAGCTCCTTTTGGGTGTTGCAGTTTCTTTGTCAGTTAGTATATTCACCCAAATTCCTTCCTTTCGTGTCTCCTGGAACAAACACCCCCTACGCTACTGCATCTTTGATCGAATTCACCCCGTTCGCTGTCTCCAGGCAGGTAATAAAAGTCAGACGGGACAATAGGATGTTCTTTTACCCCTTAATCTTCCTCGGACGGTTATTCAACTATGTATACAGAAGGAAAAATTGATGACGCGACCGACATAAAGCGCATAGTCGACGATAACGTAAATTCAGTTGAGCCTTTTTTATTGACCCATTTATCCAAACAACCCGATAGTTTTGAATCGGGAACAAAGCTGCCACTCTGGAAGTCTGAACTTTATAACGGGGTCTTGGCGGGGCTTAACCCAGCTTCGCGTTGACTCATTCCGCTCTGAATAATATTTACGTATCTGCAATGTCACACTTTTATATAACACGATGAATTTTTGTAGGATATATGGAATGCTAAGACTTCGTATTTATACACCTAAAGCTCTTGTGTTATTACTTGTTGAGTGGATTAACGAAGTCTATCGAACTCAGACGGTAACTGCAAAATGAAGTCGAATACTATTAGGTTTGTTTTGGTTCCCAAATGCAGAACTGTCCTAGAACAGTTCTAGAACTGCGCAGAATCAATGCGCTGTGGAAGCCTGATTCTGAACTATCCTAGAACAGTTCTAAAAGCGATGGAACCAAAACACGAATTAAGTTCGGGTTCTCATCGGGATCGTAGAGGAAAAAAAACTTCCGTTTGAGTTGGCAGAAAAGAGGAATGTTAATCATATCGTGTGTGGTTTAATTAAAAATATGCGAAAGTCCTTGTCGCACCATGTAATATAAAAATATTTTTGGGAGTACTTGCTTCCACTTAATTGACTGAGTTTTCTTCATTACTTCAACTATATTCCGGAATGAAACAATAAATTATTGGTTTATGTAATAATGAATTTAATGACGAACGTATTTCAGAGATGTGCTTTTCAGAGAAAAACTAACATTATTATTCAATAGAGGAGGAGGACTCTTTTATTCATACAGATTTATGTAAGAAGTATACATCCCAGGTGTGAACAATGGAAATAAAATCCATTAGATTATCCTGGTAGCTCGTAGCATTGTTTAAGGAGGAGACCTGACTTTTTCGACGTCGTGTTAATTTGGTTTTTGATTCTTGTGGAAACTGTTAAATTTAAACTTTTGTTATTGAGGATAATTTCTTCGCTACGACAATGGGGGTTTTTCCTATGAACGAAAATGCAGTTATTTTCATGAAAAACCTTCAGAACATCACATGTCAAACATATAATTTCAATATTATATTTTTAAAAAAATGTTTGATCACCTAAAACTGAAAAATAAAAATGAGGATTTGCATTTAAAGGGATTTGTCATGAGTGCACGATATGGCAAAGTCGAATTCAGCTTTCTCGGGAAGTAAAGCATGTCAAATGTGTTACTTTGCTTAGGAAAACAGAGATAGCTATACTTCGATCTGGTTAGAGTAGAAGACAACGACCAAGGAATAGAAAAAGAAGAGCACAGACTGTCATATCGTCATATTACTGACAAATCGTAAACGGAAATTGTTTGGTTATATTGACAAAGAACACGTGTGTACCACAGAATAGAAATAAATATTTCGTTATTCTATAGCAGAAAAAAATTCTACTAAATAACGTTGTCACTTCGTGCATGCATGACAAATCCCAAACCCCAATTTTGAAACCTGATTTTGAATACTTTCTGAAGGTAATTTGGGAAAATGATGAATCAAGCACATAATAATTATGTTCAAATTTGCATTTGCAGTAATAACCCAAATTCAGGAAAAACCCCCATTGTTTAAACAATGCTTGTAGCGAAGGAATTATCCCCGATAGAAAAAGTTTAAATTTAACAGTTAACTGTTTCCTCAACAATCAAAAACCAAATCAACACGACGTCGAAAAAGTCAGGTTAACCATTTAAATCTTTGACAGCCGGTCTACGCTTGTGCGAACTACCCAATTCTGAAACAGTTCGGACTCTCACGTCCGAACTCCTTTCACAGTTCTAGAACAGTTCGGAATCGATTCTGAAAATAACCGAAACAGGATTACTCAAATTCTGAACCGGTTCTGAAATGAACCAAAACACAAAATCGCAATCGCGCATGCGGAACCGTTCCAGAACAGTTCTGAACTCTGAACCAAAACAAACATTATATTTAACTCAGAAAAACGCGAACATTGACAATTGTCATACTCTTCAATTTTTGATAGAGATTCAAGAATAGGCCCCCTGTATTTTTGATGATTGTATTGTCTTTAACAAGTGAAATTTAATATTTAAAATGAAACATGAAACAAAGGTTTTATAAAGTCAGTATCAACTTCCAAATATGCCAAATTTCGTTGTTATTCGGAATGTTAAGATTCTTTCCGCAATATCTCAAGAAGTATACATGCAATCAGATTGAAACTTCGTGATCAGTTGAACGAAAATGCAGTACTTTTGATTGAAAACCTTTAGAACATCACATTTCAAACATATAATTTCAATATTTAAAAAAAAATGTTGGATCACCTAAAACTGAAGAATTAAAATGGGGATTTGCATTTAAAGGGATTTGTCTTGAGTGCACGATAAGGCAACGTCGAATTCAGCTTTCTCGGAAAGCAGAGGAAGTCAAATGTGTTACTTTGCTTAGGAAAACAGAGATGGCTATACTTCGATCTGGTTAGAGTAGAAGACAACGACCAAGGAATAGAAAAAGAAGAGTACAGACTGTCATACTGTCATATAAATGACAAATCGCAAACGGAAATTGTTTGGATATATTGACAAAGAACACGTGTGTACCACAGAAAAGGAATGAATCACTCAACACCGTTGTCACTTCGTGCATTCCTGACAAATCCCAAACTCCAATTTTGAAATCTGATAGTGAATACTTTATGAAGGTAATTTAGGAAAATGATGAATCAAACCCATAATAATTATGTTCAAATTTGCATTTGCAGTAATAACCCAAATTCAGGAAAAACCCTGATTGAAACTTTGTAATCAGTTGAAGAACACCTACACTCAACTAACGTAAAACGTAACGTAAAAGCTCCTGCAGATCAACATGATTAAATTCGGCCACTCACACCAGTAGAATTATTAGGGAATACTTATAGCTCAGAATTTTAAAAACATCATTCGCAACTACTGCTAAGCGATACGCCCTCTGGCGATAGAAATTCGAAAACTTCCAAGGTAGTAGTTCTTTGACGTGCCTGTTATTCTAACGTATTTTGCTTACTTTTGGAGTTCATTTTCGAGCTTTTGTGTTGTTCTCCGAGTTGAAATTTTGGTATACTGAAAGTGTTTGTAATATTCATCAATCGATTAATTTCTTTCCGATTAAAATTTTCGATTGTATTAATTCGAATTGGCATCCTCCCGAAATGACTATTGTTGTGTGCCTCAACTCAATGTAATTCATGGTCAAAGTAGAAAGAATCATCTAGTGTCTCCAGTTTTCATTTTTTCCAAAGCCAAATGAAAGTAAAATTAATTTGGAAACAGCATTTGGCAGGGAACTCAATGAAAGAAGAAAGGCCCAGCTTTAGAAATTGAAGATTGGAAAACAGGTCACGAAATACATGAAAGTTCACTGCATTTCTCTGATGTTTATTTTCATAAAGGTGAATTACCTACACTGTATTCATTTCAAAACAACTTCATGTCATGATGTTTTCAGGTGTAAATGAAAATATGAGAATTTTGAAGAAAAATGCTGCAGACAAACTACCGAGCACTTCTGCAGCTACCTAATTCACATACTACACAAAATCATAAATAAATCATTCTAAAAGAGTGATTTGGTTGAAACCTGACAAAAACTAGATAACTGTTAGAGTTGATACTAGCTGAAGTTATTCATATAAATACATTAATACTTTTCATTTCTATATATAGGTAGGTTGAACCAGCTGACATTCTCCATTTTGTATGTGTATCTTGAGCTGCTGTGATATGAGAATGAAATCAATTATATGTCTATCTGTTTCCTTTTCTTTAGAAATACGATGCAAAAGATCTATAGCAGAAAATCTGTTTTCATCTTATTGATTCAATCGTTTGTAAACAAAGAACAAGTCATATCATTTGGACTGATTCTAGATTTACCACATAATATAGCCTGCATTCAGCACTTCTTCACATGAATAAGAGTCCTTTAATTACTTATTTGAGGTACCTATTTTTCCAGAAATTCAAGTTAACTTAGATATCGGTTCATTTTAATTCACCAAGCAACATACACTAAAATAACACCGAAATTATCCTCCAGGAACGATTTAAAGTACGATTTAATATCGTGATCTAAACGAAAAGTTCCTTCTCAAGAAATCTTACACGAAATTATAATCATTTCTTTGAATATTCAAGGTCTGCTTGATAAATATTCGTTCTCCACCACATTTCTAAGGTTTGTTTACATAAAACTGCTAGCTTGGACAGGTTCCAAATTTATCCGTTAGGGCGCTGGCATCTTCGCTGAAGTTCCCAATAGCACAAGCGTCCAAAAATCCGAAGAGTGATCTGTACAACAGTATCTCTTCCATCTAATCGAATCGGTTGAATTTCATTAAACTCACTGTCAACAAACTTATCAAACTCTCCCATCTCGAAATGTTCATCAAGGCACACTATCTCAATATAATTGGATCAATCAAACTTTCCAAAGTCAAAACGACATGACTGATGGTCCTAATGAACGTTTCGATATCTTCAATGAGATATCCGATTTCAGACTAATAACCCGATGGTTCCGTAGATATCTGAAGTGAAATAAGATCTCAAAAGCCTTGTATGTGCGAACTATAACCTACAACTTCCTGCAAACCGATAATCGAAGATGCTTTTCACCCCAAATGAGCTCGCCGGCTATGTTTGCTAACGATCCAGAGAACACAGAGAAAGCGATAATGCTGAAGTTATAAGGTTCGATTCTCTCTGTTTGATGTATTTGATTAATGATCGAATTATTTTATCAGATCTGGTTCCCGGAGATGAATTGGATAATGAGGTGTTATGATTGCAGATATGAATATGTAGCCCAATTTGCACCGTCTAAAACTGTCAACTACCAGATTATATCTTCGGAAGCTATATACAGGGTGGTCCAAGTAGTGATGTGATGAAATTTTTTTAGATTCCTCACACCAGGGCGCCTATTCCCTATTCTTGAAACCGGGGAGGAGAACGATTGATTGAAAGGGGGCGTGTCTACGAGTTTTTCAGGGAAACGGTATTCTTGAAATGAATAAGTGCTTCACGGAGAGCGAGCGATGTATCTCTTACGATTTGTGATGGAACGATACACGTGTGTTGTGATAGCACGCTAATTATGTTTCGGGAATTTGACAATTTTCATCTGTTTGGCAATAAGTCTTAACAATCTCAATTAACTTTCACTACAAAATTTATGTTTTCACTCGAAGATGGACATGGCGAGTCAATTATGTGGGAAGTACTGAATGAAGATGTGGGAGATGCAGAACAACAATACTAAATAGGTGCCCATATGCTTTCTAAATAGAACCCGTTTGATCTATCTCATCCAAAATTTATCAGAATGTTTAGATCAACTAAAGCTAGGAACACTGTGATTTCCTTCCAGCTTTTTTCATATCCTCCCTTGTATAATCTGAATTTAACCGACCTATGTACATTTCAGGTCTTCGTGTAATATATTCGGTGAGCAGCTTCTTCTATTTATAGTTGATTGGAAGTGATCTTTCTTTTTCAAGATGATCTGTTTTACAATTTTCCGAAATACGATCCCAACTCTTATGACAACTGTATGATTTCAAATTTGAATTATGACAATATATCACAGAAATATAGTCTATGTCGATGTATTATACATAAAGTTGGCTACATGAATGAAGTGAACTTCATGTCTGTCGAAAATACTTGTTTTTGATTGGTTAGAACATTTGGCATGATTGTTCGTCTATGACTGCTCATTCGGACTGCTCCCCATCTTGACTGCGATGGTATAAACGTTCTCTATCGTTCCATCATAAATGCTTGCGTTTCCTTGCCAACGGCGTCGAAACGCCAATTTTTCCACGATTGTTCTCTTCCCAGAATTCATGAATAGCGCTTCTTGATGTTCAAGAATACGGAATTGACGTTTTGACAAATGGGAGGAAGGTCGAACGGGAGATTGTGCCATAGAGAACGTTCTATACCATCGGATTTCAAGAATAAGGCCCCTGGGGGTATCCAAAAATAACCCATGTATTTTACTCGATTTTTTTTAGTTTTCGAGTTATAATTTTTTTTGGCTTTTTTCAATTTATTATACCAGTGAGGTTTCAAAGGTTCTTATCCTTTATTGTAGTAGTTATTTCAAAGATTTTTTTCTGTAACATGATCTCTCTGAATGTTGTTTCAATGAAAAAATCTAGAAAAGCACTGCCGTGAAGGCAGCAGCTTTTGCCCGCATGTTCAATGTAGATGACCGCTTCGGCAACGCATTTGAACATGCGCGCAAAAGCTGCTGCCTTCACGGCATTGCTTTTCTAGATTTTTTCGATAAAGCACTGGATCTCAATTCGATCAGTTAATCTGTATTTTTGGAAATATTGGGAAAATAAATTTTTGAATGGGTATATCTACGGAATCATTGGGCGGATTTAACCCATTCACGAATTCGCGGATTTTACTCGTCCGACAGTTATCGTGTCCACGGCCGGCCGGACAGAATCGATTTTGACACCGGATGCGTCATCATCGAGTCCAACCTATGCGTTTGAGACCATTTTCGGCTCAATCATCGAAAATTACAGACATTTGGACAAAACGATAGCACGCGGTTCCCCTAGAACATGCGCGCAAAAACCCAGCTTCCTGAAATCACTCAAAGCTTTTCAGAAAAGGCTTGAAAGTTAGAACTTCAGTTTTCGGTAGAATTCACTCGAACATTCAACATCAATTTGAAAATACAAAAAGGAGTTTTCATAGTTTCTGGCTGAGTTGCAATTTGCAAGGTCCTAAAGGACCCAAAAAAAGAAGAAGAAAAAAGACTTTCTATGCCATTTTTTGCCTTGATCGGCCATCGACGGCGGATAGGCTCAAAACCATTGAAATACGAATAAAGTTATTCTTCTACTTTCTATTATTCTTGTGGCAAATCAACCTTGACTTTAGAGTAATTTTGATTGAATTTCCTGTAAAATAATTGTGGATCGTGTTAAGATGGATTGGGCGTGCAGAGCCGATTGAATGGCCTGCTCGTCCGCCAGACCTGAACCCCATCGATTCTTTATTTGGGGATTTTACGAAGATTTGGTGACAAAAATTTTAAGAAGCGGAAAAAAAATTGGAACAAAAAACGTTGACGATTATGTGTTCGAAATGTAGAAAGGGATTTTGAAGATTTATTGTAGTAAATGGCAATTTTACCTTAATGCGTGCTTTCATTTCTCATCCAAAAGCAAGTAATATCACAACTGTCAATTTTGAAATATGCTCAAACTTTCAGTCAGTGGTGAGAACGAAATTATTGAAAATCACAAGAGCTACAGTTAGTTCACAGGAATTTCAATTAAAGTTAGTTTGGGAACATACTTTTGAGTTTAATTTACCATAAGAATGATGAAAAGTAGAAAAATAACTTGAATCGTGTTTCAATGATTTTCAGCCTAACTACCTTCGAAGCCGATTACAGCAAAAGAGGCCCATAAAGTACAATTTTTTTCTTATGATTTTGGTAGCTTTGAACCGTGCAAAGTTCTTAAACTCAGCCAGAATCTATGAAAACTCGTTTTTGCATTTTTTAATTGATGTTGAATGTTATAGTGAATATCGGATCAAACTGAAATTTGAAACACTGTAAATTACAGATTGCCAATTTTTTTGAAATCTGATGAATAGTTCACTGTAAAAAAAATGCTCTCAACGATAATTCCCGAAATTTCCGAATATATTTCTACAGTTGTTAACCCTACGATCCACACGAAATTGTGAAACCTGAAAAAATAGGGGTGTCGATGATGTTGGCAAGGAAACGCTGAGCATTTATGATGGAACGATAGGAACCCTGCGATACTTTTAGTGGAAGCGGAAAACACCATGAAAATACTGAGGGATACCTAGAGCCTAGTAACGACAGTTCTGCCAATCAAAGAAAATCGATTTGAGCTCTAAAATTAATCAATATTCACTTAGATTCCTTAAAAGTTGAAGTTCTGACAACTCTAATAACAGGTAGGAGTCGTTTCAAAAATAACTCTAACTCAAATAGAAGAATATATAATTGCAAGAGTTCTCTGATTCAACCGAACTTCCAGCTATTCTTCTAAATATTTTACGTAGAGATTACACGTGAAGTGTGAGATGTATAGAAAAACCAGAAAAGATAATATATTATTTAAGGCTCTACAGAGTTTCACATGTCACCTTCTGAATACGCCATGAGATCCAGGTGAATATTTGATGTGCCATATTGTACAGGTAACTTTACACGTATTCAGTTGCAAGCCGAACGAGCAAAGTCCACTGATAAATGTTGAGTGGCCACAAATAGGTCTCCTCTGCAGGTAGGTGTCCTATTTATTGCTATTTAGTTGCTAAAAAACGAATTGTGTATAAATATTATATGGAAATAACGCAAATATGTTTCAGGCTTTCTGATGTCAGTAGAGGATTATAAAATTTGTGTTTAGAAGTTATATTTTGCATGGTTAACCGTAAAATGCTTCGTGGTGGTTGAGAACCATTGACATACAACTCATTATTTTCGACTTGTACTGTCGTTCCCTCATAAAAAGTTACCAAAACCTTATCAATCATCTGTTTCACCTTTAACTTCATCTTCTAGCTCCTGCGTCATCATTGGTGATGATCAGCTGAAGGCTGAGTCTGGTTATTCTTCAGCTGATGATACTTTTCGCATTTTTTCATGCTTTCGACTAAAATACTTATCACTTTTCGGGTCTATCAATATAAAACCATGACCTCTTCAATATGAGTGACCAAAACATCAAATTGATGCCTTGATACTCGTTTTGACCCAGATTAGTATTGCTGAACCCATATTGCATCCATTTCACTGCATCATTTTGAATCATCAAGTCCCTTTGCATCTGAAGATCATCATTGATGGAAATCATTTATACTTTGAAGCAATCGATTTATAATATGGTTCACCTCATCTTCAACTTGGTTTTGTCTCCTATATACAGATCATTATATTTCGATAACAAAGGATCTCTTCGACTTGCCTTCATTCTGGAGTCCACAAATCACATTCTGATCTTTTCTAAGGCCCAAATAATCTATCTCTCCAATGAAAAGATACCTCAACTTAAGTTTGTTTATTGCTCGTTGCTAGATGTTTTAGCTCTCTCCACATTTCCAGATAGTTCTTTACTCACCACCAGCAACAAATAGTTCAATACCACCTAGGTGTGTTTCATCCTTGAAGTACTTGGAGAGCCTAACTTAAGCTCAGAATCCACTTCCATATTATTCAGAATGAATTGTAAGTTTTCTAGTGAAGCTGTTAGCTTCGAATATTCCACCCTCTTTCCTTATGCCTGTTCCTACAAACTATTTGGGTGGACATCCACTTCTTCACTTCTGATCTTTTTTAAAAGGACTATTAGCCTAAATCATATATCTAACCCCTCCAATAAAATTGAGTTACCTCATCCTAAACTTGATTGCTCTCTGATAGAGGTTTTAGCTATATTCACATCAGTCGATCAATTCTACTTTTATACAGGGTGATTCCGGAGGAGACCGTCAGATTTTGGGATGAGTTTACAATAGTCAAGACAGTCTCGGAACTCTGTTTGGTTTATGGTTGGGGGTCTCTGTTGAGAATATACAGGGTGATTTGTCTGATTCGACCGATTTTACTTTTATTGATAACTTTGGTATGGCTTATTCGATTTCAATGAAATTTTCAGCGTAGTACAAAAGTGTTAAACACATTCATTGATTTCAAAATTTTTTTTCAAAATAAGCGGTTGTTATTGTGATAAATCCAGATTAATTGCGCCGGTTGAAAAAACACCCTGTACATAGCGTTTCCTAAACTACGCTATCTGTTTACAATTGTACTATAAAAAGTCATTATTTGAGAGTTTCTAATTTTTTTGCACACTTCGAGTTTTTCGAGAAAATTTTTTCAAAAAATGATAATGTCGAAATTTCGCTCCAATCGATTCTACTTTTAATGATAACTTTGGTATGGCTCATCCAGTTTTGATGAAATTTGCAGTGTAGAACAACCTGAATGAGTTAATTCAATAATCA
Source organism: Myrrha octodecimguttata (assembly GCA_958510865.1). Classification (NCBI taxonomy): domain Eukaryota; kingdom Metazoa; phylum Arthropoda; class Insecta; order Coleoptera; family Coccinellidae; genus Myrrha; species Myrrha octodecimguttata. The sequence continues at coordinate 52,878,054 of OY294061.1, read as the reverse complement.
CAACAATCTCTCAAAATTGAGTGTTGTAATTGTGATAATCTCAGGATTTCAGATTAATTGTACAGTTGAAAAAAAAACACCCTGTACATTGCTTTTCCAAAACTTTCTTATTCGTTGCAGATTCTACAATAATATGTCATCATCCAGAGGTTTTTAATTTCTTTGGTACACCTCCGGTTTTCCTAGAAAACATTTTTGTAGGAGAGCATTATCGAAATTTGGCTCACAAGCAGTTAGAGTATTCCACACTAGTTAGGAAAGCTGTATCGTCCATAGATGCAAAGTTGTTCGTCACTTCTAAAATATTCTTTTCAAATTCGAAATATATTCTGAATTGAATGGTTTCATACAAAATATTAGCAATTAAATATGAATTTGGAATTTGAAAAGAATATTTCAGAACTTAAGAACTGTTTTGCATCCTTGGACAATACAGCTTTCCTATCTAGTGCGGAATACTCTCACTGCTTGTGAGCCAAATTTCGATCATGCTCTTCTTCAAAAATGTTTTCTAGGAAAACCGGAGGCATGCCAAAGAAATTGAAAACCTCTGAATGATGACATATTATTGTAGAATCTTAAACGAATAAGAAAGTTTGGGAAGAGCAAAGTACAGGGGGTTTTTTTCAATTGCACAATTAATCTGAAATTCTGAAATTATCACAATAACAACACTGTATTTTGAGAGATTGTTGCGATTATTGAATCAACTCATTCAGATTGTTCTACACTGCAAATTTCATCAAAATTGAATTAGCCATACCAAAGTTATTGATAAAACTAGAATCGATAGGAGCGACATTTCGACATTATCATTTTTTGAAAAAATTTTCCCGGAAAACTATAAGTGTGCCAAAAAAATAAAAAACTCTCAAATAATGACTTACTATGGTACAACCGTAAACAGATAGCGTAGTTTAGGAAACGCTATGTACAGGGTGTTTTTTCAACCTGCACAATTAATCTGGATTTATCACGATAACAACCGCTTATTTTGAAAAAAAATTTTGAAATCAATGAATGTGTTCAACACTTTTGTACTACGCTGAAAATTTCATTGAAATCGAATAAGCCATACCAAAGTTATCAATAAAAGTAAAATCGGTCGAATCGGATAAATCACCCTGTATATTCTCAATAGAGACCCCCAACCATAAACCAAACATTGTTTCGAGACTGTTTTGACTAGTGTAAACTTATCCTAAAATCTGACGGTATCCTCCGGAATCACCCTGTATGGTATGAAATAGTTTTTCAGTCTTTTAATGCAGCTGGTACACTGGCTAACTTCAGATATTTAAACTTCGTTTCGCCATCGTAATACCTGGTTTCAACACCCTTTGGTATAACAAAGGTTGGAAGATGAAAATGGTGAAGATCTAAGATCTACTGCAAACCTGGAAAGAAACTATCAAGGGTGTGACAAAGTGATCCATTCTCATAGTCAGGCTGCTATTAAAGCACTGAACTTCTATGTCATCGACTAAAAGCTGAGTGCCGAAGGAAACTCAATGAAGTAGGCAAGAATAATAAGGTCTCCTTAGTCTGGGTTCCTGGGCACTCAGGAATCAAAGGAAATGAAGAGGCTAACACTCTAGCCAGAGAAGAAGCACAAACGCTACCTACTGGCCTAGAACCTTTCTACGGTATAGTCAAGTGCACCTATAAGAAAGAGTTTTTGGAGAAGGAAGAAAATGAAAGAGGGGCACTCTGGAGGAATTCTCCAGGAATGGAACACTAAAAATTTCTTCGGAACTTTGAAATTGCTAGGTCCAAAAATCATTTGGATCTCAGTAAGAACAAGGTAAGCCTCCTCACTGGTTTCCTCACAGGACACTGTCACCTGAAGAAGCACATGATGGGAATGGGCTCATCAGAATTTGACGAGTGCAGATTCTGTGCGGAAGAGGAGGAAACTCCTGTTCACCTGATCACAGAATGCCTCGCCATTGTGAGCCTGCGCAAGAAATATCTTGGACAGGAGCATTATAGGAGGAATGAGAACTTAGCCTACTTGAAGCCCTCACAGATATTAGAATTCATCATAGCTCTAGAGCTGGAGGGCGAGCTGTAGGTACCGCAATGCAAAAACAGCTCTGACGATGGGGCACAATAGACCTTAAGGTCGCAGTGGAATGTAACCCCTTACCAAACTATAAACTATAAGATCTACTGCATGATGAGCTGTAAAACTATTTGCATCCTATTGGACTATTGGTAGACATCCACTTCTCTACTTCCTGTCTTTCTTCAAATTATTATAAGCCTTGAACCATCTGTCTTACCATTTCAATAAAATGAAGTTAACTCAAACTAAGCTCTCTTTTTGCTCTCTGGTAGATTTTTTAACTTTCTTCACTGGTCCAGATAGTTTTCTCCTCACAATCAGCAATCTTTAAGTGTCTCAAGGCCATCTGGGTGTATCACATACTCAAAGTACTTGGAAAGGCAAACTATTCTATAAAATGATTTTCAGACTTCTAGTCAAGCTGCAGCATGGCTAACTCCAAATATTTCAACCTTCTCCGTTTTGCCATCTTGGCAACTGGTTTCAATACCCTTTGGTACAACAAAGGGTGGAAGGGAAGAATATTGAAGATCTACTGCATGATCTTTAGGACTATTTGCATCCTACAGACTATCTTGGTGGACTTGCACTTCAAGGATATACCCAAGATGAACAGCTGGAAGGAAGCAATATTTCTTTTGGCCACTTCGCTCACTGTCAACATATCTCTCTACAAAGCATTCCTTTTCGATACTCCAACCATGAAGAGGCTAATAAAACAGGCGTTCGACCACGACAGTTCAGTTCAAGAATCCAATTTTAAAGTGAAGAAAGATTTGGAGGAACACGGGGATGTTATAAGAAAAATTTTGCTATGTTACATCTCTTCCTATTTTTGTATTTTGTTCAGTATGTACGCAGGCTGTATAATACTTTATGTTATGTCGTTGAACTGCGACCCCGCTAAGAAAAATTGTGAAAAGATACTTGCGTGGCCTTCATCGTCAGTGTTCAGTTTGGAAACACATTATGGATATGCACTGCTTTTTAACGTCACAGGTAAATCAGAATTCTGAAAGTATTTTGTTTTTTGCGCACACATGCTTAGGAAACAGAATTTTTAGTGCTTCAAGTTATAATATCCTGACCTTACTTTGCATAAGTCTTGAAGGTGATTGTTGTTTTGTACCTATTCATTGCTCTGTTTTCTAGCAATGACTTTTGTTGGAAAAAAAGTTCTACTATCAAATATCATGCTAGCGTCGTATTGTTATTTCCCAACTTTCAAACTAAAACATTTGCAACATGTACTGGCTAATTTTCAATATTATGGGAAAATTATGAGTGATTCTGAAGACATTTCTATTCCACATGCGGAGTATTTAGTAGTCAGAGAATGCGTTATCGAGCACCAGAAGATTATAAGGTAAAAGAGCTTAAAAAAACGTCAATTCTTCAATCCTTTTAAAATGCGATAAATTTCAGTGATTTTGAAAATCTGAAAGGATACACCCAGACCTTGTTTCTCATAGACTTCATCACGCATGCAATGCAAACTGCTCCTCATTTGGTGATAATCATGGTGAGTATCCAATTCATGGATAATACATAGAAAGATTATAGAGATATATATTATATAAGTGCATAGGGAAAACTTTTGGGACTTCTTTGAGAGGCCTCAGGAAGCTCTGTATCTAATTCCAATATACACATAACCTCACATTAAGAACCATGCGTTATTCTAAATTAGTGCTAACTGCGAGATCTTTTGGAGCTCAGCATGTGATTATCTCCGGCAGGTCTCTTGGCGAAAACTGTGGGACGATTTTAAGAAATAGCTGTGAGCTGCGAGTTTTCTATTCGAGTTACATTCGGAATCACTTCAGGAACTCACAATCCTAACTCTTCTGATCACGTCTGCAATATCTTAAGGAATTCACTAGTCATAGATATTGCTGAAAATTCCGTGTTAACTGGGGTATTACATGAGAAATAAGAGCTTCGTCCAGTTCCAGAGGTCTAACAAACTCCTCCAGTACCTGAGATATCTTCAAGTATCTATGTGAATAGCGGCGGTAGCTTAGTGGTTAGAGCTCATGTCTCATGATCGTGAGGTCAGGGGTTCAAGCCCTTGGCCGGGAAATAACTTTTTCGGTTTTTCTAACGTGGCGCAAGGAATAAGTAACAAGGCCTACACAGAACACACCCGGTATCCTTACTCGCACAAGCTCTAAGCTTCTGAGGGGTTCCGTTGAAGCCTAGAATAGTCGAAAATAAAATTAAAAAAACACAAAATCTATGTAAATCATTCACGAGACTCTCTAAAATGAGAATGGTGAAAGTTTTAGTATAAACTCAAGTATTTCTGTTGTAGTCTTCCTATGGTACTTTTGATTATGTATACGTGATGACAACATTCTGTATGCTATTCACTATAGTTGAATTGTTCATGAACTACTGGTTTGCCCAAGCAGTCATCGATGAGGTAAGCGTTCAAGTAAAAGGAATATCGAAAGCACTAGTGATTTTCTGCGGTCGTGTGGCATAGGCTAGATTAAAATTAGAAGAAGTCACTCATACGCTCATTGTTGAGATATGCGTGATCTTTGTACCAACCCCACGAAAGAAAACTCTAACGAACTTAATATGCTGAATTTCAACTAAGAAGAAATCTCAACTGCTGATACCAACTGCGATAATTCTGAATTGTGACTGGCCAGCTCAATTAAAAAACACATCACGATGTAGCAATGCATGTTGTATAGGGGTGCTCGGAAACTGATTGGGTATCTTACCAAGGTAACTCAAATGACGTTTTTGAACGTTCTGTCAAATTAAGCTAAGCTGGGTAAGTTATCGAGTAAGTTTCTGAAACCCCAATATGCACACGTTCTATCTTAACCACGTTTACCGAGGTAAAATCGTGCAACGAAGCTGTTAAAACGAGATTTGAAACTATTTAAACGAGATATTCAATATTCACAGTCTTTATAAGAACCCAATAGACGACTTCGGTCCAAGCTGCCAACCCAAAAATTTTGTCAAAATTATTGGCAAAAAATTCCAACTTGTAAGTTTTCCGCAGTTTTGAAATTTTCTTTCAGAACTCCAAACCATAATTTTAAAGGCAAAAAAGACTTTCCCAATGTCACCTATACGGCTATATATGCTTGACCAGATTATGGTGAAACACCCGGTATATTTGGATTCATGATGTAAATAACATCGTGTGCTCATGTGGCATTCTAGAGTGACGTCAGCTGAACGAAACTAGGTATATGAAAATTCAAATCACAAAATATACAGGGTAAGTCTTTAAATTGTACATTAATTTTAACCAAAGATTCCTCTAATCAAATAAAAGCTATTTTCTTTTGCCATTTTTCCAAATTCGGCTCAGGTAAAAAGTTATAAGCTTTTGAATATTTCTAGAAATATTTGAAAGCTCAATGTGTTTTCTTTGCAAGTTCACCACAGATATTTCTTACTGTGATCTCTTTGGCAGAATAACGAATCCAATATTGGAAATTAAAGAAAAAAATATTGAAAAACTCATTTACTCACTTAATTCTTATGATTTGGTGATTTTTGCAATATTATCGCAAGGTGAACAATTCACTTCACTGGACTATTGAAACAGTGATTTTCCACTCGATATTCTTGAGATATTTGATTTCATTCCACTATAAAATTATACACAATTACATCTTCGCCCACTCTCATATTTAAAACTACACAATTTTTCTTATTTTCATCAAACCAATACATGAATTATATAAAATTAATAAACTAACCTAAACACATTAATTGAACTCTATGGAAACTCAGGTTCATAGACATGAAGACCTAGCCTCCATATCTGTGGTCTGATCACGAAGAAGCATAGACCTAATATAAGTACATTAGTTCTATGCGAAATAGATAAATATTTCTGTGTATTCTATGGTTCGGATAGGTGTAGATGGAACTGAATTCTAGCCTTTACTAGCTCAGGGACGGATCCATAACAAAGAGGTGATTTCTCTAATTTTTATCAGATTTTATATTATTCAATGTTGAATATCTCCAAAACGGTGCGTTTAAGGAAAAATTAAAGAGAATAATCAAGTATCTCAAAATGATTGAAGATTTTTATTATGACATAAGATAAATTTCATTTGCGATCTTCATGCTATTTCATATAGTTTTATGAATCGTTGAGTCTATAACTCGGAAACTGTTTGAAGTAGGATGAAAGTGATTACTGCAGAATTTGTGTCATATTTATGGAAAACTCCACACCAAAATTCATATCATTCAGAATCACCATATCGAAGTTAAAAAAACTGTTTTTTTTGGAATTTGAACAGCCTGTATCTTTTTACTAGATCCGAATCTGGAAAAATGGTAATTAAAAAAAGTGTTTTATTTTATGAGAGAAATCTACGGTTGAAATTAATGTACAACTTGAAGACTCACCCACTATACCTTCCTTGAATCTTCAAGTGTTGACATCACTTTTGGATGAGCCTGAACACACCATGATATCTACATCTGGTTTGGATCCAATCATCTGGTTAGAGGAGCGAACCTCATCATATCGAAGTTGTTCTGAAATTCCAGTAAATTCGACGAAATTTTTGGGTTGCCAACTTGGACAGATTTCTGATTTTCACATTTTAGAGTCTCGCTGTTGCTACCAGCATCAGTCAATCAAATTGGTACGAAGCAGATTTGAAAACTATGAAACTGATGCATTTAGTGATGATCCGTTCGAGTAGGAGACTTGCACTGAAGGTAGGACCTTTCTATGATATGGAGCTGCAGGTCTTTATCAAAGTGAGTTGATTTCATACCTGAATTCAGTTAGGGTATTAGCATTATTATTATCATAATTACAATAAGAGTAGAGGTAAAAAACCTATAAACTCCAACCAAAATAACATTCAAACGAAATATATGCTTTAGCTATAAACAATTATAGAATTATAGAAAACAATATGAGATAAAATGTGGCAGATCCGTCGTTCAATCACCGTCAAGCAAGCCAGGAGTCGTAACCATTCTTGAAGGCATTAGTGGAAGAAACATTGACTAGGTCTCCATGCAGACTGTTCCAAAGATGGAAAGCTCTATTTGTTATGAATTGCTGCATCTGGTTGTAAATATCATGTCTCCTCTTGTTCCTCTCTCACCAAAGGAAGGTAAATTAAAGATTTTTAATCTCTCCCCGTACGGAGGACGGATGAAACCTTACGGAAGGCGTGTTACCCATCTGTGAACCTACTCCAGAAGAACCTCGTCAGCTTGAGACGAGGGCCACCAAGCAGGTCCCGCGTACTCCAAGATCGGACGCACATAGTAAAGGGTTTTCCAATAAGAAGTGATATTTTGATATTCAAAGAAAAATGCCATTTTTCAATATAAATTTAATATTTAATTTAATTTATTTCATTATAAAGAAGAAGCTATGCCGTTAATAGTGGAAAATAACATCAGGCAATAAATGACCACCTCCACCACGCTTACAGGACCATATCCTTTTATTGACATTTTCCATAACCAAATCGCAAAGTGGCTGCCCTATTTCCTCGATAGCCTCACGAATTCCATCTTTGAGGTCTTGAATCGACGCTGGGCTATTGGCGTAGACCTTCTCTTTCACGTGGCCCCAAATGAAGAAGTCGCAAGGTGTTAAATCACAAGATCTCGGTGGCCAATTGTGATCACCTCTTCGAGAGATAACACGGTCCGGAAACTTTCCCCGAAAAAGATCAATAGTTTCATTGCTTGTGTGACACGTAGCGCCGTCTTGTAGAAAGTAAACGTTGTCCAGATCAATACTATCCAATTCCGGCAATGAAAAATCATTAATCATCTCTCGATAGGGCAATCCATTCACCGTTACTGTTGCTCCAGCCTCATTTACGAAAAATTAAGGCTCAATGACTCTGCCGGACCATAAACCGCACCAAACAGTCACACGTTGAGGATAGAGAGGCTTTTCAACAATAAATCTCGAGTTTTCCGAGCCCCAGATGCGACAATTTTGCTTGTTGGCGAAGCCACTGAGGTGGAAATGGGCCTCATCACTCAGGATGATTTTTCGGTGGAATTCCGGATCATTTTCATTCAATTCAACGACCCAATCAGCAAAGACACGACGTTGTTGATGATCGGCCGGCTTGAGTTCTTGTGTTAACTGAACTTTATAAGCCTTGAGACCCAAATCTTTATTTAAAATACTTGTAATGACGTTTGTGGAATGCTTAATTCCAAAGAACGACGAGGAATTGACAAACCTGGGTTTTCTTCAACACTTTCGGCTACAGCAGCAATATTCTCGGCTGTTCTTGAGCGACGTGCACGGGTTTTATTCTTCACATCAGTAACGTGTCCCAACAGCTCGAATTTTTCCACCAATTTCTCTGTCAAATTTTCACCATTTCCATAGTGAATTCCAATTATTTCAATGCGTTGCTGAAGCGTGTATCGTTCCATTTTTATTAATGGCGTAGTTTCTACTTGTCAAATGTCAAAAAATGACAGCTTCAAAAGTGACATCTACCTATATAGCGGGCTATTCAAAATAACACCTCTCATTGGAAAACCCTTTACCTATACAGCAAACTGAATGTCCTCGTGTCGCAGCCTTGGAAAGACTTATGTATGTGAAAAGCCATTTGCTCTGCTCTGTTGGTTATACTCGATATATGTTTGGACCAAGATAGGTCCCCTGTGATAGTTATACCAAGATCACAATGATGGGAAACGGATGACAGAGTTATACCATCTATCTTATAATCTAGGAGGAGATTGCTCCTTTCAATATGAAGAACGGAGCATTTATCGATGTTCAAGGGTGGCAGTCAAGTGGAACACCACTCATTTAAGGCATTCAAATCATCCTGAAGGGTGGTATAGTTGGAAAGAGGATTATCATATAGCTTGGTGTCATCAGCAAAAAGCAAGGAAGTCGATTTCAAAATACGTGGCAAGTCTGAAGTGTAGAGCAAAAAAAAGTAGGGGCCCCAAGACCGACCCCTGAGGCACGCCCGAGGTCACTGACTTATCTGTAGAAGGGAGAGCATCACCCCATTGTTGAAGATGATGAATAAAATTCAAGTCCGAAAATAACCTTAAATTGCTGCATACATTTCACAGCAAACTACTTCGTGGACAAAATAGGTGATGGGTGGTGTCCTAGGAATATTTTTCAACTAGATCGGTTTCATTTATTTCTATTCCAATGTAGTACAGCATTACAAAGCGGATTTCATTTTTTAACGACGATATCGTCCAATTAGATCGTTTTTTCCTAAACACTCTTGCAGTCTGGCCCTTTCATTTGCAATCACGCGACAGCAGAGCGCCGGGGTTATGTCTTGCATTTCACGAAGAATATGAGTTGTGCGGGGATTATCATTGTGAATCTTTGGTTTAAGGTCTCCCCATAAAAAAAATATCATATATATGTCTGGCGACCGAGGCGGCCATGGAATGTCTTCTAACTTGCTTGCCAGTTTATTCGGGAAAACTAACCTTAACTGTTTCATCGACATCCCAGCTGTGTTTGGGATTGCACCATCTTGCTGATATAGAGTTCGGTTGCTGTAAACTTGGTGTAGCTATCATACAGCAATATAGCGGAGCAGATGAGGTCTCTCCTTGGTTGAAAAAATAAGGCAAAATTACTCCGCTGGCAGAAATGGCACACCAAACTGAGGTTTTAAAACAATGTAAACGTTTTTATTGCCTTTTCCTAGGGTTATCGGGGGACCAGTATCGCATATTTTGCTGATTAGCGAATCCATCGATATGAAAATGTGATTCCTCACTGAACGAAATGTTTTCAAGCGTGTGTGCTGTCAGAAAAAGATCCAGCATTGTTCTTGCGAAGATTTCTAGCAAAGGATAGTCATTTCCGTTGGGACCCTGACAATTGTATTTTGTATGGATGGAGTTTCAATTTGTTTCGCAAAGTAACATGCGCTGATGATTTTTTCATTCCTATAGATGTCACAATTTTCCTTATCGATTTACGTGGATTTCGATTAATTTCATTCCGAACTTGAGACACATGTTCTGGCGTTGTTGCTGAGGTTGATGCTCCCGGGGAAGTTCTATTGACCATTGTCCCTTCTTGTCTGTATCTTTTTACCCACGACCAGATAAATTGCGAGCTCGGCCCATCACTTGGTCGTCGAATATCAAACTGTTTGCAAAAAGCGCGACGCCTGTGAACCAAAGATTCACCACACTTCTAAAGGCCGATTTACATCAGATGAGTGAATGCGCATTCTAAGACTATTCCATCAAATTCTGCCAGTGTAAACAGAAGTGGATCATACTTTCGTTTTTCTTTCTGTATTCGCAAAGATTCTATGTAATGTGTGAACGCTGAAAATGTGTTTTCGTTTATACTAAACAACAAGGACGTTCTTGTTCTAGCTCTTGCTCTTTGTTTGACGGCGAACGCACGGTGTGCTCCCGACCAGTGACTCGACTCACGAATCCGCAAATACCGCGCTTCGAATGATACCCCACCCACCTCTTGAAAAATTTCCACTGGACACCCTTTACAAGGTATACAGGGTGATTCCGGAGGAGACCGTCAGATTTTGGGATAAGTTTACACTAGTCAGGACAGTCTCCGAACACTGTTTGGTTTATGGTTGGGGGTCTCTGTTGAGAATATACAGGGTGATTTGTCCGATTCGACCGATTTTACTTTTATTGATAACTTTGGCATGGCTTATTCGATTTCAATGAAGTTTTCAGCGTAGTACAATAGTGTTGAACACATTCATTGATTTCAATTTTTTTTTGAAAATAAGCGGTTGTTATTGTGATAAATCCAGATTAATTGTGCAGGTTGAAAAAACACCCTGTACATAGCGTTTCCAAAACTACGATATCAGTTTACGATTGTACTATAATAAGTCATTATTTTAGAGTTTCTAATTTTTTTGGCACACTGCTAGTTTTCCGAGAAAATTTCTTCAAAAAATGATAATCTCGAAATTTCGCTCCAATCGATTCTACTTTTATTGATAACTTTGGTATGGCTCATCCAATTTTGACGAAATTTGCAGTGTAGAACGATCTGAATTAGTACATTAAATAATCGCAGCAATCTCTCAAAATACAGTGTTGCAATTGTGATAATTTCAGAGTTTCAGATTAATGATGCAGTTGAAAAAAAAACACCCTGTACATTGCTTTTCCAAAATTTTCTTATTAGTTGCAGATTCTAGAATAATATATCATCATCCAGAGGTTTGTCATTTCATTGGCACACCTCCGGTTTTCCTAGAAAACATTTTTGAAGAAGAGCATTATCGAAATTTGGCTCACAAGCAGTGAGAGTGTTCGGCACTAGGTAGGAAAGCTGTATCGTGCAAGGATGCAAAGTTGTTCGTCACTTCTAAAATATTCTCTTCAAATTCGAAATATATTCTGAATTGAATGATTTCATACAAAATATTAGCAATTAGATATGAATTTGGAATTTGAAAAGAATATTTTAGAACTTAAAAACTGCTTTGCATCCTTCACAATAAAGCTTTTTTACCTAGTGCGGAATACTCTCACTGCTTGTGAGCCAAATTTCGATCATGCTCTTCTTTAAAAACGTTTTCTAGGAAAACCGGAGGTGTGCCAAAGAAATGAAAAACCTCTGAATGATGACATATTATTGTAGAATCTGAAACGAATAAGAAAGTTTTGGAAAAGCAATGTACAGGGTGTTTTTTTTTCAACTGCACAATTAATCTGAAATTCTAAAATTATCACAACTACGACCCTAAATTTTGAGAGACTTTAGCGATTATTGAATGTACATGTTCAGATTGTTCTACACTGCAAATTTCATCAAAATTAAATGAGCCATATCAAAGTTATCAATGAGAGTAGAATCGGTTGGAGCGAAATTTCGACATTGTCTTTTTTTGATGGAATTTTCTCAGAAAACTAGAAGTGTGCCAAAAAAATTTGAAACTCTCAAATAATGACTTATTATATTAGAATTGTAAACAGATAGCGTAGTTTTGGAAATGCGATGTACAGGGTGATTTTTCAACCTGTACAATCAACCTGGAATTATCACAATACCAACCGATTATTTTGAAGAAAACATTAAAATTAATGAATGTCCTCATCAATTTTGTACTTCGCTGAAAATTTCTCCAAAATCGAACAAGCCATACCAAAGTTATCAATAAAAGTAAAATCGGTCGAATCGGACGAATCACCCTGTATATTCTCAATAGAGACCCCCAACCATAAACCAAACAGTGTTTCGAGACTGTCTTGACTAGTGTAAACTTATCCCAAAATCTGACGGTCTCCTCCGGAATCACCCTGTATAGGTTCTAGATTTGACTCGAAAAATGCTATAGCATACAATCTCCAGAACAGTTGGAGACATTCCTTCGATATTTTACAGTTATGTACAGCTCATTTTTTTCGCATAATTGAGGTTATTTTTGGACGTGGAACACCCTGTATAAATTAAACTCAATCTGTAACTTTAAGCTGGTAACGAATCCAACAAATGTTTTGAAACATAGTCATATATCTTCAACATTAAAATCTTCAGTGGATTTTCTATGGAAATTTTCTTCTCAATTCAGTAACTTATACCAGCAGTAAAAGCATCATAGCTGAGGAAATTCTGTTTGTTTTAAGTGTCAATCATTTCTCTTATTTTTCAGATTTGTAAAATGATGTATACTGTTGTAACAATATGCAAGAGGAATTTATGAAGCAAGATATAGAAGAAACTCTCAATGATTCATCGAAGGTTTCATGCGTTTAAATGTAGTTTTTGCACTTACCAAAAAATGTCTTGAGTAAAGATATTAAATAGATCGATGACTAAGAGATTTTATTATGAAGAAAATTTTATATTTCGTTGAAAGGTTGGTACTTCGATTCAATAAAAGCCCATTGGATCAATAACTGAATGCCCCAATGACTGAAAGAAAGAGAAAGGAATATAATAATAATAATAATAATAATAATGATCTTTATTCATCACTTAAAGCAATACACTCATAACAGAGAAAAAAAGTATGACGAAAAGGCGAAGTTACAGCTGAGCTGATTTTAAACTTAACCTAAATAAAAACACTCATATAAAATCAAATACAATCATCGCACTGAAACATGTAGAGAAAAAATCCAAGAACGAAACTAGTCGGGTGTGAAATTATCAAGGTAGAGAGAGCGGAGCATATCCTTCAATCTTTTTTTGAAATTGAGCAATGAATACTCCCAAAACTGAGCTGGGAGCGAGTTGTAATGTTTAGCAGCACAGAAGGAAAAACTACGCTGGAATAGTGCCGTGCAGTGTCTATGAGTCACTAACAAGATCTTTGTCCGTGTATTAACCCGGTTGAAGGAACGATATAGGGTCAATCGATTCCGCAAGTAAGATGGAACATTGGTCTTCAGAATTTTATGGGTCTTATACAGGAATTCTGGATTTTCTGCGAGCGGAGCGCATCAGCTCGCAGGAGTGCCGGTCCATAAACACAATCGCAATATGCCAACCTAGACATAACCAGCGCCCAGCACAACTCCAACTTAAGTCCAGTCGGCAGTATATAACGACTGGGATAGAGCTGCCTCAGAATGCCGTAGGATGACTGGCAAAGATGTGAGACATGTCTAGACATATCGATTGAAATTTCAAGGTGTGATTGTACCTATACACGGTAACAAATTGAAAAGCAAAAAGGTCTTTTCCAGTAGAAAAGTGTCCTGAATAGCTCGATCTAAGAAATGTTTAAATTGAGGCCACCATGTTCCATGAATTGGTATAAATTTTGCTCACATTCTGGAGAATTCCGAGGGTAATTCGGCTACAATCGTAATTCCGGCAGAGCCGCATTCTGTGTGTAAAAATCGATTTACTCTTACAATCTCTGACAATGACAATCATCATTTGGTGTCAAGTCTGTTTTTATAACAAGATGAAGCTCTGCTGTCAGAAAATTTTCAGATAAGACCTTTCCCAACCAGCGGAAGCTCGGAGGGATCCTCAAGAACGGCCACCCATATTTGCGGAAGCGGAAGAAGTTCTAGCAAAATTAAAATCATTTTATGAGAGTTAGCAGACCTGAATTTGAGCATTTGTCAGATTGAACTCTTTAGGACACTCATCTCGTTTTTCTGAGCAAATTTTCCGCCTTTTATGGTCTAGGCTACCAATCATCGAATCACAAAAAAATTTATTGTCACATTCAGAAGCGAAAAATGAAGGAAATTGATTCTCCAAAATTTTCCTTATTCTATTTGGAAACACCTCTGTTTCCTTTTCAATGGGACACCCTGTACGTTGGCTTTAAACACGAAACCATCATTTTTAATGTTGATCATGTGAGTTTCCATTAAGACTGTCTTATGTACCTTCGCAAAAAAAATACCCATATTATAGTGAAATATATTCAGTGAGGTCCTATACAAATATTCCTCCCTGTGTAAATAGAAAATGAATCCGAATTATATCGGGACTGTTTGCAAGTATGTCATACGATTTTCAGTACCTATGTTTGACTTCAATAATCGTTTAAATAATCCCATATGATATGTTATCAGTTTACTCTCGAATTATATCAAATCTATCCCGAAAAGAAATGATATCAGCTTTAGAAGTGCATTAATACATGTAGATATACTCAGTTATAAAAAAATCGAGAGAAGCACTGATGGACTGACGTAGTAACTACCGATCGTGAACGCAATAACTACCGGAAGAAAGGACTTAGAGACTTTTCATCTGTAGTAGGTCGAGAATAGTTAGGGCAGCCTTAATCATGATTGGATAAAATACACCTTATGGTTTCGAAGATAAATCTAATATTCCAATATTTCGAAAAACACAGAGTTGATATTGAAGGCACGAAATTTTGCACAACTCTTCGTGTTGGTGCCATCAGAGGAATCCAATGAGAACATTCCGAGATATAAAATATCTGAAGGGAGGTTGATAGGAACGGTAATTTTCCAGTTATCCAGATAGCTGTGACCCTGAAACCATTGCGTAGGTTTTGCCCAAAGGTTCAAAGCTTCTCCTTCGAAAGTACAAAAAAATCAGCAGCTTTCACGAACCTGTTCAAATTCGTTGCCAAAGCGGTCATCCTTTCACGTATCGATCCCACCGAACGCAGATTTGTTTCCTGATGAAAAGATTTAGCGATGTTTAATCATAATAGAACATTGTTCAATTAAGTACTGGAAATCGTTGATTCGATACAATCTGTATTTATGGAAATATTGGAAGAATAGAATTTCGCATAGTGATATCTACAGAACTATTCCGCGGATTTCACCCATTCACGAATTCGACTTTCGTAATGGGGGTTTTTCCTTTAAACGAAAATGCAGTAATTTTCATGAAAAACCTTTAGAACATCACATTTCAAACATTAAATTTCAATATTATATTTTTAAAAAAATGTTTGATCACTTCAAACTGGAAAATGAAAATGGGGATTTGCATTTAAAGGGATTTGTCTTGAGTGCACGATATGGCAACGTTGAATTCAGCTTTCTCGGAAAGAAAAGGACGTCAAATGTGTTACTCTGCTTAGGAAAACAGAGATATCTATACTTCGATCTGGTTAGAGTAGAGGCCAACGACCAAGGAATAGAAAAAGAAAAGCACAGACTGTCATACTGTTATATTACTGACAAATCGCAAACGTAAATTGTTTGGTTATATTGACAGAGAACACGTGTGTACCACAGAATAGGAATAAATATTTCGTTATTCTATAGCAGAAAAAGCAATTCTACTAAACAACGTTGTCACTTTGTGCATGCATGACAAATCCCAAGCCCCAATTTTGAAACCTGATTTTAAATACTTTCTGAAGGTAATTTGGGAAAATGATGAATCAAACCCATAATAATTATGTTCAAATTTGCATTTGCAGTAATATCCCAAATTCAGGAAAAACCCCCATTATGACCCAAACCTACTTCACAAATATATATATTTTTACTCGTTTCTTTAGAAAGTAATTGTGTTTACGGGTGATTTAAAACACGATATTTTCCGAAAGAAACAGATTCGAAGCTCGTAGTAGGTTTTTACCTTAGTTCCGAAGGTTGAATTTGGAAATGGGTAAAATCCACCTAATGATTTCGCAGATATACCCATTCAATATTTATTCACCAATTTTTCCAAAAAACAGGAATGATCGCAACGAAATCCAATACTCGTTTGAAAACTGACAGATCGAAAGTTCATGCAGAATCTCGTGGGGACAATATGATTAGGAGGTCACAGAGTACACAATATTTGCAAGAAACTAGTTTTTCGATTGTATCTAATGACAAAATCACCACTGAATTGGGCACTCCTTTGGGCTTCAGCATCTCCAAAGAAGTTACTGAGTTTCATCATGATTGTATCAGTATTTTCTGAGTTAATCCGAAAATAATAATGATACCGAGGACAAATTCACGGAATTAGACATAGTTTTGCCAATATCTCAGAAAATTATGATCGGTATTGACTTAAATTTTATAAAGGTACCTACTGTTCTGAAATATAGAGAAGTTCTGTGCGGAAGTCCTTTCGAATAATAAATGTTTTGAAAAAATTTCGAAAAACAATTTTCTTGGAAATGAAATGATCTCAACAAATTTGGGCTAGAACTTGCACGTCCTCATGCTCCAACTTTCTGTTCAGTTTAAATCCAATAGCTCGCATGGTTTCTGAATTTCAAATGAGAATATAACTCCGAAACATTTTTGGCGATTAAGCCCATTAACAAATTTAACCGTCTCAATTTGAAATGCAACCTGTTGTGAACGTTTCAAGTCGTTATAGTTTTCCGTTCTCGTAATTCCTAACCTTGCCGTTTGGCCCAAAATCTGGAATTACAGACAACTGAACAAAACAATAGCACGTCGTTCTCATCCTTGAAAATGAAGTGTACTATTACTTGAACTTGACCTGACACATTCGATCAATGATTTCACAATCCATCAAGTCCAATTAACTCACATCATTCCCCTCTGAAAAAAAATAGATACTTTCAAGTGCCACTGTGGATTTATTTATAACGGTTATCTGATAATTCAAAACACTCATCTCAAATAAACTCAACTTTGTCCTCTGATTTCCACGAATCAGACAACACCTACCGATAAAATTGGATATCAATCTCAAGAAATGCATCCTATATAAGCAGATCTACAGATTTGGTTGCACCAGATCTTAGAAAAACGTCAACCAGATTAAAATTCAAAATGGTGCAAATAACTGGCAGATACGAACTTGTAAAGAGTGAGAACTTTGCTGCTTATATGGTTGGAATTGGTGAGTATAATTGGGGAAATATTTGCGTTTCGAGAAAATATCTTCAGAATTATTTTCTTGGGTTTTTTCATTATTCAAAAAATTATCATCAAAGTTGTAATGGGGGTTTTTCCTGAATTTGGGTTATTACTGCAAATGCAAATTTGAACATAATTATGATGGGTTTGATTTATCATTTTACCAAATTACCTTTAGAAAGTATCCAAAATCCGATTTCAAAATTGGGGTTTGGGATTTGCCAGGAATGCACGAAGTGACAACGGTGTTTAATAGAATAGCTTTTTCTGCTATAGAATAATGAATATTTATTTCTATTCTGTGTTCTCTGTCAATATAACCAAACAATTTCCGGTTGCGATTTGTCAGTATTATGACTTTATGACAGTCTGTGCTCTTCTTTTTCTATTCCTTGGTCGTCGTCTTCTACTCTAACCAGATCGAAGTATAGCTATCTCGGTTTTCCCAAGCAAAGTAACACATTTGACGTCCTTTTCTTTCCAAGAAAGCTGAATTCGACGTTGCCATATCGTGCACTAAAGACAAATCTCTTTAAATGCAAATCCCCATTTTTATTTTTGGGTTTTAGGCGATCAAACATTTTTTTAAAAATATAATATTGAAGTTATATGTTTGAAATGTGATGTTCTGAAGGTTTTTCATGAAAATTACTGCATTTTCGTTAAAAGGAAAAACCCCCATTATTGATAATCCCGCAAGAGCTAATACACTTCGAAATTCTACCATTTTAGGCACATGTTCTAGGTATCAGCGTGCTATAGTTTTGCTTAAATATCTGATGTATTAGAATATTTTGAATCATGAAAACTTCACATTTTTCTCTAAAACCTTTGCATAATATCTTTTGATATCGTTTTTTTACGATATACTTTCATTGTCTTCGACGAACCAAGTCTTGGATGACAAATTTAATTATTATATCAACTGTCAGAAAATGATTGGATTCAAAAACTTGGGAAAACGGTCACATAATAAAATTTGATAAAAACCTAGAAAAGCACTGCCGTGAAGGCAGCAGCTTTTGCGCGCATGTTCAATGAAGATGACCGCTTTGGCGACGAATTTGAACATGCGCGCAAAAGCTCCTGCCTTCACGGCAGTGCTTTCCTAGGTTTTTTTTTCGATAAAGTACTGGATTTCAATTGAATCCAATCTGTATTTTTGGAAATATTGAAAAATAAATCTTTGAATTGGTATATCCACGGAATCATTGGGCGGATTTTACCCATTCACGAATGCGACCTTCGTAGTTACGCCCCAAACCTACTATACAAATAGTGAGTTCATAAGTTGTTTTTTGGAAACAACTTGGATACTCGATATTTGTAGAGTCCACGCAATGATTTCGCCGATATACCCATTAAAAACTTTAATTTCCCAATATTTCCAGAAATACAGACTGAATCGAATTGAAATCCAGTACTTCATCGGAAAACGACAGTTCGAAGGTTCATACAGAATTAAATGAGGATAATATGATGACAAGATCACAAGATATTGAATATTTGATAAATAAAATTTGAATTTTTTTTTCTAATTGTTCTAATGACACGATCATCACGAAATTTCTCACAAAGTTGTCCATCAGCATTTTCAAACTAGCTGCCAAGTTTAATCATGATTGAATTAGTATTTTTTGAGTCATTACGAAAAAACGCTGCAAATTTTACACAAGGGTTTATTATTTTCTCAGTTAAGTAACCTAAAACCATTGATATCTTAAATAAAACTTATACAGCGTGCCAAAAAAGTAAAATTACTCGTCAATAATCAGTGTACGAAGAACTATTAAGGAATATCATCGCACCCGTCGATTTTTGATTTCAAAAGCAATTTATCCTGTGCTTTTTTGAATTTGATATTTCTCAGTTCACTACTTTATTTTTTCATCTGGAAAAATATGGATTGTGATACATCAAATGAAAGGTGATCTGATTACCTTTTCAGCGATGTGGCTTGGAGTAGAATTTCTTGTGCCGTTTTTCATTGAAAAATAAGTAAATAATTTAGAATTTTCAGTTAGGAGGGTACTGTAATCAGACCATTATTCTTTCATTAATTAATAATGATAATAATGATAAATTAATAATATATTTATTCAATCAGAGGCTTATTAAAATACAATAAGGTTGGTTTCGTAAAAACAGAATACATAACTCAAAACAATTCACTTTTACAAAAATCAAAAAATTTACTCTAAGGATTATACAAAGTAGAAAACTTTCAGGTTGGATGTCCTCCTAAACCCTTGGGGTAGAGCATTAAATAGCCTTAGGCTCATGTACAAGCGCGACTTTCCTATTAAGGTTAAAGAGTGACGTGGGTACAAGTATGTGTATCTGTGCGTCTAGTGTTGTTACAGTTTAAATTTTGTTGGAAGTACCTTCATGAAAATGAGTACCCTATATACGTATAGACCACATGATGTTAAAAAATTGTTCTCCTAAGAAGGCCCTCTACAATATTCTCTAAAACCTAACTTCAGTATAATTCTAAAAGGAATTTTTGCCTCAGAAACACTTACCTTATTAACGAACCCATGGATTTGTAATTTAAATTGAATTAATACTTAACTTTCATTGTCGTTCACAAAACTGAATTTGTCATCGAATGACCTTTGATACGATATATCACATGCAATATTTTTCAAAAAAAAACTGTTGAGGTTTAAGGGTATAAACTCCCAACAATGCATTTCTCAAACTTCGAAAATAGGAATAGAAATGAAAATAGGGAGATTCTCGAACCCATGAATTTGTAATTTATATTGAATTAATAATTAACTTTTATTTTCGTTCACATAACTGAATTGGTCATCGAATGACCTTTCATGCGATATATCACATGCAATATTCTTCCGAAAAAAAACTGTTGACGTTTGAGGTTATATACCCCCAACTCTAAAACTACATACATTTTTCGAAAATAGAAACCGGCGGGTAGGAGAATATTTTTCAATATTTATTATTTTAAGAATAAGAATCCGACACCAATCACAAATTGTTAATTTTCTAATGAAAAAATTGCCTAACAAATTCTTTTTCAGTAACGCCACTCAATATGCAATGGAATGTACTTCCATTTGATATATCACAATCCATATATTACTATTTGAAAAAAAACAGTATGGGGATGTGGAGCGTAAAGGGTGGGAGATTTCGAATTCAAAAAAGCATAGGGAGACCTGCTTTCGGAATTACAAATCCTTGGATCCCTGGATTTTCCTTAATAATAATTATTAAAAGAATAGTGGTCTGATTGCAGTACTCTCCAATCACAAATTGTAAATTAATTTCTGATTTTTTATTGAAAAACGGCACGACAAATTCTTTTTTAGTCAAATCGCTGAGTAGGTAATCAAATTTCCTCTCATTTGATCTATCACAACCCATATATTCCAATTTGAAAAAATAAAGTAGTGGGGTGCGGGGCGTTGGGGATGAGAAATATAGAATTCAAAGAAACACAGGATAAATTGCATTCGGCATTCAAATTCAACAGGTGCGAGGATTTTCCTCAATAATTCTTCATTCAAAAGTTATTGACCAGTTACGTTTCTTTTTTGACCCGCTGTATACTATCCATATCCCAATGGTTTTCATCCCCAAAATTTGCTGCGTTTTTCTTTATACCACAGGAACCACTGGTTGGAAATCATTCGGGTGAAAATTTTTTAGTTAAGTTATGCAACAATAATAAATGTTGAAAGTTTCATGAAAATTCGGTAGTAAGTTTTTGAAAAATAATTTTTTTTCCTTCAAACCCCCAATTTTGAGCCCTTAGGGTTCACCGATCCTGCTGAAAAGTTTGGAGGATGCCGAGTGACACACGATTTTTCTACCAAGTTTCGCGGATTTCGGTCCAGTACTTTCTGAGAAAAGCCCCAGACAACGGACGGCGGACGGCGTACGGCGGACAGACGGATTTTTTTTATTCGTTTATTCAAATCTACATACTCCAAAACGTAAACTGTGTAATTTTCAGCGGTGGTTGAAATTTTTTTTTTGTTGGTCGATCACTAAGGTTTATTATTTGATTTTATCAAATAATAAACCAAAAACAACGATATCGGGGGAAAAATCACGAAATTTGACATATTTTTTATATCTATAGAAATAATAATCGGATTAAACTGAAATTTGGTACACTTAGAATTCGAAAATTACAGACGTTTGTACAGAACGATTGCACTCTGTTCTCCAGAACATCCGTCAAAAATTTTGAGGGAAAAGCAAAATGCTTTTTATACGTCATAAAAAAATCAATTTGGGGTTACAGTATTCTCATTCAGCTGAAGATTCGTTGCCTTTCAAAACGTAACGGAAAAGAAATATATTTCATCGAAATAATATTAGTTAGAATACGTCGAGCAAGAAAATCTTCAATAACCACGGAAATGCAAATGAATAGGTCCATAAATATTAATTCGGAAATTGAATTCAATTCATATTATTCGTCGAAACCAGAATTTTAATGGGAATTCATCGACTTTTGCCAATAGGTCTACCTGAGGACAAAGCCAAAGAAGCAGAAAAGCTAAAGCCAACCTATGACATCAAACATGAGGGGGACAAGATTTCTGTAGACCTCGACCAAATGCCTGATCTCCATGTTGATTATATTTTGAACAAGGAGATTGACGAAAAATTACCCTACGGCATCACTGTCAAGGTGAGCTGAAACCGAGATCGACCAAAAGTACTGAAGGAATCAGGTTCACCCCTAAAAATCTGCATTCTTCAAGATATCGGATTGTAATTTCGGACATTGATACTATACCTTTTCAACTTCAAATTAAGACTGAACACATTCAAATTGGAAATTAACAAATTCAAATTGGTACTAAACAAAATCAAATTGAATTAAACGCATTCAAATGGGGGTTTTCCTGAATTTGGGTTATTACTGCAAATGCAAATTCGAACATAATTATTAGGGGTTTGATTCATCATTTTCCCAAATTACTTTCAGAAAGTATTCAAGATCAGATTTCAAAATTGGGGTTTGGGATTTGCCAGGCATGCACGAAGTGACAACGGTGTTTAGTAGAACAGCTTTTTCTGCTATAGAATAATGAAATATTTATTCCTATTCTGTGGTACACACGTGTTCTTTGTCAATATAACCAAACAATTTCCGTTTGCAATTTTTCAGTATGACAGTCTGTGCTCTTCTTTTTCTATTCCTTGGTCGTTGTCTTCTATTCTTACCAGATCGCAGTATAGCTATCTCTGTTTTCCTAATCAAAGTAACACATTTGACGTCCTTTTCTTTCCGAGAAAGCTGAATTCGACGTTACCATACCGTGCACTCAAGACAAATCCCTTTAAATGCAAATCCCCATATTCATTTTTCAGTTTTAGGTGATTAAACATTATTTTAAAAATATAATATTGAAATTATATGTTTGACATGTGATGTTCTAAAGGTTCTTCATGAAAATAACTGCATTTTCGTTCGAAGGAAAAACCCCCATTGGGAATAATCAATTTCATAGTGGTATAACATTCGTTCTTGTGTGAATTGGAATTTTATGAGCTTCTTCAGTTTGAACTAATCAGTGCGCGTCAAAATTATGGAACAAATTTATTTTCTCAGAAGAAAAATATTTAGCAACGAAATACTGAAACAGGTCATTTTTTCTTTCACTTTTACCAAATTTATATGCATTTTTGAAGGATTTTTGTTGCACCCTGTGCCATCCCTATCAACCCTCTAAATTTTTTCAATAGGGAAAGTGGGTCATTTGGTACTTTTTTGGCAAGGTCTTTGTATCTTCTTTACAGGCGTGCAGAAATTTTCAAGAAAATTTTTCTTTTTCTGAAAATTTAGTTACTTCAAATAGGTTTTCATTATGTGCACTTTGTCATGGCTCATTTACTTTGAGACGATGGTACCTGATGAAATTTGTCACCGAATGAAAGTCGACCATTACAGTTTTGTTCATGCGCAACTTTCAACCCCTTTCAGCCCCCTCACGTGAAATTTTCACGTGAGGGGGTTGAAAGGGGTTATCTCAATTCGATTTTGTTTATTCCCAATTTGATTTTGTTAAGTCTCAATGTCAAGTTGAAAAGGTATAGTTGTTTCCTATCGACGGAGGTAATTTGATATGTGTAGATAGGTTAGTTCATTGTACCTGCATGAACTACATTATCTACACTAACTCCACTGCGTTCCAATTCTCCGTGCAGCTGAGTGTAGTTGAGTGTAGTCACAGATAACAGATTGAGTGGCGTTAGTGTAGTTCAATATATTCTATGATTCTCACAGAATACAAATAATATTTGATAGTTGATTTCAAGCAAATCCAGGATCACAGAATTCAATGCTTATTTCGTTTTCGCTACAATTTCGAAGTGATGTTAATTTGTCGTGAAGATTTCATGAGGTCGTCACGAAAAAAGTTACATTTTGAATAACGATATGATGAAAATTAATTTCGTCCAAAAATAACCACACAAACAAAAAAAACACGTTCAACCAGGAACCAGAGACAACAAAGATGTCTATGATTATGAATTATATTAACGCATAACCATCACAGAAGATAACTTCACTCCATGCACTGAACACACAATCTGTGACTACACTCCCAACATTTCCGCAACGAACAGAGTGCAAATTTAAAACAAAAAAACAACGAAGAGTATCAGTGAAGTTAGTGTAGTTAGTTTAGTGTCACGTATAGTAGAGATTTTACATTCTTTTCCGATCCTTCGCGATTTGACGCATAGTAGCATTTTTTTTTAAATATTTTATTTACTGAAAAAATTTCTATTATAGACTACAACAGTTTTGAAAGGTGTTACATTAGTTATGTCAACCAAAACTCCGAAAGGAAGATCTGGAACAAGAACTTACACGTTCAGTGGAAACGAAGTTACAATTGTGAGTATTCATAACTATTTGAATGGTTGAAAATAAAAAATCAATATTGGCGTTTTACAAATGCATTAATGTTATAGAGATTCAATGAAATCCGAAGGAACTATTATTATAAATAATTTTGGGCATCAGGCATGTGGGAGAATATGCTGCCAATGTTTTTGAAAAACGTTCATAATCCTTCCCCTATCACACTTCAAAAACGTACATGGAACGAATTATTTATAACCACTGTGCATGCATAGTGGGAAGAATTATCTAAACTTCTATTGGCGAATGAAGATAATTATAAGCGCTACTCCCTCTGGTGGCTATTCGAGTAACCCGAGGAAAGAAATGTCGAGAAATTGAGAAAGTTTATGCATTTTTCTTGGCGTTTGTGTGATTTTACAAGTGCTTCTACGGAGAAAAGCAAACTCAAATGTCCCTTTCCATAGATTTCCACAGCCCGGTGAAAAATTTCGAGTTAGGATGAAAGGAACTTCCTTTAACAAGTCGGGCCTGAAAGTGTTTAAGAATCAATAAAAACCAACAAACAAGATTTATGAGAGTCTGTTACCTGCATTTTATCGATGATGATCATTTTTATAGAGGTGAGCACGAATTGCTCATGAAATATTAGATCACATTCATGAAGACAATTTTTTTCCAACCCCTAATCCAAGCAGAGAAATTTACTTAAGAGGTAAGCTTGGCCTTCCAGAAATCTATCTGTTGAACTGATCATTAAGGAACAACGTAAATGTTTTAGTGATAGAACTGACTATTGAAAAAAAAGAGTCCCAACAAGGAAATATCTGGTGATGAATACTGTTCGCTCAAAGTGATTCTGCCGATGAAATCAAAGTTGTATACAAGGCTTATTTATTACAGCTTTTTCAAGACCAATGTTTTGGAAAATGTATTTGTCAATCCATAATGAATAAGGCTCACGGTACTAGTAGCATTAGTTTTATGTGAATGTATTCATTTTATTCACAATATATTGAGTATTTAGTTCTTCGCTATAAAAATAGTGAAGTTATGAGTATTTGTCTATTATTCCAAAAAGTATGTTTTACAATACTATCTGTTTTTCAACTTTCAAGACAGCCTAAGAAATCCACCAAAGTCAATCTTGCCATTTGGATCTCAAAATAAATAATATTAAAATACTGTCTAACCTTGGAGATATTCCCGTAATTTTTGATTTGCTACATACTCAATTAGATTGAAGGATGATACATATACCTACTTCATAAGAATAGAATATGTACTCCCAGTAATACTCTCGTCAACTATAAAAGTCTAAAAAGTCTTTGAATAAATCATGAAATCAAAAATTATCGAACCAAACACTAACAAACTGTATGTAAGGTTCTAAATCTGGCCAGCGTTGCGCTGCAATCTTAAATTCAGACGCCAATCCTCCCGCTGTGGACACAGAATATCTATCCTTAAGAATAGAAATTCTGTGCTGTGGACCATATGATATAGCTGTTCCATTAACAGCCAATATTTTCCTGCAAATGGTCTCTTGCATGCTTTTTGCGCGCATGTTTTAGGGAAACAGCGTACTATCGTTCTGTCCAAATATCTGTCATTTTCGAATTTTGAGTCGAGAATGATTTCAAACGACCAAGTTGGACTCACTAATGAAGAATCCGGTATGGATGAATCTATAGACTCGAAAATTTCAAGGTTGGTTTGAATGGGTATATCTGCAAAATCATTGGGCGGATTTTACCCATTCACGAGTTCGACCTTCATAAATAAGGTCCAAACCTACTCTACAAATATCGAGTTTCCAAGTTGTTTTTTCACGGCCGTCCGTGAACACAATAACTTACGGAAAAAACGACCTAGAAACTCGATATTTGTAGAGTAGGTTTGGGGCTTGATTACGAAGGTCGAATTCGTGAATGGGAAAAATCCGCTCAATGATTCCGTAGATGCACCCATTCAAAATTTTATTTTCCCAATATTTCCAAAAATACAAAACATTTCAGACATTTGGATAGCACGCTGTTCCCTTAGAACATGGACCCAAAAATATAAAATATGATTATTCGTGTTACATGCAAAAGACCTGTTTTATGAAAACTGTACATAGAATTCACTGAAGCTGTCAACTTTTCCAGGTATACAAAGATGACGATCCGAAGTGCCCTGTAGCAACTCGTGTATTCAAAAGGCTGTGAATATAGATTCAGTGTAATTTTTTCTGATTAATATATTTTTTTTTTCTCATTCGTTTTTTTTTTATATTCTCCATCAAATATCAGTTATCGTTTCAGCTTTATTCTAACTCAATTGAACTAAATCATACCTGACAAATATCGAATGAAAAATGACCGAGAACAAGTGAACATTTGAATTTGTTAAATTTTCTTATAACAAAACAGCTCTTCTCTTTTCATTATGTCA
Organism: Myrrha octodecimguttata; assembly: GCA_958510865.1. NCBI lineage: Eukaryota > Metazoa > Arthropoda > Insecta > Coleoptera > Coccinellidae > Myrrha > Myrrha octodecimguttata. The sequence continues at coordinate 52,851,418 of OY294061.1, read as the reverse complement.
TCCTGTCATAATATTGTCACAAGTTTCGCAGTTTATTTCCGGAATTTTATTAGATTTATAGTGTCAAATAACCATTTATGGAACTATGGGAGATAAATAGAATAGAATAGAATAGAATGGAATAGAATAGAATAGAATTTAATAGAATAGAACAGAACAGAATAGAATAGAGAAGGATAGAATAGAATAGAAAAGAATAGAATAGAATAGAATAGGATAGGATAGGATAGAATAGAATAGCAATTTATTTCTTATACGTCACATCAAGAAAGGGAAAGAAAATAAGTAAACAAGTGATTCAGCAATATGAGCGGCCCGTAGAGTTTCGTTTATCTGAGGATCTGAAATATCATCGGTTGAAGGACCGGACCTGGTCGAAAGACCCTCCTGGTCAGAGAGCCTAACGGATGAACGTAAACACAATAACTTCCGAAAGAAACAGCTTGGGAACTCCATATTTGTAGAGTAGGTTTGGACCTTGAATACGAAAGCCGGATTCGTGAATGCGTAAAATCCACCCAATGATTACGCTGATATACTCATTCAAAATTTTATTTTTCCAATATTACCAAAATACAGATTATATCGAATTGAAATTCAGTACTTCATCGAAAAATTACAGTTCGAAGGTTCATAAAGAATTTAATGAGGATAATATATCGAGAAAATCACAGAATATTGAATATTAGGAAAAAATTTTGGATTTTTTTTAAAATTCATCACAACATTTTTCACGAAGTTGTCTTTCAGCATCTTCAAACTAGCTGCGAAGGTTCGTCATGATTGAATCAGGATTTCTTGAGTTATACCGAAAAAAACAACTATTTCGAGAAGAAAACCACGAAATTTTACATATTGAATTTGAATTTGGTACACTGCTATGAAATATGGAGCTCAAAGTATACAATGAATTTTCCTCAAATCTGATGAATAGACAAAAAATAAAAAAAAAAAAATTTCGAAAATTTTTTTTTGAAAATATACTGATAGTATGATCTCCACAAAATTTCGCGAAAAGTTGTACGTTCCTATACTCCAACTAACTGCCTAGTTTCAATCTAATCGTTTCAGTAGTTTCCGAATTATCACTGGATATAACATTTTTTCTCCGAAACCTTTTGGCCGATTTTGCACATTACCGAAGTTAACCGTCGCATTTTGAAATGCAACCTACCCTGAAAGATTCAGGTTAACAGGATTCTTCGTACGACCGTAATCGTGCCTACGGACGGCCGGACAGAATCGTTTTTGACATCGGACTCGCATTCAGTGAGTCCAACCTAGTCATTTGAGACCATTTGCGGCTCAAAATTCCAAATTACCAGACATTTGGACAAAATGATAACACGCTGTTCCCCAGAACATGCGCGCAAAAATGCATGAAGTATACTCCATTCACTTTTATAAAGTATCCCGGTTTGCCATGACATCTTGACAGATTTCACCGTGTATATTTTGAAAATGTTAGGTTATAGTCATTTTCCTGTCAGATAACTACACAACGTTGTCCTCTCTACAAAGCTTTCTTCATTCAAAGCTACAAAGAGGTCGTAGTAATTACTTATTTTTCAAAATGTCAATCTATATTTGGAAAGTAATGAATATGAGAAAATATTATGTGAATTCAATAATTCCAAAGACCTGGCGAATGTTGAAAAACTTTTTTCTCTGTTAATATTGGAAATATTTCACGTATGTAAACATGGTTGGAAGATTCAGTAATGCTTTTTTCTTGTACGGCAACCAAGAATCGAGTGTTTTGGAATTTTACTGAAAACTTATGGATAGAGTAGTCCGTTACTTCGAATTCCCTACTTTTCTAAATTCTCAAGAAATAAGCCTACAGAAGTCATTTAAATACCTTATTGCACAACTTGAAGTATTCCAGTATGAAAATGTAGTAGTACTTCGAAACCTGTGTCACAGTTGACCTCAAAAGAACTAACTCCATTTACAAAGATCTTGGGAATCTACGTGAATGATACATACACTGGATTGGGATCAACATATTTCTAAACTGGGATGAGCTTAGCTTCAGTCTGTTATCTTTGGGTGTAATGACAAGATATCTGGATCAATTCTCCATGAAAACTACCTATCATGCAGTACTCGAGTCAAAAGCAAGATATGGAATTATGTTTTATGGACATACTTTGAAGTCAACTCAAATATTCAATTCCCAGAAAAAAGCAATTCCTAAAATATTAGAAAAAATAGCGTTGAATGAGATATTGTATAATTCATGTTATTTTCGTGCATAAAAATTCAATGTTCTGCCAACATAGGATGTACCAAGTTCATTTTCAATGTACTACTTCCTATCGAAACAATTCCACGAAATATATAACTTTTGAAACTATTCGTTAAGGAATTTGTTCAATTCAAACATGACTACCTACTTAAGGCTTAAAACAATACAATCAAAGCGAAATGTTAATTTATTAGTTTATTATGGCTGAAGCTGAATTGTTATTTGTTATTGAAAGAGAGTAGAAATTGGCAACCTCGCGTCAAATTATTTTGACATTGTTGATATTTCAGGAGCGCCAACCTGCCTTGGTTTCAGTTACAAAAACATGATAGACCTAAATCATGGCCAACCGAGATACATTATAAAAGTGAATGGAGTATAGATAATAGGAATTTGTACGCTTCAATAACTTTCTTGGTGCTGTTTGATGAGATTAAACAGTAAGAAAATGCGGTTCAATGTGAGAGAATGAAGCTTTTCCTAACTCAAATACCAATCCACCTAATAGAATAGAAATGAAATCATATTCATCTTTCTTGATGAACAATCCTAACGAAACAGTCAAGAACGTCTCGTGATCTCGCTTCAAGAGGACTGCGAATTGCGATAGCCCCAAATCCCCTTCAGTTCTTAGGCAGATATGAAAGCATAAAGGACCGAAGAACAGAGGAAAAGGCCGGAAAATCATCCAGAGTTGGCGCTAATGAAGTGCCTTCTTTGTTCGAATACGTTCAGATACAATTTCAACATTTGGGGATCATTCCTTTATACCAGTCAAATTGAAAATATTCCATTCCACTTGCTCATTATCCCAATGGAATTTCAGGGATTTGGATTTTTGCTTTGCTCAATTTTGTCTAATTGAGAATATACAGGGTGTTCCTAAATAAGTGTATCAACAGTCAACTGTAGGTTTTTCATGGGAAAATAACATTTTCTTTTCTTTTTCATTTTTGCGCGTATGTTCTAGGGGAACAGCGTGCTATCGTTTTGTCCACATGTCTGTAATTTTGGATGATTGAGCCGAAAATGGTCTCAATCGACTAGGTTGGACTCACTGATGACGAATCCGGTGTCAAAATCGATTCTGTCCGGCCGTAGACACAATAACTGTCGACAGAAGCAAGCTAGCAACTTGAAACTTTCGGGGTATGCCGCGCATCAGAATGCCGTGGTTGAGTTCGTTAATGGGCCAAATCGGTCAAATAGTTTCGGAGTTATAGCCACCTGAAATTTTGAAGTTATTTATTTTTGATTTCAGAAACTACTTGTGCGATTGGATTCAAACTTGGCAGTTAGGTGGAGTATAACGACGCGCAACTTTGAGGCAAACTTCGTCAGGATCATATTGTCAATAAATTAAAAAAAAAAAATTTTTTTTTTTCGGAAACCATTCATCATATCCAAAAAAAATTCCACTCACACTTTGAGCTTCATATTTCGCAGCAGTGTATCAAACTTCAGTTCGATACGATCATAAGTTTTGGAGATATCGGGAAAAATATGTCAAATTTCGAGGTTTTCTTGTCGATATTGTTGTTTATTTCGGTATACTGATTCAGTCCTGATAAATCTTCACAGCTAGTTTTGAGATGCTGAAAGACAACTTTATGCGAAATTTCGTGATAATCGTGTCATTAGAACAATTTGAAAAAAAATATTTCTATGATTTTCTCATCACATCATAATCATTCAATTCTGTATTAAACTTCGAACTGTTATTTTTCGATGAAGTACTGGAGTTCAATTCGATCTGATCTGTATTTTTGGAAATATTGGAAAAATAAAATTTTTATTGGGTATATCTGTGGAATCATTGGGTGGATTTTACCCATTCACGAATTCTACCTTCGTAATTAAGATCCAAACCTTCTCTACAAATATCGAGTTTCTAAGTTGTATCTTTCGGAAGTTATTGTGGCCGTTAGGCTAACCGTAAACACAATAACTTCCGGAAGAAACGACTTAGAAACTCGATATTTGTAGAGTAGGTTTGGGGCTTAATTACTAAGGTCGAATTCGTGAATGGGTAAAATTCGCCCAATGATTCCGCAGATATACCCATTCAAGGTTTTATTTTTCCAATATTTCCAAAAATACAGATTAGATCGAATTGAAATCCAGTAATTTATCAGAAAAACTGCCGTGAAGGCAGCAGCTTTTGCGTGCATGTTCAAATTTGTTGCTGGAGCGGTCATCCACAATGAATATGCGCGCAAAAGTTGCTGCCTTCACGGCAGTGCTTTTTGAAATTTTTCCTCCTTCGTTTCAGAGACACAGGGTGTCAAAAATTTATATGTTTTTCAGTTTTTTGCTAAAATCTCATAAACCGTTCGAATTACAGAATGGAATTTTTGTACACACTTGGTCATTAGAAATAGCTACTTCCTTGCACTTTACTTGGGTTTATTAGACGTGCCAGTGGCGGAGATATTGAATTTGCACAAAGGTTTAACCCCCCCAACTTTTACACCACTGGACAAATTCGCATTTGTACAGCAAAATCTGATGCGCCAATGTGTTTCACATAAAAAAGGTACTCTTAGGTCATAGTGAACCGTTTCCGGGAAAACTGGCATTTTATGATAAAAAATTGACATAAAGCATTATGACAATTAACAGTTACCATTGATTATTTTTTATGGGGCACGTGAAGACCATTGTCTATGAAACTCCTGTTAACACCGTAGAAGAGTTGACATCAGCTAGCGTTGAAGCCGCAGCAGAGCAAATTTAAAATACCCCTCAGATTTATGAACAACGTTCATATGAACATGATGCAGACGTTATTGTAATGCGTGTATTACGAGGGAAAATAAATGATTTTGAAATTTCACATTTTGGAAATTTCCCATTTGACAGGTGAAAATCTAAACGGTGGGAGATATCAATGAGATAATGTCTAAGTCATATTCAGCGACATGGAAATGGAAATTTCCCATTTGACAGGTGAAAATCTAAACGGTGGGAGATATCAATGAGATAATGTCTAAGTCATATTCAGCGACCCCGAAAACCTATGTTTGCATACCAAACTTGCCCGGTAACTCTTGTATTTTCGAAACGATTTCAATTTGAAACTTTCGCGTTTTTTATTTCCGAGTTTTGTTTGAACGGCTCTACAAGGTAGAATTGATGGGTGTGCGACTCAATTATTGCTTTTTATCATTCACACTAACGAGCTCAATAACTTCACGGCAAAAAAGTACACGTAGATTCCACTGAATTCTTGAAAATAAGCCAAATATAGCGATTTTGGGGGTCTAAACCCTTGGTAAAATTTCGATGAAAGTTTGAAAAGATAGATTTCCTTCAAAATTGGTACAATCAAAGAGTGTTCGTTGCTGAATTATAATCTGCAATTCCCCATTGATTCCGTCACTTGAGAACCAAAATAAATGATTTTGAAATTTTACATTTTGGAAATTTCCAATTTGACAGGTGAAAATCTAAACGGTGGGAGATATCGATGAGATAATGTCTCAGTCATATTCAGCGACCTCTAAAACCATTGTATATGTATTGTACAATGCTAAAACCTATGTTTGCATGCCAAACTTGCCCGGTAACTCTGGTATTTTCGAAACGATTTCAATTTGAAACTTTCACGTTTTTCATTTCCGAGTTTTGTTTGAACGGCCTCTACAAGGAAGAATTCATGAGTGCATGATTCTATTATTATTATCCATGTGAGAATATGGATATAGTCATTGTATGGCAGATCTCCCGATGCCAGCATCTATCGGTGAAAACTGAAGTAGGACAATTAGTTTCTTACAATTATTATTTTACAACCATTTGGACTGCTCTTCAGACCCAAAGTACGTCAAAGAGTGTTGGCTTCATCCATTCTATGCATCTATCACTGAACAATTCTCCAAATTCCAGCCCTGTTAAGCAAATATCTCAGTTCCTCAACGGGGTCTATCTATTTCCAATAAGAATTGCAAATAGCTATTTCGAAGTCAATATTATGCAAAGTTAGGAGATCGAATGGAATGAATGTATACCCGCACATACCTATATGCGAGAACGCTCAAGAGAGAATTCTCTATTTTCACTATTTCACCTGGAATTGCTCCGCTAACGGCCAGTTTCACAAAACTTTGACTGCCCGCTCAAGGACCTGATTGTCAGTCAACAGAAAATTCTGTGCTCGATTTCAGTTCATTTTCAACCCAACCATCGAATTAATCACAGACCAATCTGATCTGTTGATCTGTGCCTCAATCAACGAGTTGATCAGACGTCAAAAGTTTTGTGGAACCGACGGTAATGTTAGAACAAAATGATGAGTTCCTTTCATATTCTGAAATCGATCGTTTATATAGGGTGAGTCTTTAAGTTGTACATTAATTCTAACCATAGATTCCTCTCATCAAATTAAACTCTTTTTTCATTTCGGCAGATCATAACAAAATTTTGCAGAAAGTTGTCCATCAGCATTTCCAAACTAACTCAAGGTTTCATCATGATTGAAATAGTATTTTTTGAATTATTCCGAAAAAAGCAACGATATCAAGATCAAACAACGAAATTTACATATTTTTTCACAATATTTCCACAAATTATGATCGTATTGAACTGAAATTTGGTACACTGCTGTAAAATATGAAGCTCAAGGTATGATCACAATTTTTTTGGACGGTAATGAACAGTTTCCGAGAAAAAAAATTTTTTCGAAAAAAAACTTTTTCAAAATCTACCTAGAGCACGATCTCAACTTAATTCAGCAACAAGTTGCGTGTCCTCATGCTCCAACTAACTGCCGAGTTTCAATTCAATTACTTCAGTAGTTCTAGAAATATTAGGGAAATAACCTCAAAAATTCAAACGGCTATAACTCCGAAATCGTTTGACCGATTCTGACCCATAACGAACTCAACGACTACATCCGTCCGCCCAGACAGAATCTATCCTGACACCGGATTCGTCATCAGTGAGTCCAACCTAGTCGTTCGAGACCATTTTCGGCTCAAAATTCGAAAATTACAAAATTTGGACAAAACGATAGCACGCTGTTTCCCAGAACATGCGTACAAAAACGACGTCAAAGTACGTGTACATCGAGACAATTTTTCAAAATAAAGATCCAATAATATATCAACGTTTTATAGATCATTGGACCGAAACAGTATCCCTAGCGATATCTGCTGAAATTACCAGGAACTATCGAAAAATGATAGCATCTGAATTCGCTAGATGGCAGGAAGAGCTTGCATAGAGTACAGTGACTTCACTTGTATTGGGAACTTCTGCGAAGATGCCAGCGCCCTAACGGATAAATTTCGAACCTGTCCAAGCTAGCAGTTTTATGTAAACGAACCGTAGAAATGTGGTGGAGAACGAATATTTATTAAGCAGAGTTGAAATATTTATAGAAATTATTATAATTTTGTGTAAGATTTTTTGACTGGGGACTTTTCTTTTGGATGACGTTATAAAATTCAAATCGTTCCTGGAAGATAATTTCGATGTTATTTTAGTGTCTGTTGCTTGGTGGATCAAAATGAACCAATATCGAAGTTTACTTGAATTTCTGGAAAGATAGGCACCTCAACAAGTAATTCAAGGACTCTTATCAATGTGAAGAAGTGCTGAATGCAAGTCATATTATGTGGTAAATCTAGAATCAGTCTAAATGATATGACTCGTTCTGTTTGTTTACAAACGAGTGAATCAATAAAATGAGAAGGCAGCTTTTCTGCTTTAGTTCTTTTGCATCGTATTTCGAAAGAATAGAAAGGAAACAGATAGACATATAATTGATTTTATTTTCATATCACAGTAGCTCAAGATACACCTACAAAATGAAAAATGTCACAGCTGGTTCAACCTACCTTTATAGAAATGAAAAATATCAAAGGTATTTATATGAATAACCATAACAGTATATTTAGTTTTTGTCAGGTTTTCAACCAGATCACTCTCTTTGAATATGATTTTTGTAGCGTGTGAAGTAGGTAGCTGCAGAAGTGCTATAGCTAGGTAGTTTCTCTGCAGGATCAGCATTTTTCATCAAAATTCCTTATTTTCATTTACACCTAAAATATCTGGACATGAAGTTGTTTCGAAATGAATACATTGTAATTTACCTTTATGAAAAGAAACATATTCAGAGAAATGCAGTGAACATACTTTCATGTATTTCGTGACTTGTTTTCCAATCTTCAGTTTCAAAATCCAGGACTTTCTTCTATCAATGAGATCGCCAAATGCTGTTTCCAAAATTAACTTTACTTTCATTTGGCTTTGAAAAAAATGAAAACTTGAGGCAGTGGATGATCCTTTCTTCTTTGACCATGAATAACATTGAGTTGAGGCACACAACAATAGTCATTTCGGAAGGATGCCATTTCGAATTAATACAATCGAAAATTTTAATCGGAAGAAAGGAATCGATTGGTGAATATTACAAACACTTTCGGTATACCAGAATTTCAATTCGGAGAACAACACAAAAGCTCGAAAATGAACTCCAAAACCAAGCAAAATACGTTACAATAAAGGGCACGTCGAAAAACGACTAGCTTGGAAGTGTTCGAATTTCTATCGCCAGAGGGCGTATCGCTTAGCAGTAGTTGCGAATAGAGTCACTGTGGCATAGATTCATTCAATGATCTAATAATATTATTAGATCATTATTGGACTCATGATATGAGTAAAACATGTTTTTCACATTATGCTTGGAATCATTGTAATAAAACCTTATTCTACATGTATGTTTTGCCATTTAAGGGGCCTTTTGAGCGAGAGAGATTCGGGTATTTGGGTAATCGGGGATTCATCCTATTGGTAGAGAGATTCGCCCTATTGGCTGACGACGATCACGTGATCGTCGTCGGCCAATAGGAAAGAATCTCCGATTACCCAAATACCCGAATCTCCCTAGCACAAAAGGTAGCTTTGGCGTGTTCAGATCATAGACATATTAAACTCTCTGGACACGGCGTACGAATCCATTTCTGAAGAGTCGAATGGGGATAATGAACCAAGTGAGAGGTCCGAGAGAGAGATGGAACTGGAGCGGGCAGACCATAGACAAGATACACGATTAAAATAACAAGCGACTAGTGACAGGGACATGAAGGAAATCAGCCAATCAGAGAAAACACGGAATGGCGGTAATTTTGAACTTCACAACGTGAATGATGACTGTTCTATATGGTGTGTCTTTGGTTCTGTGCAGTATTTTATCTCGAACTGATATTCCTCATTGATTTTGATCATCAGAGTGTAGCTTTCGAGTAATTATGGAAAAACAGATGATCAGCCGGCCATAACTCCGAAATCTTAAGGGAGCATGATATATGTATAATGATTAAGAAACTTCGGACCAGTATTATAAAAATACTATATTTTGACCCCTAGAAGCAGTTGAGTCCCATTTTTCAACCACAATCAATTCTTCGGGGATTTAGTTCGTTAACGAACATAAAACCAAGACCGCAGACCTGCCAGGCGGACGGACAGAATCCAGTTTGATCACAAATTTTTCATCAGTAAGAAAATTTTTTGCTCAAAAAATACTGACATTGTAACGGAAGGATATCGCGCTCTTCTTTCCAACAAAAAGCGCGCAAAAAATGAACAAATTCACAGTTATTCATGCAAGGTAAACTCACTTATGGAATTTCACGTTTTCCCCTTTTTTATATCTCCTCGTACAATTAATGGCACAACAAGAATTCACCATTATTCGTTTGACAGTGAATCCGGTTTCTATTCAAAAACTTACGAAAACACAAAAAACGAAAACAACACGAAAATTATATCTTACATACAGTCTTTATACTATAAATCAAAATCTGCTTTTAAATACTTTGGAAAAAACAAATGTGACTTTCAAAACTTTCGAAAAAATTTTATTTCAAACAGATTCATTATTATAGTCTATGGCTTCAAACTGATCTGTCCTATTTTTGCCGTATTCTATGATGGTTTGGCCCGCCCTAGTTCCCTCTTTGTCGGCCCGCTTCCTCTCTCTTTAAGCCATGTCCATATAGTTTTATAGGTCTATGGTTCAGATACAATTATTTTCTATGGTTTGTCGTGATTTCGGCAGATGTCGTGAGGTGTATCGTTTGGCCTAAATTTTGACAATTATTTTCAGTATGCCGTGAAAAAAACATTACGGATATCATTCATTAAACGAAGATCAATGTGACTTTGTCATTGTTGAAAAGGATTTGAAGAAAACATTCGAATCTTTAATGAAAATATTTATTTGAGAATTCATTATACATTCATTAAATCAAGGAAAAGGTTTGATTGATTAACAATGCTGTTTCAGGACTTTTAACGATGCTTTTGTGGTCTCCATCTATTATGTGGACAGCAAGCGCACGTTTTGTAGCCTGAAAATGAAATTAATTGTCAAATACATTTTCAGCCTTTCCTTTCGTCTCGAGAAGCCAACACAAAGGCACAACAAGGTGAATCCCAGATTAAGGATTGAAATTCTGCAAGTTTCTATTAACAAAATCATACTTACGTCCAACAGTTCACATCCATCGTGCTTACTACAACCGGAGGGCCTCAGTAGGTATATTTCACCAGACAATTTCTCTTCAGATGGTCTGTAGGCAATAATATCCTTGAGTTTGTCCCTCAGACTGGTAAGAGCTTTTTTAGCTGCTGTTTTATCATTTAGCCTTCCTTTGTACTCCTGCAAAGCTAACGCTACTCTCGAATCCCAGTCTGCAATGTTGCTCAATTTCTCGATGATCTATAAAAGAACGTATACCATTATAAAGGCTGTTTCAAATTGCGCGATTTTTTTTAGAATAAATAAAATACAGGGTGAGTCTTTGACCTCGCAGAATATTTTAACAGAAGATTCTTGAAGCTGAAAGAAACACATTTGTCCTCTACCATTTTTCCGATTCGGTCTAGATAAAAAGATATAGGCATTATAAATTTTCATAATAGGCTAGCCGCCCCTGGAAACCTGAACACTGAAGTTTTTCCAAGCCTAAGATATACCATTCAAATCTTCGAAATAAGCAACTCTGTTATGAAAACAAGCGTCAACTTACTTTTTACATTCCAGTTGGTGAAAAAAGTTGTATTTATAGTACAATAAAAAAGTTAGGTATTCCAAATTTCGTGGGCGATAAAAGTTGAATATTCTTCTTTTGGTTTCATTTTCGATAATGAGGAATTCAATTAGCTATCACTCATATTAGCTTTGAGATTTATATTCAATTTGTAATTATTGATTTTTTTTGTTTATTTCATTTTCTCCAAGAATTATCAGATTCAGACATAACCCATTCAAACTTTCATTTTAATAAATAAATAAAACAGATGTATTTAGGTTATCTATGAACTTATGAACTTACAAACGTTGCCAAATTGACTAACAGAAAGTAAGAACTCTTCGAAATCAAACAACACACAATATGCTAATTCTATGTATACACTTGTATAGTCTATGATTCTGAACTGAACTATAAATCTGTTGCTCCTTGGTTTTAAGGTTATGTCATAGTGGTTTTCTTCCACCATGGGTTGTTATGTTATGAGAGCGCATTTGAAGAATACCTCAAAATAAATACTATCAAAGTTCTGTACATAATTTCAAGAAATTTGGGTCAGCAGAAAGATAGCATTCAAACCAGTAAGAATCCCCATTATCATGAAAAAGTGAGAAGTTAATCAATTATACTACACAAATTAGCTCGAAATTGAAAAAGAAGCTTCATGAATGGAAGGTGGTGTGGAAATTTGCTTGAACATTAGGAGTATTTAAATTGTAGAAGTTGAGGTGAGCTTATTCATATTACTCCACTTTCGAACTAATAGCCAATTTACAATGGACATAACTTAACCGTAAATTTACTTATACATAAGATGTAAGAATTAAACAACAGAAATCATAAGGAATAAGAATAGAACTGCATTCGACTTATGGAAGTCAAAAGCAAAGTTGAACCTATTGTGAAGATTTTGGTACTTATGAATTTTGTAGTTTCCTCTTTGATTTTTACGCACGAGTCGCGGGATTCTTACGGTTACGTCCATTGTGAATTGGCCAAAGTCGGCTACTCCGCTTACAAATCATTCCAAATAAAAAATGCTAGGATTCCATTCTCAACTCTCAGACGTGGCAACGCGGAAAAATTGAATTCTGTGAATTTTTCAACAGAGTTGCATTCAGCCAAAGTACCCCATTCTCGGAATTTCACAGATATTTTTTATTTTTGAATTTCAGATTACTCGAAAACGGCAAAAGAATAAGGAATACTTTTACTTTCCAAAATGGTCAAAAATTCGTTGAATAGCATTCAAATTATTTTTAAAAGTTGGATTCTTTGAATTTCTGGTATTTTTATGAAATGTTATGGTCATATTAAAGAAACTGGAGGATGTGGATGAAATGTTGTAATCCAGGAACATTCATCGTATCAATAAAAAACTATATTCCAAAAATCATCTCATTCGATGAGATCGTTCGCGAGATATAATCGAAAATTATTTTTTTTTATGGATTTTCAACAGTCTGTATCTTACGAACTAAGCCGAATCGGAAAAAATGGTGAGGGAAAAAAGTGTTTCTTTTGGCTTCAGGAATCTTCTGTTAAAATATTCTGCAAGGTCAAAGACTCACCCTGTATAGATGGCGCACTGAAATCGTCTGGGTATTCTGACATTTAAGAAGTGGGATGTATGACATTTATAAAAATGGCTCTGTACACGATACAATAACGCGATCAAATTGTTGAATTATTTCATGAAATTCAGCGTTCTGTGAAAAGTGTTTTTAGAAAATTACGTGAATTTTATGGTTTACATAATCGTCCATCTCAAAGCACTATTCGTCGAATTATTGAAAAATTTCAAGAGACCCACTCGGAGGAAGATCAAAAAAGTGAAAAATACAGTCGTAGCGGTCGTTCACAAGAAAATATTGATTTTGTTCGTGGAAGTGTTGCTGAAGACCCTGGAATGTCCATTAGACGACGTTCACAACAAGTTGGACTTAGTGGGTCCACAACATGGCGTATTTTACACAAGGATTTAGCTCTGAATTATATAGGGTTCAAATAACACATAAACGAAAGCCATTAGATCATTTAAAACGTCGTTCATTTGTCAATTTCATCAATGAACAACCAGCTGATTTTTCTCAAAAAATCATGTTTTCCTATGAGGCACAGTTTCAACTTGATGGCTTTGTTGATAAGCAAAATTGTCGTATCTGGGGTGAGGAAAATCCACGAATTATTCATGAGAAACCTATGCATCCTAAACTAGTCACTGTTTGGTGTGCATTATGGTCAGGTGGTGTAATTGGACCTTACTTCATTGAAAATGCTGCTGGTGAAGCTGTAACTGTCAATGGTGATCCATACCGTCGGATAATAATCGAATTTTTGTGGCCTGAATTAATGAATATTGCTCTAGAGAACATTTGGTTTCAACAGGATAGCGCTACACCCCACTTTGCAAATGACACAATTGATTTATTGAGACAAAAATTTCCTGGACGAATAATCTCCAGTAACGGTAATGTCAATTGGCCACCAAGATCATGTGATTCGACACCGATGGACTATTTTCTTTGGGATCATGTGAAAAGCCAGGTCCATAAGAATAATTCGCAATCGATTCCTGCACAAAAGGATGAAATTATTCGTGCCATTAGTGAGATAGAGCCTCCATTATGTCAAAAAGGCATTGGAAATTCTAACAAAAGAGTGGACGTCTGTAGAGCTGAAAGAGGAGGCCATTTGACAGATAGTATTTTCCGTATATAACTGTCATAACTGATACTTCAATTACAAATAAAAAGTTTTTGAAAATTAATGCAAATGATGTGTTTTATTCATTTATAAAAACGCGCAATTTGAAACACCCTTTATATCCAATAAATTAATGAGTAAATGTCGTGGAAGTTCTAGATGAAACAAGACTTACCGAAGCATCGTTGAATTTGAAATACCTAGTGATCAGATTCAACTCAACGTTACTTGCGTCTTCTCCCAAATGCATCAGCGCCATCTGTAGTGTTTTTGGCGCACCGTCTATAAGGTATACGTGGACGCTGGCCTTCTGTTGGTCTAATATCCTTGCAATTTCCATGGTCAAAGCTCCTCCCCAAGAGACTCCAACCAAGGTGAAAGGTCCCTTCGGCCAAATCTCTTTCATGCGTGCTACGAAATCATTAGCTAGTTCTGAGATGCTCTGGTTTTGTTGGGAATAAACAGCGCAGTATGTTGGGTATAGAAGTTCCAAAGCAAGGTCTTTTATTCTAGAATTGTCTGTCAATCCTGGAATGACGAAAATTGGAGCCAATTCTCTGATCTTCCGGGGTCCCAAGGTTGGAAGCTGGATGAAATCAGGCTTTTTAGGAGACTTGAGGTGCTGGGTAGTCAGTTCTTCTATTGATGATGGAAGGATGTAATCCAACTCTGCAAAAAAACACATAATGACACCTTGGTTTCGGTCGAAACTAACATCTTCTTACTTTTGAATAGAACGGCAGCAGTTTCTTGGTTCATGTCTTCAAGTTTATCATCCTTGATCCTGATATTCTTGACTTTCAAGGACAAAATGGTGTCCAAACTATGTAAAGCTATGATGAAGTCCAAACCTTTGTTGTATTGAATGTTGTAAGTGCTGAAGCCAGCTTCCGCTCTAGCCTGTGCTAGGCCTGCTGCACTGTTTATGAAATTAACGAAGAGAGCTTTTGGTGCTGTTGTACGCAGAGAATGGTCAATATACTGTACAGTCCTATTGTCGTGTGATTTCGAAAGGTTGGTTTTGCTAGGCAGAAGGAATACCATGTGTATAGTGCCTGAAAATTTAAATCCACTCACATATTCGAAGCCCAACCTGGTAGACAATTAGATCATCAGTAACTATGAATATATTCAAACCTCTTACCTAGAGAATAAACTTCAGAGAGAAGCTCAGCAGCGCCTTCCCTTGAATGAGGTTTGGCAGGTGATATTATAATTTCAGCACCAAAGTAGGATAGTAAAAGAGACAGCCTTCTATTGATGTGGGTTTGTTGAGCTTTAGAATCAGAAGCAACAATGATTCTTCTTGCGCCTCTGAGGATCAGCCACTCAGCTAGATCAGTCCAAACTTCAGCACTTCCTCCTGCAATTCATAAAAAATATTCAATGATATATAGTACTGATACTTGGAATGTGATGGTTGACATACCATAGATCAAATAAGAGCTCTTTCCGTCACAGATGAATTGATCAGTTTTTTTCATGTTGAATTTGTTGAGTTCCAAGTGGTCAGTCACTCTTATTACAGTCTTGCCAATGCTTCCACTATTCCTCATGTTGCTAAGAAGTACAATAAATTAGAGAAGGTCAAGAGGTGTAAGCTCAAGTATGACAAACCCATACTGCTTCTGATTTAGGGCTTTGACATAAAAATACTCACTTCAATATCAATTTGACTTCTTGATGATCCACCAGTTTTCTATGCAGAGGTCTCACAGCCAAGTCTTCTAAGCCCTTCTGAACATGGTCCCTTATCTCAATCTTAGTAGTGTCAGATTCGTTCAGGAGTTCGCTGAAATCAACAACGAAGAACGAAATGTTTCTCAAGAACACGAACATTCCTATAGAATTATTCTCTTCCACGTCACTCTTTCCGTACTGGATAAACTTTCCGTAGTCACCCAAACAACCAATGGATGCTTGGAGAAGAGGACCTGACAAACAGTTCATAACAATGTTAGCTCCTGCCCCGCCAGTAGCAGTTAAAAGAGCTGGTTCGAAAGTGGAGTCATTGGAACTCAAGATTTGGCGATCCTTCAACTAGAAGACCAGTGAAACAATATATTAATGATGTGCTTCACTTTGGAACGTCTAAGTTAATTTGATATTTTGGTAGGCTATATATACTCACGAAGGTGCAGTGCTTCTTCAAGAATGCTCTTTCGAGTTCACTCGAAACTGTCGTGTATATATGGCAGTTATAAGTAGACGCAATAAAAATTGCAGCCATTCCTATACTGGTACATCCTCCATGTATAAGAACCGTATGACCAGCTTCAAGATCTGCTTTATGCAGCAAAGCATAGTAGGCCTACGAAAAAAAAACGAATTGTTCACATACAAATGGAAATCTCTGCAAGATACTTACACAGGCGAACGCATTTGGAACTGTAGCGCCATCTTGTATAGTCCATCTCTCTGGTATGTCCCAGTACAAGATTGGATCAGGAACCAGTTTGTAGGTATCTTGGTCAATTCTAGCGAGTCCCATTACACCTTTTCCAGAAGTAGTTACACCAGAGTAATCGATATTACCAAGTTGCACTGGTTTGTTAACCAGAGGAGCTATAGTTTCATCAACAGGATTTACACTCAAATAGTGGATGGTCTTGTTGTTGATAATGTTCGAAGCCAAATATAGATTCTGTACTATATTATCCTTGAAACTGACAGGAACGGGTAGATAAGTACCGAAAACATTATCCTTGAGTACAGACAGACTAATGCTGTATTTGTAAATGTTGTGGTACAACGAATCATTGACGTTTATTTCACTCGCTCTCTTGTCGAAATTGAAGAAGCAGAACACCTTGCTCAAGTTTGGCACCGACCTTAGCTCTTGAACAAAGTTAGAGAGACCTTCGACAGGCATCACGGTTGATACTAAAAGAACGCCATCTGGATTTGACGCTGCTGCAGATGTAAGTTCATTAACCCAAGTCACAGAACCTCTTGAGAAGTCTTTGGTGCTGAGAGTTTCTCCTTTAACCAATATAATTGTTGGAGATTTTTGTGGTACCTAAAATGAATCAAGAATGGAAAAAGATACAACACTTCATATTTGATAAATTACTTTTCTGAGCAAGGAATAACTGCAACCTGCGACATCCCATTGGGCTATCTGTATCAACTGAGAGTTATTAACTATATCTTTGTTTGTTTTAACGAGTAGAAAACCATTGCTAGCGGCGGTAATCTTTGCTAAATCTTCAGTTATAAAGTCGTTGAAGATGAAGAGAGAAGGATATGCTTGTTGAATAATGACATCCTTGAAATTAGAAGCTTTGGCAACGTTGGGCTGTAAAGAAGCGTCAATATGAAGGTTTGAGTACTAAACTAATTAGTGTTTTCTTACATTGAATTTCTTGTAGTGCTCCAGAACAACCTTCAAAGGTTTCTGCAGAGTTTTGCTAGTTTCTATCTCTGTGATCATAATTGTTGCTGCTGCTTCAGAACCACTGAAACTCTCTATAGCCAGATACATTGAAGCGTTTAGAATGTCTTCCATTGTCTGAAAGCATTAGATGATTTCAAATTTTTTTCTGAAGAAAATTCCAATTTTATGTATATTTACCGTTGAAGAGTTAGAAAGTGGGAAGAATTCGATTGAATCGAAGGATATTTCTCTTTGCCTCCTTGGGATCGATGTGGACTCGATTCCTACCACTTGAATGCCCTTGGCAGCCAAAATTTGGGTTGAATAATTGTAATGAACGTTCAAATCTGAAGAGAATTACTATTCGACAAAGAAGTTCCTATATAGAGGTTGAATATACATACCGCAATTCTCTGTAGGAAAATCATTTTGCGACAGTGCAATCCTTTGAATGGTTCTTGGTACCTGGATGTCTTGATTACGTTCTCCGGCTTGTAGAAGATACTGTTGGAAGATGCCCTCCAAAAACATAGGCCACTTGCCATTCCATTGCAAGGTGCCAATAGATCCTGTAATATAAGAGAATGATGTCAAGAATGCTGATGTCTTTAGTTCAACACAACTCACCTTCTTCGGTTATCGTCAAGTTTTTGATAGTCTTGAAAGGTCCAGAATATTTATAACCACGATGTTGGAATTCGTTGTAGATGTCGTTGCCAGATAGTTGAACATACTCGTCATTCACTTGTATATCAGTATCCTCCTGCATGAACTTATCAGTTGATAGAGGGAATGTCATCTTTCCAGATACAACAATTTCTCCATCAGCCAGTATTTCGAATAGACCACTTCCTTTCTGGATCATAGCGTGCATTGCAACAGCACCTAGTTGTGAATATACGAATTGATTATTTCAAAAGCTTGGTAGACTTCACTCTTATAAAGGGTTCTCCAATAAGAGGTGTTATTTTGATATTGAAAGAAAAATGCCATTTTTCAATATGAATGATCGGATATTCATTTCATTATAAAGAAGAAGCTATGCCGTTAAAAGTGGAAAATAACATCAGGCAAATGACCACCACGACCACGCTTACAGGACCATATCATTTTAATGAAATTTTCCATAACCAAATCGCAAAGTGGCTGCCCTATGTCCACGATAGCCTCACGAATTCTATCTGTGAGGTCTTGAATCGACGCTGGGCTATTGGCGTAGACCTTCTCTTTCACGTGGCCCCAAAGGAAGAAGTCGCAAGGTGTTAAATCACAAGATCTCGGTGGCCAATTGTGATCACCTCTTCCAGAGATAACACGGTCCGGAAAGTTTTCCCGCAATAGATCAATGGTTTCGTTGCCTGTGTGGCACGTAGTGCCGTCTTGTTGAAAGTTAACGTTGTCCAGATCAATACCATCCAATTCCGGCCATAAAAAATCATTAATCATCTCTCGATAGCGCAATTCATTCACCGTAACTATTGCTCGAGGCTTAATTTTCGAAAAAGTAAGGTCCAATGACTCCGCCGGACCACCAAACAGTCACACGTTGAGGATAGAGAGGCTTTTCAACAATAACTCTCGCGTTTTCCGAGCCCCAGATGCGACAATTTTGCTTGTTGACGAAGCCACCGAGGTGGAAATGGGCCTCATCAGTCGAGATGATTTTTCGATGGAATTCCGAATCATTTTCATGCGACCCAATCAGCAAAGACACGACGTTGTTGATGATCGGCCGGCTTGAGTTCTTGTGTTAACTGAACTTTATAAGCCTTAAGACCCAAATTTCTATGCAAAATACGTATGTGATGTATGTATGTAATGACGTTTGTGGAATGGCTTATTCCAAAGAACGACGAGGAATGGACAAACCTGGGTTTTCTTCAACACTTTCGGCTACAGCAGCAATAGTCTCGACTGTTCTTGAGCGACGTGAACGGGTTTTATTCTTCACATCATTAACTCGCCCCAACAGCTCGAATTTGTCCACCAATTTCTTTATTGCGTCCGACAAGGTGCTTCACGACAACCCAAAAATGTTCGAGTTTTACGAACCGTCTCTGCCAAATTTTCACCATTCTTATAGTGAATTTTAATAATTCCAATGCGTTGTTGAAGCGTGTATCGTCCCATTTTTATTAATGGCGTAGTTTCTACTTGTCAAATATCAAAAAATGACAGGTTCAAAAGTGACATCTACCGAAATAGTGGGCTTTTCAAAATAACACCGCTTATTGGAAAACCCTTTACCTACCCATCTTTGGAATGTTCAGGCAGCTTCGGAAATGAAGGTTTTCAAATACTACTTCTCGGTGACCACTGCTAATACTGGCGATGATTTGTGAAACTATATCCTGTAAAACAAAATATCTACATGAAAGAGTCTTGTAGGTCTTGAAACTTAAAACATGTAAAAAATACGGTTGCATGCATGATAACTTCATTATGATATATGACTAACCAAATAAGCACTTGAAGGAAGAATGACTTCATCATCCACCTGATGACCAACAAATTCCCTGAACTCCTCAGTATTGAGGGAAATGTCAATGTTTCTCACACCGTATAACAAAGAGTTGATTTTATCTTCCAAACCAGTTCTCCAATTTTCACTGTGTTCCCAATGAGCCAAAGTCGACAAACTTGGAGTTCCACGACTTACAGGATAATCAATTTTTGGGTATAAATTCTGTATTTTCATGTCTAATCCAGCCAGATACAGTCTGAAAGATAAAATTTTACCAAAACTGGAAGAACATCAAAAGATACTACTCTTACTTTCCAAGACTGTTGAACAAGAATTCCACTGCACTCTTCGAGCCACGTTGAGTTAAAGCTACATTAGTGCATCCAGGCTTCAATGATCTCTTCAAAATGGCTTGGAGAAGTCCGTGAGGAGCAATTTCAATCAGAACTGATTCCTTTGGAATGTGATGTAATCCTTCCTCGAATAGTACAGAACTCAGCAAATTATTAGTGTGGTATTCTGCTGAAGAATGCTTAGCTAAGTCAGTCCCCCAGTTTTCTTCCAAATTGGAAGTACTTATCCACTTAGGACTCCTTTGCACAGGTGTTGGGATCACCTTGTTGAGATAATCCAAAAGAAGCGGAGCAGCTGGCTTGATATATCTACTATGATAGGCTATGTTCGATACGTTCACCAATCTAGCGAATATACCATCATCTTGTAATTTCTTGACGAATTTCTCCATGTCTTCTGTTGGACCAGAGATTGTTGAACTGTCTGGACCATTGTGACAGGCCACTTCTATTGTTGGTGGGCATCTGTCTTTGATTTGTTGGTTGCCCAATCCTGAAAAATTTCTTTGATGTATTTAAATAATGGGGAAAGTTTCACTTAGATGATTGTCACTTGAAAAGCTGAGAGAACTGAAAAATCGGAAAGGATCATCTCACCCACTGCTGCCATCATTCCAGGAACAAGTTCAGCTTCCAGGGACGCTCTTCCTCTAGAATAGGCACATAAGATCATCTGTTCTGCAGACAGGCAACCATCAGCATATGCACAACCTAATTCTCCTACAGAGTGTCCTATAATACCATCTGGAGTGATTCCAATGGAATGCAATACGTCTGTCAAACCAATCTTGAAAAAAAAATTATTATTCCTAATTTATGCTGATAAATCTTCGATAAATACCTGTAATGCAGCAATTCCAACGAAAGAGTGCAAGATATTGTCGTAAACAGTCTTATCAGGATTTGTGATGATGGAAATCAAATCCACTCCTTTCTTCAGAAGAATTTGTTGGCATTTTTGGATTGCGTCGTTGAAAACTGGTATTTTCATTAAGTCGCTGGCCATACCTGGCCATTGACTACCCATACCAGAGTAGACGAACCATATTTGGCGTTTATTACCCAAATGAGTCTGGAAGGTGAACGTTTTCGAATATTGAATTCAGAGAAGGTTAAATAACTTACTTCACATCCAGATTTACTTTCTTCAGCACTTTGTAGGAAATAACCACGGTGGAGATGTCCAGAAATTGGTTTGGAATAAACTTCTTGGACTAAAGATGCGTACTCATCATTAATATCTTCACGTGTTTTGAACTGAAATTAGAATCGTCATCAACAAACTCCATAAACTGAAGCAAAAGATCTAATTGAATCGAGCAAAATGGCAAACAAGTACATACAACTTCTAGGATCTCCTTGATGCCAGTTTCAGTTCTAGTTGAAGCCAGAAGCAGCCTAGGAAGATCATTTATCTTAGCTGGTAACTTTTTGGGGTTTGCCTTGAGTAGAATATGTCCATAATAAGAATCGATACCTAAAGCATTTACAGCCACGTATTTTGGATCCCATTTTCTATTCTCAGAAACAACTTGAATCGAACCATTTACCAGTGCTGGAATTTCAGGGTTTGGTTTGGTGTACTGAACAGTAGCAGGAATAGTTTCAGATTCCAAGGCTATGATGGCTTTTGCAACACTAAACAAAGCTGCAGAAGCTTCGCTGTGGCCAGTATTTGGTTTGATACTTCCTATTAATAAGGGAGTTTTACGGTTCTTGCAGAAAATCCTCTCCAATGCAGCTACTTCTTTCTTGTCGGTTTCCTACAAGACGTCATATCAAAATCGCCTTCTCGAAGAGGATATATTACTCTTATACTTACTTTCAAAGCTGATCCGTAGGCCTCTACGAATTCTACTTCCTTAGGGTCAACTTTAGCATTGTCATAGAATTCTCCTAAGAATTCAGTTAAATTGTCAACGTCTATATCTGTCAATTTCCCGTCACGGTCACCGTCGAAGCGAGTAGCTACGTGGACAATGTTAGCGTAGGACCTTTTGGCATCTTGTGCTCTTTGGATGAAGAATACTACCACTCCATCACTTCTAGCATACCCAGTGGCTGAAGAAAATTGAAATGTCATAGGAGATTTGGAAACAAACCGAGATCCCCCTCATTAATTCAAAAAATAATACATTTCACCTACTGGTGGCTTTAAAGGGACTGATTTTATATTCATTACACAGGGTGTAACAGAGTTGATGTACATGTAAAAAAAAGGGAGGTGATAAAGGGTGTTTTTTTTAAAGGTATAGAACTTTAAGTTGGCAACACTGTTTTAACTAGCGACCATTTTGTCAGCTGTCATCGAGTGATTTTTTTTAGTTTGGTCTGGCCTTTCAAGATGAATAGACTGGCGCCTGAACACCGCTTTCAAGTTGTGCAAATTTATTTTGAAAATAATGGTTCTGTTCGAAATACGTATCATCGGGCTGTACGTCCATTTTACGGACAACATAATCGTCCATCAGAGCAATTAATTCGACTAACTATGGACCGTTTTCGCAACACCTTTACTCTAACTGATAATATGCATCCGATTTCCGTAAGAGCATTTTGTTTAGCGATGAAACTCACTTTTGGTTTAATGGCTACGTCAATAAACAAAACTGCCGTATTTGAAGTGAAGATAATCCTCAAGGGTATCTTGAGACGCCGTTGCATCCAGAAAAACTTAAGGGCTGGTGGAATCATTGGTGCATACTTCTTTAAAGACGATGCTGGCCAGAACGTAACAGTCAATGGTGACCGTTATAGAGCCATGATTACAGACTCTTTTGTTCCTCAATTGAACAACCATGATGTGCAGCAGCTGTGGTTTCAACAAGACGGCGCAACATGTCACACAGCTCGTGCCACAATTGATTTACTGAATGAAACGTTTGATAACCGCATAATTTCACTTCCGGGCCAGTGAATTGGTCTCCAAGATCGTGCGATTTAAAGCCGATAGGGAAGTTGAATTTTGTTGGGAATTTTCTGTACTACGACCTTGATTATTTCACATCAACTCTGTTACACCCTGTATACACAACATCATAAAGATAACATGGAGACACAAAAACATTTTAAAGAGATTTTTTATTGCTGAATGCCGGTTAGTATAAGTGGCGATAAAATTGAAGTCCTACCTTCAGCATCGTAAGATTTGATACTACCATCCGGAGATAGCAATCCCATGTCACTATACAGGAACTGAAACTCCGAGTTCAAAGCCAAATTGGCCGTACCAACAATGGCAGCTTCACATTGTCCAGATTTAATTGCATCGAAAGCTATACGAAGAATTTCAATTCCTCCGACCCAGTTACTGTCGTAGGCTACACTCGGACCTGCAAGGAATATTACAGAGATATTTAGCATCTGCAGGACACTGCTTAGTTGGCTAGCGTATCAGTACATACCCTTCAAATTCAACCAGTAGGAAATTCTGTTTGGCATCATAGCTCTCGAGTGACCAGTAACACCAAAACCACTAACTACGGACTCCAAGAATAAGTTGTCATTTTCACCAACACTGGACCCCATGAAGCAGCCAATTCGTCGCCCTCTTATGTCAGCAGGGTTGACACCTATGTGGAATGATTCAAGATGATGATAGTCTGTACTGGCAGTATTGAGGTTTTTCCGCGTATGTTTTAGCTGGGAAACGGCATGCTATCGTTCTGTCGGAATGAAAGTAATTTGCGAATTTTCAGCCGGAAATGGTCTAAAACGACTGGGTTGGACTCACTGATGACGTATCATGTGTGACATAGTGGGGGCCGGCGCTGGAGTATACGAAGCGAAGTTTCAAAAAATCATATCCGTTTATGTCGTAGGTATTTTGCAAATTTTCGTAAGATGATCTACCTGAAGGTTGTTTCATTGACAGAAATACCTCAGCTTCCAGAAATAACTCGAAGGTACTCAAAGAAGACCTAAACATTAGAACTTTGGTTTTCAGTAGGATTCACTCCAACATTCAATTTCAATTTAAAAATACAAGAAGGAATTTTCATAGCTTCTAGCTGAGTTTAAAATCTTCGCACGGTTCCAAGCTTTCGAAACCATAAGAAAAAAATAGTACTTTATCGGCCTTTTTTGTTATGATTAAAAAAAAGCATCGAGAAGAACTTTAACTGAAGGCTATGTAAAAGGGAAGAATGGAAAAAGGAATACACTACCCAAAACTTCAAAGCAAATACCGTTGAATGGTATACAGATAGTTCTAAAACCACGATGGGGGCCGGTGCTGCTGTATACAGGCCTAGAACCAAGTGTACACTATCGCTAGGCTCCTGCTCGAGTGTTTTTCAGGCAGAAATACTTGCAATCGAAAGATGCATAGACATAAACCTGGAAAGACACTATCAAGGGTGTGCAAAGTGATCCATTCTGATAGTCAGGCTGCTATTAAAGCACTTAACTCCTATGTCATCGACTCAAAGCTGATATGGGAGTGCCGAAGGAAACTCAATGAAGTAGGCAAGAATAACAAGGTCTCCTTAGTCTGGGTTCCTGGGTACTCAGGAATCAAAGGAAATGAAGAGGCTAACACTCTAGCCAGAAAGGGAGCACAAACGCTACCTACTAGCCCAGAACCTTTCTGTGGTATAAGCAAATGTACCTATAAGAAAGATCTTTTGGAGAAGGAAGAAAATGAAAGAGGGGCACTCTGGAGGAATTCTCCGGGAATGGAACACTCTAAAAAATTCCTTCGGAACTTTGAAATTGCTAGATCCAAAAATCATTTAGATCTCAGTAAGAACAAGTTACGCCTCCTCACTGGTTTCCTCACAGGATACTCTCGCCTGAGGAAGCACATGATGAAAATGGGCTTATCAGAAACCGACGAGTGCAGATTCTGTGGGGAAGAGGAGGCAACTCCTGTTCTCCTGATCACAGGATTCCTCGCCATTGTGAGCCTGCGCAAAAATATCGTGGACGGGAGCATTATAGGAGGATTGAGAACTTAGCCTCCTTGAAGCCCTCACAGATTTTAGAATTCATCAGAGCTCTAGAGCTGGAGGGAGAGCTGTAGGTACCGCATGCGAAAAACAGCTCCGACGAGGGGGCACAATAGACCTTGAGTTCGCAGTGGGATGTAACCCCTTACCAAACTATAAACTATAACTATAAACTATCATGTGTAGGTTTCGCATAGGCATGCGACGGTTGAGTTCGTTAATATCTCAGGAAATATTCATGCGATAAGAATGAAACTTAGTTGCTTTGGCAACGAATTTGAACATGTGTGCGAAACCTGCTTCCCAAGAGTTTTGGTTCAAGGTATATAAGAAAGTCAAATAACTTACCAGCATCTAAAAGGGCTTCAAAACTATTCTCCAAGACCAACCGCTGCATAGGGTCCATATAAGTACATTGCTGACGATGAATACCGAAGTAAGCATTATCGAAGTTGTGTACTTCAATTTTCCCTATCACGTTGGTACAACCACGTTCACCTAGAAAAATAGTTTGTAGTAAAAACTTTTTTGGTGCGTGCTGTTGGAGATATTACCGTATTTCCAACGATGTTCCAGGAGGACCTCATTATCTAACAGATGTTGTTTTAATTCTTCGATGTTCTTTGCTTTGGGGAAAGCACCTCCAACACCAGAAATGACAACTTCGAATTCGTTGAGTTTCATTGTGTCTGGAAATGTACACTTCAGTTGTAGTGATTAAGAATGATTGGATTATAATATCAAAATCTGTGAGAATGTGAAAAGCGGTAGTTTTGATTATACAGGGTGATTCCGGAGGAGACCGTCAGATTTTAGGATAAGCTTACACTAGTCAAGACAGTCTCGAAACAATGTTTGGTTTATGGTTGGGGGTATGGCTCATCCAACTTTGATGAAGTTTGCTTTGTAGTACCATCTGAATAAGTACATTCAATAATGGCAACAGTTCCTCAAAATACAGGGTTGCAATTGTGATAATTTCAGAATATCAGATTAATTGTGCAGTTGAAAAAAAAAGACCCTGTACGTTGCTTTTTCAAAACTTTCTTATTCGTTTCAGATTCTTAAATAATATATTCAGAGGTTTTTAATTTCTTTGGCACACCTCCGGTTTACCGAGAAAAAATGTGAAGAAGAGCATAATCTGAATTTGGCACAAAAGCAGTGTGAATATTTTGCACTAGGTAGTAAAGCTGTATATTCCAAGGATGCAAAGCAGTTCTTATGTTCTAAAATATCCTTTCCAAATTCAAATTCAACTCCTCATATTCTGTATGAAATCATTCAATTCAGAATATTACTTCATATGCACATAAACCAAACAAATCTACACACATGAAAACAAATATCGAACAAACATGACAAGTGGACTTTTTGAAATGGTTTCCTATTTTTCGAATACATATTTGCGTCCTTCTTTTAATTTCCAATCGACATTATTGAACGAAATCACATAACGTTACTGCTTCATAGAAATGACCTTTTTATTGAAAACCGGAGGTTTGCAGAAAAATTAAAGTAAGTAATTTTCTGAATGGGGTGATTTTATACAGAAAATGACCAGTTGAAAATAAATTTCGAATTTGAACAGAATATTTTAGAAGTGACAAACAACTTTGTATCCTTGGACAATACAGTTTTCCTACATAGTGCAGAATACTGCTTGTGAGCCAAATTTCGATTATGCTCTTCTTCAAAAATGTTTACTAGGAAAACCGGAGATGTGCCAAAGGAATCAAAAACCTCTCAATAATGACATATTATGTTAGGATCTGAAACGAATAAAAAAATTTTGGAAAAGCAATATAAAGGGTGTTTTTCATCAACTGCACAATTGATCTGAAATTCTGAAATTATCGCAAATACAATCCTGTATTTTGCGAGATTGTTGCAATCATTCAGATTGATCTACACTCCAAATTTCATCAAAATTGGATGAGCCATACCAAAGTTATTGATAAAAGTAGAATCGATTGGAGCGAAATTTCGTCATTATCTTATTTTAAAAAAAATTTCTCGGAAAACTAGAAGTGTGCCAAAAAATCAGAAACTCTCAAATGATGTCTAATTATAGTAGAATCGTAAACAGATAGCGTAGTTTTCGAAACGCGATGTACAGGGTGTTTTTTCAACCTGCACAATTCATGTGGAGTTATCACAATAGCAACCACAAATTTTGAGGAAAATTTTGAAATCAATGAATGTACTCATCAATATTGTACTTCGCTGAAAATTTCATTGAAATCGAATGAGCCATAGAAAAGTTATCGATAAAAGTAAAATAGGTCGAATCACCCTGTATATTCTCAATAGAGACCCCCAATCATAAACCAAATATTGTTTCGAGACTGTCATGACTAGTATAAACTCATCCCAATATCTGACGGTCTCCTCCGGAATCACCCTGTATACAAATGTTCCACTTTTCGCAACAGTAAATTTTAGGAGCAGATAAAACGCGTCATCGAGTTAGGTCGAGTTTATCGGATGGTAAATTGTGGCTTCATGGATTTCGACAACACAGCCACATTCAAGGATCTTCTAGGAAGATAGACAAATCGAACATTTCATTTTTGTCATAAGACTCTTTCTAAAAACCACTTTACAACATCCATGACCCAGCCGGGATTCGAACCCGGTTACTTCAGCACCATAATCGACGTCTTAGCCAACTACACTGGCGAGGTAGTAGGTAGTTCGTTTGCCATGAAATAGACATAAATGCATAGAATATATATTGTGCGGAAACTCTTTGACATATTTCATGTCCAAAATGAGGTCCAAATGTTGTCAAGATTAGTTGTTCTACTTCAGTTTTCGCCGATAGATGCTGGCATCGAGGAATCTGCAATGTAAGATCTGAAATATCTTCGGAAGTTACCGACATATCTCATCGTAACTGGTCAAATGAGCGCTTTTGTTCGATTTTCCCAGTTGGACCATACATAATTTACAAAAATTTCCGAAAATGAATTAATTGTGACAAATTTAAGTTATGACTATTCATTTCATTCAGCCAGAATGGCGAAAAATCCATCATCTCAAATATCTATTTCATATTTTGGGGAATAATTTCATTTTTGGTCAATAATGGTTTGGACTTGATAAAGCGACGTTAGCGCCATCATCGTGTACAAAGCCAAGATGTATAATATTCGACAATTCTAGGTCCGCATTTTAGGCCCAAAATGTAAGTTAAGTTCAATTCTGTCCGTCCATCCCCGTATGTGCTCTAACTTTTGAAGGAGAAGACTTAGCGATTTGAAATTGCGGCTATTGGCAAAGTTACAGCATATACACCGCGATGCAGGTGCCCGGGATATTATCGAGGTTTAATGAAACTTGCATGTGGCTGTGTTGCCTAGTTGTAATTCAACACCACGTGGTATTGTCCGCTCTTGAGTTCGTTAATGGGTGGAATTTGAAATTTTGATGTTGATTCCTCGATATCTCATGAAGTATTTACTCGATCAAATTGAAAATTCGTAGACAATTTTAGAATACCAACGCGCAACTTATAGCAAAATTTCGTGCGGATTCAGTTGTTAGAATTTTTGCGCGCATGTTCTAGTAGAACAGCGTGCTATCGTTTTGTCCAAATGTCTGTACTTTTGGATGATTGAGCCGAAAATGGTCTCAATCGACTAGGTTGAACTCACTGATGACGAATCCGGTGTCAAAATCGATTCTGTCCGGCCGAGGACACGATAACTGTCGACAGAAGCAAGCTAGCAACTTGAAACTTTCAGGGTAGGTCGCGCATTAGAATGCCGCGGTTGAGTTCATTAATGGGCCAAATCTGTCGAATAGTTTCGGAGTTATAGGCACTTGAAATTTTTTTATTTATTTTTATTTCAGAAACTACTTGAGCGATTGGATTCAAACTTGGCAGTTAGGTGGAGTAAACGACGCGCAACTTTGAGCCAAATTTAGTCAGGATCATATGTTCAGTAAATAAAAAAAAAAAATTTTCGAAATTTTTTTACAAAAAAATTTTTTTTTCGGAAACCATTCATCATATCCGAAAAAAAATTCCACTCACATTTTGAGCTTCATATTTCACAGCAGTGTACCAAATTTCAGTTCGATACGATTATAAGTTTTGGAGATATCGGGAAAAATATGTTTTCTTCTCGATATTGTTGTTTTTTTCGGTATAACTCGAGGAATACTCATTCAGTCCTGATAAAACTTCGCAGCTGGTTTGAAGATGCTGAAAGACAACTTTATGCAAAATTTCGTGATAATCTTGTCATTAGAACAATTTGAAAAAAAAAATTTCTGTGATTTTCTTATCATATCATCCTCATTGAATTCTGTATGAACCTTCGAACAGTAATTTTTCGATGAAGTACTGGATTTCAATTCGATCTGATCTGTATTTTTGGAAATATTGGAAAAATAAAATTTTGAATGGGTATCTCTGCGGAATCATTGGGTGGATTTTACCCATTCACGAATTCGGCCTTCGTAATTAAGGTCCAAACCTTCTCTACAAATATCGAGTTTCTCAGTTGTTTCTTTCGAAAGTTATTGTGTTAGGCCGTTAGGCTGACCTTAAACACAATAACTTCCGGAAGATACGACTTAGAAACTCGATATTTGTAGAGTAGGTTTTAAATTTTTTTTTTTATTTTATTTGAAAATTTTCAAATTTTTGACGAAAATTTTTTCTATGGAAATATTGATCAGATTTGGATGGTATTTGGCACAAACTTTAGAGCCAGTATTCAACAACAATGTTCTAAATTTTTATTCGATCCGATATTTACCTTCGGATATATAATGAAAAAAATGTGCCAACTTTCGTTATTTGGAATTTTAACGTTATTTCCGCAATATCTCAAGAAGTTCAAATGCAATCAGATTGAAACTTCGTAATCATGTGGAGACTACCATCACGCAACTAGTTGCAAAATTGTTGTGTTGATCTAATTGATAGAATTTCAACAAGCTCGTAAAAGCTCCTGACCTCACGTCAGTGCTTTTTACGCGCTTGTCTAGATTTTTATTCACATTCTCGGTTGCGTTGATCACAAGGAACTTACCTGATATCGATTAAATCCAAGAGGTCCTCAATCTGGATGCACAAACACAACTGTATAATCAAAATGGACGAACGACATTTTTATAATTTACCTTAAATCCCTCTAAATTATTCATGAGAATGATAGGAAATGGTGATCCTTAGGGTCAACTCAACAATAGCTACTATCAACTTTTTATATTATACCTACGTTATTTCAGTATTATTTAATATGTTTATCGGTAAAGAATTTCAGGTTGATTTTGTCAATAACCTTTTCTTCCTTGAAAATAAATGCATTTTTGATTAGTGAATAGAATATGTATTATACTTTCTGAACTGTATGTCTCTGGAACTAGCGATCGTAGACATTCGTTTGAATAAAATATTTCCATTATACAGGGTGTTCCTAAATAAGTGTATCAACGGTCAACTGTAGATTTTTCATGGAAAAATAACATTTTTTTTCTTTTGCATTTTTTCCTCCGGGCACAGACCAACAAGACAAATCACTTGTTTGCGGGAATCGCGTCTCTCCGACCTTGAGAAATATAACAGACATAACCATACACTTTCTCCTTCCTCGAAACAGCTGTCAAATTGAATACTTGATTTTGGAATATCCAAAATCGAAATGTAAAAACGGATTTGTCGGGATTCAGGAAACACAAAATCAAAATCAGACTAAGATTTTTCGATGAAACCATTTGAAAAGCAAATTTCCGATACCAAAGCGAGTGTTTTCTCACATCTCAAACTCCTGTAGAAGAACTCGTTTGGAGTAAATGAAAATTTTGGAAAAATGTTATGGAAACCCCGCTTACCTTAATCAGAGAATCTTTGTAGTTTCACATCAAATGAGATTCATTTCAATATAAAATCAAACTATGAATAGACCAACTTTGTTCGATTCCAATCCTTGTGGTTGTGCAATCATATACAATTTTTTTAGACATCCCAATTGAATAATGGAGGTTGCAATTCTTTTACTTCAGTTGCGATTCCTTTATATTATATAAAATGAACATTATGAATGAGTGCACCTAAGTTCGATTCCAATTCTTATTGTTGTACAATTAAAGCATATAATGAGGACTGTCATCATAAAATAGAACCTCAAAGATGACTAAACAATTGATTTGGTTGTAAAAAACTGTTTGGATTATATTCTAAAATGGAACAGATACGAAATTATTCATCAATAAATAGGATGAAAAATTCATTTCAGTTTGTTTACATGTTTATAACCTCTTCAAGCGAGTCCGAAAGCGGCGAGAGTGACGTAATCCTATTCCTGCAATCAGATTGGCACCCCAAACGCCTGCTAAAATTCTGATTAGCTCGATTCACGGTCATATCTGCGTTGACATAGATTTTCAAAGTAAATGACGCGAGTGGTTTATCTGGTTGATCTGTGCTCCGGGTCTTCGTTTCAGAGATACAGGGTGTCAAAAATTTATATTTTTTTCAGTTTTTTGCTATTATCTTATAAATCGTTCGAATTACAGAATGGAGTTTTCGTACACACATTGTCACTAGAAATAGCTACTTCCTAGCACTTTACTCGGTTTTATGAGACGTGCCAGTGGCGGAGATATTGAATTTGCACAAAGGTTTTTCCCCCAACTTTTACACCACTGGACAAATTTGCATTTTACAGCAAATTCTGATTGGCCAATATGTTTCACATAAAAAAGGTACTAGTTCATAGCTCTGAAAAGAACCGTTTTCGAGAAAAATGGAATTTCATGATAAAAGATTGAAATAAAGCAGTATGACAATTAACACAGTTACCATTGACTATTTTTATGGGGCACATTAAGACCATTGTGAAACTCGTGTTAACACCGTAGTCGAAGATTTGACAGCTAGAGTTGAAGCCGCAGCAGAGCAAATTTAAAATAACCCTCAGATTTATGAACAACGTTCATAGGAACATGATCCAGACGTTATTGTAATGCGTGCATTCAAGCCAACGGGTTTAATTTCGATCAATTATTGTAATCTTGTTA
The DNA here is from genome assembly GCA_958510865.1 of Myrrha octodecimguttata. Lineage (NCBI taxonomy): Eukaryota > Metazoa > Arthropoda > Insecta > Coleoptera > Coccinellidae > Myrrha > Myrrha octodecimguttata. Next base: position 52,819,240 of record OY294061.1, on the reverse strand, counting down.
ACTATGGTCGTTAAAAATAATGAAAAATAACTTCGCGTTTTGAAATTGAATTTTGTTGAAATTAATAAACTCGTTAATTATCACTACTAATTTTTCAAATTACAAGATATTCACAATACTATCATTTTTATCATAAAATGCCAGTTTTCTCACAAACAGTTTACTTTAGAGCAATGAACCAGGAGTACCTTTTTTATGTAAAGCACATTGGCTCATCAGAATTAACTGTGCGAATGAGTTCAGTGGTGTGAAAGTTGGGGGAAAAACCTTTGTGCAAATTCAGTATCTCCGCCACTGGCACGTTCAATGAAATCGAGTAAAGTGCAAGAAAGTAGCTATTATTAGTGACGATGTGTGTACAAAACCTCAATTCTGTAATTCAAACAGTTCCTGAGATATTAGCAAAAAACTGAAAAAAATGTATATTTTTGACACCTTGTATCTCTGAAACGAAGACCCGGAGGAAAAAATGGAAGAGAAAAAAATTTTTTATTTCTTCATGAGAAGTCTACAGTTGACCGTTGATACACTTATTCAGGAACACCCTGTATCTTTCAGAATCAGTGAGATCGTGGTTTTTACGAGGTATGTCGGGGGAACAGATAGGAGCGTTATTAGTTCGCTATTGGCGTCTGAATTTAAGATTGCAGCACCACGGTGGCCAGTTTTGGAACCTTAGGTACAGACATAGATTTTGTTTTGATAGTCGATTTTTAACTGTTTGTTAGTGTTTGGTTTGATAATTTTTGATTTCACGATTTATTCAAAGATTTTTTAGACTTTTATAGTTGACGAGAGGATTACTGGGAGTACATATTCCATTCTTATAAAGTAGGTATGTATCATCCTTCAATGTAATTGAGTGTATAGCAACTCTAAAATTACGGGGATATCTCTAAGGTTAGAGAGTATTTTAATATTATTTATTTTCAGATCCGAATGGCAAGGTTGACTTTGGATGTCTTGAAAGTTGAAAAACAGTATTGTAAAACATACTTTTTGGAATAATAGACAAATACTCATAACTTTACTATTTTTATAGCGAAGGACTAAATACTCAATATATTGTGAATAAAATGAATAATTCACATAAAACTAATGCTAATTGTATCGTAAGTCTTATTCATTATGAATTGACAACTAAATTTTCCAACACTCATATGATTGGTCTCGAAAAAGCTGTAATAAATAAGCCTTGTACAACTTTGCTTTCGTCGACAGAAGCACTTTGAGCAAACAGTATTCATCACCAGATATTTCCTTTGTTGAGACTTTTTTTTTTCAATAGTCAGTTCTATCATTAAAACATTTACTTTGTTACTTAATGATCAGTTCAACAGGCAGATTTCTGGAAGGCAGAGCATTCCTCTTAAGTAAATTTCTCTGCTTGGATTAGGGTCCTGGAAAAAAATTGTCTTCATGAATGTGATCTAATATTTCATGAGCAATTCGTGCTTTCCTCTTTAAAAATGATTATCATCGGAAAAATTAAGGTAACAGACTCTCATAAATCTTGTTTGTTGCTTTTTATCGATTCTTCAACACTTTCAGGACCGACTTGTTAGAGGAAGTCTCTTTCACCCTAACTCGAAATTTTTCATCAGGCTGTAAAAATGTATGGGAAGGGACATTTGAGTTTGCTTTCCCTCAGTAGAAACACTTGTAAAATCACACAAACGCCAAGGAAAATGCATTAACTTTCTCATTTTCTTAACATTTCTTTCAACTTGTCAATTATAATGTCTGTACCTCGGGTTACTCGGATAGCCACCAGAGGGAGTAGCGCATTCGCCAATAATGTAAGTAATTTTCGGATTTTGGTAGGTCTCAATAATGATGTCTTAAGAATTCATTGTCAAACACAACGGCGTTGGATTCGTCGACTTATTTCTCGAATATACTCTCCTCTCTGGTATTCTCACGGAAGATTCCTCCAGAGTGCTACTCTTTCATTTTCTTCCTTCACCGAAAAACATCAGAAAAAAAATTGGAGAAGGAAGAAGACAAAAGAGAAACACTCTGGAGGAATCTTCCAGGAATGGATCAATCTGAAAAGTTCCTTGGGAATTTTAAAATTGCAAGGAGTTTTATGGTTCGAGGCAGCGCTCTTTCTGCTCCGTCTGGACTCGGTTTTCCACTCGAACTCGAGCCAAATTTCGTCGAAGTATAATCGATATTTTCGAAGAAAAATCATTTTTCAACGAATATTCGAAAAATGTTCAAACAAGCATTTTTTTAAATTCTCTAACGACTGGATCTCCACGAAATTTTGTATTGAATTCTTCAGAATAAATAACTGAAGGACCAACAAAAAGGGCTTTTTTGAATTACCCTCAAAACAAGATGTCACTCAATCCCTTTCCCATTCAAGATTTTAGGGGTTGCTGCCATCACGCAAACACGGTTGATACAAATTTATTTGAACCAACCGTATAAAATGTTTCTTCACGAAGTAAAGTTTACTTGATTTTCAATTCTTTTTGACTTCGCATGGGGGCCCAGATATTAAGGGATGGTACTCATCTTCAAATTGACATACACTGTGTGTCTTTCTCCAAAATAAACTATAGAAATCTACAAAAGCAGTGACGTGAGGCCAGGAGCTTTTACTCGCTTGTTCGAATTTTAACTATAAGATCAACACGAAATTTTGCACCTAGTTGCGTGTTGGTAATCTCCACCTGATCACGAAGTTTCAATCTGATTGCAGTTGTACTTTTCGAGATATTGCGGAAATAACGTTATGCCGCGATTAAGTTCGTTAATGGGCCAAATCGGTCGAACAGTTTCGGAGTTATAGGCACTTGAAGTTTTGAAGTTATTCATTTTTTATTTCAGAAACTACTTGAGCGATTGGATTCCAACTTGGTAGTTAGGTGGAGTATAACGACGCGCAACTTTGAGCCAGATTTCGTCAGGATCATATAGTCAGTAAATAAAAAAAAAAATTTTTTTCTAAAAATTTTATTTTTCGGGAACCATTAATCATACCGAAAAAAAATTCCACTCACACTTTGAGCTTCATATTTCACAGCAGTGTACCAAATTTCAGTTCGATACGATCATAATTTTTGGAGATCTCGGGAAAAAATATGTCAAATTTCGAGGTTTTCTTCTCGATATCGTTGTTTTTTTCGGTATCACTCGAGAAATACTAATTCAGTCCTGATAAAACTTCGCAGCTAGTTTTGAGATGCTGAAAGACAACTTCATGCGAAATTTCGTGATAATCGTGTCATTAGAACAATTTGAAAAAAAAAATTTCTATGATTTTCTTATCATATCATCCTCATTATTTTCTGTATGAAACTTCGAACAGTTATTTTTCGATGAAGTACTGGATTTCAATTCGATCTGATCTGTATTTTTGGAAATATTGGAAAAATAAAATTTTGATTGGGTATATCTAAGGAATAATTGGATGGATTTTACCCATTATTGTGTTTACGGTCAGCCTAACGGCCAACTGCGTAAACACAATAACTTCCGAAAGAAACGACTTAGAAACTCGATATTTGTAGAGTAGGTTTGGGGCTTAATTACGAAGGTCGAATTCGTGAATGGGTAAAATCCGCCCAATGACTCCGTAGATATACCCATTCAAAATTTTATTTTTCCAATATTTCCAAAAATACAGAATTGATCGAATTGAAATCCAGTAATTTATCAGAAAAAAATTTCAAAAAGCACTGCCGTGAAGGCAGCAGCTTTTGCGTGCATGTTCAAATTCGTTGCTGAATAAGCGGTCATCTACATTGAACATGCGCGCAAAAGTTGCTGCCTTCACGGCAGTGCTTTTTGAATTTTTTTCCTTATATCTCCGAAAGTAAATATCGGATCGAATTGAAATTTGGAACATTGTTGTTAAATACTGACTCTAAGGTTTGTGCCAAATTCCATTGAAATCTAATCAATATTTTCAGAGAGAAAGGATTTTTCATGAAAAATTTTCTGATAATTTTTTTAAATTTTCTAACAACTGAATCCACACGAATTTTGCTCTAAGTTGCGCGTTGGAATTCCAAAACTGTCCACGAAGTTTCAATTTGATTTACACAATTCTTCATGAGATATCGAGGAATTAACCCAAAAATTTCAAATTGGACTAACTCCGAAACTATCCAACCGATTCCACCCATTAACGAACTTAACCGAGATATTTGGACCCCAAACCTGATCTGACAATTTCAAGTCGCTTAGTCTTTTCCTTCGAAAGTTAGGGCGGACAAACAGAATTGAATTTGACCAAGGATTCTTCTTCAGGGAATTCAACGCAATCGTTTAAGATCATTTCCGGCTCAAAATTCGAAAATTACATACATCGTGACGAAATGATAACGCGCTGTTCCCTAGAACAAGTAGGTAAGAACATTGCTTCTGAATATGTGCCGGTAGTGCTAGAAGCCATATATCCCATATCCTGAACTTTCCTATATATCGTGATCTCCAAAACAAAACCTAGATACTGTTATTGGACACTCTGTACTAAGAACCACAGATCAACCAGATAAACCACTCGCGTCATTTACTTAGGAAATCTATGTCAACGCAGATATGACCCTGAATCGAGCAAATCAGAATTTTAGCAGGCGTTTGGGGTGCTTTGGGGTGCCAATCAGATTGCAGGAATAGGATTACGTCACTCTCGCTGCTTTTGGACTCGCTTGAAGAGGTTATAAACATGTAAACAAACTGAAATTAATTTTTCATCCTATTAATTGATGAATAATTTCGTATCTGTTCCATTTTGGAATAAAATCCAAACAGTTTTTTACAACCAAATCAATTGTTTAGTCATCTTTGAGGTTCTATTTTATGATGACAGTCCTCATTATATGTTTTAATTATACAACAAGAATTGGAATCGAACTTAGGTGGACTCATTCATAATGTTTATTTTATATAATATAAAGGAATCGCAACTGAAGTAAAAGAATTACAACCTCCATTATATTCAATTAAAACGATGGGATGTCTAATAAAATTGTATATGATTGCACAAACACTAGGATTGGAATCGAACAAAGTTGGTCTATTCATAGTTTGATTTTATATTGAAATGAATCTCATTTGATGTGAAACTACAAAGATTCTCTGATTAAGGTAAACGGGTTTTCCATAACATTTTTCCAAAATTTTCATTTACTCCAACCGAGTTCTTCTACAGGAGTTTAAGGTGTGACAAAACACTCTCTTTGGTGTTGGAAATTTGCATTTCAAATGGTTTCATCGAAAAATCTTAGTCTGATTTTGATTTTAATGTGATTCCTGAATCCCGACAAATCCGTTTTCACATTTCGATTTTAGATTTCCAAAATCAAGTATTCAATTTGACAGCTGTTTCGAGGAAGAAGAAAGTGTGGGTATGTCTGTTATATTTCTCAAGGTCGGAGAGACGCGATTCTCGCAAACGATGAAGTGATTTGTCTTGTTGGTCTGTGCTAAGAACTATCTGTCAGTTTTCGCTAAAACTGTGCCTGGGCCTTTATTTCAATTCGATCCGATCTTCACTTTTGGAAATATTGGGAAAATAAATACATTTATGAATTTGGCTTTCATTATCAAGGATCAAACCTGATGTACCTACAAATATCGAGTCTGAAATTTTATTGTGTTTTCCAATTTGAAGGAACTATAAGTCAAACATAGACAAAGAAAGTAAAATTCAGACTTTATTCATTCAATATTCAGATTTCAAAAATCAATAAAAGCAAACATGAAACATCTGGAAAATCCTACAGTTACGTATAATATAAATATTACCTATGCGTAATGGAAAAACTCCTTACTTGTGCATCATCAAATATTTCATTCAGTGATTGAATAAAGATTAATGATTCAGTGCAGTCCAAATTGAATTGATTATCTTTCACTAGGTATACATGCGATGAGGTTAAGTGCTAATGTGACATTTGGATTAAAATGCTGTTTCAGTTAAAAATTCGATTTCATTACGGATACGGAAAAATATTTTGTTACCTTTTGAGAATGCGGATGTAAGTACAATATCTTCCGAAAGAAACAACTTAGAAGTTCGATATTCGTAGAGGTTTGGACCCATGATGTAAAAAACATCATGTTACATCATGTTTGGACCTCAATAGACGACTTCGGCCCAAGTTGCCAACCCACAATTTTCTTCACAAATTTACTATCACTGGGGAACTGGAATTTCTGGACAAAATCGACAACATAAGGTTCGCGTTATTTATAAATATCCGTAAAAGATGCCTTGGCTCCTCAAACAAGACACTTCCTTCCAAATATAGGATTTTGTTGAGATCATCTCTGATTAGCTGAAATTTAAGTTGGGATTCCTGATTTCATGTTAATAGTGTCAAATTTATATAGTATATGTTCTGCAAAGCCACTTGGTTATTTCGGTTGCCGGTTTCCCATTCCATTAATATGAAATATTCGGTTGGTTCCTGAAAAAATGGTTATAATTATGGAATTTGATTGATGAAAAAACGTTCTTTCTGTCCAGAACGACAGTCATGTTCTATGGTAACATATCCATAGCATAGAACAATCTTTATTCACTTTATGATCCATAAAACAAAGAAGAGACAACAATAAAAAAATAAGTAGGTATGGTCTATGGATCATAAGGTAAATAAAGATTGTTCTATGCTATGGATATGTTACCATAAAACATCGATTGTCGTTCTGGTGCATAGACTTAATATGTCTATGTTCTGGTGACAGAAAAATTACTTTTTCATCAATCAAATTCCGTAATTTATCTTTTTTTCAAGAACCAACCGAATATTTCATATTTACAGAACGTAAAACCAGCAACCGAAATAACCAAGTTGATTTGCGGAACTTGACACTATTAACATGAAATCAGGAATCCCAACCTAAATTTCAGCCTAACAAAAACCTATATTTGAAAGGAATTATCTTGTTTGAGGAGCCGAGGCATCTTTTACGGATATTTATGAATAAGGCGAACCTTATGATCAGGAATCCCAACTTAAATTTCAGCCAATCAGAGATGATCTCAACAAAACCCTATATTTGGAAGGAATTATCTTGTTTGGGGAGCCGAGGCATCTTTTACGGATATTTATAAATAACGCGAACCTTATCACGTCGAATTTGTCCAGAAATTCCCGTTCCCCAGTGATAGTAAATTTGTGAAGAAAATTGTGGGTTGGCAACTTGGGCCGAAGTCGTCTATTACTTAAGCCGTTTTCGGGAATGGGTGAGATATTCTGTGGTTAAAGACTTTTGATTCGTTGATTGAAACATTGTGTGAACAATGATCGAAATATGAATTTTCCACAAAGATATTAAACTTCTCATAAAACCAACACATTGAATCGTTTCGATATCGATCATTATTCCAGTCGATACTGATGTTTGATTTGTCCTCCAACAAGACCATCAAGGTGACACAATATAAAACTCTTTTGTAGATTTCAACAGTTCAATTTATTTGGCCCTAAACATAGAACGACAAACTAATATATCAACAGACAAGTCTTAATGATAAATATCAAAATAATGTCAACGCTGTTACTCAATTTTTTCGAGAACATCTAAAGAAGATAGATAAATATTGAGCTTAAATTGAAATGATTATTACCGATATGTTGGCATGATATGAACGTAATTAATATATTTTTTAATTCGAGTAACAGCATGCAACTACTCTAAATACAACAAATATATAGTCGTGTTGTGTTCAATGAGCAAAAAGCAGTATAAGTCGCCTTACATATAGATAGAGAATAATAAAATTCTATTTTTTAGGACCTTAGCAGTCCTTATGGCACTATTGTTTTAAACAGATGAGTAAGCAGCTTACACAAATCTATATTCAAGACGAAAACTTCTAGAAGAAAAAGATCATTCGAACCATGAAGAGTGTGTACCTTCACTGATACTGCAATCTAATATAAATCATCAGGATCAATATATGAATGCATATTCACAAAATTGACTTTGCTGGTCATTCAATAAGGTTTGAATATGGGTCTCTTTCTCCTAGACATGTTTGATATAAGACAATATTTTGCAGTAAATTGAACATTCTGATATTTCTTGTAATAAAAACGTGAACAAATATATAGCAACACCTTAAAACATCGAAAATATCACCCATGAAAATGTCACCAATCCATATAAACATGCCATTTTACATTCATAAGTATTTTTTAGAAATTTTCAACGACCGTAGTTGAGTGCTGGCAGAGATTTGCAAAAAAGTCTTAGATAGTAACTACTTAGAAATGTTATATCGCAAAAAATACTGTTAGATTCTGATACTGGATTTGAGTCCACAATACTCTATCTAATTTCACAATCTTCTAATTATTTTAATGACCCTGTTTTTTAAAGGCTATAAATTATATATATTTTCATTTCACTTTACTTGATTGTAATTTTGTTCCATTTCAGGGTACTTTAAGTACGGCTAGCAGGTTGTTGGTAGACTTTTGAGTCGATCCTGTGTATCTTCGAGAATTAAAATTTTGGATCTGACATGGTTCAGAAGTGAAAACAACATTTCAAGAATTCAATCGGGTTCTCTACTAATTGCTGAGTGAGAACCTTTCATTTCAGAGAGATACAAGTGAAATATTTCAAGAGACTACAACTTCTATCTGCAGAAAGAAGCGATAAAGAGCATCCACTCAACAGTAAGAGTATAAATCGTATCGTAAGTAAAAACTATGGTAAACCCGCAGGATTTCCCGTCGCGAAGCTACAAGTAAGATATTCACATCATTGTAAGCAGTGTGAGTTCCTGAACAAAAAATTTGAAGGCCAACATAGGCGGTCTCTGTTTGTTTGGAAGATATGGGCCCCCAAAGTTCCAAATTGATGCATTTTCAGATCCTTTTTTCCGCCATAAAAATGATCTCTCACTTCTCAAATCTAGTTCATAAATCATCTTTGAACCTTCAACCAACGAATAGCGACACTTTCTTTAAAGAAAATTCATTATTTAAAGGAAGAAAAGTGAAAATATTAGACAACCACTTAACCTATATTTCTACGAAATACTTCTCAATGTTAAAGCGGAGCTTGGCAACAGCGTCTTTTCATCGCTGGCCAACTTATTATGACCGAAGAGTCGAAGAGACCGCCAGCAGGCGGGAAATATGAAATGATGGACAGTCCAAGGATATGATGGTAAGGAAAATGCTTCTGTCACTGAAGAAGAGGTGGTTATTCTAACATCAAAACAAAATCATTGAGAATATTTGTTTAAGGTTCTCAATATTTTCGTTTGAACTTTCTTTCTATCCCCTTCAAAATAGGGAGGTTGTTATCTACTTCGTTTTTTGTTGTGTCTTCGAGATGGTCCCAGTTTAGAATGAGATTCAGGGTATTCCAATAAAATGGGTTATATAATAACCTCGATTTCATTGGATATCTGGGAAGGGCGCGACCTATCACATGAAAAAAATATACGTTGAAATATATATCAGGGTGTATTCTCATTCCATTCAACCTTGTAGATTTCATTAGAAACGAATTCTCCTATTGGAAGATATAGAGTGTCGCAGTAAACAGTAAGAACTAAGAACATATTTCATTTTTCTCGCCAGCAATAATCTGTCATTCACGAATACGCACAATGGCACGATTCCGACCGATGAAATTCGCGCCATAGCCAAACTTCACTTTTAGACTGAGTCGAAATCAGAAGGAATAGAGGTTAAGTGGTTGTCCAGTAATTTCATTGTTTTTTCATTAAATATTGATTATTCTTGGAAAAAAGGGTTGCTTATTGTTGGTTGAAGGTTCAAAGGTGGTTTGTGAACTATACAGATAAAGTGAGAGATCGTTTTTATGGTGGAAAAAGAGACCTGAAAACGACTCATTTTGGAACTTTGGGGACCCATATCTTCCAAATTAAGGGAGACCGCCTATGGCCGATTTCACATTTTTAATTCAGAAAAACACACTGCGTACAATGATGTAAATATCTTTTTAATATCTCGGCGACGGGAAATCTTGCGGGTTTACCAAAACTATGTATTCATCACTGAACCGATGAACTGAAGAAAGCTTTCCTTCGTTGGAAACGAATTTGAAAACACCGTTTTGTTGTACTCAGGTATTGGTTACCATTACGTAAGTGATAAAGGCAAGGCCATCAGGCCTTCACAACACGACAACTATTCGCTAGCCGAAATTAAGGCCCCCACTAGACTATATCCACTAAGCAATTAATTCAACAATTTAATAACCCTCTTCAAGTGGCGCTACTATCCGATAGAAGCAAAAACCGATAGCGTTTTGACAATAAAAATAACTATCATTAGATACTAAATCCTAATCGAAAGAGCATTCTTTTCAAAATTATACGATCCTCTGTATATTCTACGGATATCTTCGAAAATTTGGCACATAAATATGAAAATTTATAATTTTTATCAAAGAACACCCAATAACACCAAGAGGGATAACAATAGATTGTCCCTATTATAGTCAATTGTTAATTTTCAACAAAGATAAACGATTACTACATAAATAAGTTTGAAAAAGACTAGATTATATCACTAATAATTTTTCATATTCACATTTCCGACACTAATACCAAGACTCGAAGCAAAGTCTATTGTAAAAGCAACATACACCTCTAAAGAAGACTATTCCTTTTCTCAAATCAAGCATTGCGAATGCTAAACATACAACTAACAATTCAATTCCTTTTTGTATCAAAGAACTTATTATTATATCCGTGGCATCAAAAAATTGCACAATACATATGCGATAAATCGATTCTAATTTGCTTTGCGTCTTGGTTTCAATTGCAGCTTCACAATGAAAACAATCCATTTAGAAAGTTCTAAAAGATCACCATTATATACTGATGGCCCTTATTAACCTCAAAGTTCGGCCCATCTCACAGGCCAAAAGCTCGGAACATAAAAATATACAATGGAAATGCATCCGATGTATCATCCAATATATTTTAGATTATACTGTATACCTAGTGAATGTTCATTGTTGAACGCCCAGTATTTAGAAACAAATGACCATGAAGACTACTCCAAAACCAATCCAATTGCACAGATCAACCAGATAAACCACTCGCGTCATTTACTTAGGAAATCTATGTCAACGCAGATATGACCCTGAATCGAGCTAATCAGAATTTTAGCAGGCGTTTGGGGTGCTTTGGGGTGCCAATCAGATTGCAGGAATAGGATTACGTCACTCTCGCCGTTTTCGGACTCGCTTGAAGAGGTTATAAACAAGTAAACAAACTGAAATGAATTTTTCATCCTATTAATTGATGAATAATTTCGTATCTGTTCCATTTAAGAATATAATCCAAACATTTTTTTACAACCAAATCAATTGTTTAGTCATCTTTGAGGTTCTATTTTATGATGACAGGCCTCATTATATGTTTTATTTATACAACAAGAATTGGAATCGAACTTAGGTGGACTCATTCATAATGTTCATTTTATATAATATAAAGGAATCCCAACTGAAGTAAAAGCATTACAACCTCCATTATTCAATTAAAACGATGGGATGTCTAATAAAATTGTATATGATTGCACAAACACTAGGATTGGAATCGAACAAAGTTGGTCTATTCATAGTTTGATTTTATATTGAAATGAATCTCATTTGATGTGAAACTACAAAGATTCTCTGATTTAGGTAAACGGGTTTTCCATAACATTTTTCCAAAATTTTCATTTACTCCAACCGAATTCTTCTACAGGAGTTTAAGATGTGACAAAACACTCGCTTTGGTGTTGGAAATTTGCTTTTCAAATGGTTTCATCGAAAAATCTTAGTCTGATTTTGATTTTGTGATTCCTGAATCCCGACAAATCCGTTTTTACATTTAGATATTCCAAAATCAAGTATTCAATTTGACAGCTGTTTCGAGGAAGAAGAAAGTGTGGTTATGTCTGTTATATTTCTCAAGGTCGGAGAGACGCGATTCCCGCAAATGATGAAGTGATTTGTCTTGTTGGTCTGTGCCAATTGTTCCCGTTAAAGCTACTTAAGCTCCGAGCTCTCCGCCTACACTGCATGTTTATACATCGTACACAAAATATGTTTCAATTTGAAACTAATTTTTATCACCAGTTCCAACGAACTTTTTCTGTTAATATACTTTGAGGGCCTTCTATAATGTTAGGGTTCTTTAGTATCAGTTACGGGAGTGTCTTTAACAATTGATGAATCTCATCGGTGCTGTACTTTGTTTAAGTGCAACTTCACTTAGAGTGATCACAGTAACTATCTTATATTAACAAATGAACTTTTTATTATTCGATCATTCAAGATATCTTATCAAAGTCATATTATGAAGACAAAATTTAGTTGAGAAATGTTCCAAGTGACAAGTTGACTAGAATATCTGACTATTTCAATTAATGACTAATAAGGTGTTGAAAACACTTGTGATTGTCTCATTTTAAAACGGCCATGTGATTTTGAGATTGAAGTCTATTTTTTCAACTCTAGATCCGAGGATGCCATAGAGAAGTAATATTTGAAATCTTCTCTTATTCTGTAAGCCATAGACCATAGACATGAAATGCTTTCCAGACACAGGCTTGGGCGCACCCGATGCGTTCTGGAAGTGCACCATTCGTCTCTATGTCTATGGTATAAACCGCGCAAAAAAACACAGAAATGGCCACCCTTCCAAGGGGACAAACCTAACTATCTCATCATTAACTGGTTACCCTTCGTCCATAGAATCGAAGGAAATGTACAGTCTGTACGCCTGATGGTTTTTGATTTAACCTCAAAACTGCGTTTGACAGAATCACGGCCCTATGAGCGCCCTCAGTAACGACCAACCTGAATGCAACCAATCCTGTTCAAATCAAACTGAATTTTTTTGTCAGGGGAGAGTTGGACCACCAGTGTTCTTGACAACTTGAGATAATTGTCTTTATTAATGAATCATGGGCAAACGCTAGATATGTCATTTATGAATGATATGATTCAGTCAATATAATTTATTGTAGCATCTTTACAATCGAATGTATAAAATTTTCAAGATGGAATATCTTTAATGTTTCTCGATACCCATCAATTTACAAAATATGAGCTTTTAATACTGTCATCAGTATACGAAAAATCCGTTTTGATATGTTCACTTACAAATAATTATTTTCCCATTAAATATATTAAAGATTTCTTACAAATTATAGCACAACGCAATACACACTAAAAGCAGATTTAATCTTATTGCTTCGCAACCTTATTGCCCTTTATGTTGAGCATAAATTGAGCAAATAAATATAATTCAATTTATAAGTTATCGACTCGAACTAAACTAAAGTCAGATATTAATATTTTTCTCAAATGTCACTTGGAACGCATCATGGTCGTAGGGAAAACAATCACTAAAATACTGAATAAAACGGAGTGAAATGAGCAGACAGCGATATTTGGCTGAGTAAATTTGGCACTATTCAACGGTATGGAAGTAAAATCGTACTTTTCTTAAGTCAAACATCCACAGCCTAGAATGTAAAAGTCTGATATCGCTTGAACAAAACGAATTTGGTCCTACACATTGCCCAAATCACTCGTTATCATCATGACCAGACAAACAAACTGGTTAACAATTTATTCATCGTTAAAAAAAATATTACACTAGTCAACGATCTACATGCTTAATGTGAATGAGAAATTGCTTTTCAATTTATTGCCCTGTTTCACCAATACATTCAGAGTGTAACGAAAGGTATATAAAATTCAGAAAAGGCACTTTCTAATGTACTATTCGAATGATTATATTGATCGGTTTAATCCCGCATTTTTGCGGTGAAAAATTCATTACGAATATAGAAAAATTTTAGATATTTTTCAATGAACAGCTACGTTTCATTGAATATCATGCGAATTGTGATATTGCGTCGTTTTGTTGGTTTTTCTGAGTTTTCGTTGCGATATCTAAAACAGAAGTATTGAAATTTAACAAATTGAAAACAGATTGCCTAATGAACAGTACCGGAACAATACAAACGATCAAACAAGAGAACTGTAACGTTTCAGAGTACAAATCTGACTGAAAAAAGGGTAAAAATGAAAAATTTCAAACCAAGTGAATCTGTGTTGCTGCGGTTTCTTGAAAATGTCAATTTGACTAAAAATTCACTGAACGAAAAATCAAAAGATAATAATTTTGCAAATTTTTTAGTACATCTGATGAAAGAGTCAGAATGGGGGTTTTTCCTGAATGTTGGTTATTACTGCAAATGCAAATTTGAACATAATTATTATGGGTTCGATTCATCATTTTCCAAAATTACCTTCAGAAAGTATTCAAAATTGAGGTTTGGGATTTGCCAGGCATGCACGAAGTGACAACGGTGTTTAGTATAATAGCTTTTTCTGCTATAGAATAATGAAATATTTATTCCTATTCTGTGGTACACACGTGTTCTTTGTCAATATAACCAAACAATTTCCGTTTGCGATTTGTCATTAATATGACAGTCTGTGCTCTTCTTTTTCTATTCCTTGGTCATTGTCTTCTACTCTTACCAAATCGAAGTATAGCTCTCTCTGTTTTCCTGAGCAAAATAACACATTTGACGTCCTTTTGTTTACGAGAAAGCTGAATTCGACGTTGCCATATCGTGCACTCAAGACAAATCCCTTTAAATGCAAATCCCCATTTTTTATTTTTCAGTTTTAGGTGATGAAACATTTTTTTAGAATATAATATTGAAATTATATGTTTGAATTGTGATGTTCTAAAGGTTTTTCATGAAAATTACTGCATTTTCGTTCAAAGGAAAAACCCCCATTGTACTCAGAAACGTTTCTGTTCGCTTTGTGTTAGTACTGTTCCGGTTTTGTTCATAAGGCAACCTGTTCTTCTAGAACTTCCCCTTACAAATAGTTCAATCCTGCAATACGCAAGAGTGTTTACCATAAAAAAATGATTTGATTTCTAATAGTTCTGTTTCACAAATTGGGAGCGCAAAGCCAGAAAAACATACAGTATAATGCAAATCCTCCCAAAATAAGCTTTAATCAATACTGAAATAATGCGATTTCGAAAAATTTTATTTCAAAATATTAGAATATTTCAAATCTCGAGTATGATTTCAGTGATTTCCAAATTCTCAATAATATTCTTATTACCTATTTTGTATTTTCAGTAATAAGAAAAATCATACAATGAATGTAAAATACCACAAATTGTGTATTTGACGAACAGAAAGATTTGAAAAATGATTTATAGTGGAATGTTTTTGGAATCATTTCCAACAATTCCTTTCATGATTCAATCATAGCAAAGTTACAAAATTTATCCGATATGAATACTGTAGATAAAATCAGTGTTTTAGGACAATAAATTAATAAGCTTCCTATTCTTATACTATATACAATTCCAATGACAACTTAAACAATAATAAAAATAACATATAACAATACTGCAACAATGTATCTAGTTTAATGTCTTTTTATCTGTTGCGGTATAATTATATAAAGAAACAAAACACACTTACCTGTGTATCTAAATATATTCATATAAATATGATATATAAAAAATTAAAAATAACAAATCTTTGGCTTGTTCCCCTTTACCAATCTTTTAAGTTTAAATAACCATCATAATAATTATTAATGACAATCGTATTGTCAAAATTTGTAAGAATCTTACAGATATAAATTCTCTTATGTTGGCATCACTGGTGCCATCATTGTAATGGGGGATATGTGTATGGCACCCAGCCTGTAGGATGCCAGAACCAATCCAGTTAATGGATCGGAGCTTTCACTATGTGGTTGGGTGCAATGTAGTGATATCCTGGAAGTGGCAAACCTGCGGTCTCCATGGATATCCTGGGGGAAAAACAGATGTAATGATTTTGCTCTCTTCCAACTTTTTTAAAACAAACACTTATGGTATTAGATGTCTATACAGTACGATTGTACAATCAGGGTTTTTGAAAGCATCGGAAATGCTAAGATAGGAAAAACAATATTAAGAACAATAATTTTCTTTGGTGAGATAGTTTTGATGGAGGGGTGATATCGTGGAGACAATTTTCCAAAATGAGGGGCACTATACTGGAGGGGGGAATACACTTAACAAACTATATATCAGTTGAAATTCAAGAAATGTTGTAGCATTATTTTTTTTAATTGCGAATTTCTCCTGCAAAACTAATGCTTCATATATTTTGAAATGCCAACACCTTGCGGTATTAACTGATATAAGAAGATAAATCATCAGAAGGGTGCTAAAATTTTGCCAGGTGGTTTCAAGATATAATTTTAATTATGTAATTTCAAAAATAGTGTCGAAATAAGAGAAAACATTTGAATGCAAAAAGACATTCGAATGATAACAAATTGCAACTACTTCTTGCTTCAAAGAGAGCTATTATTTAGCCAATCCAATAAACAGGACCTTTTGCCAATGTTTGGCAAAAGATCTGAAATCAAGAAAAGAATATCACCGAATATGTAACAAAATTTTTTGGCACACCATTTGTAAATGAAAAATAAATATTTACTCTCTTGGTGAAAAAAATCAAGTAATTCCAATGAAGATATATAGACTGTATAGTAGAATCTGAAGAAATGTTGGAAAGTGAGAAGGTAGAGATAAGTTTGTTGGAAATATTGTTGACCTGAAAATGATGAAAGAAACAAGTTTTTTAAGTTAATTCAATATGAAAATCTCAAGAGTGCGGCATAATATTGCAGGAACAGAAGACTTATTTTAAAATTTGCTTTACAGGAGGACAATATAGTAAGGAAAACAACATGCTATATCTTAATAAAGATCTGAAGGTATTTTGGATGGAAACAAGATGAAAAATGATGCTCTGACGCAGGGAAAGGTGATGAACGGTACAAGAATGCGATTCAAATCACCACTGGCAAAATTTTGCACATGTGTATTAGAAGTCTGTCTGAATAGTGAGATCTATTATCATTTTAGTTTCTCACTTTTCTGATTTTTCTACAACGTATTCAATATAATCCTTTTTCACTTCAATAGATTCTGAAATTGAAAAAGAAAAGAATGAATTACTTCTACATAAGATGAAAAGGTGTTTTTAGGAAAAAGGTTGGTTAAATCTTACCAGGAAAATTTCTCTCTGCACTGGATAGGATGATGGACTTCACTTTGTTAGCAGGCTTAGGAGTTGGGCTCAGAAATGCTTCACTTTTGGTATTAAAAATAAATATTCTTCGTGAAAATGGAAGGTAGGAAAAAGTTTCACGGTTCCATTATGAGAACTGAACACCCCAAAAATTCCAAAATGTTAGGAACTTCATCAACAAAATTTACGAAAATATTCGTGAAAGTTTCTCTAACTTCTTTATTTCATCAATGGAATCATTCAAACTTTCATGGTTAGCTTTTAAACAAGGACCTTCAAAGCACTGGTCTTTGTGAAAAAAATTATCTTGTTTTCTTTGTATAGAGTTCATTTCGATCAACTGACAGAGAACTACGTTCTTGACAAGTGATTTAACGTGACGAACATTCTGAAAAGTACCAAATCAGCATTTATCAAGCAGTAATCAAGTTTAATCATGATCTGATCAGAGTTTTTGGAGGTATTCTGGAAAAAACATTGTTATCAATTGAAAACCAAGAGATTTGACATTTTTTTCTCCATATCTCTGCAACTTGAAATGAAACTAAAATTTACTACACTATTGTAAAATATTCACCTCAAGGTCTGTGCAAAATTTCTTTGAAATCTGATGACTAATTTCCAAAAAAAAAATTTAAGCAATTTGTCTTTCGAAATTCACCAACATTTTTAAATATTCATGACTAGTCGTTTAAATGGAATTCTCACTTGAAAATAGTCTATGAACGTAGTGCTTCGTCCCCAAAAATAATAATAAAGCTAAAACAAAAACACCAAATAAAGAGTCAATTGAACACTCAATCTGTATTGTGTAAATCTTACAATATATCTAATTATAAAACATTCAAAGTCCTAATCTTAATGAAAGCCACATTGAATATCAATATACAAAACACAATATTCGATAAAAATCGACCTCTATAATCTAATTTATTCAAATAATTCTCAGCTGCTCTGATTTTATACAATTATCGGAAAATATCTAAATATAAGCTTTCAACTATCTGAAAAGAATCTCTATACACATGGCACAAAATTGCCAAAAAAAAAGATTTTTTTTGAATCGATGAGTAAATGATCGGATTATTATTTTTAAATAGAAAAGAATCATGTTTGAATGAGTTTCGTTAATCAAACCGCTAGGCATAGGGACCAAATATATATTTTTTACTAGCTTACTTCAATAGACGACTTCGGCCCAAGTTGCCAACCCACAATTTACTTAGCATGCTTACTTTCACTGGGGAACGGGAATTTCAGGACAAATTCGACATGATAAGATTCGCGTTATTTATAAATACCCGTAAAACATGCCTCGGCTCTTCAAACCAGATAATTCCTTCCAAATATAGGTTTTTGTTAAGATCGTCCCCGATTGGCTGAAATTTAAGTTGGGATTCCTGATTTCATGCAAACAGTGTCAATTTTCATAGGATACGTTCCGAAAATCAACTCTGTTGTTTCGGTTGCCGATTTTCCGCTCCGTAAATATGAAATATTCGGATGGTTCCTGGAACAAGCGCGTGATAAATGGTTATTTACGGAATCTGGTTGATGAAAATGCGGTCGATTTACTGTCATCAGAACGATTTTCTATGGTAAATATCCATAGCATAGAACAATCATGTTTACTTCAGGTTTGTTTTGGTTCCGAGTTCAGAACCACAGACTATTGGTCTATGCTAGAACCGTCCCGAACAGATCTGAACTCGGAACCAAAACAAACCTAAATTAAACATAGATTGTTCTATGCTATGGATATTTACCATAGAAAATCGTTCTGATGACAGTAAATCGACCGCATTTTCATCAACCAGATTCCGTAAATAACCTTTTTCACGCTCTTGTTCCAGGAACCATCCGAATATTTCATATTTACGGAGCGGAAAATCGGCAACCGAAACAACAGAATTGATTTTCGGAACGTATCCTATGAAAATTGACACTGTTTGCATGAAATCAGGAATCCCAACTTAAATTTCAGCCAATCGGAGACGATCTTAACAAAAACCTATATTTGAAAGGAATTATCTGGTTTGAAGAGCCGAGGCATGTTTTACGGGTATTTATAAATAACGCGAATCTTATCATGTCGAATTTGTCCTGAAATTCCCGTTCCCCACTGAAAGTAAGCATGCTAAGTAAATTGTGGGTTGGCAACTTGGGCCGAAGTCGTCTATTCCCGTTCAGTTCAGATTTTATTTGATTTTTCTGGTACGAAATTTACTAAAACATCGAATTTAAGGTTAAACTTACCTTTCATTCAATATAACCACTTGAATCTTATAACAGTGAAATTTTGAAGTAAACAATATGGCAATGTTCGAATAATACAGGGTGATCAGAGAAATGCGACCACAGGTTATTTTTGGACGCTCTATTTTATAATGTTATGCTTTATATCGTGGTGGAAACACTTTAATGTATTCTAAGCGGCAACGTCGCAAACAATAAGGCCGAGCTAATTACCTGAGGACCTTGAGTCAAAAAAACCCCATATCTTGTTTTTAACAAAAAATTTGGACACTTGTTCCCATGGTCTTTTATTTTATATCATCTTATGTTTTCATTATTTCATGGATTTGAAGAATTCAAGGAATATAATACATTTTTCCATATAAAAATATTCAAATTTAATCGCGAAATAAGGAAAAGTCGAAGTGACTAGGTAAAACAGTAATATGGCACTCAAATTTCCCTAAAGAAGTGTCACTTCTCCAATAACAAGCTGTACTTATACCCCATTCACTTTTATGAAGTCAGCTGGTAGGCCTTGGAATTTATAAATTTTTTTTCAACTAGAACTGTGCCGGGTTGGCAATAGTGAAATATCAAAGTCAAAATAATTCTGTGTGAAGTGCTAAATTCTTACAAATTTTCACCAAAAACTCCATGGTTTGGATTAGTAACTTCCAATATTACCTCGACCTGAAGGTTGAAAATAAATATAAAACTTACAACGCCGCGTCGTTATTTGACAGGAAACTGTCTCTAACCTAAAAGTATTGAATTAAACAGAGTGGAATGTATCAAACTTCCATGGCCTACCGACCAACTTTATAAGAGCGAATGAAGTATATTCATTATTATAGTAAATAGTTTTCAGTATTCTCCCTGGTTTCCAATCATTCAAACATGAAAAAAAAAATAACAAACATTTCTGATACCTATTTATTCACTTTTAGTAATTTCGGCGAAAGGTTCATCAACCTGACATAGCTCAAAAAATTCCAATACTGTCGAAAACTATCACAAACGTTCAAAATATAGTATACAATGTGAATTTATCATATATGGTCCAATCTATCCAATTTTGATTCTCAAAGCAAAACGGAAAGTGATTCTCAAAGCAAAACGGAAAGTATGAGAAATAAACTGTTTAATCATTGTGAATAATACGTATTTGACAATCAAAAAAATATATTGTTCCCTCTTCTTTTATGACACTTAAAACTAAAGTAGATTCAGCCTAATTAATGGATCAAAAATGATAGTAATAATTTGTTTTTTTCAATATTCTTAATGTTTTTTATATTCTTTCGAGATTAAAAATGACGAGGAATATATACAATTATCATCGATGTAGAAATCGAAGGAAAAATGATTAGTGTCTAGATATATAATGAATTCTGTCATATTGCTGAATTTATTGATTTATAAATATTGAATAACTATTGTATAAAATTAAGAGTGCACTAACTGTATAAACTAATCATACCAAATAAATTTTCTTTGGGTTACTGAAAAAATTATAAAACAAAAATAATTGAAAGTCTTCTTAGGACCCTATAAAGGACAGGATAAATAAACACAGAGTTTCATAATTGACGCCAACGCCCAAGGTAGTTGTTTTTCAGATAACTTTCAAGAGAAAAGTTTCTGATAT
The DNA here is from genome assembly GCA_958510865.1 of Myrrha octodecimguttata. Classification (NCBI taxonomy): domain Eukaryota; kingdom Metazoa; phylum Arthropoda; class Insecta; order Coleoptera; family Coccinellidae; genus Myrrha; species Myrrha octodecimguttata. The sequence continues at coordinate 52,798,267 of OY294061.1, read as the reverse complement.
CATATATATTCCTTTGAAAAACAACACTTTTAAGTATTGACGTCGTATCATAAAACACCATGTACAGGCCACTGGAAAATTCATCTTGTATAAGAAAATTAGAATGAACTATGTGGCAACGTCTTCAGGTAGCCCGATGTGGCATCCATCGACTGGGGATTGGTGGGAAAAAAGACGTTGCCACATAGTTTCCTCATTCCTTCGCTTAGGAAAGATGGACTTTCCAAGGGACTCTAAAGTAAAATCAAAAAGTTCTTGATTTCGGGCTGTGGTTGCCTTGTTTTCAATAGGGATTGAATTTTCGGTCATTCTTGACTTTGGATCCTTCCGATTGGCCACTGCCACCGGGAGAGCGGAGTCTAGGAGTGTAATTCTTGTGGGATCGATGCACTCCTGTGGTCTGGACGGGAGGAGCTCCGGTTTGGCCACCCAACAGCTCGGTGAGGCCCCCCAGAGCACTGAGGCTAGTCAGAGCGTTGAGGGCCCCAGGTTTAGCGAGCAGTTGGGCGAGGGGGATTGCACTGGCCAGGGGAGAGGCAGCGGTGGAGGACTGGCTTGTTCCGCCAGCGTTTGGGGAGTTTTGGGCCTCAAGGTTAGCTTTCTGCAGTTCAACACTAGGGAAATAACATAGAAACCAGGATTGTAGTATGAGACAGTGAACAGAGGTAGGGGGAACGTGATCGGTAAAGCTTTAAAGCTTAAGCTGCATTCAGAATCACTTTGTGGGCGGAGTGCAACTTCAACGTGAAAGTCTGCATACACTTGTTGATAATCATTGCAAATAAAAGGAAAAGATCTGCGAAATTCCAAAGAAACACATAAAATCCAATACAGTCGCCACAACAAAAAGAATGCGTATGTTCGATAGCACGACTTGAAGTCGAATTGCAAGCCAGCAGCCTACACGAATTTAGCCGACTTCAGCATGCGTGCCCGCACGATTTTCGTTGTGAATAACAGCGTTGGAATCCATATGCTTATCATGCCTCGTTAAGTCGCACTTCGCCTTCGAAGTAATTCTGAATGTAGCTTTACTGACGTGACGTGCACACCAGAAACGTCAAATTCCAATTTGGACCAATCGAAACCGTCCTTATGACGTTCCGATTGGTCCGGTTGGAACAGCGACGTTGCCGCTGTGAGGTTTACGTCAAGTATGGAGTTCCTTTAAAGGATGGAAGGTCAAATGTTGAAAGCTTTGCTGAATTAAACTAAGCGAATTTGAGCTTTGGGAAGATTTCAGGTACAGATATTGCACTGAACCTATACAAATAAATCTCAATTCATAAATATTTTGATATTCTCTAAGGGTTTGCAGAAGCTATCAAGTGGACTGATTTTATAGAAAAACGTTTTTGTTAAAGTTTCAAGATAGAGAAACTGGAGCCCATTGGTGTTATGAATTTTAAGATGAAATAATTGTACTGCGTAAGCCAAGCTTCAAGTAATTCATTGAATAAAGTATTATTTACTGTTACATTCAATTTGCTTGCGATTTATTAGAAAATATTCGATATTGTCAAGAAGACACAAAATATTATTATGAGTCAACAAGTTAAATATGTGTGTGAGTTTAATGGTTTATTTAGGTTCTAGGAGTTCTACGTCGTGTTATAAATGAATACACTGTTGTGTATTTTCACCTTTTGCATGTTCTCATCAAAAGATTTTTCTTTTCTTTGTTATAGTTATAGATGTTATCGGGAGTATTAAGTACTGAATTTCTTGAAACTGATACCAAATACTGTGTCATTTTATTGTATTCAATTCTTTCAACAGATGATACCTGACCATCAAACGTTCTATCAGTTCGAATATCCACTATTCTGTATAATTTATTAAAACTCCTTGAATATTGAACTTAATTCCATTAAATTGTAATTAGAAACAACTTTTATAATTGATATAATCGCAGATAGAACATTCAAATTGAGACACGGAGGGAATTATAAATGGAGAGATAAAAAGGATAAAATGCCACATGATATTTTCACCCAAACGACAAAAATTAACATTTAAAACAATACCTTGGATGAATCCACCTGTGACAAAGCTATGGATCAATTGATGTGCTATTGTTCAAGAGGTAGTTTCAGAAGTACAAGATCTCACTCAAAGAATGTTATAACAAATCGTTCATTGAAAGAAAAAACTTCAGTGGTAGATAAAACAATACATTGTAATTGATGATCTAAAAATTTGTGTTGAATATTTTCTCACATTTCCTTCTTAGATTAAACATGTACAAATCTGCTGGATAATGGGATACTAAACTATGTCGCAAAGAGAGTATAAGCCTGGCCGTCCACTGGAAGCGATTTGGGGCTTTTATGAGCTACGCGTTTTACGAGCGCCGATGAGCTTTTACGACCGATGCGGTTTCAGGCTTCGGGGTCGTCCACTGGCAGATAGTTCGCGAGGTTTCGGTTCGTTCTTGTTCTTGCGTAGCAGAGGATTTTTACTTCAGATTTCCTTGTTTATTGAAGGAATTGTGATACGGAATGGATTTAGAATTAATAATTCGTTTCAAGGATAAATCTCACTTGATCAAGGCATATGATAGCTACGGAATGGGGAAAATTTTTGAGCTACGGTAGATCCAAATTTAGAAAAAATGAAATTATCGGAAAAATTCACCATCTTGATAATGAATGATTATTATCGTATACTCATTTATAATACTCTGGAATGGAAGTTGAAGTGTGAATGTTGATGACCTGGGTACTTCGATGGGTACAAACGATGTGAAACTTCGAAATTATGGCTGATTTGAATTTTATCTGTGAAAGTCACCTTCAGAAGAGAAATATGTTATTAATGTATCTAAAGGGTTTTTCAACAAGAACTTTGTTTTTGAAAACAAAATAAAACAAAGAATTTAGTGGAAAATGGATAAAATTTTTATTGTATTACAAAGAGAAAAGTTCGGCAATTATGAATGAAAAATGATATCTGACAAATGTCCACCACGACCACGCTGACAGACGTTGATTCTTTCATCAAAATTTGTAATCACTTTTTGGCAAGATGGAGGGTCTATTTCGTTAATGACATCACGGATTTTGAGTTTTAAGGCTGCAATCGATTCGATTGGCTCCGTATAAACTCTGTCATTAACATATCCCCACAAAAAATAATCCAGTGGTGTTAAATCACACGATCTAGCCTGCCACTTAACAGCTGAATTTCGCGAAATTATGCGATCGGGAAATTTGGTTTGCAATAAATTGATCTTTTCATTGGCTGTGTGACATGTGGCACCGTCTTGTTGAAACCACATTTCAGTGACATCCATGTCATCAATAATAGGCCAAAATTCAGCGGTCTCAGAAGGACGTTTATGTTGTATATCACGAATTTTACGAAATGTAACTTTAACAGAACGACCATTTTCATAGTGGATTTGAATTATTTTAATGCGATTTTCGAGCGAAATTGAATTCACTGTAACAATTGCCAAAGCATATACTACGAATACGTCAAAAAACTAAATGTCAAAACTGTCATGTGGTGCCGGTGTTACCACATTGAAAAACAAAGTTCTTGTTGAAAAACCCTGTAGAACGTGACTTCAAAACTTTAAAAACTGCTAACATCGAAGGAAATGATGGTGACACAGATATTCAGAAATTCTTAAAATTTTGCAGAAGTGAATGCGCATTTTAGAAAACAGGTCACTAGTAAAAATCCGTAGCGTTTTATAAAAAAAAAAACTATGTTTATTTTGTGATCGAAAAGATCGTTCTGCATATGAGATTGATTGAAACGTAGTTGAATCATTACAGTACGTTTGGGCCAAAAACACTTGAGCATATGTAAAAATGTTCAGAATAAAATTGGTCGGAGACTAAAAAAACAAATTGATAATAGATATTGAGATAATAAGAGCTATAAAACCCGAGATAATGGCGAAACACGCTGGATTGATTATATTTGGAATGCTATACAGCCGATTATTGCCAAAGAGTCCAACTTCAGATAGGCTACCATACACCTACAGAACTTCTGGATGTGAGTTTAATGTAAGAAAAACGACAACATTAATTAACCTTTCAATCTGATCCATCTAAAATTCACCAACAATAAACAACGAGCTTCAACAAATATTCCGTTCACAAACCATACATTCCACTTTCCGACGGATAGCTCCTCTTCTCGAGCGTATAGACGCGGCAGATCCAAAGTGATCGGGATACGATTGCGCCGCTCGAATCCTCTCGAAATCACCCGTATGAACTCGCTGCCAGTCGACGAGGGTACCTAGAATTCCATTCATTTGGATCTGTCGCGCAAATTCGTTCGTTTACGCTCCTATTGCGCCTCTCGAAATCGCTTGCAGTGGACGACCAGCCTAAGGAAGCTACAATGATAATACGCGAAAAAGAGATATTTCTCACGAATTTTTCGTTAAGTGAGCTCAGGTACTTCCAAGACCGCCCTTGTGGGATTCAGTTATTGCATCGTAAGGTATGAATCAGACTGGAACAAAAGGATCTTACCAAACTAGGATTCCAAGAACACATCAAATGATTGAAGGGTCTTTCTACCTTTATTTCAAATAAAAAAGAAAACAATAACAACAATCTATCGATAACAATGCAATAAAATATGTATAAAACAAAACATTAACTGAAACGAAAACAACCGATCATGACTAGACCAAACAGTTCTTACTGCACGAAGCAATCGAAATACTCATTGTATTCCCCAGTAGTTCCGAAAAAACATGACCTCACGCTCCAGAACAACTCGCCATCTTGGCCCGAATCAATCGGACCAGCCAAGCAGTCTTTCCGAGGAACTTTGCGAGATCAAAGGACGCCGCCAGATCGTCGTTACCTGCAAACGAAAAATCATACACTTACCTCATGTTAATGAGATATTGGGCCAGGGCTACGGCATCTGGGTTGCCGGATATGGTGATCGTTCTGTCTGTCACGCCGGTCTCGCGATCGTCGCAGTTTGAGATTCTTATCATGGCGCCGGAAATCTGTCTGATCTCTGCGATCTTGGTGCCTCCTTTGCCGATGATACAGCCTATCAGCTCGTTCGGTACAGTCATCTCGTGTGTTTGCTGGTTGGCGTTTTGCTGGTTCCTCGAGCTGGCCGTTCTCAATTGCGACCCTGCTAGGGCGGCTAAGGCTGCAAACCACCAAACAATCAGATCGTGAAAAAGCAACAGTGAATCTCCAGAAGTAATATTATTACAGAGAGGGCCACAGGAACTCGACGTTTGGTAGAAGGCTGTACACATTCAGAGATCACCATGATTCCATTGGCAGTTTGAGCCCCGCTTATGAGTTCATTGTGCGCATGGAAAATCAGTGGGGGGTGATGTGATGGCCGCTTAAAAAGTATGTGTGCTGTGGATGGATTCTTCCAATGTGAAGAACTCAACACTTTTCTAGATTCAACAGGATCAACTAATCATAAGACCAATTAGACAGATAATTGAGACAAGAAGGAATTGTGAGTTTCTCACACTCCAAAATGACTTACATGCAGCTTTTTGGGGAGACTTAAACGGTAATACAAAAACCATGGTTACTAACGGTTTCAAACCAGTTGTATTCCTGTGGCCTACTCTGTATAACTTGTTCAATAGTGCAAGAATGTTATCAGTTCACATTGATCAAGGAAATGTGATCTAATCATAATGTCATTTGGTCGCAAAACCTAGGTTCATATCAAAGTTTTGTCCTACAGCACATAATATTAAAGGTTGTGCTTTACGCGCTTGTTTTCGGAACTGCGCATTACCATTTCGTCACGATATCTGTAATTTTCGAATTTTGGACCGATAATGGTCTTGAACTTGGGTTGAACTCCCTGAAGAAGAATCCATGGTCAAATTCAATTCTGTCCGTCCGTCCGACCCCATGTGCCTGCAATAATCGGTGATGAAATTGCTTTGATGCCAAACTTCACTCGAAATTTAAAATCACAGGGGTAATAGTTGTTCGGTGTATTTCAATAGACGACTTCGGCCCAAGTTGCCAACCCACAATTTACTCAGCAAGTTTACTTTCACTGGGGAACGGGAATTTCAGGACAAATTCGACATGATAAGATTCGCGTTATTTATAAATACCCGTAAAACATGCCTCGGCTCTTCAAACCAGATAATTCCTTCCAAATATAGGTTTTTGTTAAGATCGTCCCCGATTGGCTGAAATTCAAGTTGGGATTCCTGATTTCATGCAAACAGTGTCAATTTTCATAGGATACGCTCCGAAAATCAACTCTGTTGTTTCGGTTGCCGATTTTCCGCTCCGTAAATATGAAATATTCGGATGGTTCCTGGAACAAGCGCGTGAAAAAGGTTATTTACGGAATCTGGTTGATGAAAATGCGGTCGATTTACTGTCACCAGAACGATTTTCCATGGTAAATATCCATAGCATAGAACAATCATGTTTACTTTAGGTTTGTTTTGGTTCCCAGTTCAGAACCACAGACTATTGGTCTATGCTAGAACCGTCCCGAACAGATCTGAACTCAGAACCAAAACAAACCTAAAGTAAACATAGATTGTTCTATGCTATAGATATTTATCATAGAAAATCGTTCTGATGACAGTAAATCGACCGCATTTTCATCAACCAGATTCCGTAAATAACCTTTTTCACGCGCTTGTTCCAAGAACCATCCATGAATATTTCATATTTACGGAGCGGAAAATCGGCAACCGAAACAACAGAGTTGATTTTCGGAACGTATCCTATGAAAATTGACACTGTTTGCATGAAATCAGGAATCCCAACTTAAATTTCAGCCAATCGGAGACGATCTTAACAAAAACCTATATTTGAAAGGAATTATCTGGTTTGAAGAGCCGAGGCATGTTTTACGGGTATTTATAAATAACGCGAACCTTATCATGTCGAATTTGTCTTGAAATTCCCGTTCCCCAGTGAAAGTAAACTTGCTAAGTAAATTGTGGGTTGGCAACTTGGGCCGAAGTCGTCTATTAAATATTGAATATACCTGAAAAAACACCGCGAATCTTAAAGACAAGGTTGGAGAACGATCTGTGGATTAATATGAGAGTTAGGAAATGATCTGATAGTAGAAAAGTGATCCAAAAACCGACTTTTCCCGAAGATAAGACTCCACCACAGATTTATGCTCCAAAGAACAAATTCAGTACATTGAAATAAAGAAATCTATAAAAGCTCTGACGTGAGGTAAGGACGTTTTACGCGCTTCTTCAAATTCGAATTATAAGATCAACACGAAATTTTGCACCTAGTTGCGTGTTGGTAATTTCTACCTGATCACAAAGTTTCAATCTGATTGCATTCGTTCTTCTTGAAATATTGCGGAAATAACGTTAAAATTCCAAATGACAACGAAATTTTGCACTTTGTCCTTATATCACCAAAAGTAAATATCGGATCGAATTGAAATTCGGAACATTGACTCTAAGGTTAGTGCCGAATTCCATTGAAATCCAACCAATATTTGTAGAGAAGAAAAAATTTTTTTCATCGAAAATTTTCGAATAAAATTTTGTTTTTGATTTTCTAACAAACTGGATCAACACGAAATTTTGCTCTAAGTTGCGCGTTAGTATTCCGAAACTGTCCACGAAGTTTCAATTTGATCGAGTCAATACTTGAGAGATCGAGGAATTAATCTCAAAATTTCAAATAGGCCTAACTCCGAAACTATCCAACCAATTTCACCCATTAACGAACTCAACAGAGATATTCGGAGTCCAAACCTTATCTGACAATTTCATGTCGCTAAGTCTTTTCCTTTGAAAGTTAGAACACATACGGACGGACGGACAAAATCAAATTTGACCACGGACTCCAAGCGCGTGAAAACCGAATCAGTATTTCAAGGGTGACAAAACTTAAAATATTTACCGAAAACAATATTAATCAACAAAATCACAGGGACTAATATTCATCAACAAATCAATAAATATTCCGCCCTGATATGAATTAGTCATACTTCCACCCAAAGCATCAACTTCTAAGGAGTTTGCGTAGTTCAGTTTTACAGTTAAACCGATCAACAGCACGACTCTAAGTGCAAAATACTTTGGGCGATGCGCATGGCGTTCATCCATTTGTCGCTATATTCAATATACCTGCAGGATTCAATCCACCTGTATTTGCTGGAGCTAATCCTCCCAATCCCAAGGCCGCCAAACCTGCCAAAGGACTCTTGCCGAGGGCTGCGATCTGCAAACAAATTTAGAAAAATTAAGGCTGAGCTCATATAAGTCTTCCTTACCAGTATTCACATTGGATCATCACCAATCAAACACTAACAACAAAATTAGTTCAATTACTTATAAGATTTCAAAATCAGGAAATAGATTTCATGTGGGAGCTTTATGAATATACAGTGCGCGTCAGAATTATGGAACAGATTCATTTTCTCAGAAGAAAAATATTTGGCAACAAAATCCTGAAACAGGTCAATTTTCCACTTTCACCAAATTTTTATGCAGTTTTGAAGGATTTTTGTTGCACCCTGTGCCATCCCCATCAACCCTCTAAATTTTTTGAATAGGGAAAGTAGGTCATGTGGTACTTTTTTGTATCTCCTTCACAGGCGTGCAGAAACTTCCAAGAAAAATTTTTTTTTTTTGAAAAATTAGTTAGTTCAAAGAGGTTTTCAGTATGTGCACTTTGTCATGGCTCATTTACTTTGAGACGATGGTACCTGATGAAATTTGTCACCAAATGAAAGTCGACCATTACAGTTTTGTTCATGCACAACTTTCAACCCCTTTCTACTGGAATTGGAATCATAACTGAAGCGCAGTGTTTCACACATTCTAATTTTTCACGTGAGGGGGTTGAAAGTTGTGCATGAACAAAACTGTAATGGTTGACTTTCATTTGGTGACAAATTTCATCAGGTACCATCGTCTCAAAGTAAAAGAGCCATGACAAAGTGCAAATACTGAAAACCTCTTTGAAGTACCTAACTTTTCAAAAAAAAAATTTTTTGTTGAAAATTTCTGTACGCCTGTGAAGAAGATACAAAGACCTTGCCAAAAAAGTACCACAAGACCCACTTTCCCTATTCAAAAAGTTTAGAGGGTTGATGGGGATGGAACAGGGTGCAACAAAAATCCTCCAAAAATCCATAAAAATTTGGTAAAAGTGAAACAAGAATTGACCTGTTTCAGGATTTTGTTGCCAAATATTTTTCTTCTGAGAAAATGAATTTGTTCCATAATTTTATCAAATTGACCTGTAGAATTGCAAAACTGATTGGTGATAATTTTTGTGAATAATTGTCTTGAAGATAAATTTTCTTCATGCTTTGACCAAATAACTTGAATAGGTGAAAATATAAAAGCTTTGTAATATCATTTGTCCTCGCAAAAAATTGTTCTGATGAACAATGTGTTCATCTAAGACATGCTATAAGATGATGACCCCTTCCACCATACTTTTAGTTAGTGAAAAGAATAGATTGTTGCAATTTATTTAAACGATCATATCTTATTATGGCCATTTAATCCTTAAAAACATGAGGAAGTAAGTATATATTCAACATAATATATTATTAGCTTAAAAAAAACTCTGAAAACACACAAACTAAAGAATTAAAATATGAAATTTCAACGAAAATACAATCCAAAGTAAATCCATGAAATTAAGCGTATTTTTAAAATACCAGCAGTCCTAATGGAATAATGATGGCACATGTCAAAGAAATTGTTTGCTCCAGATTTTCTTTCGAAGCTAAGTGGGACAGAATGCAGCGATAATGAACCTAATCCAGAAGAGAAACTGAATATCGATGAAGGCTCTAAACTTTTTTTGCTCGCAATGGGATCATTTCATTTTATTAATTCACATTCATCAGGAATTCATCAATTATTTTCACCCTTCGAGTACACCTGAATACAATCAATTATTAAATGTTGCTGATGGAGTTTCTGAACTCCAAGACCCTCAGGGAATTTTTAATCAAGACAGTAAGTACAGCTTTCTTTCATCGTTGAATTATTATGTTACCTTCTCGATTTCTCAAATTATCCAATGAAAGATAAAAACGTGGACCAGTACCCATCATAATGATTGAACCTTGTTGCACGCAAACTGGTTTTAAACCTCAGATTGATAAACACTGGAGATAGGCCCGATTCTATGTAAATCATCATATTGAATGAATCTATATCATCAATATTTTCAGAAATATCGACTCAGATTCATTATCCTGAAAATTATTCAGAAATAATCTTCTAGATCCAAATATGATATTTGGTCAACTGACGAAATGGTAAGTACTATTGATTGGCAACACTGTTTATATCCACAGCCATCTCCTCTTGTCTTCGGTTTTTGTTTCAAAAAGTTGCTTGTCTTTACAGCACCCGGCTTATCTATGGTTTTAATAGACGACTTCGGCCCAAGTTGCCAACCCACAATTTACTTAGCAAGTTTACTTTCACTGGGGAACGGGAATTTCAGGACAAATTCGACATGATAAGGTTCGCATTATTTATAAATAACCGTAAAACATGCCTCGACTCTTCAAACCAGATAATTCCTTCCAAATATAGGTTTTTGTTAAGATCGTCTCCGATTGGCTGAAATTTAAGTTGGGATTCCTGATTGCATGTTAATAGTGTCAAATTTATATAGTATATGTTCCGCAAAGCCACTTGGTTATTTCGGTTGCCGGTTTCCCATTCCGTTAATATGAAATATTCGGTTGGTTCCTGGAACAAGCGCGTGAAAAAGGTTATTTACGGAATCTGGTTGATAAAAATGCGGTCGATTTACTGTCACCAGAACGATTTTCTATGGTAAATATCCATAGCATAGAACAATCTAAGTTTACTTTAGGTTTGTTTTGGTTCCGAGTTCAGATCTGTTCGGGACGGTTCTAGCATAGACCAATAGTCTGTGGTTCTGAACTCGGAACCAAAACAAACCTAAAGTAAACATGATTGTTCTATGCTATGGATATTTACCATAGAAAATCGTTCTGGTGACAGTAAATCGACCGCATTTTCATCAACCAGATTCCGTAAATAACCTTTTTCACGCGCTTGTTCCAGGAACCATCCGAATATTTCATATTTACGGAGCGGAAAATCGGCAACCGAAACAACAGGGTTGATTTTCGGAACGTATTCTATGAAAATTGACACTGTTTGCATGAAATCAGGAATCCCAACTTAAATTTCAGCCAATCGGGGACGATCTTAACAAAAACCTATATTTGGAAGGAATTATCTGGTTTGAAGAGCCGAGGCATGTTTTAGGGTTATTTATAAATAATGCGAACCTTATCATGTCGAATTTGTCCTGAAATTCCCGTTCCCCAGTGAATGTAAACTTGCTAAGTAAATTGTGGGTTGGCAACTTGGGCCGAAGTCGTCTATTGATACGAGATGAGTTCCAAGAACAAAATGAAGTCGTTTTTTCAGTATCCCTGAATGCAATTTTTCATGAGATATCTCTGCGCAAACTACTATTTCCTGAAAGTTGAGGAACATTTTATGGATATCATTCTAGAAGCATCTGTTAACTGTTTCCAAAACAACCCTTTGGATACAGTCTCTTAAGGGAACAGGGCCACAGGAGCATGCTGTGCATCACAAACTAAAACACTCTCTAAAACACTAGGGGTGATAATATTGAATATACAGCTGGTGGAACTGGCAGCGGTCAAGTGAACCATTAGGTGTGTAAGACATGGATATACTTGTTTAGATCTTGAAATGATATTGTTGAAAACTTAATCTCAACAACGGTATTATCAAACAAACAAGTACTGTACGGGGAATAACCAGATCAGTTCGATGTGTTGAGGCCTCTTAACGTTCTTGCTTGTGCTGATGGGTGAGAGCTTGTGTTGATGTGGTAGATGTAGATAATGGTTTCTCCTTCTACGATGTGTTTCACAGATATTTATGAACGGCATTCAAATGTTTGTATACTTTCCATAAGTATAAACTGCACATTCTGTAAGCAACACCGCTTATGACGACAGCGATCTCCTCTTGCCTTTGGTTTTAGTTTGACCGTGGGAAACGCAAACATCAACCATTAAAATGATCTTGACGATGACTTTGACGTAATCGTTATATTCGCATCCTTGTCGCCATATCTCAAACATTTCCCTCCAAGAGAATCCGCAACTCTGGTAGTCCTCATACCACATAATTAATGTGGTTCTCCTTACAGATCTTCAGAATATCTAAAAATGTTATTTGTCTATGGGCCCATAATCTGAAGGAGCTTATTCTGTGAACTAGCGGAATTCGAACGCTCAAGAGTACTAGTGACTTCGGTAGTCCTTATAAAACATAATCAATGTGCTTTTTTCAACAGATCTTCTGAATATCTCAGAATTTATTCGGTTATGGGCCCATAACCTGAAGGAGCTTACTTCGAGAACCAAGTGGAATTCGAATGGTCCAAAGACTCCAATAGTCCCAATAACATACAATTATTGTGCTCCTCTCTACTAATCTTCAGTATACCTGTGGATAGAAGCCCATAACCTGTAGAACGATATTCCTAAAACATACAGAATTCGAACGGTAAAGAGGATTTGAGACACAATAGACTACTTTGGTCCAAGTTGCTAACCCACAAATTACTTCCAAATTTATTACTACTATTAATACTATCACTGGAAAAGGGAAATTTCAGAACAAATTCGACATGATAAGGTTCGCGGTATTTATAAATATCCGTGAAATATGCCTCGGCTCCTCAAACAAGAAAATTCCTTCCAAATATAGGTTTTTGTTAAGATCATCTCTGATTGGCTGAAATTTAAGTTGAGATTCCTGATTTCATGTTAATAGTGTCAAGTTTATACAGAATAGGAAATGGTTTCATGGAGAAGAAAGAGCTCCAGTAGTAATAAATAACATAATCACAAGGACGAATATCCGTCGATAAATCAACAAATATTCCCCCTTGATCAGAGCTAATCACCCAATCAACCAAAACTCCTACACCGAAGAAGCGGATCCAAGTAGAATGACTACAGCTGTTTCACAATTGTTATTGATCGTCAGGTCAACTTAACTTGGATAAACCGCAGAGAGTTCTCTCGATACTTGTTACCTTTCAGAAGGATTTATCGACGGATATTCGTCCTTGTGATTATGTTATTTATTACTACTGGAGCTCTTTCTTCCCCATGAAACCATTTCCTATCTTTGTTAGATGTTGGACGTTTTCGTCTTGTGGGAATCCACATGAACCGAGTGTTTCCAATGTTGATCGGTTGTTTGTAAAGCTGCAATATCGCAGTTACAGCGACCTGATGCGACAAAAGGATGAACGTCACACACATCGATCAAAGTATTCTGCACTCGAAGGTGAGACTCGCAAGATGCTCCTGGCAGATGGCGCGCTGTAAGTTGTATACTGCAGCGATCCTTCTGAAAGGTAACAAGTATCGAGAGAACTCTCTGCGGTTTATCCAAGTTAAGTTGACCTGACGATCAATAACAATTGTGAAACAGCTGTAGTCATTCTACTTGGATCCGCTTCTTCGGTGTAGGGGTTTTGGTTGATTGGGTGATTAGCTCTGATCAAGGGGGAATATTTGTTGATTTATCGACGGATATTCGTCCTTGTGATTATGTTATTTATACAGAATGTGTTCCGCAAATCAACTTGATTATTTCGGTTGCCGGTTTTTCGTTCTGTAAATATGAAATATTCGGTTGGTTCGTGAAAAAAAAAGGGTAATTACGGAATTTGATTGATGAAAAAGCAATCTTTCTGTCACCAGAACATAGACATATTAAGTCTATGCACCAGAACGACAATCAATGTTTTATGGTAACCTTTCCATAGCATAGAACAATCTTTATTTACCTTATGATCCATAGACCATACCTAGGGCCGTATTTATAGTTGTCCCTTGAGGCTTCCTTACTGAAGGCCGCCTTGAATTTGCTTTTCTATGGAAACAAATACAAGTTTGTTTGCATAGAAACATAGAAAAGCAAATTCAAGGCGGCCTTCAGTAAGGAAGCCTCAAGGGACAACTATAAATACGGCCCCTAGTAATTTTTCCATTGTTGATTGTTATCTCTTCTATGTTCTATGGATCATAAAGTAAATAACGATTGTTCTATGCCATGGATATGTTACCATAGAACATTGACTGTAGTTCTGGTGACAGAAAGAACGTTTTTTCATCAGTCAAATTCCGTAATTAACCTTTTTTTTAGGAACCAACTGAATAGTTTATATTTACGGAACAGAAAACTGGCAACCAAAATAACCATGTTGATTTGCGGAATATAAATTTTATAAACATGACACTATCAACATGAAATTAGGAATCCCAACTCGAATTTCAGCCAATCAGTGATGATCTTAACAAAAACCTATATTTGGAAGGAATTATCTTGTTTGAGGGGCCGAGGCACCTTTAACGGATATTTATAAATAACGCGAACCTTATCAAGTCGAATTTGTTCTGAAATTTACCCTCCCCAGTGATAGTAAATTTGGAAGTAATTTGTGGGCTGGCAACTTGGAACGAAGTCGTCTATTGATGTGCTACTGTCTTCAGATCATCAAAATATCTCTGTATTTCTTTCTGCCATAGCCTGTAGATACTACTAGGAACGATATACCGGAAACATAGAAGATTCAATTGACCAGGGTCCCTATTCTTGAATCGGTGAAGGGAGAAAATAGGCGTGTCGACGCTGTTGTCGAGGAAACGCGGTGCATTTTTGATGAAACGATAGAGAACGTTCATTCCATCACATTAGTAGACCAAGTCGAACACACCCAATGGATCACTCGACCCCCTCCAATCTCCGAGCCGTACAAATTCGGAGGGTCGGGGGTCACCATAACGTAAAACTTACATCCGGCAACAGATGGCACGGCGGTAGAGCTGCCTGCAAATGCACGTTCTTAAGCGGCTCGAGGGGCACGAGGGGAGCGGTGACTGGCGCCACTGCGCCGGTCATTGGATGATGGTGGCCGAGTGCGGCGGACAAGTGAGGAGCAAGAAGAGGAGTCATAACTGAGTTACTTACGTCTGTGTGGGCGGGTACGGCGTAGTTGCCTTGGATGGTATAGGCCTGACCGCCGGCCAGGATCACGGGGCCACCGACTTGGGGTTTAGGGCGGTAGGGTATGGTTGCTCCTTTGGGAGGGGACTGAAAAAAAAAGGATAACATTAAAATAAAACACATAGGAATATCGATCTTTTAGGTTCGAATTAAGTTAACATTGTTCATAATAACATAATCACAAGGACGAATATCCGTCGATAAATCAACAAATATTCCCCCTTGATCAGAGCTAATCACCCAATCAACCAAAACACCTACACCGAAGAAGCGGATCCAAGTAGAATGACTACAGCTGTTTCACAATTGTTATTGATCGTCAGGTCAACTTAACTTGGATAAACCGCAGAGAGTTCTCTCGATACTTGTTACCTTTCAGAAGGATCACTGCAGTATACAACTTACAGCGCGCCATCTGCCAGGAGCATCTTGCGAGTCTCACCTTCGAGTGCAGAATACTTTGATCGATGTATGTGACGTTCTCCTGGCAGATGGCGCGCTGTAAGTTGTATACTGCAGCGATCCTTCTGAAAGGTAACAAGTATCGAGAGAACTCTCTGCCGTTCATCCAAGTTAAGTTGACCTGATGATCAATAACAATTGTGAAACAGCTGTAGTCATTCTACTTGGATCCGCTTCTTCGGTGTAGGTGTTTTGGTTGATTGGGTGATTAGCTCTGATCAAGGGGGAATATTTGTTGATTTATCGACGGATATTCGTCCTTGTGATTATGTTATTTATTACTACTGGAGCTCTTTCTTCTCCATGAAACCATTTCCTATTTTTCATAATAAAGATCGGAATTGGTCTAATAATAAATTAACATACTCGTCGATAAATCAACATATATTCCCCCTTGATCAGAGCTAATCATCCAATCAACCAAAACATCTGCACCGAAGAAGCGGATCCAAGGAGAATGACTACAGCTGTTTCACAGTTATAACTTACTGATCGTCAGGTCAACTTACCTTGTATAAAACCGCAGAGGGAATCTCGATACTTGTCACCCTTCAGATGGACCGCTGCAGTATAACAACGTACAGCGCGCCATCTGGTAGCATCTTGCGAATCCCACCTTCGAGTGCAAAATACCTCGATCGATGTGCATGACGTTCATCCTTTAGTCGCATCAGGTCGCTGTATCCGCGATATTGCAGATTTAAAATCACCATCACGACATGGCGCGCTGTACGTTGTTATACTGCAGCGGTCCATCTGAAAGGTGGCAAGTATCGGGATTTCCTTTTGCGGTTTTATCCAAGGTAAGTTGACCTGACGATCAGTAAGAACTGTGAGACAGCTGTAGTCATTCTTCTTGGATCCGCTTCTTCGGTGTAGATGTTTTGGTTGATTGGATGACAAGCTCTGATCAAGGGGGAATATATGTTGATTTATCGACGGATATTCGTCCTTGTGATTATCTTAATTGTACATTATCAGACCTGCCCTGTAGTTCCGATCGTAATTATCACATCGGACCGTGATTCTGGCAAATCGTAATTCCAGTTTTCAATTGGCTCTTTGAATTGCACCGGCAACGTTGCGAGTATCTTTGAAAACCAGCCAAATTTATAATCGAAAACGATTAGATCGTTTTTGCGCGCATGTTCTAGGGGAACAGCGTGCTATCGTTTTGTCCAAATGTCTGTAATTTTGGATGATTGAGCCGAAAATGGTCTCGATCGACTAGGTTGGACTCACTGATAACGAATCCGGTGTCAAAATCGATTCTGTCCGGCCGAGGACACGATAACTGTCGACAGAAGTGAGCTAGCAACTTGAAACTTTCAGGATAGGTTGCGCATCAGAATGCCGTTGAGTTCGTTAATGGGCCAAATCAGTCGAACGGTTCCGGAGTTATAGGCACTTGAAGTTTTGAAGTTATTTATTTTTTATTTCAGAAACTACTCGAGCGACTGGATTCAAACTTGGCAGTTAGGTGGAGTATAACGACGCGCAACTTTGAGCCAAATTTTGTCAGGATCATATTGTCAGTAAATTAAAAAAAAAAATTTTTCCAAAAAATTTGTCCCTCCGGAAATCATTTATCATATCCAAAAAAAATTCCACTCACACTTTGAGCTCCATATTTCACAGCAGTGTACCAAATTTCAGTTCGATACGATCATAAGTTTTGGAGATATCGGGAAAAAATATGTAAAATTTCAAGGTTTTTTCTCGATATCGTTGATTTTTTTCGGTATAACTCGAGAAATACTTATGCAGTCCTGATGAAACTTCACAGTTAGTTTGAAGATGCTGAAAAACAACTTCATGCAAAATTTCGTGATGATCGTGTCATTAGAACAATTTGAAAAAAATTTCTATGATTTTCTTATCATATCATCCTCATTAAATTCTGTATGAAACTTCGAACTGTTATTTTTCGATGAAGTACTGGATTTCAATTCGATCTGATCTGTATTTTTGGAAATATTGGAAAAATAAAATTTCGATTGGGTATATCGTAATTAAGGTCCAAACCTTCTCTACAAATATCGAGTTTCTAAGTTGTTTCTTCCGGAAGTTATTATGTTTACGCAGTCGGCCGTTAGGCTGACCGTAAACACAATAACTTCCGGAAGAAACTACTTAGAAACTCGATATTTGGAGAGCAGGTTTGGGGCTTAATTACGAAGGTCGAATTCGTGGATGTTTAAAATCCGCCCAATGATTCCGTAGATATACCCATTCAAAATTTTATTTTTCCAATATTTTCAAAAATACAGATTTGATCCAATTGAAATCCAGTAATTTATCAGTAGAAAATTTCAAAAAGCACTGCCGTGAAGGCAACAGCTTTTGCGTGCATGTTCAAATTCGTTGCTGAAGCGGTCATCTACATTGAACATGCGCGCAAAAGTTGCTGACTTCACGGCAGTGCTTTTTGAAAATTTTCCGAATATTCTCCATTTAAGAACGATCCACTTCAGCATGCCCTTGAACATTCTTCTTTATTTGGCTCATCAGGTTCATAGATCACACACTTTGGGTGAAACGAGGTAGATCGCTTCCTACGTCACGCGTCACAGCACGATTCTAAGATCGATACATCCGCACTGTCCGTTGGGTTGATAGAGTGGAATGTACACCAGAAGAAGTAGTGGATATGACACGTCACGAAACGCCGCGAGGTTTATGGCGTTCGGCCAATATTCAGGACCAAATTTAAAACCTAGTTTTCTCGTAGAAAATTAAAATGCTCGACGATGGTTTAATTTTTCAGAACTCTCATGAATTGAACAATCGATTCTAAAAATGAAAAAAAAAATGCAATAACCTATATGATTTTGTAAAAATTTTTGCACCATTCGAATCGGTTGTCAAATTATGGGGTACCCCACGCGATCGAATCTATTTGAATGTCAAATGTCCATGTCAGGAATGGTAGGTACTTTATTTGTACAAAAAACATTAAAAGTGTTAAACTAACATAACCACATTGACGAATGTCATTCGATAAATCAAGACATATTCTACCTTGATCAGGGCTAATCATACAATAAACCAAAACATCTACATCGAAGAAGCGGCTTCTAAAGATAATGGTTGCAGCTGTTACTGATCATCAGACCCTCACCCTGGTAAACCGCAGAATAGGAATCTAGATACTTATCACCTGTCTGACGGAACACTGCAGTATAACTACATACAGCGCGCCATCTTGCGAATCCTAACCTCTGAGAGCAGAATACTTTGATCGATGTGCATGACATTCATCCTTTTGTCTAATCAGGTCGCTGCATCTGCGATATTGCAGTTAAAAATCTCCGTCACGACTTGGAAACACCCGGTTCATTCATTGATGTATGTCGACAAACCGGCAACTCTTGAAGAATTCGAAGCCAATATTCAAGCCACCATTCACGCCGTACTGCCAGTATGGCAGTAGTGAAAAATTGGACTTATTGAATGCATATGTAACTCAAACCACGACAGACATATTTCAGAAATCATATGCGAAAAATGAATGCCAAGATATTATCTACATGCCAACAATATTTCTGTCTTGTATTATTAATGAATGTTCTAAAGCTTTTAAAAGAACACCCTTTAAAGTGGTCCAGACTTACAAATAACCAATTTAGCCCAATAGGTCTCTCACAAGAATTTTTTTCAACATTCGAATCGAATATTCTATCCGAAAGACTACTGAAAAACATTGACAGTCTTCAAGAATTTCAACGATAAAATGATCTTTGAAATTTGGCTCCGCATGTCGGCTCTTTTAACGGACGACACTTTGCGGCTTTCGTACCGAGATATATCAACTCTCTCCCTCTTCTCGTGTACTTTTCTCTCTAGCAAGCCAATAGACAGCGTCGGCTGTATCGATCGGTGAATCGTACAATAACGAATGACGTAGAAGGCGATCTGACGCGTTTCTCCCTCCTCGACCTTGAGTCCCGATTTGACCATTTTGAATACCGCATTATTCAGAATTCGCGAATTGTTGAAGTGTGTGATAGCATACATTATGATTTTGCATCGATATAGAATGAGAAAAACATAAAATATGAACGCCTCTATTCGAGTTGAGTTAATGAATAACCTTGACAGTTCTATGTGTTGAACATAACCTCTAAATATCCCGTTCATTACAGTCAAAAATCCACTCACCTCGAGCATAACTGTACAGATGTGATAAATACACTGCGTGATCGCTTCCCCGGTTCCGGATATGGTCACAGCCCTCTCGGTCGAATTGGGTAGCATCTCCGACGCCACCTGTATTGAGGCTCCTGTAACTTCCCTGATCTGCTTGATCTTCGATCCGCCCTTTCCGATCAACGAACCGCACTGGCTAGCCGGTACGATCAGTCTGAGGGTGATGGGCGGCCTTGGCACGCCGCTGCCACTGCTGTTTACTTCCTGGAACTGGGAACACCACTGAGGGATCCCACCATACATACAACACATTAACCAATGCAACATATATGCTCTAAAAAGGGGGGGGAGGGGAGTTACATGTACTAACAGCCAACACAACTAGACTACGCATTCCATAGTTAATTTTTTTCGGATGCCGCCTCCAAAAGGCACTTTCTTCGAACTCTCTACTGGTCGACAGACTTTTAAGCATTCTTTCGTTAGTCCCGCACCTGATGAATAAAAAAATAATTAGAGAAAATGCCGGATTACTTCAAACATCACTTGGATTTCTGTAATGAATTATCGCGAACATTTTGAAATATAACAAGACTAAGTGACCATGGTTACACCCTTGTGGAACACCATTCCTATTATGGTACCGACCAAGCAATTTGACTTAAGACCAATTTCTTCAAATATTACAAACATATTGAAATACAATGATCTCTTTTGAGCAAAACATCGAATATCTGTTTCTAATTCTTCTACGATCCATGTGTCAATAGACGACTTCGGCCCAAGTTGCCAACCCACAATTCACTTAGCAAGTTTACTTTCACTGGGGAAGAGGAATTTCAGAACAAATTCGACATGATAAGGTTCGCTTCATTTATAAATATCCGTGAACGGTGCCTCGGCTCCTCCAACAAGATAATTACTCCTAAATATAGGTTTTCGTTAAGATCATCTCCGATTGGCTGAAATTCAAGCTGGGATTCCTGATTTCATGTCGACAGTGTCAAGTTTAAATAGGATATGTTCCGCAAATCAACTTGGATATTTCGGTTGCCGGTTGTCTGTTCCGTAAATATGAAATATTCGGTTGGTTCCTGAAAGAAAGGTTAATTACGAAATTCGATTGATGTAAAAGCGATCTTTCTGTCACCAGAACGACAGTCAATTTTCTATGGTAACATATCCATAACACAGAACAATCATCATTTACTTTATGATCCATAGAACATAGAGGAAACAACAATCAACTATGAAAAAGACTACCTCGGTAGCCTAGAGGGTGGAGACATGTTCTAGGATGCTGAAGGTACCGGGTTCGAATCTGAAGTAAATGATATGTTCAATGTGTCGATGGTTCATGGTGGCACAGTAAAAGATAAAAAAAAAACTATGAAAAAATTACTGAGTATAATCTATGGATCATATAGATTGTTCTATGCCATGGAACATTGACTGTCGTTCTGATGGCAGAAAGATTGCTTTCACATCAATCAAATTCCGTAATAAACCTTTTTTCAGGAACCAACCGAACATTTCATATAATATTTGAAATAACCAAGTTGATTTGCGGAACATTACCTATACAATAAACTTGACACTATCGACACAGACTAACCAGATGAACCACTCGCGTCATTTACTTAGGAAATCTAGGTCAGCGCAGATATGACCCTGAATCGAGCTAATCAGAATTTTAGCAGGCGTTTGGGGTGCTTTGGGGGTGACAATCAGATTGCAGGAATAGGATTAGTCACTCTCGCTGCTTTTGGACTCGCTTGAGGGGGTTATGAACATGAAAACAAACTGAAATTAATTTTTGTCCTATTTATTTGATGAATAATTTCATATCTGTTCCATTTTAGAATATAATTCCAAAAATCAACTATGAAAAAATTTAAGTATGGTTTATGGATCGTAAGGTAAAAATAGATTGTTCTATGTCATGGATATGTTACCATAAAAGTTTGACTGTCGTTTTGTTGGCAGAAAGATTGATTTTTTCATCAATCAAATTCCGTAATTAACCTTTTTTTCAGGAACCAACCGAATATTTCATATTTACGGCACAGAAAACCGGCAAGCTAAATAATCAAGTTGATTTGCGGAACACATTCTATAATTTTGACACTATTAACATGAAATCAGGAATCCCAACTTAAATTGCAGCCAATCGGAGATGATCTTAACAAAAAACTATATTTGGAAGGAATTATCTGGTTTGAGGAGGTGATGCACCGTTTACGGATATTTATAAATAAAGCAAACCTTATCATGTCGAATTTGTTCTGAAATTTCCCTGCCCCGGTGATAGTAAAATTGGACGAAATTTGTGGGTTGCCAACTTAGACCGAAGTCGTCTATTCATAAAATGCATAGAATACATGGTGCCGACACCCTTCGAAAGTAGTAAAATCCGAGCTTTATTATGTTCCAATTTGTATCGTATAGTATTTTCAAGACTTTCCGAAAGAAGGTTTCCTTTCCCTTCAATCCACAAATATGAAACAGGATATTTTGGAGTATTCATTACAAGCGCTATTTATCATTTCATTATTCAGTTTATGAAAAAGAAGTCTTATGAATAATTCATATTTCAATAATAATAAACATGAACATTTACTGAAGATATTTTTCAAATTAAGTAACAAATTCATAACTTTTAAATTCAATATTTATTAATACAAAATTCATGGACAACATTTTCATGGAAGGAGATCCAAGCTATTCAGTGAAATCTCCTGTTCTGTAATTACCATTGTTTTTGCTTCGAAATGACCTCTTGAATCTATAAAAGTCTTCTGAAAATCTTCTGAAAAACAACTTGACTAAGCAACCTTAGCGCCATAATGTTTACAGAGAGAAATAGAACGATATTCGACAATTCTATGACCGCGTTTTGGACCCCAAATTTTAGTGGGTAATAGAAGGAAAGTGTCGACACCTGATATATTCTATGCATCTTGGTCAATTCATAAATATACGAAGGTCTTCCCAGGAAAACGGGAAACCATGCAGCAGGTGAATCGTATTATTCTAGTAGTACATGAAAAATAAAAAAGTGCTTTCTATACATGACGTGGATTTCAACAAAGCTTAAGCTGCAGTGTTCAAAGGGAAATATTCGGTTACTAATGATGCGTGATAAAAACATATTCTCTAAAATTTTCTATCTGGTACAAAACATGGGTCCGATTCTTGAATCTCGATCAAAAAGTGAAGAGTATGACAATGGGGGTTTTTTCTTCGAACGAAAATGCTGTAATTTTCATGAAAAACCTTTAGAACATCACCTTTCAACCATATAATTTCGATATTATATTTAAAAAAAAAATGTTTGATCACCTAAAACTGAAAAATAAAAATGGGGATTTGCATTTAAAGGGATTCGTCTTGAGTGCACGATATGGCAACGTAGAATTCAGCTTTCTCGGAAAGAAAAGGACGTCAAATATGTTACTTTGCTTAGGAAAACAGAGATGGCTATACTTCGATCTGGTTAGAGTAGAAGACAACGACCAAGGAATAGAAAAAAAAATAGTACAGACTGTCATACTGTCATATTACTGACAAATCGCAAACGGAAATTGTTTGGTTATATTGACAAAGAAGACGTATTTACCACAAAATAGGAATAAATATTTCATTATTCTGTAGCAGAAAAAGCTATTCTACTAAACAACGTTGTCACTTCGTGCATGCCTGGCAAATCCCAAACCCCAATTTTGAAATCTGATTTTGAATACTTTCTGAAGGTAATTTGGGAAAATGATGAATCAAACCCATAATAATTATGTCCAAATTTGCATTTGCAGTAGAAACCCAAATTCAGGAAAAACTCCCATTGTCATATGTCGGCGTTGATTTCCTAAGTTGATTATAAACAAGTAGACATGACCTGCGCATGGAACCGAATGTCACTCGATAATCGAATGTTATATCTCCTATACTCCGTACCACTCGTTGCTAAGGGCCGGTATTATAAAACTCACCTGGAAGTTATCTTCAACTTTAACTGGCAGTTTTGACAGTTATGTCATAACACAACTGTCAAAACTGTCAGTTAAAGTTAAGTTTTATAATACCGGCCCTAAGTCGAACAAAACGGTGATAAGGTTATGATTATATTCGGATTTGAAATTTCCCGATATCTTGCATTCAGTTATTTCTTGAATATTTGCTTGAAAACGTAGTCGAAGGGAACTCTCATAAATTTTGTAGAATCTCGAGAAAACCTAGAAAATCGACATACGACAATTGTCATACTCTTCAATTCTTGATCGAGATTCAAGAATCGGCCCCCATATTTGCAGATTGTGGATTAAAACTTGAAGCGGGTCAGTGGTATCAATTACTTCAACGTACCTCTTCGAACTTCTTACATATGAGTGTGAACGCTTTGAAAATGGCACTTGTGGATCCTGTAACTGTAACGATCCTCTCCGGGCAGGATCCATCTGATATATTGATTTTGGCTCCGGACTGAAAATAGAAGACAATCTTAATGAATAGGAATATTCTACAAAAACATGCATAACTCAATAATAGAACAACTTAAGGGGTTTCCAGTAGGAAGGGTATACTCCATTCACTTTTATAAAGTATCCCGGTTGGCCATGATTTAGGTCTATCATGTTTTTGTAACTAAAACCAAGGCAGGTTGGCGCTCCTGAAATATCGACAATGTCAAAATAATTCGACGCGACGTTGCCAATTTCTACTCTCCTTCAATTACAAATAACAATTCAGCTCCAGCCATAATAAACTAATAAATTAACATTTCGCTTTGATTGTATTGAGCCTTAAGTAAGTAGTCATGTTTGAATTGAACAAATTCCTTAACGAATAATTTCAAAAGTTATATATTTCGTGGAATTGTTTCGATAGGAAGTAGTACATTGAAAATGAACTTGGTACATCCTATGTTGGCAGAACATTGAATTTTTATGCACGAAAATAACATGAATTATATAATATCTCATTCAATGCTATTTTTTCTAATATTTTAGGAATTACTTTTTTCTGGGAATTGAATATTTAAGTTGACTTCAAAGTATGTCCATAAAACATAAAATCATATCTTGCTTTTGACTCGAATACTGCATGGTAGGTAGTTTTCATGGAGAATTTATCCATATATCTTGTCATTACACCCAAAGATAACTGACTGAAGCTAAGCTGCATCCCAGTTTAGAAATATGTTGATCCCAATCCAGTGTATGTATCATTCACGTAGATTCCCAAGACCTTTGTAAATGTAGTTAGTTCTTTTAATGTTAACTGTGACACATGTTTCGAAATACTACTACATTTTCATACTGGAATATTTCAAGTTGTGCAACAAGGTATTTAAATGACTTCTGTAGGCTTATTTCTTAAGAATTTAGAAAAGTAGGGAATTCGAAGTAACGGACTACTCTATCCATCATTTTTCAGTAAAATTCCAAAACACTCGATTCTTGATTTCCGTACAAGAAAAAAGCATTACTGAACCTTCCAACCATGTTAACATACGTGAAATATTTCCAATATTAACAGAGAAAAAAGTTTCTTCAACATTCGCCAGGTCTTTGGAATTATTGAATTCACATAATATTTTCTCAAATTCATTACTTTCCAAATATAGATTGCCATTTTGAAAAATAAGTAATTACTACGACCTCTTTGTAGAGAGGACAACGTTGTGTAGTTATCTGACAAAAAAAATGACTTTAACCTAACATTTTCAAAATATACACGGTGAAATCTGTCAGGATGTCATGGCAAACCGGGATACTTTATAAAAGTGAATGGAGTATAGATGATGCAAGTTCATCGCGGTCATGTTGCCTATAAGTAACATCAGTGTATTTTAATTTCAGGAAACTAACGGGAAATTACCACGATACAACTCTGTTACAAAGTGGATTATGCCTTGGACCAACGATGTGCACACCTATTAACTGCGTATAAAAGTCGTCAACATTTGAAATGGAGCAGAGAACGGCTGCCATGAGAGGGAGAATGGCATACTGGCGTATTCAGCGACGAATCACGATCCTCTCTCTCGATGACGTTAGAAGGGTTGGACGCCACTGGGGAGGGCAACGTGATATTGCGTTTGCTGTTCAGAGGCATGTTTCCAAAACTGTCGTTGTATGGTTTGGAGGGCTATTCGCATCTACTGAAAAGCTATACGCCCTCTGGATATAGAAATTCGAACCCTTCCAAGCTAGTAGTTTTTCGACGTGCCCGTTATTCTAACGTATTTTGCTTACTTTCAGAGTTCATTTTTGAGCTTTTGTGTTGTTTTCTGAGTTGAAATTTTGGTATACCGAAAGTGTTTGTAATATTCATTGATCGATTCCTTTCTTTCCGATTACAATTCTCGATTGTATTAATTCGAAATGGCATCCTTCCGAAATGACAATTGTTGATGCCTCAACTCAATGATGAATAACATTGAGTTATCAAAGAAGACCATCTCCTGCCTCAATAAATTTGACACAAAATTATAAGAAATATTGTTATAGTTTTGTAGTGGCCATCCCGTTCACCGGATTTAAATACCATCGAACATGTGTGGTATATGATTGGGAGGAGAATTACCAATTCACATCAAGTTCCTCAGACTCTGGCACAGTTAATTCACGAAGTTCCAGTTGCTTGCAACAAGTTGTCACAAGCAGACGTATACTCCATTCCCTTCTAGAAACTATCCCGGTTGGCCATGATATTCTGACACATTTCACCCTGTATATTTTGAAAATGATAGGTTATAGTCATTTTCCTGTTAGATAACTACGCAATGTTTTTCTCTCTACATAGAGGTCATAGTTATTACGTAATTTTCAAAATGTGAATTTACTTTGGGGAATTAATCAATTTGAGAAAATATTATGTGAATTCAATAATTTCAAGGACCTGGCGAATGTTGAAGAAACTTTTTCTCTGTTAACACTGGAAATATTTTACGTATATGAACATTGTTGAAAGATTCAGTTATGCTTTTTTCTTGTACGGAAATCAAGAATCGAATGTTGAAGTTTTACTGAAAAATAATGGATAGAGTAGTCCGTTACTTTGTGATAGTTCATTCGAAAAAAAAATGAAAGTATTCGAATAACCCTGCAGTAAAACTTCTAAAGGAACAAACAAACCTATGGAATCTCTACTTTTCGAAATTCTCAAGAAATAAGTCCACAGACAGACATTTAAATACCTTCTTGCACAATTTGAAATACTCCAGTACGAAAATGTAGTAGTACTAAAAAACCTGTGTCACCTTAAATGAACTAACTCAATTTACAAAGTTCTTGGGAATCTATGTCAACGATACACTGGGTTTTCACTCACAAACGTCGAAAATGTTGGATAACTCGTGATAAATTATTGATTCCATATCATCAGGGTTACTATCAGGAAAAGCAGATCTCAATTCTACATAGCACTTCCTGATACTTTGTCTCTGCTTCTTCAAAACTATCTTCGGCATTTTTAGGTTCCAAGCGTGATGATTATGTTGAGATTGAGAGTAGAAATTCGCATTGGCATTTGGCAACGTCTCTGAGAATTATTTTGACATTGCCGATATTTCATGAGTGCCAACCTACGTCAGTTTTAAGTAAAAGAACTTGATAGACCTCAATCATGGCCAACCGGGATAGTTTATAAAACTGAATGGAGTAAAGGTCATCTTATTTCGTCGAAGTCTACACGTGTAAAAGAGTGTATCAAGCTACGGTGTCCTCGAAAACATTATTATAATTTTGCTTGAATGTTAAAAGAATTTTTGAAAATGCTGTCTTTCATTCTTGATGCAAGACCTCCACATTGCCAAAAAATCAAGCCCACTAAGATATTCTTTCTGGGTGTAAAACTTCTAATGGTCACCGAACTTAATAACTCAGAAATTTTACATTTTCAAGGTGGATTTTAGGTGTAAATGGTCAGAAACACATGCTCGCAAGAGCTGCGGACTTCAAATCGGCGGTTTTTTGAATTTTTCAGCGCGGTCAATTAGATGGAAAGCCGGGAAATCCTACTGAAATTTCCCGACCGTTTTCCCTAGAGTAACTACTCCACTCCTCGGTTAAATGGCGCTCGAATCTGCACGAGGGATTCTTTGATGTCGACGATGCAGAAGGACCGTCGGAAAAAAAGGTCGAATTAAAGCAATCTAACGAATTAAACTTTCGGTCGGACCTAGTGGTCCTAGACGAGTGAAGCGGGGGAGGGACAGGGAAGAACTTCGACATAGAACTTTGTCCACTACATCGGCGGGCTTTTTCCGAGGAAAACTGACTGGTCCGGGCGAACTTTGATAGTTTTTCTCCACTTAAATGTCTTCGATTGTTTGCCTTTTCCCGTTTAGTTAGAAAGTCTTCCGATAATGGATATAAAGATTTCAAAGATCCGATCCCTTTCGAAACTTTGTTGTCAATGAGAAAAATCAGTTTCACATATGAAGATGATCTCTTCGACAAAATAGATTTTCGATTCAGACAGGCGCCAATGCTTTTTGTGATTTCATCGAAACAATGTACACGAAAAAGTAACTTCTTGAGAATCATACTAGTCCGCAAAGCCTCCTGTAGCAGCAATGTAAATTACACCCCATTCACTTTCGTGAAGTCGGCAGGCCATGGTAGTTTGATACATTCCATCGTGTATATTTCAAAAATGTTAGGTTTGCACGAATTTCTGCAATGTTCAAGGTTTACGTCACTTGAATGATGCACCAAGCATTCTTCCCATTCGGAATTAGGTGAAGAAGTTTGAGGAGACCAGTTCAACACTAGGCAAACAAAAATCCGGACGACCAAGGACATCGAGAACGGAAGAGAACGTGGAACGGACTAATCAGTCTGTTCGTGATGATCCCAACCTCTCCATTCGGAAGCGTGCAAATACTTTGCACGGGCATAGATCATTGCTACACCGCATTTTGCGAAGATCTAAAGCTGCACTCCTATAAAATTCAATTGGTGCAAGAACTAAAATCCCAGGATGCCATTCAGAGGCTTGAATTCATAAACCGAGCAATTGTGCGCTTACAAACATTCAACATCTTGGTGAACCCGCAAGATTTCCCGTCGCCGAGATATTAAATAGATATTTACATCATTGTACGCAGTGTGTTTTTCTGAATAAAAAATGTGAAATCGAACATAGGCGGTCTCCCTTAATTTGGAAGATATGTGCCCCCAAAGTTCCAAAATGAGTCGTTTTCAGGTCCCTTTTTCCACCATAAAAACGATCTCTCACTTCATCTGTATAGTTCACAAACCACCTTTGAACCTTCAACCAACAATAAGCAACACTTTTTTCAAGAATAATCAATATTTAATGAAAAAACAATGAAATTACTGGACAACCACTTAACCTCTATTCCTTCTGATTTTGACTCAGTCTAAAAATGAAGTTTGGCAATGGCGCGAATTTCATCGGTCGGAATCGTGCCATCGTGCGTATTCGTGAATAAGATTATTGCTGGTGAGAAAAATGAAATATGTTCTTAGTTCTTACTGTTTACTGCGATACTCTTAATCTTCCAATAGGAGAATTCGTTTCTAATGAGAAATCTACAAGGTTGAAACACATAGTAATGGAATGAGAATACACCCTGATATATATTTCAACGTAAACTTTTTTCATATGTGATAGGTCGCGCCCTTGCCAGATTTACAATGAAATCGAGGTTATTATATAACCCATTTTATTTGAATACCCTGAATCTCATTCTAAACCGGGACCATCTCGAAGACACAACAAAAAACGAAGTAGATAACAACCTCCCTATTTTGAAGGGGATAGAAAGAAAGTTCAAACGAAAATATTGAGAGTGAAACCTCAAACAAATATTCTCCATGGTTTTGTTTTGATGTTAGAATAACCACCTCTTCTTCAGTGACAGAAGCATTTTCCTTACAAACATATCCTCCCTATCCATAATTTCATATTTCCCGCCAGCAACTTCTCTTCGGTTATAATACGTTGGTCAGCGATGAAAAGACGCTGTTGCCAAGCTCCGCTTTAACATTGAGAAGTATTTCGTAGAAATATAGGTTAAGTGGTTGTCTAATATTTTCACTTTTCTTCCTTTAAATAATGAATATTATTGAAAGAAAGTGTTGCTATTCGTTGGTTGAAGGTTCAAAGATGATTTATGAACTAGATTTGAGAAGTGTGAGATCATTTTCATGGCGGAAAAAAGGATCTGAAAATGCAACAATTTGGAACTTTGGGGGGCCATATCTTACAATGCTTACAATGATGTGAATATCTTACTTATAGCTTCGCGACGGGAAATCTTGCGGGTTTACTCAAATACCAAATGTAAGGATCAGAAACCCTTTCATTCGCCAAAAGTGACCGTATGGGCGGCAATTCCATCGCAAGGAATTATCGGTCCATACTTTTTCGAAGATGAAAGGGGACGTGCTCTTACAGTGAATTCAGAGCGTTATGTTCGGATGCTATATGAGTTTTTGTTGCCTGAATTGCAAAATTTTCCTGGCTATAATCAAAGAACATGGTTCCAGCAGGATGGAGCAACATCACACACATCCAATAGGTCTCTGAAACGAGTTCGTGAAATTTTTCCAGGCAAATTAATATCGAGAAGAGGTAACATAAATTGGCCGCCACGCAATCCTGATTTGACACCTATGGACTTTTTTCCTGCGAGGTTTCCTGAAATCTGAAGTCTAAATAATAAACCAACCTTCCTGGAACAGTTAAAACGAAATATTCGCCAGGAAATGGGAGCCATCTCGGTGTCTACCCGCCAGTCCATCATCAGAAATTTTGATGTTAGATTGAACGAATGTCGCGAACGCGAGGGAAAACATTTAGACGACGTTATTTTCGGAAATAAATTCCCAGAGAGTATATTTTAATAATTAATGAATACTTTTTCGATAAACGCGTTATTTTATTTTTTTTCGATTTCTTAAATATAACATTTCTTTCGGGACACGTTTTACAACAAACTACCCTTTATTTTGAACAAGGAATCACCCCTTCAAATTTTTCGGACTTGTTTTGAAACACTCTGTATGTAAGAATAAGCTTTGAGAATTCAAGAAAGGTTAGTACCGTTTTTATCTACCTTCAGCACCTGGTACGTATGAAATTGCCGCCTACACAACCTCGCAAGTATGTACACAATGAAAGAACGTACCAACACTATTTTATACCATACAAACTATTCTTGAGAAAATGAGTAATGTCTGGGGGCCCCGGGATCCTCGACTAGCAGAACGACAACTCGCTGTTCCGCAAAACGAGCGCTTAAAAATTAAAACTTCATCCCCAGGTCAGGTTCGATACTGCAACCAAGCTGAAAACCCCCATTGAAGGTAACTTTTCAGACACATAAAATATCAACAACGATCCCCACACAAGAAAATAAAAACAAACTTACCTCCGCTCTGAAACTGTTCACGATCTCTCCTTTCTTGCCGATAATACTTCCCACTTCCTGAAACAAAATTAGGAATTAATCGTTGAGCAGTCGATACAGCCGAACCCCCTCTTCAATTTTTCATGCCTCGGCTAAACTTTTCGGCTTTCTCGGGACCGCACAGCAAAAAAAAAACAAACGAAAAGTATCCGGGAAACCCCGTCAATAGGAAAAAGTTAGAACCCTCGGGATATTACGCTGAAGGTATTATTTTTCAATGTATGTCTCTGCTAATATGATGCATGGCGCCGATGTGGTCGTTTTGGTCCTTCGAGCCGGATAACATCCATCTTTACGATTCGATACACCGGCGGGCCAATCCGGATTGTGCCAGAAGTTTGGGACACACGGAAATTATATACTGGAGAGAATATGGGGTGGTTTTCCTTGTTATTGTGTTCGGAAAAGTTTCACCATTATTATTAGGTGCTCTGAAATATTTTCGTGGTCCTTTTGGAGATCATGAAAATACTCTAAACTTATTGGGTGTTTCATGTCTGACAATTATGTCACGAATTTTTTAGTTTGCCGATCAGTACTATGAAACAGAAAGATGTAGTCATTCTCCTTGGATCCGCTTCTTCAGTGTAGATGTTTTGGTTGATTACAGGATGATTAGCTCTGATCAAGGTGGAATATTTGTTGATTTATCGACTGATATCCGTCCTTGTGATTATGTTAGTTTATTTTTATCGGAGCTTTCTTTTCTCCACGAACCAATTCCTATCTTTGTCAGATGTTGGTAGTTATCGTCTTGTGGGAAAACCACATGGACCGAGTGTCTCCAAAGTCGTGATGGACGTTGTAAAACTGCAAAATCGCAGATGCAGCGACCTGGGCCGCTATTTTCGAGTCATCCGAATCACTTTCGCATGCGAAAGTGAGGTCTAGATTTGGCCAAATGCGACAGTTTGGCAATGTGTTATTTTTCCTTAGAATTTGTATTTGTAGGCAATCCTAATTACATGCCTCGAGGTGACAGACATACAAACGAAAACACAATGGATACTTATTAATGTTTCTGATGGATTTTACAGTATGAAATTGTTTTTATGGGCACTTCTTTTGATATAATAATTATTTCTGTCCTCTTGTGAACTAATATTAGTGATGGAGTAAATATCTGAAAGTTGATGTATGAAAAACGATGTGGATTGAAGTCTTGTTAAACAATGATTGAAGGTAGGATATATATTATATTGTACCCAAATTCTATTTGTAATATTTATGATTGGTTCTGTTTTAGGTATCAAGTGGATATATGGTCACTTGAATATCCAAAATCAATTACTCAGAGCTTCAGAGGAATTGAATTATGCTTTGAATATACTACATATGAGGTGTCGAATAGCAGTTTCTGCAGAAGGTGTAAACGCAGACTTTTAAATGTCTACAATCTTACGAATACTTTGAAGGATCAAGAACTGTTGGTAATTTTTATGTACAAAATATATGTTACAATATCAAAATAAATGAAGCATAAACAATATGGAGTGTTTTATTTACAAATTCATGGTTGAGATTATGTATTTTCTGAATACTGAACAAAGCATTTTAAATACCTAATTTGAACTGTATTCTTGGTGATCGCAATAGAAGTTGCATGAATAGTTGAATTGAACTCAAATGGAAATTCATCAGAAATCTCACAAAATTTGGTGTAAAATTGTAAATGAAAAATCAAAATACAATGCAATTTGATCGAGAAGGGTTGGTATTATGATGTACAGTGAATTTATAAAGGTCCTCATTTCCAGCAAAATGAGATGACTCATTCACATTATAACAAAATGAAACTTCCCTACGCTAACAAAAATTAATTTTCCATATACAAACGCGAATTTCTCCAAAATAATTTTTGAATGTTTCACCATTTAAATGAGGGTATATATTAGCATTGTATAAATATACAATGATATTAGCATATTTGTTCTTGAATTTAGATCCCATAAAGGGTGAAGTAACTTGATTGGGATTATTTTTCTATCTACCTCGTTCTCGCTTTGTCTACGTTTCGAAACCCAAGAAAATCCTATATACAGTGCCAAAAATGTGAAAAATTTAAAGGGTTGTTAATCATAAATCAATAAAAGTTTGTTCTGTATCAACTATTCCACCCGGGAAGAAAGTTTTTTTTGATAAAATTTGAAATTTTTTATGAGAATGAATAAAAAACTACTTTAATGCGGTAAGTGAATAGATTTGCTCTATGGATTGATACACAGTTTTTGAAATAGAGAAAAAAAAATTGCTGTGCACAAAATTTTTACATATTAGTGAATCCGCATGCGGATTTGAATCCGCCTGCCTCAACCCATCCGATGTATTTCAGTCGAAAACGAAGCTATGCGAAAGTTCACTTACTGGTGCGCAAGTGCATATGAGTAATTTTTGTACCGTGCAAAGTGATCATCACACCTAAAAAATAAGGCATTTTATCATTTCCCCCCTTTTTTGTGGTCATTCGGCTTTTTTATATGCAAAAGTTAGTTTATCGTTCAGAATAATAATTGAAACATTCGAAATTATAATGAAAAAGGTGTTTGCGCGAATAAATCTTGCCCAAGTACACCGCGAACACCACGTTGCCAAACTGTCGCATCGCCGCGAGAGCTCGTAGACGAAATGAATTCGGATGAGCTCGAAAATAGCGCGTCTGATACGACGATAGGATGAACGTGTCAGGCACATCGATCGAAGTATTTTGCACTCAAAGGTAGGATTCGCAAGATGCCCCTGAAAGATGGCGCTCTGTACGTAGTTATACTGCAGCCGTCCATCTGAAAGGTGACAAGTATCCAGATTCCCTACTCAGCGATTTTATCCAACGTAAGATGGCCTGACGATCAATAACAATTGTGAAACAGCTGTAGTCATTCTACTTGGATGCGCTTCTTCGGTGTAGGTGTTTTGGTTGATTGGATGATTAGCTCTGATCAAGTTCGAATATTTGTTTATTCACCGACAGATATTCGTCCTTGTGATCATGGTGTAAGTAAAATATGCTGTGCTCATCTGCTTTTCTGTGATCGTTTTCACAAATGATGACGTATGAAACTAAATGCAAATTCAAAGCACAGAATATATATTTCCTGGTATTTAGTCTTGCTGACGTCACTTTTTTTTCAGATGGGCACACCATGTTCTTTTACATCATGGTCATAACTTAAATTTGTCAAAATGAATTCATTCCCGGAAATTCTCGAAAATAATGTAAGCTCTGATTTGAGTAGTTTCGATATGACATCGGTACCTTCAGGATGTATTTCAAAGCTAACGATGCCGGCATCTATCGGCGAAGAGTAGGTCAATAAAACCGTAGTTTCGACAACAATTGGACCTCATTTCGGACTTAGGTGCATATAATACATATGGCGCGGAAACTCTTTTGACATATTTTGGGTTGGAAATGAGGTCCAAATGTTGTCAAAATATGGCTTTGCAGTCTTACCTCAGTTTTCGCCGATAGATGCCGGCATAGGAAAATCTGCCATATAAAATCTGAAATATTTATGGAAGTTACCGACCTGGCATATCAAAACTAGTCAAATCAGAACTTCTTTCTGATTTTCCGAGTTGGACCATACATTCTTTTCAACAATTTCCGAAGATATATTCATTGTGACAAATTTAAATTATGATAATTCATTTCATTCAGTCAGAATGGCGTTAATATAATTAAAGGTTTCCTTCGCATCTGAATACACAAGTCTCAAACTTGATATGTTTGAATACCTGTTAATTACAAGATGTATTTATTATCTCAATATTTAGTTCATGGAAAGGAAGTCTTTCAGAGTAGCGTTTTCAAAAATACCTCAAGAAATCGTTTGGAACGATAGATGCTACAATTAATTTGACTGGTTTGAAATTCGTCTGCTAAATTCGTATGAACATGAACAGCAAAGTGAAAATTCATATTTCATTTCAATAATAGTAGACATGAACATTTCCTTCAAATATTTTCATAAGTATGTAACAAAATTCATAACTTTTTGAATTGAATAGATATTTAATAATTTGATTTAATAGAGATTTATCAATAAGTACATACAAAATTAGTAAACCATATTTTTATGGAAAAAGATCCAAACTATCCAATAAAATCCATGAGTAATATCAATTTCCCGTTCTGTTTTCACCGTTGTTTTGGCTTCGAAATAACTTCCTGTATCCGACCATAAAAGTGTTCTTACAATAAACCTCATATTGCCTTTATTCCCTTTTACATATAACATATTATTACCGAGTAGATGTTCCACACTTGTTGAACTCCTTTTATATCTTAGTAAGAATCCATCATTTCAATTATCCGATTCATTTTTTGGGAAATAGTTTCATCAGATTATAGCTCAATTCATTTTTATTCAGCGGAATTAATTGTATGGACTTGACAAACCGACCTCAGTGCCATCATCGTTTACACAGCCAAGTAGGACAATATTTGACAATTCTAGGACCGCGTTTTGGATCCAAAATTTTAGTGGGAATCAGCAG
The DNA here is from genome assembly GCA_958510865.1 of Myrrha octodecimguttata. Lineage (NCBI taxonomy): Eukaryota > Metazoa > Arthropoda > Insecta > Coleoptera > Coccinellidae > Myrrha > Myrrha octodecimguttata. Next base: position 52,762,667 of record OY294061.1, on the reverse strand, counting down.
TAAAGTGTCAACACCTGATATATTCTATACATCTTGTTTCGGACCCAAAATATGTCAAATAGTGCCCGCAAAATGTATTCTATGCATCTATGGGCTATAGTTATAGTTGGTAAGGGGTTACATTCCACTGCGACCTCAAGGTCTATTGTGCCCCCTTGTCGGAGCTGTTTTTTTCGCAACCTACAGCTCGACCTCCAGCTCTAGAGCTCAGATGAATTCTAATATCTGTGAGGGCTTCAAGGAGGCTAAGTTCTCATTCCTCCTATAATGCTCCTGTCCAAGATATTTCTTGCGCAGGCTCACAATGGCGAGGAATTCTGTGATCAGGTGAACAGGGGTTTCCTTCTCTTCCCCATAGAATCTGCACTCGTCAGTTTCTGATGAGCCCATTCTCATCATGTGCTTCCTCAGGCGACATTGTCCTTTGAGGAAACCAGTGAGGAGGCGTAACTTATTCTTACTGCTATCCAAATGATTTTTGGATCTAGCAATTTCAAAGTTCCGAAAAAACTTTTTAGAGTGTTCCATTCCTGGAGAATTCCTCCAGAGTGCCCCTCTTTTATTGTCTTCCTTCTCTAAAAACTCTTTCTTATAGGTGCATTTGCCTATACCACAGAAAGGTTCTGGGCCAGTAGGTAGCGTTTGTGCTCCTTTCCTGGCTAGAATGTTAGCCTCTTCATTTCCTTTGATTCCTGAGTGCCCAGGAACCCAGACTGAGGAGACCTTGTTATACTTGCCCTCTCAATTGAGTTTCCCATTTCAGCTTTAAGTCGATGACATAGGATTTCAGTGCTTTGTTAGCAGCTTGACTATCAGAATGGATCACTATGTCACACCCTTGATAGTTTCTTTCCAGGTTTATGTCTATGCATCTTTCGATTGCAAGTATTTCTGCCTGAAAAACACTCGAGTAGGAGCCTAGCGATAGTGTACACTTGGTTCTAGGCCCGTATTCCCGTATCCACCACCGGTCCCCATCGTGGTTTAGGAACCATCTGTATACCATTTAACGGTATTTGCTTTGAAGTTTTGGGTAGTGTATTCTTTTCCCATTCTGCCCTTTTACATAGCATTGAGTCGAAGTTCTTCTCGATGGTTATTTTTTTTTTAATGGGCTGATTAAATATCATATTATGGATTCGAAACGTGTAGCGCCGTATATGTATAAGCCTACGAACTTTTTAACCCTCCTAATATTTCAACAATGGATAAATTTATCGACCCGATAATAAATACATTGGCGAACACACTTTTGTTCCAAACGCCGCCCCATAAGAATCTGAATCGAAAACAACGAACCGAAAACGAGTCCCGAACCGTTTCCTTCCGAAAATTCAAACTCTTTTCGGCGTAAAAGGTTCCGCTTTCGCGCCCGACCGGTGTCCGGTTCTTTGTCCGGCTTCGACCGCTGCATAAATCGAAAATATAATTAGATATTATGTTTCGCGTAAGCCAGATTTCGAGGATTTTTCAATACTCGCCACCCGGAGCGACCGTTTGTTATTTTATTAATGCGTCCGAACTACGGACAAGCGTTCGCACTCTAGAAACCATTTAGAACGGTTCGACCGGTGCAGCAATGGATCCGTCCTGTAATTTCGTTGGCGCCGGTTGATTCGGGTCAGGTGCAGCGGTCAGATTACGAGGAAGGTATACAGGGTGTTTAACCATTTTTATAAACTATCCCAGTTGACCATGATTTAGGTCTATCGAGTTTTTTTACTTAGAAGTGACGCAGGTTGGCATTCGTGAAATATCGGCAATGTCAAAATAATTCTTAGCGACGTTGCCAAATGCCAATTCATGTTCTTAATCTCAACATGATCATCACGCTTGGAAACTAAAAATGCCGAAGGTATTTTTGAAGAAGCAGAAAGTATCAGGAAGTACTATGTAGAATTGAAATCTGTTTTTTCTGATAGTAACCCTGATAATTTGGAATCAGTAATTTATCACAAGCTATTCAACATTTTCGACGTATTTGAGTGAAAACCCATAGTACCGTCCACATAAAGGGTTTTTCAATAAGAGGTGTTATTTTGATATTCAAAGAATAATGCCATTTTTCAATATAAATGATCGGATGTTTATTTCATTTTAAAGAAGAATCTATGCCGTTAATAGTGAAAAATAACATCAGGCAAATGACCACCACGACCACGCTCACAGGACCATATCCTTTTAACGAAATTTTCCATAACCAAATCGCAAAGTGGCTGCCCCATGTCCTCGATAGGCTCACGAATTCCATCTTTGAGGTCTTGAATCGACGCTGGGCTATTGGCGTAGACCTTCTCTTTCACGTGGCCCCAAAGGAAGAAGTAGCAAGGTGTTAAATCACAATATCTCGGTGGACAATTGTGATCACCTCTTCGAGAGATAACACGGTCCGGAAACTTTTCCCGCAAAGATCAATGGTTTCGTTGCTTGTGTGGCACGTAGCGCCGTCTTGTTGGAAGTAAACGTAGTCCAGATCAATACCATCCAATTACGGCCATAAAAAATCATTAATCATCTCTCGATAGCGCAATCCATTCACCGTAACTGTTGCTCCAGTCTCATTTTCGAAAAAGTAAGGTCCAATGACTCCGTCGGACCATAAACCGCACCAAACAGTCACACGTTGAGGATAGAGGCTTTTCAACAATAACTCTCAGGTTTTCCGAGCCCCAGATGCGACAATTTTGCTTGTTGACGAAGCCACCGAGGTGGAAATGGGCCTCATCACTCAAGATGATTTTTCGATGGAATTCCGGATCATTTTCATGCATTTCAACGACCCAATCAGACACGACGTTGTTGATGATCGACCTGCGTGAGTTTTCGTGTTAACTGAACTTTGTAAGCTTTAAGACCCAAATCTTTATGCAAAATACGGTGTAATGACGTTTGTGGTATGCCTAATTCCAAAGAACGACGAGGAATGGACAAACCTGAGTTTTCTTCAACACTTTCGGCTACAGCAGCAATATTCTCGGCTGTTCTTGAGCGACGTGCACGGGTTTTATTCTTCACATCACTAACTTGTCCCAACAGCTCGAATTTTTCCACCAATTTCTTTATTGCGGTCCGACAAGGTGCTTCACGACGACCCAAAAATGTTCGAGTTTTACGAACCGACTCTGCCAAATTTTCACCATTTTTATAGTGAATTTTAATAATTTCAATGCGTTGTTGAAGCGTGTATCGTTCCATTTTTATTTATGGCGTAGTTTCTACTTGTCAAATGTCAAAAAATGACAGCTTCAAAAGTGACATCTACCGAAAATGCGGGCTATTCAAAATAACACCTCTATTGGAAAACCCTTTAGATTTCCTAGTACTTTGTAAATTGAGTTAGTTCATTTAAGGTGACACCGGTTTTGTAGTACTGGACATACTGGAGTATTTCAAGTTGTGCAACAAGGTATTTAAATATCTTCTGTAGACTTATTTCTTGAGAATTTCGAAAAGTGGGGAATTCCAAAGGTTTATCCGTTCGTTTAGAAGTTTTACTGCAGGTTTATTCGAGTACTTTTATTTTTTTTTTCGAATGAACTACCATAAAGTAACGGACTACTCTATTATTTTTCAGTAAAATTTCAACCCTCGATTCTTGGTTTCCGTACAAGAAAGTAGCATAATTGAATCTTCCAACCATGTTTATATACGTGAAATATTTCCAGTATTAAAAGAGAAATAAGTTTCTTCAACATACGCCAGGTCTTTGCATTTATTGAATTCACCAGCAATTCAGTAGTTGGTTGGAAAATGAATGAAGTGGAGGCGAATGCAAAACTTCTGTAGTAAATGGGTTCCAATATGAACCTCCTGACTTCACGTCGGTGCTTTCAGAGAAAATTTATTGCGATATTCCGTTTTCGGTCTTAACAGCACGTAAACCCAATCCACTTGCACTTGACCGCATCGTCGAAATTCCCTAGGAGCCTTAATTCCACGAAAAACCCAAATAAACAAATAAATCTCCGTGTCGTGTCTACGTTCTACTATGCCGTTTTTACTCGACGCATACGAGTTTGTTCACACGCTCTGAAATACCCCAAACAACGACGGAAATAGCAGCGCACTTAGTTATCGCAAAAAATGTCGCACGCGCGTCGACTTTTCGTCTAGGAAGTTGGCGATGTGCTATTAATAAGCGAGAGAGAGAGAGAGACTAAGGCCCCCAGGACACGCGAAACGAACGCGCGATCTTCTGAGGGGGATATCGCTGAAAGAACAGAAAGAGGAAACGTTACTTGATGTCTCTTGAATGTATTTTTTGATCAAAGAAATCAAATATTCCATCCGTTAGGGTACGAACAGAACAAGTGGGTCACGGTCGATGTCGACGTCCAAGTGACTCAAATATATTGAAATCGCTGAGAGAATAGAACAGGTAAGTCACCGTGGAAGTTTAGAGCTATGCCATCCAGGAGGTTTACATCGATGCTTTTTAAAATCGAATGATTTTGCCGACTTCACGATTTTTTCCGATAAGATACTGGATTTCAATTCGATGTAATCTGTATTTTCGTGAATTTTTTTGAGAATAAATAAAACACATTATTTGCATTCATTTTCAAGAACTTGTTGTTGGTAATTGAAGTATAGTTTATGACATTTATATACGAAGAATAATATCTGTCAAATGGCCTCCTCTTGCAGTTCTACAGACGTGACATTTTGACATAACTACTCGACCGATTTCACCCATTAACGAACTTAACCGAGATATTCGGATTCCAAACCTAATCTGACAATTTCGATTCACTAGGTCTTTTCCTTCGAATGCGAGAGCACATACGGACGGACGGCTGACCGGACCTACGGAGAGGGTTGAAATTGGCCAAGGATTCTTCTTCTGTGCGTCCAACCTAGTCGTTTAAGACAATTTTCGGCTCGAAATTCGACAATTACAGATTTTGTGACGAAACGATAACGGGCTGTTCCCAAGAAGCGAGAAAAAATTAAACTTCCAGATACGAGTTCAAATGTAAAGGGTTTTTCAATGAGAGGTGCTATTTTGATATTCAAAGAAAAATGCCATTTTTCAATATAAATGATTGGATGTTTATTTCATTATAAAGAAGAAGCTATGCCGTTAATAGTGGAAAATAGCATCAGGCAAATGACCACCAAGACCACGCTCACAGGACCATATCCTTTTAATTTCAATAACCAAATCGCAAAAAGGCTGCCCTATGTCTTCGATAGCCTCTCGAATTCCATCTTTGAGGTTTTGAATCGACGCCTGGCTATTGGCGTAGACCTTCTCTTTCACGTGGCCCCAAAGGAAGAAGTCGCAAGGTGTTAAATCACAAGATCTCGGTGGCCAATTGTGACCACCTCTTCGAGAGATAACACGGTCCGGAAACTTTTCCGGCAAAAGATCAATGGTTTCGTTGCTTGTGTGGCACGTAGCGCCGTCTTGTTGAAAGTAAACGTTTTCCATATCAATACCATCCAATTCCGGCCATAAAGAATCATAATCATCATCTCTCGATAGCGCAATCCATTCACCGTAACTGTTGCTACAGCCCCATTTTCGAAAAAGTAAGGTCCAATGACTCCGCCAGACCATAAACCGCACCAAACAGTCACACGTTGAGGATAGAGAGGCTTTTCAACAATAACTCTCGGGTTTTCCGAGCCCCAGATGCGACAATTTTGCTTGTTGACGAATCCACCGAGGTGGAAATGGGCCTCATCACTCAAGATGTTTTTTCGATGGAATTCCGTATCATTTTCATGCATTTCAACGACCCAGTCAGCAAAGACACGACGCTGTAGATGATCGGCCGGCTTGAGTTCTTGTGTTAACTGAACTTCATAAGCCTTGAGACTCAAATCTTTATGCAAAATACGGTGTAATGACGTTTGTGGAATGCCTAATTCCAAAGAACTACGAACAATGGACAAACCTGGGTTTTCTTCAACACTTTTGGCTACAGCAGCAATATTCTCGGCTGTTCTTGAGCGACGTGTACGGGTTTTATTCTTCACATCACTAACTTGTCCCAACAGCTCGAATTTTTCCATCAATTTCTTTATTGCGTCCGACAAGGTGCTTCACGACAACCCAAAAATGTTCGAGTTTTACGAACCGTCTCCGCCAAATTTTTACCATTTTTATAGTGAATTTTAATAATTTCAATGCGTTGTTGAAGCGTGTATCGTTCCATTTTTATTAATGGCGGGCTATTCAAAATAAACCTCTTATTGGAAAACCCTTTATTTCAAGAATTATTTCACACAACACTGTGTCTTATCCAGCATCACACTTTGAATTGAATCGAAATGTGATACTGAAGAAGCCACATTGTGGTGGAACAATTTATTGTCGAAATGCATCGAAATTATATGTGAAAAACTCAAGATAACCGCTTTTGAAGCGAACGTCCCTGCACATCAAGCCAGGGTTTCTCTCATACCATAGAAACTCCCAACTGCAACGGAGATTTCCCGGGGAAACTCCGCGCGTTTTCCCCGACACAAATCACCGTAAACGAATTCGGGGATCGACTTATGAATGCCAGGTAACATAATTATACAAATAGGGTTAATGCAGTAAGGTTTCTGAAGAGATATTTTAATCCTATATAAGTTAAAGTAAAGAAGCAGGGAAATCCTGCTCCGTATTTTTTTCTAATTTCGCGAAAAGGTTTCCGAACAGGCTCGAGCCGAGGGCGAGAACGGGAAAGGTCTTCGGGCCCTTTCAGAGGAGTCTTCGAAGGGTTGTTTTCCATATGGCCGTGGGCTACGAGCGGGCGGGGTGAAGGGAACGGATACGTTCAGCGTTGCCATTCATACGATAATTCTGGCGCTCCGTACTATGTAGGATAATGTACGATAATAGCGTTGGTCCACGACCGTTGAATAATAATTATTATTATACAGTGCGCGTCAAAATTATGGAACAAATTAATTTTCTCAGAAGAAAAATATTTGGCAACAAAATCCTGGAACAGGTCGATTTTTGTTTCACTTTTACCAAAGTTTTATGCATTTTTGCGCGCATGTTCTAGGGGAACAGCGTGCTATCGTTTTGTCCAAATGTCTGTAATTTTGGATGATTGAGCCGAAAATGGTCTCAATCGACTAGGTTGGACTCACTGATGACGAATCCGGTGTCAAAATCGATTCTGTCCGGCCGGCCGGCCGTAGACACGATAACTGTCGAACGAAGTGAGCTAGCGACTTGAAACTTTCAGGGTAGGTCGCGCATTGGAATGCCGCGGTTAAGTTCGTTAATGGGCCAAATCGATCGAATAGTTTCGGAGTTATAGGCATTTGAAGTTTTGAAGTTATTTATTTTTTATTTCAGAAACTACTTGAGCGATTGGATTCAAACTTGGCAGTTTGGTGGAGTATAGCGACGCGCAACTTTGAGCCAAATTTCGTCAAGATCATATTGTCAATAAATTTAAAAAAAAAATTTTTTCGAAATTTTTTTACAAAAAAATTTTTTTTTCGGAAACCATTCATCATATCCAAAAAAAATTATACTCACACTTTGACCTTCTAATTTCACAGCAGTGTACTAAACTTCAGCTCGATACGATCATAAGTTTTGGAGATATCGGGAAAAAATATGTCAAATTTCGAGGTTTTCTTCTCGATATCGTTGATTTTTTTGGTATTACTCGAGAAATACTGATTCAGTCCTGATTAAACTTCACAGCTAGTTTTAAGATGCTGAAAGACAACTTTGTGCAAAATTTCGTGATAATCGGGTTATTAGAACAATTTGAAAAAAAAATTTATATGATTTTTTCATCATATCCTCATTAAATTCTGTATGAAACTTCGAACTGTTATTTTCGATGAAGTACTGGATTTCAATTCGATCTGGTCTGTATTTTTGGAAATATTGGAAAAATAAAATTTTGATTGGGTATATCTACGGAGTCATTGGGTGGATTTTACCCATTCACGAATTCGGCCTTCGTAATTAAGGTCCAAACCTTCTCTACAAATATCGAGTTTCTAAGTTGTTTCTTTCGGAAGTTATTGTGTTTACGCAGTCGGCCGTTAGGCTGACCGTAAACACAATAACTTCCGGAAGAAACGACTTAGAAACTCGATATTTGTAGAGTAGGTTTGGGGCTTAATTACGAAGGTCGAATTCGTGAATGGGTAAAATCCGCCCAATGATTCCGTAGATATACCCAATCAAAATTTTATTTTTCCAATATTTCCAAAATAACAGTTCGAAGTTTCATACAGAATTTAATGAGGATGATATGATGAGAAAATCATATAAATTTTTTTTTTCAAATTGTTCTAATAACACGATTATCACGAAATTTTGCATAAAGTTGTCTTTTAGCATCTTAAAACTAGCTGTGAAGTTTAATCAGGACTGAATCAGTATTTCTCGCGTAATACCGAAAAAATCAACGATATCGAGAAGAAAACCTCGAAATTTGACATATTTTTTCCCGATATCTCCAGAACTTATGATCGTATCGAACTGAAATTTGGTACGCGCGCACGTTCAAATTCGTTGCTGAAGCGGTCATCTACATTGAACATGCGCGCAAAAGTTGCTGCCTTCACGGCAGTGCTTTTTGAATTTTTTTTTTAAGGATTTTTATTGCACCCTGTGCCATCCCCATTAACCTTCTGGATTTTTTCAATAAGGAAAGTAGGTCATGTGGTACTTTTTTGGCAAGGTCTTTGTTTCTTCTTTACAGGCGTGCAGAAATTTTCAAGAAAAAATTTTTTTTCTTGAAAAATTAGTTCAAAGAGGTTTTCAGGATGCACACTTTGTCTTAGCTTATTTACTTTAACACGATGGTACCTGATGATTGTCACCGAATGAAAGTCTGCCATTACAGTTTTGTTCATGCACAACTTTCAACCCCTATGAACCCTTTAATGGAGAAAAAAAATGGAGGGGGTTGAAAGTTGTGCATGAACTGAACTGTAATGGTCGACTTTCATTCGGTGACAAATTTCATCAGGTACCATGGTCTCAAAGTAAATGAGCCATGACAAAGTGCACATACTGAAAACCTCTTTGAACTAACTAATTTTTCAAAAAAAAAATTTTCTCTTGAAAATTTCTGCACGCCTGTAAAGAAGACACAAAGACCTTGCCAAAAAAGTACCACACGACCTGCTGTCCCAATTCAAAAAATTTAGAGGGTTGATGACAAAAATCCTTCAAAACGCATATAAATTTGGTAAAAGTGAAACAATGATTGAACTGTTCCAGGATTTTGTTGCCAAATATTTTTTCTCCTGAGAAAATTAATTTGTTCCATAATTTTGACGCGCACTGTATAGATAGATAGATAGATAGATAAGTTTATTCATTTCATAGTATACCATACATGTAAATACATAGAAAAAATGTCAAAATAAAATCAATACAACTATAGCCATTATTACATTTGCAGTAATCAAGATATTCCTGCAAGTTATAAGGTTCACATTTCATGATAAATGAAAACAACTCTTTTATAAAAACCTTATCATTGCTTATAGAACGGAAATGTTTTGGAAGAGCATTAAATAATTTGATGCACATATACATTGCATTATTCTCTGTCAGTGTGAGATTGTGTATAGGATACATATATTGATCCACCTGCCTAGTTTTGACATTCTTATTTTTAAATTTTTCAAATAACTCTCTGTGTTGTATGAGAAATTTTATACAATTGAAAACATAAAGTCCTGTGAAAGTATGAATATTATTAGCACGAAAGACACCCCTGCACGTCTGCCTGTATTTCATGTTTAGCATTGATCTTAAAGCCATTTTTTGTTTCACAAAAAGGCATGCAGAGCAGGAACTGCCTCCCCAGCATACAATACCATACGACAAGATAGACTGAAAATTAGAGAAATAAATAATTTTCAGGATGGATACATCCACTGACTTTTTCAAAACATTAATAGCATAGATGGTAGAATTCAATTTTTTATTCAAGGAGTCAATATGATTTCTCCACCTCAGATTGGAATCAACATAAACACCAAGAAACTTTACACATTTCATCATCTTAATTTGAGAACCATCTAGTGAAATGTTATTAGGAGGCATTATTTTCGATCTCTCGGTTTGGAACATTATGCAATTCGTTTTTTTAGCATTTAATTTTAAGCAATTTGCTGAGCACCATTCTTTCACATCTATATAAGCATTATTCAATTCTTGCATTAAATTAAGGATGTCATTGATAATTTTTATAATATTAGTATCATCAACATAAATGATCAGATACAGCAAGCTACTTATATTAAGGGGAAGATCGTTTATATATATTATAAACAATAGCGGACCTAACACACTACCTTGAGGTACACCCGAAAAAACCTCTATTTCATCCGATACAAATGTTTCAGTGTTGACCGTAACAGACACTTTCTGTTTTCGGCCTTCCAGGTAGCTTTGAATAAGTTTTAGCTGCTTGTTTCTTATGCCATATGCTTCTAGTTTCTCCAACAATTTACTGTGATTTACACTGTCAAATGCTTTGGATAAATCTAGAAACAAACCAATCGGGATTTCTCCTTTTTCTATCGTTTCTAATACCCTTTGTGTAAGCTCAAAAATAGCCGTGCTTGTATTTTTATTATTCAAATAACCGTGCTGAGAAGAGCAAAACAGTTCGTGTTTTTTAAAGAATTTGAACAGGCGATCTACAAGAATTTTTTCGAAAATCTTTGAAAAAGTTGTTAGCAAATTTATGGGTCTATAGTTACCCAAATCATCCACGGGACCTGATTTGTACAAAGGTGTTATTATTGACAATTTGAGTGCAGATGGAAATTTTCCTGCTACAAGATGAGAAGGAATTATTTAATTTTTTGACAGCTCTTAAGACTTCCGTGGCTTCTATGTCAAATACAAAAAAAGACTTTTGTACACGTTTTAACTTTGACTTGGAATGACCTTGTGCAGGGTCAGATATACTTTCAGAAGCTACATTCACAAAAAAGTCATTTAAATCATTTACTATTACCTGTGGATCACCCGAAGGAAGTATAAGCTGCTTAGAATTATTTTTGCCAGTTAAAGATTTTATTAAACTCCAAGTTGTTTTTGTTTTATTATCTGACTTTATGATTTTACTTCCAATATATTCCTGCTTAATTTTTGTCAATTGTTGATCATAATCCTTCTTAGTTTGTTTGTATATTTGAGTATATTCAGGCTTTTGTTGCGACATTATAAACAGAGCATCAAGTTTGCGCTTTAAACCAATTATTTTTGGATTAGATTTACATTCAGATGTTACGTTTTGCAAGAATTGACCATTATCAGTAGATCTGATTTCACTAATAGGAAATGAACTTTGAAACATATTTTCAAAGTTACCAAAAAAGAAATCCCACATGTCATCTATCTCATGATCTTCGAAATCATACAAATGTGACCAGTCAAATGATAACAACTTTTCTGAAAAATTGTGAAGATTTTTATCGTTATATTTTCTAATTAATTTTTTAGTTGGAATTTGTTTTGTATTTTCAATTTCAATAGATAGAATTTGTGCCGCATGATCTGACAAATGCGGTTGTACAACATCTATTGATCTACTCTTTATGTTAGTGAACACATTGTCCAAACAAGTAGACGAATGATTAGTAACACTTGTGGGCTCATTTACTAACACATCTAAACCAAAACATTCAACAATTGTTACAAGCATATACGTATATACTAACTGACAAAAAGAAACTGCAACACCCACAAGGAGCTGTTTGAATTCCAATTTTTTTTTTGGCGGACCATAGATAGTATAGTAAGGAGTAAATTATTAAAATTTTGACAAATAAATTGTGAAGGTTTTTCCATGTAAACATTTTTTGTGTCTTAAATATTGTAGTCGTTTTTTGCAAATTTTTTAAATTTTACAACAAACCAGCTGTTCGAGAGGAAATCCAAAGTCAATGTTTAGTTGTTGTTGAAATGCCTAGAGCACGTGTACTCGGAATTTATCGCCAGCTAAGTGAATTTGAAAGAGGTCGAATTATTGGTCAACGGGAGGCGGGGTTGTCATTTCAAGAAATCGCTAACTGTGCGAACAGAAATCAAACTACTGTTATGAGATGTTGTCAAGCGTGGTTTGATACTGCCCAAAACCGGAGAAGAGTAGGCACCGGACGTAAGGGCACAAATGAAGTTCAAGATCGAGGTCTAAGGCTGATGGCTATTAAAGACCGATATGCAACAACTTGATCTTTGGCTGATGACTGGTTAGGAGATCAAGGCCATCCTGTAACTGTCCGAACGGTTTACCGCCGTATAAGGTCTTTTGGACTGCAGCATTATCGACCATCTTGTGTTACCTCTCACGGTTGAGCATGGCCGGCAACGATTACAGTGGTGCAGAGAACGGCAACATTGGAATGTGGAATGGCACCAGGTCGATGATAGTCGAAGAACAGTAGGCCTTATGGTATGGGGTGCTATTGCAAATGCAAGTAGGTCTCCTTTAGTCTTTATTCGAGGTAACATGACAGCGCTGCGTTACCTTCAAGAAACCTCAACCGGCTCGAGAATCCAATATTTCAGCAAGATAATGGTCGACTTCATGTTGCCAGAGTTAGTTTGAACTTTTTTGAAGCTACCCCTGTGAATCTTTTGCCATGGCCTCCCAGATCCCCTGATATTTCGCCCATAGAGCATGTTCGGGACATCATGGGTAGAAGGCTTGGAAATTTACCCCAGCCCACACGGACTTTGGCGGCTCTGAGACATGAAGCACAGGTAGCATGGGATAGTATCCCTCAAGAAGAAATAGACCATCTTCTTGCATCAATGCCAAGACGTGTTGGGGAGTGTATAGATAACGGGGTATGTCATGAGGCAAAAATGACTTTCCCAATGTCATCTATACGGCTATATATGTTTGACCAATATTTGATGAAACGCCCTGTATACGTTGAAAACCAATAGGATAAGATGATGTGTACGATGAAATACGATTAATTTGAACACGCAATACGATATTTCAGTCTTGTCGACCTGGCAACGCCGGATACGTTGCTCGCTTGTTTGCCGATCTCTGTGCATCATTTATTGGGTTCGCGAAAGATGTTATTTGGGTATTTCTAGGTCGGAATGGAATAAGGTCCCTTTTTGGTTGGAAATGAGGCCTCATCAATTATTTATTTTCCATTTTGTTCGGTTTGTCGGGGTTTGGATACGAGGGTTGACACTCAAGTTTTTAGATAGACGGAATCAACATACAAATTGAATGAACCAAATTATAAAAATTTCAAACAGTTTACTGAATTTTAATTGAAAAGGGAGACAATTTTAGGGAAGGGCTGACGTGAGGTCAGGAGTTTTTACGCGCTTGTTACAATTCGTAAGCTGTTCGAGTATCTGTACTTATTGAGGAAATAACGTCAACATTTCACATTACAACGAAATTTGGAATATTAATTCCCTTATATCTCCAAAAGCCGATATCGGATCTGATCGAAATTTGGATTTTTGCGCGCATGTTCTAGGGGAACAGCGTGCTATCGTTTCGTCCAAATGTCTGTAATTTTCGATGATTGAGCCGAAAATGGTCTCAATCGACTAGGTTGGACTCACCGATGAAGAATCCGTGGTCAAAATTGATTCTGTCCGACCGGCCGTAGACACGATAACTGTCGACAGAAGCAAGCTAGCAACTTGAAACTTTCAGGATAGGTTGCGCATCAGAATGCCGTGGTTAAGTTCGTTAATGGGCCAAATCGGTCGAATAGTTTCCGAGTTATAGGCACTTGAAATTTTGCAGTTATTTATTTCTTATTTCAGAAACTGCTTGAGCGATTGGATTCAAACTTGGCAGTTAGGTGGAGTATAACGACGCGCAAGTTTGAGCCAAATTTCGTCAGTATCATATTGTCAGTGAATTTAAAAAAAAATTGTTTTCGAAATTTTTTTCAAAAAAATTTATTTTTTCGGAAACCATTCATCAAATCCAAAAAAAAATTCCACTCACACTTTGAGCTTCTCATTTCACAGCAGTGTACCAAATTTTAGTTCGATACGATTATAAGTTTTGGAGATATCCAATCCGATACGGTTATTAGTTTTGGAGATATTGGGAAAAAATATATGAAATTTCGTGTTTTTTTTCCCGATATCGTTGTTTTTTCGGTGTAACTCGGAAAATACTGATTCAAACCTGATAAAACTTTGCAGCTAGTTTGAAGCTGATGAAAGACAGCTTAATGCAAAATTTCGTGATAATCGTGTCATTAGAACAATTTGCAAAAAAAAAATTCTGTGATTTTCTTATCATATCATCCTCATTAGATTCTGTATGAACCTTCGAACTCTAATTTTTCGATGAAGTACTGGATTTCAATTCGATCTGATCTGTATTTTTGGAAATATTGGAAAAATATAATTTTGAATGGGTATATCTGGGGAATCATTGGGTGGATTTTACCCATTCACGAATTCGGCCTTCGTAATTAAGGTCCAAACCTTCTCTACAAATATCGAGTTTCTAAGTTGTTTCTTTCGGAATTATTGTGTTAACGCAGTCGGCAGTTAGGCTGACCGTAAGCACAATAACTTCCGGAAGAAACGACTTGGAAACTCGATATTAGTAGAGTAGGTTTGGGGCTTAATTACGAAGGTCGAATTCGTGAATGGGTAAAATCCGCCCAATAATTCCGTAGATATACCCATTCAAAATTTTACTTTTCCAATATTTCCAAAAATACAGATTGGATCGAATTGAAATCCAGTAATTTATTGAAAAAAAATTTTCAAAAAGCACTGCCGTGAAGGCAGCAGCGTGCCTTCACGGCAGTGCTTTTTGAAAATTTTGTTGTTGAATACTGACTCTAAGATCTTGCCAAATTCCTTTGAAATATGATCATTATTTTCGAACAAAAAACTCGATATTTGTAGAGTAGCTTCGGACCTTGGCCGAATTCGGGAATGGGTATATTCCACCTAATGATTCCGCAGATATACAGATATACATTCAAAAATTTATATTCCCAATATCCAAAAATGCAGATCAGATCGAATTGGAATCCAGTACGCTATCAAGTTCAAGATCTACGTCTAAGACTTATGGCCATTAGAGACCGATTTGCGACAAGTAGACCTTTGGCTGATGAGTGGTTAGGAGAACAAGGCCATCCTGTAACTGTCCGAACGGTTTACCGCAGTATAAGGTCTTTTGGACTGCAGCATTATCGACCCCATCTTGTGTTACCTCTTACGGTTGAGCATCGCCGGTAACGATTACAGTGGTGCAGAGAACGACAACATTGGAATGTGGAATGGCATCAGGTCGTCTTTTCTGATGAATCTCGATTCTCCTTGGGTGCACATGATGGCCGCAGAAGGGTTAGACGAAGTCGGGGAAAAAGACGTGACACTCATTTTGATGTTGAGCGTCATGTACACCGGACAGTAGGCGTTGGGAATGTGGTGCTATTGCACATGCAAGTAGGTCACCTTTAGTCTTTATTTGAGGTAACATGACAGCGCTGCTTTACCTTCAAGAAAAAGTGGAGCCATTTGTTCTCCCATACCTTAACCGGCTCGAGAAAGCAATAATTTCAGCAAGATAATGATCGACCTCAAGTTGCCAGAGTTAGTTTAAACTTTTTTGAAGCGACTCATGTGAATCTTCTGCCATGGCCGCCCAGATCCCCCGAACTTTCGCCCATAGAGCATGTTTGGGACACCATGGGTAAAAGTCTTGGAAATTCACCCCAACCCCCACGGGACTTTGGCGGCTCTGAGACATGAAGTATAGGTAGCTTGGGATAGTATCCCTCAAGAAGAAAAAGACCATCATCTTGCGTCAATGCCAAAACGTGTTGGGGAGTGTATAGATAACAAACACATCATTAACAAATTTAATAAAAAAATTGTTAACCCTTGGTTTTTTTTCTCCAAATTTTAATCATTTACACCTGACTATACTATCTATGTTTTACCAAAAAAAATTAAATTTTAAACAGCTCCTTCTGGGTGTTGCAGTTTCTTTGTCAGTTAGTATATATATATGTATATATATAAGTGTATTCGTGTCACGGTCGTTTATATCTACTGTCGTTTTTCTAAGGGTCTCGACCTGGTGTGATAAAGAAAACTCTTTTTTCTCTTGCCAAGCTTTCGGAATATTTTATTCCATCCTCAGGGCTGCTACAAAGGTTTTATACAGTTATTAGATCGAAACATTTAAATAAAGACAACACAGACTTACAGAATTTGAGATTTTTACAACTTCTACGATGTTTTGGTATTTTGAAATTTAAATTCGTTAACATTCAGATTGTCTCCTATTTCGTGTATAATTGCGTATCAATTTTCATCATCCATTTGACATTTGAAATATTGTTTTGTCAAAACAAATTTTTCTTTGGACTCGGTTGTATGATTTTTTAACCAGTCTGATTTATAATTCTATTTTTATCACCATTGCATGCATTTTTCATATCAATCTCATAAAAAGTGAAAAGAAACGGACAAGAAACAAAACAGTGAAACAAAAACACAAAAAATTTTTTTAAAATACAAAAATCATTAAATATAAAATCTTGTCTCATCATCATTCATCTCTAGGTCCTTCATAATAATGATTTTTGTATTTTAAAAAAATTTTTTGTGTTTTTGTTTCACTGTTTTGTTTCTTGTCCGTTTCTTTTCACTTTTTATGAGATTGATATGAAAAATGCATGCAATGGTGATAAAAATAGAATTATAAATCAGACTGGTTAAAAAATCATACAACCGAGTCCAAAGAAAAATTTGTTTTGACAAAACAATATTTCAAATGTCAAATGGATGATGAAAATTGATACGCAATTATACACGAAATAGGAGACGATCTGAATGTTAACGAATTTAAATTTCAAAATACCAAAACATCGTAGAAGCTGTAAAAATCTCAAATTCTGTAAGTCTGTGTTGTCTTTATTTAAATGTATCGATCTAATAACTGTATAAAACCTTTGTAGCAGCCCTGAGGATGGAATAAAATATTCCGAAAGCTTGGCAAGAGAAAAAAGAGTTTTCTTTATCACACCAGGTCGAGACCCTTAGAAAAACGACAGTATATATATATATATATAGTTGACATAGATTTCCTTACTAAATGACGCAAGACGCAAGTGGTTTATCTGGGTCCCTATTCTTGAATCGGGGAAGGCAGAAAAAAGACGTGTCGACCCTGTTGCTGTTTTTGATGGAATGAAAGGGAACGTTCATTCCATCGCTTTCAAAAATAGGGTCCCTAGTTGGTTTGTGACCCTGCTCTGAATCCATACCCAAAATTACCAAGGCTCACTACGCAAAAGGTTCACAAACGCCCAGTTGATTGCACAGCGATCGCGGCCACATCAGAACAATTCGATTAATAGAATATTTCGCCACTTAATCGTAGGCATTTTGGCAAAAGTCGGCCGTGCTATCCAGAGTCCCAGACTCGGCTTTTTTTTTCGGGAATCAATTCTATAATTAAACCCAGTTTTAATTGGCACCGTAACAATATCGCTCTAATGAACAAGACGGTCGAACGTGAGATATGACGAAAAACACGCTGTCGATTGCCGTTTGCAATTCGGCTTTTTGGCTAAGACTTGAGGAGAACGGGGTCCAGCTTAAGTACGTTTCACACGTTGATCGGACGAGGTTTCAGGGTAACACTCTAGAGGGTCCCTAAGACGTCGATCATTATCGTAAATTTCCATTGCGCGTGGAAATAAGTCGTTCATAATCGAAGATTTATTGGCAAAACGTCGTTTTAAGGCCAGGATCGATAATTTTTTGAACCAAAAAATAACAGAGAAGCACTGCGTGAGGTCAGCAGCTTTTGAGCGCATGTTCTCTTTTGGTGTTATTCTTTGAACATACGCTGACTTCAAGTCAGTGCTTTTCTAGGTTTTTTCGATGGAGTACTGGATTTCAATCCGATCTAATCTGTATTTTTGGAAATATTGGAAAAATAAAATTTTGAAGGGGTATATCTACGGAATCATTGGGCGGATTTTACCCATTCACGAATTCGACCTTCGTAATTGAATAATTACAGATTAGATCGAATTGAAATCTAGTACTTCATCGAAAAATAACAGTTCGAAGGTTCATATTGAATTTCATAAGGATAATATGATCAGAATATCACAGAACATTGGATATTTGAAAAAAAAAACAATTTAAATTTTTTTGTTAATGGGGGTTTTTCCTTTAAACGAAAATGCAGCAATGTTCATGAAAAACCTTCAGAACATCACATTTCAAACATATAATTTCAATATTATATTTTTAAAAAAATGGTTGATCACCTAAAACTGAAAAATAAAAATGGGGATATGCATTTAAAGGGATTTGTCATGAGTGCACAATATAGCAACGTCGAATTCAGCTTTCTCGGAAAGAAAAGGACGTCAAATGTGTTACTTTGCTTAGCAAAACAGAGATAGCTATACTTCGATCTGGTTAAAGTAGAAGACAACGACCAAGGAATGGAAAAAGGAGAGCACAGACTATCATATTGTCATATTACTGAAAAATCGCAAACGGAAATTGTTTGGTTATATTGACAAAGAACACGTGTGTACCACAGAATGGGAATAAATATTTCGTTATTCTAAAGCAGAAAAAGCAATTCTACTAAACAACGTTGTCACTTCGTGCATGCATGTCAAATCCCAAACCCCAATTTTGAAACCTGATTTTCTGAAGGTAATTTGGGAAAATGATGAATCAAGCACATAATAATTATGTTCAAATTTGCATTTGCAGTAATAACCCAAATTCAGGAAAAACCCCCATTGTTCTAATGACAAGATCATCACGAAATTTTGCACCAAGTTGTCCATCAGCATTTTCAAACTAGCGGATGGAATCAGTTTTTTTCAGTTACACCGAAAAACGGTATGAGCGAAATTTTTTTCGAATAAGATGGATAGTTCCCGAAAAAAAAATTTTTTAAAAATTTTTGAGTGACTATAGGATCTCAAAAAAACTTCGCTAGAAGTTTCGCGTGGTTATGCTTCAACTAACTACCAAGTTTCAATCTAACCGCTTCTGTACTTCCTGAAATATCAGGGAAATAACCTCAAAATTTTAAATGTCTATAACTCTGAAACAATTAGGCCAATTTGGCCCATTAACGAACTGTACTGCGTCATTTTAATGCGCGGACTACCCTGAAAGTTTCAAGTCGTTAGCTTGCTCCATTCGATAGTTATCGTGTACACGGCCGGCCGGACGGACAGAATCGATTTTGACCCCGGATTCGTCATCAGTGAGTTCAACCTAGTCATTTGAAACAATTTTCGGCTCAAAATTCGAAAATAACAGACATCTAGACAAAACTATATCACGCTGTTCCACTACAACATGCGCGCAAAAATAATAGTATGATGGAACGCATTGGAAAATTGCACATATAAGAATGACTGGAAAAATAATTTAGAGGCGAACTAAAGTCGTGAAGTCGAAGGGGTGAGTTTTTAAGGGTAAAAGACGGTTTATTTCGAGCAGTCCTATGGGAAATAGTTGAACGGCAAAGTTGTAGGTAATAGAAAAATCTACAACTTCCTGAAGAAAAAACTTGGATACTCGATATTTGTTCAGCAGACCATTACAGAAGCCGAATTCATGAATGAGTATGATCCACTCCAAGATTCTGTGGATATCAAGTTACAACGTAGCTCTTTGGGGCTCCTCCGGAGAGTTTAATTGACTGTTCATTTCTCAGGAGCATAACATCAGACTTATTTTCAGACTTCAACCATGTAATGTCATCCGATTCTCTGTCAATTTCATATTCTTATTTATATCCACCAAAACATCAGTAAATACAAAAAAATACTCTGATTTTCATGGCAATTAAAAACAACACACTGAACAATACCCTTTCCCAGACATCATACAGCTAAAAATGTGTGTTCACCAAGTTATATAGGTATTAAATTATACAATGAAGTCAATGAGTGGAAGGTTTTTCAAGAAAGACGTAAAGTTTCTATTAACGAACGAATGTTACTATAGTGTTGAGGACCCTTTTAAGGACTCCATTCGACAAATCAATTTTTTTTTCTTTTTTATGTGTATGCTATTTCATATGACTAATCCTTTACATGTTTTGAATGTCAAAAAGGATCAATAAACTCTATTATTATTATCACCATTCAATATTTCATTTTTTCAATAATTACTGATATCCGTTCATCTAATACGAGGCCAAAAAATGACGACATGAAGGTATTCCATCCATTTACGAGTTCTACCCTCGAATAACAAGTATCCACCGTCATAATTTCTTCGGAATTTAATTTGTTTGCCATCAACTCAGCATCTGATTGTAAATGCTATAACTTCAAATATCATCAACTCAGAGACTCAAAATTCTTACAGCATGTTTGGAGTTTATTAAAAAGGACAAAATGTCTTTGCGATCATGAAACTATCCTTTCAATGACATCCTGATTAAAAAAATGAAATTGAACTCTGACTTTAATTTTGAATGATTTGAGGACAATTTAATCGTTTGTACCCAAATCAAATACTTCATATCGATGAGTACTGAGAGAAAAGCAACCTCTCCTCGACAAGTGCGAAACTGAATCCAAGAAGTTTCAACACATAGTCTACATTCATCAATCATTTTAAATGAGCAAGAATATCTGAACAACAAGTATATCGCTAAGCATGGATATCTCAAGCAAGGGTGGGAACCGAAATGCTTTGAAACAATAATAATTATTTTATAACTGAAATTGATTGCTCGCTCAACACTTGGTGAAACATCGTAATTAATATTAAAACAAATAAAAACACTTGACTACGTTCACAATTTAAATTGTGAACGTAGTCAAGTGTTTTTATTTGTTTTAATATTAATAATTATTTTGTTCATCACAAAGCACTAATTTCAAAACTTCCAAGAAATTATGCTAAACTGTAATAAAGTATAACTAAATATGCGTACCTTTCCTTGCATAATGAGCCTAATTGTGAGTGTGACATTGGGTTCATCTTTTAGTGGCATATCCAAATCCATGTTGTGTTATTGAGCAAGAGGTCAGGGCAAAGGGATAGGAATTTTAGTTTTGATCTGAAAATAAAATGCACAATATTAAAACAAAGGTTAGTGCTGTACATGTCTGAACAAGTGGAAATAGATTTGTATCATACTTCTATACATTATCTGTATTAATTAATTCACCTCCTGATCTCAGACTAGTAAGTTATTTCGGTAGGCGTTACTTTGTAGAAGTGCACAACAACAAAAATATCGAAATAACAAGTAGGAAATTGAACGTTAAACGAGAACCTATCAAACATAACCTTTGATATGAGTTTGTATCACAGAATTCAATAACATCTAGTACTATGTTCCGGCGGAATTACTCACATGATTTAATTAGATACAAATAAATCCTCCTGGAAATAAAACACCCCGGTTTTGTTTGAGTCTGCAAATTTACCACTTCCAGGACGAAATCAAACAATCACAATTTTCAGTCTCTTCTCTTTCTAATCCTTACAAACTGTACCGACGCAGTAGAGGACATTCAGCGTGCTCAGAGACATACCGCGTGGAACATAGAGCACGGTAAGCTTTGGCTGAACTAACGTAGTTAGTGGGCATAAGCGACAGGACCGTAATCAGCTTCATATGCAACTTTTAACGAGGGATGCATGGGAAAGGTGAAACGGATATAATTGGTTTGATATAATACGTTTTCGATGATGAATAGCTTGGAATATGATCCCACAGGTTGTATATTTTATTGTTTCGAATAAATAATGACAGAATTTCAGTTTTCAAACCTGCTCCCTCAATTAACAGGTATAAGGTATAACTTCAAGCAGATCTGACTTCTTGAAAATATATAAAATTTCAATTGATACATTTACGTGATCATTGGTGAATCATCTTAGAATTTACTTGAATTTTTCTATTGAATCACATCTTTCAGTGAAATTGTCGAAAAGCAATTAAACGTGCAGGGTGAAAAAATCAACTTATTCCAATTGAAAATTTTCTGGTTTTTTTAAATATTTAAATCCAATTTAGAAATTTCAATATACAGGGTGTTGAATCTCAACTTAATAAGCATTTGCTCTAAATGTCAAAGGATTATACCAGGTAGTTCGAAAGTTAGGAGCAATTGAGAGTATTGGTGAATACGAGAAACACTGCGTGTATCTTGGTTATTGAATTGATTATTTCTACATATATAAGTTTTCTTAGACTCTCTACCTCAGGTTACTGTATATTCATTTACCAATGAAACATCCTGTATATACAGGGTGAGTCTTTAAGTTGTACATTAATTTACACCATAAATTCATCTCATTAAATGAAACAATTCTTTCATTTATAATTTTTTTAGATTCGGCTCCAGCAAAAAGATACAGGCTGTTTAAATTTCCAAAAAAAAATCAATTTTTCTTCTGTAGCTTTGGTAACTTCGAATGAGATGAACTTTGGTGTGAAACTTTCTATAACTATTACACATATTCTTCAGCTTTCACTTTCATCCTACTTCATAAAACTACACGAAATTAGCATGAAGAATACGGATAGATTTCTTTTACGTCATCATAAGAATCTTAAATCATTTTAAAATACTTGATTATTCCTTATAATTCATCCTAAAACGCACCGTTTTGCAGATATTCAACGTTGAATATTATAAAATCGGATAAAAATTCGAAAAATTACCTTGTATTTATGGATCCGCCCCCGATCTAGTGATCGAAGTAAATTAAGCTGGGTTCACGTTTATCCGGACCATAGAATACGTATAAATATTCATCTATTTCGCATAGAACTAATTTAGGTATATGCTATTTCGTGATCATACCGCAGACCTATCCATAACATTCATAGACATAGAATAACAGGTTATTATAAGTCTCGAGTATATTATTAGGTTAATTGATTGAATTCATATAATTCATTCATAAATTTCGTGAAAAAAGTATAATTATGGATTTTTCAATATGAGAATGGGCCAGGATGGAATTGTGTATAATCATATAGAGGAATGAAATTGGATTTTGCATGAACATCAATTTGAAGATCAGTGTTTCAAGTCCAGTGTAGTGAAATGTTTTCCTTGCGATAATATCGCAAAAAGCACCAAATCATAAGAATTAAGTGAGCAAATGAGTTTTCTCAATCTTGTTCCTTTGTATTTCAAACCTTGGATTGGTTATTTTCCAGAAGAAATCACCGTGAGAGATATCTGTGGTGAACTTGCAAACAAAGCTCAGGAGTGTATTAGCACATTGAGAAATATTTAAATGCTTATAACTTTTTACCTGAGCCGAATCTGGAAAAATGGTAACTGAACAAAGTGTTCCATTTGATTAGAGGAATCCATGGTTGAAATTAATGTACAACTTAAAGACTCACCCTGTATATTATAATGGAAAAATCGACACTACTTTGATTAAGGTGGCGTGAGGACACAGGAACAAACACTACACAGAACACACCTGATATCCTCACTCGCACAAGCTTTAAACTTCTGAGATGTTTCCTTGCAGCCTAGGATAATCGGAAAAATACAACACATATACAATCTATGGCCCTCAAATTCAAGAAGAAGGATGTTTCAACATCGACGTATTCATTTGATAATGCAGGCGGCGTAGATTAACTGTGTCGCCAGACGATGGCGCCACCGAACAATGCACGCTAGCTACTTGATTTCAACATAGCTCAAGAGCGTCAAATACGGTCGCTCTGACTATGTCGCTTCTGCGTTTGTCGTAGGTCATAGGCAGGTGCCAGTGGATTCAGCCTATCTGATGATTCCACCTTTGACATCGGGACCGCCGACCTTCAGATGGCGCGAACTCTCTAGAACCGCCATAATAAAATTTCGAACACAAAATCGCCATTTACATAAATTTGGACAAACGACAGCTTCCTTAAAGAAATATGCTATAAACCGCCCGACACATTATTCGTATCTCCAACTTCTTCCCGCCCAAAATCAACATTAAAGTGAAGTTATAGCAGCAACTCCCAGCAGACTATTTATTGTTCATGTTCACAAAATACCGCCCCTGCTCCTCACGAAATTCCACCCCCAACTGCAACTTACCGATTAACTGTCACCTCTAATAAATCTCCGACCGAACAAACCGCCAGCATAATAGCCGACTCACGACCGGCCGTCAGTCTTCCGCTTAATTTTAACAACCGCCCGGACGCCACGCAAGGCGCCCGGCGCGCAGCTGTTTTTCTACCGACTTTTTCGCCGTCATAAAACCCCTCGCTGCAAAATTATTACCGCCAATACTTTTCTATTAGGGTGTTAAACGCCCATTCAGAATTATGGCGCAGCTTCCAGTTACGTAGCTGTAAAAATATTACGACGGACTAATACCTGGCCTTAATTTAATTTGGGAATGTCAGAATTTCGCTGGTGGGTGGGCGGTAGTAATTTCGGAGAGGGTCGGGAGCCGCCTAGCGACGTTGCTAACATAAGGGAAGCTCACAATGAGAAATTGTCCTTAATTTACAGGGTAGTTTAAAAAGAGGTGA
Source organism: Myrrha octodecimguttata (assembly GCA_958510865.1). NCBI lineage: Eukaryota > Metazoa > Arthropoda > Insecta > Coleoptera > Coccinellidae > Myrrha > Myrrha octodecimguttata. The sequence continues at coordinate 52,738,176 of OY294061.1, read as the reverse complement.
CCCCATCTCTAGTATAGGTAGAAAACTGAAAAAATAGATGGGGTTTGTTCTCGATCAAGCCGAAACTAGTGGCAACATTGTAATGAAAAAGATAGGAATTGGTCCATAAAGAAAAGGGAGCTCCAATAGTCAGAAACTACCCAAGTAACACAAACTTCCCGGCGAGATATCTGAGAAGTCCTAACCCGGCTTTCACGCGAACTCCTAAATTGATTTCCTAAAGTGATCACAAACACAACATAATTTGGGAATTCGCAATGCGAGCTCCTAAAGTTATTGCATACGTAACAAGAATTAGATATTCACAATGCGAGTTCCTGAAGCCATCTCAGATGTAACCAGAATAAGAAATTCGCAATGCGAGTTCCTAAACTCATCACTGACATAACAAGAAAGGGAAATTCGCAATGCGAGTTCCTGAAGTCATCTCAGACAGAACAAGAAAGGGAAATTCGCAATGCAAGCTCCAAAGATCATCCCGAGTGTAACAACAATGGAACATTTCGTTGTCCACTATTTATACATAGGCAAAATATGTGTTTGATTCATAGGAACGAAATAAATAACTTCGGAGAGGCTTCCTAGAAACCAACAGGATAATCGGCAAACATACCAAAAACAAATCAGTTAAAACATAATTCACATTGAATGTATCATATTTTGTTACTGGCTTTTATGGTTTCGAATTTTCCGGAAGGTTATGATGACAAAATCACGGCGTTTTTATACATTTGGTGGAGGAGTAAATGCATTTCAGGTTGAAACCTGTATTAACAAGTGAGAGGTGTCTAGCAAATTTATAGTTCTGTTGTTGAATGAAGATTTTCCTTATACAATGGTTTAATACTAAAACTAGTTATCGGCTAGAATACTAGTTGATAACGAAACGAACCTAATTAAGTAGCATTTATGACTTCATTCATCACAAAGAAAGCTCTCTTTTTCACATTATCATATTTCTGGATTGAAACTCACTACCAGTATCGGTTAGACAACGGCAGACTTGTACAACATTATGCGAGTAGAAATTACGTTCTCAAATCTGAAGAATTCAGAGAATTCTCGGAAGAAAACAGAATATCAAAACTTTAATCGAAACTGCTTCATATTTTTCACGACATATTCGTCTGAATATCGACCAATCTGAGATCCGTTGTTTTTCCTCAAAGAAATCAACACATTTCTCATTCAAATACTAACAGGGATTCCAAATCAATATTTTGTTTCCATACACCCATTATAGTAGTATGGATATATTTTTCCAAGAACCGATAATTAATCTCCATTCATTTCCGAAACACAAATCAATATTCATCAAATCCATCTAACCTCCAGACGTAAGAACCGACAATCTAACCTCTCATATTACGATTTCGTCTGGTATATCGCATTCACGGATCTCGCCATCTCGCGGATCTCATTCATATCCGAAATACGAATGAAGAATAAATATAAATTCCGACCGCGCTAAACAATACTCGAAGTCATCTAACCACCAGACAATCCAAGCGCTCATATTACACGATATCGCCTGGATGTCTTGATCACGGAACTCGCCATCTCGCGGATTCCTGGTAAAGTAGATATGTAAATCCTTGCATTGGAAATTTTCCCTGAGGCTGTTCGTAAGGACTTATGATCTGTGTCGACGAAGTGCTGTCTGCTAATTTTTTGCATAGCGAGTCCGCAGAAGTCAGCATAAAATAATTTCAATAATCAACAGGAAACTTTCAAGAAATATATTTTGAATGTCAATATCTGATATCTGTACTTCCGGATATTGTCGCTAGGGGCATTTCCTGAAAATATCTCATGTCGTACTCCCAGAAATCTCGCGATGGGAAGTATTCGAGAATTTCTCAAACTCTTCGCCATGAGACTGTGTGAGCGAATTTCCCATAAACCTCCCATTGTGGGAAGTTTAAGAATATCCGCATGCGATATCTTCAGGATCTCTTCGAGAATATCGCTGTGGCGGACATTTGGAGGAAATATAGCACTCCCTGTGACTTCGTAGAGAAGTAGAAAAAGTACTCTCAATGTTCTGAGAAGATATCGCCGGGATATCTTTGAAACCTCTCTGTGTTGCCTGGGTAACATAATCACAAGGACGAATATCTGTCGATTCATCAACAAACAAACAAAAATCCAAGGTGTGTCAGACCTACTCACCTTGGTTAAATCCAAGGTGGGTTGGTCTGACGATCAGTAAAAACTGTGAAAAAGCTGTAACCATCCTCCCTGGCTGCCGCTTCTTCGGTGTAGATGTTTTGGTTGATTGAGATGGAATGTTTGTTGATTAATGGACAGAGATTCGTCCTTGTGGTTATTTTTATTATCTATTTATTAGTTCAAGAAGTTTTTTTCAAGTCTAACACTTCGAATATCACCGCGTATATTTCGACAAACCAATACCTGGCCTCAATTCAATTTGAGAATGTCAGAATTTTGCCGGTGGTGGGCGGTAGCAATTTTGGAGAGGGGCGGAGGCCGCCCAGCGACGTTTCTAATATGAGGGACGCTCACGATGAGAAATTCTCCTTAATATATTTCAGTTATCCCAGTATTAAACGAGAAAAATTCGCCTCTTTGAGCGCCGAAAGATTTCTCGGAATGCGGAATATTTAATATTGCAATATTACCGGTTGATGAATGTTTCTTCGGAAAGATGTCGCTATAGTTTCGTCTTCGGAAAAGTGTAGATTTCGGATGTATCTTGATGAAAACATTGGAGGGTTGTGTTGTAAAGGTCAAATAAAAAGTGCTACAAAATTTTACGTAATAGATGATTGCTTGAAATGTGTCTATTTTTTCGACCAATTATTATGTGAAATAATGCTTTCACTGTATGCTCAACTCAACTAGGACATGAAATTTACCTTACCAAGTAAGGCAAAGACATTGGAAAAATCGATGAGGTCACGAGATGATTCATGTTTCCTCATTTTTTCTGGAAGAAACTGTAATTCACTAATTCCTTTTCTTGCCCAGTTGGGCAGTTGAGTCAACTTTTTAAAAGAACAAACACAGAAAACAACATAACAAATTTTTATTCCATACTCACATATCCAGTTTTTTTTTTTGTAAATGTCCATTGAGAAACGTCAGGAAAAGATCTGTTTCTGGCTATTCGTTCACAAGTTTGTGATAACTTTATAACTGGCAAGGGCCAGCCCAGTTCTTTGATTTTTAATTAATCGGCTAATGGGGGTTTTTCCTTTAAACGAAAATGCAGTAATTTTCATGAAAAACCTTCAGAACATCACATTTCAAACATATAATTTCAATATTATATTTTCAAAGAAATGTTTGATCACCTAAAACTGAAAAATAAAAATAGGGATTTACATTTAAAGGGATTTGTCTTGAGTGCACGATATGGCAACGTCGAATTCAGCTTTCTCGGAAAGAAAAGGACGTCAAATGTGTTACTTCGCTTAGGAAAACAGAGATAGCTATACTTCGATCTGGTTAGAGTAGAAGACAACGACCAAGGAATAGAAAAAGAAGAGCACAGACTGACATATTACTGACAAATTGCAAACGGAAATTGTTGGGTTATATTGACAAATAACACGTGTGTACCACAGGATAGGAATAAATATTTCATTATACTATAGCAGAAAAAGCTATTCTACTAAACAGCGTTGTCACTTCGTGCATGCCTGGCAAATCCCATACCCCAATTTTGAAATCTGATTTTGAATACCTTCTGAAGTTAATTTGGGAAAATGATGAATCGAACCCGTAATAATTATGTTCAAATTTGCATCTGCAGTAATAACCCAAATTCAGGAAAACCCCCCATTGCAGCTTATATCCTTCCAATTAAAATTAAGTTCAAGAATATTGCTGACTAAATTCAATATGAATCCTAACACACAAAGAAAAAACCACCAGGGTAAAATCTATAACATCAACCCCTTAAAATAATGAACACGTAAATACGCAAAAGACGTTCGTCGACCCAACGAACAGCAGTAATCAATCCGACCGCACCTGAACTCGAACTGAGGCACAGAAATTTCGCGGCCCTGGGTGTGCTCATAAGTATAAGAGTTGATGTTTGTAATTCTTGTTGGAATATTAACGAACGGTTGCTGTTTCTTAAAAGAATATCAATTATTTTAAAAAGAATTATTGTGTCGTACGACAATATATTTTTTAGGGAGGGCGCGCGGCCTTATTGAGAAACCGCCACTGATCCGATCATAATGAAACCTAATTAACTTTAGGAAGAATCGACATAGAGAATATATTTGTAGAGTAGGTTTTCAGTTTAATTAAGAAGGTCGAAGGCTTAAATGGGTTGAATGCGCCAATTATTTTTTAGATAGTTATACCCAATCAAAATTTTGGATCGAATTGCAATCTAGTACTTGATTGAAAATTATAGCTTGAGGTTCATGCAGAGTTTCGTGAGGACCATATGAAAAAAATCTGCGTTCGGCAGGGTCAATACTTGTATAGATGACCGCTTTGGCAACGGAACAAGCGCGTTAAAGCTCCTGACCTCACGTCAATACTTTTCCTGATTTTTTTAAAATTAAAATCAGCGTTACATTTTCGGCATCTCTTCCATGAGAAAACACCCCAGCGTATCGATTCCAATGTGTCCCATCCCGACATTACCAACCGACCTGCCCCTGTACTGCACTCGCTTGCGGAAAATCTCCCCCGTCCCCTTTAAAGACGCTTTCGCAACGGAAAATTTCAATTTGAGGGCCGATAATTAGTTCGCAACTTACTATCCCAGATTATTAACTGCTCGGCTCAACGCTGTATGAAAATTCGCCTAACAAAGCCGTAGAAATAACCGTCTGTCCGTTGCACGCCGCCAACGTTTATTAAAGTTCGTAGATAGAGGCCCGATCTGAGAAAGCAGTGGCGTACTGACAGAGCCGGATCTAGGATGTGGCGTGGGAGGCGTTTGCCGCAGGCGCAAACTAACTAGGGGCGCCAAATTATGAATTTTTTGTTGAAGCTCCATACATATTTCAAAGCGGTGTTGAGATGATGAACTAGTTGTACGGTGCGGGACGATAAAAAGTTATACCAATGGGGGTTTTTCTTGAATTTGGGCTATTACTGCAAATGCAAATTTGAACATAATTATTATGGGTTTGATTCATCATTTTCCCATATTAACTTCAGAAAGTATTCAAAATCAGATATCAAAACTGGGGTTTGGGATTTGCCAGGCATGCACGAAGTGACAACTGTGTTTAGTAGAATAGCTTTTTCTGCTATAGAATAATGAAATATTCATTCCTATTCTATGGTACACACGCGTTCTTTGTCAATATAACCAAACACGATTTGTCTGTAATATGACAGTCTGTGCTCTTCTTTTTCTATTCCTTGGTCGTTGTCTTCTACTCTAACCAGATCGAATTATAGCTATCTCTGTTTTCCTAAACAAAGTAACACTTTTGACGTCCTTTTCTTCCCGAGAAAGCTGAAATCGACGTTGCCATATCGTGCACTCAAGGCAAATCCCTTTAAATGCAAATCCCCATTTCAATTTTTCAGTTCTAGGTGACCGAACATTTTTTTGAAAATATAAAATTGAAATTGTTCGAAATGTGATGTTCTTAAGGTGTTTCATGAAAATTACTGCATTTTAGTTTAAAGGAAAAACCCCCATTAAAATCACAGATAATAATATTCACACTTGTCGACCGCCCTACGATTCTCGATATAGTATCTGAGATCCGCTCATGGATCATAAATTATCATGACGTTTACGATCGAGGCTGAGCGGCTAGATAAACCCACCCCCGGCTAAATATACTCCATTCACTTTTATAAACTATCCCGGTTGGCCATGACATTCTGACACATTTCACCGTGTATATTTTGAAAATGTTAGGTTATAGTCATTTTCCTGGCAGATAACTACGCAACGTTGTCACCTCTACATAGAGGTTGTAGTAATTACGTATTTTACAAAAAGTGAATTTACCTTGCGAAAATAATGAATTTGAGAAAATATTGTGTGAATTCAATAATTCCAAAGACCTGGCGAATGTTGAAGAAACTTGTTTCTCTGTTAACACTGAAAATATTTCACGTATATAAACTTGGTGGAAGATACAATTATGCTATTTTCTTGTACGGAAATCAAGAATCGTGTGTTGAAATTTTACTGAAAAATAATAGATAGAGTAGTTCGTTACTTTGTGATAGTTCATTCGACACAAAATAAAAGTACTCGAAAAACCCTGCAGTGAAAATTCTAAGCGAACAGACAAACCTGTGGAATTCCCTCCTTCTCGAACTTCTCAAGAAATAAGTCTACAGAAGACATTTAAATACCTTGTTGCAAAATTTGAAATACTCCAGTGTGAAAATGTACTAGTACTACAAAACCTGTGCCACCTCAAAAGAACTACCTCAATTAACAGAGTTCTTGGGAATCTATGTAAACGATACACTGGGTTTTCACTCACATACGTCGAAAATGTTGGATATCTTGTGATAAATTATTGATTCCAAACTATCAGGGTTACTATCAGAAGAAGCAAATTTCAGTGGGGGTTTTTCTTTTGAACGAAAATGCAGTAATTTTCATGGAAAACCTTTAGAATATCACATTTCAAACATATAATTTCAATATTATATCTTTGAAAAAATGTTTGATCACCTAAAACTGAAAAATAAAAATGCGGATTTGCATTTAAACGGTTTTGTCTCGAGTGCACGATATGACAACGTCGAATTCGGCTTTCTCGGAAAGAAAAGGACGTCAAATGTGTTAGTTTGCTCAGGAAAAACAGAGATAGCTATACTTCGACTTGGTTAGCGTAGAAGACAACGACCAAGGAATAGAAAAAGAAGAGCACAGATTGTCATACTGTCATATGACTGACAAATCGCGAACGGAAATTGTTTGGTTATATTGACAAATAACACGTGTGTACCACAGAATAGGAATAAATATTTCATTATTCTATAGCGGAAAAAGCTATTCTACTAAACACCGTTGTCACTTCGTGCATGCCTGGCAAATCCCAAACCCCAATTTTGAAACCTGATTTTGAATACTTTCAGAAGGTAAGTTGGGATAATGATGAATCAAACCCATAATAATTATGTTCAAATTTGCATTTGCAGTAATAACCCAAATTCAGGGAAAACCCCCATTCTGCAAAGCACTTCCTGATACTTTGTCTCTGCTTCTTCGAAACTAATCCCTAATCCAACCTACGCCGCTGCAAGACGAGGGATTCCGAATTCCGACTCGTGAGCCTGATCAAACGAGAAGGGATAAGATGGTTCGTATCTTCTTTTCATAGAATCAATGGCGAATTAGAAGTTTAATTGCTATCTGATCCAGGAGGCTTACGTGATATCGATTGCGATGTTCTGCTTATACCGGCGCATCCGCTGTATCAATTACCGCGATGAGTTCTATGATGAGATTCAAGAGCCATCTACTTGGGATTTTTTCTTGGGATTTACCGGGTTCAGAGCAGGGGTGGTATCACCCCTGTGTGTACCGTTTCGAGATGGTGGAAATCCTTTAATTCGGATGTCATTTCAATGGGTTAAAAGTTTAGTATTAGGAAGACGAAGCTAATTTATTATTTTCTGATGTTATTTTGAAAGAGATAAGGAAGAAATCACAGACGTTTTAGGGTACGAACAGAACAAGTCGGTCGCGGTCGAGTTTGAGGTGGTTAAGTCGCGGTCGACGTCGACAGTACATAACGAGGAGGTTACCTGCAATGGGGGGTTTTCCTGAATTTGGGTTATTACTGCAAATGCAAATTTGAACATAATTATTATGGGTTTGATTAATCATTTTCCCAAATTACCTTCAGAAAGTATTGAAAATCAGGTTTCAAAATTGGGGTTGGGATTTGCCAGGCATGCACAAAGTGACAACGGTGTTTAGTAGAACAGCTTTTTCTGCTATAGATTGATGAAATATTCATTCCTATTCTGTGGTACACCCGTGTTCTTTGTCAATATAACCAAACAATTTCCGTTTGCGATTCGTCAGTAATATGACAGTATGACAGTCTGTGCTCTTCTTTTTCTATTCTTTGGTCGTTGCCTTCTAGTCTAACCAGATCGAATATAGCTATCTCTGTTTTCCTAAGCAAAGTAACACATTTGACGTCCTTTTCTTTCCGAGAAAGCTGAATTCGACCATGCCATATCGTATACTCCAGACAAATCACTTTAAATGCAAATCTCCATTTTTATTTTTCAGTTTTAGGTGATCAAACATTTTTTAAAAATATATTATTGAGATAATATGTTTGAAATGTGATTTTCTAAAGGTTTTTCATGAAAATTATTGCATTTTCGTTTAAAGGAAAAACCCCACATTCTCAGTCGAGTTAGAAAAAGTCCGAGATTACCAATTTGTGAATAATTATTCACATTTGTGAGGAGTTTCATTGCATGTGAGTAATTTTGTGAGTAAAACCCTGCTTAGACAAACTCTTCGTCAAAGTAAAACCGATTATGCGAGTACCTTGTGAGCTATTACAGTTCTGTGAACATTCAAAGTGTACAATATAGAACTTCTTGAGAAAATGAGGTGCTTATTTGAAAAAATTGAGTTTTACGTTTTCGAAATTGTCTCATTTGTTTAGTCAAAGTCCAAAATTTCAAGAGTGAATTTCGTTTCCTTCCAAAAATATTCTAACGAACGCTATTCGTGGGACACCCAGTAAATGACAGATCCTTCAAAGTATTGGGAATAACTTTGCCAATTTGATTTTTGTCAACAGAATGACTACAGATAGAGTGGAAATCACACATATGCGTTCACGATCACGATGGCGTTCACACTAGCGATGGCGACCAGATAATTACATCGAGCTATACTCCATTCACTTTTATAAACTATCCTGTTGGCCATGATTTAGATCTATCAAGTTTTTTTACTTGAAACTGACACAGGTTGGCACTCTTGAAATATCGGCAATTTTCAAAATCATTGTCAGCGACGTTGCCAAATACCAATGCCAATTTCTACTCTCAATCTCAACATAATCATCACGCTGGCGGGGTGAGTTATACTCCATTCACATTTATAAACTATCCCAGTTAGCCATGACATCCTGACACATTTCACCATGTATATTTTAAAAATGTTAGGTGATAGTCATTTTCCTGTCAGATGACTGCACAACGTTGTCCTCCCTACATATAAGTCGTAGTAATTACGTATTTTTCGAAATGTGGATTTACTTCGGAAAAATAATCCAAATACAAATACCTGGCAGATGTTGAACTTTGGTTCATTTGGTTCCCAGTTTCCTATAACAAATAACATTTTCTCCAGAATTCTACATATATTTTCAGCTTAAACCTGCTATTCATGTTCAAATTAAACATCTTATACTATCTTTCAATCAAGTATTGAATAAATTCCTCATAATTCAATACTTTTTGACTAGATAATGCCCTTTATAAGATTCAAGGTATTTATTCAAAGTTCTTGTTTTCAGATCATGAGATGTCTTTTTGATGGATTAACAACAAGGATAATGTTTCCTGAGTTATTACCTAAAATCGTGCCATAAGGTGCCTTTGTTTATTATTGGATCATTAATAATTTTGAACATTTTAAAATTTTGATGAATTTGCTAGTATAGTTATGATAACAAATGATTGAATTATTGAAATTTGTGTTCACCGGTAAGTTATTTTCATGTTTCTCTAGTAACGATCAAGAAAAATCCATAACAGTACGTTATATCGCTGTAATCGAACTTTCGCATGAACTCTTTCGATACCGTGCACGATTAGTGTTGATTTCAACTGCGGACCAACGTCGCAAACGTTTGAACTGGTACAGAGAACGGCTGCAGTGGAAGACAGAATGGCATAATGTCGTATTCAGCGAAGAATTGCGATTCTATCTAGGTATGCACGGTGGCACGATGTACACAGGAATGTTGGAATATTGGTTTGAGGAACTATTGCCATGGTAGTTGATTATCCTACTTGTTCATCCAATTTCAATTTTTTGGACTCACTGAGACGACTTTTCAAAGGGTTGAATGTCCGAATCGTACCTTGAAAAATTCAACTTTGTTGCTCTTTAGTCATCGTCTCCGAATACATAAATTCTGACCATAGTTTTTCCGCAATCATACCAGAAAAAGATAGCAAAAACAACAAAATTAACTGTATATGTGCGTTTTGATAAATAAATGCATAAGACAGAAAAACATTTCTGATTCATTTTTCAGCCAACAAAAAAATATCATATACTCTGTCCCTTCTTATTACCCTTCAGAACTACACCGTATCACCAGCAAAAATTGTAAATACGTCCAATCTCGGTGTATTCAGTATTAAAATGATAAAACAAAGAACTGGAACGTATTATTCTTCCCTGGGGACTCTGGTCGGGAATGTTGATGAAGCATACCACAACAGATATACGCTCTCTGCGTTTCAGGCATGGAAATTTCATTTCGCTGTTGTTTTTCCACTCGACTTTTCACTCCTCCAATATAGAGGTCTACGCTTATTTTCCCTCCTGATCAAATGAAACATCTATTTCTGAGAAAAGGGCAAATATGTATGTATCTTTTATGAAAATGCTATTGAGGTTATGTAACGGCATCTTCTATCATCCGTCGAGAATGGGGGTTTTTTCAGAATTTTGGTTATTACTGCAAATGCAAATTTGAACATAATTATTATGGGTTTGATTCATCATTTTCCCAAATAACCTTCAGAAAGTATTCAAAATCAGATTTCAAAATTGGGGTTTGGGATTTGCCAGGCATGCACGAAGTGACAACGGTGTTTAGTAGAATAGCTTTTTCTACTATAGAGTAATGAAATATTTATTCCTATTCTGTGGTACACACGTGTTCTTTGTCAATATAACCAAACAATTTCCGTTTGCGAGTTGTCAGTAATATGACAATATGACAGTCTGTGCTCTTCTTTTTCTATTCCTTTGTCGTTGTCTTCTACTCTAACCAGATCGAAGTATAGCTATCTCTGTTTTCCTAAGCAAAGTAACACATTTGACGTCCTTTTTTTTCCGAGAAAGCTGAATTTGACGTTGCCATATCGTGCACTCAAGACAAATCCCTTTAAATGCGAATCCCCATTTTTATTTTTCAGTTATAGGTGATCAAACATTTTTTTTAAGAATATAATATTGAAATTATATGTTTGAAATGTGATGAAGGTTTTTCAGAAAATTACTGCATTTTCGTTTAAAGGAAAAACCCCCATTCTGTATAGGATATGTCTGTATCTAGAATAGGTGCGAATGTGGCACTTAATAGCAAACAATACCTCAAATGTAATATAGTTTATACTTCTTGAGATATGAGGAAATAACCCCAAAATTTCGAACAACGAAATTTGACATTAATTTTCATATATCTCCAGAAGAATTGAAAGCTGAAACATCGTTGTTGACTATTGATTTAAGGTCTGTGCCGAATTTCGTTGAGAACTGTTCAACATTTTGCAAAAAAATTTCAAACATTTTGGAATGAACATTTTTGCGCGCATGTTCTATAGATGATATTTGTTGAATATACAATGGATATCCAGAAATGTACATACACTGGACCAATATAATACTCTTCATCATTTTTTAATCTTTTGTTTGAAGATACTTACATGTTTCATTTCTGTTTGAATTAATATACGATTCTTAAGATTTGAACTGAGATATTTATACATATTTATGGACATTGAATGTATTTACAATGGACGTCCATCTTCCTACGTACAATGTACGTCCAGTCAATGTCCATGAACGTTTGGACTTGATATGGGCATAAAACGGACGTCCAATGGATGTCGCTTGCTGTACATCCAATGGACGTCCATGTTCCTACGTACAATGTACATCCATTCCACGTCCATGGGCGTTTGGACTTGACATGTACCTAGAATGGACGTCCAATGGATGTCGTGTGCCGTGTGGGTAGGGGAACAGCGTGCTATCGTTTTGTCCGAATGTCTGTAATTTTCGATGATTGAGTCTAAAATGGTCTCAAACGACTAGGTTGGGCTCACTGATGACGAATCCGTTGTCAAAATCGATTCTGTCTGGCCAGCCGACGACACGATAACTGTCGAACGGAGCCAGCTAGCGACTTGAAACTTGTAGGGTAGTTCGTGCATCGGAATGCCGCGGTTAACTTCGTTAATGGACCAAATCTGCTGGATAGTTTCGGAGTTATAGCCATTTGAAATTTTAAGGTTATACCCCTCATATTTCAGAAACTACAGGAGCGATTGGATTGAAACTTGGCAGTTCGTTGGAGTATAACAACGCGCGAAATTTCGTTGAAATCGTATGATCACTCAATTCTAAAAAAAAAAAATTTTCAAAATTTTTTTCGAAAATAATTTTTTTTCTGAAATTATTGTTTACGTTCGAGAAAAATTACAGTTATATCTTGACCTTTATATTTTACAGCAGTGTATCAAATTTCAATCCGATACGGCTATTAGTTTTGGAGATATTGGGAAAAAAATATGTAGAATTTTGTGGTTTTTTTCAACATGTCATTGCTTTTCTCGGTATAACTCAAGAAATACTGATTCAATCGTGATGAAACTCCTCAACTAGTTCAAAGATGCCGAAGGTCAAAATTGTGCAAAATTTCGTTATGATCGTGTCATTAGAGCGATCTGAAAAAAAAATTTCAAATATTTTTTTTCAAATATCCAATATTCTGTGATCTTCTCATCATATTATCCTCATTCAATTCTGAATGAACCTTCAAACTGTCATTTTTCGATAAAGTACTGGATTTCAATTTGATCTTATCTGTATTTTTGGAAATATTGGGAAAATAAAATTCTGAATGGGTATATCTGAGGAATCATTGGCTGGATTTTACCCATGCACGAATTCGGCTTTTGTAGTTAAGGTCCAAACCTCTATAAATATCGACTTTCTAAGTTGTTTCTTTCGGAAGTTATTGTGTTTACGGTCCGGCCGTTAGGCCGTTGGCGAAGCGGTCAACTACATTGAACATGCGCGCAAAAGCTGCTGCCTTCACGGCAGTGCTTTTCTAGATTTTTTAAATCTTCTAACAGTTGGACCCATACGAAATTCTGCAATAAGTTTCATCGTGGTGTTTTTCAGACAATTACGAAGTTTCGCTGTAATCGCATTTGTACTTCTTGAGATATTAAGGACAACGTCAAAATTTCAAACAACAACGAAATTTTACATATTTTTTCCATATATCCGGAAATTAAATATCGTATCGAATTGAAACTTGAAACATTGTTTTGTTGTAGAAGAAATTTCAGATTTGTATAACCCCAAAACTGTTTGGTGGATTTAACTACTTAAGGTTGCTCAACCAGAATATCCAGTGAATACTCTCTAGGTCTTCTCTCTTCGGAATAAGTAACAGTGTTTATGGTCTGACAGAGAGAATCTAATTCAAGAATGAATATTTCATCACTGTTAGTCCAACCCAGTCGTTCAAGGCCATTTGCTGTTCGTAATTCGAAAATTGCAGAATTGTTGGTCAAATGATAACTCTTTAAATTGTTCCTTAGATAAGCGCGTAAAAAAGGACCAAATTTCATGTTACAAATTTTCTTATATACATATTATTACATAAATATCCAGTGTTTCGTCTAAAATGGAGAAAAACACAGTCTTGGTTTCATCAAAATCAATTAAAAACCCACCAGTTCGAGATAAAATACTGTATAAAACCAAAGAAACACCATATAGAACAGTCTTCATTCACGTTGCGAAATTCGAAATTACCTCCATTCCCCGTTTTCTCTGATTGGCCGATTCCAATCTCCATGTCCCTGTCTCTAGTCGCATGTATACTCCATTCACTTTTATAAACAATCCCGGTTGGCCTTGATTTGGGTCTATCAAGTTTTTTACTTAAAACTGACGCAGGTTGCCACTCGTGAAATATCGGCAATGTCAAAATAATTCTCAGAGACGTTGCCAAATTCCAATGCCAATTTCTACTCTCAATCTCAACATCATCATCACGCTTGGAAACTAAAAAAGCCGAAGGTAGTTTTGAAGAAGCAGAGATAAAGTATCAGGAAGTGCTATGTAGAATTGAAATCTGTTTTTTCTGATAGTAACCCTGATAATTTGGAGTCAATAATTTATCACAAGCTATCCAACATTTTCGACGTATGTGAGTGAAAACCCAGTGTATCGTTCACATAGATTCACCAGAACTTGAGTTAGTTCTTTTAAGGTGACAAAGGTTTCGTAGTACCACTACATATTCATACTGGAGTATTCCAATATTATATCAACAAGGTATTTAAATGTCTTCTGTAGTCTTATTTCGTGAGAATTTCGAAAAGAAGGGAATTCCATAGGTTTGTCTATGTTCGATTAGAAGTTTTACTGCAGGGTTATTCGAGTACCTACTTTTTTGCGCGCATGTTCTAGGGGAACAGCGTGCTATCGTTTTGTCCAAATGTCTGTAATTTTGGATGATTGAGCCGAAAATGGTCTCAATCGACTAGGTTGCACTGACTGATGACGAATCCGGTGTCAAAATCGATTCTGTCCGGCCGTAGACACGCTAACTGTCGACAGAAGCAAGCTAGCAACTTGAAACTTTCAGGATAGGTTGCACATCAGAATGCCGCGGTTAAGTTCGTTAATGGGCCAAATCGATCAAATAGTTTCGGAGTCATAGGCATTTGAAGTTTTGAAGTTATTTATTTTCTATTTCAGAAACTACTTGAGCGATTGGATTCGAACTTGGCAGTTAGGTGGAGTATAACGACGTACAACTTTGAGCCAAATTTTGTCAGGATCATATTGTCAGTAAATTCAAAAAAATTTTTTTTTCGAAATTTTTTTCCAAAAAATTTTTTTTCGGAAACCATTCATCATATACAAAAAAAAATTCCACTCACACTTTGAGCTTCATATTTCACAGCAGTGTACCAAATTTCAGTTCGAAACGGTCCTAAGTTTTGGAGATATCGGGAAAAAATATGTCAAATTTCGAGGTTTTCTCGATTCCGTTGATTTTTTCGGTATAACTCGAGGAATACTGATTCAGTCCTGATAAAACTTCACAGCTAGTTTTGAGATGCTGAAAGACAACTTTATGCGAAATTGCGTGATAATCGTGTCATTAGAACAATTTGAAAAAAAAAATTCTATGATTTCCTTATATCATCCTCATTTAATTCTGTATGAAACTTCGAACTGTTATTTTTCGACGAAATACTGGATTTCAATTCGATCTGATCTGTATTTTTAGAAATATTGGAAAAATGAAATTTTGATTGGGTGAATTTTATTTTTCCAATATTTCCAAAAATACAGATCAGATCGAATTGAAATCCAGTAATTTATCAGTGAAAAATTTCAAAAAGCACTGCCGTGAAGGCAGCAGCTTTTGCGTGGATGTTCAAATTCGTTGCTGAAGCGGTCATCTACATTGAACATGCGCGCAAAAGTTGCTGCCTTCATGGCAGTGCTTTTTGAAATTTTTTTTTTCGAATGAACTATCACAAAGTAACAGACTAATCTATCCATTATTTTTCAGTAAAATTTCAACACTCGATTCTTGATTTCCGTACAAGAAAATAGCATAACTGAATCTTCCAACCATGTTTATATACGTGAAATATTTCCAGTATTAACAGGGAAAAAAGAGAGGACAACGTTGTGTAATTACCTAACAGAAAAATGACCATAACCTAACAGTTCCAAAATATACACAGTGAAATGTGTCAGAATGTCATGGCCAACCGGGATAACTTATAAAAGTGAATGGAGTATATGTTATTGTAGGTCTCTCAGTCTCTCTCATCCCTCAAAGGTGCTCGTGAACTATAATAAGCCACCCTACTGATCTGAATTACATCCACAGTACAAATAATCCAAGACCCTCTACACTGCAACCCTCTAAAATCCACCAACCTCAATAAATCTTAACGATATTGCTCCCGAAAAAATAACATAACTTCCCGATAACGATCATCATGTTTGGTTCCAACAAGACGCCCCCCCTCCATCACTAGAAAAACCACCCGAAATTTCGTTCTCCCGGTCGGCCTGTTGTCCTGTAAATAATCAAGGGGAACGTCTTGAGTGGAGCCTTCGAATGGGCGGGAGGGAAATCCTTAATTTTTCAGGGAAATTCTCGAACTCCTTACGTCGGAGTCAAGTAGCGCGCCGTCGAGGACCGTTAGCGAAGTAGTGCGGGTTCAGCTCGGGGAAAATCTGAAAGTCAGCATATTTTGACGAGCTTTTCCCGGAGCTACGCCGGAGTGCCGGAGATTGTGAAAGTTTCTATTATTAAAATATCCACCTTGTTATTTTCGGTGCGAGAGGGATGGGGTTTCGTCCTTAATCCTGTTAGATGGGGGAGTTTGGTCACGTGGAGAGGTGTGAGTGGTCGGAATGGATGTTTTGAAAGTTATAAGAGAGATGATCGGAATACATGGGACCGACAATTTTTGGAATATTTTGGTTCTGAAAAGCGGCCTGAATATTGACGAACATATCGTTATTTTTTTTTCACTTTTTGCCGATATACAGGGAGAGTCTTGAAGTTCAAGAATAACCATGGGGAATAAATGAAACACTTTGTCCACGACCATTGAAAAAAAATATATACAGGGTGATTCCGGAGGAGACACGTCACATTTTGGGATAAGTTTACACTAATCAAGACAGTCTCGGAACACTGTTTGGTTTACGGTTGGGGGTCTCTGTTGGGAATATACAGGGAGATTTGTCCGATTCGACCGATTTTACTTTTATTGATAACTTTGGTATGGCTTATTCGATTTTAGAGAAATTTTCAGCGAAGTACAATATTGATGAGGACATTCATTAATTCCAAAGTTTTTTCCAAAATAAGTGGTTGTTATTGTGATAATTCCAGGTTAATTGAGCAGGTTGAAAAAACACCCTGTACATCGCATTTCCAAAACTACTCTATCATTTTACGATTGTACTATAATGAGTCATCATTTGAGAGTTTTCAATTTTTTTGGCACACTTCTAGTTTTCTGAGAAAATTCCATCAAAAAAGGACAATGTCGAAATTTCGCTCCAATCGATTCTACTTTCATTGATAACTTTGGTATGGCTCATTCAATTTTGATGAAATTTGCAGTATAGAATAATCTGAACGAGTACATTCAAAAATCGCAAAAGTCTCTCAAAATACAGTGTTGTAATTGTGATAATTTTAGAATTTCAGATTAATTGTGCAGTTGAAAAAAAAACACCATGTACATTGCTTTTCCAAAAGTTTCTTATTCGTTTCAGATTCTACAGTAATATATCATCCTTCAGAGGTTTTTAATTTCTTTGGCACACCTCCGGTTTTTCTAGAAAACATCTTTGAAGAAGAGCATGATCGAAATTTGGCTCACAAGCAGTGAGAGTATTCCGCACTAGGTAGGAAAGCTGTGTTGTCCAAGGATCAAAGCAGTTCTTAAGTTCTAAAATATTCTTTTCAAATTCCAAATTCATATATAATTGCTAATATTTTGTATGAAATCATTCAATTCAGAATATATTTCAAATTTGAAGAGAATATTTTAGAAGCGACGAACAACGTTGCATCCTTGGACGATAAAGGTTTTCTACCGAGTGCAGAATACTCTCACTGCTTGTGAGCCAAATTTCGATAATGCTTTTCTTCAAAAATGTTTTCTAGGAGAAACGGAAGTGTGCCAAAGAAATTAAAAACCTCTGGATGATGACATATTATTTTAGAATCTGCAACGAATAAGAAAGTTTTGGAAAAGCAATGTACAGGGTGTTTTTTTTTCAACTGCACAATTATAATAATAAATTTTATTCTTCCAATCAACTATTAAATTTTTTTTTCATGAAACATAATATAATACAACCAATATTTGAACTGCTCAATTCAGTGATCAACAGAAGAATAGATAAGAATTAAACCTGTCTTACACCTAGCTAACTTAATAGCTGTATGTGCATATCTTAATTTATTTTTCCATAAGCAACTGAGAACTAAACCGTTTTTTCCCAACAAACTCAACTCATTAAACAATTAATCTGAAACTCTTAAATTATCACAATAACAACACTGTATTTTGAGAGATTGTTACGATTATTTAATGTACTCATTCAGATTGTTCTACACAGCAAATTCAATCAAAATTGGATGAGCCATACCAAAGTTATCAATAAAAGTAGAATCGATTGGAGCGAAATTTCGACATTCTCATTTTTTGAAAAAATTTTCTCGAAAATCTAGAAGTGTGCCAAAAAAATAAGAAACTCTCAAATAATGACTCATTTCAGTACAATCGTAAACAGATAGCGTAGTTTAGGAAACGCTATGTACAGGGTGTTTTTTCAACCTGCACAATTAATCTGGATTTATCACAATGACAACCGCTTATTTTGAAAAAAAATTTGAAATCAATGAATGTGTTGAACACTTTTGTACTACGCTGAAAATTTCATTGAAATCGAATAAGCCATACCTAAGTTATCAATAAAAGTAAAATCGGTCGAATCGGACAAATCACCCTGTATATTCTCAACAGAGACCCCCAACCATGAACGAAACAGTGTTCCGAGACTGTCTTGACTAGTGTAAACTTATCCCAAAATCTGACGGTCTCCTCCGCAATCACCATGTATATACAGTGCGCGTCAAAATTATGGAACAAATTCATTTTCTCAAAAGAAAAATATTTGGCAACAAAATCCTGAAACAGGTCAATTTTTGTTTCACTTTCACCAAATTTATATGCATTTTTGAAAGATTTTTGTTGCACCCTGGGTCATCCCCATCAACCCTCTAAATTTTTTTAACAGGGAAAGTAGGTCATGTGGTACTTCTTTGGCAAGGTCTTTGTATCTTCTTCACAGGCGTGCAGAAATTTTCAAGAAAAATATTTTTTTTTTTGAAAAATTAGTTAATTCAAAGAGGTTTTCAGTATGTGCACTTTGTCATGGCTCATTTACTTTGAGACCATGGGACCTGATGAAATTTGTCACCGACTGAAAGTCGACCATTACAGTTTTGTTCGTGCATAACTTTCAACCCCTAAGAACCCTTAAATGGAGGAAAAATGTAGGGGGTTGAAAGTTGTGCATGAAAAAAACTATAATGGTCGACTTTCATTCGGTGACAAATTTTATCAGGTACCATCGTCTCAAAGTAAATGAGCCATGACAAAGTGCACATACTGAAAACCTCTTTGAATTAACTAATTTTTCGAAAAAAAATAATTTTTTTCTTGAAAATTTCTGCACTCCTGTAAAAGACCTTGCCTAAAAAGAACCACATGACCTACTTTTCCTATTCACAAAATTTAGAGGGTTGATGGGGATGGCACAGGGTGCTACAAAAATGTTTCAAAAATGCATAAAAATTTGGTAAAAGTGGAACAAAAATTGACCTGTTTCAGGATTTTGTTGCCAAATATTTTTCTTCTGAGAAAATGAATTTGTTCCATAATTTTGACGCACACTGTATTTCGATTTCTTTTGTAGAAGAAAAATTTGAGTCATTCATAAAGCCCGTGGATAATAGGTGTGTATAATTAATATTATCCATGCATAGATAAAGTGAAAGTTTATACGTTTTTCAAAAGCTTGGCAACTTCACAGGGAATGAAGCTGGCAACTTTGACCACTTTATTGTAGGTTGTTGAAAACGAAGAATTATTCTAATTTTACCAGTGGAGTCGTTGAGAAGGTATAGTTTTTGACTCGTATATATACCCCATTCACTTTTATAAACTTTCCCGGTTGGCCATGACATTCTGACACATTTCACCGTGTATATTTTGAATATGTTAGGTTATTGTCGTTTTCCAGTCAGATAACTACACAACGTTGTCCTTTCTACATAGAGGTCGTAGTAATTACGTATTTTTGAAAATGTGAATTTACTTTGGGAAAATAATGAATTTAAGAAAATATTATGTGAATTCAATAATTACAAAGGCCTGGCGAATGTTGAAGAACCTTTTGTATCTGTTAATACCGGAAATATTTCATCTATACAGTGCGCGACATAATTATGGAAAAATTCATTTTCTCAGAAGAAAAATATTTGGCAACAAAATTCTGAAACAGGTCAATTTTTGTTTAACTTTTACCAAATTTTATGCATTTTCGAAGGATTTTTGTTGCGCCCTGTGACATCCCCATCAACCCTCTAAATTTTTTGAATAGGGAAATTGGGGCATATGGTACTTTTTTGGCAAGGTCTTTGTATCTTCTTTACAGAAATGCAGAAATTTTCAAGAAAAATTTTTTTTTTTCGAAAAATTTGTTACTTCAAAGAGGTCTTCAGTATGTGCACTTCCTCATTGCTCATTTACATTGAGACGATGGTACCTGATGAAATTTGTCACCGAATGAAAGTCGACCATTACAGTTTTTTTCATGCACAATTTTGAACCCCTTTCAACCCCCTCCATTTTTTTTCCATTAAAGGGTCCGTAGGGGTTGAAAGTTGTGCATGATCAAAACTGTAATGGTTGACGTTCATTCGATGACAAATTTCATCAGGTACCATCGTCTCAATGTTAATCAGCCATGACAAAGTGCACATACTGAAAACCTCTTTGAAATAACTAATTTTTCAAGAAAAAAATTTTTCCTTCAAAATTTCTGCACGTCTGTGAAGGATATACAAAGAACTTGCCAAAAAAGTACGACATGACCTACGTTCCCTATTCAAATAATTTTGAGGGGTGATGGGGATGGCAAAGGGTTCAACAAAATCCTTCAAAAATACATATAAATTTGGTGAAAGTGAAACAAAATTGACCTGTTCCAGGATTTTGTTGCCAAATATTTTTCTTCTGAAAAATGAATTTTTTCTATAATTTTGACGCGCACTGTATAAACATGGTTGGAAGATTCAGTTATGCCATTCTTTTGTACGGAAATCAAGAATGGAGTACTGAAGAATATTTTATAGAGTAGTCCGTTACTTTGTGATAGTTTTTCATTAACAAAAAGTAATCGAATAACCCTATTTTTTTGATGAAATTTTTTTTTCCTCTGAAATTATTGGTCAGATTTCGATCGAATTTGGCACAAACCTTAGAATCAGTATTTCATAACAATATTCCGAATTTCAATTCGATCTGATACCTACTTTCGGAGATATAAGGGAAAAAAATGTGGCAAATTTCGTTGTTATTTGGAATTATAACGTTATTTCCGCAACATTTCGAGAAGTTCAAATGCAATTAAATTGAAACTTCGTAATCAGGTGGAGATTACCGACACGCAACTAGGTGCAAAACTTCGTGTTGATCTAATAGTTCGAATTTGAACAAACGCGTAAAAGCTCCTGACCTCACGTCAGCGCTTTTCTAGATTTTTTTTATTATGGATACATTTCCGAACCAATATCCAAATATTATACCCCAGTTAAACGATATGACACTACAAACCCTACAATATTCAATAGCAACAGAAACCAAAACAACCCTTATTTCAAGAAATTCATCTCTCTATCTTCATCCTCAGAAACAGATCATCCACCCCTCATCAACGAACAACCGAATACCTCCAAGATCATTTTCTGACACCCCCAAGTGTCACAGCCTCCGACAACCCCCCAACGATTGTTATTAAAATTCGTCTGCATCTACCTTGAAATCCTGAGATGTTCCATAGTTGACTGCTGTCTCGTTTGCGCCCTGAAATGTTTAGATAACTCTCCCGGTGAATTAGAAATCTTTGTCTTCGAGAATGCGAATTCAAATTCAAATAACTGAATTATAAAGGGTAATGCATTGTGTTGATTAAGTTGTTGGAGCAGCAGCATAAGGGCCAGAGAGGGGTGAGAGGTCCGAGGGTGAAGGAGGGGGGGGCTTTTGGGGGTCCTGAACACATAGGCGCCGGTGGGGTTGAGTATCTTTTGAAGCTTTTTGAGAGGATTTTGCGTGCAGGTTTTTTAGAGTTTCCCTCCCAATTTCCGAAACTATTAAAAATTAAATAAAAATTGTTTTTGCGCGCATGTTCTTCGGGAACAGCGTGCTATCGTCTCAAACGACTAGATTGGACTCACTGATGTCGAATCCGGCGTCAAAATCGATTCTGTCCGGCCGTCCGTATGCACGATTACGGTCGTAAGGAAAATCCTATCGACCTGAAACTTCCAGGGTAGGTTGTGCATCCGAATGCCGCGGTTTAGTTCGTTGATGGGCCAAATCGGCTAAATAGTTACTGAAGCGATTGGATTAAAAAATTGCAGTGAGTTGGAGCATAACGACGCGCAACTTTAAGCAGAATTCCGTGGAAATCTTATGGTCAATGAATTTTAAAAGAATTTTTTTTCGAAATTTTTTTCGAAAAAAATTTGTTTTTCTGAAACTATTTCTCATATTCCAGAACAATTCCAGTAAAACCTTGAGCTTGATATTTCACAGCAGTGTACCAAATGTCACTTCGATACGGCTATTAGTTTTGGAGATATTGGGAAAAAATATGTCGATTTTCGTGGTTTTCTTCTCGATAACGTTGTTTTCTTCGATATAACTCAAGAAAATACTGATTCAATCGTGATGAAACTTTGCAGCTAGGTCAAAGATGCCGAAAAACAATATTGTGCGAAATTTCGTGATGATCGTGTCATTAGAACGATATGAAAACAAACTTTTTTCTTCAAATATTCAATATTCTGGGATCTTATCCTCATTTGTCGATAAAGAACTGGATTTCAATTCGATCTTATCTGTATTTTTGAAAATATTGGAAAATTAAAATTTTGAATGGGCATATCTGCGAACGTAAACACAATAACTTTCGGAAGAAACGACTTAGAAACTCGATATTTGTAGAGAAGGTTTGGGGCTTAATTACGAAGGTCGAATTCGTGAATGGGTAAAATCCACCCAATGATTCCGTAAATATGCCCATTCAAAATTTTATTTTTTGAATATTTCCAAAAAAACAGATCAGATCGAATTGAAATCCAGTAATTTGTCCAAAAAAAATCTAGAAAAGCACTGCCGTGAAGGCAGAAGCTTTTTCGCGCATGTTCGAATTCGTTGCCGAAGCGGTCATCTACATTGAACATGCCCGCAAAAGCTGCTGCCTTCAAGGCAGTGGTTTTCTAGATTTTTCTTGAATGGAAAACGCGCGGATTGCAGGAATTACCTATTTGTCAAGGGCAGTTTCTTGGACAACAAATTTCCTAATGAACCATACAGGAATAATATATACGATGAACAAAGCCAACTGTGACGTTCCACAGTACAAATCTGACTCTTTCATCAGGCAAACGAGAAAGTTTTCAGAATTATTCTCTTTCGGTTTGAGTCTTTTATCAAATTGACATTTTTATGGAATCACAGCAACACAGATTCACTTAGTTTGAAAGTTTTTTAATTATACCTCTTTATCAAGTAAATTCAGCCAAATAGGGTCCGTTTCTACAACCTGAAGAATCAAGACATACAAAATATCAAATAGCGAACCATGTATTTTTTGTATTTTCTGACTTTGATCCTAGGCTTCAACGAAACCCCTCAGAAGCTTAAAGCTTGTGCGAGTTAGGATACCGGGTGTGTTCTGTGTAGGCTTTGTTACTAATTCCTTGCGTCACGTAAGGAACAGCATTGTTAATTGTTTACCCAACAGCGAATGATTGAACGGTTCCCTGAAAACCGGAAAAGTTATTTCGCGGCCATGGGTTTGAACCCCAGACTTTACGATCATAAGGCATGAGCTCTAACCACTGAGCTACCGCCATTGGGAAACACGTGATAGATTGCGACAATACAAAATAATGATGTCGGAAGCAAATAATTGATAAGAAAAATTGGAGAATCTTTCAGCATTTTGTTTAATGGAGAGAGTAATTTTGCCAATTTTTCTGTGTATGATTGAATATACTTAAAAAAGAGGTAGAATTGAGACATTATCAAGCCAAGTGAATCTGTGTTTCTGTGATTTCATAAAATATCAACTTGACAGAAGTCTCCAAACGACAAATTAAAAGAAAATATTTCTAATTTTTCTCGTTTGTCTAATGGAAGAGTCAGATGTGTACTCTGAAACGTAACAGTTCACCTAGTTTATCGTTTATATTATTCATGTATTGTTCAAAAGGCAATCTGTTTTTTAAGAAACTGCCCTTGAAAAAGAAGCCCTTCAATAATAAACAACAATATCATTCATACCAGACAGAGTTTTTCCTGAGATTTTTATCTGTGCTCTTTTATCATACGTAAAAATGTTTAGTACCCCTGATAACATATATTAAACTTCTCCGACTGTACAATATGCAATGAATTATTGAAAATTAACAAAGTTATTTCCATCTCATCATACTGCACACAGCTTAATCAAACCTTATTGGCAAATGAAGATAAGCGCTACTCCCTCTGGTGGCTATCAGAGTAACCCGAAGTACGGACATTATCAATGACAAGTTAAAAGAAATGTGAAGTAAATGAGAAAGTTTGTGCATTTTTGGCGTTTGTGGGATTGTACGAGTGTTTCACTGAGAAAAAGTCAACTCAAATGTCCCTTTCCATAGATTTCCACAGCCCGGTGAGAAATTTCGAGTTTGGGTGAGAGAAACTTCCTTCAACAAGACGGGCCTGAAAGTGTTGAAGAATCGATAAAAACCTTGGCAACTTGTAACTCAAAATTTGTAAACCAACAATCATGATTTATGAGAGTCTGTTATCTGCATTTTACCGATGATGATCATTTCAATAAGTTTAGCACGAATTGCTCATGAAATATTAGATCACATTCATGAAGACAATTTTTTTACAGGCCCATAATCCAAGTAGAGAAATTTACTTAAGAGGAATGCCTTCCAGAAATCTGCCTGCTGAACTGATCATTAAGGAACAACGTAAATGTTCTAGTGATAGAACTGACTATTGAAAAAAAAGAGTCTAAACAAGGAAATATCTGGTGATGAATACTCTTCGCTCAAAGTGCTTCTGCCGATGAAATCAAAGTTGTACAAGTCTTATTTATTACAGCTCTTTCAAGACCCATCATATGAGTGTTGAAAGAATTTATTTGTCAATCCATAATGAGTAAGGCTTACGGTACAAGAAGCATTAGTTTTATGTGAATGTATTCATTTTATTTACAATATGTCATGTAAATTTAGTGCTTCCCTTTATGAATAGTAAAGTTATGAGTATTCGTCTATTATTCCAAAAAGTATCTTTTACAATACTATCTGTTTTCCTACTTTTAGAGCTGACAACACTGTATTTTGTGACTTTAGAACTACAAGGAAGAAGAAAATAACCCTAATTCGTGTGTTTTCTTTATGGTTTCACATACATAACCTCTATCTACGGCTTTCTTTATTCATGTTACACCGACATAAAAAATGTTAGGACACGAAACGAGTCAAATTGACCAATAACCAATTTCCTGGATACCAATAAAATATTGGTTATCAGAAATCGAATGCAGCAATTTTATACAGGCGTTAATAATTCGAAATTCGATAAACTTTTTCGTTGGCAATTCAAAGGGATGGCTGTTGTTGAGATCATTAGAATAATCATCTCAGCTGTTGCCTATGCCTGTATCTTAGTATAAGAATTTTCCTTGAAATTAAATAATATTCTAGAGAACCTCGAACACATTTCCATTAGCATATACTTTTTTTGCGCGCATGTTCTAGGGGAACAGCGTGCTATCGTTTTGTCCAAATGTCTGTAATTTTGGATGATTGAGCCGAAAATGGTCTCAATCGACTAGGTTGGACTCACTGATGACGAATCCGGTGTCAAAATTGATTCTGTCCGGCCGTAGACACGATAACTGTCGACAGAAGCAAGCTAGCTACTTAAAACTTTCAGGATAGGTTGCGCATCAAAATGCCGCGGTTAAGTTCGTTAATGGGCCAAATCGGTCAAATAGTTTCGGAGTTATAGGCACTTGAAGTTTTGAAGTTATTTATTTTTTATTTCAGAAACTACTCAAGCGATTGGATTCAACATTGGCAGTTTGGTGGAGTATAACGACGTGCAACTTTGAGCCAAATTTTGTCAAGATCATATTGTCAGTAAATTAAAAAAAAAATTTTTTTTTCGGAAACCATTCATCATATCCAAAAAAAATTATACTCACACTTTGACCTACTAATTTCACAGCAGTGTACTAAATTTCAGTTCGATACGATCACAAGTTTTGGAGATATTGGGAAAAAATATATCAAATTTCGAGGTTTTCTTCTCGATATCGTTGATTTTTTCGGTATTACTCGAGAAATACTGATTCAGTCCTGATTAAACTTCACAACTAGTTTTAAGATGCTGAAAGACAACTTTATGCAAAATTTCGTGATAATCGTGTTATTAGAACAATTTGAAAAAAAAAATTTCTGTGATTTTCTCATCATATCATCCTCATTAAATTCTGTATGAAACTTCGAACTGTTATTTTCGATGAAGTACTGGATTTCAATTCGATCTGATCTGTATTTTTGGAAATATTGGAAAAATAAAATTTTGATTGGGTATATCTACGGAATCATTGGGTGGATTTTACCCATTCACGAATTCGGCCTTCGTAATTAAGGTCCAAACCTTCTCTACAAATATCGAGTTTCTAAGTTGTTTCTTTCGGAAGTTATTTTGTTTACGCAGTCGGCCGTTAGGCTGACCGTAAGTCGAATTGAAATCCAGTAATTTAGTAATGTAGTCATCTACATTGAACATGCGCGCAAAAGTTGCTGCCTTCACGGCAGTGCTTTTTGAAATTTTTTTTATTCATGTAAACATCGACTTATTCGAAAATGTTATAAAACAGAAAAACCAATTAAAGTCAAATTAACCTATTTCCTGGATACCGATAGAATTTTGGTTTCCAGAAATCAAATGCAGGCGATAATAATTCGAAATTCGATGAACTTTTCTGTTGGGAATTCAAAGGGATGGCTGTTGTTGAGATCATTAGAATAATCAGGTCAGCTGTTGCTCACTATGCCGGTGTTTTAATCTAAGAATCCTTAAAATTAAATATTCTAGAGAACCTTGAACACATTTCTATTAGCACATTCTTCCCTATCTTCAATATTTTCGAATTCGTGGAAGAAATAATTCTGAAACAAATGGATCTCTGAGAGATTCCTTTTCGAAACTTTCTTGTTATGAAGCATAACAAGTACTTTTTTGAGGTTGCTAAGATAGCAATGATGATAGCAAGATTCTTGTTAAAGTGACAGACCATATTGGTGGAAATCGTTAATCAGAATACCAATAATTCCAATCTTGTTATGATAGCAATATCTTTTTCCTAGCAATATTGCTATTTGAAAACAGAATCGACCTGATTGTCTGTACCTCGGGTTACTCTGATAGCCACCAGATGGAGAAGCGCTAATCTTCATTTGCCATTACTACATACAGTCCAATCAAACCTTATTCCTGAATCTACCTACTGCGTCGAAAGATGTCTCATAAAATACGTTCCTCCACAAAATATCACAATATCATATGATGATATCATGAATATCATAACAATTCCCAGACAAAAGCGAATTTGTATAAATTCATAGGTTCAACTTCTTCTCCTTTCAACATCGATGTCTACAATCCCCAAATTCGTTCTCTTCTGTGATAGCAGTAATCACTGATCAGGATGTACCAATTATCTACAATGACTGGATTTCAATGAGTTGAATCCAGTCAGGTATATCTAGCTGCTGATCGCTGACAACCAAATAACGTTTATGCCACTGAAACCCTATATTAAGTTATTTGCTTAATGTCGAATTAGTATTCAGACATCCAGATTTGCTAGAGTGGTGTGCATAAAGCGTATTGTAACTATTTGCTCACAGATGATGGTAATAGGCTCCGTTTAGAAGAAACTTCCTTTTGACAATTATAATTATTTTTTGGCAATATATTCTTTAGATGGAGAAATATATTTATTTTTCGTTTCACTAAACATCGAAACAAAATAGATTTATGATTTCGGAGTTTCAAGTATTCAAACATGTGACATTTGATACATTTATTAGCTTGATCTATCTTGAATGTTCAAGAGATGGCACTCCAGAAACCTATAGATTCCTGCAGTGAGTAAATATTCACTCACTGAAAAAAATCATGACTTATCATCATATATATCTATAGTTTCTTTCCAAAATGGATTTCCAAATTACTAAAAACTTTATATAAATGTAAGATAGATCAAATTGATACATTGCATCCCACCTTCGTTAATATTTGAATGTTTCACGTCAACGCTGTTCAAGAATTTTCAAGGATTCTAGTACAGAGGAGCTTTTGCGAGCATGTTCAATGAAGATTACCGCCTTGGCAACGAATTTGAACATGCGCGCAAAAGCTACTGACTTCACGTCAATGCTTTTCTAGGTTTTTGCGCGCATGTTCTAGGGCAACAGCGTGCTATCGTTTTGTCCAAATGTCTGTAATTTTCGAATTTTGAGCCAAAAATGGTCTCAATCGACTAGGTTGGACTCACTGATGACGAATCGGGTGTCAAAATCGATTCAGTCCGGCCGTCCGTCCGGCCGCCGACACGATAACTGTCGACAGAAGTAAGCTAGCAACTTTAAACTTTCAGGGTAGGTCGCGCATCAGAATGCCTCGTTTAAGTTCGTTAATGGGCCAAATCGGTCGAATAGTTTCGGAGTTATAGGCACTTGAAGTTTTGAAGTTATTTATTTTATATTTTAGAAACTACTTGAGCGATTGGATTCGATTTCGGCAGTTAGATGGAGTATAACGACGCGGAACTTTGAGCAAATTTCGTCAGGATCGTATTAGCAGTAAATAAAAAAAATTTTTTCCAAATTTTTTCCAAAAATTTTTTTTTCGGAAACCATTCATCATATCCAAAAAAAAATCCACTTTCACTTTGAGCTCCATATTTCACAGCAGTGTACAAAATTTCAGTTCGATACGATAATAAGTTTTGGAGATATCGGGGAAAAATATGTAAAATTTCGAGGTTTTCTTCTCGATATCGTTGTTTTTTTCGGTATAACTCGAGAAATACTGATTCAGTGCTGATAAAACTTCGCAGCTATTTTGGAGATCCTGAAAGACAACTTTATGCAGAATTTCGTGATAATCGTGTCATTAGAACAATTTGAAAAAAAAAATTCTGTGATTTTCTTATCATATCATCCTCATCAAATTCTGTATGAACCTTCGAACTGTAATTTTTCGAGGAAGTACTGGATTTCAATTCGATCTGATCTGTTTTTTGGAAATATGGGAAAAATAAAAATTTGAATGGGTATACCTGCGGAATCATTGGGTGGGTTTTAACCATTCACGAATTCGGCCTACCTTTCTCTACAAATATCGAGTTTTCAAGTTGTTTCTTTCAGAAGTTATTGTATTTACGGAGTCGGCCGTAAGGCTGACCGTAAACACAATAACTTCCGTAAGAAACGACTTAGAAACTCGATATTTATAGAGTAGGTTTGAGGCTTAATTACGAAGGTCGAATTCGTGAATGGGTAAAATCCGCCCAATGATTCCGTAGATATACCCATCCAAAATTTTATTTTTCCAATATTTCCAAAAATACAGATTATATCGAATTGAAATCCAGTAATTTATCCAAAAAAAAATTCAAAAAGCACTGCCGTGAAGGCAGCAGCTTCTGCGTACATGTTCAAATTCGTTGCTGAAGCGGTCATAAACATTGAACATGAGCGCAAAAGCTGCTGCCTTCACGGCAGTGCTTTTTGAATTTTTTTCGATGAAGTACTGTATTTCAAACGACCTAATAAGTATTTTTGAAAATATTAAGAAAATAAAATTTCGAATTGATATATCTACGGAATCATCGGGTGAATTTTACCCATTCACGAATTCGACCTTCGTAATGAAGCTCCAAACCTCTCTACAAATATCTGAGTCGTTTCTTCCGGAAGTTATTTTACGTTGAAACAACTCAGGAACTTAATATTTGTAAAGTACGTTAGGACCTTAATTAGGAAGGCCGAATTCGTGAATGGGTAAAATTCACCCGATGATTCCGCAGATATACCCCTTCAAAA
This sequence comes from Myrrha octodecimguttata, assembly GCA_958510865.1. Lineage (NCBI taxonomy): Eukaryota > Metazoa > Arthropoda > Insecta > Coleoptera > Coccinellidae > Myrrha > Myrrha octodecimguttata. The sequence goes on along the minus strand of OY294061.1, from coordinate 52,708,201 downwards.
TTTTATTTTCAAAATATTTTCAAAAATACAGTTTTGATCGGATTGAAATCCAGTACTCCATCGAAAAATGACAGTTCGAAGGTACATACAAAATATCATGAGGATATTATGATCATGAGATCACAATATATTTGAAAAAGAAAATTAAATTTTTTTCTAACGGAATTCGACAAATTTTCTCAAAACACCTCCGAAAATTATTATCGTATCGAACTGAAACTTCGTACACTGCTGCAAAATATGAAGCTCAAAGTATGATCGAAATTTCTTCCAAATGTAATCGATAGTTTTTGGAAAAAAATTCAACGGTTTTGAAAAAAATTCCGCAAAAAGTTGGGAGTCCTTATGCTCCAAGTGGTTACCCAGCTTCAACTCAATCGCTCCAGTAGTTCTCGAATTACCGGGGAAATAACCTCGAAATTTCAAACGGCTATAACTCCGAAACTATTCTGCCGATTTCGCCCATTAACGAACTTGACCTTCGCATTTTGAAATGCAACCAACTCTTCAATTTTCAAGTCGATAGAATCCTTTGTACCGTTATCGTACATACAGACAGACGGCAGGACATAATTGATTTTGACACCGGATTCGTCATCAGTCCAACCTAGTAGTTTCAGACCATTTTCGGATCAAAATTCGAAAATTACAGACGTTTGGACAGAACGATAGCACGCTGTTCCCTCAGAACAAGCTCGCAAAAATCGGAATTTTTTTCGCTGCGAATTTGAACATGCCAGAAAAAAGGTGATGTTTTCTAGAGATTTAGAGAATTCTTACGAATATTTCAATTATATTACGTAGAACATTAAATTGTGTTCTGAAATGAGAAATTTTAGCGTATTCAGGAATAACGGTGAAATGTGGAAAAAAAGCAATTTCAGAAAAAAACACCACTCCTTATCCACATTTTTCCTTGCCCCCAATGGCTTCTCTTTATAGTCTGATAATTTCGCAGAGGTAAGGAATTTTTATGTGGAAGATTCAATTAAATTAAATGTCCATATTTTGTGATGAGGAATGGCGCATCTTATTCATGAATTTTTCATGTTTTCCAATATGAGAAGTAGGATATTAAACTGAGAGGGCGTACTTGTGAGGAATATTTGAGACAAGGAAAGCTTTTGTCCTTTTAAGTGATTGTTGATTTTGTACTGGGATTGGCGAATATCTGGGGAAGATTTTCTCAACATTAAGTATGATCCTTTTAAATGGTAAAAGATTCAGTGCTAGCTTGAAGACAATTCAAGAAAATTACTGACGTTAGGTCAGGAAGTTTTAAGCGCTAGTTGAAGTTTCTTGCCAAGGAAAATTTTGACATCTTCTCACAGAATTTCCGAAAGTAAATATCGGATCAAGCTGAAATTTGGCATACCATGTTGAATATCAACCTTAAGGCGTTGAACGAATTTCAATTCTTATTTCTGATGGATGAATCCGCCAAAGGAATTAAGCAGACATTTTTGGAAAATTAGTTTTGAACAAATTTACAATTTGACGATCCTCACGAAATTTTGCAAAGAGTGGTCCGTCGATGTTTTTCACTTAACTATAAAATACTGGATGGTATAGTCAGTTCATTTATATACAAAGGAATGAAAGTAACTACTTTGGTTTCTATCACTCTATTGAGGTAACTGTCAAACATTAATAAAATATAGTATATAATTATGTTTTTAAGGGAAGAAACCTTGTTTTTAAAAAATCGATTTTATTAACTATAGGAAGCGTTTACAATCCATCTGATTACTGTCTGACTACTATCTCCTCGAGATTCACTGGGTTATCGTATTTAATACATCGGTTTGTCTGAACAAGCACAAATTCATGTGGGAAATAATATTTGCAACTATGCAACTCTGGTGTTCTCATATGGAGATTCTTATTAGGAAATAAGTATTGTATACTAAAGGAAAGAAGGGTTGGTATTACCTAACTAGATATACAGTGCGCGTCAAAGTTATGGAACAAATTCATTTTGTCAGAAGAAATATATTTGGCGACTAAATCCTGAAACATGTCAATTTTTGTTTCAATTTCACCAAATTCACATGCATTTTTGAAGGATTTTTGTTGCACCCTGTGCCATCCCCATCAACCCTCTGAATTTTTTGAATAGGGAAAGTAGGTCATACGGTACTTTTTGGCAAGGTTTTTGTATCTTCTTTACAGCCGTGCAGAAATTTTGAAGAAAAAAATTTTTTTTGAAAAATTAGTTAGTTCGAAGAAGTTTTCAGTATGTGCACTTTGTCATGGCTCATTTACTTTGAGACGATGGTACCTTATGAAATTTGTCACCTAATGAAAGTCGACCATTGCATTCATGCATGAACAAAACTGTAATGTAAACTGCAAGTTTCTTGAAAATTTCTGCACACCTGTGAAGAAGATTACCACATGACCCACTTTCCGTATTCAAAAAATTAAGAGGGTTGGTGGGGATGGCACAGGGTACAACAAAAATCCTTGAAAAATGCATAAAATTTGGTAAAAGTGAAACAAAAATTGACCTGTTTCAGGATTTTGTTGCCAAATATTTTTCTTCTGAGAAAATGAATTTGTTCCATAATTTTGACGCGCACTGTGTATTTTTTTTAGAACATTTGTTTGTATCAAACAATATGTGTTATCACAGTATCAGCAGAGGCGATGTAAACGGGAAACCATACATTTTTACGTATGATACAAGATCACAGATAAAAAACCTCAGGAAAAACTCTGTATCCCTTTATAAGTATAATGAAACTGTTGTTTGTTATTGAAGGGCTTCTTTTTCATCGAAAAATTTTTTTATTTCCTATTCGATGCAGGTTGATATCTAGAAATCACACCTGAAAAAAAAGAAGACGAAAAAACAAATATCAACTAGTACAGGATTCATTAATCATTAAATTAATTTGAAGTTCACGATCCATCTCAAAAAAGAATCAGACACCGAATGAATTGCCTCGAAACCGTCGTCAAATTTATATATTGGAAAACTAATAACTGAATGTTCTATTGTTTATTCTTCTCTTTCGCATACGCACCTTGAATTTTCGACCGAATTCCATTTGAAGAGGAAACTATTACAGCGACCATGACCGGTTCTAAGTCGATTAAAAATGCACCAAATTTTCATAGGAAGATTAAAACCATGAATTTCTTCTGAAGAATCCCTGATCAAACCATCGTTGAAAACATTACACGAATTCCATTCTGAATGCCAAATTTCTTTGTCACTTTTATTGAAGTAAAGGAAATCTTTTATCCACAAAGGTTTACGAGATTTCAATCTAGCAATTTTAGTATCCGGAATATAAGACAAGATTGGGAATAAATTCGCAAAAGAATGATATTTAAATTTATTCTAATTATATAGTTTCAATATGTGTGATCAGATTTGAAATTGATAATTGAAACTTTTATTGAGTTAATTAATCTAGTACGTAATTTTGTGGCATTTATTTTTACGCGCTTGTTCTAGGGAACAGCGCGTTATTGTTTCGTCACATTGTCTTGAGACTTCGTGAACAGTTTTAGAATGCCAACGCGCAACTTGGTGCAAAATTTCGTGTAGATCTAGTTGTGAGGAATTTTTTTTTAATCTTATTCGAAAATTTTTCGACAATTTTTTTTCCGAAATATAGATTAGATTTCAACGAAATTTGACAAGACATCTTAGGGTCTGTTTTCAACAATAATTTCTCAAATTTCAATTCGATCCGATATTTACTTTCGGAGATAAATGGAAAAAATATGCCAAATTTCGTTGTTATTTGGAATTTTAACGATATCCTCGCAATATCTCAAGAAGTACAAATGCAATCAGATTGACACTTCATTAACAGAAGAAAACCAACGCGCAACTAGCTGCAAAGTTTCGTGATGATCAAATAGTTAGAATTTGAACAAGCGTGTTTTTCTCGATTTTTGAATATACAGAGCGCGTCAAAATGATGGAACAAATCATTTTCTCAGATGAGAAATACTTGGCAACAAAATCCTGAAACAGGTCGATTTTTGAAGGATTTTTGTTGCACCCTGTGCCATCCCCATCAACCCTCTAAACTTTTTGAATAGGGAAATTAGGTCATGTGGTACTTTTTTGGCAAGGTCTTTATATCTTCTTTACAGGCGTGCAGAAATTTCCAAGAAAAAAATTTTTTTTTTGAAAAATAAGTAAGTTCAAAGAGGTTTTCAGTATGTGCACTTCTTCATGGCTCATTTACTTTAAGACGATCGTACCTGATGAAATTTGTCACCGAATGAAACTCTACCATTACAGTTTTGTGTATGCACAACTTTCAACCCCTGCGAAACCTTTAATGGAGAAAAAAATGGAGGGGGTTGAAAGGAGTTGCCAAATACTTTTCTTCTGAGAAAAGGAATTTGTTCCATAATTTTGACGCACACTGTATGATTCCCTGCATATGTCCTTTGCGGCTACCAGGTATATAATTCATTCGATCAGTCCAATTTTCGACTACAGAATTCGAATTTTATCAACAGAACCCAACGCCAGTTGCGAAAGTGACTTTTATTCACCATCAACAACAACCCTCATCATTATAACCTCATTTCTGCGTTTCCTTCGGACAAATTAGGTCTTCACAGCGAATGTTACACATTCCTCCTGATATCTCGGACAGATTCCACGATTCAACAAACTTGTTGAATCTCGCATAATACCACTGAGACTATAAAAACTTATCTCAACCCCGCATAAATTTCAATTAAGTATTCCTACCCCAAACGGGACTCCCCGCCATGTTGAAATAATATCAACAGTTTAATTAAACACTTGTCTTATCTTTGCCCTAATGAATTCCGCCTAAGGGATTACCATTTTTCCGTTTATTTTTCAGTTATTCCGCGACTCTAGGAGCTTAGCTGAGCTTCTCTTAGTTTATTTCTTTCATTATCTGTATAATTTTACTTCGTTAGAGTCTTTCAAAGGAATCTGGGTTATGCTGAAGTCATTTGAAACTGCTGTTATTTCTTATGGTCGGCGTGTTGCATTTCTGTGACCTGAGAGGTGCATTTGTGAGAAACTCTTCGGTGACAAATTTCATCAGGAAGCATCGTCTCAAAGTAAATGAGTCATGACAAAGTGCACATACTGAAAACCTCTTTGAACTAACTTATTTCTCGAAAAAAATTTCTGCATGCCTGTGAAGAAGACATAAAGACCTTGGCAAAAAAGTACCACGTGACCTACTCTCCCTATTCAAAAAATTTAGAGGGTTGATGGGGATGGCACAGGGTGCAACAAAAACCCTTCAAGAATGCATATAAATTTCTTAAAATTGAAACAAACATTGACCTGTTTCAGGATTCTGTTGCCAAATATTTTTCTTCTGAGAAAATGAATTTGTTCTTTAATTTTGACGCGCACTGTAAACCCAGCATACATGGGTATTGTCTTATACAATAAGTTGCCTTATTCTATCAAAAGTATACAGAATATTTATATTTTCAAGCGAATTATGCGAAACAAATCAATATAGAAATCTTACTACTGTATTCAAGACTATCTGAATGGCTACAGCTGTTTCACAGTTTACTGATCGTCAGACCAACTTACCTTGAATAAACTGATACGACAAACGGATGAAAGTCATGCACATCGATCAAAGTATTCTGTGCTCGAAGATAAGATTCGCAAGCTGCTCCCAGGAGATGGCGCGCTGTACGTAGTTAAACTGCAGTATTCCATCTGACAGGTGATGAGTATCTACATTTCAACTTTGCGGTTTATCCAAGATAAGTTGGCCTGACGATCAGAAAACCTGCGAAATAGCTGTAACCATTCTCCTTGGATGCCGCTTCTTCGGTGTAGATGTTTTGGTTAATTGTCGATTAATCGACAGATATTCGTCCTTGTGGTTATGTTAGTAATTACGGAATAGTTCGGACGATTTCGCTCATTAACTTACTCAACTGTCGTGTTTCGAGTCGTAACCTACCCAGAAAGTTTCAAGCCGCTAGCTCGTCGCGTTCAAACGCTATTGGCGAATGAAGATAAGCGCTACTCCCTCTGGTGACTATCCCAGTAACCCAAGGTACAGACATTATCATTGACAAGTTAAAAGAAATGTTAAGAGAATGAGAAAGTTTATGCATTTTTCTTGGCGTTTGTGTGATTTTACAAGTGGTTTAACTGAGGAAAAGCAAACTCAAATGTCCCTTCCCATAGATTTCTACAGCCCGGTAAAAATTTGGAGTTAGGGTGAAAGAAACTTCCTCTAAGAAGTCGGGCCTGAAAGTGTTGAAGAATCGATAAAAACCAACAAACAAGATTTATGAGAGTCTGTTACCTGCATTTTACCGATGATGATCATTTTTATAGAGGTAAGCACGAATTGCTCATGAAATATTAGATCACATTCATGAAGACAATTTTTTCCAGGCCCATAATCCAAGCAGAGAAATTTATTTAAGAGGAATGCTAGGCCTTCCGGAAATCTGCCTGTTGAACTGATCATTAAGGAACAACGTAAATGTTTTAGTGATAGAACTGATTATTGAAAAAAAAGAGTCTCAACAAGGAAATATCTGGTGATGAATACTCTTCACTCAAAGTGCTTCTGCCGATGAAAGCAAAGTTGTACAAGGCTAATTCATTACAGCTTTTTCAAGACCAATGTTGGAAAATTTATTTCTCAATCCATAATAAATAAGGCTTACGATACGAGTAGCATTAGTTTTATGTGAATGTATTCATTTTATTCACAATATGTTGAGTATTCCGTTTAGTAATGACTATTTGTCTATTATTCCAAAAAGTATTTTGTAAAATACTATCGGTTTTTCAACTTTCAAGACAACCTGAGAAATCCACCAAAGTCAATCTTGCCATTTGGATCTGAAAATAAATAACTGTCAAACCTTGGAAATATCCCCGTAATTTTAGAGTTGCTCGACTCAATTAGATTGAAGGATGATACATACCTAATTCATAAGAATGAAATATGTACTCTCAGTAATACTCTCGTCAACTATAAAAGTCTAAAAAGTCTTTGAATAAATCGTGAAATCAAAAATTGTCAAACCAAAATCGACTATCAAAACAAAATCTATGTCTGTATGTGAGGTTCTAAAACTTGCCACCGTGGCGCTACTATCTCAAATTCAGACGCCAATAGTGACGAACAAGCCGGCAAAACCTCCAGACTCCTTTTTGTAAAATTTCTTTCAAACCGAGCTCAACATTCATCTCACTAATCGTTCCGTGTCTTATTCGCGATTCTTTCAGCTTGCTTGGCAACCTCCAACATCCATCTTCCTCCTTCATGTCTCGTTAGCAACTTGACTAGCGCTATGAAAGGTATCGCGTGCACTCCAATAATGTCTGTTACGTTCACCAGAGGCCGCCACGCTAGGCCGTCTCTAGACCATGTCGTTACTCACGCTCCGCGATATTCGTGTGGCCCTGGATCTGAGGAACAATACCCTACATCCCAACAATGAAGTCTCCCGTGAAGTCTTGTGAATTATGTACCTTGAAGGTAGCGGCGCTCTCCGATCGACCCTTTCAAACATTCAAGCTGTACGTCGTTCCCATTATGAACTACATGAATCAAAACGGCCGTAATCTGTTTCAATTTGCCCCGGAGCGGTTTTTTGTTCGCTGATGAAGATAAAACGTTTTTCTATGGTCGGCATGGTGCAGTCTTCTCCTTTTAGGAACAGACATAAAGGAACAATTACGGTGGGAGAAAGGATAAACCTACCGCCGTCTTAGGGTGGGCTTTTTCTTCATTGGTTCAAGTTTATGAAGTACATAGAATAAGAACTATGAATGAATGAATGAATGAACTTATCACATCGAAGGTTTTCAAGATAGCTACAATTGAATTGGTTGTTCCTTATTCCCATTGTATTGGCCGTATGAACTCACCTAAATGGATATGCAATGGATTGCTACTTCATGGATTCGAAATGGACATCCACTCGTGTTAACTGCGAAAAAACAAAATAAAGAAGATTTCCACAATTACTAATTCGAAAACAAATGCTCTTCACATTGCAACTGTCCTAAAAGCCAGCGTCCTCTTATAAAATTTGCATTATGCTAGACTGTCTACCATTCACATATGGAACAAACAGGTCACCAGAGTTTAGCTCAAGGACTTGTTCAGTATTTGGTATTTGGTCATGTCACATTGCTGATTGGTTCCTAATGATATCGTCAATGATGTTCAAGAATCTGATGGAGAACTAAGCAGCCTTTGGTGCCACGTGAGGATTTAAGAATCGATTCACCCATATCTTAAGAAGTTATTGGGCTATTAGCCCAAGAAGCTATGAACATTTTCCTTCCAAATATTCGGCTGTTTCCGTTTTCGATTCATAAATCCTACATATGTCATATGCTGATTGCTAAGTCAGTCACTTTTTTCTTCTTGCCAGTTGCTTTATGGTATTAGGACATATCCAAACTGGTAGGGAGCTTTGGATTTGTGGTTCTAGAACCCTCATTGTGACTTGGCTGTACGTTATGATGTATATGTTTGTCCCCAGAAGGGTTCTTTGCTGGCATCTTTGAGTGCTGAACTTTTCCTCTAGCAGGTTAATCTGTATTTGAGCTGCCATTAATAGACCAATGGCCTGTAGTGGTCTTTCCTGGGTCCACAGAAGGGTATTGGTCTGATAGGTGTTACCCCTGAGACCTATTTTGCTGGTTCATTACCCCTCTAATTTTCTTCAACATCGCAGTGCCCTGGCACCCAAAGCAAAGTCACTTTGTTGTCTGTGCTAGTGACGTTAGAGTACTACTGCATTCCCATTTCTCCATTAAAGGGTTAGAAGGGTTTGAAAGTTGTGCATGAACAAAACTGTAATGGTCGACTTTCATTCGGTGACAAATTTCATCAGGTACCATTGTCTCAAAGTAAATGAGCCATGATTTTTTTTCTTGAAAACTTCTGCACGCCTGTAAAGAAGATCCAAAGACCTTGCCAAAAAAGTTCCACATGACCCACTTTCCCTATTAAAACAATTCAGACGATTGATGGGGATGGCACAGGGTGCAACAAAAATCCTTCAAAAATGCATATAAATTCGGTAAAAGTGAGACAAAAATTGAGCTGTTTCAGGATTTTGTTGCCAAATATTTTTCTTCTGTGAAAATGAATTTGTTCCATAATTCTGACGCGCACTGTATATTTGGGATATCGTTGATAAAAAGTAAGAATAACAACGGTCCCAGCACAGAACCCTGCGGAACACCGAATTCAGTCATTTTCAAGTCCGATCTCAACTATTTGAGAGCGACCAGTTAAATAGGTTCTCAGCTACTCGTTGACATTTCCTCCCAATCCGCAAGACTTCAGTTTTTCAAGTAGCAACCCATCATCAACAAGATCGAAGCAAGATGGCAAGCTGTTTCCCAGAACACGCTCTAAAAGGAGAATAAAGCCATTTCTGATTACAAATATCTGTTGCTCTATTGTACATCTCAAAACTCGAGTAGAAACCTTCCATTCTATAATAGCAAAGGACTGTGTTTATCCACCGTTTACCACCGTATCACAAAGTTACCTCGGATATTCCCTCATCCGGCTCGAAGGACCATGAACATCCTGTTCGGGCCGGTCCGATCCCTCAGCCAGACATTTGAAGAAACATGATTATTATCATGTTAGGCAGGCGCACATTTAGTTCGCTCATGGGGCGCTCGACGTCGTCCTAGCTGTGGGTTATTGATTTATGCAAGTCCGATAGGATAACTTCCGTTCCTTCGCTCGACTCCCCTTTGTTTACCTAAACGTCTCTCTTTCTGCTTCCTGCTCCTCCCGCGACGCGATTGCTTGCACTCCGAATCAGATTCCTCCGATAATAATCGGATGATTGCTCCGGATTTCTCGAGTGGCGACTGGAGATGAGCGATTTTTTATCACCTGCGATTTAATCACTGAAATCACAATGGACGTGATTTTCACTATTCAGATTTTTCCGATGATAATCAGATGGTTGCTTTGGATTTTTCGAGTGGCGACTAGAGACAAGTGATTTTTACTACCTGTGATTTGATCACTGAAATCATGGTGAATGTGATTATGATGATCCAGTATTTCTCCGATAATAATCGCATGATTGCTCCGGGTTCCTCGAGTGGTAAATAGAGATAATTTATTTCTTACTACCTGCAATTTAATCACAATGAGATAGAAATCACCAATCATTTCAGTGATTCAATAACTGAATTCACTATGAGCGTGATTCTCATTTTGTGCTTGCTAGCACTGTTATTCAGATTTCTCAGATAACAATCGGATTATTGCTCCGGATTGAGTGATTTTTACTACCTGTAATTTAATCACTGAAATCACAGTAAATGGGATTTTCAAAATTCAGATTTCTCCGATAATAATCGCCATATTGCTTCGGATTTCTTGATTGGCGAATAGAGATGAGTGATTTGATCACCGTGAAATAGAAATCACCGATCACTGTTGTGATCCAATAACTGAATACAGGATGAGCGTGATTCTCATGTTGTGCTTGAAAGCACTCTGATTCAGATTTCTCAGACGATGATCGCATGATTCATTCGTATTACTGGAATGCAAAATTAAAATATGGGTATAGTAAACAGAATAAATTCCAAGGCGTTGATGGTCGGTTAACCGTGAAAAGCATACCTCAGTTCATAATAGGTTTGTTCCAACAGAACTCGAAACCGTACAGTGAACGATTCACCACATTTGGAGTTGACTCCAGGCATTTCAAGAAGCAGTTTGGACTATGCCTTGAGACTTCTGTTGGAAAAAACCTCTTGAAAATCCCTCATACCTCCACGTCATGCCAACTTTGTGCCAAGTTGAAAAATTGAACTTCTGTCTTCTTGGACCGATCAATGGGGTTTCCTTTAAACGAAAATGCAGATATTTTCATGAAAAACCTTTAGAACATCACATTTCAAACATATAGTTTCAATATTATATTTGAAAAAAAATGTTTGATCACCTAAAACTGAAAAATAAAAATGAGGATTTGCATTCAAAGGGATTTGTCTTGAGTGCACGATATGGCAACGTCGAGTTCAGCTTTCTCGGAAAGGAAAGGACGTCAACTGTGATCTGGTTAGAGTAGAAGACAAGGACCAAGGCAAAGAAAAAGAAGAGCACAGACTGTCTTACTGACAAATCGCAAACGGAAATTGTTTGGTTATATTGACGAAGAACACGTGTGTACCACAGAATAGGAATAAATATTTCATTATTCTATAGCAGAAAAAGCCATTCTACTAAACATCGTTGTCATTTCGTGCATGCCTGGCAAAACCCAAACCCCAATTTTAAAATCTGATTTTGAATACTTTCTGAAGGTATTTTTGGGAAAATGATGAATCAAACCCATAATAATTATGTTCAAATTTGCATTCGCAGTAATAACCCAAATTCAGGAAAAACCCCCATTGAGCTTTCAGTGCAAACAAACTAGTAAACGATATCGGCAGCACAGCCATTTTACAGTATCAAAATGGCGCAGGAGTCGGGATCAATCCATTACTGTAACGATTCTCAGCATTTTTTACAGACACTTGAAATCGTCGAAAGACCTCATTTTTCAATTCGCCATCAATTATTCTGAGGCACATATAACTCTTTATTGACAGATTAATTGAGATGTAAGTACAAAAAGGCCCATGTGCCTGGAGATATCACTTACTGTATTGATTTTGGGAAATTTTCAAAAAATCTCAGCATCATCAAAAGATTAGGTTCTTCAATTTAATTGTTAGCTCTGCCTTGTAACTCACTCTGTAGTATTAGACACCAGAATATCTCTCAATTAAGCCAATTCAGGCGCTGATTTTCGAAACGACACAAATTATCACTCTGATCAAAACTTGAGTCACATTGTGACCTGAGTTACATCGTCAACTAACCGGAAAATCCGGAAAACCATCATTGCTACAAAATATAAATGACCTTGAATTACATTGTTACCAGGGGATGTGTGTTTCCATCGTTCCTTATTTATCCCAAACAATCGAATAAAAGAATCCGTAAACACCCCAAATACCTACCTCCGTTTTCGCCGATAATCCATCAGGATCAGACATCTTACTGTCTGTTCACCAACAATCCGAACTGATACCGAACGACCATAAATCGCAGACCAAAAAGCTGGTTGTACAGCCCTATCCCAAATGTCAGGAATAGCCCCCGCTATCGACAAAGTGTCAGTCTTTGTACCAGAGGCTTATTCGAAACTTGTAGAGTGACGTAGGTAAGCATTCACTTCATTAAACCTATGAAATTGAATTGCGGATTTTGACTGTGAAGTACCAAGCTTGTCTCTGCATACGAATTTTGTTTGAAGTGCAGTTAATTAAATGTCCGAATAGATATTCCTATATTGATTCGGAGTTTCAATGTTCGGAGTTTGACGTCAGTTTCTAACTGACTGTCCGGGAAACTCGATGGATTGGTAATGTAGTTTGTATAGTATAAGAGGCTTATGTCGGAGGGACAAATATTTGTTTTATCCGATTGCCCTTGTACAAACGAGGGCTAGGATGAATTAATCTGTATCGTGAATGCGAATGTATTTATTATCGAAATTTAGGATAATATCACAAATCTCGATTCTATGTAGTGAATATTTAGCACATCAATCCAGAAGACACCAGCTATTCTAAGAATACTGGCACTTCATCTAAAGGGATCAGGATATTCACAGAATATCCCTAGAATATTGCCTCTACGATTGAAAGGAATCAGAATATTCACAGAATATTTTAAGGCTAATACTATCATAGCATATCCCCAAAATATCACCCCTATGCCAGAAATGGATCAGAATATCCTTAGAACATTCCTGGACTATTGCTTCCAAAGGGAAGCAGAATATTCACAGAATATGAGTAATATTCTATGAATATTCTGATTCCTACTACTTAGACTAAAGTCTATAGTGGACTATAGTCTAAAAGTAGTGGTAGTATTTATAGGATATTCTGGCTGAATTATAATATTGCTAGCAATATTGAAAGTCCCATATAAATCTTTATTGGATAAACTCAACTTCAGATATCTTTTACAAGGGCGCCACAACAAGCTGTGATATATCTTTTATATCATATATGAAATGAAGTACAAAGATTGCTACTTAAATAAATACATAAATTTTACTGTGCCAAAGATCACTTTAAGAATCCCAAATAATAAGAAATGGTTAAGGGTAGTTTCGAAGAGTTTATCTACTTTCAATAGAATGATGATAGTTACTGATAAGATTCTCAGTGGGGGTCAAACAGATGTGTTCAATATCGACAAGAGAAATCTGATGGCTGTGCGTTAGACTGTGTTTGTAAAGTATCAAATAAATATCCTAGAATTCTGAATATCCAATCGAGCATTCTTGGAATATTGCTAAAAGAATCGATTTCCTGGTAGAATAGACTGAGAATATTCTGAGAATAATGTATTATTCATGGTGAAATATTTCTGAGGTCGCCATGGGGATATTAGGTTCATGTTCTAATGATACCAGGAAGTTCTCTTTGGAGTAAACTCCTTATTGCTGGCAAATTCTAATAAGAATATTATAGGTATATACTATTATTTGGCATACATGTCGAAACAAGAATTCCGGAATGAATGTTCCTTGCAAAATATTTTCAGCACATCCACCCAAAAATATATTTATCTAAAATATTGCCTCACCATGCGACAGAGATCAAATCACTCCTAGAATTTTTCCAGAATATCCCAGAATGTATATAAACACCAAATCTTCTATGAATATGGTGAAATGAACATACGCACATATTCCTTGTTGGTCAGGCTGGATATATTTTGAGAATTATGAAATATCCTAGCAAATTTTCATAATATTCCGAATTATATAACTTGGAATATTCCTTCTGAAATATTCTACTTTGGATATTGAAATATTCTGCTTATGTTTTGGTTATACCAGAAATCTCCTCCACCCTAAACATGGAGACATTGGCTGTGTACTTATGCACTCAAAAATGGCTGCAAATAAACCTTCAGGTTCTCTGCAGGCATTCTTGAGTGCATAAATAGATGGTTGAAACATTAACATAATAACGTACAGCCATGTCACACTGAGGGTTCTAGAACCACAAATCCAAAGCTCCCTACTGGTCTGAAAATGCCTTAATACTATAAAGCAACTGGCAAAAGGAAAAACGTGTCTCTTCTGAAGGTGCCAGGGCACTGAGGTGCTGAAGAAGATGAGATGGCTGATGGGCAAGCAAGGAATGCTTCATCAGTACCACCGGCCGAACTAGAATCCTTCTGTGGGCTTTGAAATGAGCTGTACAGGGCAGCGGTCCAACAATGGCAGCTAAATAACAGAATAGCCCTCTGGAGGAATAGTTAAGGACGTGAACAAACAGAAAGATCCGTGGAATTCTCCCCACCACATGCCAAAAAGCTCCTGCAGCTACCACGAGCTGAGCTTCGTGTGATGGCTGATCTGTGGATCAGGAACGAGAACAGCCGAGCATACAGTAGAGAAATGACAAAATTCGGTTAGCTCAAGAACTTTACATATTATAGGAATTGGTTTAATGGAGAAGAAAGAGCTCCAGTAATAATAAATTAACATAATCACAGGGACGAATATCTGTCGATAAATCAACAAATATTCCCCCTCGATCAAAGCTAATCATCCAATCAACCAAAACATCTACACCGAAGAAGCGGACCCAAGGAGAATGACTACAGCTGTTTCACAGTCGTTACTGATCGTCAGGTCAACTTACCTTGTAAAAAACCGCAGAGGGAATCTCGATACTTGTCACTTTTCAGATAGAACGTTGCAGTTTGACAACGTACAGCGCGCCATCTTAAAGGATGAACGACATGCACATAGGTCAAAGTATTCTGCACCCGAAGGTGGGATTCGCAAGATGTTCCCAGAAGATGGCGCGCTGTACGTTGTTAAACTGCAGCGGTCCATCTGAAAGGTGACAAGTATCGAGATTCCCTCTGCGGTTTCATCCAAGGTGAGTTGACCTGACGATCAGTAACAACTGTGAAACAGCTGTAGTCATTCTCCTTGGATCCGCTTCTTCGGTGTAGATGTTTTGGTTGATTGGATGATTAGCTCTGATCAAGGGGGAATATTTGTTGATTTATCGACAGATATCCATCCTTGTGATTATGTTACTTTACATACTGTCCAGCCAGTTCCAAATCATAATGACGTGACAGCAAAGGCTTCGATGGACGTCATCTGATTCGTGAACATCATCGACAATGTCCTCAGGAATGAATGAGCAGGGTCATAGAACAAAATATCGTATCAGGCAGAGTTCTGAAAGATTGAAATCAGTCAAACGACTTGATCGAAAGAAAATAATAACAGTTTTGTGGAAATGTAGCTATACCAGAAACAAACTGTAACGTATGTCAGACTAAACACTCTGTATAATTATTACGTGAAGACTAACAAGGTCCATAGAACCTCGCATCATCCATAAAACGTGCTTAGATGGATTACCTACTGATATTGAATTCCCACGTCTGTTATCATAATATGCTTGTAAACACCTTGACAAAACATATATAATATTTTGTTATTGTATTATGAAAAGAGTGAGTGAGTAAGAACAATGAAGCGGAGCGTTCATTGATGCGTGATGCCGTAGTAATCACCCATAGTAATTAAATCCTCTAACGAGTTCTTCGAGTGTTATTTCCAACCCTCTCCTGTACAAACCAACTGGACGAACCAACCCCAACCGGGGTACACCACAAAACATTTCATAGATGAGCTTCAGTCTTGTCCAATGTCGAATGTGAATTTGGATAACCTGTGAACTGGCTTTCATCCCAAACACCAAGAGGTGTTTTGTTTTGGTTCGACTGTAAAAAGTATACTCAACATCAGGTCTTCCAATGTTTCGGAAGCAAAGTACTACCGATATAAAATTTCCCTGAGGTCCATCCGAGAACATCACCAGACTCAGCGGGTGTCACATCATTCTCATGAAGAATATGACACGACATCGCTCCAGAGACCTTAGTCCCATGAAAATTACATCCGCTGTGACACGTCCAAACTGTACCTAACCTAATGGAAAACCTAAATAATATATATCGCGAACTGTGAGGCAATTACCTATTTCACACGAAATCCGAAACGTCGTGACAGTCGAAAGTATAAATAATACAGACATGGCGGGTTGGTAGACGACGTCAGAGCGAGAGAGGGGAAGGGGGCTTACTAGGCTACGATGGGGGATTTCTAAGGACGTCAGAGAGGCCTGAAAGCATGTCACCGCTGTCACCGTTGTCACAGAGGCTCTAAATGTTACAGTAGCAAGTCCGGAGTTGTGTTGTTCCGTCTTTTGAAATATCAATTTCAATGGATAGGAATGGAAAGGCATACATTTGATAGGTGATGCTAGACAATACCTTTTCATTCACGGAGCTGGATGCAGGGTACGGAAATGAAGGAACGGTGGAGGGGGGGGGGGGGGGAGTTTGCTATTTCCGCCCCTAACCCTCCGTTATACTATTATGATATGCTCATGGAATATGGGGAATTCGATATTTGCCTTCTCGTATTTAAATATATCGAGGAATACTCTAGGGATTTTTCATTCGCAATTTCTCCAGGTTTGGCTCAGGTAGATAGTCTTAAGAATTTAAAGATTTCCCGAAGTTCTAATACACTCCATCGCATATGAAAATTCGAAAAAGAAACGATGCAAATTTTACACAAGGCTTCAATATTTTCTCAGTAAAATAACCAAATACCATTGAAATCTTAAATGAAACTTATGAAGTACGCGACAAAATTATGGAACACATTCATTTTCTCAGAAGAAAAATATTTGGCAACAAAATCCTGAAACGGGTTAATTTTTGTTTCACTTTTACCAAATTTTCATGCATTTTTGAGGGATTTTTGTTGCACCCTGTGTCATCCCCATCAACCCTCTAATTTTTTAAATGGGGATAGTGGGTCATGTGGTACTTTTTTGGCAAGGTCTTTGTATCTTCTTCACAGGCGTGAAGAAATTTTCAAGAAAAAAACTTTTTTTTGGAAAACTAGTTAGTTCAAAGGGGTTTTCAGTAAGTGCACTTTGTCATGGCTCATTCAGTTTGAGACGATGGTACCTGATGAAATTTGTCACCGCATGAAAGTCGTCCATTACAGTTTTATTCATGCACAACTTTTAACCCCTACGAACCCTTTAATGGAGAAAAATTTCACTTGAGGGGGTTGAAAGTTGTGCATGAACAAAACTGTGATTGTCAACTTTCATTCGGTGACAAAATTCATCAGGTACCATCGTCTCGAAGTAAATGAGCCATGACAATGTACACATACTGAAAACCCCTTTGAACTAAATTTTTTTCTTGAAAATTTCTGCAGGCCTGTAAAGAAGATACAAAGACCTTGCCAAAAAAGGACCACATGACCTACTTTCCCTATGCAAAAATTTAGAGGGTTGATGGGGATGGCACAGAGTACAACAAAAATCCTCCAAAAATGCATATAAATTTGATAAAAGTGAAACAAAAATTGACCTGTTTCAGGATTTTCTTGCCAAATATTTTTCTTCTGAGAAAATGAATTCGTTCCATAATTTTGACACGTATAGTATTCATAACTCATTGGTTCTTCACAAAATTTGCAGCGTATTTCTTTATAACTATGGGACCACTGGTTCTAAATCATCCGGGTGAGAATTTTTAGGTTGAGTTATGCAACAGTAATCAACGTTGAGAGTTTCATGAAAATTCGTTGGTAAGTTTTTGAGAAATATTTTTTTCCCTGCAACACCCAATTTTGAACTCTCAGGGTACACAGATCCTGCTGAAAAGCTTGGAGGATCAATCTCGAGCGGACACGATTTTTCTACCAAGTTTCAACGATTCCGGTTCAGTACTTCCATCCTTATTTTCATCAAATTTGAAATCAATTAAATGTAATCATTCAATCAGCGTGAACACATCAATCGAAATATATGGAAAGTCTGGTCCATAGACAAGGAGATACATTCTCTTTGTCACAAAACAGACAAATAACTCTGAGTTTTCTGTGGTCCGTATGAACGTGACCGGACTTCAATTAAAGGTCTTTACTAGTTCAGGATGCTACCTACAAAAATAAATGGAATTCTCATCAGATTATATAACATTCAATGTTGAATATCTAAAAATGTTGCTATTCGGGAGAATTATAAGAATTAATTAAGTTGTCAAAAATTACTGATAACTTTTATCATGACTCAAGATGAACTTCATACCTAAATTCATCCTGTTTGGAATGACCATATCAGAGCTACAGAGTAAGACTATTATCTTTGGGAACTTCGACAGCCTGTTTCTTTCAACCTGAGGCAAATTTATGAAAAAGGTGAATGAAACATTTTCTTTATTTGATGGGATGAATCTATGGTCAACACCCATGTGAAACTTGAAGGAGCGCCTTGAATAGCGCGTAAAACCAAGAAACGTTCTCCAAGATTATTTAATTTCATGTCTTTTATTCCGGATTCTAAAATTGCCAGAATGAAATCTCGTAAACCTTTATGGGTAAACGATTTTCTTCATTCCAATAAAAGTGGCAAAGAAATTTGGAGTTCGAAATGGAATTCCTGTAATGTTTTCAACAAAGGTTTGATCAGCGATTCTTCAGAAGAAGTTCATGGTTTTAATCTTCCTAGGAAAATCGATTCAGAACCGGTCATGGTCTCTGTTATAGTTTCCTCTTCAAATGGAATTCGGTAGAAAGTCCAAGGTGTGAACGCGGAGAAAAAGAGGAAACAATAGAACATTTAGTTAATAGTTGTCCAATATATAAATTTGACGATGGTTTCGAGGCAATTCATTCGGTGTCTGATTCTTTTTCGAGATGGATCGTGAACTTCAAACTAATATAATGAATAATAAAACATTAACCAGTTTTAGTGGTTTTTTCATCTACTTTTTCTTGTTTTTTGGTGTGATTTCGAGATATCAATCTGCATCGAAAGGAAAGACGAAACTATATAGAATTTCGGATGAAGGAACAAAAATTAAAGACAACTTCGCATGCAACGTTTCGACAATTTTTCTTGCCTTCTTCAGGCTGTAATCGAAAAATTTTCACATTAAGTAACTATCTGGTTAAATGAACAAACTGTTGTGAATAACAAACATTACTAAAGTCTACTTTTTGAAACAAAAACTCGAATACAGAACAATACATAAATAACGTTTCCAGAAGAGATCCTGAAAACAAACTTTGAACGTCTACAAAATATGCTACTATAAATTGAATTACCAGAAACCCAACGATCGAGGGAAAATCAAGAAAGTGTTAATTTTATTATGAATATTAAATCAGCAAACATGACTCACCAAACGAAATGTGTAAAAGGTCACAACATAATATTTAGTCACTAAAATATTCAGAGAAAACATTGAGATTTCCTTCTAAATTCTGACACTAGTTTTTTTGTTCGAATTCATCAATAATACTGATACTGAGGTACCTTCCTTGTTAGTATTTCATGTATACCATTTCTTCAAAGTTTTCTCTAAATATTTAAATGGCTAGATATTATATTGTCACCTTTTAAACATTTCATTTGATGAGTCATGTTAGCTAATTTAATAACTATGATAAAATGAACACTTTCTTGATTTTCCCTCGATCGTTGGGTTCCTGGTAATTTAATTTATAGTGCCATATTTTATACACGTTCAAAGTTTGTTTTAATGGCCTCTTCTGGAAGTTAAATCTATTTATTATTCTCTATTCGATTTTTTTTCAAAAAGTAGAATTCAGTAGTCTTTGTTATTTTCAACAATTTGTTCATTTAACCTGATAGTGACCTGAAGAAAAATTTTCGATTCCAGCCTGAAGAAGACAACAAAAGTTGTCGGAACGTGGCATGTGATGTTGTCTTTAATTTTTGTCCCTTTATTCGAAATTCTGTATAGTTTACTATTTTTCGAACGATATCGAAGTACAAGTTACAAATATTTCGTTTCTTTGATGGAAAAGAACCCCTTCAATAACAAACAAAAATGTCACTTCACTTATACGTGGAGACAAAATTTTTATCTTTGCTCTTGTATCATACGTAAAAATGTATGGTACCCACTTACATTTCCTCGGATAATATTCGAATCAGATTCGAATAGTTCATTAAAATTAATATTTCAACAAGACATGCTCCTCTTCGCCCTGCACCGATATCAGTTCGCCGTGCATCAACAGACCTTCGCCTTGCAGCGATATAAAAGCAATGTTCGACGCTAGGGACGGCATGCTTTTAGGGTTTATAGATGCTTTATGAGCCCTCAGGAGTGGCGGGGAAGCCCGTCAGGGAACCCTGTATCCCATTTTCTCAACGTTGCTGGCTGTTATGTACTTTTGTATCTTTTGAATAATGGAATATCGTTATCTCTCGCGGGGGTCCATGCTTCGATTGGATTCTGTCGCGCAGTTGAGGACAATAAACGACTGTCTAGCGATAATGGATGCTGCTGAAGCAGTGCTATAGATTTTACTGCGTTTGCAGGGAACTTAATGGGCTATCGAGAGAAGAACAGATTTTTTTAACGATCGATTTTATTGTTCGACACTTTGCGCTTTATGTTATGAAGGTAGCTTTTTCGACCTGATGATGAACCGATCTGAAGCTACATTCGAAATGTCGAGTTCCAAGCGCTGCATCAACAAGAAAGTCGGTACGAAATTTGCCACATGACGCACGCAACTGATATTATTGTTGTTGTGAGGTGTCCGAAGTCCTTGAGATACACATAAATCCAATAAAGTCGGTAGGTACCACAAATGAAATAAACATGGAATTGCCAGACACACACGTGAAGATTTTGTATTTCTGAAGTATCCGGAGGCCCTAGGACGTCTGTTGTATATCCATTTGATGGATGTCCAAAGGACGTCCAAGTTCAAATGTCGTTGGACGTCCTAGTGGATATCCTTCACACAATAAACATTCATTGTACTTATTACGGAGGAGAAGTACATTCAATGTATGTCACGTCCACAGCCAGATTCACTCATTATGTTCTCTAGGCTGAAAGCTTGCTGCTCACAAGAAATTGAGTCGAACTCTACTTGCGCACTGGCATCATTTGCATTGTGAACGTTAGCTCTTGCCCCCTATAGAATAAATTACCTTCTACAAAACCTCGAAAAACAGACAGAAGGCGACCATGGGAGAGGTAAAACCAAACACAACCTTCACCACACTACCGCAGTAATCCTCAAACTCACTTCAGGAAGAATAAAGCACAGCAAGCAAACATCTACAATTAACTAGAAGGTGTCGACGATGGGTATCGACATTTTGCTTTTGTGTTGATGGACTGCCCTGTTAATATCAGCCAGGAACTGTCAGAACTGTTCTTTATCTACCGGAACCTAAAAGGATGAGAAACCAAGATAGACCCCATCAGTAACACCTTAGGAACAAATAGCATGACATATAATCGATATGTAACCAACAATTTCGAAAACAATACTTCAATTAACCCCATAGAGCAAGATGCATCACCATTAGAGCTCAGAAATGAACATTTAAGTTCCGAATCTAGAACCCTGGGGAACCCCATCCGTGAAATATCGCATACATCCGATTCCCCTGCTGAACGACGTTCTACTCAGCTCATTACTAATCGAGAACACCCAGTATATCCTCATATATCCTTCCGCGCCACGAATTTTCAAAGCATATACTCGAAAAGTTCCATTAAAAATTCAAAACGGTAAAGAAGTACGGCTAAGGCCGCTTTCAGCCTTCAATTTCTGCGTCAAATTGGTAATTACTGCAGGCCGGATGTGTCCCTTTGAACTTGGACGGTTGCTTAAAAGCGTCTACGTCTTCCTTGGTCCTCTTTTACGTTCAATATAATCCTCGACAAAATGAAATTGATATTTCCAGGAACATCCATTACAGTATCGGCGCATCGGGGGAGGAAAGGAAATGAAATAATGAATTATAACGCTATACAGCCGGAGCAAAGATTGAATATTTCGTTTTGGACGCAGGTGGTGATTATCGACAAAGTGCAATAGACGATCACTATCGAATTCGACATGATAAGGTTCGCTTTATTTATAAAAATCCGTAACAAGATAATTCCTTCCTAATATAGGTTTTTGTTAAGATCATCTCCGATTGGCTGAAATTTGAGTTGGGATTACTGATTTCATGTCGATAGCACTGATTAACAAGAAAAATCACTTCATCGTTAGCGGGAATCGCGTCTTTCCGATCTTGAGAAATACAACAGACATAACCATACTTTCTTCTTCCTCAAAACAGCTGTCAAATTAAATGCTTGACTTTGGAATATCTGAAATCGAAATGTAAAAACGGATTTGTTGGGATTCAGTAATCACAAGATTAAAATGAGACTAACATTTTTCGATGAAACCATTTGAAAAGCAAATTTCCAATACCAAAGCAAGTGTTTCCTCAAATCTTAAACTCCTATAGAAGAACTCGGTTGGAGTAAATACAAATTTTGGAGAAATGTTTGGGAAAACCAGTTTACATTAATCAGAGAATCTTTGTAGTGACACTTATAGGTCTCTACGAAAACCCCCAAAATCTTCTGGGAGTTTGGGTGTGTTCTATTACATTGCAAACCTTCTTCTAATATGTGTGAATACAATCGAATTAATGTGTAAGAAATGAAGAAACGTAAAAAATTTATAAACAAGAAATAGACTTCCTTTAAAAACTACATTGTCTCATCTATTCCATAAAACTATCAATTATTACTCATATAAATATGTTATTCGTTTTCAGTAACTATATTGTAGTAAGAATACCATGTTCACATGAAGTCTGCCAAACTGTTTCAGACACTGGCTTTCACATAATTTAATTCAGCAAGTTGAGGATAATTTATAATTGCCTCACTATTTTATCAATAAAGAATATATATAACAGTAATTCATTAAAAGAAGTATTTTTTTGGCGAAAACTTATTCTTTGAAATCAATTTATCAAGCAAACAGAAACATACTATTGCATTAAATGGAAAATGTATAGGTTGTGATACTTTCACATCAAATGAGATTCATTTCAGTATAAAATTAAACTATGAATAGATCAACTTTGTTCGATTCCAATCCTTGTGGTTGTGCAATCATATACAATTTAATCAGACATCCCATCGTTTTAATTGAATAATGGAGGTTGTAATTCTTTTACTTCAGTTGCGATTC
The DNA here is from genome assembly GCA_958510865.1 of Myrrha octodecimguttata. Classification (NCBI taxonomy): domain Eukaryota; kingdom Metazoa; phylum Arthropoda; class Insecta; order Coleoptera; family Coccinellidae; genus Myrrha; species Myrrha octodecimguttata. The sequence goes on along the minus strand of OY294061.1, from coordinate 52,685,020 downwards.
CTTTATATTATATAAAATAAACATTATGAATGAGTCCACCTAAGTTCGATTCCAATTCTTGTTGTTGTACAATTAAAGCATATAATGAGGACTGTCATCATAAAGTATAACCTCAGAGATGACTAAACAATTGATTTTGTTGTAACAACTGTTTGGAATTATATTCTTAAATGGAACAGATACGAAATTATTCATCAAATAAATAGGACAAAAATTAATTTCAGTTTGTTTACATGTTCATAACCCCTTCAAGCGAGTCCAAAAGCAGCGAGAGTGACGTAATCCTATTTCTGCAATCTGATTGGCACCCCAAAGCACCCCAAACGCCTGCTAAAATTCTGATTAGCTCGATTCAGGGTCATATCTGCGCTGACCTAGATTTCCTAAGTAAATGATGCGAGTGGTTCATCTGGTTAGTCTGTGTCGATAGTGTCAAGTTTATTGTATAGGTAATGTTCCGCAAATCAACTTGGTTATTTCAAATATTATATGAAATGTTCGGTTGGTTCCTGAAAAAAGGTTTATTACGGAATTTGATTGATGTGAAAGCAATCTTTCTGCCATCAGGACGACAGTCAATGTTCCATGGCATAAAACAATCTATATGATCCATAGATTATATTCAGTAATTTTTTCATACTTTTTTTTCTATCTTTTACTGTGCCACCATGAACCATCGACACATTGAACATGTTATTTACTTTAGATTCTTCTCCAAATCACCACCACCTAGACACTTTACAACATCCATGACCTCGCCGGGATTCGAACCCGGTACCTTCAGCATCCTAGAACATGTTTCCACCCTCTAGGCTACTGAGGTAGTCTTTTTCATAGTTGATTGTTGTTTCCTCTATGTTCTATGGATCATAAAGTAAATGATGATTGTTCTGTACTATGGATATGTTACCATAGAAAATTGACTGTCGTTCTGGTGACAGAAAGATCGCTTTTATATCAATCAAATTCCTTAATTAACCTTTTCGGAGGAACTAACCGAATATCTCATATTTACGGAAAGAAAAACCGGCAAGCGAAATAATCAAGTTGATTTGCGGAACATATCCTATGTAAACTTGACACTATCGACATGAAATCAGAAATCCCGACTTGAATTTCAGCCAATCGGAGATGATCTCGACAAAAACCTATATTTAAAAGGAACTATCTTGTTTGAGGAGCCGAGGCACCGTTTACGGATATTTATAAATAAAGCGAACCTTATCATGTCGAATTTTTGCTGAAATTCCCCTTCCCCAGTTATAGTAATTTTGGACGAAATTTGTGGGTTACAAATGTTAAAAATGTCTTTGAGTATGGTACACCCGGTAAATTTTTCGCCGCTGGCGTCGGGCTTTCCTCCTGACCATGCCGTTAACCTACAATCTTCACTACTTACGCCCCCCCGACCTCATACATCACGACACGAAACTATATATAATGGGGGTTTTTTCTGAATTCGGGTTATTACTGCAAATGCAAATTTGAACATAATTATTATAGGTTTGATTCATCATTTTCCCAAATTACCTTCAGAAAGTATTCAAAATCAGATTTCAAAATTGGGGTTTGGGGTTTGCCAGGCATGTACGAAGTGACAACGGTGATTAGTAGAATAGCTTTTTCTGCTATATAATAATGAAATATTTATTCCTATTCTGTGGTACACACGTGTTCTTTGTCAATATGACCAAACAATTTCCGTTTGCGGTTTGTCAGTAATATGACAGTATGACAGTCTGTGCTCTTCTTTTTCTATTCCTTGGTCGTTGTCTTCTATTCTAACCAGATCGAAGTATAGCTATCTCTGTTTTCCTAAGCAGAGTAACATATTTGACGTCCTTTTCTTTCCGAGATAGCTGAATTCGACGTTGCCATATCGTGCACTCATGACAAATCCTTTTAAATGCAAATCCCCAATTTTATTTTTCAGTTTTAGGTGATCAAACAATTTTTTATTATATAATATTGAAATTATATGCTCGAAATGGGATGTTCTGAAGGTTTTTCATGAAAATTACTGCATTTTCGTCTAAAGGAAAAACCCCTCATTAACTACCAAATAGTAACGGCTGAAACAGTTCGAAACAAATCAATTTCTTTTATTTTATTTTCAAATAAACTATCACAAAATAACGGACCAATTCATCCAATAATTCTTGAAACCGTTTTAGAAACCTTAAAATTGTTTTCACCAAGCAATCATCAGATTGTGACTTGGAAGAGGAAAATAAAGAGTTCCACTGAAAATTCCACACATGTGATTTTTAACCAATCAGAACGTGTATATCTGACAGATCATCATAGCAACGGATGAATTTTAGTGGAATTTTTTTCCCCGTGGGTACCCAACAGAGAATTATACTGAAAATTTTTTCGATGTTTATAATGACAGAATATTTTCTCAATTCATCTGCTGATGATGCGGATGAACTTGCCTTTCTCTTGGTTGGATCTATTTGTAGCTTCCGACGCTTGGCATTTTTTGCAGCTCCCGCGTTAACAAATTCTATGTCAGAGAATGGATTAAATTTGCGGTTATACCTTTCGAAAAAATATTCCTGCAACTGCTTAACTGTAGAGTTCCATAGAACTTTGATAACACTCTCCTTGTAGTCTTCGGTGTTTTTTTTCGCATATTGAAGGCATAGTCTTCAAGAATAAGCGCCAGTTCTACCATAGATATATCCGCTCTGTCGAAATCATACGCTTTTTCTGCGCAAAAGTTTATAAACTGCTTCCATACACTTGCCTTCGATTTCCTAGTATTCGCGGGTGTCAACTGTTTAATATTCTAGCGAATATTTTCTTTATTTTCTTGGCCGAAGCGAGAAATTTTTCTACGTCGTGCTGTTTTTGACAAATTCGAAACAGAAATAATTTCTAGCTTAGAGTTTCACTTAGTTGTCTTGGTAACTAAATAATCAAGTCGACGAAACCTTCTATGTTTAGCAAGTACTTGATGAAGACGAAAATTGATATTGTTGGAAATGAACACATTTGGTGTGGAATTTTCTTACATGAATATTTAAAAAAAATTATCTCTCGTCTTCGACTCGGGATAATTTTCAAAATATTCATGAGCTCGAAAAAATTTCCGGAAATAATTTGACCTCTAGTGGTATTACTAGTGAATATACAAGATGTCAGTGTATACAATTCAATAAGAGAACGAATTTCCATGTAGGAACGAGCTTCACAACAATAATAATGAATAGATACAAAATATAACTGAGTCTTAAGTACTGAGCCCTTTCATAAGAACTCTGATAAATGGGAATACGCAGGTTGAATCCTTCTGTTGTTTCCTTTCAAAATAAATTAATGCTCGAGAGGGATGAATGCAAGGCGCATTGAATAAAACCCATATTATTTACCACGACGTGAATGAATCTCCTCTCGGGATCCTTTTTCTTCGAATCGCCATTCTTTTGAGAAAGAAACGCGTCACGAGATAAGCTTGCAAAATTTGTGAATTTCCGCCGATATTTTGCTAGAAAAGCGGCACTCAAAAAAGCCTCTTTATGATTTGTAGCAACGGTACAGATAGCTGAAGAAACTCCGGCACGTTTTCTCCTGATATTTTTGTTTCTGGGCTCGATGTTTCTGGGGAATCCTATAGACACATATCTACGAAAATATCAGATAAATTTGAACGAGGCCTACTTAAGCTAACAGTTCGAAAGTTTAGACGTTGCCGTTGTTACTAAGGGAGGGTCGAAAATCACAGACATATTGATATTGTCGCCGATATGTTGTGGGCATCTTATAGATTACTATGATATTTTAAAATGAAGGGTTTTTTTCTCAATAAATCAATTCTGTCATTTGCGAAGTGAGGTGTAGCGCCATCTTGTTGAAACCAAATGTCCTCTAGATCAATATTCATTTATTCAGGCCACAAAAATTCGATTATAATCCGACGGTATCGATCACCATTGATAGTTACAGCTCTACCAGCAGCATTTTCGAAGAAGTTAGGTCCATTATCACACCACCTGACCATAATGCACACCAAACAGTCACTCGTTTAGGATGCAAAGGTTTCTCATGAATAATTCGTGGATTTTCCTCACCCCAGATACGACAATTTTGTTTATTAAGAAAGCCACTAAGTTGAAAATGTGCCTCATCTGAAAATATGATTTTTTGAGAAAAATCAGCTGGTTGTTAATTGATGAAATTGACGAATGAACGACGTTTTAAATGATCTAATGGCTTTAGTTCCTGTGTTACTTGAACCTTATAAGCCTTCAGAGCTAAATCCTTGTGTAAAATACGCCATGTTGTGGACCCACTAAGTCTAATTTGTTGTGAACGTCGTCTAATAGACATTCCAGGGCCTTCAGCAAAACTTCGATCTTCCACCGAACCGGTCTATTGAAATTTTTTAATAATTTGACCAATAGTGATTTGAGATGGACGATTATGTAAAACATAAAATTCCATGAAATAATTCATTAATTTGAACGCGTTGTTGTATCGTGTACGAAGCCATTTTTGCGCGCATGTTCTAGGGGAACAGCGTGCTATCGTCTTGTCCAAATGTCTGTAATTTTGGATGATTGAGCCGAAAATGGTCTCAATCAACTAGGTTGGACCCACTGATGACGAATCCGGTATCAAAATCGATTCTGTCCTGCCGGCCGTCCGAGGACACGATAGCTGTCGAACGAAGTGAGCTAGCAACTTGAAACTTTCAGGGTAGGTCGCGCATTGGAATGCCGCGGTTAAGTTCGTTAATGGGCGAAATCGGTCGAATAGTTTCGGAATTAAAGCCACTTGAAATTTTTAAGTTATTTATTTTTTATTTCAGAAACTACTCGAGCGATTGGATTCAAACTTGGCAGTAAGGTGGAGTATAACGACGCGCAACTTTGAGGCAAATTTCGTCAAGATCATTTTGTCAGTAAATTCGGAAAAAATTTTTTTTCGAAATTTTTTTCCAAAACATATGTCAAATTTCGAGGTTTTCTTCTCGATATCGTTGTTTTTTTCGGTATAACTCAAGAAATACTGATTCAGTCCTGATAAAACTTCGCAGCTAGTTTGAAGACGCTGAAAGATAACTTTATGCAAAATTTCGTGATAATCGTGTCATTAGAACAATTTGAAAAACAATTTCTGTGATTTTCTTATCATATCATCCTCATTGAATTCTGTATGAACCTTCGTACTGTATCTATCTAATCTGTATTTTTGGAAATATTGGGAAAATAAAATTTTGAATGGGAATATCTGCGGAATCATTGGGTGGATTTTACCCATTCACGAATTCGACCTTCGTAATTAAGTTTCTAAGTAGTTTCTTTCCGGCCGTTAGTCCGACCGTAAACACAAGAACTCCTGAAAGAAACGACTCAGAAACTCGATATTTGTATAGAAGGTTTGGGGAAGGACTGTTATTTTTCGATAAAGTACTGGATTTCAATTCGACATAATCTGTTTTTTTGAAAATATTGGGAAAATTAAATTTCGAATGAGTATATCTGCGGAATCATTGGGTGGATTTTACCCATTCACGAATTCGGCCTTCGTAATTCAGGTCCAAACCTTCTCTACAAATATCGAGTTTCTAAGTCGTTTCTTCCGGAAGTTATTGTGTTTCAGGTCACCCTAACGGCCGACTGCGTAAACACATTAACTTCCGAAAGAAACAACTGAGAAACTCGATATTTGTAGAGAAGGTTTGGACCTGAATTACGAAGGCCGAATTCATGAATGGGTAAAATCCACCCAATGATACCGCAGATATACTCATTCGAAATTTAATTTTCCCAATATTTTCAAAAAAACAGATCAGATCGAATTGAAATCCAGTACTCTATCGAAAAATAACAGTTCGAAGGTTCATACAGAATTTAATGAGGATAATTTATCGAAAAAAATCTAGAAAAGTAAGTAGCTTTTGCGCGCACGTTCAAATTCGTTGCTGAAGCGGCCATTTACATTGAACATGCGCGCAAAAGCTGCTGCCTTCACGGCAGTGCTTTTCGAAATTTTTAAAAATGCCATACATCACACTTCTTAAATGTAAAAATACCCAGACGAATTTAGTGCGCCATGTATATTTTATTTATCCTAAAAAAAAATCCCGCAAGTTGAAACACCCGAGGAAACACCCTCTACTTCAAATGTATCTCGAAAATTACAAATCCGAACCACAGAATAAAGGAGCATTACCTCTCTAATATGTGCCCGAACACATCCCATCCTCAAAACTACCCCGAGGCCATTTTCCATCGCCTAATATCACCGGATATCCGCATTATAAGCAACACCGTCATCGTCCGTACCCCATTATTGTCTAGCTTTCCGGTCGACCGGTCCGCTTCCGGTCTAAATCGCCTCCTTGCCCCGAAGATCACTGCAAATCGCATCGCTATCACTCGACCTATCGAAGTGCGAACCGATCTATCGGGTGAAGCGTAATCTATATCGCCGATGGCTCCATCTTTCTTCTCGAACTACGGATGATCTGGATTTCACCCACGTTCGATGGAGTCGCGGATCTTCGGGCTCGATTCAAATGGCCGCAATCCAGTGCGAAGGACCAGAAGCGAGCTTGGCGAGAGAGGATGCCCTATTGGGGGTGATGAGTTTCAATTTGAGACAATGGGGGAAGTGTTGATGGAGAGTCGGGACCAGAGGCGCGGTGGTAGGGGAGGATAAAATATTTGTCCTTGCTGAGGGAATGATGGTTTGTTATGAATGGGTATGAGTTGATGACGTGATGTATTATGTAAAGTTTGATACAAGAATATTAGAACGAGTCCGTTTGATAACGCTAGGTTGTTCTAGGAATCAGAGGGTAATTATAATGCAAAAATGTCTGTAGTTTCTCAATTTTGAGGAGAAATTGGGCTTCAATAGACGACTTCGGTCCAAGCCAACCCACAAATTTCGTCCACAATTACTGTCACTGGGAAAGTTGAATTTCAGAAAAAATTCGACATGATAAGGTTCACTTCATTCAAAAATATCTGTAATGGTGCCTCGGCTCCTCGAAAAAGATAATTTTTTCTAAATATAGGTTTTTGTTAAGATCATCTCCGATTGGCTGAAATTTAAGTTGGGATTCCTGATTTCATGTCGATAGTGTCAAGTTTACATAGGATATGTTCCGCAAATCAACTTGGTTGCCAGTTTTCCGTTCCGTAAATATGAAATATTCGGTTGGTTCCTGAAAAAACGGTTAATAATGGAATTTGATTGATGAAAATGTGATCTTTCTGTCACCAGAAAGACAGCCAATGTTCTTTGGCTACATATCCATAGCATAGAACAATCATCATTCACTTCATTATCCATAGAACATGAAGGAGACAACAATCAACTATGAAAAAATTATCGAGTATGGTCTATGGATCATAAGGTAAATATAAATTGTTCTATGCCATGGATATGGAGAAAAATTGCTTTTTCATCAATCGAATTCCGTAATTAACCTTTTTTTCAGGAACCAACCGAATATTTCATATTTACGGAACGAGAATCCGACAACCAGAATAACCATGTTGATTTGTGGAACATATACTATATAAACCTGACACTATGAACATGAAATCAGGAATCCCAACTTGAATTTCAGCCAATCGGAGATGATCTCAAGAAAAACCTATATTTGGAAGGAATTTTCTTGTTTGAGAAGCCGAGGCACCATTTACGAATATTTATAAATGAAGTGAACCTTATCATGTCGAATTTGTTCTGAAATTCCCCTTCCCCAGAGATATTAATCCAGGGCGAAATTCTTGGGCAACTTGGACCGAAGTTGTCTATTGGGCCCATTGATTTTCGAAAATTCGTATAGAAAGAGAAAATAAACCATGTCCTCATCTGAGGGATGTAGTCATCTGACTGTAAATATCATGGTAATAATCCTCCAATAGGAACTTCAACAGTCTTGCTAGCGGTCCTACTGTCGAATGTACATCTGTCGAATTGTCATTTGCCATTTTCATCGAATTACCATGGTCAGATATAGCGTGTTCTGTTCGGGAAATATTCCGCGTGCTTTGTCTATCTAAAAGTCACCACAATCTTTCTACTGTTTGCTTGACGGCCGGACTGTAAACAAAATAACTTCCGAAAGAAACAACTTAGAAACTCGATATTTGTGGAGTAGGTTTGGACCTTAATTACGAAGGCCAAATTCGTGAATGTGTAAAATCCACCCAATGATTCCGTAGATATACCCAATCAAAATTTTATTTTTCCAATATTTCCAAAAATACAGATTTGATCGAATTGAAATCCAGTAATTTATCAGTGAAAAATTTCAAAAAGCACTGCCGTGAAGGCAGCAGCTTTTGCGTGCATGTTCAAATTCGTTGCTGAAGCGGCCATCTACATTGAACATGCGCCTTCACGGAGGTTAGATCGAATTGAAACCCAGTACTTCATCGAAAAATAACAGTCCGAAGTTTCATACAGAATTTAATGAGGATGATATGATAAGAAAATCATAGAAATTTTTTTTTTCAAATTGTTCTAATGATACGATTATCACGAAATTTCGCATAAAGTTGTCTTTCAGCATCTCAAAACTAGCTGTGAAGTTTTATCAGGACTGACTCAGTATTTCTCGAGATATACCGAAAAAATCAACGATATTGAGAAGAAAACCTCGAAATTTGACATATTTTTTTCCGATATCTCCTAAAATTATGATCGTATCGAACTGAAATTTGGTGAATTGCTGTGAAATATGAAGCTCAAAGTGCAAGTGGAAGTTTTTTTTGGATATGATGAATGGTTTCCGGAAAAAAAAATTTTTGGAAAAAAATTTCGAAAAAATTTTTTTTTTAAATTCACTGACGAGATGATCCTGACGAAATTTGGCTCAAAGTTGCGCGTCGTTATACTCCACCCAACTGCCAAGTTTGAATCCAATCGCCCAGGTAGTTTCTGAGATAAAGAATAAATAACTTCAAAACTTCAAGTGCCTATAACTCCGAAACTGTACGACCGATTTGGCCCATTAACGAACTTAACCGCGGCATTTTGATGCGCAACCTATCTCGAAAGTTTCAAGTTGCTAGCTTGCTTCTATCGACAGTTATCATGTCTACGGCCTGACGGCCGGACAGAATCGATTTTGACACCGGATTCGTCAGCAGTGAGTCTAACCTAGTCGATTGAGGCCATTTTCGGCTCAATCATCCAAAATTACAGACGTTTGGACAAAACGAAAGAACGCTGTTCCCCTAGAACATGCGCGCAAAAAACAACGATATCGAGAAGAAAACCTCGAAATATGGCGTATTTTTTCCCCATATCTCCAAAATTTTCTATCGTATCGAACTGAAATTTGGTACACTGCTGTAAAATATGAAGCACAAAGTACGAGTGGAATTTTTTTTGGATTTGATGAACGGTTTCCGAAAAAAAAAATTCTTTGGAAAAAATTTCGAAAATTAATTTTTTTTTAATATACTGAAGTGTGATCGTGACAAAATTTGGCTCAAAGTTGCTCGTCGTTATACCCCACCTAACTGCCAGGTCTAATTCCAATCGCTCAAGTATTTTCTGAAATAAAAAATTAATAACTTCAAAATTCAAGTGGCTGTAACACCTAAACTGTTTGACCGATTTGGCCCATTAACGAACTTAACCGAGGCCATCCAATGCGCGACCTACTCTGAAAATTTCAAGTCGCTAGCTCACTCCGTTCGACAGTTATTGTGTCCACGTCCGATCGGCCGGACAGAATCGATTTTGACATCGGATTCGTCATCAGACCATTTTCGGCTCAATCATAGAAAATTACAGACATTTCGACAAAACGATAGCACGCTGTTCCCCCAGAACATGCGCGCAAAAACCATCCGCTCCTTATGTCTGCTCTCTTTAACTGTCGCTTTTAACGACAGGTATTTGCAAGCATTCCAGGAAACTCCCCCCAGGGAAAATTATTCGTTTCCTCCAAATTTAACGGCAAACACTCGATTGTGAATTCGTTTTTATTGTGCGGAATTTTACGTTCGTCTTCAGCAGCAATCTCTCCAAGGGAGGTGGGTATATTGTTGGCCCGCGTCGTGCTCGAGGTGTTGACCTGTGATAAGGTTGCCGATAAACAGTCCCCTGGGAGGAATTCGGGGTTGAAAAGGGTGGAAACAGTGGTGTACAAGGGGGGTGTTCGCATTCCACGCCAGGCGAAGAACGGGAATAATTTTGTTGGCATTGGAATGCAGGAGAATCGGGCACTTCGAATGGGAGATTGATTTTCTATTCTTTATCGGGAGAGGTGGGAGTTTTTCATATATTGAAGTCGTCGAACCTGAGAAATATAGCTAAAATTCTGGAAAAACAATGCTATTCTTGGAGGTGGAATTCTACGCCCTCGCAAGGTTGAGTATTAGTTTCTTGCGTCGTTTGACATTGGTCATACGTTGGAGGTAAAACAACCTCACTTTCCCGCTTTTTTTTTTGGTTATGGAGTACAGCTTTTTCCACAATTTCAGGATGAATTCACAAGTTAAAATTATTTATATTGATAGAATTGGTGAATTACTAGGCCAAGTTATATTGTGTGACACAACGACACAATCTGTGTCGTGAAATAACATAAATACACCGAGAGACGAAGGAATACATTCGCATTGTTTACATTGGAGAAGAGCGATTATTTGGAGATGTTAGTGATTTTATTCATTTTACAAGTGAAATTTCGTGATGATGGATCTGATTAACTGATATTCAATCTCAGATGATATTCTTTCAAAACGATATGAAGGAAAATTGCAGTATTTATTCTTGTCTTCTAAAGCCTAGAGTATCAACATCAGAGATAGCATTTATTGTGGGTATAACTATTGAAAATGAAACAGTAAAATGTTTAGCTCATTTATTCCTGAAAAGAATCGCAGAATGAAATCCAACAAATGTGTGAAATGGAAAAAACATGGGTTCCAAAGAACTTCTCAGTACTATTTCAAATAACGTAATATGTTGCAAATTATCAAATTACTACAATATTGGTCTGCAGTTGCTATTTCAGTGCTATCATAATCTTCAATTATATATTTATTATATTAAATATATGTTACAAATAAAATAATTCATATGAAATTTAAAACTTCAACACCGATTTCGATTCATCCTCAAAAAATGCTTTACTATCCATATAAAATATTTTTTTATTACGCATATGCAATATTAGGGCATTCATAATCTTTAATTGACAATAAGGTCAATTCGAAACATATCGAACACGAATTATTCTTATCATAGTTATCTCATCACGATTCAACTCATTAAACAGAACAAATTGAATAGATAGTCCATCATAATTCCTTCACCAGTGTGGAAATGTTTCCAACAATCGCTACCATAGTTTGTTACTATGTGAGAACAGTTTTCTCAATTCATGGCGTGAATATAGGATATTTGCCTTCTCTGGGATAGTATTCTATTTCTTCCGATATCAGATAAAATTATAAAAAATGCAAATATTCAAATATAAAGTCTACACCACAATAAATCTGAAAAATCGGATTTCCTTCGTCTCTCGGTGTATTTATATTGCATTTCACAACGAAACAATATCTTGGCCTAGTTATTCAGCAATTCTATTAACATAAATCATTTCAACTTGTGAATGTATCCTGAAATTGTTGAAAACGCTGTATTTCATAACATAAACAAAGCGGAAAAATAAGGTTGTTTTACCTCCAACGTATGACAAATGTCAAACGACGCACGAAAACAATAAGTATGTGGTTTTCGAGAACAGCGTGCTCGCGGCCGAACAGTTTCGGAGTTATATATATATGAAATTTTTGGGTTAATTCCTCGATATTCCATGGAGTACAAATTGGATCGAACTAAAACTTTTTCGTATGGATCTAGTGCTTACAAAATTTTAAAAAAATGTTTTTTCGAAAATTTCTGAAATTTTTTTTGAAAAGTTTTTTTTCCCAGAAAGTTTAAATCCGATTTCAATGAGATTCAACACGGACCTCAAAATCAGTTGTCAACAAAAACGCTTCAAATTTCAATCCAATATTATGTTTTGGAAAAAAATATGTCAAATTTCGTTGTTGTTCGAAATTTTGAGGTTATTTCCTCAATATCTCAAGAGGTACAGATGCGATCACATCGAAACTTCGTAATTAGTTGGAGAATATCGACACGCACGTGACGGACCCGTTATCACTGACGTAATCGTCGTAAGCAAACATGCGGTGCTCTACCGTCCACAGATCCATGATTTCAACTGGTAAAAAAACGCTAAGGACTACTGAATCCAACGGCCCCTTCCCCGCATCTGTCGACCAAATAGGGGGGAGTACGAGCCGTTTCAAAAACGTCCCCTGCCGCAGCCTGTATGTAAAATTCAATGTTCAATCAATCAGACATCAATCAAGATTTAATGAATAAATGTCCGAATCATCACGGCAAACTATCTCAGATCAATACCCTCTCGGATCACCCGAAAATCCACCGATGAGGCAGCAAATATGATTTGCGAACTTCTCGGTCGAGCGCAATTGAATCATGACGATGTTTACACTATCCCCAAAACTAACGCAAAAGTTTAGATGATGCAGGTTGGACGACTAAGAGATAAAGCCCCAGCGGCTCCGACGGTCCATTTACCTCGCCAACTTCGCTAATTTTGATATTTTAGTTCGGCTCCAGTTCCAGAAACGGATAAATCTGAATCTATCCCGCCATCTGTTTGCCGAGCATTGAATTACAGAGTTGACGCTAATTTATATAGGTTAAGTGAGGATCGGGAAAGTTTGTGTTGATGCGATGCTGGTGTCGGGTTGGGTTGAGAATGAGGCTCTAGAGTATCAAGGGGGCGTATAGCTCTTCCTAGGAGCAGTTCTACCAAACACGAACGGTGAGAAATATCCACAGAAATGTTGAGGACAATCAAGTCGGTTATCACAAAGTGAAAAAATAAGATTGTAAATTGGTTTTGCAAGGGTGCAACTCTTTTATCTTGACAAATGTATATAGGGTGATACATTAAATCTACATCATTCGCAACCATAGATTTCTTTCACCAAATCAAACGCCTCTGTCCACGACCATTGAATGATTTATACAGGGCAAGTCTTCAAGTTGTACATTAATTTCAGCCATAGATTCCTCTCATTAAAGGAAAAAACTTTTTTTCATTTGTCATTTTTCCAGATTCGGCTCAGGTGAAAAGTTATAAGCATTCAAATATTCCTCAATGTGCTAATACACTCCTGCGCTTTGTTGGCGAATTCACCACAGACATCCCTTACGGTGATCTCTTTTGGAAAATATCCAATCCTAGGTCTGAAATTCAAAGATTTGTATCTTCGAATTTGATTTTATTGAGAAAACTTATTCACTCACTTAATTCTCATAATTTGGTGCTTTTTGCGATATTTTAGCAGGGAAAACATTTCACTACACTGATGGACTTGAAACACTGATCTTCAACTGGATGTTCCTGCAATATCCAATTTCATTCCACCATTAGATTATACACAATTCCATCCTCGCCAATTCTTATATTGAAAACTCCATAATTATACTTTTTTCATGAAATTTATAAATGAATTATATAAAATCAATCAAGTAACCTTAAAACATTCTCTAGAATGTCATGGTTATGAAAAGTCTAGTCCATAGAAAGGGACTATATGTCTGTGGTGTGGTCAGGAAATAGCATATACCCATAGAAATTATAACTTGATGTTATATCTTTGCATATACCTGATATTAGTTGTAGCCGAAAAATATAAATATTTCTGTGTATTCTATGGTCCGAATAAACGTGAACTCTGCTTAATTTACTTCCTTCATTAGATCAGGGGCGGATCTATAATTATAAGGAAATTTTTCGAATTTTTATCCGATTTTATAATATTCAACGTTGAATATCTGCAACATAGTGCGTTTAAGGAGAAATTATAAAGAATAACCAAATATTTTAAAATTAATGAAGATTCTTATGATGACATAAGATGAACTTGATCTGCATTCTTCATGCCAATTTCGCATAGTTTTACGAATCGGCGAGTCTTTATCTCAGAAATGGGGGTTTTTCCTGAATTTGCGTTATTACTGCAATTGCAAATTTGAACAAAATTATGATGGGTTTGATTCATCATTTTCCCAAATTACGTTCAGAAAGTATTCAAAATCAGATTTCAAAATTGGGGTTTGGGATTTGCCAGGTATGCACAAATTGACAACGGTGTTTAGTAGAATAGCTTTTTCTGCTATAGAATAATGAAATATTTATTCCTATTCTGTGGTACACACGTGTTCTCTGTCAATATAACCAAACAATTTCCGTTTGCGATTTGTCAGTAATATGACAGTATGACAGTCTGTGCTCTTCTTTTTCTATTCCTTGGTCATTGTCTTCTACTCTAACCAGATCGAAGTATAGTTATCTCTGTTTTCCTAAGCAAAGTAACACATTTGACGTCCTTTTCTTTCCGAGAAAGCTGAATTCGACGTTGCCATATCGTGCACTCAAGACAAATCCCTTTAAATGCAAATCCCCATTTTTAGTTTTCAGTTTTAGGTGATCAAACATTTTTTTAGAAATATAATATTGAAATTATATGTTTGAAATTTGATGTTCTGAAGGTTTTTCATGAAGATTACTGCATTTCCGTTTAAAGGAAAAAACCCCATTATTCGAACTAAGATAAAAGACTCGTCATCTTCAAGGACAATCATGAAAGAGAATTCAAGTCCATTTTCAATGGTTTATAACACATGTTGAAAAATATGAATCTTCCAAAACACCCCGTATAGAAGTCATCACATAACAAACCGATATGACGGCAATTCTGAGTAACCGGAAGCGAAAACTTTCGAAATAACGCAACCTTATCGACGTGCTTAGACAGCACCGTTGGAAAACCGTCAAAGTCCCGGAAGAGCCCCACTCTATACTACACCCCGACGTTTCTTTTCATCTCCGCACCATCATCACGACCGTGCGAGTGGGCACGACGAAAAAAAGCTCAAAGAGAGCTTAATGCACAACAATTTATAGCATTAATCTACCTTGTTGCTGGAGCTGTTGAATGCATTCGACACGGTTCTGGAGTACGTGCATGGAAACCCGATGCAAGTATCGATTTCCGAGGAAATCGGTGTGGGTCGCAGAGTTTTCCGTGGAAATTCGAGACTGCGAACAGACCGCTGGACGTATTGAATTTAGTTGCAACGATCAGCGGAATTTCATCGGGAAGTGATTCGGTGAAAAATGTGCTCGAATAAAACTCTTAGTACATCCCGAGTGATATATCTATACTCCATTCAGTTCGATAAACTATCCCGGTTGGCCATGATTTAGGTCTATCAAGTTTTTTTACTTAAAACTGACGCAGGTTGGCACTAGTGAAATATCGGCAATGTCAAATTAATTCTCATAGATGTTGCCAAATGCCAATGCCAATTTCTACTCTCAATCTCAAAATAATCATCACGCTTGGAAACGAATGCCGAAGGTAGTTTTGAAGAAGCAGAGACAAAGTATCAGGAAGTGCTATGTAGAATTGAAATCTGCTTTTTCTGATGGTAATCCTGATAATTTGGAATCAATAATTTATCACGAGCTATCCATCATTCTCAACGTATGTGAATGAATACTTAGTGTATCGTTCACATAGATTCCCAAGAACTTCGTGAATTGAGTTAGTTCTTTTAAGATGACACAGGTTTTTTAGTACTACTTCATTTTAATACTGGAGTTTTTCAAGTTGTGCAACAAGGTATTTCAATGTCTTCTGTAGATTTATTTCTTGAGGACTTTGAAAGTTAGGAAATTCCATAGGTTTGTCTATTCGTTTAGAAGTTGTACTGCAGGGATTTTCGAGTTCTTTGTTTTTTTTTCGAATGAACTATCACAAAGTAACGGACTACTCCTTCCATTATTTTTAGCAGTAAAATTTCAACACTCGATTCTTGATTTCCGTACAAGATAATAGCATATCTTTTAACCATGTTTATATACGTGAAATATTCCCAGTGTCGACAGAGAAAAAGGTTTCTCCAACATTCGCCAGGTCTTTGGAATTGAATTCACATAATATTTTCTCAAATTCATTATTTTCCCGAAGTAAATTTACATTTTGAAAAATACGTAATTACTAAGACCTCTATGTAGAGAGGACAACGTTGTGTAGTTATTTGACAGGAAAATGACTATAACCTAACAATTTCGAAATATACACGGTGAAGTGTGTCAGAATGTCTTGGCCAACCGGGATCGTTTATGCAAGTGAATGGAGTATACGTTTTGGGGAAAAGGATAACTATAAAGATTGTTTCTGAATCGTAGGTTTGAAAACAGATGCATAGAATTCATGGCGTGGACATAATTGGACATAATTCGGGATAGAAATATCGTCAAAATACTGTGTCATTGGCATCTGAATTCAAGATTGCGGCACCCGGGTGACCAGCTTGAGAACCTTAGATAGAAAGATGGGGGTAGGCTTCCAAGTGTTTGCTTGTATATTTGATTGATTGAAATTCGATTTTACAATTTGTTTAAAGACTTTTCAGTTAACAGAAGAGATTATATGTATATATATATATTTCACTTTCATGGAAGAGTTATGTATCATGAATTATAATTCAGAGTAGCAATGCCACAATTACTGTAAAAGTATTAATGCAAGATTAGTTTAAAATTATTTGGAGTATCTTGAAGTCACAGAAGCTTGAAGTGTTCAGAAAGATGCATGTGACATTATGTTGCATATTATTCGCAAAACTAATAAACTTTCAACATTCTTACTTACTCAAATTTGAAAATCCAATATCTCGAACATAACTTCAAAAAAATAACAAGCTCTATCGAAATATGTGAAAATAAAAAAAAGTACCACATGACCTACTTTCCCTATTTAAAAAATATAGAAGGTTGATGGAGATGGCACATGGTGCAAAAAAATCCTTCAAAAATGCATATAAATTTGGTAAAAGTGAAATAAAAATTGACCTGTTTCAGGATTTTGTTGCCAAATATTTTTCTTCTAAGAACATGAATTTATTCCATACTTTTGACGCACACTGTATATTGTGCAATATAACTAGTTAGACTTCTTCGACAATTGCACCAGCTGAAATTACCGCTTCCGATTCCTTTTTCATTTTGTCCAGAATCAAAAAACTAATGCAGAAATGCAAATGATTTAACACTAGGTGTGATTTGGTAACACAAAAATCTGACGTCTCACATAACCTAACGAAACAAACTGATAACTAACACAACGGTAACAAAAACGTGTACAAATACGTCTACTTTGAAACGACTGTTAAAATCAAACAGTAATATTAAGCGTAACCGTAATAACATTACGCTTGCTCTATTCAAACGTTACAATATCTCTCTACTGCAGTGTAAAATTTATTTGAAGTTATTACAGCAAACGTTATTTTTGACATCTAAGCATGCACAGATTGAGTTGCAGAATAACGCGACTTTAACGGCGTAAGCGTCTAACGTTATTCACGGAAAATTGCGAGCCGCAATTTACGTTCCGCTATTCTATATCGGAAGGATTCGTTAAGTTTCGGGTCTTTCCGGCTCCGATCACCGTCATAAAGAAGCTCTTTGCTAAGATGTTTTATGGTGTTGATTACACAACTTCCTCAGATTTTTTAAATCTATTTTATAATACCCTTTACACACAACTGATACATCACCACAGTAAATTTTTTTCGTATAGGTAAAGGTATTTGTTACTTTTTCGAGAGTTAAGAAATACTTTTGGAAGCAACATGAGGGGTTTGAAATTATAAATAGTCTAGACCATGCCAATTATATTGTGCATTATAACTAGTTCCACTTCTTCTACAATGGCACCTGCTGAAATTACCGCTTCGATACCCTTTTCATTCTGTCCAGAATCAAAAAACTATTGCAGAAATGCAAATGATCAAACTTCAGGAGTTCAAACGTGAGTTTGTAACACAATAATCTAACGTCCCACATAACCTAACCAAACAAACTGATAACTAACGCAACGATAACAAAAACGTGTAGCAATAGGTCTACTTTAAAACGACCGTTAAAACCAAAACGTAATATTTAGCGTAACCGAACTAATATAACGTTTGCGCTATTCAAAACTTGCAATATCTCCCTACTCCCTACCTTTCTGGTGATATAACGAGGTGAACTATCCCAGAACTGAACTGGTGATAACACCCCTTTCAAACAGTTCACGTTCACCTCGTTCTCTAACTTCAATTAGACATTCCCGAACATTTTGAGCACAGTTAAAACTCGGGGATGATGAAATATTTTCACGTTGCAATTCGCAACTACTGCTAAGCGATACGCCCTCTGGCGATAGAAATTCGAACACTTCCAAGCTAGTAGTTTTTCGACGTGCCTGTTATTCTAACGTATTTTGCTTACTTTTCGAGTTCATTTTCGAGCTTTTGTGTTGTTTTCCGAGTTGAAATTTTGGTATACCGAAAGTGTTTGTAATATTCATCAATCGATGGCATCCTCCCGAAATAACTATTGTTGTGTGCCTTAACTCAATGTTATTCATGGTCAAAGAAGAAAGGATCATCTACTACCTCAAGTTTTCATTTTTTCCAAAGCCAAATGAAAGTAGAGTTAATTTGGAAACAGCATTTGGCAGGGAACTCAATGATAGAAGAAAGGCCTAGATTTAGAAATTGAAGATTGGAAAACAGGTCACGAAATACATGAAATTTTGTTTACTGCATTTCTCTGCAGATGTTAATTTTCATAAAGGTAAATTACCTACAATGTATTCATTTCAAAACAACTTCATGTCATGATGTTTTTAGGTGTAAATGAAAATGAGAGAATTTTGATGAAAAATGCTGCAGAGAAACTACCGAACACTTCTGCAGCTACCTAATTCACATACTACACAAAATCATATTCAAAAAGAGTGACCTGGTTTAAAACCTGACAAAGACTAGATATACTGTTATAATTGATAATAGCTGAAGTTATTCATATAGATACATTAAGATTTTTCATCTCAATGTAGGTAGGTTGAACCAGCTGTGACATTTTTAATTTTGTATTTGAATCTTGAGCTGCTGTAATATGAAAATGAAATCAATTATATGTCTATTTGTATTCTTTTCTTTAGAAATGCGATGCAAAAGAACTAAAGCAGTAAATCTGTTTTCATTTTACTGATTCACTCGTTTGTAAACAAAGAGAACAAGTCCTATCATTTGGACTGATTCTAGATTTACCACATATAGCCTGCATTCAGCACTTCTTCACATAAATAACAGTCCTTAAATTGCCTATTGAGGTACCTTTTTACCAGAAATTCAAGTAAACTTAGATATTGGTTCATTTTCATCCACCAAGCAACATACACTAAAATGAGAACGAAATTATCCTCCAGGAACGATTCAAAGTACGATTCTACATCGTGATCCAAACGAGAAGTTCCTTCTCAAGAAATCTTACACAAAATTATAATAATTTCTTCAAATATTCGTTCTCCACCACATTTCTAAGGTTTGTTCACATAAAACTACTAGCTTGGACAGGTTCCAAATTCATCCGTTAGGGCGCTGGCATCTTCGCAGAAGTTCCCAATATAACGAGGTGAATTATCCCAGAACTGAACTGGTGATAACACCCCTTTCAAACAGTTCACGTTCACCTCGTTCTCTAACTTCAATTAGACATTCCCGAACATTTTGAGCACAGTTAAAACTCGGGGATGATGAAATATTTTCACGTCGCAATTATAGCAGGACGCCCTGGGAAAAACAGTCCCGGATGAAGAATCGTCCTTCGACATTAATAAAAAGAGTCCTTCCTGATTTTGTCACAGCAATTTGCACCCGCGAAAGAGGATTCTTAGAACCGGGTTCGTTATAGCAGGAAAATTCCTAACTTCCTCGTTCGTTTCAAAAGAACAATTCGTACATTCTCCCGGCCGATGGGTTTGAAAATGTCGTCTGAAGACGCCTTAGCAGTCGGGCGTAATTTGCAAGCATTAATTAAGAGGAAAAGGAGGTGTAGAACGGGCTTTAGTGGGAAAAATTAGTAAGGACAGATGGTGGATGGTTTAGAGGAGGAAATGTTCGTAGGAATTCTGGAAATTCTGATTTGGGATATGGAAGACTGGGTTTCAATGAAGATTTTTCTGATATCGTAATAGGAATGGCGGTAAACCTGCAAATTTTGTCGTCGCTATGAGATATTGATTAGAAATTAGCATCAACGAAAACAGGGTGTTCTCCTGGAAAAAAAATCTGTTGTCGAATATCTGGCGGTCTCTCATAGTTCGGAAGATACGGGCCCAGAGGTACTAAATTGATGTATTTTTGGGTCACTTCTTTCACCATAAAATCTATCACTCGTTTCTTTTATACAGTACACGAACACAGAGGAATGTTGCAACTTTTCAATTGCGCAAACGTTATGTTATTACGGTTACTCTAAATACTACGTTTTGGTTTTAACGGTCGTTCCAAAAGTGTACGTATTGCTTCACGTTTTTGTTATCGTTGCGTTAGTTATCAGTTTGTTTGGTTAGGTTATGTGAGACGTCAGATATCTCTCTATTATGTCATCGTGCTCAGTGTAGGGGATTTGTATGATTAGTTCAGATCAAGGTGAAATATCTGTCGACTGATATTCGTTCTTGTGTCACATTGGTTTATAGGCAAAAATAAAATTTAAAATTTTTGTCCAAATGTTTTTAATTTTCGACACGACAACTGCCGAACGGAGCAAGCTAGCGACTTGAAACTTGTAGGGTTCGTTAATGGGCTAAATCAGCCGAATGGTTTCGGAGTTCTAGCCATTTGAAATGTTAAGGTTATTTTCCTCATATCTCAGGAACTACTGGAGTAATTAAATTGAACTTGGCAGTTAGTTGGAGCATTACAACGCGTTAATTTGAGCAGAATTTCGTCGAGATCGTATGGTCACTCAATTAAAAAAAAAATTTTTCAAAATTTTTTTTCCGAAACCTTTTTTTCAGAAACTATCGATCATATTAAAAAATTCAAAAAGCACTGCCGTGAAGGCAGCAACTTTTGCGCGCATGTTCAATGTAGATGACCGCTTCAGCAACGAATTTGAACGTGCGCGTAAAAGCTGCTGCCTTCACGGCAGTGCTTTTTGAAATTTTTTTCTGATAAATTACTGGATTTCAATTCGATCATATCTGTATTTTTGGACATATTGTAAAAATAAAATTTTGAATGGGTATATCTACGGAATCATTGGGCGGATTTTACCCATTCACGAATTCGACCTTCGTAATTAAGCCCCAAACCTACTCTACAAATATCGAGTTTCTAAGTCGTTTCTTCCGGAAGTTATTGTGTTTACGGTCAGCCTAACTTCCGACTGCGTAAACACAATAACTTCCGAAAGAAACAACTTAAAAACTCGATATTTGTAGAGAAGGTTTGGACCTTAATTACGAAGGCCGAATTCGTGAATGGGTAAAATCCACCCAATGATTGCGTAGATATACCCAATCAAAATTTTATTTTTCCAATATTTCCAAAAATACAGATCAGATCGAATTGAAATCCAGTACTTCATCGAAAATAACAGTTCGAAGTTTCATACAGAATTTAATGAGGATGATATGATGAGAAAATCATAGAAATTTTTTTTTTCAAATTGTTCTAATGACACGATTATCACGAAATTTTGCATTAAGTTTTCTTTCAGCATCTTAAAACTAGCTGTGAAGTTTAATCAGGACTGAATCAGTATTTCTCGAGTAATACCGAAAAAATCTACGATATCGAGAAGAAAACCTCGAAATTTGACATATTTTTGCGCGCATGTTCTAGGGGAACAGCGTGCTATCGTTTTGATCAAATGTCTGTAATTTTGGATGATTGAGCCGAAAATGGTCTCAATCGACTAGGTTGGACTCACTGATGATGAATCCGGTGTCAAAATCGATTCTGTCCAGCCGGCCGGCCGGCCGGCTGGCCGGCCGGTTGGCCGGCCGTAGACACGATAACTGTCGAACGAAGTGAGCTAGCAACTTGAAACTTTCAGGGTAGGTCGCGCATTGGAATGCCGCGGTTGAGTTCGTTAATGAGCCAAATCGATCGAATAGTTTCGGAGTTATAGGCATTTGAAGTTTTGAAGTTATTTATTTTTTATTTCAGAAACTACTTGAGCGATTGGATTCAAATTTGGCAGTTTGGTGGAGTATAACGACGCGCAACTTTGAGCCAAATTTCGTCAAGATCATATTGTCAATAAATTAAAAAAAAAATTTTTTTCGAAATTTTTTTACAAAAAAATTTTTTTTTCGGAAACCATTCATCATATCCAAAAAAAATTATACTCACACTTTGACCTTCTAATTTCACAGCAGTGTACCAAATTTCAGCTCGATACGATCATAAGTTTTGGAGATATCGGGAAAAAATATGTAAAATTTCGAGGTTTTCTTCTCGATATCGTTGATTTTTTTGGTATTACTCGAAAAATACTGATTCAGTCCTGATTAAACTTCACAGCTAGTTTTAAGATGCTGAAAGACAACTTTGTGCAAAATTTCGTGATAATCGGGTTATTAGAACAATTTGAAAAAAAAAATTTATATGATTTTTTCATCATATCATCCTCATTAAATTCTGTATGAAACTTCGAACTGTTATTTTCGATGAAGTACTGGATTTCAATTCGATCTGGTCTGTATTTTTGGAAATATTGGAAAAATAAAATTTTGATTGGGTATATCTACGGAATCATTGGGTGGATTTTACCCATTCACGAATTCGGCCTTCGTAATTGAGGTCCAAACCTTCTCTACAAATATCGAGTTTCTAAGTTGTTTCTTTCGGAAGTTATTGTGTTTACGCAGTCGGCCGTTAGGCTGACCGTGAACACAATAACTTCCGGAAGAAACGACTTAGAAACTCGATATTTGTAGAGTAGGTTTGGGGCTTAATTACGAAGGTCGAATTCGTGAATGGGTAAAATCCGCCCAATGATTCCGTAGATATACCCAATCAAAATTTTATTTTTCCAATGTTTCCAAAAATACAGATCAGATCGAATTGAAATTCATTACTTCATCGAAAATAACAGTTCGAAGTTTCATACAGAATTTAATGAGGATGATATGATGAGAAAATCATATAAATTTTTTTTTTCAAATTGTTCTAATAACACGATTATCACGAAATTTTGCATAAAGTTGTCTTTTAGCATCTTAAAACTAGCTGTGAAGTTTAATCAGGACTGAATCAGTATTTCTCGAGTAATACCGAAAAAATCAACGATATCGAGAAGAAAACCTCGAAATTTGACATATTTTTTCCCGATATCTCCAGAACTTATGATCGTATCGAACTGAAATTTGGTACGCGCGCACGTTCAAATTCGTTGCTGAAGCGGTCATCTACATTGAACATGCGCGCAAAAGTTGCTGCCTTCACGGCAGTGCTTTTTGAAATTTTTCCCGATATCTCCAAAACTTATGATCGTATCGAACTGAAATTTAGTACACTGCTGTGAAATTAGAAGGTCAAAGTGTGAGTATAATTTATTTTGGATATGATTAATGGTTTCCGAAAAAAACACCGGATTCGTCATCAGTGAGTCCAACCTAGTCGTTTGAGACCATTTTCGGCTCAATCATCCAAAATTACAGACATTTGGACAAAACGATAGCACGCTGTTCCCCTAGAACATGCGCGCAAAAACAATTCTGCTCATACCTTGAGCTTCATATTTCACAGCAGTGCATCAAAGTTCAATTTGATACGGCGATTAGTTTTGGACATTTTAGGAAAAAATATGTGAAATTTCGTGGTTTCCTTTTCGATATCGTTGTTTATTACGGTATAACTCAAGAAACTCTAACTCAATCATGATGAGACTTCGCAGATAGTTTGAAGATGCTGAATAAAAACCTTGTGCAAAATTTCGTGATATCGTGTCATTAAAACAAATTGAAAAAAAAAGATTTTTTTTTCAAATATTCAATATTCTGTGATCTTCTCATCATATAAGTTGAGTTCCGATATTCCTAGCCAGTACTTGTCAGTAAATTTTGACAGTTGATTTTACTGGCACTGCTTTGGTAACTGTTCGTATCAGTACGAAGCGTTTCGAAATTACTGATACTGGCCAGTACTGATTGGAAATATCGGAACTCAACTATTATCCTCATTTAATTCTGTATGAAACTTCAAACTGTAATTTTTCGTTGAAGTACTGAGTTTAAATTCGATCCTATCTGTATTTTTGAAAATATTGGGAAAATAAAATTTTGAATGGGTATATCTGCGGAATCATTAGGTAATTTTACGCATTCACGAATTCGACCGTAATAAAGGTCCAAACCTTCTCTTCGAATATCGAGTTTGCAAGTTGTTTCTCTCGTAAGTTATGGTGTTTAAGGTCGGCCGTTAGCCGAAAAATTTAGAAAAGCCGTGAAGGCAGCAGCTTTTGCGCGCATATGTTCAAATTCGTTGCCAAAGCGGTCATCTCCTTTGAACATGCGCGCAAAAGCTACTGCCTCCACGGCAGTGCTTTTCTGGGTTTTTGAGCTATCAACATTACCCAGAAAAACCACAAAGAAAAGCTAGAGTGTCACTTCTGTAATACTTCTCTATTCTGTAACAGAGCCATCTGTTGATCGTACGATCACCTGTATCTTTGTGAAACCCAAGATAACCTCGAACTGACCAACTCATTCATTAATCACCAATAAAATCCTGGATGATGAAGTCTCAAAAAACCTTTCGATTCATGTAGCCATGTCTGAATCAACCCTTACGATCTGTAACAACCCTTAAAACTTCCCGTTCCCCTGTAGCATCACGAAAGCACCCCTATCTTCTACAATCTTCGGAGATGTAAAAAATTCAATCCTACAGACCATTGATAAAGATCCTTCATTTCCGAACTGTCTCAGAGGAATAATTCTCTTCCATTTCATTTCTTTCCATCATCTACGCCTCGCAATCAATAGCATTCGTTTTCGATTCGAAAAAACTGCCAGAAAGACACCCCTAAATTCTACCCTTAATTTTTATCTTACATCCGATGAAATTGAAACTGAGCTAAAGTTTGGAACCGCCGGTTGGACGAAAGTGTGTTTCAAATTTTCATCAGGATTTTTCAGGAAGATTTAGCATTGCTTTTTCAGGTGTTTCCAATGCTTTTACTCCTTATTCCTGAGAAATATTATACAGATATGGAACAAATTCATTTTCTCAGAAGATAAATATTTGGCAACAAGATCCTGGAACAGGTTAATTTTTGTTTCACGTTCACCAAATTTTTATGCATTTTTGAAGGATTTTGTTGCACCCCGTGCCATCCCCATCAACCCTCTAAATTTTTTGAATAGGGAAGGTAGGTCATGTGGTACTTTTTTGGCAAGGTCTTTGTATCTTCTTTACAGGCTACAGGAAATTTGTCACCGAATGAAAGTCGACCATTACAGTTTTGTTCATGCACAACTTTCAACCCCTGCGAATCCTTTGATGGAGAAAAAAAAATTTCACGTGAGGGGGTTGAAAGTTGTGCATGAACAAAACTGTAATGGTTGACTTTAATTCGGTGACAAATTTCATCAGGTACCATCGTCTCAAAGTAAATAAGCCATGACAAAGTGCACATACTGAAAACCTCTTTGAACTAACTAGTTTTTCGAAAAAAAAATTTTATCTTGAAAAACGCCTGTAAAGAAGATACAAAGACCTTGCCAAAACAGTACCACATAACCTAATTTCCCTATTAAACAAATTTAGGGGGTTGATGGGGATGGCACAGGGTGCAACAAAAACCCTTCAAAAATGCATATAAATTTGGTTAAAGTGGAACAAAATTCGACCTGTTTTAGGATTTAGTTGCCAAATATTTTTCTTCTGAGAAAATGAATTTGTTTCATAATTTTCACGCGCACTGTATTCAAAAACACGCTCTTCTCCCAAACGGCGCCTCTTAAATAAAGATCCGTCATTTCCGAACTGTCTCAGAGGAATAATTCCCTTCCATTTCATTCTTTTCCATCATCTGCGCCCCTCAATCAGAAGTATTCGTTTTCGATTCGAAAAACTGGTGAAAGCCACCCTTAAATTCCACCCCTAATTTTTTTATCTCAGATCCGATTGAAATGAAACTGAGTTAAAGTTAGAAAGTTTAAATCACGAAAATGATTGACTCACCTCATTTGCCGTCCTAAGGGGGTGGGGGTGGTTTCGATGAAAATGGAA
This sequence comes from Myrrha octodecimguttata, assembly GCA_958510865.1. NCBI lineage: Eukaryota > Metazoa > Arthropoda > Insecta > Coleoptera > Coccinellidae > Myrrha > Myrrha octodecimguttata. Next base: position 52,658,827 of record OY294061.1, on the reverse strand, counting down.
ATTTAGGGGTGCAATCGAGCAGAGTGCTGTATGTCGGAGTTTTCGGTTGAATTTTTGATAAGGCCGGGAAACGTATCATTCCTGACGCTGTTATAACGCCAATTATAATTTGTGGGATGTTAACCTGGAAATTCGGTGGTCAATTATTTGTTACGAATTAGTTGAGGGTGAAGTTTTCCTCTCCCTTCGGAATGAAACAAATGCTTGTGGAGTATTTTTATGTAGGAAGTTGTGATGGTGAAATAAATGTATATTTCATTCAGTTTCATGAAGTCGGTGGGTGGGCCTTGGTATTGGTTTATCGAGTTTTCGCTATCGTTTTGTCCAAATGTCTGTAATTTTCGGATGCGGAACCGAAAATGGTCTCGAACGACTACGTTGGACTCACTGATGACGAATCCGTTGTCAAAATCGATTCTGTTCGGCCGTCCGGCCGGATTATCGACCCTGAAACTTTCAGGAAAGGTTCCATTTCAAAATGCGACGGTTGAGTTCGTTAACGGGCAAAATCCGCCAAACGGTTTCGGAGTCAGAGCCTTTTGAAGTTTTGACGTTATTTTGGTGATGATTCGGGAACTAGTGAAACGATTTTATCGAAACTTGGCAGTTAGTTGGAGTATAGCAACGCGCAACTTTCCGCAAAATCTTGTTGAGATCATAATATCAGTAAATTTCGAAAACATTTTTTTTCACGAAATGTTCATCACATTTGAGAAGAAAAATCAACGCATACTTTGAGCTTCATATTTCACAGCAGTGTATCAAGATTCAATTCGATACGGCTATTAGTTTTGGAGATATTGGAAAGAAGTATGAAAATTTTCTTGCTTTTCTTCTCGATATCGTTGTTTTTTTCGGTTAAGCTCAAGAAATACTGATTTAATCATGATGAAACTTCGGAGCTAGTTTGAAGATACTGAAAAAAATATCTGTGCAAAATTTTGTGATGATCGTATCGTTAGAACAATATAAAAAAAATCCAAATATTTCTTTCCGAATATTCAATATTCCGTGATCTTCCTATCACATAATCCTCATTAAATTCTGTATGAACCTTCAAACTCTCATTTCTCGATAAAGTGCTGCAGTTCGATTCGATCTAAACTGTATTTTTGGAAATATTGGGAAAATAAAATTTTGAATGGGTTACTTCCGAATCATAGGGTGGATGTTAACCATTCACGAAGTCGGCCTTCGTAATTTAGGTCCAAACCTTCTCTACAAATATCGAGTTTCTAAGTTGTTTCTTTCGGAAGTTATTGTGTTTATGGTCGGCCGTTAGGCTGAAAATGTTAGGTTATAGTCATTTTCCTGTCAGAAAACTACACCACGTTGTCCTATCTACTTAGAGGTCGTAGTAATTACGTATTTTCAAAATGTGAACTTACTTCGGGAAAATAATGAATTGAAGAAAATATTATGTGAATTCAATAGTTCCAAAGACCTGGCGAATGTTTAAGAAACTTTTTTCTCTGTTAACACTGAAAATATTTCACGTATATAAACATGGTTGGAAGATTCACTTTTGCCTTTTTCTTGTACGGAAATCAAGCATCGAGTTTTTCTAAATAAAGTATTCAGTCAGTGTTTTTTTGGGTGCACCAATAGAAGGAAATTCTTCGTCGTCTCTTTCACTTAAAATCTTTCTTGTGTGCAGCTAAAATATAAATATCTATTCATATAAAACATAATTCCTTGGTTTTCACTCACATACGTCGAAAATGTTGGATAACTTGTGATAAATTATTGATTCCAAATTATCAAAATTACTATCAGAAAAAGCAGATTTCAATTCTACATAGCACTTTCTGATACTTTGTCTTTGCTTCTTCAAATCAACCTTCGACATTTTTAGTTCTCAAGCGTGATGATTATGTTGAGATTGAGAGTAGAAATTGGCATTGGCATTTGTCAACGTCTCTGAGAATCATTTTGACATTGCCCTTATTTCACAAGTGCCAAACTGCGTCAGTTTTAAGTGAGAAGACTTGATAAACCTAAATCAAGGCCAACCGGGATAATTTATTAATTATAGAAACCCTACACCCATCTCGGTCACCAATTTCCCGCTCAGAGAAAGAGAGAGATTTTCTTCCGATGGCCGAAAACGATGAGCCACTAAAATATCGAGAACCCTTTAAATTGGAAATTTTCCCGAATTTCCCCAATTTTCACATCGCATTTCCTGTTAATCCAATTAGTGGGAAAATATCTCCCGTTCGATCCGTGGGTATGGAACAGCAGTTTCGCCCCGGGGACAAGGAGGGAGTATTTTTGATTATAAGCAGAGGGTTGCTTGTGATCTCCTACTTTTTCTCTCATTTGAGATCGATGGAAATTCACGCTGAAAATGAATCAATGGGAAATTCGGACAAAACGGACGATTCTCAATTTTTCTGGGAGGAAACTGGATTCGTTGGAAAAATACGAGGAGATATTTAACAGAAAGGATTGAAAATTCTGAAAAAACACTGATGTGAAGGCAGCAATGGGGGTTTTTCCTTTAAACGAAAATGCAGTTATTTTCATGAAAAACCTTCAGAACATCAAAATTCAAACATATAATTTCAATATTATATTTAAAAAAAAATGTTTGATCACCTAAAACTGCAAAATAAAAATGGGGATTTGCATTCAAAGGGATTGGTCATGAGTGCTCGATATGGCATCGTCGAATTCAGCTTTCTCGGAAAGAAAAGGACGTCAGATGTTTAACTTTGTTTAGGAAAAGAGAAATAGCCATACTTCGATCTGGTTAGAGTAGAAGACAACGACAAAGGAATAGAAAAAGAAGAGCACAGACTGTCATACTGTATATTATTGACAAATCGCAAACGGAAACTGTTTGGTTATATTGACAAAGAACACGTGTGTACCATAGAATAGGAATAAATATTTCATTATTCTATAGCAGAAAAAGCTATTCTACTAAACAGCGTTGTCACTTCGTGCATGTCTGGCAAATCCCAAACCCCAATTTTGAAATCTGATTTTGAATAATTTCTGAAGGTAATTCGGGAAAATGATGAATCAAACCCATAATAATTATGTTCAAATTTGCATTTGCAGTAATAACCCAAATTCAGGAAAAACTCCCGTTACGCCCCAATTCAAATTCGTTGCCAAATCTTTTCACGTATTGACCCCGCCACACACAGCTTTTCATCTTTATGGAAAGATTTGGTTAGCTTCTTATCATATTATCATCAAGAAATTCTCTGGCATTTTTCAATCAATTACTGTATTTCAATTATATCTTGTTTTTTTTTGAAATATTGGGAAAATAAAATTTTGAATGGGTATATCTCCGGAATCATTGAGTGGATTTTACCCATTCACGAATTCGACCTTCTTTTTCGAACCTCAAACCTACTTCACAAATATCGATTTTCAAAGTCGTTTGTTCCGGAAGTTATTGTGTTTTTTCCAATATTTCTAGAAATACAGATAGGATCGATTTGAAATCCCGGTACTTGATTGAAAAATGACAACTTGAAGTTCCATATAGAATTCTGTAACGAAATTATGATCACAAGATTGCAAAATGTCGAATATTTGAAAAAAAATTTAACCTTTTTTTTCATCACAAAATTTTGCACAAAGTTGTTCATCAGCATTTTCGAATTAGCTGACGAGTTTCACCATGATTGAACACGTGTTTTTTGAGTTATTCCGAAAAAAACAACGATACCGAGGAAAAAACCAACGAAATTTGACAGATTTTCTCCCAATATCTCCATATTCTCCACACATTAAAATCGTTCCAAACTGAAATTTGTTACACTGCTGTGAAATATGCAATTCAAGGTATGATCAAAATTTTTTCGAATATGATAGTTTCCGAAAAAATATTTCGAAAATAACGTTTTTTTTTCTTCAATGACAACTGAGAGTTGCTCGCTTGGATTAGAGCTTTCCTGTCTAATAGAACGTTTCGAGTGAGAGTGGCAGACGTCCATTCATCTACGGAAGATCTCGTTACCAGTGGCGTCCCGCAAGGATCTGTCCTGGGCCCCATTCTCTTCTTGCTGTACACGTCTGATCTGCCCCGACTATTGAAATCTCCATGCGCACTTTTTGCAGATGATACGAAAATATACAACGAATCATCGAATGCGTTGACCCTGCAGGAAGATTTAAGGGCTGTGGAGGAGTGGTGTCGAAAATGGTTGTTGCCACTCAACGTCAGCAAATGTCATGTTTTGCACTTAGGCAGAAACAATCCTAAGTGTCAGTATGAAGTCGATGGTCACCGTTTGACTCCCGTTGAGCATTACAACGATCTGGGCATCACAGTGTCCCATGATTTCAGCTGGTCTCACCACGTGGCGGCTGTCGCATCTAGGGCCAGACAGATGACCTACATGATTCAGAGATCGTTTAGGGGCTGTAGCTTAGCAACTTGTCGGGCACTTTATTGTAGCTATGTGCGTCCTTTGATGGAGTATGCTGGACCTGTGTGGTACCCTTCTCTCAGGAGTGACCAACTTCTCCTCGAGTCTGTACAGCGTTGGAATACAAGGATCCCCTTTGGGATAATAAGACCAGACTACCACGCTCGTTTGAGAATGCTTAATCTGCAAACCTTTCAGGATCGACGGGATAAAGGTGATCTTATTGTGACACTTCGGGCACTGCGTGGGTTCTTTGGTGTAAGTTTAGATCATCTCTACATGAGAAGCAGCACACAACTCCGTGGCCATGCCTTCAAACTGGCGAAAGAAAATTTCAGGACCACACAGCGACAAATATTTCTTTCCAATAGAGTTTTCGAGGGATGGAATGGGCTGCCGCATTGTGTTGTTGGTGCAAATTCGGTGAATTCCTTCAAGAACCGACTCGACAAGTTCATTCGAGACCAGAACAATCATTGAGTGACTGTGAATATGTGCGTTTTCTCTATTGTTTCTTTTGTAGTTTATGAATTCCAATTAATTTTGTAAATTTGAGTTTATGGGTGAAAACCCCTACTCTTTATGTTTATTAATAATAATAATAATAATAATAATAATAATAACTCGATCTCAACAGGATTCTGCAATAAGAATTTGCGTATCGTTATGCGCCGAACAACTGGATATCGGGAAAATAACCTCAAAATTTCAAATGGCTATATCTCCGAAACCTTTTGGCCGATTTGGCTCATCAACGAACTCAACCGTAGTATTCTAATGCACGACCTTCTCTGGAAGCTTGCTCCGTTCGACAGTTATCGTCTCCACGGCCTGTTGGCCGGATATAATCGATTTTGACCTAGTCGTTGGAGACCATTTTCGGCTTAAAGTTCGAAAATTATGAACATTTGGACAAAACGATAGTAAGCTGTACCCCTAAAACGGATGTTTACGAACTTGGTCATTCAATATATTCATCGATATCAATTTCAACCTCCTCTCATTTTTAACAAACAACATGACAAACTGTAGGTATATATTTCAGTTGAGGAACGTCTTAGTATTATTGTCTCCATATACAATTAAACTTATTCAGGCCATTTCGGTGAAGAAAATGGTTGTACTTACAATGTTTTTGTGTTAGAAGAACGCTGATTACAAGGTTGAAGTTTCAATCAGGATTCAATCTGGAAAATGAAAATTCGAAATCAAATATGATGTATTATGATATACTAGATCAATTGTAAAATTTCGTTTGAAGAATAAATTGATTATTTCAGGTAAACTGCATTTTGAGGTTTTTTCATTATAAACATTTAGAACATGGAGATCAGTTTAATTAGAACCCACTCAAGTAAAGGTAATGCACTAAACCATGTAACAATGTTCACAATACCTTGATTACATGTTCCCATCCTAATAACATAATGGATTTCCATTATTCCATCAATGGATTATTGTAGCCATATTTATTTTCGATTCAGTTTAAATATTCATTAGTTCAATTCGGTTATTATTTGTTCAGTTTTGCAATATGAATAAAACATGAAATTCGTGAATTGTAGATACATAAATATTTCAAGCGAGTGTTTCAATTATTGTTTTATATTCGACTGGACTCGAACGAGCATGCTCGTATTCGTTACATTGACAATCATAGATTTACTGGAGATGACCTACTTTTGATTATCCATCAGCGGTAAAATAGATATCTATGATTCCTCTTCACCACTGAGCTGAAAACGGACCACCGAACAGAGAAATATTGATTGTCATGGTGTAAAAAACACGCTGTGCTCCATGATGTGAAAAACACAAAATACAAAGAGTTGTATATTCTGTGCTTTGAATTTGCATGTTAATTCAAAGCACAGAATATACAACTCTTTGTATTTCAATCTTGCTGACGTCACTAATTTTTCAGATGAGCACACCATGTTTTTTACATCATGGTGTAAAGAGATATTCAACGTTGAATTTTATAAAATCTGATAAAAATTCGAGAAATTATATCGTTTTTATAGATCCGTCCCCGAGCTAGTAAAAGCGGTAAATTAAGTTCCGTCTACTTTTATCCGAACCATAGAATACACAGAAGAGTTCATCTATTTCGCATAGAACTAATATACAAATATTAGGTCTATACTATTTCGTGATCATACCGCAGATAAGGAGGCTGGATCTTCATGTCTATGAACTTGACTTCACATAGAGTTATTCGATTGATTTCATATAATTCGTGTATAAATTTGATGAAAATAAGAATAATTATGTAGTTTTAAATATGAGAGTGGGTGAGGATGGAATTGTGTATAATTTTATAGTGGAATGAAATTGAATATCTCAAGAATATCAAGTGGAAAATCCCTATTTCAATAGTCCAGCGAAGTGAAATGTTTATCTTGAGATAATATCGCAAAAAGCACCAAATCATAAGAATCAAGTGAGTAAATGAGCTTTTCAATCATGTATCTTTGAATTTCAAACATTGGATTGGTTATTCTGCCAAAGAGATCACCGTAAGAGATATCTGAGGTGAATTTGTGATTTGTTCGATTGGTTTTAATAATTGGATTAGCACGAAACTTTGCAGTAATATGCGCGTTGATATTATACAATTAATAACAAAGTTTCGATGTGACCACATCTGTACATTTTCAGATATTGAGGAAATAACCTTAGAATTTTAAACAACAACGAAATTTGAAAATTTTTTTCCATATATCTCCGAGAATGAACATAGTATCGAATTGAAATTTGAAACATTGTTGTTAAATACCGATTTTGAGACCTGCGCCAAATTTCATAGAAATCTGATCTGCACTTTCCGAGAAAAAAATTTTCAACAAAAATTTCAGAAATTTTCGTATGAACTTTTTTTTTTATTTTCTAACCACTAGATCCATCCGAAATTTTGAACAAAGTTGCGCGTTGGTATTCAAGAGCTAATTACAAAGTTTTAATTTAATCCAATCAGTACTTCATGAGATATCGAGAAATTAACATCAAAATTTGATATGGATATAACTCCGAAACTGTTCGTCCGATTTTGCCCACTAACGAACTTCACCGAGATACTCGAACTAAAAACCCAACTCGAAAATTTCAAGGCTCTAGGTACTTTCCTTCGAAAGGTAGAGCGCATACCAGCGGACGGTAAGAATCGAATTTCACCACAGATTTTTCATCAGTGTGTCCAACCTAGTCGCTTAAGACCAATTTCGGCTCAAACTTCGAAAATTACAGACATCGTGACGTAACGATGACGCGCTGTTCCCCAGAACAAGGGCGTAAAACCCCTCAATTATTTTTCCATCCATAACGAACTGTGATTATTTCTGAGAGCCTTCAAAAATTCAATATTTACGTATCACTAGTAAATTACGGGCAGTAAATCATAGGCATTATATTTTCCGAAGCGCTATCAATTCGAAAATGAACGATACCAGGTGTGCAGTCATCCACTTGTTCGACGTCTGCCGTCGATCGCTGCTGTACTGCAACAGCCTTGAGCCGCCAGATTCGCTAAATTGTCAATTTAAATTAATGATTTATGGTCGCCAGAGTTAATCGTATCGTAATAAATGATTCAGTGGCGTCGGTGAGGGGTTTCTTTGTGAATGGGGAGGTGGGAGAAGGGAGAGCCTCACGTGAACTGAATTCGAGTTGAAGTTTAAGGGGTGTGTCGTTGGTATGATGGGGATTAAAGTCCTTTCACTTTGAGGAATCGGGTGAAGAGATTTAGGGAAGGTTGTGGCGGGCGGTGTTGCCGGTTTTATTTGGATGAGTCGATTCCTATTTGGTCCTATAGGGTTTGTAGTCGATTTACGATTTGGAATTGTTTCATGGATAGTGTGGAGAGACAGTTGTGCTTTTGATTATTTGAAAAAAAAAATAATGATATTGTACTGTACCCAGTTTTAAATCATAATATTTCCCTATATTCAAATACTACGCCTATGTACTAAACCTTGATTCATTCATTCATTCATTCGTTTATTCACGGTTCTTTCATTCCCCAATCATAGTAGGGAACGTTGATTTTTGAATGGTCGGGAAACTAACCTAGAGAGAACCAGAAACGCTAGGGATTCTCTACGAAATTCATAATGGGAGAAGTAAGTCGACAGAGTCCCTCTTCGAAATGACGACGAACAAAGGATGGAATTAAACACAGCCATCTTGGCATGGTGTACTTGTTCAATATTCGCTTTTAACCACGTCTTTGTTACATTATTACAATTACTACAAGCTTGTTCATTCTGATTGCCATTATTGAATCTCAACTATTATGTAGTGGCACCAGTACATTTCGAAGTTATAATCTAAATTGATATCGATCATCCTGTTCAAAGTGTTTCTACGATCGTTAAGGATTTCATCAGTTTTCATTATGAGTGAATGGTCATTGCTTTTTATCTAGAATACTGAACATCCCGGTGTCGATCCAAGGTCTGGTAAGTCTCTAGTAGCGGGCAATATTTGAGTTGCTCCGGTTTCACCTATCGACTACCATTTATTTACCCTAATATTATTTACGACTTAGCTGTTATTCATCTTCTTCCCTTTTAATCGTGTTTCTTTGTTAAATATTCAAATAATCAATTACTACAATGTGTAGGCTCAACTACTTTCCTGTTTTGGGTTTTCGCCGTATGGCGGGTTCGAGACTCTTGTAGCTAAATTCTAAAGGGGTGAGGGCGAGAGACCGTTAGCCGTAGGGCTCGGCTCCAGAAAAAAATAGAACTCACCCCTAACTAACAAGTACAATATTCATATTGTGATGAACCGAATGTGGAATGGTGACTGATGATCCTTAGCTCTAGAACCCCTTTGAGCCCCGTCAATCTGGATATTGTTATTCCACTGATGGTGGTATTCCAAAATGTAACTGTTTCCACTATGTATCTGTGAAGTATATCCTATTATCGAGGTTATTTATACAAAGGTATATTTGACTCTATGTATCATACATAAGAACCTAGAAGTACTGACAGCTGAGTGTCTTCTCATAAACCTGTTATACATCTACCTTTGTCATTTATTGGCACCTAAATGGCGGAGGTATTCCTACGAATGAGGCTTATGAGAGGAACTTATCTGTTGGACAACTTTCGTGGTTTTTTCCTTCATTCATTAGAGATTTGCTATCACTGATTGCCTGAGCTTACTTGACTTCTACATTTACTGCTAATTGTTCCTGATATTACATTGTAATAAATATCGGTTGGGAGTTTTTCTAAGGCATTCTTTTTCCTCCTGCAAGAGAACCGCACCGAATAGCCAAATTGTTGTTTTATTTATTCTAACCTGAACTTCCCATCACTCTTCTCTCTCATTCTCTGAGTATGAAAGTATTTTGGGTGCGAACACAACGTAGAGTCCTATTCCTTTTACTAGACGATCACAGCGTATTGGCCATGGGTGGGTTTTGGGAGTAGGTAGCCGGGGTCTAAAAGGGTGGGATAGTACAATAAAAAAACTTTGCGGCCTTCAATTTTGGTTGACCATATACGAAGCATGGTAAAGGGTGTTTTTTCAAAGGAACAGAAGTTTGAGTTGCCAACACTGTTTTGACTGGCGGCCATTTTGTCTGCTGTCAAGTGATTTGTGTTCAGTTTGATCTGGCATTTCAACATGAATAATAACGTCAGCATATAGAACGATTTGGTTGAACCGATTGCAATTATGCGAGAGATATCCGAAGCTCTTCGAACGTCCCTTAAAATTGGCCTGCTAATGTCTGGGATATGTGGAATATGGAGAGGTATTCATTTTAGATTTGATTACTTGAGGCACCATATTAGCAGAGGGAATAGTTGTTGTTTCCCGGACAACACTAGGAGGTTCTCTAGATATCTCCGCGATGTATTTCCAGGACGTCGATAGTACTTTTGCTACTTCTTTATGAGGTCACAGAAAACCAACAAATTCGACTCTGGAGATATTCTCAAAGAGGTCCTAAAAATATGAAAGGTGATGTTCTCAAACTGCTCACGATGGGAAAGTCTATGGTACAATATTTGTCTTGAATTTATCTGTGACGTTCAAGACACCTGAAGTAAAGGGTGTTTTTTTAGAGGTATAGAACTGTAAGTTGGCAACACTGTTTCGTCAGCTGTCAAGTGATTTGTGTTCAGTTTGGTCTGGCATTTCAAAATGATAGACTGCCGCCTGAACAACGCTTCCAAATGGTGCAAATTCATTTAGAAAATAATGATTCTGTTCGAAATACGTATCGCGCTCTACGTCCATTTTACGGTCAACATAATCGTCCATCAGAGCAATTAATTCGACTAACTATGGACCGTTTTCGCACCACGTTTACTCTAACCGATGATACGCATCCACACAGACGTCGTTTGGTGGTGCTTTATGGACTGGTGGAATCATTGGTCTGTACTTCCTTGAAGACGATGCTGGCCAGAACGTTACAGTCAATGGTGACCGCTAAAGAGCCATGATTACTGAAGTTTTCGTTCCTCAATTGAACAATCATGATGCGCCGCAGCTGTGGTTCCTACGAGAAGATGCAACATGTCACACAGCTCGTGCCACAATTCATTTACCAAAGGAAACGTAACCGCATGATTTTACAAGTGTTTCTACTGAGAAAAAAACAAACTCAAATGTCCCTTCCCATAGATTTCTACAGCCCGGTGAAAAATTTCGAGTTTGGGTGAAAGAAACTTCCTTCAACAAGTCGGGCCTGAAAGTGTTGAAGAATCGATTAAAACCTTGGTAACTTGTAACTCAAAATTGGTAAACCAGCAAACATGATTTATGAGAGTATGTTACATGCATTTTAGCGATGATGATCATTTTTATAGAGGTAAGCACGAATTGTTCATGAAATATTAGATCACATTCATGAAGACTATTGTTATCCAGGTACCTAATCCAAGCAGAGAAAGTTACTTAAGAGGAATGCTTTGCCTTTCAGAAATCTGCCTGTTGAAGTGATCATCAGGGAACAACGTAAATGATTTAGTGATAGAACTGATCGATAGAAACAAGGGTCCCGACAAGGAAATATCTGGTGATGAAAACTCTTCACTCAAAGTGCTTCTGCCGATGAATTCAAAGTTGTACAAGGCTTATTCATTACAGCTTTTTCAAGACCAATCATATGACTGTTGAAAGAATTTATTTGTCAATCCATAATGAATAAGGCTTACCGTTCAAGTAGAATTAGTTAATGTGAATGTATTCATTTTATTCACAATATATCATGTACATTTAGTCCTTCCCTTTATAAATAGTAAAGTTATGAGTATTTGTCCATTATTCCAAAAAGGTATAAAGTTTATTATTTTTGCAAATAACATGCAACATAATATCGCATGGATCCTTCTGAACACTTCTAGATTCTGTGCCTTCAAGATGCTCCGAATAATTTGAAATTATAATCTTGCCATTTAGAGTTGAAATAAGTGGCTACTAAAATACTTCTAACAGTAATTGTAGCATTGGTACTCTGAATAAGAATAGATTGAATTGAATTGAATTGTATTTTTTCCGAATATATATAATAGATGATACATAACTCTTTCATAAAAATTTCTAAAAGCACTGCCGTGAAGGCAGCAACTTTTGCGCGCATGTTCAATGTAGATGACCGCTTCAGCAAGGAATTCGAACATGCACGCAAAAGCTGCTACCTTTACGGCAGTGCTTTTTGAAATTTTTTACTGATAAATTACTGGATTTCAATTCCATCAAATCTGTATTTTTGGAAATATTGGAGAAATAAAATTTTGAATGGGTATATCTACGGCATCATTGGGCGGATTTTACCCATTCACGAATTCGACCTTCGTAATTAAGCCCCAAACCTACTCTACAAATATCGAGTTTCTAAGTCGTTTCTTCCGGAAGTTATTGTGTTTACAGTCAGCCTAACGGCCGACTGCGTACACAATAACTTCCGAAAGAAACAACTTAGGAACTCGATATTTGTAGAGAAGGTTTGGACCTTAATTACGAAGGCCGAATTCGTGAATAGGTCAAATCCACCCAAGAATTCCGTAGATATACCTAATCAAAATTTTATTTTTCCAATATTTCCAAAAATACAGATCAGATCGAATTGAAATCCAGTACTTCATCGAAAAATAACAGTTCGAAGTTTCCTACAGAACTTAATGAGAATGATATGATAAGAAAATCATAAAAATTTTTTTTTCGAATTGTTTTGATGACACGATTATCACGAAATTTCGCATCAAGTTGTCTTTCAGTATCTCAGAACTAGCTGTGAAGTTTTATCAGGACTGAATCAGTTTTTCTCGAGTTATACCGAAAAAATCAACGATATCGAGAAGAAAACCTCGAAATTTGACATATTTTTTCCCGATATCTCCAAAACTTATGATCGTATCGAACTGAAATTTGGTACACTGCTGTGAAATATGAAGCTCAAAGTGTGAGTGGAATTTTTTTTTGGATATGATGAATGGTTTCCGAAAAAAAAATTTTTTTTTAATTTACTGACAATATTATCCTGACAAAATTTGGCTCAAAGTTGCGCGTCGTTATACTCCACCTAACTGCCAAGTTTGAATCCAATCGCTCAAGTAGTTTCTGAAATAAAAAGTAAAATCCTTCAAAATTCAAGTGCCTATAACTCCGAAACCATTCGACCGATGTGGCCCATTAACGAACTCAACCGCGGCATTCTGATGCGCAACTTATCCTGAAAGTTTCAAAATGCTAGCTTGTTTCTGTCGACAGTTATCGTGTCTACGGCCGGACAGAATCGATTTTGTCACCGGATTCGTCATCAGTGAGTCTAACCTAGTCGATTGAGACCATTTTCGGCTCAATCATCCAAAATTACGGTCATTTGGACAAAACGATAGCACGGGGAACAGCTGTTCCCCTAGAACATGTAGAAAAATGTTTACACAGAATCACTTCTGTTAACTGTAAAAATCTTTGAAAAAATCGTAAAATCGAAATTTAATCAATCAAATATACAAGCAAACACTTGAAAACCTAGCTCCCATACCTCTACCTAAGGTTCTTAAACTGGCCACCGTAGCACTGCAAAAAGAACACCCTTCAAAACCCCACACTGATGTCGGTCCTCATTATAGCTTGTCGAATTTAAAAACCCATCGTTGAAAACTTTACTATATACCTCCATCATTTTTGGAGCGAACAATTTGCGGCCTACATTATACCCTAAACCTCTCCCTCCCGCGCCCCTCCCATCCAATCTCTAACAACGTAATTTGGGGAGGAACTTTCAGCTTATGACCCAGATTTAAAAGTCCAAAACTTTTGGACTCGGGGGCATGCTGAGGGAGGATTTTGGGTAGATCTAAATTCACTTACGGGCAGGATAAATATGTATTTTGTTCTGAACACTCCATGAAGCTGAATAGAAAAGCGTGGTTTACTGCTATGCCGCTTAATCCAATCGTTGAATATGTATGAAACTATTATGGGAGCTTCGGATAGAGTACGCCATGAATGAAGTGAATGGACAACATTGGGAGTATTGGGACTACATTCTGGGGGATTTTTTCTGCGCTGTTGTGAATAAAATTCGGTAAAACCATATTTTTCCCTTTTCAAAGATATTTACTTGATATTGGCATCAATGCACGCATCCTGAAAGGATGCAACTTCAGGCCTTCTTTTTTACGCGTTGTTCTGGGGAACAGCGCGTCATCATTTCGTCATGATCTGTAATTTCCTAATTTGGAGCCGAAAATGGTCTTAAACGACTGGGTTGGGCTCACTGATGAAGAATCCGTGGTCAAATTTAATTGATTCTACAGTGCCCGTCAAAATTATGGAACAAATTCATTTTCTCAGAAGAAAAATATTTGGCAACAAAATCCTGAAACAGGTCAATTTTTGTTTCACTTTTACCAAATTTTATGCATTTTTGAAGGATTTTTGTTGCACCCTGTGCCATCCCCATCAACCCTCTAAATTTTTTGAATTGGAAAGTGGGTCATGTGGTATCTTTTTTACAGGCGTGCCGAAATTTTCAAGAGAAAAAATTTTTTTTTTGGAAAATAAGTAAGTTGAAAGAGGATCTTAGTATGTGCACTTGGTCATAGCTCATTTACTTTGAGACGATGGTACCTGATGAAATTTGTCACCGAATGAAAGTCGACCATTACAGTTTTGTTCATGAACAACTTTCAACCCCTACGAACCCTTTGATGAAGAAAAAAAAATTTTCACTTGAAGGGGTGGAAAGGGTTTGAAAACTGTGCATAAACAAAACTGTTATGGTCGACTTTCATTCGGTGACAAATTTCATCAGGTACCATCGTCTCAAAGTAAATGAGCCATGACAAAGGTAAAGAAGATACAAAGACCTTGCCAAAAAAGTACTACATGATACACTTTCCCTATTCAAAAAATTCGGAGGGTTGATGGGGATGGCACAGGGTGCAACAAAAATCCTTCAAAAATGCATGAAAATTTGGTAAAAGTGAAACTAAAATTGACCTGTTCCCGTATTTTGTTGCCAAATACTTTTCTTCTGAGAAAATGAATTTGTTCCATGATTTTCACGCGCACTGTATATCCGTCCGGTCGTGTGCGCTCTAACTTTTCGAATGAAACTACCTAGAGCCTTGAAATTTTCGGATTAGTTCCTGAGACTGAATATCTGGGTTAGGTTCGTTAGTGGGTAAAATCAGCCCAACAGTTTTTAGTTATATCTTTATGAAATTTTGAGGTTAATTCGTCGATATTTCATAAAGTATTGATTGCATCAGATAAAAACTGTGTAAGTAGTTCTTGAATACCAAGGCTCAACTTAGTGCAGAATTTCGTATGGATCTAGTGGTTGGAGAATAAAAAAAAAGGTTATACGAAAATTGAAATTGAAATTTTCTTTGAAAAATTTTTTTCTCGGAAAGTGTTGATCAGATTTCAATGAAATTTGGCACATACCCCGTAATCGGTATTTAACAACGATGAAATCTGATGAATAGTTTCTGATAAAAAAATTTTTCAACAAAATTCACAAAATTTTCAAATACTTTTTCACAGCGTTTTACCTCACCAAATTTTGCAAGTCATACGTTGGTATTCCTCAACTAACTACGTAGTTAAAATCTAATCGCGCCTGTTCTTCTTCAGATATTGAGGAAATAACCTTAATCTTCCAATATCTCCGAAACTGAATATCGGCTCGAACTGAAATTTCAAGCACTGTTTTCAAATACTGACATGAAGGTATATTTCAAGTTTCAGTCTGATCGTGTCAAAAGTTATCGAGATATTGAGGAAGTATTCTCAACATGTCAAATAACAACGAAATTTTCATGATTCTTTCCTAATATCTCCGGAAATGAACATAATATCAGACAGACATTTGAAGAACTGTTGTGAAATATCAACTTCAAGGTATGTGCCGAATTTTCATGAAATTTAGTTAATGAATTCAGAAAAAGATTTTTTTCTCGATAAGGATGTGGATAATTTTGGAAAAACTTTTTTTTCAGAATGTTTTAACATTGGATTCGTGAAACCAGTAAGTTGCACGTTGATATTCTTCGAATAATTACAAAATATCAATGTGATCGCATTTGTACTTCTTGAGATATTTAGGAAATAACCTCAAAATTTCGAACCACAACGAAATATGACATTGCTTTTCCATATATCTCCGAAAGTAGTCATTGTATCGAATTGAAATTTGAAAAGTTGTTGTTGAATACTGCTTTTGAGGTCTGTGTAAAATTTCATTGAATTAGAATCAATATTTTCCGAGAAAAAAAAAATTTCAACAAAAATCTCAGAAATCTTCGAATGAACATTTTTTGGGAATTTTCTAACCACTAGATCCATACGACATTTTGCACTAAGTTGTGCGTTGCTATTCAAGATTTAGTTACAAAATTTTTATCCGATCCAATCAGTTCTTCATGAGATTAAGAAATTAACCTCAAAATTTCATATTTCGGCAGATTTTGCCCACGAACGAATTTTCACCGGGATATTCAAGCTCCAAACCTAACCCGAAAATTTCAAGACTTAAGGTACTTTTCTTCGAAAGTTAGTACGCACAAGGACGGACGGACAGAATCAAATTTGACCACGGATTCTTCATCAGTGAGTCCGACCTAGTCCTTTAGGACCAATTTCGGCTCAAAATTCGGAAATTACTCCATTCATTTTCATAAACTATTCCGGTAGGCCATGATTCAAGTCTATCAAGTTTTTTTACTTAAAACTGACGCAGGTTGACACTCGTGAAATATCGGGAATGTCAAAATAATTCCTGGTGACGTTGCCAAATGCCAATGCCAGTTCCTACTATCAGTCTCAACATAATCATCACGCTTGGAAACTAAAAATATCGAAGGTAGTTTTGAAGAAGCAGGGACAAAGTATCAGGAAGTGTTATGTAGAATTGAAATCTGCTTCTTCTGATAGTAACCCTGATAATTTGGAATCAATAATTTATCACGAGCTATCCAAAGTTTTCTTACTGGAGTATTTCAAATTTTGCAACAAGGTATTTAAATGTCTTCTGAAGGCTTATTTCTTGAGAATTTCGAAAAGTAGGGAATTCTATAGGTCCGTCTGTTCGTTTAGAAATTTTACTGCCGGGGTATTTGAGTACTTTCATCTGTTTTTCGAATGAACTAACACAAAGTAACGGACTACTCTATATCCATTATTTTTCAGTAAAATCTCAACACTCGATTCTTGATTTCCGCACAAGAAAATAGTATAACTGAATCTTCCAACCATGTTTATAAATGTGAAATATTTCTAGTATTAACAGAGAAAAAAGTTTCAACATTCTCTAGGTCTGGAATTATTGAATTCACATAATATTTTTCCAAAGTAAATAAACATTTTGAAAAATACGTAATCACTACGACCTCCATGTAGAGAGGACAACGTTGCGTCCTTATCTGACAGGAAAATGACTATAACCTAACATTTTCAAAATATACACGGTGAAATGTGTCAGAATGTCATGGCCAACACTGATAGCTTATAAAAGTGAATGGAGTATACAGACATCGTGACGAAATAAAAACGCGCTGTTCTCCAGAACAAGCGCGAAAAAACGTAAACCTCAACATGAAGAAATTGCGAGCGGTAAAAAATTTCTATCGAAGTCTTCCGTTGAAGAAGTGCATGAAAACATAAATCTGATAGCCTTTTCGGACACTATTTATCACTGCCCAACACGTGCAACCTCAACAAACTAATACCAGGCACCGATTGATCATTTCGACGTTGTTAATTCAAACAGGAAAAGCGCGTATGCACAATTCAAGTGTTTCCCTAATATTTAGTTACAGGACTTCCGAACAGCCAGCTATCAGACTCGATCGATAGTCCAGGTATTCGCTATGCAAACGACACCATAGGTCAGGGGGACGGGAAGTATGCATCACCCATGTGTGATGAACGATGTGTATGTATGTCGAATCAAATATTGACCATCGTCAGTCCATCGGAGGCTCCAGCCGTGTAGCGGCAACGCTGTGAAAATATTTGTGGGAAAATTGGATCCGATACTGTTTGAATAATCAGAGAGAGAGCCTGTGAATTTTAGTTTTAGCGGTGCTTGTGTTTATGGAGGCGTCTGCCAGATGTGTTGGGGTCGAGGTGAAGGTTTAGGAGGGGACAGAGATTGGTAAACTTCATCAATGTTGGGGATTTACGAATTCATGGATGAAACACCCATATGGAAATTATCATACGAAATTTTTAAAGATAATTGGGGAGAGGAACAGTAGAGATTTGGAGAGTTCTTGCGTGCCTTACGAATTCATAAGCAATGCGGTCGCCCGACCAGATATTGGTCCCGACAAACGTTGCTCGATTTTCTGTAGAATACGATTTTTTCATCTTTGAACGTTTGATCCTTCCATATTTTTTATGAACCTTTAAGCCGCCATTTTTTGATCATGTACTGGATTTTATCTTAGTGAGAATGAAATTTGGAACGAATAAACCTAATCAGGCAGATGTCACTCATCTGCCGAGGAGTATAGCCGCTGTCTGTGGAAGTGTGTAGAAAATTAGAGGCAGATATGTATATGTATGTCGAATCGAATATTGGCCATCGTCAGTCCATCGGAGGCTCCAGCCGTGTATCGGCAACGCTGTGAAAATATTTGTGGGAAAATTGGATCCGATACTGTTTGAATAATCAGAGAGAGAGAGAGAGAGAGAGAGAGAGAGAGAGAGAGCCTGTGAATTTTAGTTTTAGCGGTGCTTGTGTTTATGGAGGCGTCTGTCGGATGTGTTGGGGTCGAGGTAAGGGTTTAGGAAAGGACAGAGATTGGTAAACTTCACCAATGTTAGGAATTCACGAATTCATGGATAACTCATATGAAAATTATCATACGAAATTTTTAAGGATAATTGGGGAGAATAACAATAGAGATTTGGAAAGTTTTTGCGTGCCTCTATAAATTCATAAGCAATGTGGTCGCCCCTCCAGATATTGGTCCCGACAAACGTTGCTCGATTTTTTTGGAAAAAAATTTTGAAAGAAAATCTTTCAGAAATTTATTGACAGCACGATCTCAACAAAATTCTGCAAAAAATTGTGTAACCTCATGCTCCAACTAACCTCTTAGTTTCAATTCGATTTCTTCAGTGGTTCTCGAAATATCAGGGAAATGACCACAAAACTTCAAATGACTATAACTCCGAAATCATTCAACTGATTTTTATCATTAATGAACTGAACCTTCGAATTTCGAGATGCAACCAATCCTGAAATTTTCAAGTCTATACAATCCTCCGTACGCCCGTTATCATGGTGAAGGCCGGCCGGACAGAATCGATTTCGACACCGGATTCGTCATCAGTCTATCCAACCTAGTCGTTTGAGACCATTTTCGGCTCAATCATCGAAAATTACAGACATTTGGACGGAACGATAGCACGCTGTTCCCCTAGAACATGCCCGCAAAAACGAACACCCAAAAAGTGACAAACTTCAAAGGAAATACCACTTCGAAACGTGCAGGCATATCCGAATTCTTCGCTCGCGCGGTTCCAACCCACATAAAACCCAGCGAAAACGCAGACACAGCCAAAAATTGAATGATCACGCAAATTGCGAAACAATTATGGCAATTATGTGGGGTGTAACCGAATAGTAACAGAGACTCTCTGAGTTCTCGCCCCAGCTAAGCAATTAGCATTTCCGTGGGGCCCGGATTGAGTTTCCTTCCTTAACTGAGTGTATAACGTGAAATTTGTTAAATACCGTCGGAATATAAACGACGATATAATGGATAAATTTGAATTTGTAATGCGCCGTCGAACGAAATAGGCAGAATCCAGAAAGAGCACTAGGAGCTGTGTAAATATTGCTGCGAAGGGGCAGAGGTTGGTTCTAAGTTTCTTTTTCCTGTGAAAATCGGTGGGGTGGAAGATTTTGCCCGGTGAACACAAGTCTTGCTTGATTTGGTGTGGATTCCAGAATGAATTGGTAAGAGTACCTACTGAAACACTTTAACCGACGTGAAAAATTTCAATTTTCAACGAGAAAATGCTCTTTTAAATTTGGCTCCGCATATCGGCTGTTTAAATGGACAAAACTTCGCGGCTTCCGTGACATACCAGGATATATCCACTCTCTCCCTCTTCTCGTGTACTTTTCTCTCTAACAAACCAATAGACAGAGTCGACACTATCCATCGGTGAATCGTCGAAATATCGCGTTTAAATATGGCTCCGCATATCGACTGTTTAAACGGACGAAACTTCGCGGCTTGTACTGAGATATATCCACTCTCTCCCTCTTTTCGTGTACTTTTCTCTCTAACAAGCCAATAGACAGCGTCGGCTGTATCGATCGGTGAATCGTCGAATAACGAGTGACGTAGAAGGCGATCTGACGCCTTTCTCCCGCATCGACCTTCAGTTGCGATTTGACCATTTTTAATACCGAGTTGTTCAAAATTCGAGTATTGTTGAAGTGTGTGATAGCATACATTATGATTTTGTATCGATATAGAAAAGGAAAAACATAAAAATATGATAATTCGTGTTACATGCATCTATGTTCTTGGAATTATCGGGAAACTGAAATTTTGAAAGGGTATATCTACATCATTCTATCATTCGATAGTTTTTACTAATTCACCAATTCGGCCTTCGTAAGTGAACTCCAAACTTACTCTACAATTATCAAGCTACTGAGTAGATTCTTTCGGAAGTTATTTTGTTCACTATCACTGGATAGGCCGGCCGTGAACATATTAACTTTAGGAAGAATCGATATGGGGAATATATTTGCAGAGTAGTTTTTCAGTTCAATTAAGAAGGTCGAATGCTTAAGTGGGTTGAATTCGCCAATTCTTCTTTAGATAGTTATAGCCATTCAAAATTTTGGATCGAATTGCGATCTAGTACTTGGTCGAAAATTATAGCTTGAGGTTCATGCAGAATTTCGTGAGGACCATACGGAAAAATCTGCGTTTCGCAGGGTCAATACTTGTAAAGATGACCGCTTTGGCAACGGAACAAGCGCGTAAAAGCCCTGACCTCACCACAGTGCTTCTCTAGGTTTTTTTATCCCATGAAGACCATGTTTGGCTCAAAACTTGAAAATCATAGACACTGGTCAAAACGATAACTCTTTTGTGCCCTAGAACAAGCGCGAAATGAAAGAGAATAAGTTTTTTCTCATTATATTTCATTAAATAAAATGAATATCTGATCGAGTTGAAAGGTTGTTTATTATTGAGTTCAATATTTCCCAAGACGAATATCCGATCAAGCTGAAATTTGAAACACTGTTGTTAAGTAGTGACTTTTCCGATAAACTGCTCATGCGCTACCGGGAAGTACCGATTAAACTCCCAGGGAATTCTCTCATGAAGTCTAGAGTGTAAAAAGATTACTGAAATATGTCGATTGACCATCTACTGGCGCTGCTTTCCTGCAAATTGTCGCTGTAGAATCCAGCTAGTGCTTCGACTATTCACCAGTAGATGCCGTGAAAGGTCGATGCGAACAAATATTTTGAACTTCTTGATAGAGAAATTAAAAGAATACTTGATTTGACTGAAACAGTCTTCGAGTTTCCGGTATCGATTAGAATAAAATTCAAACGGAATTGGGGATATGCTTCTAGAAATATATGAATTCCTGAAATCAATTCTCTGAATTTTTCTGTTGATTTGTTCCTCAGAAAAATCAGTGAATCTTATTGGGCTAAAATAAAGTACTCAGTTATGTAGTGGCGGTTTATAGATTCCAGTGAAATTTGAATGGAATATGAAAATTTTCGAAAAAAATAATTTTGTTTTTTGAAAATTGTCCACAGAGAATTCTTTATATTGCTACTGTTCATCTACCAACCAAGTTTCTTTTCGATCAGATTTTCGAGTTGTTGGAAAATCGAAATTTCAAATGGCTGTAGCACAAAAACCATTCGACATATTTGACCCATTAAAGAACTCAATCGAGATATTCAGGATCTCAACCTTACCTAAGAATTTCAAGACTCTAAGTTCTCCCTTTCGAAAGTTATAGCGAACACGGCCGGCCGGACAGACAATCAATTTTGACCACGGATTCTTCATCAGTGAGTCCAACCTAGTCGTTTGAGACTGATTTCAGCTCAAACTTCAAAAATTACAGACATCCTGATGAAATGATAACGCAGTGTTCCCCAGAACAAGCGAGTAAAAACAAACAAAAAACAAATTTCTGTTACAAAACAGCAAGGCCGACGACGACGATTGACAACGCTTCTTTAACGTGCCGGCACAGTTGGTCCTCGGTACCGGACATTGACGGCTGACTATTGGAACGAAATATAGCATCAACGATAGAGACAGCGTTGTCTCATACAACATTTCGATTTTGTTGAACAAAAGCTGTACAGCAGCTGCATTGGAAAGACTGCATTTTAGGGAAGCAGTATCACCAATGCACAGACTATACAGTTTCAATACAATATTTTATGTACTGCATTCCGGTGGCACTTGTAATGCAGTAACTGTACAATTGCTGTG
This sequence comes from Myrrha octodecimguttata, assembly GCA_958510865.1. Lineage (NCBI taxonomy): Eukaryota > Metazoa > Arthropoda > Insecta > Coleoptera > Coccinellidae > Myrrha > Myrrha octodecimguttata. The sequence goes on along the minus strand of OY294061.1, from coordinate 52,636,449 downwards.
TGTTGTGTTTGTTGGGAAATGAATGCTATCCTATTTATATTTCCTCTGCTCCTACCTGTCATGTTAACACATATACAGGGTGAGTCTTTGACCTTGCAGAATATTTTAACAGAAGATTCCTGAAGCTGAAAGAAATACATTTGTCCTCTACCATTTTTTCCGATTCGGCCTAGATAAAAAGATATAGGCATTATAAATTTTCAAAATAGGCTAGCCGCCCCTGGAAACCTGAACACTGAAGTTTTTCCAAGCCTAAAATATACCATTCAAATCTTCGGAATAAGCAACTCTGTTATGAAAACAAGCGTCAGCTTACTTTCTACATTCCAGTTGGTGAAACGAGTTGTATTTATAGTACAATAAACAAGTTAGGTATTCCAAATTTCGTGAGCGATAAAAGTTGAATATTCTTCTCTTGGTTCCATTTTCGATAATGAGGAATTCATCTAGCCATTTGTAATTATTAATTTTCTTTGTTTATTTCATTTTCTCCAAAAATTATCAGATTCAGGCATAACCCATTCAAACTTTCATTTTCATAAATAAATAAAACAGATGTAGATACCTTATTTATCTATGAACGTACAAACGTTGCCAAATTGACGAACAGAAAGAAAGAACTCTCCGAAATCAAACAACACACAAGATGCTAATTCTATGTATACACTTGTAAAGTCTATGATTCTGAACTGAAGTATAAATCTGTGGCTCCGTGGTTTTAAGGTTATGTCATGGTGGTTTTCTTCCACCATGGGTTGGGTTGTTATGAAAGCGCATTTGAAGAATACCTCAAAATAAATACTATCAAAGTTCTGTACATAATTTCAAGAAATTTGGGTCAAGTTGATCAATTATACTACACAAATTAGCTCGAAATTGAAAAGGAACCTTCATGAATGGATAGTGGTGTGGAAATTCGCTTGAACATTAGGAGTATTTAAATTGTAGAAGTTGAGGTGAGCTTATTCATATACTCCACTTTCGAACTAATAGCCAATTTACAATGGACATAACTTAACCGTAAATTTACTTATACATAAAATGTAAGAATTAAACAACAGAAATCATAAGGAATAAGGATAGAACTGCATTCGACTTATGGAAGTCAAAAGCAAAGTTGAACCTATTGTGAAGATTTTGGTACTTATGAATTTTATAGTTTCCTCTTTGATTTTTACGCACTAGTTGCGGGATTCTTACAGTTACGTCCATTGTGAATTGGCTAAAGTCGGCTTCTCAGCTTACAAATCATTCCAAATAAAAAATGCTAGGATTCCATTCTCAACTTTGAGACGTGGCAACGCGGAAAAATTTAATTCTGTGAATTTTTTGAACAGAGTTGAATTCAGCCAAAGTACCCAATTCTCGAAATTTCCCAGATATTTTTTATTTTTCAATTTCAGATTTCTCGAAAACGGCGCATCATACGAAAAAAAATAAAGAATACTTGCACTTTCCAAAATGGTCAAAAATTCGTTGAATAGCATTCAAATTATTTTTAAAAGTTGGATTCTTTGAATTTCTGGTATTTTTATAAAATGTTATGGTCATATTGAAGAAACTGGAGGATGTGGATGAAATTTTGTGATCCAGGAACATTCATCGTATCAATAAAAAACTATATTCCAAAAATCATCTCTTTCGATGAAATCGTTCGCGCGATATAATCGAAAATTACATTTTTTTATGGATTTTCAACAGTCTGTATCTTACGAACCAAGCCGAATCGGAAAAAATGGTAAGGGAAAAAAATTATTCTTTTGGCTTCAGGAATCTTCTGTTAAAATATTCTGCAAGGTCAAAGACTCACACTGTATTGTTCGGTATACCCAAAAATCTTCCGATCGTTCCCAGAAAATATTTATAGTTTCATAAAACCACTCTCATACTCAACTGACCTTCCAGTGAAGCCACGACCCTCCACTGTCCAGTCATGCCCGTTTTTCCTGTGTCAACCCACCGATACGATCGGGTTCGATTCTTAATAGTCCAATCCAGCAAAGACTATTATTAACATGCCTGTTGCAGACTAGAGTTCCGATCGATAGATGTAATCTTCGAAGACTGCACTGGACTATCCGTTTGTTATCTGCAGCATGTACATGGTCGAACAGCAGCTGCACCGAGGAAACCTCAGTTACATAGCCAAATTAATTATATAGCCCGTGGGTGGATGTAATAACGTCGGCATATAGAACGATTCGGTTAAACCGATTGCAATTATGCGACAGATATCCGAAGCTCTTTGAATGCCCCTTAAAATTGGCCTGCTAATGTCTGGGATATGTGGAATATTGGGGGGTATTCATTTTAGATTCGATTACTTGAGGCATAATATTAGCAGGGGGAATAGTTGTTGTTTTCCAGGCAACAGTAGGAGGTTCTCGAGATATCTCCGCGATGTCTTTCCAGGATGTTGAGATTACTTTCGCAATCACAAGAAACCAACAAATTCGACTCTGGAGATATTCTCAAAGAGGTCCAAAAAATATGGAAGGATATTTTCTCAAACTGCTCACGATGGGGAAGTCTATGGTACAATACTTGTCTCGAATTTATCTGTGATGTTCAAGACACCTGAAGTAAAGGGTGTTTTTTTTCAGAGGTATAAAACTTTAAGTTTGCAACACTGTTTTGTCAGCTGTCAAGTGATTTGTGTTTAGTTTGGTCTGGAATTTCAACGTGAATAGGTTGACGCCTGAACAACGCTTCCAAATTGAGCAGATTCATTTTGAAACTAATGGTTCTGAGCAATTAATTCGACTAATTATGGACCGTTTTCGCACCACGTTTACCCTAACTGATAATACGCATCTACACAGACGTTTTTTGGTGTTGCTTTATCGGCTGGTGGAATCATTGGTCCGTACTTGTTTTAAGACGATGCTGGCCAGAACGTTAGAGTCAATGGTGACCGCTATAGAGCCATGATTACTAACTTTTTCGTTCCTCAATTGAACAACCATGATGTACAACATCTGTGGTTTCAACAAGATGACGCAACATGTCACACAGCTCGTGTCACAATTGATTTACCGAAAGAAACGTTTGATAATTTCACGTTCCGGGCTCTTGAATTGTCCTCCAAGATTGCGCGATTTAACGCCGCTAGACTATTTTCTGTTTGGATATGTGAAGTCGCTAGTCTACGCCGATGAGCCCGAAACGATCGACCACTTGGTGGACAACATTTGCCGCGTTATTGCCGATATAAGGCCACAAATGTTGGAAAAATTGTTTGAAAATTGGACCTCCAGATTATATTACTTCCGAGCCAGTCGTTGCGGTCGTATGCCAGAAACTATATTTAAATTGTAATGCCAAAAGATTATCTTTCGAATAATGTCAATTTCAGAAATTCATTCTTGTTTTATTTCATTTCAAAGCTATATACCTAGTATCCGGTAAGAAGAATTTTCTTTGCAGGTAACTTTTGAAACAACTCAAAATTAACAATGAAAATCTCCCATTTTGGTTTCATTTGAAATCACTTATGGAACTCGAAATGTGAATATCCCATTTTGGTTACATTCGAGATGATTATGGGAACCATTAAGATGGCTTTTGTTGCATTTGATGTGACTTCACGGATACTCGTAGTCACTTATGGTTTATTATGTGGTTTGTTAACTTTCACATAGTCCAGTAGACATACACATACATTCGGCGTTAATTTAGTCAGATTGAAAGTAGAATGTGAGTCACTTTGACCACCATAATGTGATTTCGTGGATTAATGGCGTTTTGTATCTTCAGACTATCAGTTGTGCAGTAGTCTACATAAATTTTCCTCGGAATGCAACGATTTATCATTCATGGTGTTGATGAATGACACAATGTGAATCACTTTGATACTTTACTCTTCTTGATATTGATCAGTTGGAATCTGATATTTTAGTGCGTTGATTTTAGCCTTGCTCATTACCACGAAAACAACTATATGCACAACTCTACAAACTCTCAAACTATTCAAATTTTTTCACAAGGTTATCTCTGAAATTCATTCATGCAACTGCGCTCCATATGCGGTCATAAGCCTTATCTACACGACCCACTCCAACCAATAATCCCTTAAACGTCTACTCTCAAACGATGGGCTTCAATCTGAATACTCATAGTCGCTTATGGTTTATTATGTGGTTTGTTAACTTTCACATAGTCCAGTCAACATACACATCCATTCGGCGTTACGTTAGTCAGATTGAAAGTAAAATGTGAGTCACTTTGATCACCATAATGTGATTTCGTGGATCAATGGCTCTTTGTATCTTCAGAATATCAGTTATGCAGTAGTCTACATAAATTTTCCTCGGAATGCAGCGATATCGCATTCAGGATGTTGATGGATGACACAATGTGAATCACTTTGATACTTTACTCTTCTTGATATATAGATCAGTTGGAATCTGATATTTTAGTGCGTTGATTGTAGCATTGCTCATAACCACAAAAACAACTATATGCACCACTCTACAACCTCTCAAACTATTCCAATTTTTTCACAAGGTTATCTCTGAAATTAATTCAACCAACTGCGCTCCATATGCGGTCATAAGCCTTATCTACACGACCCACTCCAACCAATAACCCCTTAAACGTCTACCCTTAAACGATGGGCTCCAATCTGAATACTCATAGTCGCTTATAGTGAATTATGTGGTTTGTTAACTTTCACATAGTCCAGTAGACATACACATCCATTCGGCGTTAAATTAGTCAGATTAAAAGCAGATTGTGAGTCACTTTGACCACCATAATGTGATATCATGGATTGATGGCAATTTGTATCTACAGAATATTATTTGTGCAGTATTCTACATTAATTTTCCTCAAATGCAGCGATATAGTATTTATGATGTTGATGATTGACACAATGAGAATCACTTTGATACGTTTCTCTTCTTGATATTGATCAGTTGGAATCTGATATTTTGTGCGTTGATTGTAGCCTTGCTCATAACCACGAAAACAACTATATGTACCACTCTACAACCTCTCAAACTATTCCAATTTTTTCACAAGGTTATCTCTGAATTTCATTCAACCAACTGCGCTACATATGCGGTCATAAGCCTTATCTACACGACCCACTCCAACCAATAATCCCTTAAAAGTCTACTCTTAAACGATGGGCTTCAATCTGAATACTCATAGTCACTTATGGTTTATTACTTTCACATAGTCCAGTAAACATACACATCCATTCGGCGTGACGTTAGTCAGATTGAAAGTAAAATGTGAGTCACTTTGATCACCATAATGTGATTTCGTGGATTAATGGCTCTTTGTATCTTCAGAATATCAGTTGTGCAGTAGTCTACATGAATTTTCCTCGGAATGCAGCGATATCGCATTCAGGATGTTGATGGATGACACAATAATGTGAATCACTTTGATACTTTACTCTTCTTGATATATAGATAAGTTGGAATCTGATATTTTTGTGCGTTGATTGTAGCCGTGCTGATAACCACGAAAACAACTATGTAGGTATATGCACCACTCTACAACCTCTAAAACTATTCCAATTTTTTCACAAGGTTATCTCTGAAATTCATTCAACCAGCTGCGCTCTATATGCGGTCATAATCTACACGACCCACTCCAACCAGTAATCCCTTAAACGTCTACCCTTAAACGATGGGCTACAATCTGAATACTCATAGTCGCTTATAGTGTATTATGTGGTTTGTTAACTTTCACATAGTCCAGTAGACAAACACATCCATTCGGCGTAACGTTAGTCAGATTGAAAGTGAAATGTGAGTCACTTTGACCACCATAACGTGATTTCGTGGATTAATGGCACTTTGTATCTTCAGACTATCAGTTGTGCAGTAGTTTACATAAATTTTCTTCGGAATGCAACGATATCTCATTCATGATGTTGATGGATGACACAATGTGAATCACTTTGATACTTTACTCTTCTTGATATTGATCAGTTGGAATCTGATATTTTAGTGCGTTGATTGTAGCCTTGCTCATAACCACGAAAACAACTATATGTACCACTCTACAACCTCTCAAAGTATTCCAATTTTTTCACAAGGTTATCTCTAAAATTCATTCAATCAATTGCGCTCCATTTGCGGTCATAAGCCTTATCTACACGACCCACTCCAACCAATAATCCCTTAACTACCCTTAAACTATGGGCTCCAATCTGAATACTCATAGTCGCTTATGGATTATTATGTGGTTTGTTAACTTTCACAAAGTCCAGTAAGCATACACATCCATTCAGCGTCAAATTAGTCAGATTAAAAGCAGATTGTGAGTCACTTCGAACACCATAATGTGATTTCATGGATTGATGGCACTTTGTATCTTCAGAATATCAGTTGTGCAGTAGTCTACATTAATTTTCCTCGGAATGCAACGATATCGCATTTATGATGTTGATGTATGACACAATGTGAATCACTTTGATACTTTACTCTTCTTGATATATAGATCAGTTGGAATCTGATATTTTTGTGCGTTGATTGTAGCCTTGCTCATAACCACGAAAACAACTATGAGCACCAATCTACAACCTCTCAAACTATTCCAATTTTTTCACAACGTTATCTCTGAAATTCATTTAACCAATTGCGCTCCATATGCGGTCATAAGCCTTATCTACACGACCCACTCCAACCAATAATCCCTTAAACGTCTACCCTTAAACGATGGGCTCCAATCTGAATACTCCTGATCGCTCATAGCTCTTCTATCCATCATGGACAACCCATCACGAACGACGACACAATTCTATTCATTGGAAGCCTGCTGTCCATGCAATTTTAATTACTGCCGTTCTAATCGATAACTCGTTTTCGAACTTACGCTCCCTCCCGCCCCGGTCCACCGGCCCTCCCGTATGTCTGGAATTGAAATTAATAGGCCCATATCTGGCTGGGGGTGCACTGCGCCTATTCGATACCTATTAGCGGATACGAGTATCGAAGGAAATCGGCGTAACGAGATATCCGATTCTTCGAATATAGATTTATGGCGTCTGTTATTGTTGTTTTCCTGTGCGGTTCGACGGTCACGTGGGTATTAAGGGATGGAGTAAGGGAAATTTATGGGGGAAGGAGGGGTGGTCGTATTTGGTACAGGGGTTGGTTTGGAGGTGGTGTTAAATTTATAAGAGGTGGGAGTTGGGTTGGGGGAATGGCTCTGATAAGTTTGGATGATGATTTAATGGATCCATTGGTATTGAGTGTTAGAGAATTCGATTACATTTGGGAATCGAATTCTTGGTCTTTTTGTGGAACTTCAAGTCCAAATGTTCTGAAATATTGCATTAGACTTAATTCAGGGTGCTCAAAAAGGATATCAGAGTTGGTTTTTTATGTTGATGATGTGAAAATAATAGCATTTATTATTGAACTGGAAAAAGTTACAAAAACCTGGCACCAGGGCCTAGAAAAATATCCGAATTCAGCCTGTTCAGCTAAAAACTATTCGATTAGGTAAATTCGCTTTTCGAGGATATCCAAAGTCGATTTTTAGTTGTTGTTAAAATGCCTAGAGCACTTGTAAGTGGAATTTATCGCCAGCTAAGTGAATTTGAAAGAGGGCGAATTATTGGTCTATGGAAAGCGGGGTTGTCATTTCAAGAAATCGCTAACCATACGAATACAAATCCAACTACTGTTATGAAATGTTGGCAAGCGTGGTTTGATAATGCCCATTATCATTGAGTTTTCAAAATAAATATTTGAAAACTCAATGCCATAATCGAAGAAGAGAAGGCACCGGACGTCGAAGGGGCACAAATGAAGTTCAAGTTCGACGTCTAAGACTTACGGCCTTTAGAGACCGATTTGCGACAACTCGATCTTTGGCTGATGAGTGGTTAGGAGAACAAGGCCATTCTGTAACTGTCCAATCGGTCTGCAGCATTATCGACCCCATCTTGTGTTTCCTCTTACTTTTGAGAATCGCTGGCAACTATCACAGTGGTGCAGAGAACGACAACATTGGAATGTGGAATGGCATCAGGTCGTCTTCATTGATGAATTTCGATTCTCCTTGGGTGCACATGATGACCGAAGAAGGGTAAGGCGACGTCGAGGAGAAATACGTGACACTCGGTATTGTTTTTAGGTTGTATTTCATTTTTTTTCACCCTTTTCTAAGGTTTGTTACTTTGATCATTATATGCCAGTTGATATAATAATTTTGTCATTGAAGACGTAGTTCGTCGACGACATAAAAGTATATCGAAAGATATCAAATCAATATCGAAAGATATTATTATGTAAAGGTTAATACAGAAAAATCTGTATTTAATTGTTGTACGTGACACTCATTTTGATGTTGAGCGTCATGTACACCGGACAGTAGGCGTTTTGGTATGTGGTGCTATTGCTCATGCAAGCAGGTCACCTTTTGTCTGTATTCTAGGTAACATGACATCACTGCGTTACCTTCAAGACATAGTGGAGCCATATGTTCTCCCTTGTCTTAACCGGTTCGAGAATGCAATATTTCAGCAAGATAATGCTCGACCTCATGTTGCCAGAGTTAGTTCAAGCTTTTTTGAAGCAACTATGTGAATCTATTACCATGGCCGTCCAGATCCCCCGAGCTTTCGCCCATAGAGCATGTTTGGGACATCATGGGTAAAAGGCTTGGAAATTTACTCCAGTCCCCACGGACTTTGGCGCCTCTGCGACATTAAGTACAGGTAGCTTGGGACAGTATCCCTCAAGAAGAAATAGACCATCTTCTTGCATCAATGACAAGACGTTTTAGGGAGTGTATAGATAACCGCAGTGGCAAACACATTTTTAACGAATTTAATTAAAAAAAAATTGTAAACCCTTCGTTTTTTTCTCATAATTTTAATCATTTACTCCTTTCTATACTATATACGCTTCACCTAAAAAAATCAAAATTTAAACAGCTACTTCTGGGTGTTGCAGTTTCTTTGTCGGTTAGTATAGATATGAATTTTCGAATACATTCAATTATTGATGTATATTCACGATGAAGCGCTCTCATATTTTCATGAATTCCAGTAGAAGAGCAATACATCAATAGATTTTTCCTGATCAAATTTCCCTCAGAGCATCTCCATCGAAAAAACCAGATAAAAACCAAGGGTTCACACCAAATCAAATCACGTCTAGTAGGCGTCCCACCATATAACCCCTCAACTTTCCGCTAGTTTTTCCGACAACCGTATTTCCCGGAACATCGCTCGAAACATTATTGAATAACACAGAAATGAGGCCGATATCCAGTAGAGAATCTCGCGCAGCTAGATCATAATATACCTCTCCGTTTTTCAATAATTCCCTGCATGATTCCGAGCGCATTCGGGATGCGCCACTTCGGTATCAATATTAACTTCGTTTCTCGCTTTTCCTCCCGGTCAAAAACCACGACTGTCGGCTTTTCCAGACAACACGCTCTCACCTGGATGGGAACACAGGTAACCAGGCAACACGCGCCTCTAATTTTTAGTTGCCATGGCCACTGGCGCTCGCTGTCTCTGTCTCATTGATTGAGGCATGTAGAGTGACGTAATGATGTACAAGATCCATTTTTGATGTTTTGGTTTCCATGTATCCGAACACTGTTCTGGAATAGGTGGAGAGTGTTGCCTTCAGGTCTAGTTGTGAAGTATCTATCTCGCTTGCTGATGGAGGAACAGAGAGTATTATTTGCTTAGGGACATTGGAATTGTTGAAGGCACTACAGACTTCGTAATTGTTTGTCGATTTTTATCAGCAAATAATCTACCCCATAATGAAGAACACAATTCTGAAATATTCCCTGAAATATCCTACATTAGATCAACATGGACACAAGGACAACATGGGTCCTATTGGATGATAGCTTTGTGATAATAATTTCTTCAACGCGTCTCACATTCCTGGTAGAATTCTATTCAAGAAGCTTTTCACAAAAAGCAGAAGTACCTTGAATTCTCGAGGTATACGGAGTTGGTTGGTCGTGCTGATGATCGGTAAAACTCCTTGGTAAGACTTTTGAGAGACAGTATTACAAGCTCAGATCCAGCTGCAATATTTCTCTGTCATATTATCATTACTTTCCTATTCTTCAAATATCGTCTCATAACCTGAAGGAATTTCAGGGAAAGCCCCTAAAAAATATCTAGGTATTCTAGTCCGCAGAAAACACACGTACAATTCGTTGGATGTCCATTTTGAATATATAAAGCAAACGGATTGCTGTTATATATCCATTCAACGAATTTCCAAAAAGTATCCAAGTTCGTAGGTATGTTGTACGTACAAGTGATGCCTGAACAATGGACATCCAAATTTGTACATCGCCAGCAGAGGTCTCTGCATGTAGTTCTTGTAGGTCACCGAGATGGCGCTGGTTATGAAATATATACTGACTAGTTAACATCCATGGATTTCTATGGTACACACTGCTAGCTGATTTACATAAATCAATGCATTTTATAAACAGGCCACCTTAAAAGGATACTGGGCGGAAATAACGTCATACACATTTGGTCGATGAATGATATTCTGATAAGTGAGATCTATTCTGGAATGGAATATGGAATAAGTGTTATACAATTCTGAATATCTTCGGTTGACTACACCTTTTGAATGATCATTTATAGAGACTGCTTGGACATGAAATTGATATTCAGTGGATGTCCAATGGAGATCCAATAGCAATAGATTCCAAAATGAAATAGATATCCATTGGATTTCTTATGGAAATCCAATATATTTTCAATTAATTGGAAATGAAATAGATCTCTGATGGGAAATCATCGGATATAATTCTATATATCCGATGGACCTACAATGCGTCGGAATGGGGTTTTTTCCTTTAAACGAAATTAGAGTAATTTTCTTGAAACATCTTCAGAACATCACATTTCAAACATATAATTTCAATATTATGTTTTTATGAAAAATGTTTATCACCTAAAACTGAAAAATTAAAATGGGGATTTGCATTTAAAGGGATTTGTCTTGACTGCACGATATTGCAACGTAGAAGACAACGACCAAGAAATAGAAACAGAAGAGCACAGACTGTCATACTGTCATATTACTGACAGATCGCAAACGGAAATTGTTTGGTTATATTGACAAAGAAAATGTGTGTACCACAGAATAGGAATGAATATTTCATTATTTTATAGTAGAAAAAGCTATTCTACTGAACACCGTTGTCACTTCGTGCATGCCTGGCAAATCCCAAACCACAATTTTGAAATCTGATTTTGAATACTTTCTGAAGGCAATTTGGGAAAATGATGAATCAAACCCATAATAATTTTGTTCAAATTTGCATTTGCAGTAATAACCCAAATTCAGGAAAAACCCCCATTATCATTTATAGAGACTGCATGGTCATGAAATTGATATTCATTGGATGTCCAATGGAGATCCAATAGCAATAGATTCCAGAATGAAATAGATATCCATTGTATGTCTTATGGAAATTGGACATGAAATAGATCTCTGATGGGAAACCTTCGGATATAATTCGATATATATCCTATGGACATACAGTTGCGTCAGAATTGTAACATCCAATGATTGTCGATTGTACCTCTGGTAAATGGAACTAAGTCAGGTTGGTAATTGTGAATTATCAGTCATTTGGCGGGACGTTTTGAATTCATGAATATTTTCATCAGGAACTCTATGCTCTGGTGCAGTTACTTCAGTAATTACCAAACCTCTATGTAGAACGGACAAAGTTCGCTTAAGAACCCTGACAGAAAAATCACTAGTACGTAAATCATTTTACAATTATACGCAGTGGAATGTGTAAAACTTTCATAGCCTACCTACAGAACTGAACTGAACGAAAGTGAATGCAGTATTGAAAATCCGCTAAGCAATATGGCCTGTCATCCCAATGCTTCGAGCTATGGGCATGTCTTTCATCCATTTGACGTTAATCATCCGTATTATTCACACAAACATGGCTGTTTCGAGTCGTGAAGTGGCTGTTCAATTACAAAATCGTATAATCACATAGAACCTGCTGTATAACATGACAGATGGATGAATTTCATGTTTATGGCTGAAAGCTTTCTGCATCTCGAGGTTTACAGTTCGTTAGGTTCTCTAGATATGGCACTAGTGAGATTTTTTTTGTAAAGCTACGACCAGATAGGAAAGAAGATCCCTGATCTCTTTCGGTATGAGACAAGGTGAGTAAAGCTGATGAACGATCGAAACAGTGAAACACAAATTCTTCGAAAAATACTTCTTCTTTGAAGGTGTTTTGTAGTGGTAGAATGACTAGCTCACATCAAGGTAGAATATTTCTTTGTCACTTCAACTTCCTCTGCCCTACTGAAAATTCTACTCCCTCACAATCCCCTCCTTTAATCTCCCGTGATTTTTCCACTCGGAGGAAATTGAGGTAAAATATTTTCTCATCGTTTCCCGCCTTTCCATCATAGCAAACAGTCTCGATCGCTTAATCGGATGAAACAGTGACAAAATCTATGTCCGGAAAGTTTGGCATAAATCCTTCGTTACAGGGAGGGAGTTTGGCTGTGTTCTAACTGGCAACCGCCGTTCGAATTTCGATAGGAAAACTTTTTGAATTGTTTCATTCCTAGATGGCGGATTCTGTACTATGTAGGTCGGAAGTTAGCGGATAATATACGTTACCTTTGCACGTCTTGGAGAGATGTGAGGGGGAGATAATATATTAGGGTGGATATTGATATGAGTCGCTTTTGTGGATTGAATCCTTGAGTTATCACTAAGATTATATCTGAAACAATGGTGGGTTCACTCCGTATCTGTCTGAAACTTTCAGCTTGACTTGGGACATTGTAAGTGCAAACAAGGTGTCTAGTATACTTATGCTGTTTGCAGTGATCTTTTAATTTGGAATTTGACTTTGTTCTGACTTCAAGGGCAAACAGTACCATCGAGAGATTTTACGCTTTCGAAGATGTCGGAAACATAGCTACATTCAAGTTTCAAAAATCCTTTTTAATATCTCAAGGTCGAGCACCTGCACCACGGTCTGCATGCTTTAACGTTGTCAATAGCCGCTAGAAATATTAGAAATGCGTGACGTTGATATGAGAAAACATAATAATAATAATAAAATTTATTTCAAAGTATGTCCCATGAACAGATCAAATTCTATCATGAGCATAAAATGAAATATCGTCCATTCAAGTTTGGATCATCCATCAAAATATTCTCTCAGACAGTACAGTTCCATCTCGACCAGCAAATTCTTGACCTTCCTCTTGAATAAGCTCATAAATGAAAATGATATCACATTGTCTGGCAGTTCGTTGAAAATAATTTGGATGCGTCTCTGTTATGTGTAATCTATGCTTGGGATAAATAATGTTAACTTTTCTGGTGTTATAATTGTGAGAAGAGCCCATTTCTGGGAACAAGTTCCTATTTTTGTAAATGTACAGCCCATATATTGTTGATATCCCATTCTTTTTGAAGATTCCTCTGCAACTTTGGGTACATTTCAATCTGAACATCGCTCTCATTACCCTCTTCTGAACTCTGAACAGTTCCAATATGTTGTGGTGGCTTCCCCATACAATAATACCAAATCTCATGAGGCTCTCGAAGTTGGCAAAATACATTATTTTCATTGATTCCTCATTCACATGCTTTTGTATTACTCTCATGGAGTATGCTACTGAGGTCTGTTTCCCAATTTTTCAATGTGTTTTGCCCATATTAGATTTTCTTGTATAGTGATCCCTAGAAATTGTGTGGAACTTTCTGGTTTTATGTCTTGACATGATAGCATAATACTGTTAGGAGTCTCAATCTGTTGCTGTTTAATTCGAAACAGGATAACATTAGTTTTGTCCGTATTCATAATCAATCCATTATTTAGAAACCATTGCTCCAACTGTTGAAAAAGACTGGAAGCTTCAGCTATCAGATCAGGATAGCTAGCATTTGCAACTAATATATTTTTGTCATCTGCATAACTTGCGATCTGACATGCACCTCTTGATCTAACAATTCCAATCACATCGTTCACATTCACAACAAACAGCAATGGCCCCAGTATACTACCCTGTGGTACTCCTATATGGTTCTCCTTGATATCTGATTTGTTCACCTTTCCATCTTTGACAATTTTAACTCTTTGAGTTCTCTCACTTAAGTATGATCTAATCCATTCCAAGGCATTTCGTCTGATCCCATACCTTTCCAGTTTGTCCAGTATATGACGATGTTGGACGCAGTCGAAAGCCTTTGACAAATCCAAAAACGATCCCAAAAGCAATTCACCATCCTCAAAAGCTTGCACTACTCGCTCAGTGAACTGTACAATAGCAGTTATCACAGATTTCCCCTGTATATACCCATGTTGATGGCTGCTCAAGATGTTGCAAGATTTCATGAACTGTATCAACCTATCATACATAGCCATCTCAAAAAGTTTAGAAAAAGATGGAAGAATCATCACGCTTTGAAACTGAACATGCCGAAGGTAGTTTTAAAAAAGCAGAGACAAAGTATCACGAAGTGCTATGTAGAATTGAAATCTGCGTTTTCTGATAGTAACCCTGATAATTTGGAATCAATAATTTACCACAAGCTATCCAACACTTTCGACGTATGTGAGTGAAAACCCAGTCTATCGTTCACATAGATTTCCAAGAACTTTGTAAATTGAGTTAGTTCTTTTAATGTGACACAGGTTTCGTAGTACTACTACATTTTCATACTGGAGTATTCCAAGTTTTGCAAAAAGGTATATTAATGTCTTCTGTAGACTTATTTCTTGAGAATTTCGAAAGGTACGGAATTGCATAGGTTTGTCTGTTCGTTTGGAAGTTTTAATGCAGGGTTATTTGAGTACTCTCATTTTTTTCGAATTTACTATCACAAAATAACGGACTACTCTATCCATTAATTTTCAGTAAAATTTCAACACTCGATTCTTGATTTCCGTTCAAGAAAATAGCATAATTGAATCTCCCAACCATGTTTATATACGTGAAATATTACCAGTATCAACAGAGAAAAAAGTTTCTTCAACATTGAGCAGGTCTTTGGAATTATTGAATTCACATAATATTTACTCGAATTCATTATTTTCCCAAAGTTAATTCACATTTCGAAAAATACGTAATTACTATGACATCTATGTAGAGTGGACAACGTCATGTAATTATCTGGCAGGAAAAGAACTATAACCTAACATTTTCAAAATATACACGGTGAAATGTGTCAGAATGTCGTAGCCAACCGGGATAGTTTATAAAAGTGAATAAAGTATAGGTTTGTCCGTCGGTATTCTTGAACTAAAAACCAAGATTGAATATGATCGCTTCAGTATCTTGAGATATCGTGGAAATATACTCAAAATTCGAAATGAGTTTGACTCCGAAACCAATCAGAGGATTTGGCTTGGTAAAGAACTCAACCGAGATATCCAGGATCCTAACCTATACTTCAAAAATTTCAAGACTCTAGGAGTTGTCCTGCGGAAGTACATACGGACGAACAAAATTGAATTCAACAGCTGGTTCTTCATCAGTGAGTCCAACCTAGGCGTTTCGTGACCTTTCTCGGCTGAAAAATTTGCAAATAACAGACATTTAGGTGATATGATAACCCGCTGTTCCCCAGAACAAATCGACTATTTATCAAACCATATAAATTCCATATCTACACCAGTATCCCCGTAGAAACCACGACCGCCATAATTCATACCCTGAAATATTGATATAAATCGCTTTTCCTGGCAGTCTTGAATAACAACATTCCGTTCCAGATAATCTTTTGAAGCGTCATGTCGGGCCCATTGAAATTCGACACGTGCAGCGTCGACATGCCGATGAACGAGGGAAAAACGAGTTCTTCTTGAATGGAAAAGTCAGAAGTGGTGTTATGTTGTCAGTTGATGAATGCCTCTTCTATTCAAGAATGACTGAACTCGACACATTTACGAATTGATTCAGAAGAGAGAGGAATATGAGATCCAAACGCGAGGTTTGCTTTCAGGTCCGTCCCTTCGATGCGGGAAACTGAAATTAATTTTGAAGAAATCACTGACGTGAAGTTTGGTGACTGAAGTGTGTCTGCAAATGTACTCAGTGGCGTTTAGAGCGTTACAACTAGGAGGAATGAATTGGTGAACTTCATTTCAAGAATAAAACGATAATAATTTCAGAAAATTTCATCGAATGTGTGTTTGACGATCTTGTAGCTAACTACACTCTTGTTCACCCCTAGACGTCGACTGAATATGATGGTTGATGTCTGCTTGTAACAGAGCCTGTGTATATTGGTACAGACTGGACAGTCTGCTATCCACCATCCTCCAAACTTGTTCAATGACATTCAAATCCGATGAACGAGATGATCCCGAAAAAATATCAACTTCAGCTTCTGGAAGGAAATTCCTAGTTCCACGAGCAGAATTGGTACCTGCGTGGTCTTGCTGGAAAATGAGATCTGAAAGGTCATTTAAATGAGGCAGCAGAGGGGTTTGTAGGACATCGTCAACTACGTCAACATAACTTGTAGCTGTCTTACTGTCTGGAATAAACAGACGCGATCATCGGCTACCATAAGCAAAAGTTGCCAAATCCATATTTCAAAAATTCCATTGTTTGTGCCTTCTTGAATGGGAATGTCAGAAGTGATATGATGTTGTCAGTCGATGAATGCCCATCTATTCAAGAATGACCGAACTCGACACATTTACGAATTGATTCAGAAGAGAGAGGAATATGAGATCCAAATGCGGGGTTTGCTATCAGGTCCGCCCCTTCGATGTGGGAAACTGAAATGAATTTTGAGGAAATCACTGACGTGAGTTATGGTGACTTAACTGTGTCTGCAAATTTACTCAGTGGCATCAGGAGCGTTACAACTAGAAGGAATGAATTGGTGAACTTCATTTCAAGAATGAAACGATAATAATTTCAGAAAATTTCATCGAATGTGTGTTTGACGATCTTGTAGCTAACTACACTCTTGTTCACCCCTAGACGTCGACTGAATATGATTGTCGATGTCTGCTTGTAACAGAGCCTGTGTATATTGGTACAGACTGGACAGTCTGCTATCCACCATCCTCCAAACTTGTTCAATGACATTCAAATCCGATGAACGAGGTGATCCCGAAAAAATATCAACTTCAGCTTCTGGAAGGAAATTCCTAGTTCCACGAGCAGAATTGGTACCTGCGTGGTCTTGCTGGAAAATGAGATCTGAAAGGTCATTTAAATGAGGCAGCAGAGGGGTTTGTAGGACATCGTCAACTACGTCAACATAACTTGTAGCTGTCTTACTGTCTGGAATAAACAGACGCGATCATCGGCTGCCATAAGCAAAAGTTGCCGAAACCATATTTCAAAAATTCCATTGTTCGTGCCTTCTTGAATGGGAATGTCAGAAGTGATATGATGTTGTCCATCGATGAATGTCCATCTATTCAAGAATGACCGAACTCGACACATTTACGAATTGAACCAGAAGAGAGAGGAATATGAGATCCAAATGCGGGGTTTGCTATCAGGTCCGCCCCTTCGATGTGGGAAACTGAAATGAATTTTGAGGAAATCACTGACGTGAGTTATGGTGACTTAACTGTGTCTGCAAATTTACTCAGTGGCATCAGGAGCGTTACAAGTAGATGGAATGAATTGGTGAACTTCATTTCAAGAATGAAACGATAATATTTTCAGAAAATTTCATCGAATGTGTGTTCGACGATCTTGTAGCTAACTACACTCTTGTTCACCCCTAGACGTCGACTGAATATGATGGTTGATGTCTGCTTGTAACAGAGCCTGTGTATATTGGTACAGACTGGACAGTCTGCTATCCACCATCCTCCAAACTTGTTCAATGACATTCAAATCCGATGAACGAGGTGATCCCGAAAAAATATCAACTTCAGCTTCTGGAAGGAAATTCCTAGTTCCACGAGCAGAATTGGTACCTGCGTGGTCTTGCTGGAAAATGAGATCTGAAAGGTCATTTAAATGAGGCAGCAGAGGGGTTTGTAGGACATCGTCAACTACGCCAACATAACTTGTAGCTGTCTTACTGTCTGGAATAAACAGACGCGATCATCGGCTGCCATAAGCAAAAGTTGCCGAAACCATATTTCAAAAATTCCATTGTTCCTGCCTTCTTGAATGGGAATGTCAGAAGTGATATGATGTTGTCAGTCGATGAATGCCCATTTATTCAAGAATGACCGAACTCGACACATTTACGAATTGATTCAGAAGAGAGAGGAATATGAGATCCAAATGCGAGGTTTGCTTTCAGGTCCGTCCCTTCGATGCGGGAAACTGAAATGAATTGAGGAAATCACTGACGTATGTATGGTATGGTGACTTAAGTGTGTCTGCAAATGTACTCAATGGCATCAGGAGCGTTACAAGTAGAAGGAATGAATTGGTGAACTTCATTTCAAGAATGAAACGATAACATCTTCAGAAAATTTCATCGAATGTGTGTTTGACGATCTTGTAGCTAATTACACTCTTGTTCACCCCTAGACGTCCACAAAATATGATGGTTGATGTCTGCTTGTAACAGAGCCTGTGGATATTGGTGCAGACTGGACAATCTGCTATCCATCATCTTCCAAACATGTTCAATGAGATTCAAATCCGATGAACGAGGTGATCACGAGAAAATATCAACTTCAGCTTCTTGAAGGGATTTCCTATTTCCACGGCAAAATTGGGACCTGCATGGTCTTGCTGGAAAATGAGATCTGAAAGGTCATTTAGATAAGGCAGCAGAGGGGTTTGTAGGACATCGTCAACGACTTCAACATAACTTCCAGCTTTCTTGTTGTCTTGAATAAACAGATGCGATCATCGGCTACCATAAGCAAAAGCTGCCAAAACCATATTTCCAACAATCCATTGTTCATCCCTTCTTGGATGGAAATGTCATTAATGGTATTATGTTGTCAGTTGATGAATCTATCCGATGAACGAGATGATCAAGAAAAAATATCAACATCCTCTTCTTTAAGGAAGTTTCTAGTTTCACGAGCAAAATTGAGCCCTGCGTGGTCTTGCTGGAAAATGAGATCTGAAAGGTCATTTAGATAAGGCAGCAGAGGGGTTTATAGGTTATCGTCAACTACGTCAACATAACTTGCAGCTGTCTTACTGTCTGGAATGAACAGATACGATCATCGGCTACCATAAGCAAAAGTTGCCAAAACCATATTTCAAAAATTCCATTGTTTGTGCCTTCTTGAATGGGAATGTCAGAAGTGGTATTATGTTGTCTGTTGACAAATGCCCATCTATTCAGAAATGATTCAACTCGACAAATTCAAGAATTGATTTAGGAGTGTGAGTAAAATGAGATCCGAATGAGAGGTTTGTTCTCAGGTCAGTACCTTCGATGTGGAAAACTGACAGGAAATAAGAGAAAAACACTAACATAACATGCGAGGCGTCGTTTGGGACAAGTTAATAATGCTTTATGTCCAACTGAGAGAAAAAGTCTCAGGATTACTCTCAGGGGCAGAACTCTATGAACATGCTGTCTCGAAGAGTAGTAATGATTTGTGTTCGAGAGTACTCTCAAGACTTGTGACTCTATTCTCGAGAGTGCTCTCAATACTCTTTTGTCATAGATGGACCATCAGAAGTGTAATGCTAAGTGTCCACCGGAGATTGAATCTCGAGAGAAAGCCTCAAGGTTACCCTCATTGTAATATCCATTTGAGATCACAAGTGCTATCGAGACTTGCGGGAGAGACTCGATCGTGATTTTTCCCTCGAGACTCCGATAAAACCCTGTCGTCTAGTCAACAGTCAACACGTCTGCTGTGAACACACTATAGTAGTCGTTCTCTCATCTCTTCTGATGTCGACGGAAGACTTGAGACTAGATCACAACAGAGCCGGATCTAGGGCGTGGCAAGGGAGGCATTTGCCACGGGCGCCAACCAACTAGGGGTGCAAAATTACGATGTTTTTTCTTGAAATGATGTTTTTTCACTTCAAAGTCCATTCATATTTTAGAGCGGTGCAATAGGGCATGCACCTGTTGTACAGTATGCGGCGACAAGTAGTTACCAATAAATTAACAGATGATAAATTTACACTTGTCGGTCGCCCTACGATTCCCGATCGCGTCCAGATGTTTGTTATTCGAACACTGAAGACCTCAATTAGCGGCAAGTTCAGAGGGAGTTTAATGGTTGGAGCTAGCGGAAGTAGCTCTCCGTCTAGGGTCGGTTTCTTGACGCATGACAAAAAGTTTCAGACCGTCCACATTATTCGCCGAATCGTTCATCACACCGGCTTTGATAAGGGTAATATATTTCGAAGACGTTTACGACCGATAGGCTTGATAAATCACCCCAGTCTTATTAATACTACTTTTTTTCTCGCATGTGGGGTACTTCCATGCAGCGGCGCAGTTGATGTCATCAATAAGAAAAATAGGAACCAGGAACTTATTATATTTTTATATTATGTGCAATACCACAAAAAACGTGATCGTGTGAGCGGGCCGGGAAATTATTCGTGCTGGAAAAAGTTAAAAAATTTCAATCAGGTATGTTTGAATGATACAATTTTGAGTTGAAGATTTTTGCGCGCTCTGTCAAACTATATTCTGTCCGTGCACACGAGAGTCAATCAATTTCGAAAGATATAAATTAGAGACTGCAAAATTTATAAGGTTATGTTTGGGTTAGGAATATGTCGGCGATATTATCGTTCGAATTTTATTTGCGAGATCCCAAATTATACCGATTCAATCGAAATTGCGTTGTACTATAATTACATGAGTTTTCTTATGTATAAGAAGAAGCTAGAAAAAAAAATCAAAATGTTGAGAAGAATTATTATTTATCCTATTCTCCTTTTTGTTTTCTTCAATTCCTCATTATCGTATATTAATACGTTTGTGAGTTCTCTTCACTACCTTATAAGATACATGGGAGATTATAGTAATTTCTATACACATATTATTTAATATACCTAAGAATCTAATGCTCGTTCTCAAAAGAATATAATAATAGTAAAATATCTTAGGAATAGAATAAATACTACTATTCATGAAAAGTATGTAGTCATTGAAAAAAAATTTGAAAAGGGCGCATTTCGATAACTTGCTACGGGCGCTGAAATCCTAGATCCGGCTCTGGATCTCAAGATGCTATAGGACGCACAATCGTTTGTGACTTTTGTCATCTCTCTAGTAAAAGCTTTTGTCCTAAATTGCAAACGTGAATCTCAATTCCTTCCCAGAAATATTCTAACGGACGGTATTAGCGGGACACCCGGTTTATATTTTTCGTGAATTCGCTAAATGCTGACGAGTCATTGAAGCTTTTAATGACAAGAAGGTTTGATTTTGTGTGTTGATCCTCAATACTACAATATTTTCAATCTATTCCCGAGATTTTGTTAGATTTCTAGTGTAAAATATCCAATTATGGATCTATGGGAGATGATCCTCCAATAGCCTGTAGCGTTCTTCGTTTATCTGAGGATCTGAAAATCATCACTTGGAGGACCGGACCTGGTGGAAAGACACTCCCGGTCAGAGAGCAAATGTAGGTTATTTTATTTTCTTCTTCCTGCTGGTTTTCGGTCCCTCTTTCTGTTTCAGACATTATGTCAAGATATTTTGTCGAAATAAATTAAATATGATGCAAAAATTATTTTCCAATGAAAAAGATGCCATTCATGTTCTTCAAATAAATTACACTTATATGGGGAGACAGAGTTTTTGCTGAGGTTTTTATCTGTGCTCTTGTATCAAACGGAAAAATGTTTGGCACCCCGTTTACATTTCCTCTGCTAATACTGTGATATACCAAAGAATGTAATGCTCGTTCTCAAAAGAATATATATATATATATATATATATATATATATATATATTAATATATTATATATATATATATATATATATATATATACTACGAGCTTATGGTCAAGGTATATCGATCGCTAGTAGGAAGAACCACATTAAACTCATTTATTTTTCATTTTCATGACACACATTACCTCAGCCCAAAAAGTTCTGTTCATTGTGTGGAATATTCTCATCGGCTCTACTCGACCTCGCATTGAATAATGTGCTTATGCTCTCCATGAAAAGAACTTCCCGGTAAATCCCTGAGATCAGAGAACCTTTGAGGTTGTTCAACGAAAAATGAGTTCTCATAATCCAGATTAGAATCGATTATGAAATAATTAAAATGTTCCCTGTGATAGAGGATGGTCTATTGATTATGTGAACAAAACATTCTCGAAAACACGTCTAGTGAAAAGTGAATCTACATATACTCCATTCACTTTTATAAACTATCCCGGTTGGCCATGATTTACGTTTATCAAGTTTTTTACTCAAAGCTGACGCAGGTTGGCACTCGTGAAATATCGGTAATGTCAAAATAATTCTCAGAGACGTTGCCAAATGCTCAACATAATCATCACGCTTGGAAACTAAAGAAGGCCGAAGGTAGTTTTGAAGAAGCAGAGATAAAGTATCAGGAAGTGCTATGAAAAATTGAAATCTCTTTTTTCTGATGGTAAACCTGATAATTTGGAATCAATAATTTATCACAAGCTATAAGAACTTTGTAAATTTAGTTAGTTCTTTGAAGGTGACACAGGTTTTGTGGTACTACTACATTTTCATACTGGAGTATTTCAAGTTGTGTAACAAGATATTTAAATATGTCTTCTGTACACTTATTTGTTGAGAATTTCGAAGAGTAGGGAACTCCACAGGTTTGTCTGTTCGTTTAGAAGTTTTACTGCGGGGTTATTCGGGTACTTTTATTTTTTTTCGAACGAATCATCACGAAGTAACGGACTACTCTATCCATTATTTTTCATTAAAGTTTCAACATTCGATTCTTGATTTCCGTACAAGAAAAAAACATAACTGAATCTTTCAACCATGTTCATATACGTGAAATATTTCCAGTATTAACAGAGAATAATTTTCTTCGACATTCGCCAGGTCTTTGGAATTATTAAATTCATATAATATTTTCTCAAATTCATTATTTTCCCAAAGTAAATTCACATTTTGAAAAATATACGTAAGTACCACGACCTCTATGTGGAGAGGACAACGTTGTGTAGTTTCTGACAGGAAATTGACTATAACCTAACATTTTCAAAATATACACGGTGAAATATGTCATGACATATTTCACCCAAGTGGTACATCCCAAGTATGTCCTCTCAATGTCGAAAATTTAACGCTGGTTGCAGTTACTCAGAGGACATACTTGGTATATACGAACTCTAAATCATAGGGATATCCCCAATTTTACATCCCCCGTATATCCTCCCAATGTCCTGGGACATACGCCACGAATAGTATTTTAAGAGGATATGCTGGGGATATGGTGTGCTATCTGGGCAGAATGTCATGGCGAACTGGGATAGTATATAAAAGTGAATGGAGTATACAGGTGAAGTTTGGTTGATGGGGGACAATGTATAGGGTTGGTTCCAATCGATTTATATCAACTCTGTGAACGTGATGATAGCGAACCCGAAAATCTTGAATAAGATAGAAGTTGGGTGACACTTTGTTTCAAAGGTGACTTGATTGTCTTTTTTAAGATATATTTTATTCGTTCCATGTATGAATCAAGTTCGAATTTTTCCTTTCAAGATTTCGTGCATTCACCAGCCGTGAACAGACTAATAGAATCTTTCAAGTCTATTTTGTTTTCTCGCAAACGATATAAGCCTGTTTAGAAGTAGTCTCATGTTGGGTGGAAGTTCGGACAAAGTTTCTGGATGATACGGATTTGAAACACAAGGCTACGATGTTTCAGATGTGGAAAATATTCCTCAGATAAACCCGAAGTTCTTTCACTGAGTATCGAGGGCTTGGGACGAGCGGTCCAATGGGAAGTTGGTATCTTTTTCGGCATTTTGTAAGCTACGGATTGCTTCTGGATATTCTATCTGGATGTTGGGACATTGTGGGAATGTATTCGAAGAGATTTAGAAATGATGTTACGTGCTTGAAGTGTAAATTTTTATGTGAACGTTGATTTTGATCATCCTGAAAAGTCATTAACAATATAGAATTTTTTGTAATACTCATACATAATCAGGTCGATTCTGTTTGCGTATTGCTATGAACCTTGCTATTCTAGTCATATTGCTATCTTTCTAATTTATAGCAATATGGCCATGATGTTACGTATTCTGTTTCGAGTGTTATGGCAATGTTTGTTATGAATTTTGTCATAACAATATTGCTATCATAGACTTCCATAATTGGTGATTTTGGAGCTGACAACACTGTATTTTGTGACTTTAGAACTACAAGGAAGAAGAAAATAACCCTAATTCGTGAGTTTTCTCTATGGTTTCGCATACATAACCTCTATCTACGGCTTTCTTTATTCATGTAAACATCGACATAAAAAATGTTAGGAAACGAAACGAGTCAAATTGGCCAATAACCAATTTCCTGGATACCAATTAAATATTGGTTATCAGAAATCGAATGCAGCAATTTTATTCAGGCGTTAATAATTCGAAATTCGATAAACTTTTTCGTTGGCACCTCAAAGGGATTGCTGTTGTTGGGATGATTAGAATAATCATCTCAGCTGTTGCCTATGCCTGTATCTTAGTCTAAGAATTTTCCTTGAAATTGAATAAAATTCTAGACAACCTTGAACACATTTCCATTAGCATATACTTTTTTTATTCATGTAAATATCGACTTATTCGAAAATGTTACGAAACAGAAGAACCAATTAAAGTCAAATTGACCTATTTCCTGGATACCGATAGAATTTTGGTTTCTAGAAACCAAATGGAGCAATTTTATACAGGCGATAATAATTCGAAATTCGATGAACTTTTCTGTTGGGAATTCAAAGCGATGGCTGTTGTTGAGATCATTAAAATAATCAGGTCAGCTGTTGCTTACTATGCCGGTGTTTTAGTCTAGAATCCTTAAAATTAAATATTCTAGAGAACCTTGAACACATTTCTATTGGCACATTCTTCCCTATCTTCAATATTTTCGAATTCTAGGAAGAAATAATACTGAAACAAATGGATCTCTGTAAGATTCCCTTCCTAACCTATCTTGTTATCAAGCATAGCAAGTACTATTTTGAGGTTGCTAAGAAAGCAATATTGATAGCAAGATTCTTGTTAAAGTGACAGATCATATTGCTCAAAATCGTTGATCAGAATACCAATAATTCCAATCTTGTTATGATAGCAATATCTTTTTCCTAGCAATAGTGCTATTTGCAAACAGAATCGACCTGATTATCCTACGATATACTAGTTTATATTGTCTTCATTAATTTCTTACTAATTTGTTCGAGCATGTTCTAGAGGAACAGCGTGCTCTCGTTCTGTCCAGATGTCTGTAATTTTCGTATTTTGAGCAGAAAATGGTCTCAAACGACTAGGTTGGACTCACTGATGACGAATCCGGTGTCAACATCTATTCTGTCCGGCCGCCCGGCACCACGATAACAGGCGTACGGAGGATTCTACAACTTGAAAATTTCGGGGTTGGTTGCATTTTATAATACGAAGGTTAAGTTCGTAAGGGGGCAAAATCGGTCGAACGGTTTCGGAGTAATAGCCATTTGAAATTTTGAGATTTATTTCCTGTTATTTCAGAAACTACTCATACGATTGAATTGAAACTTGACAGTTAGTTAGGTCATTACAACGTTCAACTGTCCACGAAATTTCGTTGAGATCACACTGTCAGTAAATAAGAAAAAAAAAATTCGTAATTTTTTTCGGAAAAATTTTTTTTTCGGAAACTATCTATTGAATCCGGAAAAACTTTTGTGTTTACCTTGAAAATCATGTTTTACAGTAGTGTATCAAATTTCATTATCATACAACAATAATTTCCAGATATATTGGGAAAAAATTAATACAATTTCGTGGTTTTTTTCTCGCTATCGTTGTTTTTTCAGGATGGTGTCAAAAAATACTCATTTAATCGGAATAAAATTTGGCAGCTAATTCGAAAATGCTGATGGGCCACTCTCTTCAAAATATCGTGATGATCGTGTCATTAGAACAATTTGAAAAAAAAATTTCAAATTTTTTCTCGATATTTTCAATAATGAGTGATCTTCTGATTATATCATCTCCATGATATTCTGTATGGACCTTCGAACCGTCATTTTTCGATGAAATACTGGATTTCAATTCGATCTAATCTGTGTTTTCGGAAATATTGAAAAAATAAAATTTTGAATTGGTATATTGGTATATTGGAATCATTGGTTGGATTTTACCTATTCACGAATTTGGCCTTCGTAATTGAGGTCCAAACCTATTCTACAAATATCGAGTTTCCAAGTTGTCTCTTTCGGACCGTAAACAGTGTACTCACTGAAGATGAATCCGGTGTCAAAATCAATTCTGTCCGGCTGGCCGGCCGTATGCACCATAACGGGTAGGGTAGGTTGCTTTTCAAAATGCGACGGTTAAGTTCGTTAAAGGGCAGAATCGGCCGAATAGTTTCGGAGTTATAACCATTTGAAATTTTAAGATTATTTCCTGTTATTTCAGGAACAATAGCAGCGATTAGATTGAAACTTGGCAGTTAGTTGAAACACAACGACACGCAACCTCTCTCGAAATTTTGTCCTTATTGTGCTGACAGTAAATTCAAAAAAAATTATATTTCAAAATTTTTTTGGATAAAATTCTCTTTTCTTCCGAAGCTAGTAATCATTTTCGAAAAACAATCTGCTCACAACTTGAGCTCTATATTTCGCAGCAGTGTACCAAATTTCAATTCCATACGGACATTACTTCCGGAGATTTAGGGAAAAAATATGTGAAATTCCGCCCTTTTATTCTTGAAATAGTTGTTTTTTCGGAATAACTCAGAAACTACTAATTCAATCATGATTGAAGAAATGAAAAAAAAAATTTTTTCTCAACCTATTCATAATTTGCGATCTTTCGATCCGATTTAGTATCACGAATTCTGCATGAACCTTCGAACTGTACAACCATATACTGTATTGCATTTCGATCCAATTTATATTTTCTGAAATATAGAGAAAATAGAATTTCACTCATATGTCTGCGAAATTATTGGGTGGATTTCACCAATTCTCGAATTCAACCTTCGTTATTGAGCCTGCTGTTTCTTCGAAAGTTATCATGTTTACGATCAGCCGTTGCTTCAACATTACAAATTTCTCCAATTTGAAAGTTTTGAGTGGAAAACTGTCTGATTTTATTTCCACAATCAAACAATGTCAGTCAATTATCCCCACCTGCTTTTTGAACATGAAACCACAAACCCAGAGTAAAATAATTACAGTGACATTAATCTCTTTTAACGTTAAACGTCTGAATTTCTTGGATCTGGTGATATTAAATTCGTTGAAGCCAATTAAGAACTAGGAAATTGACAAATTGCCTCTATAATGTCACCAACATGCTGAACCATGCCGTAAATCGCCTGTATCAAACTATTTTCAGTTTCAGTTGCGGATAAAATAGTTAATTTAACCTTATATTTCACTCTGAAAGTAATTTCGAACTTCATAGTAGAGTATTGATTTTTTGAGATGAAATTGGAGATGAAATTGTTCTTTGAGTGAGGAAAACTTCAAGCAATGTGCATGACGTTCATCAAATGGGGGTTTTTCCTTTAAACGAAAATGCAGTTATTTTCATGAAAAACCTTCAGAACATCACATTTAAAACATATAATTTCAATATTATATTTAAAAAAAAATGTTTGATCACCTAAAACTGAAAAATAGAAATGGGGATTTGCATTCAAAGGGATTTGTCATGAGTGCACAATATGACAACGTCGAATTCAGCTTTCTCGGAAAGAAAAGGACGTCACAATGTGTTACTTTGCTTAGGAAAACAGAGATAGCTATACTTCGATCTGGTTAGAGTAGAAGACCACGACCAAGGAATATAAAAAGAAGAGCACAGACTGTCCTACAGTCATATTACTGACAAATCGCAAACGGAAATTGTTTGGTTATATTGACAAAGAACACGCGTGTACCACATAATAGGAATAAATCTTTCATTATTCTATAGCAGAAAAAGCATTCTCCTCACAACGTTGTCACTTCGTGCATGCATGACCAATCCCAAACCCCAATTTTGAAACCTGATTTTGAATACTTTCTGAAGGTAATTTGGGAAAATGATGAATCAAACCATAATAATTATGTTCAAATTTGCATTTCCAGTAATAACCCAAATTCAGGAAAAACCCCCATTGAATTAGTTTGCCGTTAATTGTTTCATATACTCGTTGACATTAAAATTGTTACACCGATAAAGAACAACTTCGTGAATTTTTTTTGGCCATATGGTAGTATTACCATTGTTCAATATACAGATTTTCATAAGGCCTTTGACAAGGTTGTGCATGAGCTTCTCTTGTCAAAATCGCGCAATAAATTTAGCTTCTCGGAGAGCCTTCTCAAGCTGTTTCGTTCATACTTAATTGATCATAGCCAGTTCGTCCAGCTAGAGGGTAAACGGTCATCCGAGTCCATACCCACGTCTGGTGTACCCCAGGGGTCTAATCTTGGGCCATTGTTGTTTATCCTGTTTGTAAATGATCTGATGGATGATCTTGGGTTGCCGCATCTGATGTTCACCGACGATTTGAAGTTGTACTATGTGATTCGGTCACTTGAGGACTATGTCAGACCTCAGCTCGGACTAGACAATGTTGGCAAACCTGCGCGCAAAAATCATCTCTGCCGCATAAAAAGAGAATCTCTAAAAAATATCCATTAATCTGTTTCCAAAACATACAACAGCTCATTAAGAAACTTCAGCAAAGGATCAGAGCATTACACTGTACAACGGGACTAATGATTAGAGATCATTTTCGGCTAACATTTCGGAAATCACAGAATTATTGGCGCAATAATAACGCTCAATTTCCATAATAAAAGCCTCAAATACTTTCACTAGTAATACCATTAGAGGTCAAAAAATTTCTGGATTTAATTTGACCTCGTGTGCTATTCGGTAAGAAAATTCAACACCGAATGTGTTTATTTCCAACAACATCAAGTTTCGTCTTCATCAAGTACTTGAAAAACATAGAAGGTTTTGTCGACTTGATTATCGAGTTACCGTGGCAACTCAGTGAAACTCTAAGCTAGAAATTATTTCTGTTTTGAATTTTTAAAAAACAGCACGACGTAGAGAAATGTCTCGCTTCAGTCAAGAAAGTAAAGAAAATATTCGCCAGAATATCAAGCAGTTGACACCCGAAAATACTAGGAAATTGAAGGCAAGTGTATGGAAGTAGTTCATAAACTTAAGCTCAGAAAAAGCGTATGATTTCGTCAGAGCGGATATACCTGTGGAAGAACTGGCGCTTATTCTTGAAGACCATGCCTTCAACATGCGAAAAAAGAACTCCGAAGAGTACAAGGAGAGTGTAATCAAAGTTCTATGAACTCTACAGCTAAGCAGTTGCAGGAATATTTGTTCGAAAGGTATAATCGCGAATTTAATCCATTCTCTGACATAAAATTTGTCAACCCAAGAGCTTCAAAAAATGCTAAGTGTCGGAAGCTACAAATAGATCCAACCAAGAGGAAGGCAAGTTCATCCGCACTATCAGCAGACGAATTGAGAAAATACTCTGTCATCATAAACGTCAAAAAATTCCCCGTATAATTCGCTGTTGGGTATCCTCGAGGAAAAAATTTCTACTAAAATTCATCCGTTGCGATGGTGATCTGTCAGAAATACACGTTCTGATTGGTTTAAAATCACATGTGTGGAATTTTCATCGGAATAGTCGAATGAAAATTTGAAAATCCTCACTCATACTATTCCTGAAATCCCAACAGCGATCATCCATCAGTTTCCAATATATCAAGTCTGAATTCACACAAACTCGCATCTTCCTCGAACTGCGAAATATTTTTATTTGAACAGACCTTTAAGCCCCTCGCCTCAGTTCACAATTTAGGAACGTGTCATGTTCCTGATAGGAACGAAATCTGGAAAAGGAAAATAGAAATTTCCCGCTCCATTGCTCTTCTGTCTCCATGGTGGTTTACTCTTGAGTTTACGTCTCCACGACAGCCAAAGGGTGGCAAGGAAATCAAAAGTAAATGCTGCCAAAACAACGTTTTGTTTTGCCAAAACAGTTCTTGCTTTTGTGCTGGCCCTTTGTGTTGTATGATTATGTACGGAAAAATTATCAAAAATCAACCCTTGTCTGAACATGGGGATGTCAGATGCTTTGTTCGGGGTACATCAAAAGTTATTCATTATAATATGTATAAATAATACCACGTGAGGAAATTCATAACCTCATGAAGAACTTTGTCCGAAGTGAGGTTGCTAGGTTTCCAATTAGAACAGAAAATGGATTTTCGGGAAAACTCAAACACACATAGGATTTTTAACCAATCAGAATGTCTTTTTCTGACAGATCACCATCGCAACGGATCAATTTTAGTGGAAATTTTTTCCTCGTGGGTACCCAACAGTGAATTATAATGGAAATTTTTTTGGCGTTTATATGACAGAATATTTTCTCACTTCGTCTGCTGATAGTGCGGATGAACTTGACTTTCTCTTAGTTGGAGCATTTTGTGCAGCTCTTGCGTTGACGAATTCTATGTCAGAGAATGGATTAAATTTGAGTTTATACCTTCCGAAAAGATATTCCTGCAACTGCTTAGCTGTAGAGTTCCATAGAACTTTGATAACACTCTCCTTGTTATCTTCGGAGTTCTTTTTTCGCATGTTGAAGGCATAGTCTTCAAGAATAAGCGCCAGTTCTTCCACAGGTACATCAGCTCTGTCGAAATCTTACGCTTTTTCTGCGCAAAAGTTTATAAACTGCTCCCATACACTTGCCTTCGATTTCCTAGTATTCGCGGGTGTCAACTGCTTAATATTCTGGCGAATATTTTCTTTACTTTCTTGACCGAAGAGAGACATTTTTCTAGGTCGTGCTGTTTTTGACAAATTCAAAACAGAAATAATTTCTAGCTTAGAATTTCACTGAGTTGCCATGGTAACTAAATAATCAAGTCGACAAAACCTTCTATGTTTTGCGAGTACTTGATGAAGATAAAAATTGATGTTGTTGGAAATAAACTTATTTGGTGGGAAATTTTCTTACCGAATTCCACACGAGGTCAAATTAAATCCGGAAATAATTTGACCTCTAGTGCTATTACAAGTGAGAACTCTAAGTCAAGCTATCATTTTTAAGCACCTGTTCTGGGGAACAGCACGTTATCGTTTCGTCACAATGTCTGTAATTCTCGAATTTTGAGCTGATATCGGTCTCAAACGACTAGGTTGGACTCACTGGTGTAGAATCCGTGGTCAAAATTGATTCTGTCCAGCTGTGTGTGCTCTTACTTCCGAAAGGAAGGACCTAGGGTCTTGAAATTTCCAGGCGAGGTTTTGATCCTGAATCTTTCGGTTGAGTTCGTTAATTGGCCAAATCTGTCAAATAGTTTTTGTGTTACAGCCATTTGAAAATTTGATTCTTCAATAACTCGGCAAAATATTTATCCGATCGAAATGAAACTTGGTTTGAAGATGAACAGTGTCAATAAGAAGAATTATCCATGGAAACATTTTAAAATATATTTTTTTTTGAAATTTCCATAGTTCATTTAAATTTGAATTAAATTTAAATCTGATCAAACGGACATTTGGTACACTGTTGTGAAAGAAGCACTTCGAGGTCTGCGTGGAGTTCCATCGAAATTTGATGCATAGTTCCCGAAAAAAAGTATTTTAAAAAAAAAATTTGAAAATTCTCTGTTTTTTCGATTAACGAACGATACGAGTCTATAGAATGCATAAAGATGGGTGTTAGTATTTTCCAACTAACTACCAAGAATAAATATATTGACAAAGTGAGTTAATGGGGAAAAGGTAACCTCAAAAATTCAAATGAGCTAAACTCAAAAACTGTTTGGCATTTTTTCATTTGTCTTGTTAGTGGATCAGTATCGAAAAACATTGAACAACATTCGAACTCCGTAGGTACATTCCTTTATGTAGGCTGTTTTTTTCAGAGGTATAGAACTTTGAAATGGAATAAAACAAGGATGAATTCTTGAAATTCACATGAAATTGACTTTATTCAAAAGATAATCTTTTGGCATTATAATTCAAATATAATTTCTGGCTCGGACGTAATCTAATCTGGAGGTCAAATTTTCAATCACTTTTTCCAACATTTGCGGCCGTATATCGGCAATACCGCTGCGAATGTTGTCCTCCAAGTAGTCGATCTTCTCGGGCTTATCGGCGTAGACTAGCGACTCCACATATCCCTACAGAAAATAGTCTAGCGGCGTTAAATCGCACGTTCTTGGAGGCCGGGATTGTGAAATTATGCGGTTATCAAACGTTTCCTTCAGTAAACCAATTGTGGCACGAGCTGTGTGACATGTTGCGCCGTCTCGTTGAAACCACAGCTGCTGCACATCATGCTTGTTGAATTGAGGAACGAAAAAGTCAGTAATCATTGCTCTATATTGGTCACCATTGACTGAAACGTTCTGACCAGCAAAGTCTTTAGATCAGTACGGACGAATGTTTCCCCCAGCCGATGAATGGCAATGGATTCTTCTGTTCTCACTTTACGACGTCACTGTGGATGCTTACTATCAGTTAGAGTAAACGTTGTGAGATAACGGTCCATAGTTAGTCGAATTAATTGCTGTGATGGACGATTATGTTGACCGTAAAATGGACGCAGAGCGCGATAAGTATTTCGAACAGAATCATTATTTTCAAAATAAATTTGCACAATTTGGAAGCGTTGTTCAGGCGTCCGTCTATTCATGCTGAAATGCCAGACCAAACTAAAAACAAAGCACTTGACAGCTGACAGAATGGCCGCCAATTAAATCAGTGTTGCCAACCTATAATTCTATACCTCTAAAAAAAACACCCTTTACATGACTAGACGGATATCAGAGCCGGATCTAGGATTTCAGCGACCGTGGCACGTTATCGAAATGCGCCCTTCTCAAATTTTTTTTTTTCAATGACAACATGCCCTTCATGAATGATAGTATTTATTCTATTCCTGAGATATTTGACTATTATTATATTCTTTTATATATTATAAGGTAGTGTAGAGAACTCAACAACGTATTAATATAAGATAATGAGGGTATGAAGAAAACAAAAAGGAAGCGAATAGAATAATTTATTCTCAAAAAAATATATAAGCATTCAAAGCTTCAAAAAACAAAATAAATTAAAGTGTAAATGAAAAACTGAAATACATTAGAGAACACACATGCTAACAAAGGTAATAAAGAACATTTAATAATTAATTAATATTACTTTTTGTAATTCGCCATGATGTAGGGTCATTAAAATCAACTGGTTCAGGTTTAACCTCAGTAACTCCTGATTCCTCGTCAAAAAAATTTTCCATGTCCGAATTATCCGAAATGTAATACTTTCTTACTTTAGGCTCGGTACTTGAAGAAGTAGAAGGAAATTCCGGTACATGATGGGTTTCGCTAGTCGAACCACTTTTTGTCGACACAAAACCCGCATCGTTCTTAAAGTAACTTGAGATATTACTAGTATTTTTTTTAGGTCTAATAATTTTTTATCCCTGATCTTCCGAGATTGCGATCCTGAAAGTTTTTTGGGCGGCATTCCAGTTGGTTATATCAACCTAAAAGTATATAAGATTCTGAAAATGTATGGACGTCGAATCGAAATGTTTTGCGCGCTCGTTTATATTCATATCTGAATTGTCTCAATACTCGACAAATGTCAGGAGGACAGAAAAAGGTTTCATGTTTCAGTGAAACTCAAGGATCATACTATTCATTTGATCGACATTTGATCCTCTTTCTGTAGTACCCATAGCTAAGAAACTATGATTAATAAAATACTAGAAATACGATAAATTTATCATATTCTTCTCAACATTTTGAATTTTTTTTTAACTTCTTCTTATACATATGAAAACTCGTGTAATTATGGTACAACGCAATTTTAATTGAATCGGTATAATTTGGGATCTCGCAAATAAAATTCGAACGATAATATCGCCGACATATTCCCAACCCAAACATAGTTTTATAAATTTTGCAGTCTCTAAGTTATATCTTTCGAAAACGATTGACTCTCGTATGCACGGACAGAATATAATTTGACCGAGCGCGCAAAAATCTTCAACTGAAAATTGAATTATTCAAACATACCTGATTGAAATTTTTAATTTTTTTCCAGCACGAATAATTTCTCGGCCTGCTTGCACGATCACGTTATTTGCGGTATTGCACATAATATAAATATAATGATAAGGTCCTGGTTCCTATTTTTCTTATTGATGCCATCAACTGCGCCTCTGCATGGAAGAACCCCACATGTGAGAAAAAAAGTAGTATTAAAAAGACTGGGGTGATTTCATCAATCCCATCGGTCGTAAACGTCTTCGAAATACATTACCCTTATCAAAGCCGGTGTGATGAACGATTCGGCGAATAATGTGGACGGTCTGAATCTCTTTGTCATGCCGTCAAGAAACCGACCCTAGACGAAACGCTACCGCCTCTAGCTCGAACCATTAAACTCCCTCTGAACTTGCCGCTAATTGAGTGTTCGAATAACAAACATCTGGACGCGATCGGGAATCGTAGGGCGACCGACAAGTGTAAATTTATCATCTGTTAATTTATTGGTAACTACTTGTCGCCGCATATTGTACAACAGGTGCATGTACTATAGCACCGCTCTGAAATATGAATGGACTTTGAAGTGATAAAACATCATTTCAAGAAAAAAAATCATATTTTGCGCCCCTAGTTGGTTGGCGCCCATGGCAAATGCCTCCCTCGCCACGCCCTAGATCCGGCTCTGACGGATATACTTCTCTTTAAGCTGCGTCATGTTTTAAAATTCAATAATATTAAAAAATAAATGATAGATGACAATATCAATATTGAACATTCAGCCGAAAGCTTTCCAAAACTTCGAATCAAAAATATGAACCATGTCACTATACTTCACAACTGAATATTGTCGATAATTGTTTATCACAATGGCCGCCATGGTATCGAAATTGTCTATAACGCAATTCATCATGTTTTTTCATCGGAAAATTCCTCCCGAACTCCATGTAACAGTCCCCAATTTATAGTTTGATAAAATTCCATACAATTTTCCGGACTCATATTCATCAAACGAAATTGATGTATTGGGAAAGTTCCTATTTATACATCGCAGAGAAGATCGATCGGTTCAGAAAAGTACCAAACAACATTTATTTTTCATTTGAAGTTGACAGTTTACAAGGTTATGTAACTCTGGAAGCTTTGTGCAGATGAGTTGAGACAGAGGAGTTTATTTCTGTACATTGAACACCTGTTTTTTCATCACTAAGATGTGGCGATTGGTACACATAAGTGTCCGATTGAATCCCATGTTAGAATTATTTATTGTGGATCTGATTGCGCTTGTTGTCGTATCCTGAAAAAAAATTTAAATTCTTGGCAGTATTGGACGTCTGGTGGCGTGAGTCATTTTATTCAGCACTATTTGATTAAATGTGAAGTATTACAGGAAATTTAGTTCATGTTTGTTGTAACCTAAGATGACAACATTGTATACCGGGTGATTCAGTAACGGTTGCTACCAGCCGTTACTCGGAAACCGTTGATCCTATAATATCCGGAAAAAATTCTTATGGCAAAGTATATTTTGAAGTTCGTAGTTTTCCACTAGAAGTTTTTCCGGAAGTTAAAGGATAAACAGTTCCGAGATAAGTCCGGTTGCCACCCTTAATGAATCGCCCGAACAGTAACTGTATAATGTTTCTTAAAATGTCTGCTAACAGTTCATTCACATATATTCCATTCACTTCTATAAACTATCCCGGTTGGCCACGATTTAGTTCTATCAAGTTTTTTTTACCTAAAACTGACGCAGGTTGGCACTCGTGAAATATCGGAAATGTCAAAATAATTCTCAACGACGTTGTCAAATGCCCATTTCTTCTCTGAGTCTCAACATAATCATTACGCTTGGAAACTGTATGTAGTTTAGAAGAAGCAGGACAAAGTATCAGGAAATGCTATGTAGAATTGATAACTGCTTTTCGGATAGTAACTCTGATAATTTGGAATCAATAATTCATCACGAGCTATCCAAAATTTTCGACATTTGTGAGAGAAAACCCAGTGTATAGTTCACATAGATTACCAAAAATGTTTGTAAATTGAGTTAGTTCTTATAAGGTGACATAGGTTTTGTAGTACTACTTCATTTTCATACTGGAGTATTTCAAGTTGTGCAACAAGGTCTTCTGCAGACTTATTTCTTGAGAATTTCGAAAAGCAGGGAATTCCATAGGTTTGTCTGTTCGTTTAGAAGTTTTACTCCAGGGTTATACGAGTACTTTAATTTTAGCGCGCATGCTCTAGGGGAACAGCGTGCTATCGTTTCGTCCAAATGTCTGTAATTTTGGATGATTGAGCCGAAAATGGTCTCAATCGACTAGGTTGGACTCACTGATGACGAATCCGTTGTCAAAATCGATTCTGTCCGGCCGGCCGTAGACACGATAACTGTCGACAGAAGCAAGCTAGCAACTTGAAACTTTCAGGATAGGTTGTGCATCAGAATGCCGCGGTTAAGTTCGTTAATGGGCCAAATCGGTCGAATACTTACGGAGTTATAGGCACTTGAAGTTTTGAAGTTATTTATTTTTTATTTCAGAAACTATATGAGTGATTGGATTCAAACTTGGTAGTTAGTATAACGAAGCCCAACTTTGAGCCTTGGTCAGGATCATATTGTCAGTTAATTTAAAAAAAATTTTCTTCGAAATTTTTCTACAAAAAGTTTTTTTTTCGGAAACCATTCATCATATACAAAAAAACTCAGACTTTAAGCTTCATATTTCACAGTAGTGTACCAAATTTCAGTTCGATACGATCATAAGTTTCGGAGATATCGGGAAAAAATATGTCGAATTTCGATTTTTTCTTCTCGATATCGTTGATTTTTTCGGCGTAACTCGAGAAATACTGATTCAGTCCTGATGAAACGTCACAGCTAGTTTTGAGATGCTGAAAGACAACTTCATGCGAAATTTCATGATAATCGTGTCATTAGAACAATTTGAAAAAAAAAATTCTATTATTTTCTTATCATATCATCCTCATTAAATTCTGTATGAAACTTCGAACTGTTATTTTTCGATAAATTTATTAATAATAATTAATTACTGGATTTCAATTCGATCAAATCTGTTTTTTTGGAAATATTGGAAAAATAAAATTTTGATTTGGTATATCTACGAAATCATTGGGTAGATTTTACCCATTCACGAATTCGGCCTTCGTAATTAGGGTGCAAACCTTCTCCACAAATATCGAGTTTTTAAGTTGTTTTTTTCGGAAGTTATTGTGTTTACGCAGTTGGCCGTTAGGCTGACCGTAAACACAATAACTTCCGGAAGAAACGACTTAGAAACTCATGAATGATGACTTTATTTAAAAAAAAGAGCTGCAACGACAAATTTGGAATTAAAATTTGGCAAATTAATACTTTCCGATTGATACACTACTCACTTTTGCAGAAGAACATTTGGAATATAACGGAGAACGAAGATCACTTTTTAAAATTATAAAATCAATGGTAACAAATACAAAAGGGTAAATGAACGAAAATTTTATGTGAAAAAAATTTCAAAAAGCACTGCCGTGAAGGCAGCAGCTTTTGCGTGCATGTTCAAATTCGTTGCTGAAGCGGTCATCTACATTGAACCTGCGCGGAAAAGTTGCTGCCTTCACGGCAGTGCTTTTTGAAATTTTGTCTTGAATGAACACAAAGAAACGGACTACCATTATTTTTCAGTAAAATTTCAACTCTTGATTCTTGATTTCCGTACAAGAAAAAAGCATAACTGAATCTTTCAACCATATTTATATACGTGAAATATTTCTAGTGTTAACAGAAAAAAAAGTTTTTCAACATTCGCCAGGTCTTTGGAATAGTTGAGTTCACATAATATTTTCTCAAATTCATTATTTTCCCGAAGTAAATTCACATTTTGAAAAATAGGTTATTACTACGACCTCGATGTAGAGAGGACAAAGTTCTGCAGTTATCTGACAGAGAAATGACTTTAACCTAACATTTCAAAAATATATACGGTGAAATGTGTGAGAATGTCATGGCCAACCGGGATAGTTTATAAAATAAAATGGACTATACATTTGGCACTGGAGTATCAGTTGGTAAAATCAGTTTATGTTTTTTACGTTGATCACTCACATAGATTTGGACATAAAAGAATATCAAGAAACATAGAACAAAGATCTTATATTTACAAACATCACAAAATGAGCAAGGGAGTATCGATTAAAGCTTATTTTAGGAGGGTTTTTCCTTATTTCGAAACAAAAATGTCTTCAGAAAAGATACATACAATATATATCTAAATTTTTATTCCAACGCAATGTAAGCTGTTTCATTTCACAATGATATATGAGTTTATACAAGATGTGTTTTGGCAAACTCAGCGATGGTCCTTTGTTAATTTATGGAAAATTGAAGGATTTATACTAGAGCAGATATTCGCAAGATTTCAACCACTTACCACCTGTATAAAGGAAAATTCTGTCCTGGGAATCATGTATGTAAAATTGCACTTAATATTTATGTTGATTGTTACTTTTGAATGAACATAGATGTTCTTGTATTATGCCTCAAAAGGATTCCTAATACATTCTGAGAAGTCGTTAACGACCTGTCCTCATTTGTAGTAGAAACATTCAGCTATGTACTTCACATTTATTCCCATTTGTGTTTATATTGAGGGTAAGTTTCATAATATTTTGAGAGTATTCTTGGTGTGAGATTGATCTGTATTCTCATCATTCTTTCTCCTTTCATGGTATTGACATGAATGATTTGTTAACACGCTACTGTTGTTTGAATTTTAATCTTCCCGCTAATTTTCCTTGCATCTTCCGAGTGTAGCTTGGGTTGCCTACTCAACACAGTCCTTTCCATTTAACTAGACTCAATCATGAGCCGTAGTTGGGTATTAGGGAAAACAGGTGCGAAATCTTCACATCTCCTATTCCATTTTCACCTCCATTTACGTGATTAAACTCATGAATATGGCTCGAAACATATTGAGTAATTTTTAAACTATCCAAAATTTATCTGAAACAGTGTTAACGCTTGCTACAGTTTAAGTTTCACTGGCTCTTAGACCATCAAGAAAAATCTCGTTCTCTCCTGAAGTCTGAAACATCGCAGCGTAGCTCCCAAAGTTGATTCATCAGAGTCCCTTGTTGACTTGGCGTTTAATTTCCTTCAAGAATCGAACGTATTGCTAGAGTCCTCGGGGTTCACTCCCACAGACGTTAAGCTAATGACTTATGTTCTACGGATATTAAGGAAAGCCTCTTACAGGACGCAGCAGTGAAAGCATTCCAGGCGTATTTAATGAAGAAAACACATTTTCTTGAGAATTCGGATCCTCTTACCGAGCCATCTTGTAGGGTATGAATGTTCCCGAATAATTAGCTCGTTTGATAAATTCATTCCAGGTAATGGGAATATATATCAGGATTCGGGGATTTGGGGGTTCTGAATGGCTCTGATATTTCGAAGAAAACTTCATGGTTTATACTTCGAACTCGTCAAGTTAGATCGAGTTTATGTCTTCGGCAACACAGCCTCATTTAAGGTTATTAAAACCTCATAAACATTTCAAGGTGAGGCAACCCCCCAAGGTCTGCGTGCTGCAACGATGCCAGTAGCAGCGAGGATGTTTGGATGATGATAGTCGACGTTCTTGCGTGATTGATTCTTGTTTAATTTCAGGGAAAATATTCTCACAAATATGGTTGTGCGAACATTTCATTTTCGAGACACAGGGTGTTAAAATTTGAATTCTTTTCAAGTTTTTCCCTCATAGTTTCTACATTTGACGAGTATTTCAACTGAAATTCGGCATAGACATTGCGATTTAAAGTTTGCACTATGTGACATGCTAATTTCGATGCAAAATCTACAGGGTGGTGTATTGTCCGCTGTTTTTCCCGATAACTTTCATTTGGTGAGCCACTATGAGTTTAAAAAATTATAAAAATAAATGTGTGTTTGTTAATGTAAAGTCTATAGTCTTCTGCAGTTTTTTCGTACCTAATACCACTTTCGTCAAAAAAAATTTGAACGATTCTCCCAAAATCCAAATTGTCATGAAAATCCAGTGAGAAATAATAATAAATCCATTATGAGTTTTCGTGTTCGTTTTTCAATGACTCGAGAAGATTCAATAAACTTCATATATTGCGTTGAAAAGTGCAGATACTATAAGAGAAAAACTCGGAAACAATTCAGATTTAAACACCCTGTACCTCTAATGCGAAACGTTTGTGTTTCAAGCTCATGAGACATTTTTTCTTAACATTATGCTAAGTCTTAGTCTCTTCGTTAGTACCACCAATTAAGGAACACCCTGTATGCTCAGTAACATTTTATATCTCACACATGTTCGATGGGATTTGAAGCAGGTGAACGGAGTTACCACGATAAAATTTGAAGCCAGCTTCTTGAATAAAGAACATAGTTGGACGAGCAATGTCACTAAAAAGTATATACATATAATAAATCTAATAAACAACATACCAAATTGTAAGAATATCGAGTAGTTTACCCTGGCGACAAACAACCTGAATTTCAGACAACGAATTATTTCAATTTTCCGGCAAGGTCCGCCTTGCCACCTGGTCCTTCGAGCCGGATAGAAACGCAAAGTGTACACAGATAATTAATAGGGAGCAGTTGTCGCATTCTAATTATAAATTAGACCATTATTGGCACTCGGAAAACGAGCGCCATGTTGCAATCCGTTCCGTTAATAGTAAACAAAGCCGACTCCGTAACGACGCGACCGCCGAGACGCTCAGCGTCGCTAGCGTCGTCTATGCTGCGCTCTAATTCGTCACGACGATTCCGCTGTACGTCCGTCGGTTTGTGGACGATTTATCAGAGATGATGGCTTTTAATATCCGCCTGCAGAATGCGGAGGGTGAATCAGTTTAATGGTTTATGGTACTCGGAATTTATGTATTCATTGGTTTTCGGTGCAGCCAAGTTTGCTCCGCGTCTACGACCTTGGTGATGGATCAGCACTGAGACAATATAATTGTAAATGAAATCGTGAACATTGGCATGAATATACAGTGGGCCAATGGGGGTTTTTCCTTTGAACGAAAATGCAGTGATTTTCATGAAAAAACCTAAAACTGAAAAATAAAAATGGGGATTTGCATTTAACGGGATTTGTCTTGAGTGTACGATATGGCAACGTCGAATTCAGCTTTCTCGGAAAAAAAGGACGTCAAATGTGCTACTTAGCTTAGGAAAACAGAGATAGCTATACTTCGATCTGGTTAGAGTAGAAGACAACGACCAAGGAATAGATAAAGAAGAGTACAGAGTGTCATACTGTCATATTACTGACAAATCGCAAACGGAAATTGTTTGGTTATATTGACAAAGAACACGTGTGTACCACAGAATAGGAATAAATA
Source organism: Myrrha octodecimguttata (assembly GCA_958510865.1). NCBI lineage: Eukaryota > Metazoa > Arthropoda > Insecta > Coleoptera > Coccinellidae > Myrrha > Myrrha octodecimguttata. Next base: position 52,594,914 of record OY294061.1, on the reverse strand, counting down.
TCTCGTTATTCTATAGCAGAAAAAGCTATTCTACTAAACACTTATTGCATGCCTGGCAAATCCCAAACCCCAATTTTGAAATCTGATTTTGAAAACTTTCTGAAGGTAATTTGGGAAAATGATGAATCAAGCCCATAATAATTATGTTCAAATTTGCATTTGCTTTAATAACCCAAATTCAGGAAAAACCCCATTTAAGGAGATCCAACAGACAGAGTCGATTTACCAAGAGGCATTTCGTTTAACGGGAAAGCGCATCGGCATTGAGCATATATGGGATTTGGAAAAACCGTGGAAAACCGCCTCTGAAAGATCCCTTTGAGAGTAGAACATTTCAAAGTGCGAAAAAAGATCCGGAAAGCTCATTTTCCAACAAAAACAACAAATGAGAAGACGGTTCGTCTATCAGGAAAGCGCGTCTGAATGTAGCATATTGGGAAAATCGCGAAAACATACCACTTACAGAGTGAAATATTTGCAACCTCTTGAAAGGTTCAGGAAAACAGATTTTCCAATCGAAATAACTTACCAGGAAAAAGTTGTGTCCACTATCCTACGGAAAAACGCGTTGACAGGTACATAGAAATTGGGAAAAATGTGGAAATTCATCTCGAAAATTTCACCTAAGGAGTCAAACATTTCGAGTGGTAAGAAATGCTTCGGGAATCAACACAACAAAATGAAATACAGCTCGTCTGGCGCTGAAGTGCGTCAACAGGTAGCTTGCATGGAAATTGGAAAACCCGCGGAAAACCACCTCAAAAACCGCCCCCAAAAAATAAAATATTTCTGATCGAGAATAATTACCAGGAACGTCAATTTTTCAATAAAACAATTAACTAGAGGACAGCTCATCTAACGGAAGAGCGCGTCGACAGGAAGCATATATGGAAATTGGAAAACCCGTGGAAAATCACCTCAAAAATCGCCTCAATAAATAAAATATTTCCGATCGCTCATAATAATCAGGACCGCCATTTTTCCAATGGGAACAACTAACCAGGAGACAGCTCGTCTAACGTAAAAGCGCTTCGACAGGTAGCGTATATGAAATTGGAAAACCCACGGAAAATCACCTCAAAAGTCAACCCCACTAAATTGAATATTTCCGATCGCGAATAGTTACCAGGAAAGCGAATTTTGCAATAGAACAACTTACCAGGAGACAGCTCGTATAACGGGAAAGCGCGTCGACAGGAAGCATAGACGAAAATTGGAAAATCCGCGAAGAATCACCTCAAAAATCGCCCTCAATAAATAAAATATTTCCGGTCACGAAAAGTTACCAGGAAAGCCAATTTTCCAATTAGAACAACTAACCAGGAGACAGTTCATCTGACGGGAAACTACGTCGATAGGTAGCATATATGGAAATTGAAAACCCACGGAAAATCACCTCAAAAACTGCACACAAGAAGTCAAATATTTCCAATCGCGAAAAATAACCAGGAAAGCCAATTTTGCAATAACAACAACTCACCAGGAGACAACTCGTCTATCGGGAAAGCGCGTCGACAGGCAGCATATATGGAAATTGGAAATCCCGCGGAAAATCACCTCAAAAATCGCCCTCAATGAATGGAATATTTCCGATCGCGAATGGTTACCAGGAAAGTCAATTTTCCAAAAAGAATAACTAATCAGGAGACAGTTCATCTGGCGGGAAAGCGTGTTGACAGGTAGCATATACGAAAATTGAAAAACCCACGGAAAATCACCTCAAAAACTGCCCTCAAGGAGTGAAATATTTCCGATCGCGAAAAATAACCAGGAAAGCCAATTTTCCAATAAGAACAACCTACCAGGAGGCAGTTCATCTGGCAGGAAAGCGCGTCGACAGTTATCAAATATGGAAATTGGAGAACCCGCGGAAAATCACCTCAAAAATCGCCCCCAATAAATGAAATATTTCCGATCGCGAATGGTTACCAGGAAAGCCAATTTTCCGATAAGAACAACTAATCAGGAGACAGTTCATCTGGCGGGAAAGCGCGTTGACAGGTATCATAATTGAAAAACCCACGGAGAACCACCTCGTAAACTGCCCACAAGGAGTCAAATATTTCCAATCGCGAAAAATAACCAGGAAAGCCAATTTTCCAATAAGAACAACTTACCAGGAGGCAGTTCATCAGGCAGGAAAGCGCGTCGACAGTTATCAAATATGGAAATTGGAGAACCCGCGGAAAATCACCTCAAAAATCGCCCCCAATAAATGAAATATTTCCGATCGCGAATGGTTACCAGGAAAGCCAATTTTCCGATAAGAACAACTAATCAGGAGACAGTTCATCTGGCGGGAAAGCGCGTTGACAGGTATCATAATTGAAAAACCCACGGAGAACCACCTCGTAAACTGCCCACAAGGAGTCAAATATTTCCAATCGCGAAAAATAACCAGGAAAGCCAATTTTCCAATAAGAACAACTTACCAGGAGGCAGTTCATCTGGCAGGAAAGCGCGTCGACAGTTATCAAATATGGAAATTGGAGAACCCGCGGAAAATCACCTCAAAAATCGCCCCCAATAAATGAAATATTTCCGATCGCGAATGGTTACCAGGAAAGCCAATTTTTCGATAAGAACAACTAATCAGGAGACAGTTCATCTGGCGGGAAAGCGCGTTGACAGGTATCATAATTGAAAAACCCACGGAGAACCACCTCGTAAACTGCCCACAAGGAGTCAAATATTTCCAATCGCGAAAAATAACCAGGAAAGCCAATTTTCCAATAAGAACAACTAACCACGACGCAAAAGCGCGTCGATAGGTAGCATATATGGAGATTGAAAAACCCACGGAAAATCACCTCAAAAACTGACCTCAAGGAGTAAAATATTTCCAATCGCGAAAAATGAACAGGAAAGCCAATTTTCCGATAAGAACAACTAACCAGGAGACAGTTCATCTGACGGGAAAGCGCGTCGACAGGTAGCATATATGGAAATTGAAAAACCCTCGGAAAATCACCTCAAAAACTCCCCTCAAGGCGTAAATTATTTCCAATCGCGAAAACTAAAAAGGAAAGCCAATTTTCCAATAATAACAACTTACCAGGAGACAGCTCGTCTAACGGGAAAGCGCGTCGGCAGGTAGCACACAGGTTAGAGCGCGGGAGGGAGGTTAGAAAACCGCACAGGATCAGATCCTAAAGAGAACTGAGGCGGCAGCTTGTGATGCACGAGATCGTGGGGATGCTGAGCGTGCAGTCGGACCGGCGCTATAAGGCCTACCTTACGTTTTAAGGTGAGATAATTATATCAGATGCCGAACGAGCGAGACTGCCTCATGTTGGAACGGTATGGGAAAATTTATTCGCGGTTTATAGGGAGTTTTGAGCTGTTTTTCCGGCAGTCGGGGAAATATAGGAGTTGTTTGGGAAATGCGGGAGGAGGTCGGTTTGTTATGTCAGGTATCTCGTTTAGATATAGGAGAGGAAGTGGGTGTTATGTTTTTCCGGATACCCTGTTGTGAATTATTTATTATTTCGTGGTTTTTCCGATGGAAAAGTTTCACTAAAAATTCTGTTTTTACGACGCACTTGTTCTGGGAAACAGGTTGTAATTATTCTGAACAATAATCTGTAGTTTTACAATTTGGACGACTAGGTTGGACTCACTGATGACGAATCCGATGGAGAAGTCATTTCTGACCGCCGGTCTCGAACGTAACGAGCTAGCGTTTCGGAAGTTTAAGGGTGCTTTCCCATAATGTGACGATTGAGTTCGATAATGGACTTAATCAGCCAAATGGTTTCAGAGTTTACTCTGTCGAATTTTAGAGAATTTTTCCTGAAGACCTCGAAGAGTTCCTATGCTATCCAATTGCAATATAGTTATTTCATCGAAAAAACGATTGCACGGTGAAAAAATGTAATTCTATCGATTTTTTTTTCATTTTTGCTATATCATTCATCAGAGTTTCTCGAAATTTGGCACAGACCTGGAGGTATAACGGCCTGACAGCCGATAGTAAGCACAATTACTTTCGAAAGGAACAACTTAAAAACTCAATATTTGTGGAGTAGGCTTGACCCTTATCTACGAAGGCTGAATTCGTAAATGGGTTGAATCCACTCAATGATTCCGCAGATATACCCAGTGAAAATTTTATGTTCCAAACTTTCCGAAAATATACAGTGTGTCCACGGATGGGGTGCCGGTAAGGTGTAAATGACGAAAAATTTTCGAGTTAGACTCTGATATTCTGGGAATCGCTCCTGCTTGGTCTCAAATTAAGATGTTGAGAAAATGAGCCAAATCAGTTAATATACAGGGTGGTGTAGAACTGATTTAAGGAAAATTGTTAAGAATAAAACACCTTTGTTTCAAAAGATATCGAGAAAGTTTATTGAGAAAAGTTGTTTAGAATCAAAAGACACGGCTAAATCTCGAATGTCAGATAAATCGAGCAACTTTGATTTTGTAAGTAGGTAATGAAAATATTTGATAATATCCATGGTTAAAAAATGCCAGACGCGACTTGAAACGTAAATTTTATTCGTCATAAACGAAAATTTTCCTGTTAAAAACATGCTAACCATAGAACAAAGTGTGTTTATTGTGCAGTGCTACGGCATAGGTGCAGACATTTCGTATCAGGGAGTAATAAGACAATTTCATGGACGCTGGCCAAATGTTACGTTACCACGTAACTCTGCTAAAAAAATAGTTTCAAAATTTAAATTTTTGATCATGACAAAAATCTCACGTATACAAAATGTTCATGACCAACTTATTAAGTCAAGGTAGGCTGATTTATCTGTAACTTGAGTTCCTGCAGCAGCTCGTCATTCCGAACAACTTTTCTCAATAAACTATCTCGATATCTTTTAGAACAAAGGTACTTTATTCTTAACAATTTTCATTGAATCAGTTCTGAACCACCCTGTATATAAATTTATTTGGCTCATTTTCAACATCTTAGTTTGAGACCAAGCAGGAGCGATTCCCAGAATATCAAAGTCTAACTCGAAAATTTTTCGTGCTGTTTGCACTTAAGCCGTAGCACTGCACAATGAACACACTTTGTTCTATGGTCAGCATGTTTTTAACAGGAAAATTTTCGTTTATGACGAATAAAATTTACGTTTCAAGTCACGTCCGGCATTTTTAACCATGGATATTATCAAATATTTTCATAACCTACTTACAAAATCAAAGTTGATCGATTTATCTGAAATTCAAGATTTAGCCGTGTCTTTTGATTCTAAACAACTTTTCTCAATAAACTTTCTCGATATCTTTTGAAACAAAGGTGTTTTATTCTAAACAATTTTCCTTAAATCAGTTCTAAACCACCCTGTATATTAATTGATTTGGCTCATTTTCTCAACATCTTAATTTGAGACCAAGCAGGAGCGATTCCCAAAATATCAGAGTCTAACTCGAAAATTTTTCGTCATTTACACCTTACCGGCACCCAATCCGTGGACACACTGTAGATAAGATCGAATAGGAATCCAGTACTTGATTTAAAATGAAAGCCCCAAGGTTCATTTAGGATTTCGTGATGATTTTATGTTTACAAGGTCGCAGAATTTCGAATATTTGAAAAAAAATTTATTTTTTTTCAAACTGTTCTACCTCATTACACGATCATCACGGATTTTGAAAAAAAAGTTGTTCATCGACATTCTCAAACCAGTAACCGAGTTTCATCATGATTGAATCGGGAATTCTTGAGGTATTCTGGAAGAAAAAACATTGATACCGAGGGAAATACATATTCCTTTCCAATATCTCCAAAAATTACGAAAATATCGAACTGAAATTTGGTACACTGCTTTGAAATGTGGAGCTCAAAGTTAGAGCAGAATTTCTTGCAAATGTGGTAAATAATTTTCGAGGAAAAATGTTTTTTTGAAATTTTTTTCAATGCATCAACATTACTATCTCAACAAATTCTTCAAGAAGTTGAGATTCGTTATGGTCCAATTAACTACCAAGTTCCAATCCAATCGCTGCAGTAGTTCCTGAAATATCAGGAAAATAACCTAAAAATTTCAAATGGCTATAACTCCGAAACAGTTGATCCGATTTCGCTCATTGATGAACCCCACTGCGACATTCTGATGCGCTACCCATTCTGAAAGTTTCAAGTCGCTAGCTTTCTCCGTTGGACAGTAATCTTGTCCTCAGCCAGACGGTCGGACAGAATAGATTTTGACCATCAGTTTCGAATGCAATTTCAGGAATATATGATGAAAATTTTGCGAAAAAGAGCTGGAAGCCAAGCAGACTCCGAAATGATCAGTACATAGATTGGTGACCAGTCTGTCATAGATATGTAACTTTTCAAAGGAATAACTCTGAGATTTCTAGTGTAGATTCATAGCGTTAATCAAATGAACAAAAGCTCAAATGCCCCTGACTCCAGGTCTGTGCTCTTATTGGTTTTTGACCTACTTTGACCTCACAATGATTGGGAGAAATCAAAAAATTCACGAAAGTGAAGTCAGCAGCTCTGGCACGCATATTCAAATTCGTTCCAAAGCGGTCATCTGTTCACGTATTGACCTCGCCAAACGCTTCTTCAATTTGAGATGAAAATATTTTTAAATGGTCCCCATTAAATTCTTCATGAACCTTCGAGTTATCATTTCTCAACCAAATACTAGCATTTTGAATGGAAATATACAGTGCGCGTCAAAATTATGGAACAAATTCATTTCCTCAAAAGAAAAATATTTGGCAACAAAATCCTGAAACAGGTCAATTTTTGTTTCACTTTTACCAAATTTATATGCATTTTTGAAGGATTTTTGTTGCACACTGTGCCATCCCCATCAACCCTCTAAATTTTTTGAATAGGGAAAGTAGGTCAGATGGTACTGTTTTGTTCTTTACAGGAGTGCAAAAATTTTCAAGAAAAAAATTTTTTTTTGGAAACTTAGTTGAAAGAGGTTTTCAGTATGTGCACTTTGTCATGGCTAATTTACTTTGGGGCGATGGTTCCTGATGAAATTTGTCACCGAATGAAAGTCGACCATTACAGGTTTGTTCATGCACAACTTTCAACCCCCTCACGTGAAAATGTTTTTTCTCCATTGAAGGGTTCGCAGGGGTTGAAAGATGTGCATGAACAAAACTGTAATGGTCGACTTTTATTCGGTGACGAATTTCATCAGGTACCATCGTCTTAAAGTAAATGAGCCATGACAAAGTGCACATACTGAAAACCTCTTTGAAGTAACTAATTTGAAAAAAAAAAATTTCTTGAAAATTTCTGCAAGCCTGTAAAGAAGATACAAAGACCTTGCCACAAAAGTGCCACATGACCCACTTTCCCTATTCAAAAAATTGAGAGGGGTGATGGAGATGGCACAAGGTGCAACAAAAATCCTTCATAAATGCATAAATTTGGTAAAAGTGAAACAAAAATTGACCTGTTTCAGGAACTTGTTGCCAAATATTTTGCTTCTGAGAAAATGAATTTGTTCCATAATTTTGACACACACTGTATACTGGGATATCTTGACGAAAATAATAACAAATGAGTGTAAAAATGTCGAAAAATTTGTTCAAGGATGAAATATGTTCATTCAATTCGAAACTAAATCAATTAATTTTATTCTAATTTGGAATATCAGACCCAAAAACTGGAGTATTCAGTCAGTACCGTTATATATCCAAATCCGAAAATAAAAACAAACACATTCGCGTTCCAGTAGTTCTAGTCATTTATAACTATTCCAGTTTGTTTCTAATTGTCAATCCCCAATTGAACGAATAGCTATGAGGATTTAAGCGTTCATTGTTATATTTATAAACCCTATTCAGTATCAAACTGCCAACTAAATTTAAGATTAAATAGACCAGCAAAAATTTCAAGCCTGTCGCGGCAATGTGTAAAAAAAAACTTATTGGTTGGAAATTCTTGAGTTGAGATAGATACCGAGGAACTTGTACTTGTTTTCTATTTCTAGAATAGATTCGAATGTGTGACGAGACTGTCATTTAAGTTTTTTTTGTACATGTTAAAGTTACTAGAACATTTCGAGAATACGAAATAAAATATATCGATTTTAATGATGAGAGTTTGTTGCATTCCTTGATATACAGGCTGTATTGCTTCAGCAGCTTTCTTGCGGTTGCTCGAATTGAAATCAAAGTGGTCACCCGTTTATGTACTGTCTCTGCTCAATTCTGCTTGACATAAAAGCGAAACTTCTTATATGTAAAGGGTTTTCCAATAAGAGGTGTTATTTTGATATTCAAAGAAAAATGCCATTTTTCAATATAAATGATCGGATGTTTATTTCATTATAAAGAAAAAGCTATGCCGTTAATAGTGGAAAATAACATCAGGCAAATGACCACCACGACCACGCTTACAGGTCCATATCTTTTTAATGAAATTTTCCATAACCAAATCGCAAAGTGGCTGCCCTATGTCCTCGATAGCCTCACGAATTCCACCTTCGAGGTCTTGAATCGACGCTGGGCTATTGGCGTAGACCTTCTCTTCCACGTTTAGTTGCTTGTGTGGCACATAGTGCCGTCTTGTTGAAAGTAAACTTTGTCCAGATCAATACCATCCAATTCTGGCCATAAAAAATAAAAAAAAGTAAGGTCCAATGACTCCGCCGGACCATAAACCGCACCAAACAGTCACACGTTGAGGATAGAGAGGCTTTTCAAAAATGACTCTCGGGTTTTCCGAGCCCCAGATGCGACAATTTTGCTTGTTGACAAAGCCACTGAAGTGGAGATGGGCCTCATCACTCAAGATGATTTTTTGATGGAATTCCGGATCATTTTCATGCATTTCAACGACCCAATCAGTTGTTGATAATCGGCCGGCTTGAGTTCTTGTGTTAACTGAATATTATAAGCCTTAAGACCCAAATCTTTATGCAAAATACGGTGTAATGACGTTTGTGGAATGCCTAATTCCAAAGAACGACGAGTAATGGACAAACCTGGGTTTTCTTCAACACTTTCGGCTACAGCAGCAATATTCTCGGCTGTTCTTGAGCGACGTGCACGGGTTTTATTCTTCACATCTCTAACTTGTCCCAACAGCTCGAATTTTTCCACCAATTTCTTTATTGCGATCCGACAAGGTGCTTCACGACGACCCAAAAATGTTCGAGTTTTACGAACCGCTCTGCTAAATTTTCACCATTTTATAGTGAATTTTAATACTTTCAATGCGTTGTTGAAGCGTGTATCGTTCCATTTTTATTAATGGCGTAGTTCCTACTTGTCAAATGTCAAAAAACGACAGCTTCAAAAGAGACATCTACCGAAATAGCGGGCTATTCAAAATAACACCTCTTATCGGAAAACCCTTTATATTCTTCTGATCACATAAACCTCATGATTTTCCGTCCAAGTAGGGTAGTAGGGAGATAGGAAGGAAATATATCGAAGCCACCTATGATGAAACACATATCAATACATACATGATCAAAAAAACTGTCAGTAATATTTTGAGAAGGGCAAGACTCAAAATTCAACAAGACGATATACTACTCTGAAACTTCTTCTGTGATTAATTTTTGAGATTTTTATTCCTAAATTTATTGAATTTTTAATTGTTCTTAATTTCTGATACATCTTTCAAAATTGTTTACGAAATGATTCTTCGAAAGAACAAGAAATACTAATTTCAAATTAGTCGGATGAGAAATTCTTTCAATTCCATCACTAAGTTCGAATTATCAGAGAATTCAGTCGAATTCCACTATTGAATTGAACCTTTGCGTGAAATTTTGGGTAGGTACCCTAAGCAATTTGACGTGCGGGATGAAAAAACCACTGATTCCAATTGAATATTTTCTGTTTCTTTCAAATATTCCAATCCAATTCTGAAATTTCAATATACAGGGTGTTGGATAAAAGTCCCATATTTCTCTGATACGGACCTGCAATTTTTCAATTCATTGAATATTAATCGATTGACCTGTATAAGAGAATCACACGTTCTTCCTTCCAACGGAGTATACCGTGTGGTTCCAAAATTATGAGAAATATTGGTGAATACAAGAACCACCCTGAATCTTAGTTCTTGAATAGACGACTTCGGCCCAAGTTGCCAACCCACAATTTTCTTCACAAATTTACTATCACTGGGGAACGGGAATTTCAGGACAAATTCGACATGATAAGGTTCGCGTTATTCATGAATATCCATAAAAGATGCGTCGGCTCCTCAAACTAGATAATACCTTCCAAATATGGGGTTTTGTTAAGATCATCTCTGATTGGCCGAAATTTGAGTTGTGATTCCTGATTTCATGTTAATAGTGTCAAATTTATATAGGATATGTTCCGCAAATCAACTTGGTTATTTCGGTTGCCGGTTTTCCATTCCGTAAATATGGTATATTCGGTTGGTTTCTGATAAAAGGTTAATTGCAGAATTTGATTGATGAAAAAACGTTCTTTCTGTCATTAGAACGACAGTCAATGTTCTATGGTAACATATCCATTACATAGAACAACCTTTATTTACTTTATGATCCATAGAACATAGAACAGACAACAATCAACAATGGAAAAATTACTAGGTATGGTCTATGGATCATAAGGTAAATAAAGATTGTTCTATGCTATAGATATGATCCCATAAAACATTGATTGTCGTTCTGGTGCGTAGACTTAATATGTTTAAGTTATGTTTACAAATTCCGTGATTAACCTTTTTCAGGAACCAACCGAATATTTCATATTTACAGAACAGAAAACCAGCAACCGAAATAACCAAGTTGATTTGCGGAACATATCTTTCATAAACTTGACACTATTAACATGAAATCAGGAATTCCAACTTGAATTTCAGCCTAACAAAAACCTATATTTGGAAGGAGTTATCTTGTTTGAGGAGCCGAGGCATCTTTTACGGATATTTATGAATAACGCGAACCTTATCATGTCGAATTTTTACTGAAATTCCCGTTCCTCAGTGATAGTAAATTTGTGAAAAAAATTGTGGGTTGGCAACTTGGGCCGAAGTCGTCTATGGATCAGATCTACCAACTATATAGGTTTTTTGGACTCGAGAAGGGTAGTTCTACACCAGGTTACCCTATGTTCATTTACCAATGGAACACTCTATATGTTGGGCTTGAATTAAGGTACCTTTGGAAACACCCTCTTCATGTTGATTTATCAGAACGAATCACAGTGTGGTGTTAAATTGTCATGAAAAGAATGATGGAACTATGCTCGTAATCCATGGAGTTTTTTATTTTCATCCAAACCAGAAAATATACGGCAGTTGCGAAAAATCTGGATCGTGATGAACATTCTGCAATATTGTACAATAACTCGGAATTAGTAACTATAAAAAACTACCTGGATAATCCATTTTTTTCCCATAACTACCCATGTACGAATGGCATTGCTGGTAATCAAGCTCTGGCATCAAAAACCCTGCAGATGAAAATGTGGTGATTTGAATGGAAACATGAAAACGTATAGGAAAAAATTTCACGACATATCGTAGTGATGGAACATAGACGGAATTTCCACAAAATATAAAATGATAATGTGAATTGTACAAGGTGACCACGAGAAACATTTACATTTTGGATGGCACTGTTCTTAGAAGTGGGGAGTCGTGCCGTGGTGGGGGGAACGTTCATTCGCCTTCCGAAGAACCGCCATTTTTGTTTCTCAGTCACACTGGAGCCGGCGTGACCAATTTTGGTAGAAATCTACCTTTTTGGTAGATTTACGTTATAATTTCATCATTGTTTAAATAGAAATTGAGCTGTAGATTTTGGTAGTATTTCGAACTATCTTAGTAGAAATCTACTTTCAACTGTTGAAGCAGTAGAACGCTTCTGTCTGAGTTGAGAAGTGGCACAAGCTAACCTAACTATAATCGCATGAATTATGTGAAAAAATAGCACAACTCGTATAGATGGCTTTGACTGACATTGGGGTATTTCTTTAATCCCGTCACACTCAATAAGTATATCGTATCATTGTATAAAGAGATCCCTCTTTATACAATGATCGTATTGCCCATCATAGGTGCGTGTGTGCGCTACATTTTCCCGCATTTCCATCGTTGCCATCCGAAACAGAAGAGCCTTTCATTTAGGTGAATATATAAGAATATCTGCGGAATCATTGGGTGGATTTTACCCATTCACGAATTCGGCCTCCGTTATTAAGGTCCAAACCTTCTCTACAAATATCGAATTTCTAAGTTGTTTCTTTCGAGAGTTATTGTGTTTACGCAGTCGGTCGTTAGGCTGACCGTAAACACAATAACTTCCGGAAGAAACGACTGAGAAACTCGATATTTGTAGAGTAGGTTTGGTCCTTAATTACGAAGGTCGAACTCGTGAATGGGTAAAATCCGCCCAACGATTCCGTAGATGTACCCATTAAAAATTTTATTTTCTCAATATTTTCAAATATACAGATTAGATCGAATTGAAATCCAGTACTCTATCGAAAAAAACCCTAGAAAGCCCTGCCGTGAATTATGGCAGCAGCTTTTGCGCGCATGTTCAAATTCGTTGCCAAAGCGGTCTATTGAACATGCGCGCAAAAGCTGCTGCCTTCACGGCAGGGCTTCTCTAGCTTTTTTTGCTTAGCGAATGTTAATTACTGCGATATTTTTTCGAATTGCACGAAACATTAAAGTTTTCTACTTTACTTCCAACATAAAGTGCTAAAGACTGCTCTTAGGTAGCAGTAGATTTTTAGTAGATTTCTGTAATTGACTTTGGTAGAAAAAAGTAGATTTCTACAGAAGGTTTGGTAGATTCTCAAAAAAATAATTGGTCACTCTGACTGGAGCAGTGGTCGGTAGAGCAACGCGAGTTAACATATACCTGCTTCGCTGTAGTTGAAAAGAAAAGCATCCAATGAAGGAAGGAATTTTTCAAGATAAAGTATACTCTTCAGATTTCGATGATGAACCCCTCCCAAAAGTTTTGAATCGCGACAGTTTATGAGGAAACATGAAAATATGGTGTGAATCAACTCTGTTATCCATTCATCTGTGAAGCATTTTTCTCCTTCGCACACAGGTAGGTGTGCACATACGGACGGACAGACATTAAATTATACCAGGAATTCTTCTTTGAAGAGTCCAACGAAATCGTTAAAGGCCACATTCCTCTCAAAATTCGACAATTACATTTAGAAAAATCTATAATGTACACAAAACAATCGCGTAAAAATAGGAGGTATTATCCTTGAGTGAATCTACATGGAGAAACTCGCTAGTGGGGCAGTTGCCATTTAGCCCTCCCTACAGCTACTATGCTGTAAATCAAAAACCTAGAAAAGCACTGCCGTGAAGGCAGCAGCTTTTTTTTGCGCGTATGTTCAATAGAGATGACAGCTTTGGCAACGAATTTGAACATGCGCGCAAAAGCTGCTGCCTTCACGGCAGTGCTTTTCCAGATTTTTTTCGATAAAGTTCTGTATTCCAATTCGATCTAATCTGTATTTTCGGAAATATTGAGAAACTAAAATTCCTAATGGGTATATCTACGGAATCTTTGGGCGGATTCTACCCATTCATGATTTCGACCTTCGTAATTAAGCCCCAAATCTTCTCTACAAATATCGAGTTTCTAAGTTTCTTCCGGAAATTATTGTGTTAACGGTCGGCCGTTAGACTAGATTTGGACCTTAATTACGAAGCCTGAAATCGTGAATGGATAAAATCCTCCCAAGAATTCTGCAGATATACCCATTCAAAATTTTATTTTCACAATATTTCCAAAAATATAGATGAGATCGAATTGAAATCCAGTATTTTATCGAGAAATCTTAGTTTGAAGGTTCAAACAGATATCATTGATGAGAAGATCACAGAATAATGAATATTTGAAAAAAAAATTTTTGATTTTTTTCAAATCGTTCTAATAACACGATCATGACGAAATTCCGCACAATGTTGTCCTTCAGTATCTTTGAACTAGCTGCGAAGTTTCATCACGATTGAATCAGTATTTCCCGAGTTATACCGAAAAAAACAACGATATCGAGAAGAAAACCACGAAATGTTACATATTTTTTCCCAATATCTCCAAAACTAATAGCCGTATGTACCTAACTAAAATTTGGAACACTGCAGTGAAATATGAAGTTCAAGGTGAGGCTGAAATTATTCTCGAATATGAACAATAGTTTCAGAAAAAAAAAATGTTTCGAAAAAAATTTTTTTTCAATTGAGTGACCATACGATTCCAACGAAATTTAGCTCAATCATTGATGAGCCCCCTCTCATAGGGTTTGAATCGCGGCAGGTCTCGAGAAAACCCGAAATAGGAATTCTTCTTCAGAGAGTCCAACCTACTCGTTAAAAACAACCTATCTCCAAAATTCGAAAATTAAATTTGGACAAATCTATGAGGAGGTATTATGATTCTCCATTGGATCTGCCAGAATAAACTCACTATTGGGGTATACTCCATTCATTTTCATAAACTATCCCGGTTGGCCATGATTTAGGTCTATCAAGTTTGTTTTACTTAAAACTTACGCAGGTTGGCACTCGTGAAATATCGGCATTGTCAAAATAATTCTCAGTGACGTTGCCATATGCCAATGCCAATTTCTACTCTCAATTTCAACAGCCCTGATAATTTGGAATCAATAATTTATCACAAGATATCCAACATTTTCGACGTATGTGAGTGAAAACCCAGTGTAACGTTCACATAGATTCCCAAGAACTTTGTAAATTGAGTTAGTTCTTATAAGGTGACTCAGATTTTGTAGTACTACTACATTTTCATACTGGAGTATTTCAAGTTTTGCAACAAGGTATTTAAATGTCTTGTAGAGTTATTTCTTGGGAAATTGGAGAAGTAGGAAGTTCCATAGGTTTGTCTGTTCGTTTAGAAGTTTTACTTCAGGGTTATTCAAGTACTTTTATATTTGTTTCGAACGAACTATCGCAAAGTAACGGACTATTCTATCCATTATTTTTCAGTAAAATTTCAACACTCGATTCTTGATTTCCGTACAAGAACATAGCATAATTGAATATTCCGACCATGTTTATATAAGTGAAATATTTCCAGTTTAACAGAGAACAAAATTTTTTCAACATTCGCCAGATCTTTTGAATGATTGAATTCACATAATATTTTATCAAATTCATTATTTTCCCAAAGTAAATTCACATTTTGAATAATACGTAATTTCTACGAGGTCTAGGCGCAAACTGATGGACGCGTTTGTCGCTCAAGCGATGACATTTGAGTTGTCAAATGCTCTCCCGACGAAATCGCGCGATTCCTTTTTTGTAGTTGAATAATTTCATTTTTAAGAAAATGGCGGGATATTCAAAACATTCAAGAGATTGTTTATACTCGTCGGTCATGATTATAGGTACTTGTTAATACAATGGATGAGGAATTATAGGTATATTGAAGAGAATATCTTCAACTATTATTGTTTTGAAGGAATTCTGTATTTATGTACTGAATTGCAATCATATGGTGACGATATATTCATCACAGTTTGAAATATGCATGTAATGTAATGTCTTTCCAACATCAAGACGAAAATAAATGTCTTTTCTTATGATAAATTATTAAATTGATTCAGCTATCTGAAATAATCATTTTCTGCAGAACAAACTGACTCAGGCAAAAACAATCTATCCGATAGCTATGTACATGCCCAATAAATCAAGAGCTTCTATTAATTCAATCAATCCCTTGAAAAATATAGGAATAAAAACAATTACTATACTTGCTGAAGAACCAGATCCACGCTGAAATGAATTCATACAATTTGAAAAGTGATATTTCATGAACAATCGCGCGTTCTCTTAATGACAGATGTCAGCCACAAATTACTGACATTGAGCGTGAAAATCGCGCGATTTTTATTTTTGACGCGTCCATGAGTACGAGCCTTATGTAGAGAGGACAACGTTGTGTATTTATCTGACAGGAAAATGACTATAACCTAACATTTTCAAAATATACACGGTGAAATGTGTCAGAATGTCATGGCAAACCGGGATAGTTCATAGAAGTGAATGGGAGTATACACCCCTGGTAATTTTAGCTCCCGGCCGGCCAGCTCCACGGGGCTTTTCATTCCACCACGGTCGAATACACTTTCGTGATTTTTATGATATCTGGACAGGTGAACGTAATGCAGTTGGGTTCATCTTATAGAGAAACGAAAGAGCTTATTTCTTATGAAATTCGAGAAGTAGGAAGTTCCATAGGTTTGTCTGTTCGTTTAGATGTTTTACTGCATGGCTATTCGAGTCCCCCCTTTTTTTCGATTGAACTATCACAAAGTGTCGGACTACCCTATCCATTATTTTTCAGTAAAATTTCAACACTCGATTCTTGATTTCCGTACAAGAAAATAGCGTAACTGAATCTTCCAACCATGTTTATATTCGTGAAATATTTTCAGTATTAACAGGGAAGAAAAGTTTCTTCAGCATTCTCCAGGTCTTCGGAATTATTGAATTTATATAATATTTTCTCAAATTCATTTTTTTCCAAAGTGAATTCACATTTTGATGAATACGTTATAACTACGACCACTATTGGGAACTTCTGCGAAGATGCCAGCGCCCTAACAGATAAATTTGGGACCTGACCAAGCTAGTAGTTTTATGTAAACAAACCTTAGAAATGAGGTGGAGAACGAATATTTCTTGAGAAAGAACATTTTGTTTGGATCACGATATAAAATCGTATTTTAAATCGTTCCTGGAGGATAATTTCGGTGATATTTCAGTGTATGTTGCATGGTGGATCAAAATGAACCAATATCTAAGTTTACTTGAACTTATAGAAAAATAGGCACCTCAATAAGTAATTTAAGGACTCTTATTTATGTGAAAAAGTGCTAAATGCAGGCTATATTATGTGGTAAATCTAGAATCAGTCTATATGATACGACTTGTTCATTATTTACGAACGAGTGAATCAATAAAATGAAAACAGATTTTCTGCTTTAGTTCTTTTGCATCGTATTTCTAAAGAAAAGGAAACAGATAGACATATAATTGATTTCATTTTCATATTACAGCAGCTCAAGATACACATACAGAATGAAAAATGTCACAGCTGGTTCCACCAGAACTACCTATATAGAAATGAAAAGTGTTAGTGTATTCATATGAATAACTACAGCTATTATCAACTCTAACAGTATATCTAGTTTTTCTCAGATTTTCAACCAGATCACTCTTTTAGAATATGATTTTGTGTAGTATGTGAATTAGGTAGCTGCAGAAGTGCTCGGTAGTTTCTCTGCTGCATTTTTCCTCAAAATTCTCTCATTTTCATTTACACCCGAAAACATCATGACATGAAGTGGTTTCGAAATGAATACACTGTAGGTAATTTACCTTTATGAAAATAAACATCTTCAGAGAAATGCAGTGAACATACTTTCATGTATTTCGTGACCTGTTTTCCAATCTTCAATTTCTAAAGCTAGGCCTTTCTTCTATCATTGAGTTCCCTGCCAAATGCTGTTTCCAAATTAACTTTTCTTTCATTTGACTTTGGAAAAAATGAAAACTAGAGGCACTAGATGATCCTTTTTTCTTTGACCATGAAAAACATTGAGTTGAGGCACACAACAATGGTCATTTCGTGAGGATGCCATTTCGAATTAATAAAATCGAAAATTTTAATCGGAAAGAAAGGAATCGATTGATGAATATTACAAACACTTTCGGTATACCAAAATTCAAACTCGGAGAACAACACAAAAGCTGAAAATGAACTCCAAAAGTAAGCAAATTACGTAAGAATTACAGGCACGTCGAAAAACTACTAGCTTGGAAGTGTTCAAATTTCTATCGCCAGAGGGCGTATCGCTTAGCAGTAGTTGCGAATGTAGAGAGGACAACGTGGCGTAGTTATCTGACAGGAAAATGACTATAACCTTACATTTCCAAAATATACACGCTTAAATGTGTCAGAATGTCATGGCCAACCGGGCTAGTTTATAAAAGTGAATGGAATATACATTTAGCATTTTAAAAAGGAAAAGAACCGCTGGAGGACGTAGCAGCTATTAAAAAAAAGCATATCCTCCAGATTTCGATGATGAACCCCTCTCATAGGGTTCAAATTGTGGAAATTCTTGGAAACACATGAAAATATGGTGTAAACCAACACCCTTAACCATCCATGCGTGCGTAATATTCTTCCCCTTAGAACACACGTAGATGTGTGTACATCAAGACACGTGTCGTTTTACGTACGGTCGAAGAAACAGAGGCACGACTGCAAAGAGATTCGATGAGATTAAAACAATTTACAGGGAAATCATGTCATGTTAATTGGGTTGAAGGGTGCGGCTTATATCCAGTCACGTATACGAGAAATCCGCCGGATTTGAAATCATCTGAAGCACTCTGTTGATTCGCGTTCAACGCTACTATATATATATGCGTGTATACAGGGTGAGTCTTTGACCTTGCAGAATATTTTAACAGAAGATTCTTGAAGCTGAAAGAAACACATTTGTCCTCTACCATTTTTTCCGATTCGGCCTAGATAAAAAGATATAGGCATTATAAATTTTCATAATAGGCTAGCCGCCCCTGGAAACCTGAACACTGAAGATTTTCAAAGCCTAAGATATCCCATTCAAATCTTCGAAATAAGCAACTCTGTTATGAAAACAAGCGTCAACTTACTTTTTACATTCCAGTTGGTGAAAAAAGTTGTATTCATAGTACAATAAACAAGTTAGGTATTCCAAATTTCGTGGGCGATAAAAGTTGAATATTCTTCTTTTGGTTTCATTTTCGATAATGAGGAATTCATCTAGCTATCACTTATATTAGCTTTGAGGTTAATCTTCAATTTGTAATTATTAATTTTCTTTGTTTATTTCATTTTCTCCAAGAATTATCAGATTCAGACATAACCCATCCAAACTTTCATTTTCATAAATAAATAAAACAGATGTACCTAATTTGTCTATGAACGTACAAACGTTGCCAAATTGACGAACAGAAAGAAAGAACTCTTCGAAATCAAACACACAATATGCTTATTCTGTGTATACACTTGTATAGTCTATGATTCTGAACTGAACAATGAATCTGTGATTCCATTCTCAACTTTTAGACGTGGCAACGCGGAAAAATTGAATTCTGTGAATTTTTTGAACAGAGTTGCATTCAGCCAAAGTACCCAATTCTCGGAATTTCACAGATATTTTTTATTTTTGAATTTCAGATTACTCGAAAACGGCGCATCATACGAAAAAAAACAAGGAATACTTTTACTTTCCAAAATGGTCAAAAATTCGTTGAATAGCATTCAAATTATTTTTAAAAGTTGGATTCTTTGAACTTCTGGTATTTTTATGAAATGTTATGGTCATATTGAACAAACTGGAGGATGTGGATGAAATTTTGTAATCCAGGAACATTCATCGTATCAATAAAAAACTATATTCCAAAAATCATCTCATTCGATGAGATCGTTCGCGAGATATAATCGAAAATTATTTTTTTTCATGGATTTTCAACAGTCCGTATCTTACGAACCAAGCCGAATCGGAAAAAATGGTAAGGGAAAAAAGTGTTTCTTTTGGCTTCAGGAATCTTCTGTTAAAATATTCTGCAAGGTCAAAGACTCACCCTGTATAGTGTTGGTCCTAATAGATTACAGCTTGTATACGGTCCTTTCGGTTGTTTTACTCGAATATTTCGCACTTATTGGCGTCTGAATTTAAGATTGCAGCGCCACGGTGGCCAGTTTCAGAACCTTACATACAGACATAGATTTTGTTTTGATAGTCGATTTTGTACTGTTCGTTAGTGTTTGGTTTGATAATTTTTGATTTCACGATTTCTTCAAAGGCTTTTTAGACTTTTATAGTTGACGAGAGTATTACTGACAGTACATATTCCATTCTTATAAAGTAGGTATGCATAATCCTTCAATATAATTGAGTGTAGCAACTCTAAAATTACGGGGAATTAAGGTTGGACAGTATTTTAATTGGTTTCGTTCGTCGTTTGACATTTGTCATACGTTGGAGGTAAAACAAACTCACTTTCCCGCTTTGTTTATGTTATGAATTACATCATTTTCAACAATTTCAGGATAAATTCACAAGTTAAAATGATTTATATTCATAGAATTGGTGAATTACTGGACCCGTGAGGCCAAGTTATTGTGTCGTTTTGAAATGCAACATAAATACACCGAGAGACCAAGGAATACATTCGCTTTGTTTACATTGGCAAAGAGCAATTATTTGGAGATTTTAGTGATTTTATTAATTTTACAAGTGAAATTTTGTGATAATGGATCTGATTAACTGATATTCAATCTCAGATGATAATCGTTCAAAACGATATAAATGAAAATTGCAGTATTTATCCTTGCCTTCTAAACCCTAGAGTATCCACATCAGAGATAGCATTTATTATAGGTATAACTATTGAAACTGAAACAGCAAAATTTTTAGCTCATTAATTCCTGAAAATAAACAGCAGAATGAAATCCAACAAATGTATGGAATGGAAAAAACATGGGTTCCAGAGAACTTCTCAGTACTATTTCAAATAACGTTCTATGTTGCAAATTATCAAGTTACTACAATATTGGTCTACAGTTGCTATGTCAGTGCTATCATAATCTTCAATTACATATCTACAGACTAGATCGAATTGAAATCTAGTACTTCATTGAATAATAATGCGACAAAAGGATGAACGTCATACACATCGATCAAAGTATTCTACACTCGAAGGTGAGACTCGCAAGAGGCTGCTGGCAGATGGCGCGCTGTATGTTGTATACTGCAGCGGTCCTTCTGAAAGGTAACAGGTATCTGGAGAACTCTCTGCGGTTTATCCAAGTTAAGTTGACCTGACGATCAGTAACAGTTATAGTCATTCTCCTCGGATCCGCTTCTTCGGTGTAGATGTTTTGATTGATTGGATGATTAGCTCTGATCAAGGGGAAATATTTGTTGATTTATCGACAGATATTCGTCCTTGTAATTATGTTAATTTATTATAACTGGAGTTCTTTCTTCTCCATTAGACCAATTCCTATCTTATTCAAATGTTTCATTTGATGTTTTAGTATTTTTCATACATTCCAAATAATGTATTAATATTTTTCTCTATTGTCACCGTGCCACAATGAAAGAAGTACCAATAAGATGAACGGATTACACTTCAGAATAATGCAATTCTTATAAGAGCCCCCCCTGGTTCGAGTCAGCTAGTAGGGCACCAGAGAGAAGGGGAAGCTTGACATACCGCTAGTATTTGGGTGGCCACTCTAGATAATTCTAATCTCAGTGATTTTACCCCGACTTGTCACCGGACGAGCTTCACATACTTACAGATCGAATGTATAAATAATAAAAATAAGAAAAGCAAATTCCCCAAGGAATAAAGCCCAAACTTTTCGCCCCTTTTCAAATAATAACTAGCTGTCAGTCAACGTCAGCAACATACCTCCTAAGGTATAAGACGAGCAGAGAACACCATCACCCGAAAGTTTCCTGCAAGCGTGAATGATTAAGCATTGTTACCAACGCAAAGATTAATTAATATACTTTCGCGCGTTGTTTGCGATCTGATATTCCATTTTCCAGAAACTAAGAAATCTCGGATGAGGAGCATACCTAAGTTAAGTATACACGACCCCTTTTCCAAGGCGAGAGAACGTCCGGACGCTGCTTCATGAAAGCGTGTGTGAACCCTTTTAACACTCCGTGTGCTGACGTGGGAGGGTATGCAGAGAGGGTTAGTTGGAATTTATGGAGCGTGATCTTGCTGTTTTGATTCAGAGATATTTCACCCTGGAAACGTGCATGGAAAGGTGAGAGAATTTTTCTTGTTGCCTGTAGAAATATCCACATTTCTCACGCCTACGCTTGTCTATGGCGGAGAGATTAACGTGAACAACTTTAACAGCATATTCAATACACGAAAATATGGTTGGTAGGGCTCTGTGGTATTGCTCATCTGTGACCGTATTTACCAATGATGACGTCACCTTTTTATTCAAATTCAAGAAAATATATATTCTGTGCTTTGAATTCAAATGAAAAAAGTGAGGTCATCATTGGTAAATACGATCACAGATGAGCGGATGAGCACACCATGTTTTGCTTACATCATAGGTTTGTTCGTTGTACCTGCATGAATTACACTAACTACATCAACTCCACTGGCTTCCAATTCTCAGTGCAGCTGAGTGTAGTCACAGATAACTGAATTAGTGGACTCAGTGTAGTTCAATCTGTTCTATGATTCTCACAGAATACAAATATATGATAGATGATTTTACGCAAACCCAAGATGACAGAATTCTATGCTTCTCTTGTTTTCGCTACCACTTCGAGGTGATGTAGATTTGTAGTAAAGTTTTTCTAAAGTCGTCGCGGACAAAAATTCCATTTTAAATAACGATATGATGAAAATTAATTTCGTCCAAAAACTAACCACAGATGTCTATGATTATGAATTATATTTATGCATAACCATCACAGAAGATAACCTCACTCTATGCACTGCACACGTAATCTGTGAATACACTGACTTCCAATATTTCCGCAACGAACAGGGTGCAAGTTTACAACAAAACAAACCGAACAGTATCAGTGGAGTGAGTGTAGTTAGTGTAGTTCATATAGGTACAACGAAAAAACCTACTGTTTGTATCCATTATATGGTTGCCAGGGCTCTATGTTATTGGAGGAGATGAAAATGTGGAAGAACTTGTGAAGAGGGCATCAAGAGTAACATCTGGAGGACCAGAACATTCCTGTGAACTTGGAAATGACGACAATCCTGACACTGAGGCTTTTCTACAGGTGATTTTAGCGTATAGAATTCTCACAGAATATTCAAAATTGTTCGAAAATATGTGTGCCAGCCCAAACAACATGGGAACATTCGTTGAATGCATGATGTAAGCAAAACATGGTGTGCTCATCTGCTCATCTGTGATCGAATTTACCAATGATGATGTCACTTTTTTTCATTCAAATTCAAAGCACAGCATATATATTTCCTCGTATTTTAATCTTGCTGACGTCAATTCTTTTTCAGATGAGCACACCATGTTTTTTACATCATGGTTGAATGTCTATTCTGTATCCATGAAGTGACAGGATTTCTAATTGTCTATGGACGCGCTCATCTATGGCCTCCAGAAGTCACCCCGCTATTGGGAACTTCTGTGAAGATGCCAGCGCCCTAACGGATAAATTCGGAACCTGTCCAAGCTTGTAGTTTTATGTAAACAAACCTTATAAATGTGGTTGAGAACGAATATTTATTGAGCAGAGCTTGAATATTTGAAGAAATTATTATAATTTCGTGTAAGATTTCTTGAGAAGAAACTTCTCGTTTGGATCACGATATAGAATCGTACTTTGGATCGTTCCCGGAGGATAATTTCGTTGTGTTTTAGTGTATGTTACTTGGTGGATCAAAATGAACCAATATCTAAGTTTACTTGAATTTCTGGAAAAATAGGCACCTCAATAAGAAATTTAAAGAAGTGAAGAAGTGCTGAATGCAGGCTATATTATGTGGTAAATCTAGAATCAGTCCAAATGATATGACTTGTTCTTTGTTTACAAACGAGTGAATCAATAAAATGAAAACAGCTTTTCTGCTCAAGTTCTTTTGCATCGTATTTCTGAAGAAAATGAAACAGATTGACATATAATTGATTTCATTTTCATATTACAGCAGCTCCAGATACATATACAAAATGAAAAATGTCACAGCTGGTTCAACCTACCTATATAGAAATGAAAAGAATTAATGTATTTATATGAATAACTTCAGCTATTATCAACTCTGACAGTATATCTAGTTTTTGTCAGGTTTTCAACCAGATCACTCTTTTAGAATGTGATTTTGTGTAGTATGTGAATTAGGTAGCTGCAGAAGTGCTCGGTAGTTTCTCTGCAGCATTTTTCATTAAAATGCTCTTATTTTCATTTACACCTGAAAACATCAGGACATGAAGTTGTTTCGAAATGAATACATTATAGGTAATTTACCTTTATGAAAATAAACATCTTCAGTGAGCATACTTCCATGTATTTCGTGACCTGTTTTCCAATCTTCAATTTCTAAAGCTATGCCTTTCTTCTATCATTGAGTTCCCTGCCAAATGCTATTTCCAAATTAACTTTGCTTTCATTTGGCTTTGGAAAAAATGAAAACTAGAGGCACTAGACGATCCTTTCTTCTTTGACCATGAATAACATTGAGTTGAGGCACACAACAATAGTCATTTCGGGAGGATGCCATTTCGAATTAATAGAATCGAAAATTTTAATCGGAAAGAAAGGAATCGATTGATGAATATTACAAACACTCTCGGTATACCAAAATTTCAACTCTGAGAACAACACAAAAGCTCTAAAATGAACTCCAAAAGTGAGCAAATTACGTTAGAATAACAGGCACGTCGAAAAACTACTAGCTTGGAAGTGTTCGGATTTCTATCGCCAGAGGGCGTATCGCTTAGCAGTAGTTGCGAATACTCGAGATATTGTTTGCTCTTAAGTACTAGATCCCAGCACCTGTGACATCTAGCGATCAGAAAAAGGTTCTGATCCTGAGGTCTGTTTCAAGATTTTGGTACTACCATCTCCATCCATCTGTCCGAAAAGGATAATCTATGATTAGAATTGGTTGAGCTAGTCACCACTCTCTCGTATGCAAAATTCAGTCTCGCCTTTAAAAATTCTCTTCTTCATGGAACAACTTCTTCCAGTGGCAACATCTCGAGCTAAATTATTCGAAAAAAATATTTTCCACTACCCTCTCTGATCTTCTTTGTCACTTCTGCTAAACGCGCCCGTCTGGAACGAAAAGAGGGAAGAGCCACCCCATAAACGAACATTTAATATAACCGAGAAAATTCGCATTTTTCAGCGTGGTCCTTCGAGAAACCAGGCGCGACAGCTTTCAGAATCAATTTCGGGCCGAATTAAGTAATGGAATATGAATTTTATGAGGCCCTTAGCGAGGGTTGCAGTCTCTTAGCCCCAAAACTCGATTATCGTGTCGCGAACTATTCCCTCTCTCGCAAAACAGCTAACAAGGTGTATAGGGCAATTATACCGCCTTGTGTTTTACCGACTAATTCGATTTCGTTTTGAGTAACGCTATACCGAAGGACCACTTTCCACGCGTGATTCTGCTCTCTTCGGAACGACTCTGTACGCTATTTTAGAGCTATACCTTGATGAATACATTCGGAGAAGACATGAATGATGAATGAACACTATCTTTGTGCGCGCATGTTCTTGGAAAACACCGTGCTATCGTTTTGTCCAAATGTCTGTCATTTTCGATGATTGAGCCGAAAATGGTCTCAAACGACTAGGTTGGACTCACTGATGACGAATCCGGTGTCAAAATCGATTCTGTCCGGCCAGCCGGCCGGCCGTGGACACGATAACTGTCGACCGTAGCCAGTTAGCGACTCGAAACTTGTAGGGTAGTTTGCGCATCCGAATGCCGCGGTTAAGTTTGTTAATGGGCCAAATCGGCCAGATAGTTTTGGAGTTATAGCAATTTGAAATTTTGAGGTTATTTCCCTCATATTTCAGAAACTACTGAAGCGATTGGATTGAAACTTGGCAGTTAGTTGGAGCATAACGACGCGAAACTTTGTGCAAAATTTCGTTGAAATCTAATGGTCACTGAATTAAAAAAAAAAATTTCTCAACATTTTTTCCGAAAAATTTCGTTTTTCTGAAACCATTATTCATATTCGAGAGCAATAGAAGACTTCGGCCTAAGATGCCAACCCACAATTTTCTTCACAATTTTACTATCACTGGGGAACGGAAATTTCAGGACAAATTCGACATGGTAAGGTTCGCGTTATTTATAAATATCCGTAAAAGATGCCTCGGCTCCTCAAACAAGAAAATTCCTTCCAAATATAGGTTTTTGTTAGGCTGAAATTTAAGTTGGGATTCCTGATTTCATTTTAATAGTGTCAAGTTTATAAAGGATATGTTCCGCAAATCAACTTGGTTATTTCGGTTTCGGGTTTTCCGTTGTGTAAATATGAAATATTCGGTTGGTCCCTGAAAAAAAAGTTAATTACGGAATTTGATTGATGAAGAAGCAATCTTTCTGTCACCAGAACATAAACATATAAAGTCTATGCACCAGAATGACAGTCAATGTTCTATGATAACAAATCCATAGCATAGAAAAATCTTCATTTACCTTATGATCCATAGACCATATCTAGTAATTTTTCCAGTGTTGATTGTTGTCTCTTCTATGTTCTATGGATCATGAAGTAAATAAAAATTGTTCTATGCTATGGATATGTTACCATAGAACATTGACTGTCGTTCTGGTGACAAAAAGAACGTTTTTTCATCAATCATTTCCGTAATCAACCTTTTTTCAGGAACCGACCGAATATTTCATATTTACGGAATGGAAAACCGGCAACCGAAATAAACAAGTTGATTTGCGGAACCTATCCTATAAGAATTTGACACTATTAACATGAAATCAGGAATCCCAACTCAAATTTCAGCTAATCAGAGATGATCTTTGAAAAACCCTATATTTGGAAGGAATTATCTTGTTTGAGGAGCCGGGGCATCTTTTACGGATATTTATAAATAACGCGAACCTTATCATGTCGAATTTGTCTTGGAATTCCTGTTCTCCAGTGATAGTGAATTTGTGTAGAAAATTGTGGGTTGGCAACTTGGGCCGAAGTCGTCTATTCCAGTTATACCTTGATTTTCATATTTCACAGCAGTGTACCAAATTTCAGTTCGATATGGCTATTTGTTTTGGAGATATTGGAAAAAAATATGTAGAGTTTCGTGGTTTTCTTCTCGATATCTTTGTTTTTTTCGGTATAACTCGATAAATACTGATTCAATCAAAATTTCCCAATTTCCAAATCTCGGAAATCCGGAATTTCGAGATTTGAATGTGCAGTGCATAAGTAATTTCGGAATTGCGGACTTTCGGAATTTCGGACTTCCGAACTTTTGGACTTCTGGACCCTAGGACCTTGAACCTTGGACTTTGGACTTTGTGAAAAGTGTACAAAGTGTACGAGGTGTACAAAGTGTACAAAGTGCACGAAGTGTGAAAAGTGTGAAAAGTATGAAAAGTGTGAAAAAAGTACAGAGTGTGAAAAGTGTACAAAGTATGAAATGTGTGAAAAGTGTACAAAATGTGATGAAACTTTGCAGCTAGTTCAAAGATTCTGAAGGCTAATAATGTGCAAAATTTCGTGATGATCGTGTCATAAAAACAATTCGAAAAAAAAAATTTCAAATTTTTTTTTCAAATATTCAATATTCTGTGATCTTCTCATCATATGATCCTCATTGAATTCTGTATAAACCTTCAAACTGTCATTTTTCGATAAATTACTGGAGTTCAATTCGATTTAATCTGTATTTTTGGAAATATTGGGAAAATAAATTTTAAATGGGTATATCTGCGGAATCATTAGATGGATTTTACCCATTCACGAATTCGGCCTTCGTGATTAAGGTCCGAACCTTCTCTACAATTATCGAGTTTCTAAGTTGTTTCTTTCGGAAGTAATTGTGTTTACAGTCCGGCCGTTAGATATTCTGTATGAACCTTCAAACTGTCATTTTTCGATGAAGTACTGGAATTCAATTCGATCTAATCTGTATTTTTGGAAATATTGGGGAAATTAAATTTTTAATGGGTATATCTGCGGAATCATTGGGTTGATATTACCCATTCACGAATTCGGCCTTTGTAATCAAGGTTCAAACCTTCTCTAGAAATATCGAGTTTCTAAGTTGTTTCTTTCGGAAGTTATTGTGTTTACGGTCGGCCGTTAGGTTTTACATTTGAACATGCGCTCGAAAGTTGCTGAGTTAGCGTCAGTGCTCTTCTAGGATTTTTCTTGGGTACTCAGAAGTTCTTCAAACAATCCGAATCTGAAGCAAAGCCACATAAATACAGAAAGCCATTACCTTCACTCAGGACATTAATTATCGTCACAGGCGTAATTCAATCCCTGCAAGTAGATTTGGGGATAAATTCAGATTTATTCGTTTTTGGGGGCTCAACCCAACTAAAACAGCAAAATTAGTGAAGTTTCAGAAGTAAATGGACCATCTGGACGACTGAGGTTTCATCTCTGGATTTCCCAACCTCCGTCAAAACTTTCGAGGTAAATTGTTTAGGGAATAAGTCTATCTAGATTCAATTTGTACAAGTCGTATTAATCTCAAAACATACAGCGATGTTGAAAAAAGTCGAATGAATAATTAAAAATCAAATATTTGGTAACAAAGCTATGCAAGGAGACCTTACATTACCATCCTGAAGATGACCTTCTGGGTCGAAATATGTGAACAAGAGAAATTCAACAGTAAGAGGAAATTACAAATTTCAAAAAGCACTACCGTGAAGGCAGCAACTTTTGCGCGCATGTTCAATGTAGATGACCGCTTCAGCAACGAATTTGAACATGCACGCAAAAGCTGCTGCCTTCACGGCAGTGCTTCTTGAAATTTTCTACTGATAAATTACTGGATTTCAATTCGATCACATCTGTATTTTTGGAAATATTGGAAAAATAAATTGTGTTTACGGTCAGCCTAACGGCCGACTGCGTAAACACAATAACTTCCTGAAGAAACAACTTAGAAACTGGATATTTGTAGAGAAGGTTTGGACCTTAATCACGAAGGCCGAATTCGTGAATGGGTAAAATCCACCCAATGATTCCGTAGATATACCCAATAAAAATTTTATTTTTCCAATATTTCCAAAAATACAGATCAGATCGAATTAATCCAGTACTTCATCGAAAAATAACATTTCGAATTTTCATACAGAATTTAATGAGGATGATATGATAAGAAAATCATAGAAATTTTTTTTTTCAAATTGTTCTAATGACACGATTATTACGAAATTTCGCATAAAGTTGTCTTTCAGCATCTCAAAACTAGCTGTGAAGTTTTATCAGGACTGAATCAGTATTTCTCGAGTTATACCGAAAAAAAATTTCAAAAAGCACTGCCGTAAAGGCAGCAACTTTTGCGCGCATGTTCAATGTAGATGACCGCTTCAGCAACGAATTTGAACATGCACGCACAAGCTGCTGCCTTCACGGCAGTGCTTTTTGAAATTTTCTACTGATAAATTACTGGATTTCAATTCGATCGAATCTGTATTATTGGAAATATTGGAAAAATAAAATTTTGAATGGATATATCTACGGAATCATTGGGCGAATTTTACCCATTCACGAATTCGACCTTCGTAATTAAGCCCCAAAAATACTCTACAAATATCTAGTTTTCAAGTCATTTCTTCCGGAGGTTATTGTGTTTACGGTCAGCCTAACGACCGACTGCGTAAACACAATAACTTCCGAAAAAAACAACTTAGAAACTCGATGTTTGTAGAGTAGGTTTGGGGCTTAATTACGAAGGTCGAATTCGTGAATGGGTAAAATCCACCCAATGATTCCGTAGATATATCCAATCAAAATTTTATTTTTCCAATATTTCCAAAAATACAGATCAGATCGAATTGAAATCCAGTACTTCATTGAAAAATAACAGTTCGAAGTTTCATACAGAATTTAATGAGGATGATATGATAAGAAAATCATAGAATTTTTTTTTTCAAATTGTTCTAATTACACGATTATCACGAAATTTTGCATAAAGTTGTTATTCGGCATCTCGAAACTAGCTGTGAAGTTTTATCAGGACTGTATCAGTATTTCTCGAGTTATACCGAAAGAATCAACGATATCGAGAAGAAAACCTCGAAATTTGACATATTTTTTCCCGATATCTCCAAAATTTATGATCGTATTGAACTGAAATTTGTTGCACTGCTGTGAAATATGGAGCTCAAAGTGTGAGTGGATTTTTTTCCTCGATATGATGAATGGTTTCCGAAAAAATTTTTATTTTAATTTACTGACAATATGATCCTGACGAAATTTGGCTCAAAGTTGCGCGTCGTTATACTCCACCCTATTGCCAAGTTTGAATCCAATCGCTCAAGTAGTTTCTGAAATAAAAAATGAATAATTTCAAAACTTCAAGTGCCTATAACTCCGAAACTATTCCACCGATTCGGACAATTAACGAACTTAACCGCGGCATTCTGATGCGCAACGTATCCTGAAAGTTTCAAGTTGCTAGCTTGCTTCTGTTGACAGTTATCGTGTCTACGGCCGGCCGGCCCGACAGAATCGATTTTGTCACCGGATTCGTCATCAGTGAGACCATTTTCGGCTCAATCATCCAAAATTGCAGACATTTGGACAAAACGATAGCACGCTGTTCCCCTAGAACATGTGCGCAAAAAGAACCAGACTTTATACTTTTCAATTTTCCACTAGACTATTCCTTGGTTATAAGCATTCAAGGGAAAAGTGATGCAGTTTTTTGAAAACTACTCTGCACATACATTGAACCTTATATTTAGTACTAAATTTCACTTATCTCCGAATTCAACTTTTTAAAAGATTGGGAAAAGATAGGTCAAATTTCGTGTGGTTTTCTCAATATTGTTTGTTAGTTCCGAATAGCTCGAAAGTCTATATGACTTTCGTACATACAGTGCGCGTCCAAATTATGGAACAAATTCATTTTCTCAGAAGAAAAATATTTGGTAACAAAATCCTGAAACAGGTCGATTTTTGTTTCACATTTACCAAATTTATTTGCATTTTTGTTGCACCCTGTGCCATCCCCATCAACCCTCTGAATTTTTTGAATAGGAAAAGTAAGTCATGTGGTACTTTTTTGGCAAGGTCTTTGTATCTTCTTCACAGGCGTGCAGAAAGTTTCAAGAAAACATTTTTGCGCGCATGTTCTAGGGGAACAGCGTGCTATCGTTTTGTCCAAATGTCTATAATTTTCGATGATTGAGCCAAAAAATGGTCTCAATCGACTAGGTTGGACTCACTGATGACGAATCCGGAGTCAAAATCGATTCTGTCCGGCCGGCCGGCCGAGGACACGATAACTGTCGAACGAAGTGAGCTAGCAACTTGAAACTTTCAGGGTGAGTCGCGCATTGGAATGCCGCGGTTGAGTTCGTTAATGGGCCAAATCGGTCGAATAGTTTCTGAGTTGTAGCCACTTGAAATTTTGAAGTTATTTATTTTTATTTCAGAAACTACTCGAGCGATTGGATTCAAACTTGGCAGTTAGGTGGTGTATAACCACGCGCAATTTTGAGCAAAATTTTGTCAGGATCATATCGTCAGTTAATTCAAAAAAAGTTTTTTTTAAATTTTATTACAAAAATTTTTTTTTTTCGAAAACCGTTAATCATATCTAGAAAAAAATTCCACTCAGTCTTCGAGCTTTATTTTTATTTCACAGCAGTGTACTAAAGTTCAGTTTGATACGATCATTAGTTTTTGAGTTATCGGAAAAAAATATGTCAAATTTCGAGGTTTTCTTCTCGATATCGTTGTTTTTTTCAGTATAACTCGAGAAATACTGATTCAATCCTAATAAAACTTCGCAGCTAGTTTGAAGATGCTGAAAGACAACTTCATGCAAAATTTCAACATTTCGTGATGATCGTGTCATTAGAACAATTTGAAAAAAAAATTTCTGTGATTTTCTTATCATATCATCCTCATTAAATTCCGTAGGAACTTTCGAAGTGTAATTTTTCGATGAAGTACTGGATTTCAATTCGATCTGATCTGTATTTTTGGAAATATTGGGAAAATAAAATTTTGAATGGGTATATCTGCGGAATCATTGGGTGGATTTTACGCATTCAAGAATTCGGCCTTCGTAATTAAGGTCCAAACCTTCTCTACAAATATCGAGATTCTAAGTTGTTTCTTTCGGAAGTTATTGTGTTTACGCAGTCGGCCGTTAGTACGACCGTAAACACAATTACTTCCGAAAGAAACGACTTAGAAACTCGATATTTGTAGAGTAGGTTTGGGGCTTAATTATGAAGGTCGAATTCGTAAATGGGTGAAATCCGCCCAATGATTCCGTAGATATACCAATTCAAAATTTTATTTTTCCAATATTTCCAAAAATACAGATTAGATCGAATTGAAATCTCCAGTAATTTATCAAAAAAAAATTCAAAGAGCACTGCCGTGAAGGCGACAGCTTTTGCGTGCATGTTCAAATTCGTTGCTGAAGTGTCATCTACATTGAACGTGCGCGCAAAAGCTGCTGCCTTCACGGTAGTGCTTTTCTCTATTTTGTTTTGAAAATTTAGTTCGAAGAGGTTTTCAGTATGTGCACTTTGTCATGGCTCATTTACTTTGAGACGATGGTACCTGATGAAATTTGTCACCGAATGAAAGTCGACCATTACTCTTTTGTTCATGCACAACTTTCAACTCCTTTCAACCCCCTCACGTGAAAAATTAGAATGTGTGAAACACTGCGTTTCAGTTATGATCTTAAGTAGGTATGTTATTAGTACGTTTCTTCTGAAGTTGAAACGTACTACTGCCAAACTCAAGAGTTTTTAAGAAGCAACATGATTCAATTATTACATTATTTCGTGAATAATGAACCGATTTTGAAAATTTTCACTGGGGTCTCTTCCCTATTCAACAAATGTTGAAGTCTGATGCCACCTTCATGGGGGTGATTTTTTCGGAAAACTCATGATGGAAACTCGTCCTCCTCAAAACAGAAGTTGACCTGTTTTTTTTAATCCTCGAAAATTCTTCACTTCTAAGTTCTGGGGGGGGGTAAAATTTTCTTTGGGACACCCTGTATTTCCAAAATACCTTTTGCCAGGACCTGTTCGAAAGTTACAACACATAAATAAACGAATTAGGGTGAACAATAATTAGGTGCCGTTTCCGCTTAACATGCATAAAGGTTAATAAACTGCCTAATTTGTTATTTATACGACCAAACTAGTAACCAGAATCTGCCCTATTCATTTTCGGACATCGGACCGTTGCGAAATATTTAATTTCGGGCATTATCAAAACTCCATATCGCTGACGGTGCAGCGAGGGATGATACATGTTCAGTTGTCTCCGTAATAAAACGATGAATACTTCAGAAGCGCAAGCGCGTTAGTTACCTGCGATAAAATTAACTAACCTATTCATTCAATTATTCATATTTCCATTTTCCTAGATTGTTTTAGTCGCCTTGACATCGAAGTTAATTATCTGATTTTCCCGTGGAAAATCACCAGTGATATTTTCACTGCGCAGTGGATTTCATTTCAATTTCGTATATTTCCTTCACATGAAACTTTCGTCATTGATATCACATATTTTTGGAAATACGGGGAAAATTAAATTTTGAATGGGTATATGTAAGGAATCATCAGGCTGATTTTACCCATTCACCAATTCAAACCTTCGTAATTAAGTTCCAAATCTACCCTACAAGTATCGAGTTTCTTAGACTAACGGACGACCTTAAAAAACAATAACTTCCGAAAGAAACAACTTAGAAAATCGATAATTATAGATTGAGTAGGTTTGGACCTTAATTAAGAAGGTCGAATTCGTGAATGCGTAAGAGCCACCCGATGATTCCGCAGATATACCCATTGAAAATTTTATTTTCTAAAAATACAGATCAGATCGAATTGAAATCCAGTACCCTATTGAGAAATGGTAGTTCGAAGATTCATACAGAATTCAGTGGAGATAATATGAATCGAAGATCACAGAATATTGAATATTTGAAGAAAAAATTTGAAATTTTTTTTTAAAATTGTTGTAATGACACTATTGTCACGAGATTCTGCACAAAGTTTTCCTTCAGAATCTTCAAACTAGCTACAAAGTTTCATCATGATTGAATCAGTATTTCTTGAGTTCTACCGAAAAAATGTTTCAAAAAGCACTGCCGTGAAGGCAATGAATTTGAACATGCACGCAAAAGCTGCTGCCTTCGTTTCTTCCGGAAGTTATTGTGTTTACGGTCAGCCTAATGGCCGACTGCGAAAACACAATAACTTCCGAAAGAAACAACGTAGAAACTCGATATTTGTAGAGTAGGTTTGGACCCTTATTACGAAGGCCGAATTCGTGAATGGGTAAAATCCACCCAATGATTCAGCAGACATACCCAATCAAAATTTTATTTTTCCAATATTTCCAAAAATACAAATCAGATCGAATTGAAATCCAGTACTTCATCGAAAAATAACAGTTCGAAGTTTCATACAGAATTTAATGAGGATGATATGATAAGAAAATCATAGAATTTTTTTTTCAAACTGTTTTAATGACACGATTATCACGAAATTTCGCATAAAGTTGTCTTTCAGTATCTCAAAACTAGCTATGAAGTTTAAACAGGGCTGAATCAGTATTTCTCGAGTTTTACCGAAAAAATCAACGATATCGAGAAGAAAACCTCGAAATTTGACATATTTTTTCCCGATATCTCCAAAACTTATGATCGTATCGAACTGAAATTTGGTACACTGCTGTGAAATATGAAGCTCAAAGTGTTAGTGTTTCCGAAAAAAAAAACCTAAAAAAAAGCCCAAGTGCCAAGTTTGAATCCAATCGCTCAAGTAGTTTCTGAAATAAAAAATAAATAACTTCAAGCGCCTATAACTCCGAAACTATTCGACCGATTTGGCTCATTAACGAACTCAACCGCGGCATTCTGATGCGCAACTTATCCTGAAAGTTTCAAGTTGCTAGTTTGCTTCTGTCGTTAGTTATCGTGTCTACGGCCGGCCGGACAGAATCGATTTTGACACCGGATTCGTCATCAGTGAGTCCAACCTAGTCGATTGAGACCATTTTCGGCTCAATCATCCAAAATTATAGACATTTGGACAAAATGATAGCACGCTGTTCCCCTAGAACATGCGCGCAAAAACAACGATATCGAGACCAAAACCACGAAATTCTATATATTTTTTCCTAATATCTCCAAAACTAATGCCGTATCGAATTGAAATTCGGTACACTGCAGTGAAATATGAAGCTTAAGGTATGAGCATAATTGTGTTCGAATACAATCGATAGTTCTGACAATTTTTTTTTTAAATTTTGAAAAAAAATGTTTTTTCAATCAATTGACGATAAATCTCAACGAAATTCTGCTCAAAGTTGCGCGTCGTTATGCTTCAACTAACTGCCAAGTTTCAATTCAGTCGCTCCAGTAGTTCCTTAAATATGAGGTAAACACCGCAAAATTTCAAGTGTCTATAACTCCGAAACCATTCGGCCGATTTGGCCCATTAATTAAAGTGACCGCGGCATTCCAATGCGCGAACTATTCTACAAGTTTCAAGGTGCTAGCTTGCTCCGTTCGACAGTAATCGTGTCGTCGGCCGGCCAGCCGGATAGAATCGATTTTGACACCGTTTTCGTCATCAGTGAGTCCAACCTAGTCGTTTGAGATCTGAAGATGCATCTTTTAGAAACTTCGTGGACCTTCCAAGCCGCTTAGTTTTGACAGCAATTTTTGCGCGCATGTTCTAGGGGAACAGCGTGCTATCGTTTTGTCCATATGTCTGTTATTTTCGATGATTGAGCCGAAAATGGTCCCAAACGACTAGGTTGGACTCACTGATGATAAATCCGGTGATGGCAAAATCGATTCTGTCGGGCCGGCCGTCCGGCCGTAGACACGGTAACTGTCGACAGAAGCAAGCTAGCAACTTTAAACTTTCAAGATAGGTTGCGCATCAGAATGCCGCGGTTAAGTTCGTTAATGGGCCAAATCGGTCGAATAGTTTCGGAGTTATAGGCACTACAGAAACTACTCGAGCGATTAGATTCAAACTCAGCAGTTAGGTGGAGTAAAACGACGCGCAACTTTGAGCCAAATTTCGTCAGGATCATGTTGTCAGTAAATTCTAAAAAATTTTTTTCTGGAAACCATTCATCATATCCAAAAAAAAATTCCACTCACACTTTGAGCATTATATATTACAACAGTGTTCCAAATTTCAGTACGATACGATCATAAGTTTTGGAGATATCGGGAAAAAATATGTCTAATTTCGAGGTTTTTTTCTCGATATCGTTGATTTTTTCGGTATAAATCGGGAAATACTGAGTCAGTCCTGATAAAACTGCACATTGCGTGATGATCGTGTAATTAGAACAATTTGAAAAAAAAATTCTATGATTTTCTTATCATATCATCCTCATTAAATTCTGTAAGAAACTTCGAACTGTTATTTTCGATGAAGTACTGGATTTCAATTCGATCTGATCTGTATTTTTGGAAATATTGAAAAAATAAAATTTTGATTGGGTATCGGCCGGTTTCACAAAACTTTGATTGCCTGACCAAGGGCTTGATTGTCAGCCAATAGTGAATGGGGGTTTTTCCTGAATTTGGGTTATTACTGCAAATGCAAATTTGATCATAATTATTATGGGTTTGTTTCATCATTTTCCCAAATTACCTTCAGAAAGTATTCAAAATCACATTTCAAAATTGGGGTTTGGGATTTGTCATGCTTGCACGAAGTGACAACGTTGTTTAGAAGAATTGCTTTTTCTGCTATAGATTTACTCCTATTCTGTGGTACACACGTGTTCTTTGTCAATAATATAACCAAAAGTTTGCGATTTATTAGTAATATGACAGTATGTGCACTTCTTTTTCTATTCCTTGGTAGTTGTGTTCTACTCTAACCAGATCAAAGTATGGCTATCTCTGTTTTCCTAAGCAAAGTAACAGATTTGACGTCATTTTCTTTCCGAGAAAGCTGAAGTCGACGTTGCCATATCGTGCACTCATGACAAATCCCTTTAAATGCAAATCCCTATTTTTATTTTTCAGTTTTAGGCGATCAAACATTTTTTCAAAAATATAATATTGAAATTATATGTTTGAAATGTGATGTTCTAAAGGTTTTTCATGAAAATTACTGCATTTTCGTTTAAAGGAAAAACCCCCATTCTGTGCACGATTTCAGTTCATTTTCGACCCAACCATCGAATGCAAACCTTAATCAACGAGTTGATTAGAAGTCAAAAGTTTTATGAAACCGACGGTATATCTACGGAATCATTGGGTGGATTTTACCCATTCACGAATTTGGCCTTCGTAATTGAGGTCCAAACCTTCCCTACAAATATCGAGTTTCTAAGTTGTTTCTTTCGGAAGTTATTGTGTTCACGCAGTCGGCCGTTAGGCTGACCGTAAACACAATAACTTCCGGAAGAAACGACTTAGAAACTCGATATTTGTAGAGTAGATTTGGGGCTTAATTACGAAGGTCGAATTCGTGAATGGGTAAAATCCGCCCAATGATTCCGTAGATATACCCATTCAAAATTTTACTTTTCCAATATTTCCAAAAATACAGATTTGATCGAATTGAAATCCAGTAATTTATCAGTGAAAAATTTCAAAAAGCACGGCCGTGAAGGCAGCAGCTTTTGCGCGAATGTTCAAATTGGTGGCTGAAGCGGTCATCCACATTGAACATGCGCGCAAAAGTTGCTGCCTTCACGGCAGTTCTTTTTGAAAATTTGTTTTCAGGGCACGGAATAGATGAGTATTAATACTTCTCTATTCAGAAGAACACATTGCCTATATTGATGCAAATATGAAATCAAAACTGGCAGGTTTATCCATAATTTTCCTCATCAAATGCTCCGAATGAAATATCAGGCTGCTATGGACTGCCCAACCTAGTTATTGAATTATTCAAATTTCCATTTTCCTAGGGTTATTCGCCGTCTGATCAAAGCTAATTATCTCTCTCATACCGTGAATATCGTCGACGGAATTTTCACGCCCTAGTGGAATTTATTTCAATTTATTCTGTTTGGAGAAGTTCCAGAGTGTATTATTCACTTGATATTGCCCTCTGTCGGGTCTCATATTTGTTCATTTGCTCCTGGCTGGAGAGGAGAGACATCGCAAGAAAACAAATAATGGGTACCTATCTTGGCTCTGGGGGACTCTTTTCAGCATCAGTTTGTGAGGAGCGGGTTGAGGCAAATAAATAGATGGAGTTTTCAGGGTGGGTAGATGTTTAGGCACTCGGTTCCTCATTCGGAGTATGACGAAATTCGATTCTAGTGTATAATTATCCAGTATTCACCTAACTAGTCGAATATACAATGGGGGTTTTTCCTGAATTTAGGTTTTTACTGCAAATGCAAATTTGAACATATTTATTATGGGTTTGATTCATCATTTTCCCAAATTACCTTCAGAAAGTATTCAAAATCAGGTTTCGAAATTGGGGTTTGGGATTTGTCATGCATGCACGAAGTGACAACGTTGTTTAGTAGAATTGCTTCTTCTGCAATAGAATAACGACATATTTATTCCTATTCTGTGGTACACACGTGT
This sequence comes from Myrrha octodecimguttata, assembly GCA_958510865.1. NCBI lineage: Eukaryota > Metazoa > Arthropoda > Insecta > Coleoptera > Coccinellidae > Myrrha > Myrrha octodecimguttata. The sequence goes on along the minus strand of OY294061.1, from coordinate 52,556,667 downwards.
TCTTTGTCAATATAACCAAACAATTTCCGTTTGCGATTTATCAGTAATATGACAGTCTGTGCTCTTCTCTTTCTATTCCTTGGTCGTTGTCTTCTACTCTAACCAGATCGAAGTATAGCTATCTCTGTTTTCCTAAGCAAAGTAACACATTTGACGTCCTTTTCTTTCCGAGAAAGCTGAATTCGACGTTGTCATATCGTGCACTCATGACAAATCCCTTTAAATGCAAATCCCCATTTTTATTTTTCAGTTTTAGGTGATCAAACATTTTTTTAAAAATAAAATATTGAAATTGTATGTTTGAAATGTGATGTTCTGAAGGTTTTTCATGAGAATAACTACATTTATTTTAAAGAAAAAACCCCCATTGTGTAATATACACTCGGAGTAACAAACAACATAGAGGTAGCATACCTCATATTAACGGCCGGTATTATAAAACTTAACGGAAACTTATCTTTAACTTTAACTGACAGGTAAACTTTTGCTCAAAAATGTCGGAATTATAAAAGTCTCATTTCTATCATAGACAAGAAATACTGTGATGATTTCTATGATGAGGAAATAATTTAAGATTCTGTAATATATCTAATTAAGCACCAATTTCTGGGTTGTAAAAGCTGGACTTTGGAAAAATACCTCCTTTCAAAATATGATAGGAATAAACAAATCCTTTATTGACAAATATTCGCACTATGTATCATGGAGATTAATGGATTGTGGTTTCCATAAAAATATAATTACTGATTTGAGGGAGAGTTGCAATGATCAATTTTGAATTCTTATACTTTTTGCAATATGCAAGGGATGTTTGGGTATTTATTCGGTAACCTAACTAAAAAAACTACTTCCACTAATGAATATATCGGAAATGAAAGCTTAAAAGGAAAAACTTTGGCAATAATGAGATACATTCAATTCAGGAATTATTGAACAATTACAATAAAATTTGTCCAATTCAAATTGGGTACAGAATTTTTTTTACAAATACTTCACTCTTCACCAACAGGCAAGTACTTTCAACTGACACTGGGAGTGGTAATAATCTCAACACTAAATTTGCAAAAATTGTCATTCAATTAAAGAATATGGTAATGTTTTGTGTGGCTCCAGGTTATCGAGCCCTGATATCTAGAATTTGTACACGGCTACCAGTTTCGTCATTATTATAAGAAAATTATCCATTGCAATTGTGATGATTTCCTTTGATCTTAAAAGTTAAATGATGTGTTTAAATTATTATGCTTCATTACGCCTTTACAACTTTTATCTGTTATATTAGGCACCGAAAAGAATAAATGCCAATGATTTTTTTTATTTACATCTTATAATAGTCGAACAGAAAGAGTAACTGATATTTTCATTACAATAATATGCCATGATGAACTCTCGAGATTGGATTCTTACTCGAGTGAGGTTTATAGCAGGCATTTTGATGTAAATAGTTGGTTTGTGAAAACCCCTAAAATCTCCAGCAACTATCAAGAAAGAACAAGATGCATAAACTCTGTGTGTAGCAATACATTTGCATCACTATGAATATGTATTCCATTACAAGCGTACAGTGTCCAGATAAGCGAAATCGGTTTTTGAATTCCTTTTCTTCCCATAAGTTCAAATGGTTCAGCCGATTTCTAAATATCCTTTCTCGACAAGGATATTCAACAATTTTCATGGCATCAACGTCATAGTTACTTAAAAGTTCTTCAAAAATTAAGTGAATATCTCTCAACGTGAATGTTCAACAATATTCATGTCATCTTCGTCATCGTGAATTAAAAGTCCTTTAAAAATGAAGTGAATATACCTTGCTAACATGTTTCCGAAAATATCATAACAACAAACAAATCGAGGTTATATTCCCCTTATGTCAGCCGAAAAGACAGAGAATCTGTTGAAAAAAACGATTTAACTTTAACTTTAACTATAATTGATACCCAAACCACCAGATAAAGATAACCCTGCAAATCTAACTTTAACTGGAAATTACTACTTAATTTTCAGTTAAAGTTAAAGTTAACTTCCCGTTAAGTTTTATAATACTGGCCCTTAGAAGGCGAATGCTGTTCGCAACATGAGATAGAAAATTTGACACTTTGACCGCAATCAAAACAAACTTGTTAACAAACCTGTTACCAACCTGTGATACGATATTTCACTCAATTCACGGGATTCTCCACAAACAACACACTTCTTACGTCCCAAAGTGAATTAAAGTATTGTAATTATTCGAAAAATATTGAAGTAAACAGCTAGAAATATATAAAAACTCGTTAGAAACTCACCAAACCAACGGATGACAGATTGACCGGGGGTATACTGTTGATGCGGCAGAGTTGCCAAAGCTTGGATTTCAGCAGGTAGATACTGAAAAGGGTAAGTATTCTTCTTAACACCAATTCGAAACTGAAGAAAAATATCTATCATGAAAGGTTCAAATTTCCATATTTAACAGAGAATTACTAAAATTAATATTTTTTATTTCATTCAATATACAATCACAATAAGATAATATCATTGCGCATTTACAAACATATCACAATCTGACTACGTCGACAAAAGCATGTTGCGGACACCCAAAAACTGCGTACAGCCCCTCTATGTTGTTTGATACTCTGAGAATATACACGGTGTATTTCTCAATTCATTTAATTATTCATTTTTCAGGTTTTTTATGGGTTTTTACTCCCAATATCTGAAACAGAACTACTGAAAACTAAATAAAACTGTTTTTTTCATGAAAAACTCCCTTACGGATTGTTCTATTAAACTATTTGTCAAGGGCAGTTTCCAGGGTTGGGCAATATTTCAATTACTTGTAATTGAAATACGTATTTGAAATACAAATACGTATTTTGTATTTGTATTTCAATTACTTCTTGAAAGTGTATTTTGTAATTGGTATTTCAAATACCTGACGCTGAAGTATTTTGTATTTTGTATTTCGATACTTTTGTCTTCGTAATACTTTCCAACAAATACATTCAGCGCTGAGCGCTCTACAGAAAATAGTCCCTGAATCTCCCTTCAGATGGCGACGTTCATCTGCTTCATCTAGTTCTTTTGCTAGCAATCATATTTTCGGCAAATGGAAAGGAAGAAAAGGTCCTGCGCAATGGTCATTTCAACGATAAGAGCAAAGAGCTTACCATCCTTGAAGACTATCCTAACATAAAACATGTGTTCATACGATATAATACAAGTTTCTGCCCATCAGGACCTGTAGAGAGATTGTTTTCTCTAGCAGATTTCATTCATTCCCCAAAATGAGGCTGTTTGTTTGATACTACATTCAAAAATCTCGTGTTTCTGAAAGGAAATTCTTTATTTAGAGATAAAATAGCTGAGCTGAATTAGTTGTACTTTTTTCAGATTTTACGTAACACCTGAATGTATTTTGTAATTTGTATTTCAAATACAAATAGTTGAAATGCTGTATTTTGTATTTTATATTTCAAATACCCGACTTGAAAGTATTTTTTATTTCAAATACCTGCGAGAAAGTATTTTGTAATTTGTATTTTAATTAAGCCAAGCATGTATTTTGCCCAGCCCTGGCAGTTTCTTGGAAAACAGATTACCTAATGAACAATTGGCGAATGAAAATAAGCGCTACCCCCTCTGGTGGCTATCCGAGTAACCCGAGGTACAGACATTATCATTGACAAGTTAAAAGAAATGTTAAGAAAATCAGAAAGTTTATGCATTTTTCTTGGCGTTTGTGTGATTTTACAAGTGCTTCTACTGAGGAATAGCAAATTATAATTATCATTGACAAGTTAAAAGAAATGTTAAGAAAATGAGAAAGTTTATGCATTTTTCTTGGCGTTTGTGTGATTTTACAAGTGCTTCTACTGAGGAAAAGCAAACTCAAATGTCCCTTCCCATAGATTTCTACAGCCCGGTAAAACATTTAGAGTTAGGGTGAAAGAAACTTCCTTTAACAAGTCGGGCCTGAAAGTGTTGAAGAATCGATAAAAACCAACAAATAAGATTTATGTGAGTCTGTTACCTGCATTTTACCGATGATGATCATTTTTATAGAGGTAAGCCACGAATTGCTCATGAAATATTAGATCACATTCATGAAGACAATTTTTTTCCAGGTCCATAATCCAAGCAGAGAAATTTACTTAAGAGGAATGCTATGCCTTCCAGAAATCTGCCTGTCGAACTGATCATTAAGGAACAACGTAAATGTTCTAGTGATAGAAATGACTATTGAAAAAAAAGAGTCTCAACAAGGAAATATCTGGTGATGAATACTCTTCGCTCAAAGTGCTTCTGCCGATGAGCAAAGTTGTACAAGACTTATTTATTACAGCTTTTTCAAGACCAATCATATGAGTGTTAGAAAATTTATGTCAATCCATAATGCATAAGGCTTACGGTACAAGTAGCATTAGTTTAATGTGAATGTATTCATTTTATTCACAATATATTGAGTATTTAGTCCTTCGCTATAAAAATAGTAAAGTTATGAGTATTTGTCTATTATTCCAAAAAGTATGTTTTACAATACTATCTGTTTTTCAACTTTCAAGACAGCCTAAGAAATCTACCAAAGTCAATCTTGCCATTTGGATCTGAAAATAAATAATATTAGAATACTGTCTAACCTTGGAGATATCCCCGTAATTTTAGAGTTGCTACACTCAATTAGATTGAAGGATGATACATACCTACTTTATAAGAATGGAATATGTACTCCCAGTAATACTCTCGTCAACTATAAAAGTCCAAAAAGTCTTTGAATAAATCGTGAAATCAAAAATTATCAAACCAAACACTAACAAACAGTACAAAATCGACTATCAGAACAAAATCTATGTCTGTATGGAAGGTTCTAAAACTGGCCACCGTGGCGCTCCAATCTTAAATTCAGACGCCAATACAGGGACAATACAAACGATAAAGAAAGCGAACTGTGAAGTTTCAGAGTTCAAATCTGACTCTTTCATCAGACAAAGCAGAAAATTTTAAGAGTTATTTTCTTTCGATTCGAGAATTTTGTCAAATTGACAGTTTCGAAGGAACACAGCAACACAGATTTATTTGGTTTGAAAGTCATTTAGGGCCGTATTTATAGTTGCTCCTTAAGGCTTCCTTACTGAAGGCCGCCTTGAATTTGCTTTTCTATGCAAACAAATACAAGTTCGTTTGCATAGAAAAGCGAATTCAAGGCGGCCTTCAGTAAGGAAGCCCCAAGGAGCAACTATAAATACGGCCCTAAATTCTACCTATTTTTCAAGTAAGTTCAGCCAAATAGGGTCTATTTCTACCGAACAATGAGCAGAATTACTATCTTCTTTTAACAAAATGCAAGAGGACTCTTTGATTTTGCTTTCAAATTACCTGATTTCAACATCAGTATTTTTGTATTGTCCCAATCTATCATGGATTCCCAATGGTCAAACATACATGGTTCGCTATTTGGGATTTTTGTATGTCTCTATTTGCCTTAGGTTGTTTTTGCGCTCTCGTTTTATGATATCTAATGGTCTTGACGTTTCCCCTGTATATGTCTTTCCACAAAAACAGGGAATCAACAACAACAAGAAAACAACAAAATCTCATCAGTAGAACTACCATTATTCTAGACATTTTACGAACGACCCATTCGACATCCGTAAAGTTTAGGATTAGCTCTTTCGCTTAAAAAAAATCACCATATCATCTTGTCGAATACAACACGACAAAAAACTGATCAAAGTGAACGCAGTAAAAGATGGGACTCGATTTATGAACCCCCTGTTTTACAGCGAGATTAGACCCCGAAATAATTCAGAACAAACGTGGGATTTGGCTACGTCGTTGTCGTGTATGTTTAGGTTCTAGCATTAATTCCGAATTTCTATTATGTAGAGTGCTTCGAGTTATGTGTCTGATATATTATTCTCACCTCAATGTCACAATGTTTGAACAAGAGATGCTCGACTGTCAGTATCAAATTGTAATTAATCTTGGTCTTGTGAGTAAATGGATATTATTTTCTATGAGGATTGTGCACGTATCATCTGTTCGTTTTTAATTAATCCTAAGGGTGTTTTGAGCTTTTAGGGGTGTTATGAGATCTATAAGGTTGCTACCTTCTCAAGCTGAAAATACTGTTCGAATTTCTGTGAGGATTCCGATGCTGAAGTCCGCAATAGATACATTGTATGTCGAGTAGGCAACCCAAGTTACACTAGAAAAATTCAAGGAAGATGGGTGGGAAGTTTTCGACTGAAAGCCTACATGAGAATGAAGTTGTCCCCTGAAGTAGGAACTGTGATCAGTCTTTTCCAATTGAAAAAACTGTAAAAATAACTGTGAGGATCTCACCAATTAACTCCCTAATACCCACCTACAGCCCCTAGCTGTGATCATCTAGTCTTGTCACAGAACTCTATACTACATAAGGACTGTATAGGGTTTTTTCCTCAATAAAGTAATGATAAATACACTTAGCCTGAGATGAAGTGTATTCGTTATCATCTTATTGTTATTCCTAATGTTCCACCTATTGTTATTCCTAATGCTCCACCTACTTGAAGAGGGGAATAAGTGTCTTCTTTTCACACTTGTTTATAATTTTGAAGAAAAAGCACATTCCATGCCGCTATTTATATGGTCCAGTCCTGAAATACACTTGTTAGTTTCCAGCAAGAGCTTTCATCTGGACAACTGAAGGGAACCTATGTACAATAGGCAACCCAAGATACACTAGGATGATTCAAGGAAAAGTTGTGGGAAGTTTCTAACTCAAGCTCCGCGTTAGTATTGGGGATAGTTGTGTCAAGTCCACTATGGGATTTTTAGAGAGACGCAATATATCACAAAAATTTTGGAGGAACACAGTCTTTTTCTAAAAAAATTCCGCAATAACTCAATAAATTCCGAAAGAAACTACTGTAGGGACCGTTATTTATGCAGTCAGTTTGGACCTGAGTTATAAGGCCGGAGTCGTGAATGGGTAACACATATCCCCATTGAAAGTTTCATTTTCATGGTGTTTTCGAAAATATATATCGAATCGAATCGGAATCCACAACTTGGTAGAAAAATAGCAGATTGAAGCCTCATGCAATAGTCCGAGGGGAACATATGATTGGAAGATCGCAAATTTCAAAATATTCGAAGGAAAATTTTTGAAGAATTTGTATTTTCAATGTTTCTAATTCGGTTATTGTGAGACACGATGCAGCATGAAATTTTTTCCAATATCTGTGAATATAAAGAGCTTAAATTTGATGTACTCTTTTCACTCTTGAGTTCAAGGTATGTGTCAGATTTAAAGGAATCAGATGCATAGATTTTGGAAAAAATGGAAAAGTTTCGAAATTTTTTTTTTCTGAACAATTTTTAAAAATGTTTCTTTCAATTTTCCAACAACAACGACAAAACTTCCTGAGATATTGAGGAACAAACCTCAACATTTCAAATGTATACAGGGTGTTTCATTGGTAAATGAAAATACGGTTACCTGAGCTAGAGCTACCCTAGGGGAGTCCAAAAAGCCTATATATGATAGGTCTAATCAATTCCATAACCGAGATACAGGGTGGTTCATGTTTCCACTGATAATTTCAATTTCTCATAACTTTTGAACTAGAATACTTCAGGGAAAGATTCAATTGAATATTTGAATTGCAATTAATTCTTAGCAAATTAGTTCATTGTAATTAAATTGAGAAATGTTATCTTGAAATGATTGAATATTTTTATTTTCAGATATTCTGATAGAATTCCAAAAAAAAATAAAAAATTGAATTGTGAGAAATTTATTTTTATTGTATCCCACAGGGGATTTTTCGAGTAGACTGCGGTTCAAGGTATTATTTGTCTGTGTTAGTTTTATATAAAATCCATATCATCATAATGCCTCATAAATTTTCGAATCCATAATATGCTGATATTTTTTTCGTGTATGGTTATTCTGACGGGAATGGTAGAGCAGCAGTTCGGGAATATCAATCAAGATTCCCCAATAAATGATTACCATATCATAGAACTGTATCTACAGTTTTCAATTATGTTCGCGAAAATGGCCGGTTTCCTACATCGAAACTGAATAATACACAAGAAGAAAGGCGACACCTTTACATCGAAAAAGACATCCTTGATATGGTAGGCACACATTCAGGAATTATAGCACTAGAAGAATACAAATATTCAATCATTTCAAGAATAAATTTCTAGATTTAATTACAATGAACTAATTTGCTAAGAATTTATTGGAATTCAAATATTCAATTGAATCTTTCCCTTAAGTTTTCTATGAGCAAAATAACGCGCGGGAAGATGAAATCTACTGAATCCCATTGAAAATTTTCTGCTCTTTTCGAATATCTCAATCAAATCCCAAAATTTCAATATACAGGGTGTTGAATCTCAGCTTGCAAGAACTCCAATATTTTTCAGATACGGACCTGGAATTTTTTGGTCATTTAAATATGAATCGATCGACCTGTGAAACTTGAACATATGTTCCAAATATCAAGCGAATATACTCAGTGGTTCAAAAGTTATGAGAAATTGAAATTATCAGTGAAAACATGAACCACCCTGTATCTCGGTTATGGAATTGATTAGACCTATCATATATAAGTTTTTTAGACTCGCCTAGGGTAGCTCTAGCTCAGGTTACCGTATGTTCATTTACCAATGAAACACCCTGTATAACTCCGAAATTGTTCGGCTTATTTTGCCCTTTAACAAAATATCCAGCAAATTACACCCATTACCTCCCCTATTGATGCTCTTGATTGTTGAGTTGCCGCATTTATTGAGGAAATAGGCACATCTACCATGGTGGGCTCTTATTCTATTCATGGCTGACCAAAATACTCAGAAGGTCGAATTGAAGTCGTCAAGGGTGAACTTAAAATGTCAATTGAACTGTCAATTCTTGCCCTCTGAAGGGCTACACTAGAACTAGTGCTTATCTCCAATTAGAATCGCATAAGAGACTGAAACGAAGAGGAATCAGTTATTCCTCCTATATCTTAGATATCTTAGATAACCCTCAGCTGAAATTTCAAATAAAACTTCCTTCTGGAACTTGTTGTTTCCTTTACCCAATCCATCATTCAAAACTGATCAAAAGGAATCCTAACCTTAATTCTCTCCCAAGTAACACAAACATCCCGGCGAGATATCTGAGAAGTCCTATCCCGGCTTACACGTGAACTCCTAAAGTGATTTCCTTTAGTGACCACAAACACAACATAATTTGGGAATTCGCAATGCGAGCTCCTAAAGTTATTGCATACGTAACAAGAATTAGATATTCACAATGCGAGTTCCTGAAGCCATCTCAGATGTAACCAAAATAAGAAATTCGCAATGCGAGTTCCTAAACTCATCACTGACATAACAAGAAAGGGAAATTCGCAATGCGAGTTCCTGAAGTCATCTCAGACAGAACAAGAAAGGGAAATTCGCAATGCGAGTTCCTTAAGTCTTCCCAGACGTAACCAGAATAAGAAATTCGCAATGCGAGTTCCTAAAGTTATCACAGACATAAACAGAATAGGAAATTCGCAATGCAAGCTCCAAAGATCATCCCGAGTGTAACAACAATGGAACATTTCGTTGTCCACTATTTATACATAGGCAAAATATGTGTTTGATTCATAGGAACGAAATAAATAACTTCGGAGAGGCTTCCTAGAAACCAATAGGATAATCGGCAAACATACCAAAAACAAATCAGTTAAAACATAATTCACATTGAATGTATCATATTTTGTTACTGGCTTTTATGGTGCCGGATTTTCCGGAAGGTTATGATGACAAAATCACGGCGTTTTTATACATTTGGTGGAGGAGTAAATGCATTTCAGGTTGAAACCTGTATTAACAAGTAAGGGCCGGTATTATAAAACTTAACTTTAACTTTAACTGGCAGTTTTGACAGATATGTCCCAATACAACTGTCAAAATTTCAGTTAAAGTTAAAGTTAACTTCCCGTTAAGTTTTATAATACCGGCCCTAAGAGGTGTCTAGCAAATTTATAGTTCTGTTGTTGAATGAAGATTTTCCTTATACAATGGTTTAATACTAAAACTAGTTATCGGCTAGAATACTAGTTGATAACGAAACGAACCTAATTAAGTAGCATTTATGACTTCATTCATCACAAAGAAAGCTCTCTTTTTCACATTATCATATTTCTGGATTGAAACTCACTACCAGTATCGTTTAGACAACGGCAGACTTTTACAACATTATGCGAGTGGAAATGACGTTCTCAAATCTGAAGAATTCAGACAATTCTCGGAAGAAAACAGAATATCAAAACTTTAATCGAAACTGCTTCATATTTTTTACGACATATTCGTCTGAATATCGACCAATCTGAGATCCGTTGTTTTTCCTCAAAGAAATCAACACATTTCTCATTCAAATACTAACAGGGATTCCAAATCAATATTTTGTTTCCATACACCCATTATAGTAGTATGGATATATTTTTCCAAGAACCGATAATTAATCTCCATTCATTTCCGAAACACAAATCAATATTCATCAAATCCATCTAACCTCCAGACGTAAGAACCGACAATCTAAGCTCTCATATTACGATTTCGTCTGGTATATCTCAATCACGGATCTCGCCATCTAGCGGATCTCATTCATATCCGAAATACGAATGAAGAATAAATATAAATTCCGACCGCGCTAAACAATACTCGAAGTCATCTAACCACCAGACGTAAGAACCGACAATCCAAGCGCTCATATTATACGATATCGCCTGGACGTCTTGATCACGGAACTCGCCATCTCGCGGATTCCTGGTAAAGTAGTTATGTAAATCCTTGCATTGGGATTTCCCTGAGGCTGTTCGTAAGGACTTATGATCTGTGTCGGCGAAGTGCTGTCAACAGGAAACTTTCAAGAAATATAATTTAAATTTTAAATGTCAATATCTGATATCTGTAGTTCCGGATATTGTCGCTAGGGGCATTTCCTGAAAATATCTCTTGTCGTACTCCCAGAAATCTCGCGATGGGAAGTATTTGAGAATTTCTCAAACTCTTCGCCATGAGACTGTGTGAGCGAATTTCCCATAAACCTCCCATTGTGGGAAGTTTGAGAATTTCCGCATGCGATATCTTCAGGATCTCTTCGAGAATATCGCTGTGGCGGACATTTGGAGGAAATATAGCACTCTCTGTGACTTCGTAGAGAAGTAGAAAAAGTACTCTCAATGTTCTGAGAAGATATCGCCGGGATATCTTTGAAACCTCTCTGTGTTGCCTGGGCTCTCCCTAAAACACACAGAAGAACGACTTCCCGTGTTCAACGATAAAATTATCCCATCTAAACCCTTCCCAATAAGCAACGTAAATGACGCATCTCGCTTCCAGAAACACGCGACCGACATTCTCGACCCAGCAACTTAATCCCATATTTTCCCGTGTGGCTGCAACCTGATCCAGTTCAATTAACACGTTCCATTCAGCATAAGCTCCAGTCCCGAAAGGCACACGGCCGGCGAAGCGTGCACTCGGATGGCACCAAAGAATCGATACGTGTGTGTATTAAAATGCAACCGACCGAAAACCTATCCCGATGCCGCAATAACAAAGCTTATGGTGGCGGCCGTTCGACCCCCTGACCCTCTGCGTTATCTTACAAAGGTTCGAGAGGCAGGTTTTCATTATAATCAGGCCGCCTCATAGATGAAATGGAATGGAAGCCGATTGATACTCGCACGGAAGGATCGTTTGGTGTAGATAAAGGGTTGAAACAGCGATGGTTTTCGTGTCCGGTGAGTCCTTCACCTCATCACATCACCTGATGGATGAATGGAAGAGCCGAGATTTGATCATGGTGTGGGTAGATAAGGGTTGGCTTTGATGGATAACGAAGATTATTTGCACAATCGATTGGAAAACATGTTATGCAGATGCTCCGAAGTGAAGATACAAGAATTATCCGAAATCTGTGAGATCCCTATATATATATATACATATATATATCCGGGTTCATAGCGTTAGTCGCCTTCCGGTTCCTAGTTTTCATCTTCGTCTATCCAACCAATCTCCAGGTCTCAAGTTTCTCTCCGACATAGCTTTTTGTTTTCCCTGCATCCAAGTGGTCTTCGGTCTGCCTCGCTTAAGTCTTTCGGGGGGTGTCCAGTCCAGCATTCTCTTTGGAATTCTATCATCTATCATCCTCTGCACATGTCCATACCAGTTGAGTTGTGCTTTTTTAATGTCCTCTATTATTGTTGTTTCTACACCCATAATTTCTCTTATTTCTTCGTTTCTCACTTTTTGCAATCTTGAGATTCCTGCTGATCTCCGCCAGAAGTCCATCTCCAACGCCAAAAGACGGTTTTGTTGAACCTTGTTCAACTGCCAAGATTCACATCCATACAAGACAAAACTCCCTAAAGTAACGTTGTAGATATCTCGTTTGTGTTCTCTTGAGATTTCCCTAGACCACAATACTGAATTTAGTGCCCCAATGATTCTTTTTCCTTTATTTATTCGCTGTTGTATTTCCTTTTCAGTTCTTCCATTGTTACTTATTAGAGTTCCAAGATACACATACTGGTCGCAGCATTCAATGGTTAATCCGTCATCCAACACCAGATCATGATTAACTCCACTAACGCACATATATTTGGTCTTCGACATATTAACAGATAATCCCCACTTTTCGTATTGCTCGATAAGTTTTCGCGTCATGAATTCTATGTCGTCCTTGTCCTGGGCAAATATCACTTGGTCATCCGCAAAGTGCAGTGTGTATAGTGTGTTTCCGTCAGCAATAGGAACACCCATATCCTTGCAGGATCTTCGCCACTCTTTAAGTACTCTATCCAAATATATCTTGAAGAGCGTCGGGGATATACTATCGCCCTGTCGCAAACCCTTTGTTACAGGGAAGCTGTCAGATACTTCATTTCCTATTTTAATCCTCGATGTTGAGTTTCTATAAAATTGCTGTACGGCTTTTATAAGTGTGCTGTTTATGGATGTTTGTTCTAGTACCTTCCAGAGTTTAGTTATGGGGACATTGTCATATGCTTTAGTTAAATCGACGAAAACCAAATGCACCTCTCGCCCCCGCGCTACTTTTTTTTCATTGAGCTGTGTCAAGGTGTAGATGTGGTCTATGCAGGAGCGTCCTGCTCTGAAACCAGCCTGTTCTTCCAGCTCAAGTGGACCATATTCTTCTTCTATAAGGGTCTTCAATATATTTCCGAACAGTCGGCTCATCGTACTGCTGACTGAAATACACCTGTAGTTATTGCAGTTGTTTTTTGGGCCTTTTTTGTGTATTGTGGTGATCCACGCTTCCCTCCAGCTTTTGGGGATTCCTTCACCATTTATATATCTCTCAAATAGGTTCGTCAACATACTCATCAATTTCTGAGTTCCATTTTTCAAGAGTTCTGGTGGAATTCCTTCTGGCCCGCTTGCTTTTTTATTTTTCATTGTTTTTGCCAGCTTAGTTACTATCTCCGAGATCCCTAATGTGAGAAATTCAGTACCTAAGCTTCTGAGAGCTATCCTCAATTATCTCAGCACCTACTCAAGTCACGCATGAACTACTTCATCCCTTAGGTCTCAAGTAGCCTAATTTTCCTGGCAGTAACGCATCGATAAATGAGCAGAGGGCGTTGGCGCTTTGCTGTACTCAGTAAATCCTCTCAAGATCTCATTACCCTGCTAGTACTGAACTCGTTTCAGTACACTCCTGTATGATCTGCATACAGGGTGACTATCCACTTGGGCATTAAAATGACTTAGATTATCTCATGCGTCGAATATTGTCCCCAGACCACGCCAGGACAAACATGACAGTCCCAAAGAGGCTCCATCAGTTCTCGAACGAAATTCCACGTTCACTTGAAGGCTAGGTTCGAATATCGAGATCTGCAAGTTCTCGAAATATGCCAAGTAGTCTATTGGAGAAGGTATCTTCTGATTTGTAAGAGTCTCATCGTGGACTATGAGACCTGTATTCAGGAAGAACGGAAACCACTGCCACCATAACAAAGTTTATTATGATGTCATTGACTCTCAAACTCTCGGCGTTATCATACAAAGGTTACAGAGGCAGGTTTTCATTATAATCAGGCCGCCTCATAGATGAAATGGAATGGAAGCCGATTGATACTCGCACGAAAGGATTGTTTGGTGTACATAAAGGGTTGAAACATCGTTGGTTTTCGTGTCCGATGAGTCGTTCACCTCATCACCTGATGGATGAATGGAAGAGCCGAGATGTGATCATGGTGTGGGTAGATAAGGGTTGGCTTTGATGGATAACGAAGATTATTTGCACAATCGATTGGAAAACATGATATGCAGATGCTCCGAAGTGAAGATACAAGAATTATTCGAAATCTGTGAGATCCCTAATGTGAGAAATTCAATACCTAAGCTTCTGAGAACTATCCTCAATTCTCTCAGCACCTACTCAAGTCACGCATGAACTACTTCATCCCTTGTGTCTCAAGTAGCCTAATTTATCTGCCAGTAACGCATCGATAAATGAGCAGAGGGCGTTGGCGCTTTGCTGTACTCAGTAAATCCTCTCAAGATCTCATTACTCTGCTAGTACTAAACTCGTTCCAATACACCCCTGTATGATCTGCATATAGGGTGACTATCCACTTAGGCATTAAAATGACTCAGATTCTCTCATGCCTTGAATATTATCCCCAGACCAAGCCAGGACAAACATGACAGTCCCAAAGAGGTTCTCTCAGTTCTCGAACGAAATTCCACGTTCACTTGAAGGCTAGGTTCGAATATCGAGATCTGCAAGTTCTCGAAATATGCCAAGTAGTCAATTGAAGTAGGTATCTTCCGAATTGTATGAGTCTCATCGTGGACTATAAGACCTTGTCTGTATTCAGGAAGAACTTATGGAAAACACAATCTGATGCCACCATAACAATGTTTATTATAATTTCATTGACTCTCAAACTCTCGGCGTTATCATACAAAGGTTTCAGAGACAGGGTTTCACTTAAATCAGCCTGCCTCAAAGATGAAATGGAATGGAAGCCGATTGATACTCTCACGAAAGGATCGTTTGGTGTAGATAAAGGGTTGAAACATCGATGGTTTTCGTGTCCGAAGAGTCCTTCACCTCATCACCTGATGGATGAATGGAAGAACCGAGATTTGATCATGGTGTGGGTAGATAAGGGTTTGCTTTGATGGATTACGATGATTATTTGCACAATCGATTGAAAAACATGATATGCAGATGCAGTGAAGTGAAGTGATCCAAGAATTATCCGAAATCTATGAGATGTGAGAAATTCAATACTTGAGCTTCTGAGGGCTATCCTCAATTTTCTCAGCACCTACTCAAGTCACGCGAGCACTACTTCACCCCTTGTGTCTCAAGTAGCCTAATTTACCTGCCAGTAACGCATCGATAAATGAGCAGAGGGCGTTGGCGCTATCATACAAAGGTTTCAGAGACAGGGTTTCAATTAAATCAGCCTGCCTCAACGATGAAATGGAATGGAAGCCGATTGATATTCTCACGAAAGGATCGTTTGGTGTACATAAAGGGTTGATGGTTTTCGTGTCCGGTGAGTCGTTCACCTCATCACCTGATGGATGAATGGAAGAGCCGAGATGTGATCATGGTGTGGGTAGATAAGGGTTTGCTTTGATGGATAACGATGATTATTTGCTCGGAAGTTCCAGTATACTCCTGTATGATCCGCATACAGGATGACTATCCACTTAGGCATTAAGTGACTTAGATTCTCTCATGCCTTGACTAGTTTCCCCAGACCACAAACATGACAGTCCTAAAGAGGTTCCATCAATTCTCGAACGAAATTCCACGTTCACTTAAAGGCTAGGTTCGAATATCGAGATCTGCAAGTTCTCGAAATATGCCAAGTAGTCAATTGGAGGAAGTATCTTATGAATTGTATGAGTCTCATCGTGGACTATGATACCTTGTCTGTATTCAGGAAGAACTAACTGAAACCACAACCTGATGCCACCATACCAAAGCTAATTATGGTGTTATTGACTCTCGGACTCCCGGCGTTATCATACAAAGGTTTCAGAGACATGGTTTCACTTAAATCAGCCTGCCTCAACGATGAAATGGAATGGAAGCCGATTGATACTCTCACGAAAGGATCGTTTGGTGTACATAAAGGGTTGAAACATCGATGGTTTTCGTGTCCGGTGAATCGTTCACCTCATCACCTGATGGATGAATGGAAGAGCCGAGATGTTATCATGGTGTGGGTAGATAAGGGTTTGCTTTGATGGATAACGATGATTATTTGCTCGGAAGTTCCAGTATACTCCTGTATGATCCGCATACAGGGTGACTATCCACTTAGGCATTAAATGACTAAGATTCTCTCATGCCTTGACTTTTGTCCACAGACCACGCCAGGACAAACATGACAGTCCCAAAGAGGTTCCATCAGTTCTCGAACGAAATTCCACGTTCACTTGAAGGCTAGGTTCGAATATCGAGATCTGCAAGTTCCCGAAATACGCCAAGTAGTCAATTGGAGAAGGTATCTTCTGATTTGTAAGAGTCTCATCGTGGACTATGAGACCTTGTCTGTATTCGGGAAGAACTTATGGAAAACAAAATCTGATGCCACCATAACAAAGCTTATTATGGGGTGATTGACTCTTGAACTCTTGCATTATCATACAATGGTTTCAGAGACAGGGTTTCACTTAAATCAGCCTGCCTCAACGATGAAATGGAATGGAAGCCGATTGATACTCTCACGAAAGGATCGTTTGGTGTACATAAAGGGTTGAAACATCGATGGTTTTCGTGTCCGATGAGTCGTTCACCTCATCACCTGATGGATGAATGGAAGAGCCGAGATGTGAACATGGTGTGGATAGATAAGGGTTTGCTTTGATGGATAACGATGATTATTTGCTCGGAAGTTCCAGTATACTCCTGTATGATCCGCATACAGGGTGACTATCCACTTAGGCATTAAATGACTTAGATTCTCTCATGCCTTGACTTTTGTCCACAGACCACGCCAGGACAAACATGACAGTCCCAAAGAGGTTCCATCAGTTCTCGAACGAAATTCCACGTTCACTTAAAGGCTACGCTCGACTATCGAGATCTGCAAGTTCTCGAAATATGCCAAGTAGTCAATTGGAGAAGATATCTTCTGAATTGTATGAGTCTCATCGTGGACTATGAGACCTTGTCTGTATTCAGGAAGAACTAACTGAAACCACAACCTGATGCCACCATAACAAAGCTAATAATGGTGTTATTGACTCTCGGACTCCCGGCATTATCATACAAAGGTTACAGGGACAGGTTTTCATTATAATCAGGCCCCTCATAAATGAAATGGAATGCAAGCCGATTGATACTCGCACGGAAGGATCGTTTGGTGTACATAAAGGGTTGAAACATCGATGGTTTTCATGTCCGGTGAGTCCTTCACCTCATCACCTGATGGATGAATGGAAGAGCCGAGATTTGGTCATGGTGTGGGAGTGGGTACATAAGGGTTGGCTTTGATGGATAACGATGATTATTTGCACAATCGATTGGAAAACATCATATGCAGATGCTCTGAAGTGAAGATACAATAATTATTCGAAATCTGTGAGATCCCGAATGTGAGAAATTCAATACCTAAGCTTCTGAGAGCGACCCTCAATTATCTCAGCACCTACTCAAGTCGCGCATGAACTACTTGATCCCTTGTGTCTCAAGTAGCCTAATTTACCTGCCAGTAACGCATCGATAAATGAGCAGAGGGCGTTGGCGCTTTGCTGTACTCAGTCAATCCTCTCAAGATCTCATTACCCTGCTAGTACTAAACTCGTTCCAGTACACCCCTGTATGATCTGCATACAGGGTGACTATCCACTTAGGCATTAAAATGACTTAGATTCTCTCGTGCCTCGAATATTGTACCCAGACCACGCCAGGACAAACATGACAGTCCCAAAGAGGTTCCATCAGTTCTCGAACGAAATTCCACGTTCACTTAAAGGCTAGGTTCGAATATCGAGATCTGCAGGTTCTCGAAATATGCCAAGTAGTCAATTGGAGGAGGTATCTTCTGAATTGTATGAGTCTCATCATGGACTATGAGACCTTGTCTGTATTCAGGAAGAACTTATGGAAAACACAATCTGATGCCACCATATCAAAGCTTATTATGGGGTCATTGACTTGAACTCTCGGCATTATCGTACAAAGGTTTCAGAGACAGGGTTTCACTTAAATCAGCCTGCCTCAAAGATGAAATGGAATGGAAGCCGATTGATACTCTCACGAAAGGATCGTTTGGTGTACATGAAGGGTTGAAACATCGATGGTTTTCGTGTCCGGTGAGTCCTTCACCTCATCACCTGATGGATGAATGGAAGAGCCAAGATGTGATCATGGTGTGGGTAGATAAGGGTTTGCTTTAATGGATAACGATGATTATTTGCTCGGAAGTTCCAGTATACTCCTGTATGATCCGCATACAGGGTGACTATCCACTTAGGCATTAAATGACTTAGATTCTCTCATGCCTTGACTTTTGTCCACAGACCACGCCAGGACAAACATGACAGTCCCAAAGAGGTTCCATCAGTTCTCGAACGAAATTCCACGTTCACTTGAAGGCTAGGTTCGAATATCGAGATCTGCAAGTTCTCGAAATATGCCAAGTAGTCAATTGGAGGAGGTATCTTCTGAATTGTATGAGTCTCATCGTGGACTATGAAACATTGTCTGTATTCAGGAAGAACTAACTGAAACCACAACCTGATGCCACCATAACAAAGCTAATTATGGTGTTATTGACTCTCGGACTCCCGGCATTATCATATAAAGGTTA
The DNA here is from genome assembly GCA_958510865.1 of Myrrha octodecimguttata. Classification (NCBI taxonomy): domain Eukaryota; kingdom Metazoa; phylum Arthropoda; class Insecta; order Coleoptera; family Coccinellidae; genus Myrrha; species Myrrha octodecimguttata. The sequence continues at coordinate 52,537,837 of OY294061.1, read as the reverse complement.
CAGAGACAGGTTTTCATTATAATCAGGCCCCTCATAGATGAAATGGAATGGAAGCCGATTGATACTCTCACGAAAGGATCGTTTGATGTAGATAAAGGGTTGAAACATCGATGGTTTTCGTGTCCGGTGAGTCGTTCACCTCATCACCTGATGGATGAATGGAAGAGCCTAAATGTGATCATGGTGTGGGTAGATAAGGGTTGGCTTTGATGGATAACGATGATTATTTGCACAATCGATTGGAAAACATGATATGCAGATGCTCCGAAGTGAAGATCCAAGAATTATCCGAAAACTGTGAGATCCCGAATGTGAGAAATTCAATACCTAAGCTTCTGAAGGCTATCCTCAATTCTCTCAGCCCTTCCTCAAATCACGTGTGTACTACTTCACTTGTAATCAGTGAATCCTCTCAATATCTTCTTTACCAGGTAAACTCCGACGTTCAACCACACTCCTTCATGATTCGCATAAAGGTTGTTCACTTACGTTTGCATAAAATAGCTTAGTTTGGTGCATGCCCTGACTAGTTTACTCAGACATAGCCAGGACGAAACATGACGATCCCAAAGAAGTTTCAACAATTGACGAGAAAAAATCCTCTTCGACTCGAAGGCCGGGCATGCAACAGCTCTAATACATTTGCTATAGATCTGAAAGTTCTCGAAATATACATAGAGAGCTCAAGTGGAGGTAATGTGAACTCTGACCACCAAGATCGATGGATTTGACTCCGTTGGACTCTTTCTAGTGAGGCTATCTAAAGATGCAGGTCTATGTAAATGAGAAACCACAGCGGCCCTAACAGCAAAGATAATCAATGCCATACTGGTGGAATTAAGCCTGATTTAGGCGCAGAACCAATGGAGAATTGAACAATTAGAATGAGTGCCACACACGCCCTGTTTTATACAAATTTTTAATGAAACACCTAGAGGATTTTCGTCTGATTCCAAATGTAATTTCACCCAAAGAGTGAGAGAGAGAGAGGGAGAGGGATAGAGAGAGAGGTGGAGAGAAACCTCCAGAGAGCACCATGGAAAATCCTGGAGTATCGGTCGGGAAATTTTCCAGGAAGGATTTAAAAATTGGAAATCCTGCTGTAATAACATGATATAATCCGATATCCTACCGACGGACACAATCGAATTCGAATTGACCCACACAAACAACGCTCGTACTTGAAAATTGAACGCAAAATGAAATCGACCCGACATAAATTGGTTTATTAGGGAAAATATGTTTGCTATGCCCAACATTCAATTTAAATATAAATATATTTCGCGGCATACGCTCCATTAGACGAACATGGACTGCATTATATTGTCCGTTCAATTAAGTACTGCATATTTTATTGACCGTTCCTGTGAAGCGTTTCATGTTTCTGTTGAAATTGAATTTGGTTCTTTTTGATGTAGTATACTATACTCCACTCACTTTTATGAACTATCCCGGTTAGCCAGGATTTAGGTCTATCAAGTTTTTCTTACTTAAAACTGGCGCAGGTTGGCACTCGTGAAATATCGGCAATGTCAAAATAATTCTCAGAGACGTTGCCAAATGCCAATGCGAATTTCCACCACAGACCAACAAGACAAATCACTTCATCGTTTGCGGGAATCGCGTCTTTCCGACCTTGAGAAATACAACAGACATAACCACACTTTCTTCTTCCTCAAAACAGCTGTCAAATTAAATGCTTGAATTTGGAATATCTAAAATCGAAATGTAAAAACGGATTTGTTGGGATTCAGGAATCACAAGATTAAAATCAGACTAAGATTTTTCGAGGAAACCACTTGAAAAACAAATTTCCAATACCAAAGCGAGTATTTTCTCACATCTTAAACCCCCAAAGAAGAACTCGGAGTAAATTAAAATTTCGGAAAAATGATATGGAAAACCTGTTTTATTACATTGCAAACCTTTTTCTAATATGTGTGAATAAAATCGAATTAATGTGTAAGAAATGAATAAACTTTAAAGATTTATAAACAATAAATAGACTTCCCCTAAAGACTACATTGTCTTATCTTTTCCATAACACCATCAATTATTACTCATATAAATATGTTATTCGTTAAGTTTTCAGTAACTATATTGTAGTAAGTATGCTATGTTTACGTGAAGTCTGCCAAACTGTTTCAGACACTGGTTTTTACATAATTTAACTCAGCAAGTTGAGTATAATTCATAATTGCCTCAGTATTTTTTAATAAAGAATATTACAACAGTAATTCATTAATGAGGTATTTTTTTGGCGAAAACTTGTTCTTTGAAATCAATATATCAAACAAACAGAAACATTCTATTGTATTAAATGAAAATGTATAGGTTGTGATACTTTCACATCAAATGAGATTCATTTCAATATAAAATCAAACAATGAATAGACCAACTTTGTTCGATTCCAATCCTTGTGGTTGTGCAATCATATACAATTTTATTAGACATCCCATCGTTTTAATTGAATAATGGAGGTTGTAATTCTTTTACTTCAAGTGCGATTCCTTTATATTATATAAAATGAACATTATGAATAAGTCCACCTAAGTTCGATACCAATTCTTGTTGTTGTACAATTAAAGCATATAATGAGGACTGTCATAAAATAGAACCTCAGAGATGACTAAACAATTGATTTTGTTGTAAAAACTGTTTGGATTATACTCGAAATTATTCATCAAATAAATAGGACAAAAATTAATTTCAGTTTGTTTACATGTTTATAACCTCTTCAAGCGAGTCCAAAAGCAGCGAGAGTGACGTAAACCTATTCCTGCAATCTGATTGGCACCCCAAAGCACCCCAAACGCCTGCTAAAATTCTGATTAGCTCGATTCAGGGTCACATCTGCGTTGACATAGATTTCTTAAGTAAATGACGCGAGTGGTTCATCTGGTTAGTCTGTGATTTCCACTCTCAAGCTCAACATAATCATCACGCTTGGAAACTAAAAATGCCGAAGGTAGTTTTGAAGAAGCGGAGACAAAGTATCAGGAAGTGCTATGTAGAATTGAAATCTGCTTTTTCTGAGGATAACTCTGATAATTTGGAATCAATAATTTAACACAATCTATCCAACATTTTTGACAAATGTGAGTGAAAACCAAGAAATAATATTTTATATGAATGGATATTCATTTTTCGGCTGCACATCACGACAATAAAAAAGATTTTAAGTGAAAAAGACGACAAAAGAATTTCCTTCTATTGGTGCACCCAAAAAGACACTGAATGAAGACTTTATTTCGAAAAAAGAGGTGCAACGACAAATTTGGAATTATAATTTGGCAAATTAATACTTTCCGATTGATACACTTCACACTTATGCAAAGGAACATTTGTAATATAACGGAGGACGGACAACACTTTTTAAAATTATAAAATCAGTGGGTAACAAATACAAAAGGGTAAATGAACGCAAAATTTTATGTGAAAAAAAACATGTTGCAGCCAAATTGACCTTCCTGCGCAAATGTTTACAGTATAAATCGTTGGATGAAAATCTCAGATTTGTGTGAATAAACATTTTGATAAATACGTAATATCTACGATCTCTTTGTAGAGAGGACTACGTTGTGTAGTTATCTGACAGGAAAATGACTATAATCTAACATTTTCAAATTTTTCATGGCCAACCGGGATAGTTTATAAAAGTGAATGCAGTAGAGGTGATATTACAGCCAGAAGTGATACATTTTTCAACTATAATATATAATTTTTTTCGGGGTGAACTTTCTGTGACACCCGGTAAATAGGTAATATAATTTAAGCATTTCGATAAACTGATCTCAAAATTTGAAAACTACTCATGTAATGGGGGGGTTTTCCTGAATTTGGGTTATTACTGCAAATGCAAATTCGAACATAATTATTATGGGTTTGATTCATCATTTTGCCAAATCACCTTCAGAAAGTATTCAAAATCAGGTTTCAAAATTATGGTTTGGAATTTGTCAGGCATGCACGAAGTGACAACGGTGTTTAGTAGAATAGCTTTTTCTGCTATAGAATAATGAAATATTTATTCCTATTCTGTGGTACACACGTGTTCTTTGTCAATATAACCAAACAATTTCCGTTCGCGGTTTGTCAGTAATATGACAGTATGACAGTCTGTGCTCTTCTTTTTATATTCCTTGGTCGCTGTCTTCTACTCTTACCAGTTCGAAGTATAGCAATCTGAGCAAAGTAACACATTTGACGTCCTTTTCTTTCCGAGAAAGCTGAATTCGACGTTGCCATATCGTACACTCATGACAAATCCCTTTAAATGCAAATTTTCATTTTAATTTTTCAGTTTTAGGTGATCAAACATTTTTTTAAGAATATAATATTGAAATTATATGTTTGAAATGTGATGTTCTGAAGGTTTTTCATAAAAATAACTGCATTTTCGTTCAAAGGAAAAAACCCCCATTTTATGAAATGACTTGGAAAAATCCCCCAAAGACATGTTTTTCTCCGCTTTTCCTACATAAAGAATAAAGTTCCACGAAACCTCGAGAACTAATCACTCAATGTCCTGATAATTTTGAGACTTCCATTCCCATTTGAAGTCTGTGAAAGATCGCGTCTGAAACTTATCGTACACGATTTCCCAAGCTTAAAATTAAGACAACGAACGCCGGTAAATCTACGCCATATCTTCAATTTGTTGGCTTGTTAGTTCTGATCATTTCGGACTTCGACAAATATCCCCAGTCTCTAATTGTAGTATCTCATGTTCCGCATTGTGGCCCCATTGCTAAACCACGGTCAAACATTGAGGTTGTGTAAATATTATCCTTGCCGGTTTCGTACTGAAAGCTGGAAGCTTTGAATTCCATCGGAATTCGACCAATGCCGGTATTGCCTGGGCAATATCGACAAGCGAATTCATTTATTACGTATCAATTTCAACAGAAACAATGTCCCAGAATGATTTATTTTTTCATCCAAGGAAAATGGGGAAATTATGACAGGCGAAGTCAACACAGTTCTTCCGCAATGATGATTCGAATACCTCAAATGTTAAAAAACATAATACAAAATGGGATTTCAGTTTGAATAATTAAGCAAAGTGCAGTGTGTTAGATGCATAGAATAATCGACTGACTGATTAAACTGGATACATATACTCCATTCACTTTTATGAACTATCCCGGTTGGCCATGACATTCTGACACATTTCTCTGTGTATATTTTGAAAATGTTAGGTTTTAGTCATTTTCCTGTCAGATAACTACACAATACACAATGTTGTCCTCTCTAATAAAGGTCGTAGAAATTACGTATTTTTCAAAATGTGAATTTACTTTGGGAAAATAATGAATTTCAGAAAATATTTAGTAATTCAATAATTCCAAAGAGCTGGCGAATGTTGAAGAAATTTTTTTCTCTGTTAACACTGGAAATATTTCAAGTATATAAACATGGTTGAAGGATTCAGTTATGCTATTTTCTTGACCAGAAATCAAGAATCGAGTGTTGACATTTTACTGAAAAACAATGGATAGAGTAGTCCATTACTTTGTGATAGTTCATTCGAAAAAAATGAAATTACTCGAATAATCCCACCATAAAACTTCTAAACGAACCTATGGAATTCCCTACTTTTCGAACTTCTCAAGAAATAAGTATACAGAAGACATTTAAATACCTTGTTGCACCACTTGAAATACTCCAGTATGAAAATGTAGTAGTAGTACTACGGAACCTGTGTCACCTTTAAAGAACTAACTCAATTTACAAAGTTCTTGGGAATCTATGTGAACGATACACTGGGTTTTCACTCACATACGTCGAAAATGTTTGATAGCTTGTGATAAATTATTGTTTCCAAATTATCAGGGTTACTATCAGAAAAAACAGATTTCATTTCTACATAGCACTTCCTGATACTTTGTCTCTGTTTCTTCAAAACTACCTTTGGCATTGTTAGTTTCCAATATTTGTATTCTGTGGTGATGATTATGTTAATAATTGAGATTGAGGGTAGAAATATGCATTGGCATTAGGCAACGTCGCTGAGAATTATTTTGACATTGCCGATATTTCACGAGTGCCAACCTGCGTCAGTTTTAAGTAAAAAAACTTGATAGACCTAAATCATGGCCAACCGGGATAGTTTATAAAAGTGGTAGTAGTTAACTGATGAGTTTAGTCGTTATTGACCACTGAGTTAACTAGTTTGGTCGTTATCTTCTCAATACATACATTTCCATTGAATCTGTTTGACCTTTTATCGGTACCTCGTCCTAAAAATTCGAGTAAATATCAGTTCTGTTTGTTCAGATGCAGAACTAGCTTCAAATTCAGTTTCCTCTCTTTATTTTCCACTGACTGAATTTTAATTTAGTCTTTAATAACGAGTAGACAAACTAGTTCAGAAGCTACTTGTTGCTGAAAAAAGTTAACTGATGAGTTTAGTCGTTATTGACCACTGAGTTAACTAGTTTGGTCGTTATATTCTCAATAATACATAAATTTCCATTGAATCTGTTTGCTCTTTTCTCGGTGCCTCGTCCTGTCAATTAGATGCAGAGTTAGCTCCAAATTCAGTTTCCTCTCATTAATGTTCACTAACTGAATGAAACTTTGGTCTCTAATAACAGCTACTTGTTGATGAAAAAAGTTAACTGATGAGTTTAGTCGTTATTGACGACTGAGCTGACTAGTTTGGTCGTTTTTTCCTCAATGCCTGCATTTTGCTCGAATATATTTGTACTTTTGCTTTATTATTTGATAAAACCGACAGAAAAAAAATTTTAACCCCTTGAAAATTTCACAGTTTACGTTTTGGAGTATGTAGATTTGAATAAACTAATAAAAAAAAATCCGTCCGTCCGCCGTCCGTTGTCCGGGACTTTTCTCAGAAAGTACTGAACCGAAATCAGTGAAAAATCGTGTGTCGCTCGGGATTGATCCTCCAAGCTTTTCAGCAGAATCGGTGTACCTTAAGGGCTCAAAATGGGGGGAAAAAAATTATTTATAGAAAACTTACCACCGAATTTTCATGAAACTCTGAACGTTGATTACTGTTGCAAAACTAAACCAAAAAAATTTCACCCGGATGATTTCCGACCAGTGGTTCCTAAGCTGCAAATTTCCAATAATGTCGAAAATGACATCATCACATTCGGTTCTGAGATTGGAATTCACTGTAATATAATCGGTTTACTTTTCATCCAGAATCATACATCTAAAAGTAGATGAAAATACTGATTACCAAATTTTCAACACATATCGAGAAATTTTTAATGGATGCGTTATTATTTTACAAACACAATTTACAAATGCCCCATCGATGTTCTTGACAATTTCATAATCGTAAGTAGTTCAGATTAAATATTTTTGGGTTTTCTCTCCCAATATCTTGAACATAACTACTGAAAATCGGATCAAATTATTATTTATGGAAATCAACTTGCGGATTATGGGATTTCAGATTAAATTTCTTCATGAAGCTCATGCATATCTTGAGTAAAATTTATTTTATTCATGAATCATTGGTTTTTCAGAACACAAAAACCAATTCCATGAAAAAATTCATTTGAAACATTGAAATCTCAATAAATACTCTTTTATAACTGAATAACACTTTTACATGCAGAACGCGAATTAAGTAGCGCAATTTAAAATAATGCAGATTTCCAAAAAATTCGGTTGATCGGAGGTTTCCATCAATTTCGGTTTGCGTAGTACGATTATCGTCAACATGTGGATATCCGTTACTGGTTTCAATCGAGATCCAAAATCTTTCGTACTGACAGTTTGAAATAAGCGTGAATATAAAAAATAATGAGAATTTATATAATAAATCAAATTGGATGATATAATATGCAAAAAAATCAATAACAAACCGCAAATCTCATCAATTGTCGATTGTCGAGAATCTAATACTGAGGGTTGGAGCCTGGTTGTGACCTAAGACAAGGGATATAGCGTAGACAAAAATATTCCGCATGTATCATCATCTGTTTGTCGGCAAACTACTTGTTTGAATTTCACGTCTTTACGTCAAACAGACTTTCGGATTTGACACCCTCTTGGTTGAGTGTATCTGACAACGATAACAACGAATCTATAATCTAGAATTACTCTTTCGATTTCAACCTGATGAGGTTCACGATATATTTAATTGTTACAGAAATTTTATTGAAAATAACTTTAGTTTTTCAGTTTGTGTGGTGGATACTTTGTGAATCAAGTGAATCGGATATCTGCTGTGGAAACAATTTTTTTCAGATCAATTGCGCAGGAAGGTTGAGTTTTTTTCATATCATTAATATTTTTCAGAACAAAGTTGAATCCTAGTGGAAATCACATCTACACATTTGATATTAGCGGAAAGTCTTGAACTTTTTTTACGTATTGGTGTTAGTTTGAAAGATTAAGTTTATTTCCTCAGCATCAAGAAATACGAACGCGTTCGGATTGAAACATCATGACTAATTGTGAAATATAGACACTCGATTTATTGCAAAATTTCGTGAGAATTGTATTGGAAAAATCGAATTTTTTTTAAACATTTTTTTTCGGATACATATTCATCAAAGTTCAATGGAATTTGGTACAGGTTTCAGAGTCAACATTTAGAAACAGTGTTTCAAATTTCAGTTTTGACCGATATTCATTTTTGCAGATACTGGCAAAAAATTTCGTGACCATTTCGAATATTGAGGTTATTTCCCTTATATCTCAACAAGGGCAAACCCTATCTGATTTGAAGTTCATTTTCAGTTGTAGAATACCGACAAGAAATTTAATAATTGTGGAAAATAGTTGGATTTTCAAAGAGGTGAAACGACTGTGGAACGTCTCTTTCAAAATATTATTTTAAATTTTGCTACTCAGTTAGCGTTCTGCATGTGGAAATGTTATTCAATTATACAAGTGTATTTATTGAGATTTCAATGTTCACATGAATCATTTCATGGAATTGGTTTCTGTGTTGTGAGAAACCAATGATTTATGCATAATATATAAGGTTTTTAAGATATCAATGGTATATCGGGTTATTTAACTGAGAAAATAATAAACCCATGTGTAAAATTTGCAGCGTTTTTGGGTTAGTCGTCCTAAAGTCTAAATACGATAGAATATGCTCCGTGTCATTCCCAACCGGAAGACCGTCAAAAACCGGAAAAAAAACATCGATACGGCTTTCCGGCATCAGACTGAACGGTATTCGAAACCTGGAACAGACTGTCATTCGAGTGAATAACAGTTTTCTGTTTGTTCAGAGATACACCGATGCACAGCGAGCTCCAAATTCAATTTCCTCCTATTAATTCGCTCTGAATGGAAAATCTATCACCTACAATGGAAACGAGCGTCGCATAAATGTTGGGTTTTGTCGGATCCTCTAGTTGGGCCCCCGCATTTTCTGATTCCTCGATATGATAGATGTGGATTCTTCGGCTTTTCCTTGCATTAAAGAACGTGGTTCGTGACGATATTGAAAAGATTCTGGATTGATTTCGATAATAATCGGGGAATGGAAAATTGCTGGTATTTTAAGGTGAAAAAATCACTATTCTCAAGAAATTAATACAGAATTCTTATATTTAGGATGTTCTGCAAAGAAAGGGTCGAATTCCAAATATATAACCAAGTCATCATATGAACATTCCCGAAGTAAGAGTGACTTCCTGACGAGATTTCTGAGATCTTCTATTAGCTCTCATGCAAATTCCCTTTGGGACTTCCAGAGGTGGTCACAAACACAGCATGGATTGGAAATCTCCCTTCGTCTCATTTTGGTTACGTCCAGAACGACTTTAGAAACTCGCATTTCGAATTTCCTATTCTTGTTACGTCTGTGATGAATCTGGGAACTCGCATTGCAAATGTCCTATTCTGGTTCAATCTGCAATGACATCAGGAACTAGCATTGTGAATTATCTGTTATAGTCACATTTGGGATGACTTCAGGAACTCGCAATGTGAATATCCAATTCTGGTAACGTCTGCGATAACTTTAGAACCACTTAAGGAACTCGCATTGCGAATTTCCTATTCTTGTTGCGTCAGTGATGACTCTGAGAACTCGCATTGCAAATATCCTATTCTGGTTACATCTGCAATGACTTCAGGAACTCGCATTGTGAATTTTCCGTTATGGTTACATTTGGGATGACATCAGGAACTCGCAATCTGAATATCTAATTCTGGTAACGTCTGCGATAACTTTAGGCATAGTATTATTATAATGCTTTAGGAGCTCGGATTGCGAATTTCCAAATCATGTTGTGTTTGTGACCACTTTGGGAAATCACAAAAGGAGTTCACATATAAACCGGATTCGGATATCTCAGATATCCCGCCGGGAGGTTTGTGTTACTTGGGATAAGTGACAACTTCGGATGTAACATGAACATAGCGAGTTTTCAAAGTCGTTGAGAATGCAACCAGAATTGGAAATTCCCATGGTGCTTCCTAATGAGTATATCGTAGAGGAATCCAGCATAAGAAATTCCTCTAATAGTTCCTTAAGTGTCCCGAATGTAACAAGAATTTTAAAGTCTCACCGTGAGTTTCTAAAGTCATCCCGAAATTGACCAGAATTGGAAAGACTCAATAAAGATTCTGAAGTTATCCCAAATGTATAGTTTATAGTTTGGTAAGGGGTTACATTCCACTGCGACCTTAAGGTCCATTGTTTTCCCCGTCAGAGCTGTTTTCGTACTGCGCTACCTACAGCTCGGCCTCCAGCTAAGAGTTCTAATGAACTCCAATATCTGTGAGGGCTTCAAGGAGTGAGAGTTCACATTATTCCTATAATTCTCCTGTCCAACACATTTGTTGCGCAGGCTTGCAATAGCGAGGCAATCTGTGATCAGGTGAACAGGAGTTTCCTCCTCTTCCCCACAGAATCTGCACTCGTCAGTTTCTGATAAGCCCATTCTCATCATGTGCTTCCTTAGGCGACAGTGTCCTCTGAGGAAGCCATTGAGGAGGCTTAACTTGTTTTTACTGAGATCCAAATGATTTTTGGGCCTTGCAATTTCAAAGTTCCGAAGGAAATTCTTGGAATGATCCATATCTGGAGAATTCCTCCAGAGTGTTCCTCTGTCATTTTCTCCTTCTCTCAAAACTCTTATAGGTGCATTTGACTATACCACAGAAAGTTTCTGGGCCAGTAGGTGGCGTTTGTGCCCCCTTCCTGGCTTGAGTGTTAGCCTCTTCATTTCCTTTGATTCCTGAGTGCCCGGGAACCCAGACTAAGGAGACCTTGTTGTTCTTGCCTACTTCATTGAGTTTCCTTCGGCACTTCCATATCAGCTTTTAGTCGATGACATATAGGAGTTCAGTGCTTTAATAGCAGCCTGACTATCAGAATGGATCACTATGCCACACCCTTGATAGTTTATTTCCAGGTTTATGTCTATGCATCTTACGATTACAAGTATTTCTGCCTCAAAAGCACTCAAGTAGGAGCCTAGCGATAGTGTACACTTGGTTCTAGGCCCGAAAACTCCAGCGCAGGCCCCCATCTTGGTTTCAGAACCATCTGTATACTATTTAACGGTATTCACTTTGCAATTTGAGGAAGTGTATTCCTTTTCTCATTCTTCCTTTTTACATAGCATTGAGTTGAAGATCCTGAATGTAACAGGAAATGTAAATTCTCATTTGGAGTTACTCGAATCATCCAGAGTGTAACGAGAATTGGAAATATACTGGTGGAGTATCTAAAGTCATCCCGAATGTAAGCAAAATTGAAAATTCTCATTTGGAGTTTCTATAAGTCTTCTCCAAAGTGATAATTAGAAATAAAGTGTACTAGTTTCAAGAGTAATCTTTAATGTACCTAACCAGAATTTGAAATTCTCGTATGAAGTTTGTAAAATCATCCTCACAACTGTTAACAAAATTGGCAATTCTCATTTGCAGTTTCTAAAGTAATGCCGACTGTACCAGAATTGGAAAAGACCTAGTCCAAACGCCGGTTTACTTCACTATCAGACAAAATCTGCCAAACGTTTTCGAAGATATACTCATGTGAAATATTAATTGAATCGTTAAATCAAGTATACTCGTTTGAATTTAAAATATCAATTTTATTTTTAAAAACTGTAAAAATACCGATCGGGTCAAGTTGGCCAATTGGCGTCTGAATTTAAGATTGCAGCGCCACGGTGGCAAGTTTTAGAACCTCACATACAGATATAGATTTTGTTTTGATAGTCGATTTTGTACAGTTTGTTAGTATTTAGTTTGATAAATTTTGATTTCACGATTTATTCAAAGACTTTTTAGACTTTAATAGTTGACGAGAGTACTACTGAGAGTACATATTCCATTCTTATAAAGTACGTATGTATCATCCTTCAATTTGTAGTGTAGCAACTCTAAAATTACGGGGTTATCTCCAAGGTTAGAACGTATTTCAATATTATTTATTTTCAGACCCAAATGGCAAGATTGACTTTGATGGATTTCTTAGGCTGTCTCGAAAGTTGAAAAACGGATAGTATTGTAAAACATACTTTTTGGAATAATAGACAAATACTCATAACTGAACTAAATACTCAATATATTGTGAATAAAATGATTACATTCATATGAAACTAATGCTACTTCTACCGTGAGCCTTATTCACTATGGATTGACAAATAAATTTTCCAACACTCATATGATTGGTCTTGAAAAAGCTGTAATAAATAAGCCTTGTACAACTTTGCTTTCATCGGCAGAAGCACTTTGAGCGAACAGTATTCATCACCAGATATTTCCTTGTTGAGACTCTTTTTTTTTCAATAGTCAATTCTATCACTAGTACATTTACGTTGTTCCTTAATGATCAGTTCAACAGGCAGATTTCTGGAAGGCATAGCATTCCTCTTGAGTAAATTTCTCTGCTTGGATTATGGGCCTGGAAAAAAATTGTCTTCATGAATGTGATCTAATATTTCATGAGCATTTCGTGCTTACCTCTATAAAAATGATTTCTTCAATTCTTTCAGGCCCGACTTGTTAAAGGAAGTTTCTTTCACCCAAACTCCAAATTTTTTACCGGGCTGTAGAAATCTATGGAAGGGACATTTGAGTTTGCTTTTCCTCAGTAGAAGCACTTGTAGAATCGCCAAGAAAAATGCATAAGCTTTCTCATTTTCCTAACATTTCTTTTAACTTGTCAATGATAATGTCTGTACAACGGGTTACTCGGATAGCCGCCAGAGGAAGTAGCGCTTATCTTCATTCGCCAATACCTTCACGCATTGTATTCATTTTTTTTTTATACAATGCTTCACGTCAGTGCTTTCCTAGATATTCCGTAGAAATATTCCACACGAAAATTAATTTGTATACCAAGGAATTCCTACGTGTATAAAATCTACCCACCAATTTCCTCCTTTCAATTTGCGGATATTTGTCTGGCCCGACAATCGACAAAACAATCCTGGAAATTGAGCGGATGGACAGAAGGATATTATTGAAGATATGTCGGTCGATTTACATAAGTGAGCAGAATGTTTTCACTGGATATGTTGACCGGCCCTCTGGAGTTTATTCAATTGATGGAAATTCATTTTGGATTCAGTTGATTCTCGCCATTTCATACACGGTTCTGCCGATGATCGGTTGTTCTTTAAAGACGATTCTGATCTGAAAAAAACGGACGTGAAGTCAGCTGCTTTTGCACGCATGTTGACTTTTGGTGGTAGCCTAACGGCCGACCGTAAACACAATAACTTCCAAAAGAATCATCTTAGAAACTCGATATTTGTAGAGTAGATTTAGACCTTAATTACGAAGGCCGAATTCGCGGACGGGAACAATCCATCCGATGATTTCGCAGATATATCCATTCAAAATTTTATTTTTCCAATATTTCCAAAAATACAGATTAGATCGAATTGAACTCCGATATTTTATCGAAAAATTACAGTTCGAAGGATCATACAGAATATCATGAGGATAAAAGGATCAGAAGACCAAAGAATATTTGAAAAAAAAAGTTTGAATTTTTTTTTTAATTGTTCTAATGACACGATGATCACGAAAATTGCATTTAGGGCCGTATTAATAGTTGTTCCTTGAGGCTTCCTTACTGAAGGCCGCCTTGAATTTGCTTTTCATGCAAACAAATACAAGTTTGTTTGCATAGAATCATAGAAAAGCAAATTCAAGGCGGCCTTCTGTAAGGAAGCCTCAAGGAACAACTATAAATACGGCCCTAAGTTGCCCATCAGCATTTCCAAACTAGCTGCCAAGTTTCATTTCGATTGAGTCAGTATTTCTAGAGTTATTTCGGAAAAAACAGCCATATCGAGAAGAAAAGTCTGAAATTTTATGAATTTTTTCCTGATATCCCCAGATATTATGACTGTATCGAAACCCACTCTACAAATATCGAGTTTCCAAGTTGTTTCTTTCTCAAGTTATTGTGTTTAGATTGGACGATGGGACTTAATTACGAACGTCAAATTCGTTAAATCCTCCCAATGATTCCGCAGATATAGGCATTCAAAATTATATTTCCCAAATATTTTCAAAAATACAGTTTTGATCGAATTGAAATCCAGTACTCTACTGAAAAATGACAGCTGAATATTTGAAAGAAAATTGCATCAGCATTTTCCAACTTGTTATCCTATCAGTAACGATACCGAAGAAAAATCACGAAAAAAATGGAATGGGACACAGTTGTGAAATATAAGATGAAGCCAGACGGTTATGTTCGTCAATGAGAACAATCTTAAAAAGCACTGACGTGAAGTCAGCAGCTTTCACGCGCTTGTTCACAGTGCTAAATGATGACTTGGAAATTTCAGTGAAATTTCAATGAAATATAAAAAATAAAAAAAAAAAATAAAATTTTTTTTCGAATTTTTCCATGGATAATTCTTCTTATTAACACTGTTCATATTCCAACCAAGTTTCATTTCGATCAGATGAATATTTTTAGAGTTATCGAAAAATCAAAATTTCAAATGGCTGTAGCACAAAAACCATTCGGCAGATTTGGCCCATTAACGAACTTAACTAAGATATTCAGGATCTTAACCTAACCTGAAAATTTCAAGACTCTAGGTCCTTCCTTTCGAAAGTTACAGCGCACACGGCCGGACGGGCAGAATCAATTTTGACCACGGATTCTTCATCAGTGAGTCCAACCTAGTCGTTTGAGACCATTTTCGGCTTAAAATTCGAAAATTACAGACATCATGACGAAATGATAACGCGCTGTTTCCCAGAACAAGCGAGTAAAAATTGATTTCACCGATCTAAAATGTTTAATAACTTTAAAAACACTGCAAATTTTACACAAGGGTTCATTATTTTCTTAGTTAAATAACCCAATATACCGTTGATATCTTAAACAACTTAGAACCGAATGCGACGATTCATTTTCGATATTATTGGAAATTTGCAGCGTTTTTCTTAATATTTCAGGAACCACTGGTCGGAAATCATCCGGGTAAAATTTTTCAGGTTTAGTTATGCAAAAGTAATCAACATTCAGAGTTTCATGAAAATTCGGTGGTAAGTTTTAGAGAAATAAATTTTTTTTCCCCCAACCCCATTTAGACCCCTTAGGGTACACCGATCCTGCTGAAATCTTGGAGGATCAACCCCGAGTGCCACACGATTTTTTTGCCAAGTTTCAAAGATTCTTCCAGAGAAAAGCCCCGGACAATGGACGGCGGACGTACGGATTTTTTTTTATTCTTTCATTCAAATCTACATACTCCAAAACGTAAACTGTGAAATTTTCAGGGGGGGTTAAAATTTTTTTTTCGTTGGTCGATCACTAAGGTTTATTATTTGATTTCATCGAATAATAAACCAAAATACTGATTTAATCTATAGCGAATTCATCTACTTCAACAAAAACGGAAAAAAGGGCGGAGTCGGAACACGAAATTCAAATCTCTGAAAAATCGTATAAATATATTTCGCTCCGCTCCCAAATATCACTTGACTCGATTCGACCCTCTCCAATCCATCTGCATATCACCGCTAAGAAGATATTCGATCTCAACGCCGCATTCCTGACCGACATCTGCATTATTTCAACTTTACCCGGCGCCAACGAAGAAATTCCAGAAGGCCCAACATCTGGTTTACCATCTTCGACGACAGAAGCCCTTTCGACATTACCGACCCTTCCGGCGCCAGCTACCTATCAGCACCCCAGGGGATCTACAACCAGAATTGTTAGCCTGTTGTCCAACAAAAAGAATTTTATTGCCTTTCGAATTCACTTTTGTTGAAACACTCGACAGAAAAATAAACAGGCTAATATGTTTTCTTTTATTGCGTGTTTGATTTCACAGGACAGATCCCCACAAATCGAATTGAAATCTGGTTATCAGATGTAAAATGGCGAAGCTTGAAGTTATTTGAAATCCCGTGAGCGCAAACCTGCAAAATCTCTGATATTATAGCGGGAAACAAAAATAATAAATGAAATTATAAAAGTTTTATTTAAAACATAAAAAACTAGAAATTACAGTATAAAAATATAAAATTAAAGAAACATAATGGGTAACCTAATAATACAAAATAACATTGTTTTCTGACTTTTTTCCGTAGAACAACTAAATAATAATTGAAGAAAAGAATCCTTCGCTACATATAATACTGAAAAAACAATTCAAAACAAAAAACTCAAACTTATATATCATAATAGGCATAAAATTAAACATTTTTTTCCTGTTCTAATAATAACCAACATAAAATTAAATTAAAAACAGAACGGTAAATCAATTTTTCATTCAAATCTTGGTCTAAAATATCACAAAAATCACTCATAACTTATTATATAAACTGATGGATATTCAACATAATATTATAAATGTAGCACAACATTAAGTCATGTAAAATATCAACTAGTAGCTTGTACAAAAATATAAATCTTGTATCAATATCGACTGATCTACTGAAAAATATGATAAATTGTTCAATTATTATCATCCTCTTTATTCTTTTTCATAATTGCTTCAGTCAAATTTCTAGCAAGAGCGTTTTGTCCACTCGAGATCAGCACATTCAACAAAGTAGAATTTTGAAGATCTTTGGCATTCGCGGCACAAAAAAAATCGTTTTTTTCAGATTTGTAAAGCTTAGACATCACGCTAAAATTGCCATTCTTAATACCTAAAAACAAGTCTTCGATTAGCTGCAAAGTACTCCTCACAGCATCATCTTTAGCTAGATCTTTTGGCGTTTTTCCTTCCTTGTTCGCACAGTTATATATGGCACCTTTTTTCAGTAGAATCCGAACGATTTCTGGAAATCCCCGTTTAGCAGCAACGTGCAAAGCTGTCATTTTACCAACGGTTGTTGGGGTATTCAGAAGGTAACTCAACTTTTTCGGACTAACACTGTTTAAGATGAATTCGACAATATGGTCGTGCCCTTTGTTACAAGCTATATGTAACACAGTGTTACCTTTATGGGTTTTCTCCAGTACATCTGCTTTATTTTCCAGTAGTAATTTGAACACCTCTACATGGTTTCCATCAACAGCGTAATGCAACGAATTTCTTCCTTCGGAGTCTTTTTCACCAACATCAACTCCACTTCTCAATAGTTTTTCAATTGTATCTACATCACCTTTTTCCGCAGCATTATTCATGATAGTAACAAGTTTTTCAGCGAAACTATCCAAGTTGCCATTGATTCACATACTTCTATATTGTTCGACTATAGCTTGCATTCGTGCATTGATGACAAGGACATCAAAATGATTGGGTCCTTCGATTGCAATCTTGTGTTCTCTGATTTCTTTCATGATCTTAAATGCAGCGAAGAATTTAGCCTGTCTCATACGCAGATCAGCCATGTGATGCTGCGTGTTAAGAGTGTCCAAATGATGCAGTCCTAAATGTCTTTTTTGACATTTTAATAGTTTATCGAATGCTTCGAAGGCTTCGTCGTATTTTTCTTGTTCTTTGAATATGTTTATTCTGTTATGTAGGGCTCTCAAGGTGTCTGAATGGTAAGGACCGAAGACTAATTTTCTGGCTTGGTAAACTTCCTCGAAAAGTTCTAACGCTTTGTCATTTTGTCCTTGCTGCGACATTATCAGAGCAATGTTATTCTTGGCTACCAAAGTGTAAGGATGTAATACGCCATATTTTTTTATATCGATTTCGAGTGCCTCTTTATAAATATCTAGGGCCCTATCGAATTTTTCTAAGCTCATCAGAGCCAGCGCCATATTTTTAATTGTATTCAAGCAGTCTTCATGTTCAGGAGGTAACAAATGTTTCTGTATTTTATGGACTTCTTCGGAAATCTGTAATGATTCCTTACATTTACCTTGACGATGTAACAGTAACGCCATACCACTCCTCTCTTTCAAAGTACGTTCATGGTCGGAACCTAAAATCTCTTTCAACTTTTGATATGTCTCTTCCATGCTTGTTAAGGCAGGTTGATACAGTTGTTGTTTGTACATCACTGTAGCCATCTTACTTTTCATGCTCAAGGTAGCCGGATTATAATCTCCAAAAATTTCCCTTCTTCTTTGATAAACCAACTCATAAACCTCGTTCGCTTCTCGATATTTCTCTGCAGACAGTAATTGGTCTGCTTTCTTCAGTTGCGCATGGAAGTTATCTTGAAATATTTCCTCCAGTTCTTTTATTTTGGAATATTTATTCTTTATAGCGGCTGTTATCAGAGTTGTGCCGTGTTTATTTTCTGCACGTACCACTGCTTTTACAGTGTCTATATCTTTGATCTTTTTCAAGCAATTAATTATATTCGAATTATTTTTTTGTACACCTTCGAAACAATCGTTTATCAATTGGAGTAAGTTACGCACCGATCCATTTTCAGCAAGATCGACAGGTTTTTTATCATTTTCGGAATCGACGTCGTATTTTGCCCCGTGCCATAGCAAGAGAAATACGATTTTAACATGGGAATTCTTCACAGCATAATGTAAGGGGGTCCATCCATTTTTATGGGTAGTATTCGTCCAAATCTTATTCCGCAGTAATAATTCAACAACTTTGACGTTACCTTTATGTACCGCAAAATGTAAAGGAGACCCTTTGTCGATATCAACACAGTTTAAAGGCACTCCTTTTTTGATAACCTCTTCGATTTCTTCAATTTTACCGTCTGCAATTGATGAAAACAATTTTGCAACTGAAGACATGATTTGTTTAATTTTGCGATCTATACATTCATCTAAAATTTCCTTTATTCGATGGTTCAAGTTGTAGATAGCTGCGTTGTTCAAAAGGCACATAAAGACTTCCTTATATCCAGCTATAGCAGCTGTGTGAAGAGGGGTGATTCCATTAGCATTCACAGAATTGACGTTACAGCCTCGTTTCAGAAGAAACTGCACTACCTTCAGTTTTCCACAAGAAGCAGCGTAATGCAAAAGGGAACTATTGCATTTGCCACGAACATCCAAGTCCATTCCCTTCTTGATGAAAATGTCGATTATATCAGTGAAACCTTCCCTTGCTGCTATGTGGATGGCCATGGAATCACTTTCATTTTTCGAATTCATGTTTAGACCTTCACTGAGTAAAAATTTAACCACTTCTGTCCGTCCGAATTGAGCTGCGATGTGTAACAGCGTGAAACTCTGATCTCCCTTTCGATTCAAATGGTTCTTGTTCTTTTTTAGGAAAAGTTTGATCAGTCCAAGATGTCCTTGAGCTACTGCTTGTTCCACAGACAACCTATTTTTTTTGTCAACAATGTTGATGTCTGCACCTTGTTCTAAAAGGATTTTAACGCATTTTTGGTGGTTATGTACCGTAGCCTCGTGCAATGGAGTTACGCCGTCGGAATCTTGAATATTGATTTCCGCTCCGTTCTTCAACAGTATCTCCAGAATTTCATCGCAACCTTTGGTTACGGCTAGAAACAAAGGTGTTTGACCCGCGTGATTTACCAAATCTACTTCAAAATCATAGTTCAAGAGTAACTCCACAGAGTCGACTTTACCAAAAATGGCAGCTATATGTAACAGGGTATTTCCTTTCGGGTCACGGTATTTTTTCAGATCTAATTCGGTCTGCTCCAACATTAACTTGACGATATTTGTGTTACCTTCACAAATGGCCGTTTCAACAGATCTGGAAATCAGTTTATGGTCAATCAACCCCGAGGACATGCATATCAGCATGACTTTCGTCATGTTGTGTTTTACAGCTGTCAAAAATGGCGATACTCCGAATTTATTCTCCAGTGTGATGTTAGCGCCCTTTTTCGCTAAATACAAGAAAATGTCACTGCTTTCCCTCTCGATAGCAGTATGAATGGGGGTGTTCCCTGAACTGTCCTGAGCGTCAATGTCGGATCCTGCTTTCCACAAAGTCTCAACCATCTTTAAATTGTTCGCAAGAACTGCCTCGTGCAACGGGGTGATACCACAGTCTTTAGTTTTTACATTTACTTTTATTCCTTCGCTTATCAAGAGATCAGCTAAGTTTGTTTCATATTGTATGGCGATGTGAAGACAGTTCGAACCGTTGGATGTCGTAACGTTTATGTCAGACCCTTCTCTGATCAATTTTTTTATTATTTGCTCGTTGCCTGATTCCGCAGCAAAATGTAAGGCATGTAAATTTTCTTTCATTGTTCTGGCTTGAACGTTTACTTTATTGGCTATCAGAAGGTCCACAACCTCTTCATGGCCGTTTTGCGCAGCAGCATGAAGAGGATTTCCTCCCTTTATATTTCTAGAATTTACTTTTGCACCGTTCCTTATCAGAAGCTTCACGATTTCTGTATCACCGTTAGATGCAGCAATATGCAGAGGTGTTTGTCCTGTTATATCTGGACCGTCAACTTTGATGCCTTTTTGCTTGAGTAAAATTTCAACAACGTTTAAGTGTCGACCTTGTACAGCGTAGTAGAGAGGTGTTAGGCCCCACTTGGTTGTCATGTTGATGTCTACATTATTTTCCAACAGAATCTCAAGAATGCCCACAAAAGCGTCCTTTGTTACATAATGTATGGGGGCAAAAGAGCCTTCGTGATCTGCCATATTAACGTCGGCTCCATGGTTGATGAGTACTTTAACTATTTCTTCCCTATTTGTCTCGCATGCCCAATGCATGGCCCCATTACCATTCAAATTTCGAGAATTAACATCTGCACCAAAACGAATTAGGACTTTAACAGTCTCTAAATGACCGTTTAAAGCAGCTAAATGCAGTGGGGTGGCACCAATATCCTGTCGTGCATCAACCTTCACTTTCTTAGTAAGAAGATATTCCACCACTTTGTGTGAACCATAATCTGCAGCTATGTGCAAGGCTGTATAACCTCCGAAACACTCGTTCAGTTTATTGAATAGGTCTATCCTGAAAAACACTTCAACAACTGCGTTTTTCCCGCTCATCAGTGCGTATTGTAACGGTGAATACCTCATACTGTCTTTCTTAGTAAAATCTGCACCATGATTCAACAAAATGTTCAAAACATTTTGATTTCCGCTCAAGGCAGCCAAGTGCGAAGGTGTTCTCTCGAACAAGTCGATATCGTTTACATCGAACTCGAAATTATTAAGCAAGTATTCGACAACTTCCAGGTTTCTCCGAAGAGCAGCAATATGAAGAGGAGTTTGACCGTCCAAATTTTTCAATTTAGAAGATAAACCTTTTTTCCAGAGGAGTTTCGTTATCTTCATAGTGTCTGGTTTATTCATAGCATGATGTAGACAGGTGGACATGTCCATATCTCTTGAACGGATATCTGCACCTTTGTCTAGAGATTCACAAAATGCTTCGATATTGTTTTCTTTCAACGCATTGAACATCTCTCGTTTGTTATTTAAAATATGGATGCTATCGAAATAAGACTTTTCAATGTGTGATATATCGTACAAGCTCAAATTTTTCAAGTTAAAGTTCTGTTTTTCTCCAACTGACAGCAGTTGTTCAATAAAAAGGAACATAGCTTCAGTTGGATCAAGTAGGACCTCAACTATAACATTATTATGTGCCAAGTGATTTCGAAGGTCTACCCCCATAATTGTAGGATAAATCTCGTCCAAAAAAAATAACCGCGACTTCAAATTTGGGTATTTCATCATGGGAATTAGATCAAGAAGCAGAACTTCTACTACCGTCTGCAGCCTTTTATCTTCTTTATACTTTGAGTATGTTATACCATTCAAACATTTTCTCAATTGTGCTAATTTATCTTGTTTTTGTTTTTTTGACACTTCATCGACTTTATCGTTAAATATATTCTCTTCACTTTCCTTTCTCCTGAGTTTTCTTCCAAATTTTTCAGCCCACGTAGCACTATTCACTTCAAATTTCGCTATGTGAATTATTTTTAAAAAAAGTCTGTTGACTTCAGAGTCTTCGGATTCGTCAGATAACCCATGAATTGTAATTATCATTTCAACTATAACATTCAATTTGGACGGTTCGATTTGAGGAGACAGATCACTCAAAAGTTGTATCATAGCAAACTTCATGGTTCTTATAAAATTGGACTTGTTGTTAGAATCTTCGAAGAACAAGTAAAATTTTTCATAGAGGCCTCGGAAAGGAGCTAAAGCTTTAGCATAATCGACAGGTTTTGTATTAGGACATTCTTTCAGTGTGTAATCTATTGTGGCGAAAAGAAATTCACCGTAACCTGACTTAAGTGTAATTTTTTTACGAAACTGACCAATCAGTTCTTTTAACCTATTAACATCGTTATTCTTCAGTTTGGAGATATTTCTTCCGGTAAAGTTGTGGGTGTCAAAATTTTTCATTACGTATGCTACTTCTTTCATAACATCCTCATCTTCTGTGTTCACAAATTTATCACCAAGTTCTCGGAGAATTTTGATTTTATATTTGGATAGAACATAGCTTATTTTTCCTCCGATTTTTTCTATATCATTCTTGATACCTTTGAGAAAATCAGTCTCAAGACTTTCCAGAAGTTCCTCTCTTGCCGATAGAGACTGAATATGGGATAAGCTATTTCGTAACTTAATAACAATGTCTCTAGTAGAGCCGCTGAAAGATGAGAGTAAAAAACTTATAGTAGTTTGTGACAGCTTTGGAGATTCTAGAGTGTTCTTTAAATGCTCCCCGATGACTTGCAATGCTCTCATTAGAATTAAAATACTATGTTTTTCCTTCAACTCAATAGATTCCACAAGTTCTACATAATTGAGCATGATGTTGAGGGAATGAATGTCGCGAATACGTTCATGATCATTATAAAGAGGCTTGAATTCAGGATGATTCTCAATAATTTCGTCAACAGCTTCATCACGTTTCAAATATGGAAGCCTACCAAGTTCCTGTGGTTTAACCATGAACACATACTTTTGTAACTTTTCTAGATGATGACCAAAAATTTTCAGATAACTTATTATATTTAACTTACTGAGAATTGCTCTAGAAAACAACACAATCTCATTTTGTTCCTTGAAAGTTCTTATGTAGGATAAAACACAGAATTCAATTTCTTCCCATGGTAATTTATCATAAGTCGATCTAAGTATTCTCTTAAGTGTAAAAATTTGCTTAACTATAAATGTCAAATCAATAATTAACAATTCATCATCACCTTCAGCTACATCTAACTTTTCTATACGTTCAATTGTGAATCTTAAACGATCACATATTTCCTGTGGGCTCAAATGATCTTTTGATTGCTGATCAAAAAAACGTAGTCTTAAGAGTTTTCTATCCAAAATAAGTTTAGTATCCTCTGATAGGTGAACGCAGTTGAGTTGAAGCTCCATACAGACCTTAGAAAGTAAATCTGATAAATTGTCGGATTCATTTTTCAAAAGATCAGTCAGGCGGCTTATATCATTTGAACTGGCAGCTTCATAGAGTTCTTTAAAATGGTCCATTTCTTCTTGAGAGTTAATTTCTCTAAGGATCTCAAACGTTGAACTGAACGTCTGAAGAGAAAATATTATATAAAACGATGGATTACGAAATTGTTGAATTAAGATCAATAGATCTACATACCAACTAAATTCATTTAACTTTACTGCATATCATTCCTATTTGTTTTCTTATTGAAAAGCTGAAATATTAATTAAAATTGAGTTTTGGATAAGCCGGTATTGAAAACATGTGAGGTTGTGGATTTAAAAAAAAACCGCGGGAAATTTATGAACTGCCAACCTATGGATTTTAGAATGAAAAGCACTAGGCCTCGATGCACAGAATAGTTCTTCTTCTTCTATCTTTTACAATGTGCTTGGCTTTATACCATCTACACATGGAACCGTACAAGATGTCTTTTACATCATGGAACCGTATGGGAAACGAACGGGCCAGATAGCTGCCTTATTCCATATACCCAGAATCAGTCTCTTCTTTCTTGTTCAAAATCAGACAGGTCTCTTCATCAATTTGGTTTTTTATTATGTTTTGTTTGTAACTACATAAAGACTTTGAATTTTTTTTAATTCGGACAACACAAGAACATACACAAAAAAAAACCCTGAAAGGGGAACCATAAGGATTAAAAAGAAACAAAAAATTCAAAGGGAAAGGCGAAAATAGAATGTCACAAACACCACTCCCAAGTTATAATTTCATATTTGAAGCCAATAAAAAGTGGTACATAAACTTGTTCTTTATGGAATAGAAGGAATATTCGTTGAATATATTTTATTATTCTTCATATAGCGGCGGTAGCTCAGTGGTTAGAGCTCATGCCTCATGATCGTAAGGCGTCGGGTTCAAGCCCTTGGTCGGGAAAATGACTTTTCCGGTGTTCAGGGAACCGTCCAACCATTCGCTGTTGGGTGAACAATTAATAGTGCTGTTCCTAACGTGGCGCAAGGAATAAGTAACAAGGCCTTCACAGAACACACCTGGTAACTGGCACAATTTTAAGATTCTGAGGGGTTTTGTTGAAGCCTAGAATAGTCGGAAAAAATACAAAAAAGAAAGGTAAACCCGCAAGATTTCCCGTCGCCGAGATATTAAAAAGATATTTACATCATTGAACGCATTGTGATTTTCTGAATAAAAAATGTGAAATCGAACATAGGCGGTCTAACCTAATTTGGAAGATTTGGGCCCCCAAAGTTCCGAAATGAGTCGTTTTCAGGTCCCTTTTTCCACCATAAAAACGATCTCTCACTTCATCTGTATAGTTCACAAACCACCTTTGAACCTTCAACCAAATAAGCAACAATTTTTTTCAAGAATGATCAATATTTAATGAAAAAATAATGGAATTACTGGACAATCACTTAACCTCTATTCCTTCTGATTTCGATTCAGACTAAAAGTGAAGTTTGGCAATGGCGCAAATTTCATCGGTCGGAATCGTGCCATCGTGCGTATTCGTGAATGACAGATTATTGCTGGCGAGAAAAATGAAATATGTTCTTAGTTCTTAGGTTCTTAAGGTTTCCTGCGAAACTCTAAATCTTCCAATAGGAGAATTCGTTTCTAATGAAATCTACAAGGTTGACACACATAGTAATGGAATGAGAATACACCCTGACATATATTTCAACGTACATTTTTTTCATATGTGATATGTCGCGCCCTTACCAGATTTCCAATGAGATCGAGGTTATTATATAACCCATTTCTTTGGAATACCCTGAATCTTATTCTAAACTGGAACCATCTCGAAGACACAACAAAAAACGAAGTAGATAACAACCTCCCTATTTTGAAGGGGATAGAAAGAAAGTTCAAACGAAAATATTGAGAGTGAAACCTTAAACAAATAATCTGAATGATTTTGTTTTGATGTTAGAATAAACACCTCTTCTTCAGTGACAGAAGCATTTTCCTTACAATCATATCCTTCAACTGTCCATCATTTCATATTTCCCGCCAGCAACTACTCTCTGGTCATAATACGTTGACCAGCGATGAAAAGACGCTGTTGCCAAGCTCCGCTTTAACATTGAGAAGTATTTCGTAGAAATATAGGTTAAGCGGTTGTCTAATATTTTCACTTTTCTTCCTTTAAATGATGAATATTCTAGAAAGAAAGTGTCGCTATTCGTTGGTTGAAGGTTCAAAGATGATTTATGAACTAGATTTGAGAAGTGAGAGATAATTTTTATGGCAGAAAAAAGGATCTGAAAATGCAACAATTTGGAACTTTGGGGGCCCATATCTTTCAAACAAAGAGATACCGCCTATGTTGGCCTTGATATTTTTTGTTCAGGAACTCACACTGCTTACAATGATGTGAATATCTCACTTATAGCTTCGCGACGGGAAATCTTGCGGGTTTACCAAAAGAAATTATTCTTCCCTGATCATAACACTTTGAATCTTACAAGCCTGAAAATATCAAAAATGTGACCTCTTGTCTTTAATTCAGTGATTGAATATCAAAGTAACACAAAATGGCAAGAAAACACAGGAATCAAACTCCGAATTTTCACGTAAACCCCATCTAAGTATTTTTTGAAAAACAAATAAAAATAAAACATTTTAAATAACATCTTTATTATCATCTAAAGATAAGGACAACACAAATAATATATCAGTAACAAAATATTTATATTGTTTTCATGAAATTCAGGGATCATACAGTCAATTCTACAATTGAGTTGTAATAAAAATAGTTCCATAGAACTATCCACACAAAACAAAAAAAAATCTCATCACAAATTCACTTGTCGCTCAGACATAGCTGTTTCTGATCACGTATCTTATAGAAAAATGCAAAGTAAAAACGCATTTTCTATAAGATTTATCATTAGGTACGATCAAAAATATACAACTGTACCTAAATCAAACACTGAGTCCACACCAGTCTTTAATTTCACGTTTAGTTCTTCTCTTCCTTCTTTTCTTTTTGTTCGTCTTGTTGTTGTGTGGATTCCGTACTGCTACTGCTGCTGTCTCTGTCTGCTGCCATCTGCACAAAAACATGATTATTTTCTTTCTTGTCAATTTTTCATTATTTTGTTACCTTCGGTTTGAATTTTGTTTTTGTTAAAAATAAAAAACTTCAAACTCTGAAATTGAACTCTTATAATTAACTAAAAATTTACCTTTTTGTAGGCCATCTCGAACAACTTAAGTGATGATTGTTGTAATGTGTTTGTAGCTTTACGGATTTCCTCTGGATCAGCTGTGTCTTTTTCTGCCAACAATTTCTTAACATTCTCGATTTCTACCTTCAATTTTTCACTCTGAAAAAAAGCCAAAAATTAATGCAAATTATACCATTTTTGGCAGGTTAAAATGAAATTACCTCTTCCTTTGGTAATTGTTCTTTATATTCGTCCATTTTGGATTCAGTGTCGTGGATAATTCCTTCTGCTAGATTGATAACTTCTACCCTTTCCTTCTTTACTTTGTCGGCTTGAGCATATTGTTCGGCATTCTTCACCATGTTCTCAATCTCGTCCTTGCTTAGACCTCCGGAAGACTGAATAACAACTGGAAGAAAAAATTAAAATATATATTAAAATATACACACAAAAGAGATGTGAACATAAAATCAACAAAGGTTGAAATAAAAAAAAAATTATATGGGTCTAACCACGAAACTGTACCTGCGTTTTTCTTTATGAATCAGGGAGCACTGATCGGAAATCATCCAGGTGAAAATTTTAAGGTTGAGTTATGCAACAGTAATCAACATTTAGAGTTTCATGAAAATTCGGTGGTAGGTTTTCAAGAAATAATGTTTTTTCCCTCAAACCCCTAATTTTGAGATTTTAGGGTACACCGATCCTGCTGAAAAGCTTGGAGGATCAATCTCAAGCGACACACGATTTTTCTACCAAGTTTCACGGATTTCGGTTCAGTACTTTCAGAGAAAAGCCCCTGAAAACGGACGGACGGATTTTTTTTTATATGTTCAGTCAAATCTAAATACTTCAAAATGTAAACTGTGAAATTTTCAGGAGGGGTAATTTATTTTTGGGTCGATCGCTAAGGTTTATTATTTGATTTTATCAAATGATAAACCATTATTTTCAAATTCTCTACACATTCCCTTTGGAATAGTTGAATCTAGTCTGCAGGAACAACTCCTTAGTTTATTTGTAGATTTAATGTGATTAATAAATAAACAATAATAAGTAAATGAAATGTACTTAGTTTCATTTATTCTATGATTAATGGTTTTGATCTGTTAGAAATGATTAAAGACTCAATTATTATGAGGAAATTCAGCCTTGGCAGAACACTTCTTTTTGATCTACTTCTCTTCAGGTCAGCATACATACTAGACGAGGTATTCTGATAACACTGAGAAGCAACAATATTACTTATAGAAGAAAACTTAAAATAGCATAATTATATTTTACCTCCATATGAAAGTTGCAAGGTACAACACAGAACTTACGGAAGGTTTTTTTTTTCAATATTCAACCTATTTCTCAAATCAATGACTATTTTCATGATAAATACACCAAATTAACAAAACATGACATATTAAATATTATGGTTTCATTGGGGGTTTTTCCTTCAAACGAGAATGCAGTAATTTTCATGAAAAACCTTCAGAACATCACATTTCAAACATATTTTTAAAAAAAATGTTAGATCTCCTGAAACTGAAAAATAAAAATGGGGATTTGCATTTACAAGGATTTGTCCTGAGTGCACGATATGGCAACGTCGAATTCAGCTTTCTCGGAAAGAAAAGGACGTTAAATGTGTTACTCTGCTTAGAAAAACAGAGATAGCTATACTTCGATATGTTAAGAGTAGAAGACAACGACCAAGGAATAGAAAAAGAAGAGCACAGACTGTCATACTGTCATATTAGTGACAAATCGGAAACGGAAATTGTTTGGTTATATTGACAAAGAACACGTGTGTACCACAGAATAGGAATAAATATTTCATTATTCTATAGCAGAAAAAGCTATTCTACTAAACACCGTTGTCACTTCGTGCATGCCTGGCAAATCCCAAACCCCAATTTTGATATCTGATTTTGAATACTTTCTGAAGGTAATTTGGGAAAATGATGAATCAAACCCATAATAATTATGTTCAAATTTGCATTTGCAGTAATAACCCAAATTCAGGAAAAGCCCAGTGGAAAATAATTCTCTTAGTGTGATGTTCAAAATTAGTGGGTGCTTGCAAAATGTTCAGGTTCCGTTGTATAATCCATTTAAGAAACTTCAATAGGTCATTTATCATATTTTCATATTTTTCTCATTCTATATGGATAATGTATGCTACCACACACTTCAACAATTCGGGAATTTTGTATAATACGGTATTAAAAATGGTCAAATCGGGACTCAAGGTCGAAGCTGGAGAAACGCGTCAGATCGCCTTCTACTTCACTCGTCATTTTACGATTCATCGATCGATACAGCCGACGCTGTCATTGGCTCGCTAGAGAGAAAAGTACACGAGAAGAGGGGGAGAGTGGATATATCCCGTTACGTCACGGAAGCCGCGAAGTTTCGTCGGTTTAAACAGCCGACATGCGGAGCCAAATTTTCATGGATAGAATAATTGATTCCAATGATTGAAAAATTAATGCACAAATTGTTTATTTACCAAAAAGAAAGGTTATGCTGAACTGATGTGATTACGGAAATCCATAGAACTCTATATTACTACCTGGAAAGGACCCGACCCTTCTTCAACTGAGCTTAAAGCGTAACAAGGGGCAACGAAACAAAGATAGCGCTAATTACGGTAAGCTCTCCCTGTCACACCCATTGAAGTAAAAGGTGTTGAACGGCTCAAATTTGGTTTTACTTGGAAATTCAGGTAGTTTGGGTATTACATCGTTTAGAAAGTGCAATATTTTTGAAAATGAATATCTATTTTTCTCTGATATGCCAATACTTTCTCTGCCTTCACCGCGTGTGGTTCAAAAAGTGAAGAATATTGTTGGTGTGAGCTGTGCATTGACGATTGACGATAGTTTCATCATTATTACAATAAATTTAAATAATAGGAACATAGGAAAATACTTCTCGAAAAGCACTGACTTGAAGTCAGGAAAATTCAAGAGCTGGTTAAAATTCATTGCCAATGCGAAATATGACATACTTTTTTCCGATATTTTTAAAAATGTGTGTCGAATCAAGCTGAAATTTCGAACATTGCTGTTCAGATTCGACTTCAAGGTCTGCGCCAAGTTTCATTGAAATCTCATTGATAGTTTCCGAAAAAAATATTTTTTTAACTATTCTTCATGCAATCAGTTAGCAAGTTTCAATCTGATCGCATCAGTACTTCTTGAGATATAGAGGAAATAAAATAATATATTAGAAATGGATATAACTTCGAAATTATAAGGTAAATTTTGCCCATTAACGAACTTATTTTGAATTTATTAAGTCGCTATAGATTTTCTCGGTAGTAAGTTATCGTGGCAACTGGCGGCTGAATAGAATTCAATTTGACATTAAACTCTTCATCAGTGAGTCCAACCTGGTCGCTTGGAACCATTTTCGGAAAAAAAAAAACGCAAATTTACGGAGGATGATAACGCGCTGTTCCCCAGAAAAACCGCTCACTAAGTTGAAATTTGACTTGAACATGTGCGATCTTCTACAATCCTGCCTTCTTCACGAATTAGTCAGAAAAAAATTCAGGTTCTCCTAGTTTGAAATGAAAAATTAAAAATATTTAGGATAAATGCGACAGAGTTCCCTTTACTGCAATGAGGAAGAAAGAGATAGATACCCGTCCACTTCGCGGGTTGCATAAGCAAAGAATTGGCTTCACTTGTCGCTCAAAACGGGTCCCTTCCAGGTATATAATGTAGAGTTCAGTGCGGAAATCAAACTGATTTTGCCAGAGAGCAACAACAGTTGGAAGTCATGCGCATCACTTCAAAACCACAACATCGTCAAATACAACGCAGATCAACTGATTTTGCATCAGGTTCGGAGTGATACACCGTCAAATAGAAAGCGCTAATAGAATTTCAGTGATAACATCCTGATCATCAGAATGGATCACCATGGGTGCGTTTTTATTTTCATCTAGTTGATTAATCGGTGTATCTCCCTCTCTCTCTTCTTTTGTTCTCCACCATGAAATCAAATTAACTCCTGAATGTATCCCTAGTCGTTAATCTGGTGGTAATGATGCAACCTCTTACTCCATATCTATTTATTTCAACTTTACAATTAAAATTGCTATTTACAAACACAAAATTAGGTACAGTGAATCTGAGATCCGGGATTCGAAGGAACACTTATCTTAATAGTAAAGGATCCGACGGTATGATTCTCCAAAATGCAGGTATTATGCAGGTAGTCCAGTTTCAAGAGATTCCATCCAAAGCAAAGTCCAGAATTAAGATATTCCAGTAATAATTAGTTCGGTATAAAGGTATTCCAGTCATAATCAACTCCAGTATTAAGATTATCCAGTAATGATTGCTTCTAGTACAAAGATGATCCAGTCAAACTCTGGGTCCGACAGTAGGACATTCAAATGGGCATGAGTCCCAGTAAAAATACAATCCAGTAGTCGGTAGCTCGGTGAAAAGATGGTTCAGTGGGCGATAGCCCCGGTACAAAGATGATGCAGTGAGCGGTAGCCCCGGTACAAAGACGCCTTTTGAATAGACGTCTTATAAGAAACAATAAAACTTCAAAATTCCACGATGTTAATGGATTACAAAGTTCGTTTATTCGTTAAACTCTAGCAAGGTGTTGAATCTTCAACTTCCTACGCAGCAAAAAGAAAGAATTTTCCATCGGCTAGACCGAATTAGGGTCGCGCATGCGAAACACACACTCAACCGTCAAAGCGAAGAGCGTTCTTTAGCGACCGATCATATAATTTCAGTAAGGCGTTTTTCTTGCGATTGGAATTGAAATTATTAGTATGACGTATTTTCGCGATGGAAACTGAAATCGACAGTGGAGCGTTTTGTAACGTTACAACCAAAGGAGAGAGAGATAGAGGTTAATCGATTAATCATTCCGATGAAAAAAAAAACGCACCCCATGTGACACCCCTAAGAAATAACGATGTATTTTGACAATATTTCGATAACTTTTCGGCTCCAAAATACGTCTAAGAGTGTCGGCACCATTTTTTCTATCCATCAATCTCGCATACAATTCGTTTCATTCAAATTTTAAGATAGAAAGCGCTTAACAAAAAACAAACTTACTCTGTTGTTCCTTTCCGGTTCCCTTATCTCTTGCGGATACGTGCACGATACCATTAGCGTCGATATCGAAGGTCACTTCGATCTGCGGTACCCCTCTTGGAGCCGGTGGGATACCAACGAGAGAGAACTGACCCAGAAGTTTGTTGTCGGTGGCCATTTCACGTTCGCCCTGATGAACCTTGATTTCTACCTGGGTCTGACCGTCGGCGGCCGTTGAGAACACCTGGCTCTTCTTCGTAGGAATGGTCGTGTTTCTGGTGATGAGTTTTGTGAAAACGCCACCTGGAAACAAAATGAAAATTTCAGAAAGTATCTTTAGGGGAAAATTTTTGGTAAACTCGCAAATTTTCCCACCACCAAGATATCGATTAGATATTTGCATCAATGTACGCAGTGTGTTCTCCGGAACGAAAAACCTGCCGTCCCGAACAGGATGGTCTCTCTTAGTTTGGAAGATATCGGCCCCCTAAAATTGTGAGTTGATACACTTTCAGGTCACTTTTTCCACCATAAAAACGATCACTCGGTTCTTTATACAGGGTGTTCTACAAGCTCTATGACAAACTTTGACCGAAGGTAGCTGTGCTTATTCTGAACATTTTTTCCTTTGAACATAGGTCTGATTCGTTCTCGTTTCGAAGTTACAAGCATTTGAAAAAATTAATTTCCATGTTTTGATCAAGTAGACCGACATGAAATATCGGTTGATATGGTAATTGACTTTATTTTAATTATTCATTCGACACTTGGGGTACGTTTTGAATAACAATGCATTCTTTCACGACTCAGGAATATGCAGATATTGTATTTGAATATGGGTATTCTAAATGGTAACTCCAGAAGAGCAGCTCGAGAATACCGAAGAAAATATCCTAATAGACGCCAACCTGCTCACACAGTATTTTGTGCATTATTCCGAAGACTTCGAGAAACAGGCAATCCTGCTCCAAAGAAAGCCATTCGGCTAACTGAAGTAAATGTAGAAAATGAGGAAAATGTAATAGATGCTGTCCGTGGCAACCCTTCGATTAGTGTTTGACGTATAGCTACTAATCTTCATTCATCACCAAATTTCGTATGGCGTGCTTTGAAAGAAGAAACGTTGCATCCATTTCATAGACGAAATGTACAAGCTTTACATGCTGACGATGGGTTACGAAGGTTAGAATTTTGTTGATGGTTACTTCAACAACATACCCAAAATTTCAGCAACGTTTCGGTGTAGACGATTGGGGTGGGATTTTCAACAATGATTTGATGCTAGTACATGTTATAAATGATCGTTTAAATGCAGATTTGTATAAAAATTTTTTGGAGCACATCCTTTTTGATTTCATTGATGACTTAGAGCTAAACATTGTAGGAAATATGTGGTATCAGCACGATGGTGCAGCACCACATAGAGGGAGACAAGTAGTCAGTTGGCTGAATGAACATTTCCCGAATAAATGGCTAGGTCAAGGAGGACCAATACAATGGCCACCTCGTTCGCCTGATCTAAATGCCTTAGATTTTTATTTATGAGGACATATGAAGCAGCTTGTTTATCATGTTGAAATCGAATCTCATCAACAATTGCTTGATAGAATTCAAGATGCAGCAAACCAAATACGAAACGACCCAAATCTGATCTACCGAGTAAGGGCATCTTTAGTTCGTCGATGTGAAGCTTGCATTCAAGCTGAAGGTGGACATTTTGAACAATTTTTATAGTATCAAAATTCCCATTTATAATTATCATTTGAACATGAAAATATAATTTTTCAAATGCTTGTATCTTCTTAACAAAAACGAATCGGATATATGTTCATAGGAAAACCAATGGTCAGAATGAGCACAGCTACCATCTGTCAAAGTTGGTCATAGAACTTGTAGAACACCCTGTATAGTCCACAAATCATCTTTGAACCTTTACTCCAGTTTACGGGGTTGTTTCTTCCAAGAATGGTTAATATTTAATGGAAAATAATTGAAAATATCAGATAACCACCTAACCTCTATTTCTTCAGATTTCCATTATCTCTAGAACTTAAGTTTGTCATTAGAGCACTTTAATCGGTCAACCCACAATTTCTTCCACAAATTTACCATCACTGGGGAACGGGAATTTCTGGACAAATTCGACATGATAAGGTTCGCGTTATTCATAAATATCCGTAAAAGATGCCTCGGCTCCTCAAACAAGATAATTCCTTCCAAATGTAGGTTTTTGTTAGGCTGAAATTTAAGTTGGGATTCCTGATTTCATGTTAATAGTGTCAAGTTTATGAAGGATATGTTCCGCAAATCAACTTGGTTATTTCGGTTACCGGTTTTGCATTCCGTAAGTATGAAATATTCGGTTGTGAAATTTGATGAAAAAGCAATCTTTCTGTCGCGAGAACATAGAAATATTAAGTCTAAGCACCAGAACGACAATCAATGTTTTATGGTAACATATACATAGCATAGAGCAATCTTTATTTACCTTATGATCCATAGACCATACGTGGTAATTTTGCCATCGTTGATTGTTGTATGCTATGGATATATGATCATAGAACATTGACTGTCGTTATGGTGACAGAAAGAACGTTTTTTCATCAATTAAATTCCGTAATTACCCTTTTTTTCAGAAACCAACCGAATATTTCATATTTACGGAATTGAAAACCGGCAACCGAAATAACAAAATTGATTTGCTAAACATATCCTATATAAATTTGACACTATTAACATGAAATCAGGAATCCCAACTTAAATTTCAACCAATCAGAGATGATCCTAACAAAACCCTATATTTAGAAGGAATTATCTTGTTCGAGGAGCCGAGGCATCTTTTACAGATATTTATAAATAACGTGAACCTTATCATGTTTATATTTGTCCTGGAATTTCAGTTTCCCAGTGATAGTAAATTAGTGAAGAAAATTGTGGGTTGGCAACTTGGGCCGAAGTCGTCTATTGTTGTCAGTCAGATACGTTCGACAGCATGATAATGCAATGTTGCCAGACTTGATTGAAAATTTCGAATTTTTTTAGTTTTCAATGTTTTATGAATTTCGTAACGTTTATGTTATTTACAAGCCAGTTATGGCAAAAAAGGACCCAAGTACTCATTTTCAAAGATGAAATTATTCGTGTCATTCATTGTGGTAAATGAATTCCTCTTCTTCAATGGAATAAAATTGTCGTATTTATTTTCAACCGATATAATCTGACGCACCAAGAGTTTGGAGTGCGACTGGGGACTTATGATGGATAAGTGACCTAAAAATACATCTTTTCAGAGCGTTTGGGAGCCTATAACTTTCAAACTATGAGAGACCGCCTAGATCCCACAGCAAATTTTTTGTTCAAAAGAACACACTGCAGACATCGATGCAAATATCTAATCAATATTTTCTCCAGGGGATAATTAACGGGTTAACCAAACTTTAAGTATTCTTTATAAATTCTCCGAAATACATACCAAGGGTCTCGATACCCAGGGAAAGCGGAGTAACGTCCAACAGGAGTACGTCTGTGACGTCTCCGGCAAGAACACCACCTTGAACGGCGGCTCCAATAGCTACAGCTTCATCGGGATTGACAGCACGACTGGGTTGCTTTCCGAAAACTTCCTGAACGACCTGTTGTACCTTAGGCATCCTGCTCATTCCTCCCACGAGGAGTACTTCGCCGATTTCGCTCTTGGTCACTTCGGCGTCTTTCAGAGCCTACAGATGTTAATGAAACTTGTATTTTCAATCTCTACGATTATAATTTGAATAGTTTATTCGTTATTTTTTCTACACATGGTTTTTATTTAAGATTGATGCCTGATAGAACAAAGGTAGGAAGAGGACAAGTCAGGGAATACGTAATGAAAAGAATCCAAATATTTCCCATTTTCGCCGGCAAATGTTCATCTTTCATATTGTATTGGAATGGAAGTGCAATCAACTGTTCTTCCATTGAGTTCTCACAGACAGGTTGAGGAAGTTTAATATAGAGATTAGGGGTACTTCAGGGGTCTATCTTGGGTCCTATTATATACGAAAAGATCTACTGGTGAACATGGTCACAAAGAAAGAAATGTTTTTGTAATCAACAGCAGACATGAGATGACCATAACCTCAAAATTGATTAACAATTATAACAGGCAATGAATAATGTAAGTTATTTAAAATTTTTCCTTTTTATTTTGTACTCACACAGAAGTTTTATACTGCATATAAGAAATAAGCGATCGGGGCAGACAAAATGCACCCAACTTTGGTTAAGTTAATGCTATTGGTCTTCAGAAATGGAGGTTTTTCCTTTGAACGAAAATGCAGTAATTTTCATGAAAAAAAAAAGGATTTGTCCTGAGTGCACGATATGGCAACATCGGATTCAGCTCTCTCGGAAAGAAAAGGATGTCAAATGTGTTACTTTGCTTAGAAAAACAGAGATAGCTATACTTCGATCTGGTTAGAGTAGAAGACAACAACCAAGGAATAGAAAGAGAAGAGCACAGACTGTCATATTACTTACGGAAATTGTTTGGTTATATTGACAAATAACCTTTGAATAAAGAGCAACAGGAAGGAGCATAACGCTTTTCTACTTCGTATAAAAGTGGGACATAGGCTTCATAATGAACCTCCAAGTATGACTCATGTTAGTTCGTTTCTTCAGACAAAGACGTCTCGGAACGAGTTGTTCTCTCTTCAAAGTGAAAGGAAAG
This sequence comes from Myrrha octodecimguttata, assembly GCA_958510865.1. Classification (NCBI taxonomy): domain Eukaryota; kingdom Metazoa; phylum Arthropoda; class Insecta; order Coleoptera; family Coccinellidae; genus Myrrha; species Myrrha octodecimguttata. Next base: position 52,501,149 of record OY294061.1, on the reverse strand, counting down.
TCGGCCATATCCAACAACCATCCCAGACCCACTTTGTGAAGCATTATGCTCCTTCCTTATGTTCTTTAATCAGAGCAAATAACACGTGTGTCCACAGAAAAGGAATAAATATTTCATTATTCTATAGTAGAACAAGCTATCCTACTAAACACCGTTGCCACTTCGTGCATGCCCGGCAAATCCCTTTAAATTTTAAAATACCAATTTTGAAATCTGATTTTGAATACTTTCTGAAGGTTATTTGGGAAAATGATGAATCAGACCCATAATAATTATGTTCAAATTTGGATTTGCTGTAATAACCCAAATTCAGGAAAAACCCCCATTGTACTTTCCTCATATAAATATTATAATGAACGTAGATATACGTCCATCGAGGCAGAAGCCGGCAAGACTCGATTGATTTGGACATCCAGCTCTTCATCGAAGAGTCCAACATAGTCCTTTGAGAACATGCACTCCAAAACGATAATTTCAGCGCCAATTTACTCCAATACAATCACACTGGAAGTACTATAACCGATCGAATGTTTTCGTACTGCAAACTGTGACGTCACACCCTCCGATTTTCTTCCAATTAATGTAATCTCACGTTTAATTTCTTGAAAATATTAAAGTTCTTTTATCATTTCAAATGATTAAAAGTGCTTTCACACATTTTAGAGCATTGAACCAAAAAAAAAGTGAATTTCACTTCATTTCTTTGAATCAACTAACTCTTTGTTAGTCTCAATAAGCTCAGATTAAACTGTGCAGTTGTGCACCCTTTATTTAGTATATATTCGATATTTACAATGAAATAACCGCCAAAAGATAATAAATAAAGGATTGTAAAACCTACCTTCTGACATGGACCTATGGTCCTCTTGATCAAATCTCCGACTAAACTCTCGAACTTAGACCTGCTCAGTTTCAGATTCATATGTTTAGGTCCTGACGCATCCATCGTCAAGTAAGGCAAGTTGATGTCTGTTTGGAGAGAAGACGACAGTTCGATCTTGGCCTTCTCGGCTGCTTCCTTCAGACGCTGCATCGCCATGGGATCCTTGGTCACATCGATGCCTTGTTCTTTCTTGAATTCGGACACCAAGTGATTGACCAGGACATTGTCGAAGTCTTCGCCTCCTAAGAATGTGTCTCCGTTGGTGGACTTCACCTCGAATACACCCTTTTGGATTTCTAAGATGGATATATCGAAAGTACCGCCACCCAAGTCGTAGACGGCAATTCTGTAAGAGGAAAGGTGAGAAATAATGTGAAAATGTTTGTACAATTTTTGGAGGTTTGCTGTAGTGAAAATGATTAAAGGTTGAAAAAGGTCTGTTGAATATATTTTTTGCGCGCATGTTTTAGGGGAACAGCGTGCTATCGTTTAGTCCAAATGTCTGTAATTTTTCGAATTTTGAGACGAAAATGCTCTCAAACGACTAGGCTGGACTCACTGATGACGAATCCGATGTCAAAAACGATTTTGTCCGGCCGACGACACGATAACTGTCGACAGGAGCAAGCTAGCAACTTGAAACTTTCAGGGTAGGTCGCGCATCAGAATGCCGCGGTTGAGTTCGTTAATGGGCCAAATCGATCGAATAGTTTCGGAGTTATAGGCACTTGAAATTTTGAAGTTATTTATTTTTTATTTCAGAAACTACTTCGGCGATTGGATTCAAACTTGGCAGTTGGGTGGAGTATAGCGACGCGCAACTTTGAGCCAAATTTCGTCAGGATCATATGGTCAGTAAATTCAAAAAAAAAAAATTTTCGAAATTTTTTTCCAAAAAATTTTTTTTTTGGAAACCATTCATCATATCCAAAAAAAATTGCACTCACACTTTGAGCTTCATATTTCACAGCAGTGTACTAGAGTTCAGTTCGATACGATCATAAGTTTTGGAGATATCGGGAAAAAATATGTCAAATTTCGAGGTTTTCTTCTCGATATTGTTGTTTTTTTCGGTATAACTCGAGAAATACTGATTCAGTCCTGATAAAACTTAGCAGCTAGTTTGAAGATGCTGAAAGACAACTTTATGCAAAATTTCGTGATAATCGTGTCATTAGAACAATTTGAAAAAAAAAATTTCTGTGATTTTCTTATCATATCATCCCCATTAAATTCTGTATGAACCTTCGAATCGAACTGTAACTTTTCGATGAAGTACTGGATTTCAATTCGATCTGATCTGTACTTTTGGAAATATTGGAAACATAAAATTTTGATGGGTATATCTGCGGAATCATTGGGTGGATTTTACCCATTCACGAATTAGGCCTTCGTTATTAAGGTCCAAACCTTCTCTACAAATATCAAGTTTCTAAGTTGTTTCTTTCAGAAGTTATTGTGTTCACGCAGTCGGCCGTTAGGCTGACCGTAAACACAATAACTTCCGGAAGAAACGACTTAGAAACTCGATATTTGTAGAGTAGGTTTGGGGCTTAATTACGAAGGTCGAATTCGTGAATGGGTAAAATCCGCCCAATGTTTCCGTAGATATACCCATTCAAATTTTTTTTCCAATATTTCCAAAAATTCAGATTAGATCGAATTGAAATCCAGTAATTTATCAAAAAAAAATTTCAAAAAGCACTGCCGTGAAGGCAGCAACTATTGCGTGCATGTTCAAATTCGTTCTTTTCGATCTTTTGAATTTGGCACCACATACTGGCTGTTTAAACGGTCGAAACTTCACGGCGTTCAGTGACGTAACGTGTCATATCCACTCTTTCTCCTCGTGTACCTTTCACTCAACCATGCCGACCGACCGCGTCGGCTGTATCGACCGTAGTTCAAGTTTTATCAAAACTCGTTAATATATCGAGGTCAATATGTCAATATACCTTCTCTGTGTCTGCCTAATGGGGGTCTTTCCTGAATTTGGGTTATTACCTCAAATGCAAATTTGAACATAATTATTATGGGTTTGATTCATCATTTTCTCAAATTACCTTCAGAAAGTATTCAAAATCAGGTTTCAAAATTGGGGTTTGGGATTTGTCACGCATGCACGAAGTGACAACGTTGTTTAGTAGAATTACTTTTTCTGCTATAGAATAATGAAATATTTATTCTTATTCTGTGGTACACACGTGTTCTTTGTTCTTTGTCAATATAACCAAACAATTTCCGTTTGCGATTTCTCAGTAATATGACAGTATGTGCTCTTCTTTTTCTATTCCTTGGTCGTTTTCTTCTACTCTAACCAGATCGAAGTAGAGCTATCTCTGTTTTCCTAAGCAAAGTAACACATTTGACGTCCTTTTCTCCTAGAGAAAACTGAAGTCGACGTTGCCATATCGTGCACTCAAGACAAATCCCTTTAAATGCAAATCCCCATTTTTATTTTTCAGTTTTAGGTGATCAAACATTTTTTAAAAAATATAATATTGAAATTATATGTTTGAAATGTGATGTTCTGAAGGTTTTTCATGAAAATTACCGCATTTTCGTTTAAAGGAAAAACCCCCATTTAACGTTGCCAACATGCGTGAAATTAAGGAGAAAACGGGGTGTCGTTCTGCAGGCTTCAGTGAATATTTTTCTATTTTTTTAGGATGTACTCAATTCTTAAGTGAGAATGCGCAATGTTAGTTATTTTTCCATTTTTTACTGCATTTCAGTTTTTATTTTCCCGAAAATTCTTGAATATAAAAAAGTGGCAACATTGCGCATTCTTACAATTTTTTTCAACCATTTAACCCAAAAAATTGTTCGAAAAAACGATCTCTGGCCTCCAAAAAATCGAGGATTAAATATATGTTGATATTTGCGTTTTCCTTCAAATCTCGCCAAAATGATTAAGAATAGTTTTGATCTGTCAGAAATTACGATAGACTCAATTATTATGAGGAAATTCAGCCTTGGCATAACATTTCTTTATGATCTGCTTCTTTTTTGAATCAGCATACATACTAAATGGGGTATTCTGACGGTATTAAGAAGCAATAATAGTTATCTGATTTTCTTCACGAAAGCCATTTCACTTATATTTCACTCTCAAAATCAAATTTTTCCAGAAAACTGGTTAACTTCCGAGTGAAATAATCTCAACAGGGCAAAACTGCCTACTCTGTAATTCACTTACACTTTCCGCGTCTAACGCACGTTTCGGAAACCACGTTTCCTTCTTCCAGACATATCGTTACTAACGTCAGTAACGTGGTTTCCGAAACGTGCGTTAGACGCGGAAAGTGTAAGTGGACTAGAGAGTAGTTACACACTGTTTTGTTATTGAGCTGTAGGAAATGACGTGAAGACTCAACTATTATGAGGAAATTGAGCCTTGCTGCTTCATTTCTCTATAATTTGCTTCCTTTTGTGATCAGCATACATACAGAGGGGTATTCTGACGAGTGGAGGAAGCAACTGTAGTTAGTGTGATAAAAAAAAAATTCTTTAATTTCTTCCATTATGTCATATTTTGTTCAACAGATTTTCCAATTTTTCATTAATAGTATTTACAAATGCCAGATCCTCTAAGTCATTTATTTCACAACAAACAACACATTAACGAATTCATGATAAAGCCCAGAACTCCACAAATATTGTGTGTCTATAGTCTTTCTATACAGGGCGAGTCTTTACGTTGTACATTAATTTCAACCACAGATTCCTCTCATCAAATAACACACTTTTTTCATTTGCCATTTTTCCAGATTCGGCTCTGGTAAAAAGTTATAAGCATATAAATATTTCTGAATGTGCTAATACACTCCTGCACTTTGTTTCCAAGTTCAACACAGATATCACTTACGGTGATTTGAATTGCAGAGAAATCAATGCATTACTCGAAATTCAAAGAAATATGATTGTGAAAACTCATTTACTCACTTAATTCTTATGATTTGGTACCTTTTGCGGCATTATTGTGGAAAAAATATTTCATTACACTTGACCTTTGAAACACTAAGCTTCCACTTGAAATTCGTGCAATATCCAGTTGTTTCAACCATAAGATTCTAGGCAATTTCAATCTCGCCCATTCTTAAATTGAAAATCCCATAATTTTTCTAGTTTTCATCAAATTTCTAAATTAATTATGAGAAATCACTCAATTTACCTAAAAAAAATTAATTGAACTCTAGAATTCTATGGAAGGCCTGGTCCATAGACAAGGATTATGTCTGTGGTCTAGCCACGAAATAGCAAACCTAATATTTGGTCTATGCGAAATAGATAAATATTCCGGTGTATTGTATGGTCAGGCTAAAGGTGAGCGCAGCTTAATTCACAGTCTTTACTAGCTCAGGGGCGGATTCACTAAAATAAGGCAATTTCTCGGATTTTTATCAGATTTTTTATTTTAACATTCAAAGTTGGATATCTCGGAAACGGTTCGTTTGAGGAATAATTAAGTATTCTGAAATGATTGAGGATTCTTATAATGACTTAAGGTAAACTATATCTGCATTATTCATGCTAATTTCTTTTAGTTTTATGAATCGGGGAGTCTATAACCAGAAAACTGTTTGAAGTTAGATGATATTGATTACTTTAGAATACGATTCATAGTTATAGCGAACTTCACACCAAAATTCATTTCTTTTGGAGGAACCATTTCAAAGTTACAAATGAAAGACTGATTTTTTTTTTGGAAATTTCAACTGGCTATATCTTTTCACCGGGGCAGAATAATGATAAATGGTGAATAAAAAAGTGTGTTATTTGATGAGAGAAACCTAGGGTTAAAAGGGTTCAAATTAATGTACAACTTATAGACTCAGCCTGTATACAGGTCTGGCCAGGACACTCGGCACTATTCGAAACTCTACGTTAATCTAGATGAGTTGAGAATATAGTCCGCCACTGGAATAGTAAAACCTCATCGCGATTCATGTCGAATAAACGACTGTTCTTCTGCAGATTGGTGTCTCCAGTCCGCAGTCCCTCGATACGCGATCGCGTCTTTGGTAAGAATTTGCCAAAATGCCAGTCGCACTCCAGACGTGAGGTGTTGAGACATATCGGTTGAAAATAAATACAATTTTATTCCATAGAAGAAGAGGAAATTATTTGCCACAATGAATGACAAATGATTTCCTCTGAAAAAATGAGTACTTGGCTTCATTTGTGCCATAACTGGCTTGAAAATAAAAAAAATCTAAGTCAGAAATTGGATCACAAAAAAAATTCTAAAAAATGCGGAATTGAAGGTCGATATCAAATTAAATGTTCAAATAATACACCTTGTTGTGCTAAACAGTTGCCAAATCTATTATAAAGTGATAATCCCATATCTCTGAGCAGATTCGGCATATCTGCTAATTTGGCACAAAGTTGAATTAATTTGAACCTTAGTTCACTAATATCCGTCGCTCCCTCAATTTCGTGCCCATAAATCAAATATTTCAGATATCCCCAAGAAAGAAATCATATGGAGATGAATCTGGCGATCTGGGGGGCGATTTGATCGTGCCATTTGTAGAAATGACACGGTCATGTAAAAGAACTGTCGTTGATTCGACATAGCATCGCGCTTAGGTTTCAGTTCTTCAATTGGCGGACTATATTCCCAACTTATCTAGATTAACGTGGATTTTCGCATAGTGCCGAGTGTCTAGAGAAATTATTTATTTCATTCTGTGTGTCAGCATTACATCCGAGTATGAATATTGATATGTTAGAAATGACTGAAGACTGAATTATTATGATAAAATTCAACCTTAGCGCCATCATTTCTCTATAATTTGCTTCCTTCGGAAATCAGCATACATACAAAGGGGGTATTCTGACAAACATAGGAAGAAACTGTAGTTATATTGTGTTCAATTTTGATGGTTCTTCTATGTCATATTTTCTGAATAGATTTTTCATTAATAATTGTATTTACAAATTCTGAGTCTCTAAGTCCTATATATCCGAAGAAACAACACTTTTCGGCATTCTTCATAATAAGAACTTGAAGCTACGACTTCCAGGTCTTTATGTAATTTTTACGCGTTTGTTTAAGGGAACAGCGCGTTATCATTTCGTCACGATGTCTTTAATTTTCGAATTTGAGACGAAAATGGTATGAACGTTTGGGTTGAACTCCCTGAAGAAGAATCCGTGGTCAAATTCAATTCTGTCCGTCCGTCCGTATTCCTCAATATCTCATGAATTATTGACTCGATCAAATTGATACTTTGTGGACAGTTCTGGAATTCCAACGCCCAACTCAGAACAAAAATTTCGTGTGGATCCAGTCGTTAGAAAATTAAAAAAAAAATTTATTCGAAAATATTTATTAAATTTTCGACGAAAAATTTTTTTTCTGAAAATATTGATTAAATTTCAATGGAATTTGGCACAAACCTTAGAGTCAGTATTTAACTTTACTTTCCTAGATATAAGGAAAAAAATGTGCCAAATTTTGTATATATATTAGTAATTTTAACGTTGTTTCCGCAATATTTCAAGAAGTACAAATCCAATCAGATTGAAACTTCGTAATCAGGTGGAGATTACCAACACGCAACTAGGTACAAAATTTTGTGTTGATCTAAGGCTGGTCGTCCACTGCAAGCGATTTCGAGAGGCGCGATAGGAGCGTAAACGAACGAATTTGCGCGACAGATCCAAATGAATGGAATTCTAGGTACCCTCGTCGACTGGCAGAGACTTCATACGGGCGTTCTCGAGAGAATTCGAGCGGCGCAATCGTATCCCGATCACTTTGGATCTGCCGCGTCTATACGCTCGAAAAGAGGAGCTATCCGTCGGAAAGTGGAATGTATGGTTTGTGAACGGAATATTTGTTGAAGCTCGTTGTTTATTGTTGGTGAATTTTAGATGGATCAGATTGAAAGGTTAATGAATGTTGTCTTTTTTCTTACATTAAACTCACATCCAGAAGTTCTGTAGGTGTATAGTAGCCTATCTGAAGTTGGACTTTTTGGCAATAATCGGCTGTATAGCATTCCAAATATAATTAATCCAGCGTGTTTCGCCATTATCTCGGGTTTTATAGCTCTTATCATCTCAATATCTATTATCAATTTGTTTTTTTAGTCTCCGACCAATTTTATTCCGAACATTTTTCAATATGCTCAAGTGTTTTTGGCCCATACGTACTGTAATGATTCAATTACGTTTCATATGCAGAACCATATTTTTGATCACAAAATAAACATAGTTTTTTCTTTATAAAACGCTACGGATTTTTACTAGTAACCTGTTTTCTAAAATACGCATGCACTTCTGCAAAATTTTAAGAATTTCTGAATATCTGTGTCACCATCATTTCTTTCGGTGTTTGCAGTTTTTAAAGTTTTGAAGTCACTTTCTAGATACATTAATAACATATTTACCTTCTGAAGCTGACTTTTCACAGATAAAATTCAAATCAGCCATAATTTCGACGTTCCACATCGTTTGTTTTCGAAGTACCCAGGTCATCAACATTCACACTTCAACTTCCATTCCAGAGTATTATAAATGAGTATACGATAATAATCATTCATTATCAAGATGGTGAATTTTTTTCCGATAATTTAATTTTTTCTAAATTTGAATCTACCTTAGCTCAAAAATTTTCCCCATTCCGTAGCTAACATATGCCTTGATCAAGTGAGATTTATCCTTGAAATGAATTATTAATTCTAAATCCATTCCGTATCAAAATTTCTTCAATAAACACGGAAATCTGAAGTAAAAATCCTCTGCTACGCAAGAACAACAACGAACCGAAACCTCGCGAACTATCTGCCAGTGGACGACCCCGAAGCCTGAAACCGCTTCGGTCGTAAAAGCTCCTCGGCGCTCGTAAAACGCGTAGCTCATAAAAGCCCCAAATCGCTTCCAGTGGACTGCCAGGCTAATAGTTAGAATTTGAACGAACACGCAAAAATTCCTGACCTCACGTGGGTGTTTCCATAAATTTTTCCAGAAGAGTCTAGAGTGGGTCTAGATCAATAATATATATTATCATAGAATAATATACCACAAGGAAGAATATCTGTCAATAAAGATTCCACCTTGATCTAAGCTAGTCGTCCAATCAACCAATACATTTACACTGAAAAAGCAATGTCCAAGGAGAACAGTTACTAAAGTTTCACGGTTCTTACCACTCTTCAGACTGCCTTACCCACCTTCAAGTGCAGAATACTTTGAATGATGTGCATTGTACAACATTTTGTTGTATCGAGTCACTGTATATGCAGGATCTGTTTAAAATCCACCCAGACACTTCGCATTTCCATGAGAAATGTTCTATTCCAATATTTCCAAAAACACATTTCTCATAAGAAGCAAAATTTCAGATGTGAAGCTTCTCACAGTCACTTTTCAAACAAGCACTAGTTCCCAATTAGATCAGATTGTATTTATGGAAACGACATATCAGAAATACGAAATTTAGATGGATATGTCTATGGGTGGATTTTACCCATTCACAAGTTTGGCCTTCATAACCAAGGTACAATATCCAACCTATAAATATCAAGCCTCCAAGTTGTTTCTAGTTGAGAGTCAATCAAAGCCGTATTTTCTTTTCTAGGCAAAATATTGTCACAATAAAGTAAGAAAGAAACTTCCACTCCTACTCAGAAAGTGTCGTAGTTTTTCAAGGGTAACATGCAAAATAGAAAATGTAAGATTCCATTAGGGAAACCTAAATGAATTAATATCTAAGAATCTGTCAACTTACACTTTATCTTCCATTTTGTCCATCCCGTAAGCCAAGGCAGCTGCCGTAGGTTCATTGATAACTCTAAGTACATTCAAACCAGCAATTTGTCCAGCATCTTTTGTGGCTTGTCTCTGGGAATCATTGAAGTATGCTGGGACAGTGATTACAGCATTCTTCACTTTGGTGTTGAGGTAAGAGTCAGCTGTTTCCTTCATTTTCATGAGAACAAAGGCTCCCATTTGACTTGGGGAGTACATTTTACCGTCACTGCCTTGTACCCATGCATCACCATTTGATGCTCTTACAATCTTATAAGAAACGGTTTTCCTAGAAAATATTATCATTATTAAACAGCTAATACTCCATCTTCGACAATCTCTTACATATCTTTCTTAACTTCCTCATCCTCGAATCTCCTACCAATCAAACGTTTTGTTGCGTAGAATGTGTTTGCGGAATTTGTTACTGCCTGTCTTTTAGCTGGCATACCTACTAATCTTTCACCATCTTTAGTGAAGGCAATAACTGAAGGAGTAGTCCTCGACCCTTCTGAATTTTCTATCACTTTAGCTTGTTTCCCTTCCATAACGGCAACACACGAGTTGGTTGTTCCCAAATCGATACCAATGACTGCTCCTCGTACACCTTCCGATCTAAAAGGCAGAAAGTTTTTCAAGAAAACTGCACGAGGAAATCTTGGGCAATAAAAAAGTTTGAAGTAGATCATATAACTGATGTTTATATTCATCTACCACGTATTACTTACTTGTACCGCATTTGCATTCCATATCTAGGGTTTGTGAAATAGCTATTAAAATAACAACTCTGAAAATAAAAATGTAAGGTTAACCACATGAAAATGATGTAACTAGAATGCAAAAATATTTCACATGATGAGATGCTCCATAATAACAAATCACTTGAAATGTTGAAAAAGCGTCAAGAAACCGAAATCTTATAAGAAATTCTGGAGGCATACTTACATTTTTGGAAATCTGACTGAAGTCCCTCTTGGTATTTGTGTTAATTATTTTAACGGCATCGACTGATTTTCTTCCCAAATTTCTAGCGATCGACAACATTTTGACTAATGTTGTATTAAAATACTACCAATATTCGAATATTTGTTCACTGTAAAAAAATTTCCACTCAAGCAGACGAAAGACGAAACTTGCGTCAAATCGATTTCGATGGCGTAAAATGAAATAATGCCGGATCGCGGCCGGTAAAATAGATAACTTTGGAACGACCGAGTGCGCAAAATCTGGGAGATAAATTTTCCAGAACTTTCTAGACTTATCAGTCAATTATTTTTATTTCAAATAAAAGAATTTTTCTGGAATGGTCAAATACTTTAATTGGAGTTTATGTCAAAATGGTACTATGTAATTTATATAAGTACGTATCAGAATTATTCATCAGGTTCATAAAACACGCGCATTAAAACTGGAGAAAACCTTTCCGTTTCCGATCGATAACAAAGAGAACTATAAATAAATAAAATATTTGTCATTTATCTGATCTCGTTTCTTTGATCTTTTTGTTGTTTGTAAAAGGTGAAAGGACTTTATCATTAAACATCTCTTTTAAATAATAAAAGATTATTTCAGTTCAAAATTTAATTCTTATTTTTCATCCGCCAAATGCGAGAAAATTCAAAACATAAAGATTCAATCCACACTGAAATTTACACTTTCTCATTTATTTAATCGAATTGAGTGCAGATATCGGACTCAATAGCCATGCTCAAGCCCTGTCTATTCGTCCGACGAGCAGATAAAGATATTCCAAATAAAAATCTTAGGTTCTTGTAGATTTCGTTTTAAACGCTGCTTGTCAAAGTTTTTTCCAGAAACAAAGAATGGAGTTCAAATTTGAAGAGGAGTGAGATCAAAACCCCCATTACTACTTTTGAATGTGATTTTTTTGTGGAGGCAGGAAAACTTGTTCTATAAAAAAAAATTGAGAGATTGCCCTTTAGTAAGAGATGAAAACCAAGAATTCGAACATTTTGGGAACCTCCTGCTGAACGAAAAAAAAGACAAATTTGAAATTACATTTTTAATGGGAAATATTTCTTTCTGACGTTTCTTCAGTACAATGTAACATGTTCTCTACGTACAATAATTACAAAATTTCAACAAAAAATCGACAAACTGAAAGATGTTTATGGACACACATATGTGATTGAAATTTACATTTTGGAGAAAGATATGTTGTGACCATGGATGATATAAAGTTCTGCACTGAAATCAAAATATGCACATACAACACTGACAACTGATACAACAGCCTTTTCAAATTGTTTAATAATAATACATGAAAAATTGCCAATTAGTTACGATAAGTTAGTGCAAAAAATTCTAAATAAAATAGAAATTTTCATTTTCACAGACAGATTCTCTATAAAACATGTGAATATTCTGTCGAACAGAATTTTGTCCTTTAAAATAAAAGAAACCTTTTATGTTCCAGCACGCAGTTGACAATTTTTCACATCTTGCTTTTATAAAAATTTCTGCAAAAACTTTTCTACTGCTCACGTAATACACTGAAACCCGTTATTGTATTAGTTAATGTGGTGTCTAATTTGGCAAATAACATCTTTGTTCCATGATTATCACTACAATTATTCTGCCGATTCTTCTCAGTTTATTCTCTAAACCTTAAATTTATCATTTATTTCGGAGAGATCAATCGAATGTACAACTCTAACTTAAAAATATAAACAGAGGTTGACAAGTCCCCCAAATAGGAACAGGTTGTGGTCGCATGAGACTGTTTGATCCGACGATCGATTCTTCTACCAACAGTAAAAATTTACATCGTAAACCTATTTGTACCAAAAACTGAAACGAATCAAACAAAATCACAATTCTCATTTTAACAATCGGGTAGAAAAATCCACCATCTTATTCGTTTCGGTTAACGTTACCTTAAGAACTTTCTGAAGATATCTCAAATAATATGGATTGCACAGGGTGTCACAATAAAATGAAATCAAATTCAGTCTTCTTGGGGTTGAAAATGAAACGTTTTTCTTTAACTTGCTTCTAATTGAGCACGATGGAACTGGTGTAAATTAGCATTGGAGTGATTTCCTGAAGACAAATTTGGAGCCAAAGTTTCTTGTAATGGCTTAGTGTGAAAGATATGGGTCCCCGAAGTTTCAAAAATGATACATCTTTACTTTAGTTTAATTTTTCAAACCTTAAAACGCTCACCTTATTTCGACAAATCATCTTCACACCGTGTTCTTTTCGTCCTAGAATATTCCGTAACTCATGAAAAAAAAAACTGCAATATCAGACAACTATTAAACCTATAATTGCACATTTCATCAGTGGTTATTGTCAACAGACGAATACATTATGAACTTGCGTTGTTGCCAAATTTCACTTCAAGAATGAGTTGAATTGGAGGTTAGGTCGTCTGATATTTTCGTTTTTCTTCAATGAATAATGAATTTTCTTGAAAGAAAACGACGCAAATCGTTGCGCAAATGTTCAAAGATGATTTTAAATCCATAAATTCGATGTGAGTGATTGATTTTATGTTGGAAATAGTGACCTGCAGATATCAACTTTCGGTGTTCACAACTTCATTACTAGGACAGACAGGGAAAGTTTGCCTTCAGATTTGAGTTCAACACACAACGTTGATTATATTGAAGCATTCTTCTATTCAATATCTCCGCCATGAAAAAACAAGTAGGTTTACAAAATATTCTAAATTTTTCAACTTAAACATTCTTTATCTTCATAGGGACGTCAATCTGGGAAAAAATTCTATAAGAAACAATCGTTCCTTTTTGAAGAGGCACCTACAGTTTCCATTCGGCATCATGAATTCATAACACCTGTATTAAAAAAATCAATAGACTTCGGCCCAAGTTGCCAACCCACAATTTACTTAGCAAGTTTACTTTCACTGGGGAACGGGAATTTCAAGACAAATTCGACATGATAAGGTTCGCGTTATTTATAAATACCCATAAAACATGCCTCGGCTCTTCAAACCAGATAATTCCTTCCAAATATAGGTTTTTGTTAAGATCGTCCCCGATTGGCTGAAATTTAAGTTGGGATTCCTGATTTCATGCAAACAGTGTCAATTTTCAAAGGATACGTTCCGAAAATCAACTCTGTTGTTTCGGTTGCCGATTTTCCGCTCCGTAAATATGAAATATTCGGATGGTTCCTGGAACAAGCGCGTGAAAAAGGTTATTTACGGAATCTGGTTGATGAAAATGCGGTCGATTTACTGTCACCAGAACGATTTTCTATGGTAAATATCCATAGCATAGAACAATCTATGTTTACTTTAGGTTTGTTTTTGTTCCGAGTTCAGAACCACTGACTATTGGTCTATGCTAGAACCGTCCCGAACAGATCTGAACTCAGAACCAAAACAAACCTAAAGTAAACATAGATGGTTCTATGCTATGGATATTTACCATAGAAAATCATTCTGGTGACAGCAAATCGACCGCATTTTCATCAACCAGATTCCGTAAATAACCTTTTTTACGCGCTTGTTCCAGGAACCATCCGAATATTTCATATTTACGAAGCAGAATATCGGCAAATGAAACAACAGAGTTGATTTTCGGAACGTATCATATGAAAATTGACACTGTTTGCATGAAATCAGGAATCCCAACTTAAATTTCAGCCAATCAGGGACGATCTTAACAAAAACCTATATTTGGAAGGAATTATCTGGTTTGAAGAGCCGAGGCATGTTTTATGGGTATTTATAAATAACGCGAACCTTATCATGTCGAATTTGTCCTGAAATTCCCGTTCCTCAGTGAAAGTAAACTTGCTAAGTAAATTGTGGGTTGGCAACTTGGGCCGAAGTCGTCTATTGCAATATCTTCAATCGTTCGTCATGATAACGATCCCCTTCAATTTTATTATGTATCACAATCGCATTTACTATTTTACATTAGCACAGTGAGCGTTGGTTTGGTTTCGTTTCAAGCAATCAGAAAATTGTCTTAACAACAATATTTTTTATATTACACATAATTCGCCCAATCGGTGAGAAAAAAAAAGTGACTATGAAAAGTCTCACTGAACTGTACAACAAAAACACAGAAAAGCCAACATAGTCCGAGGAGGATCTTCTTCTTCTTCTTTGTTCAGGCAACCAGCCTTGCAAAAACAGAGCAGAATACAGCCTTTCAATCGTAATCACAACAAAATTCGCCTGCAACTCGAACAGAAATCTTCAATGGTAACGATTCCTTCGGACCGGACGTAGAGTTCTCTTGGCAACGTGGCTTCGGAAAATATTCTCGTATCTTCTATTTTAAAACACCGATGGAAGGAAGAAGAAAAACTTAGGGAGTTCCTGGTCGCGTTGGCGAGCATAGAACTTCAGTAGAAAGCACAGATTTCACCCTGACCGAGACTCAAGTCCAGCCGATCAAGTTACAGACGAACGCAAACTCTGATCGTCGAGATGCTGACGCAATGAACAACGCAGACTGAACCCGAACGTGTATTCACTCGCGTAGAGCGTTTTTTTAGGACGCGCAGGCGCACCTTAAGCGTCGTCGTTAGCAACAATGGTGGTAGTATCGAAAATAGTTCTCGTTTTTCGCGCACGTTGGCGTTATCACGAACCTCCGCTCTGTTTCACCCGTTTCCTTGGTGGACCGATCGGCGGTATCTGCTGCGTCGCAAGGGCTCGGAACGCCTCCGCTATCAGGTGAGGATGCGTCTGTATCATTGACTTCCAGCCTGGTGTGTCCATGACGTCGGTCGCATGTCTGTAACGAGAGGAAAATAGAAATTATTCAAGGTTATGTACTGTGTGGACCAATTCCCATTTGAATCTTGATCGAAGAAATCTTGTTTTTCGATTTTCTGAAAGAGTGTTGTGAGATTAGAGCAAGAAATGGATTGGCCGCCATTTGTACAGTGTTGGCAACCCTATCGACAAACAATTTGACAGGTGACATTTTAGGGTTGGTAAAAATGAAGCTGGAGCGTTAGGCCCGCAAATTTTTCAGTCGCAAAGGAAGTGATTAGTTATTTGCATCGATGTATGTTCTCCTGAATGGGAAATCTTCAGTAGAAACTAGGCAGTCACTCATAGTTTGGAAGATATACAGCCGGTTGCACAAAACTTTGATTGCCAGATCAAGGGCTTGATTGTCAGTCAACAGTAAATTCTGTGCTCGATTTCAGTTCATTTTCAACCCAACCTTCGAATGCAAACCTTAATCAATGACTTAATCAGAAGTCAAAAGTTTTGTGAAACCCACAGATAGGCCCCCAAAATTATGAAAAGATACATCTCCAGGTCACTTTTTCCATGATATAAACAATTACTCACTGCTTATAAAATATTCACAAATTGTCTTTCAACCTTAAAAAAACGATTAGTGACTTATAGTTGAGTGAAGGTTCAAAGATGATTTGTGGAGTATATGAAAAGAACGATTGATCGTTTTTATCTTGGAAATAGTGACCTGGCTTGTTTCACAATCACAGTAAAAGACAGTTTATTTCAACGACTGAGATTTGCCAAAGCGTAGAAACAACGCCGCATGGCAACGTCGCACGGAGGCAATGACACAAAGAAGTAGACTGCACGATAACCCCAGAAGTGTATTCGCACCTAATGAACACTTTCTATTGGTTTCCTGCGTCGTTTGACATTTGTCATACGTTGGAGGTAAAACAACCTCACTTTTTCGCTTTGTTTATGTTATGAAATACAGCATTTTCAACAATTTCAGGATAAATTCACAAGTTAAAATGATTTATATTCATAGAAATGGTGAATTACTAGGCCCGTGAGGCCAAGTTATTGTGTCGTTGTGAAATGAAACATAAATACACCGAGAGACCAAGGATTATATTCACTTTATTTACATTGGCGAAGAGCGATTATTTGGAGATTTAAGTTATTTTATTCATTTTACAAGTGAAATTTTGTGATAATGGATCTGATTAACTGATATTCAATCTCAGATGATAATCGTTCAAAACGATATAAATGAAAATTGCAGTATTTATCCTTGTCTTCTAAAGCCTAGAGTATCCACATCAGAGATAGCATTTATTATAGGTATAACTATTGAAAATGAAACAGTAAAACATTTGGCTCATTAATTCCTGAAAATAAACAGCAGAATGAAATCCAACAAATGTATGGAATGGAAAAAGCATGGTTTCCAGAGAACTTCCCAGTACTATTTCAAATTCTACGTTGCAAATTATCAAATTACTACAATATTGGTGCTATCATAATCTTCAATTATATATTTATTATACTAAATATTTGTTACCAATAAAATAATTCATATGAAATTTTTCCTTGAACACCGATTTCGATTCATCCTCAAAAAATTCTTTACTATCCATATAAAATAATTTTTTATTATGCAGATGCAACATTAGGGCTTTCATAATCTTTAATAATTGACAATAAGGTCAATTCGAAACATATTACAAACAACAAAATGTAGAAGTTCCATCCTTGCATAGTCGAGCCACATCGGAACGTGTTCAGTTGAGAACAGAGAAAGTTATCTGATTCATTATTATTATTAAATGCATGCAATATTCTGACAAATCTATCACATAACGAATTGCCTTGATTGGCTTTATATATCATATAGAGATGCGAGTGGTAACCAATCAAGATGGGTTTGTCCATCATAACGCCAGCTATAGTAGTGTCCAGAAGATATAATTCTTGAAATGTGTATAACAAACACGAAATATTCTTATCATAACATAATCACAAGGACGAATATCCGTCGATAACTCAACAAATATTCCCCCTTGATCAGAGCTAATCACCCAATCAACCAAAACACCTACACCGAAGAAGCGGATCCAAGTAGAATGACTACAGCTGTTTCACAATTGTTATTGATCGTCAGGTCAACTTAACTTGGATAAACCGCAGAGAGTTCTCTCGATACTTGTTACCTTTCAGAGGGATCGCTGCAGTATACAACTTACAGCGCGCCATCTGCCAGGAGCATCTTGCGAGTCTCACCTTCGAGTGCAGAATACTTTGATCGATGTGTGTGACGTTCATCCTTTTGTCGCATCAGGTCGCTGTAACTGCGATATTGCAGCTTTACAATATTTTATTTATCATAGTTATCTCATCATGAGACAACTCATTAATCAGAACAAATTAAATAGATAGTCTAACATAATTCCTTAACCAGTGTGGAAATGCCTCCAACAAACTCTACCATAGTTTGTTACTTTGTCAGAACATTTTTTTCAACTTATGGCGTGAATATAGGATGTTTCCCTTCTCTGGGATTGTTCACATAGTATTCTATTTCTTCTTATACCAGATAAAATTTAGGGGAATGGGTCAAAAATGCAAATATTCAAATATAAAGTCTACACTACAATATATCTGAAAAATCGGATTCCTTCGTCCCTCGGTGTATTTATGTTTTATTTCACAACGAAACAATAACTTGGTCTAGTTATTCATCAATTCTTTTATTATAAATCATTTTAACTCGTGAATTTATCCTGAAATTGTTGAAAATTCTATACTTAATAACATAAACAAAGCGGGAAAGTACCTCCAACGTATGACAAATGTCAAACGACGCACGAAACCAATATGTATTGACTTTACCCTAGTCGAATTTAAAAAAAATCGAATGGCAAAAATAAATACTTACGTATTGATAAAATCTATGGCCTGCGCCTTGAGCTGATCCGCGCTGTGCAAATCGGCCAGGATTAGAATCTCTGCTGCATTTTCAACGGACAAATTGGTACATAAAGCTTCCTCGCACATGACTTTCAGTCGCTCAAGGGCATACTAGAAAAGATAAAGAAAAGAATAACGAAAACGGGTTAAATTGTTGCTCGTTGCGTTTTGAACTAACTTTATCTGCGGCTGCCAAGAGGTCATCAGCCATTTTTTCCAAGTTCGAGGCCTTCCCTGTGTAAATGAAACGGAGCATTTCCCTCAGCACTTCATGGTCGACGTCCAGAATGTCCACTCGGTTATGTTTCCTCTCTTCCATTTCGTGTTCAAACATGGCTTGGAATACAGGACTTCGGGCTGAGGACAAACAAAACAATAATAATAACATTAGTTATAGCCTCATCGATTCATTAAACTATAAGAAATTAGCATGAAGAATACAGGTGAAGTCATTATAAGAATCTGCAACGCACCATTTTCGAAATATTCAACGTTGGATGTTTTATAAAATCTGATGAAATTCGAGAAATTTTATTATTTTTGTGGACCCGCCCCTGATCTAACGAAGGCCTCCAACCGAGCTCCACTCTTGAACTAATGAAGGCCTTCAACTGAGGACCGCCCAAGTTCATCCAAACCACAAAATGCACACACATATTTATGAGGAGGGGAAAATCGACGATAAGTGCGATGATAAGCTTTTTGGAGCGCATTCTGGAAGGTCTAAACGAGAAGAAGAGCACACAAATTACTTGCGTGGACCTCAGCAAGGCCTTCGACTGCGTCTGCCATCGAATATTGTTGACTAAGCTTGAGCATTATGGCATAAGAGGATTACCCCTCAAAATTTTCAATCATATCTGAAAGACCGTTGCCAGTTAGTCAAGGTGAATGAGAAGTGGTCGGAGAAGATGAAGATCCATTGTGGTGTGCTGCAAGGCTCGGTGTTGGGGCCAATTTTGTTCCTCATTTATATAAACGATTTGCCTCTTAGTGTTCCCTGTTGTGCCTTGGTTGCAAATTTTGCTGACGACACTTCGTTTATCAGTCAGGCTGAAAATGAGAGCTTGGTGAGTGAGAGGACTGGAGTGGCTTCGGGGGCTGCTGCTGAGTGGTTTGGGGCAAATGGGCTTGTGCTGAATGGGGATAAGACACAGACACTAACTTTTTCCTCCGCAGTGCGTGGGAAGGCGCGTTCGATGGTATTCTTGGGTGTAACCTTTCAACAAGATCTGAAATGGAACGAACATATCGAAGCACTGAACAGGAGGCTGTCGAGGGCCATTTACACTGTACATAGGATGATGCAGATTGGAAATAAGGAAACGGCATTGGCTGCTTACTATGCCAACTTTCATAGTCGAGTCACCTATGCGATTATAATTTGGGGAAACAGTCCACATCTTGAAAGGGTACTCGTATTGCAGAAGAAGTGTGTGCGGATTGTGTACGGCAGTAACAGAAGAGAAAGCTGTAGGGGACTGTTCAAGAGGTTGAGAATGCTGACTGTCCCTGCTCTGTATATACTTGCATGTGTTCTCTATGTGTACGACAACAAGAACAGCTTCAAGCACAATGGATTTTTTCATGATTATGATACCAGGAGGAGAAATGAACTTTCCATAGCACCCAGCCGAATAAAGTTATGTCAGCATGGAACTAATCATGTTTGTGTCAAATTGTTCAACAGATTGCCCAAGGATATTAAGTCTATTGGTGTGCGCCCTCAATTCAGGAGGATGGTGATTGGCCTGTTGCTGGAAAGAACTATTTACACGGTGGAGGAATTTCTGAATGGGCCGCATCCTTAGTGTTCAGCTTTTGTTTGAGTTGTCTGTTCGTTTTTTCTCTTTTTAATTGAAGTTGTTATACATTTTATTAATGTTTAATGAAATAAATCTATCTATCTATCTATCTATCTATGTACGTTGTGATCAGAGCTTAGACGGACAAAGAATATGTCTTCTTGTCGATAAACCAGACTTTCCATAGTATTCATAAAGTTCAATTAATGTGTTCACGCTGATTGATTACTTATAATTCATTCTTAAAAATGTTGAAATATTGGATAATTATGGAATTTTCAATAGGGTAATGACAGATGATTCAATCGTGTACAATCTCATGGTAAAAACAATTGGGTATTGCATGGGTATCGAGTAAAAGATCAGTATTTCGATGGTCAAGTGACGTGTCATATTTTCGTTAGAATAACACCACAAAAAGACCAAATGGTAAAAATTTGAGTGAGTAACTGATTTTTCTCAATCACGTTTCCTAACCTGAGGAAACGACAAATGCAAAAAGTGCTTGATTTAGCCACTTCCATACATTTCAGTGCTCGGCAATACGAGACTAAGTATTTATGACAACTGTTGTGTATTGATGTAAGCAGATTTCAACATGGAAATGAAACTTTGGGATATTTAGGACTAGTCACAAGAAGATAAGCTAGCTCAAGTGGCAGCGCAACACACTTAACGATCAATAATAATAATAATAATAATAATAATAATAGGTCTTTATTTCAGAACAATTCCCGTAACAAGCCAAGAAAAGAAGTGAAATAGTGTCAAATCCAAAGCAACTAAACATCAAAGCTGCCCAAATCATAGGGTTCCATATCTAATAACAAACTATAAATTTTTTTCTTAAAAATTTTTACATTCTCAATTTCCTGAATTTCTCTCGGTAATTTGTTGAAAAGTTTCAAACATCTATATTCAACTTGTCTTTGAGTTGTTGAAAGATTATTCTTTGGCAAGTTGTAAGACAAAGTTCGCGTATTATAAAAAGATTTGAGGTTGACATGATCAGAGAAAAGGTATTTATGTTTGAACAAAAATATTAAGCATTCCTGAACATAAAGTCCCTGAATCCTATACTTGTTGATGGTATTCTTGTAATAATGGGCTTGTGGAGGGTGTTTCAAATTAAGCGTTTTTTTTTAGGAATAAATAAAATACATACTTTGCATTCATTTTCGAAAACTTTTCATTGGTAATTGAAGTATCAGTTATGAAATTTATATACGAAGAATAATATCTATCAAATGGCCTCCTCTTGCAGCTCTACAGACGTCCACTCTCTTGTTGAAATTTTCAATGACATTTTGACACAATTGAGGCTCTATCTCACTAATGACACGAATAATTTCATCCTTTAGTTCAGGAATCGATTGTGGATTATTCCCATAGACCTGGCTTTTCACATAACCCCAAAGAAAATAGTCCATCGGTATCAAATCACATGATCTTGGTGGCCAATTGAAATCACCGTTACTGGAAATTTTTGTCTCAATAAATTAATTGTGAAATTTTCAAAGTGAGGTGTAGCGCCATCCTGTTGAAACCAAATGTCCTCTAGATCAATATTCATCAATTCAAGCCACAAAAATTCGATTATCATCCGACAGTATGAATCACCATTGACAGTTACAGCTTCACCAGCAGCATTTTCAAAGAAGTGAGGTCCAATTACACCATCTGACCATAATGCACACCATAAGTGACTTGTTCAGGATGCATAGGTTTCTCATGAGTAATTCGTGGATTTTCCTCACCCCAGATGCGACAATTTGTTAATTAACAAAGCCACCAAGTTGAAAATGTGCCTCATCGGAAAACATGATTTTTGGAGAAAAATCAGCTGGTTGTTCATTGATGAAATTGACAACTGAACGACGTTTTAAATGATCTAATGGCTTCAGTTCCTGTGTTATTTGAACCTATATGCCTTCAGAGCTAAATCATTGTGTGAAATACTCCATGTTGAGGACCCACAAAGTCCAACTTGTTGTGAAAGTCGTCTAATGGACATTCCAAGGTCTCATCAACGCTTTCACATACCAAATCAATATTTTCTTGTGAACGACCGCTACGACTGTACTTTTCACTTTTTTGATCTTCCACCTTACCGGTCTCTTGAAATTTTTAATTATTCGACCAATAGTGCTTCGAGATGGACGATTATGTAAACCAAAAAATTCACGTGATTTACTAAAAACACTAATCACAGAACGCCAATTTTCATAAAATAATTCAACAATTTGAACGCGTTGTTGTATCGTGTACGAAGCCATTTTCAAAAATGTCATACATCACATTCCTTAAATGTCAAAATACCAAGACGAATTCAGTGCGCCATCTACGTTTTATTTATTCTTAAAAAAAAACACGCAATTTGACACACCCTTCATTACAGAGAGTTAAGTATGTAATGTAAATCCTCACCTGCTAATATAGCTTTATGCGCCTGGAATTCCCTGCCGCTCACAGATAATGTAACATCACTAAATTTTTGGTTTTCAAATAGCAGACCTAGATCGTCTGACAATCGGCATTCAGGCACTTTGAACTGTATCGTGTTCGACTGGCCAGAAATGTTCACGCTGTCGGCTACCACACTAACCTGTTGAAAAAAACACAGTTCAGAAACCTAGAAAAAATTAAGAAATGAATAATTTCATTCGAAATGTCGGTGCTTTGTTTATCAAACATACAAAACAAAGTACGACATTTTCATCTTCGACAAAAAAAGAAAGGAAAATTCCTTGAATATAACTGTATACGAGAAACTTGGCAACAGCGCCAGCGAGTCCTGTCCCTTAAGTCGCTGACCGAAAGCATAGCGACAAAGGAGTAGATCAAAAGGATGTAAGTTTAGAATTTTCTTCATATTTTCTAGTGAAGCAAAGCTGTTTTTAAAGATACCTAATGAACGAAAATATCCACGTTTTTCCAAGTCGGGATTTCAACGAACTATGATTCTTCTAAATAGTGAAAAGATTACCTACCTCACAGAATATCGTCAATTTGTCATCTGGTAGTAGACCATTTGCTTCATCGAGGAGAAAGTCCCTTCTGATGAACTTCTTGAAGCCCCAGTCTTTTCCCTGTACAAATCTATATGCCCTCTGACTTTCCATTGCCTTAGTTTCTTCCCTTTTTGCATTCAATATGCTGAACTTGAACTTGGCCCGTACCTCACTTTTGTTACAGGAAACAAGTAAAAGATAGAGTGACAGGTAATCTTTGCTTTCTTCATCTAAACCTTTTGGATTTACACGTAGGCACCTGAGAACACATATAATTCAGTTAAATTAAGTAAACAAAACATCTAAATGACAATCAGTTGAAAATGGAATTTTAAGATGAAAAATATTTTATGAAATCTACATATTTCCCTTTTTTCAGTTTTGATATTAGACGCGGCAACGTCGCAATATTCCCAAAGAAATACATATATTTTACGCGAATTTATTCGAGGAAATTTCAAATGTATTTTTGCATAAATCCATTCGCCAATTGGAAACAAAACAAATCAGTGTCCCCAAATTATTTCAATAGTTAAAACAAAGTGGGAAATTCCTTACCATTTCAATTTATCGTTCGCTCCAGCAGAAAATGTAGAAGACTTTAAAACTTCTCCCATTTCTTCACGGCAAAAACTGAAATTATTGATGGTCCACATGTAACTGAACTTCACCACTTTCACCTGGAAAACAAGAAATTCAAAATTCAGTTTTAGATCTTCGGTCATTGAAATCGCATACATTCTGCGAAGAGTACGAGTGATTTCTTTTAGGGGAAGTTCGGAAATAATTTCGACAGCATCCAATAACCATCGTAACAACAGTGTCCATAGTAACCAGGGAATAAATCGAACAATATACCTCAGTGGAAATTTTACAAAAAACGAAACAAAACGTGAAAAACTTAACAAAATCAGAATAACTGACGTTGGTTTATTTTAAAAACAACAAACGTTCGAATTTCACGGGCATTATCAGCGCAGTTGTCAGAATATCGGTGATGGAACCATAGAATAATAATAACAAAACCACAATACTCGATTTCTCGATTACTTCGTTGATTTACATTGTTGTCAGTATCAAAACAATGCAAGAAAGTTCCATTTTGATAATTTAATCAATAAATGGGTTTTTCAACACAGCAAATCACCGAAACGGAGTGATATCATTTGTCGTTTGAAAATTCCCAATCTTTTGTAGACGGTAATGTGAATAAAAAATTCATTCATTTCAGCAGAAGCGTAGATGTTTCAATATATGTATCTAAATTTGGCAATATTGTAATCTTCTTTATCGTTTTTCTATTTTGGCCGATAGAGGTCGGAAATATTTTTATAATTAATCGAATTGCTACTTTTTGAGACTTAACATAAGGATGGATTCACCGAAGAATATAAAACTGGGTATATTTCAACAGTTTTTCAGTATGGGACTAATTGCTTCCTTGATTTAAATAAGTAAAATCCTAGATAACACTGAGGACATTCAAAACGTAAGAAAGAATAGATTAGAATATGAACAGCACTGAAAAGAAACACATAAACATAGAGATAGAAAGAGAAAAGAACAAAATGTCTAGAAACAGGAGAACCTTCCAAATCCAGCCCAAACCTTCTCTATCTAAAACAATGGTGGATTTAACTTTTGTTATCATTTCAGCCTGATCAGTGACTATCGTATTGCTGAGCACTCTTCGATTTATCAAGCGATTAGTGATATTTTAGGCTCGCATTCGTATTTTAGAGTATGTTTGATTTTTGAGACTAAACGTTCGCGCGACAGAATATCCCATGTGCGTTTCTGGTCTTTGTCGACTTCCACATCATTTGTTTTGGAGCATCAGTTGTAATGAATCTGCCAAATGCAATTTAGAGATCAAACAGAAGCACAACTATGGTGCATAGATTCTATCGATGGAATTTGGTCAGAAGATTTTTTTAACTATCGTCAAAACAATGGACCTATTTCTATGTTCAGAACCATAGAATCATTTCTATGGTCATAAGTATGCAATTATTTCTATGCTCAGAACCATAAAATTGTGTCTCTTACAGAACAACAGAATTGTGGCTATGGTCATAACAGAGGAGTTTCTCGCCATCTGCAGGAATAAAGAGGAACTACCGCCTATATCCAATTCTTGTTGCATTAAATGATGAAATAAATAAATCGAAGCAGTAAATCACTATTTCAGAAGCCTTACCCAAGCCATCGATATATTTTCGAATAAGAATGCCTCTTACCTGCGTATAGCACCAGTTCTCTGCTACGGGAGTGTTCACCTCCTGGGGCGGCGGACTGGGCACTCGACTTACGGCCATGGTACTTGTGGGGTGCAGGTTGGAGCTGACTCGAGCCGTCTGTCCGGCTGAGCAGTCGCTCACCACCGGTAATCTAGAATCCAAAACAATATTTATTGTCATTTGCCGAAGAGAGATAAATTGTTTATTCTTTGTTTATTGAGATACGGAATAAAACTGAAACGTCAATCGAAGTTTCTGAATCAATCATAGACATTAGTCTATGGAATCAAACAATATTGTGGACATAGACAAGACTCTATGTCTTTGACTGTATTTCTATGTATCGTAGGTATTTGTTTATGTTTCTGACCATAAACAAGGAGACTCGTAATTAGGGCCATAGAGAAGTATCTTTGCCTGTTTCCGATTTCAATTTAACCTCAAAATTGCATTTAACTGAAATGTCTGAATAACTACGATATGAACGGCATTGGAAAAGTTCTGGAAATCGACTGAGTAAGTGGAATTAAATAATGCTTATCAAACGAATGATACAGGTTCGGATGAATCTTTCACAGGTAAACTCCCCAATGTTTACTGTTTTGTTTGTCCAAGACTTTGCAGAAGTTAATTCATCAGGGGAAGTCATGAAAATTTGTCTCGAATATTTCGGCTGAATCGAATTACTTTTGCGCGAAGAAAATCGATTAAAGTTATTTACGTTTACTTTGGTTCTTTGCCCGCAATGAAAATAGTAACATCTATTTCTGATTTGACACTGACCGATTCTTATGTAATTTACGGCATTGAAGTGAAATGATATGACGTACGGGTATGTATGAAATTTCACTTAGCGTCGAAAACGATTAAAAGATAGTGCTTCGGTGGCACAGATTCAATTTATCAATTTAAAGAAGCGCCGTCATCCGATATGACAAATTCTCATGGTGTGTTTTGAATACTTCTTTGATAAAAAGTGTTCACAATTAATTATTCAAGTTCTCGTACAACAGACATGTCAAGAATGAAAGAGACTCGCGAATGCTTCGTTTTCGGGTGTTAAAATTCGAAATTTCGAAAGTTTTTCTTCCCAGTTATTCAGATATTCCGCCCAAATTGAGCTTATAGTTACGATTCAGAGTAAAGATCTATACGCCAATTGCCAGCATAGGCTGATGTAATTTTTGTATTTTATTGAATTGAAATTTGATGCACAATGGGGGTTTTTCCTTCAAACGAAAATGCAGTAATATTCATGAAAAACCTTTAGAACATCACATTTTTAATTTCAATATTATATTTAAAAAAAAATGTTTGATCACCTAAAACTGAAAAATAAAAATGGTTATTTGCATTTAAAGGGATTTCTCTTGAGTGCACGATATGGCAACGTCGAATTCAGCTTTCTCGGAAAGAAAAGGACGTCAAATGTTTTACTTTGCTTAGCAAAACAGAGATAGCTATACTTCGATCTGGTTAGAGTCGAAGACAACGACCAAGGAATAGAAAAAGAACACAGACCTTCATACTGTCATACTACTGACAGATCGCAAACGGAAATTATTTGGTTGTATTGACAAAGAACACGTGTGTACCACAGAATAGAAATAAATATTTCATTATTCTATAGCAGAAAAAGCTATTCTACTAAACACCGTTGTCACTTCGTGCATGTCTGGCAAATCCCAAACCCCAATTTTGAAATTTGATTTTGAAATCTTTCTGAAGGTAATTTGGGAAAATGATGAATCAAACCCAGAATAATTATGTTCAAATTTGCATTTGCAGTAATAACCCAAATTCAGGAAAAACCCACATTGAAGTGTATGGATGGCAAGGTATATGCAAAATTTCATTGAAATCTGAATCCGAAAAAAAGTTATGAACGAAAACTCGGAAAAATCTGCCATTCTTATAATTCACCAACGAAATTCCTCAAGGAATCCGATCGATTACATAGTTCCTATGATATTGACGAAATAACCTCCAAAATTCAAATGGCCATAAGCCCAAAACAAATCGATCAGATCGAATTGAAATCAAGTACTTCATCGAAAAATAACAGTTCGAAGATTCATACAGAATTTAATGAGGATGATATGATAAGAAAATCATAGACATTTTTTTTAGATTGTTCTAATAACACGATTATCACGAAATTTCGCATGAAGTTGTCTTTCAGCATCTCAAAACTAGCTGTAAAGTTTTATCAGGACTGAATCAGTATTTCTTGAGTTATACCGAAAAAATAAACGATATCGAGAAGAAAACCTAGAAATTTGACATATTTTTTCCCGATATCTCCGAAACTTATGATCGTATCGAACTGAAATTTGGTACACTGCTGTGAAATATGAAGCTCAAAGTGTGAGTGGACTTCTTCTTCGGATATGATGAATGGTTTCCGGAAAAAAAAATTTTTTGGAAAAAAATTTCGAAAAAATTTTTTTTTTTAATTTACTGACAATATGATCATGACGAAATTTGGCTCAAAGTTGGGCGTCGTTATACTCCACCCAACTGCCAAATTTGAATCCAATCTCTCAAGTAGTTTCTGAAATAAAAAATAAATCAACTTCAAAACTTCAACTGCCTATAACTCCGAAACTATTCGACCGATTTGGCCCATTAACGAACTTAACCGCGGCATTCTGATGCGCAACCTATCCTGAAAGTTTCAAGTTCCTAGCTTGCTTCTGTCGACAGTTATTGTGTCTACGGCCGTACGGCCGGACAGAATCGATTTTGACACCGGATTCGTCATCAGTGAGTCCAACCTAGTCGATTGAGACCATTTTCGGCTCAATCATCCAAAATTACAGACATTTGGACAAAACGATAGCACGCTGTTCCCCTAGAACATGCGCGCAAAAACCGTGACTATAAGGAAAAATGTCATTGTCACACACGAGAACGAGAGATTTATGTTGGCGATGATATCTTAAAGTTCGTGAACGCGACCTCTCCGAATTTTTCGCTGTTCTCCTTGGATTTCCTCACCTCTGCACGTACCGGTCCGAGAAGCTAGAACAAGGTGACCGGTACGAGGAAACGTTTTTCAGTCGGAATTGGAAATTACGAAATTATGTGGTCCATTAAATTCGCGATCGGAGATTTATTAGTTGCCTCGCAACGGGACAACATTTTTATCACTTTTTGATAGCCTGCTCGATAGGCACGTTGTTTATTTACGTGAATATCGGATGATTGATTTCATTGAGAGTCCTTTTAAATGTTGGCTACTTTGGCGAATCTATTCGATGTGATGAAGATATAAGGTTTGTTCGTTGTACCTGCATGAACTACACTAACTCCTCTGATTATGCTCGTTGTGTTTTGTCGTAAACTTGCACTCTGTTCGTTGCGGAAATTTCGGAAGTTAGTGTATACTCCATTCACTTTTATAAACGATCCCGGTTAGCCATGACATTCTGACACATTTCACCGTGTATTTTTTGAAATTGTTAGGTTATAGTCATTTTCCTGTCAGATAACTACACAACGATGTCCTCTCTACATCGAGTTCGTAGTAATTACTTATTTTTCAAAATGTGAATTTATTTAAGGAAAATAATGAATTTGAGAAATTATTACATATGTGAATTCAATCATTCCAAAGACCTGGCGAATGTTGAAGACATTCTTTTGTCTTTTAATCCTGGAAATATTCCACTTAAATAAACACGGTTGGAAGATTCAGTTATGCTATTTTCTTGTACGGAAATCAAGAATCGAGTGTGGGGTCGTGTGTCCTGTGAAATCAAACACGCAATAGAGAAAAGGGATTAGCCTGTTTATTTTACTCTCGAGTGTTATAACAAAAGTGAATTCGAAAGGCAATAAAATTCTGTTTGTTGGAAAACACAGGCTAACAATTATGGTTGTAAATCTTCTTGGGTGCTGACAGGTAGTTTCTTCGCTGGCGCCCGGACTGGTCGATCGTGGAGCCAAGGGGTGCTTCCGTCGTCGAGGGTGGTAAACCAGATGTCGATGCGTTGGACGTTCTTGAATTTCTTCGCCTTGACACGGATAAAGATGAAATGCAGATATCGGTCAGGAATGCAGCGTATAGATAGAATATCTTCTTAGCGGTGAAAGCAGATGGGTTGAAGTGAGTGATTTTTGAGAGCGGAGCGAAATGTATTTATACGATTTTTCGGAGATTTGAATTTCGTGTTTCGACTCCGCCCTTTTTTTTCCGTTTTTGTTGAAGTGAATGAATTCGCTACACGAGTGTTGAAATTTTTTTGAAAAATAATGGATAGAGTAGTCCGTTACCTCGTGATAGTTCATTCGAAAATAAAAGAACTGAAATAACCTCACAGTAAAATTTCTGAACGAACAGACAAACCTATGGAATTCTCTATACTTTCCAAAATTCTCCAGAAATAAGCCTACAGAAGACATTTAAATACCTTGTTGCACAACTTGAAATACTCCAGTATGAAAATGTAGTAGAACTACAAAACCTGTGTGACCTCAAAAGAACTAACTCAATTTACAAAGTTCTTGGGAATCTATGTGAACGATACACTGGGTTTTTACTCACATACGTTGAAAATGTTGGATAGCTTGTGATAAATTATTGAATCCAAATGATCAAAACTACCTTCCTATTTTTATTTTCAAAGGGTGATGATTATGTTGAGATAGTTGAAAGTAGAAATTGGCATTTGGCAACGTCTCTGAAAATTATTTTGACATTGCCGATATTTCACGACTGCCAACCTGCGTCAGTTTCAAGAAAAAAAAATTTGACAGACCTAAATCATGGCCAGCCGGGGAATTTTATAAAAGTGAATGGAGTATAGGTTCATTTGTTTTATTTAAGCGATCAGAATTTTGTGACGACTTCAGAAAAGCTTTACGACAAATCAACATAACCTCGAAATGATAGCGGAAACAGAAGAAGCATAGAATTCTGTCATATATCTGTATTTTGTGAAAATCATAGAACAGATTGACTACATTAACTACACTAATTCTGTTATCTGTGACTACACTCAGCTGCACTGATAATTGGAAGTCAGTGTAGTTAGTGAACCCGCAGATACCACACGATCATTCGCACCCAAAAAATTTTTTTAAAAAAACGAACTCTGGCCTCGGTAGGTCACCCACTTCCTTCGATGTATCCTGTTAAGGTAGAATTTTCAGTGAAATGATAAGGCCCCCCAGAACAGGGGCGTAAAAATCGAGCTTCTCGGGAACACACTACGTTTTTCTCTGAAATCAGAATGAAACCTCCAGAGCAAACTAATGACGACAGCCTTCAACGAGGAAATAACTCACGTTGATCGATGGCAAAGTAATAATGTATAGCATACAACCACTAAGCTGCACATCGTTGCTTTTACGTGGATTTCGCATTTACGGACCATGAATGAATGTTGTATCTGACACGTGACCTCGAAGACGGGAACTTCTTCATTGTTGACATACTGTTGTCATGTGGATGTCATACTTCTCAATAGGGTTTGAACATGCTTCTTCAGAGACGAATTTAACTGCTCCACAAGAGTTAGATATATCGTATTCAATCGTTTTTAAAAGTATGTAATCTTCGAGAAAATCGCTGTAAAATCTTTGAAAACTCAATAACAACTTGAATCGATCCATTAAAAATCAGTATGAGACATTTCGTCAATCTGGTCGCCTTTTTTCTGAAGTTTGGTTCTTTGCTTATGCTTCATGAATGTTCTTATTTTGAAATGAAGTCAGTTTATCAACGGCTTCGATTTGAAACGAGTTTTCTGAAAATGCCAAGACGTAAATTAACAAACGCTGAGGCTAATAGGGCTATCGGAATGCTACAGGGTGGCCTAACTCAGGTTGTTGTAGCGGAAAGGCTCGAAGTCAGCCAAAGTGTGATATCTCGACATTGGAATAGGTTCAGGGAGACAGGTTCCATGTTGGAAAGACCAAGGCTTGGTGGGCGACGAAACACAACACTTGGTCAGGATCGTTTCATCACCGTTTCGGCGAGAAGAAACCCTACATCTACGTGTAGAATGCTACGGAATACTCTTCAAAATGCAGATGGGGTCCAAGTTTCCATCGAAACCATGAGACGACGTTTGAGAGAGGTGAATCTAGGATCTAGACGTCCATTACGAGGAGTTCCATTAACACGTGACCATAAGCGTCAAAGACTGGAATGGGCAAGGCAACATATCAATTGGAACGATCAATGGCGTAGTGTCCTTTTCACTGATGAATCCAGATATGGACGATTTTCAGATTCTCGAAGAATAAGGGTATGGACAATCC
Organism: Myrrha octodecimguttata; assembly: GCA_958510865.1. Lineage (NCBI taxonomy): Eukaryota > Metazoa > Arthropoda > Insecta > Coleoptera > Coccinellidae > Myrrha > Myrrha octodecimguttata. The sequence goes on along the minus strand of OY294061.1, from coordinate 52,469,503 downwards.
CACGCTACCCCGTAATCGTCGCTATGTCCAAGAAGTCCATCCATTCCGAGGGGGTAGTGTTATGGTATGGGCCGGGATATGTTTCAACGGGCGCAAAGATCTACACATTTGTCCTGGGAATATGACCGCCTTACACTATAGGGAGCATGTCATTGACAATGTTGTGCCAAATTTTCACGCTGCTATTGGTGAAACTTTTCAATTTCTAGACGATAACGCTAGACCGCACCGTGCAGCCATAGTTGAGAATGCGCGAGGAGCTTGGTATTCCACATTTACCAATACCTCCGCACTCACCAGATTTGAATTGCATAGAACATGCATGGGATATGCTCCGAAGAAGATTAGATAATCATCAACCTACCCCAGAATCCTTAAATGATCTGTGGGAGCTTCTGCTCCGTTAATGGAACCAAATTCCTCAAGAAATGTTCAAAAACCTCGTGTGTAGTATGCAAAGAAGATGTGAAGCTATTATTGATGCCATACATTGTATTGATAGTCTTAAAATGCTTGAATTCTCTGGAAATAAAATTTCGTTATTTTACTCGATTTTTCTTAACCACCCTGTATACGCTGCAGACCTACAGGCTAAAATTAATTTCCAACTTGAAATCATATTAATATGAATTTTCATCACAGAAATCTTATTTTAACTATATTTTTTTGGAATTTAAGTCAATATCCCTAACTCGTGTGGAGCAGTTAATTTATAACGTAAGGTAAGTGCAAAAGCGTTTGCTGCGGGAAGAATCTCAACTCTATAAAAATCATAATTTCCTTCAGGGATACCTAATTTCTCGAGGACTCGATTCCAGAACTCCAAACGCCTTGGTTTCTTATTTACGGGTAAAGTACAAAATTTCAAAAAAAAAATTTACATTTGTTTAGCTTGCTGTGTGAACGCAAGGCATCTGAGGGCCGCGAGGGTTGTGTTTATCGGTAATCTGGCTCTTGGTTATTTAGTTTTTATGGAGCCTTTCGCGGGAGCGGACCGCGGGTTGTTCGTGCGCGAATTCTACAAAAACGGTAATTCTGTGACTATTGCGCGAAGAAATTTCTGCAACGTTCGAGGTTCACGTCACTTAAATGATGCACCAAGCATTCCTATCATTCGGAATTGGGTGAAGAAGTTTGAGGAGACCGGTTCAACACTAGGTAGATCAAAATCCGGACGACCAAGGCATAGAGAACGGAAGAGAACGTGGAACTGACTAATCAGCATGTTCGTGATGATCCCGACCTCTCCATTCGGAAGCGTGCAAGTGCTCTGCACGTGCATAGATCATCGCTATACAGCATTTTGCACAAAGATCTAAAGCTGCACACCTACAAAACTCAATTGGTGCAAGAATAAAAATCCCAAAATGCCATTCGGAGGCTAGAATTGAGCGCTAACAAACATTCAACCTTTTCATTCGCCAAAAGTGACCGTATGGGCTGCAATGTCATCGCGAGGAATCATCGGTCCATACTCTTTTGAAGATGAAAGGGGACGTGCTCTTACAGTGAATTCAGAGCGTTATGTAAGGATGTTCGATGAGTTTTTGTTGCCTGAACTGCAAAAATTTACTGGCTATAATCAAAGAACATAGTTCCAGCAGGATGGAGCAACGTCACATACGTCCAATAGGTCTCTGCCAAAAGTTCGTGAAATGTTTCCAGGCAAATTAATACCGAGAAGAGGTGACATGAATTGGCCGCCACGCAGTACTGATCTGAGTCCTATGGACTTATTCATGAGCCAGGATAAGATATTATCCCTTCAAAATAGATCTATTGATACGGTAGATCCAAATTGCAGTAGCTTAATTGAACCTGCAGTTCAAATACTACAAGGTCATAGAGATTCATAAAAATTCAGCGCCAAGCGGGCGCTGAATTTTTCATTATAAATAAAATTAAGAACGCATTTCATGCCTTTGGAGATACTATTCATATAGCCAAGTTGCGTAAACTTCAAGATCAGAATGACGAATTGTAAAGAAATATTTCGCGACCTTACAGATAAGATAATGTTAATTATTTAATTGCATCACCGAAACAATACGATGGACGAACATGTTTCTTCGGAATCGGCATTTTGGGTTCGAAAAAATGTTCAGACATTTGGTCATCTAATGGGGGTTTTTCCTTTAGGCGAAAATGCAGTAATTTTCATGAAAAACCTTCAGAACATCACATTTCAAACATATAATTTCAATATTATATTTTTAAAAAAATGTTTGATCACCTAAAACTGAAAAATAAAAATGGGGATTTGCATTTAAAGGGATTTGTCATGAGTGCACGATATGGCAACGTCGAATTCAGCTTTCTCGGAAAGAAAAGGATGTCAAATGTGTTACTTTGCTTAGGAAAACAGAGATAGCTACACTTCGATCTGGTATATATATATATATATATAAATCTAGATTTAAGGAAGTAGAGACTCATGTATCACAAGGGTAAAAAAGTGTACTCTTTTTTCCTCACCGAGCTTTCGCAATTTTTTATTGCATCATATATATATATATATATATATTCTTTTGAGAACGAGCATTACAATTCTAAGATATATCACAGTGTTAGAAGAGGAAATGTAAACGGGGTACCATACATATTTGCGTATGATACAAGAGCACAGATAAAAACCTCAGGAAAAATTCTGTCTCCCCGCATAAGTGTAGTAATTTGTTTATAGAAGATGGATGGCATCTTTTTCATTTGAAAATAATTTTTTCGTCATCTTGAATTCATTTCGACAAAATATCTTGACATAATATCTGAAACAGAAAGAGGGACAGAAAACCAGAAGGAAGCAGTAAATAATATTACCTACATTTGCTCATGACCGAGAGGGTCTTTCGACCAGGTTCAGTCCTCCAAGCGATGATTTTCAGATCCTCAGATAAACGAAGAACGCTACAGGCCCCTTTATTGGGGAATCATCTCCCATAGATCCATAATTGTTCATTTCGAACTAGAAATCTAATAAAATATCGGGAATAAAGTGAAAAACTTGTGATCTGGTTAGAGTAGATGACAACGAACAAGGAATAGAAAAAGAACACAGACTGTCATACTGTCATATTAGTGACAAATCGCAAACGGAAATTGTTTGGTTAAATTGACAAAGAACACGTATGTACCGCAGAATAGGAATAAATATTTCATTATTCTATAGCAGAAAAAGCTATTCTACTAAACAGCGTTGTCATTTCGTGCATGCCTGACAAATCCCAAACCCCAATTTTGAAACCTGATTTTGAATACTTTCTGAAGGTAATTTGGGAAAATGACGAATCAAACCCATAATAATTATATAATAATTTAATAGCGCTCATGTTAGTAAAATAGATGTACAGCTTAATGTTGCTATGAGAATCATTAGTGGGACTATAAGATCTACACCTTTACAGTGTTTACCAGTTCTCTCAAATATTGTACCACCCCATATTCGTAGACAGGTTGCAGTGATTAAGTCTTAGGATAAATATCGTTCCTTTCCGATTTTATTCCCAATCATGTCTTATATTCCGGATTCTAAAATTGCTAGATTGAAATCTCGTAAACCTTTATGGATTTCTTAACACCAATAAAAGTGACAAAGAAGTTTGTCGTTCGGAATGGAATTCGTGTAATGTTTTCAACAAAGGTTTGATCAGCGATCCTTCAGAAAAAGTTCATGGTTTCAATCTTCCTAGGAAAATTTGGTGCATTTTGAATCGACTTAGAACCGGTCATGGTCGCTGTAATAGTTTCCTCTTCAAATGGAGTTCGGTCGAAAGTCCAAGGTGCGAGTGCGGAGAAGAAGAGGAAACAATAGAACATTTAGTTAATAGTTGTCCAATATATAAATTTGACGATGGTTTCGAGGCAATTCATTCGGTGTCTGATTCTTTTTTGAGATGGATCGTGAACTTCAAATTAATTTAATGAGTAATAAAACATTTACTAGTTCATATTGGTTTTTTCGTCTCCTTTTTTGTTTTCAGGTATGATTCCAAGATTTCAACCTGCATCGCATAGGAAAGAAGAAATTTTGTCGATAAAAAAAAAGCCTTCAATAAAAAATAACAATTCCATTACACTTATACGGGGAGACAGAGTTTTTCCTGAGGTTTTTATCTGTGCTCTTGTATCATACGTAAAAATGTATGGCACCCCGTTTACATTTCCTCGGCTAATACTGTTATGACACAAATTGTTTGATATAAAAAAATGTACTGCTCATCTCAAAAGAATATATATATAATAATTATGTTCAAATTTGCATATCCGGTAATAACCCAAATTCAGGAAAAACCCCCATTATCGACCATCTTTCCACCCGCATCAACAAAAATCGACTCGATAACGGCAGATAGCAACAACATGCACGACCGAAATCTGCATATAGACCAAAGTGCATCGATCGCCCATCGATCCGACCGACTATCCGCGTCTATGATCGGTCATAGACACCGCGGAACACGGTGGTTTTCGAGTAGGAAGTGCAAGTGACCAACGAGCCATGTCCCGCCGCGGGTTCAGATGTGATCATCGTCCTTTTGCCGACCAACGGGCCGATGACCCTTACGCGTTCCTCTTCTTCTTTCTTGTTGGTCGTCGTACTCTGTGACCTTCGTCGGATAAACATCCTTCCGCGGCCGCCTGTGATGGCGTTAACTGTTATAGGATCTAGCGGACGAGTTTCGGCGAATTACGGGCGAAATTGGCGAATGATAAGATGAGCGCTACTCCCCCTGGTGGCTATCAGAGTGACCCGAGATGGGCAGATGTTCGTTGACAAGTTAGAAGAAATGTCAAGAAAATGAGGAAGTTTATGATGCATTTCTCTTGGCGTTTGTGTGATTTTACAAGTGTTTCTAGAGAGAAAAAACAAACTCAAATGTCCCTTCTCATAGATTTCCACAGCCCAGTGAAAAATTTCAGACTCTAAGAAGTCTGGCCTGAACGTGTTAAGAATCGAAAAAAACCTTGGTAACTTGTAACTTAAAATTGGTGAACCAACAAACAAGATTTATAAGAGTCTATTACCTGCATTTAACCGATGAGTATTCAATAGAAGTAAGCAGGAATTGCTCATGAAATATTGGATTACATTCATGAAGACAATTGTTTTCCAGGCCCCTAATCCAAGCAGAGAAAATGGCTGTAAAGGAATGCTATGCCTTCCAGAAATATTCCTAGTGAACTGATCATAAAGGAACAACGTAAATGTCTTAGAGAAGAACTGTCCGATTGAAACGAAGGAGTCTCAACAAAGAAATATCTGGTGATGAATACTCTTCGCTGAAAGTGCTCCTGCCGATGAAATCAAAGCTGTACAAGGCTTATTTATTACAGCTTTTTCAAGACCAATCATATGAGTTTTGGAAGAATTTATTTGTCAATCCATAATGAATAAGGCCCACGGTACAATTAGCATTAGTTTTATGTGAATGTATTCATTTTATTCACAATACATTGTGTAAATTCATTCCTTCCTTTATAAATAGTAAAGTTATGAGTATTTGTCTATTATTCCAAAAATATGTTTTACAATACTATCTGTTTTTCAACTTTTTGAGCAGTAGATCTGAGGAGGTATTTAATCAATAATCATGTTAGGGTAGGTAAAAATGTTGGAAGTTTGTTAGTTCTGCAAATAAAATGCAACATAATATCACATGCATCTTCCTAAACACTTCTAGCTTCTGTGCCTTCAAGATACTCCAAATGATTTGAAATTAATCTTGCCATTTAGAATTGGAATAAGTTGATATTGAAATACGTCCAACAGTAATAACAGCATTGCTTCTCTGAATTAGAATAGATGATATATAACTCTAGCATAAAATGAAATATAAATATACAAAATCACCTGTGTTATCTGAAAAAATTGTTGGTAAACCCGCAAGATTTCCCGTCGCCGAGATACTGAAAAGATATTTACATCATTGTACGCAGTGCGTTTTTCTGAATAAAAAATGTGAAATCGAACATAGGCGGTCTCCCTTAATTTGGAAGATATGGGCCCCCAAAGTTCCAAAATGAGACGTTTTCAGGTCCCTTTTTCCACCATGAAAACGATCTCTCACTTCATCTGTATAGTTTACAAACCACCTTTGAACCTTCAACCAACAATAAGCTATACTGTTTTTCAAGAATAATCAATATTTAATGAAAAAACATTGGAATTACTGGACAACCACTTAACCTCTATTCCTTCTGATTTCGACTCAGTCCAAAAGTGAAGTTTGGCAATGGCTCGAATTTCATCGGTCGGAATCGTGCCATCGTGCGTATTCGTGAATGAGATTATTGCTGGCGAGAAAAATGAAATATGTTCTTAGTTCTAACTGTTTACTGCGATACTCTAAATCTTCCAAATGGAGAATTCGTTTCTAATGAAATCTACAAGGTTGAAACACATAGTAATAGAATGAGAATACACCCTGATATATATTTCAACGTACATTTTTTTCATATGTGATAGGTCGCGCCCTTTCCAGATTTCCAATGAAATGGAGGTTTTTATATGACCCATTTTATTGGAATAGCCTGAATCTCATTCTAAACTGGGACAATCTCGAAGACAACAAAAAACGAAGTAGATAACAACCTCCCTATTTTGAAGGGATAGAAAGAAAGTTCAAACTAAAATATTGAGAGTGAAACCTTAAACAAATATTTTCAATGATTTTGTTTTGATGTTAGAATAACCACCTCTTCTTCAGTGACATAAGCATTCTCCTTACAATCATATCCTTCAACTGTCCTTCATTTCATATTTCCCGCCAGCAACTATTCTTCGGTCATAATACGTTGGCCAGCGATGAAAAGACGCTGTTGCCAAGCTCCGCTTTAACATTGAGAAGTATTTCGTAGAAATATAGGTTAAGTTGTTGTCTAATATTTTCACTTTTCTTCCTATAAATAATGAATATTCTTGAAAGAAAGTGTCTCTATTCGTTGGTTGAAGGTTCAAAGATGATTTACGAACTAGATTTGAGAACTGAGAGATCATTTTTATGGCGGAAAAAAGGATCTGAAAATGCAACAATTAGGAACTTTGGGGGCCCATATCTTCCAAACAAAGAGAGACCGCCTATGTTGGCCCTCATATTTTTTGTTCAGGAACTCACACTGCTTACAATGATGTGAATATCTTACTTATAGCTTAGCGACGGGAAATCTTGCGGGTTTACCAAATTGTTTAATCGAATTTTAATCAATCAAATATATAAGCAAACACTTGGAAACCTAGCTCCTATCCCTCTACCTAAGGTTCTCAAACTGGCCACCGTGGCGCTGCAATCTTAACTTCAGACGCCAATTGCGAATTAAGGTGATATGAAACTCGGCAAGTTTTGATCAGACATCGAAAAGCTTGCGAGATGCTTTAAGATACTTATTTCGTTCCGTTTTCCCGCATTCCGCATATTCGATGGATGAAACCGCCTACAAATGTAACTGTAACAGAACCTTTAAAATTCCTTCCGCCCATACTAACCCCATCCTTTCGTTCTGGTCCACCCTGTATCAATCATCAACCCGTTCGGCTCCATAGAACAATCGAGGAAAATTGACGTGACCGCCAAGGTCGACACGGGATGCAATCTATCATTAGAACTAACACGGTGAATGAAAAATGTATGAAACGAACAAGGTGAATTTTCCTCCAATGAATCGGCAGGTTTCAAGAATTAGAACGTTTGAGGTCGAAAATTTAAAACGACCGCTCTACATAAACGCGTCTATATTCTTGCGTGGGAATTAATTTCAAGGTGAGTTTCCATTTCGCGATGGTGCATTTTCACCGGGAAATTGATTCGAGGAAACGAAATGTAACAGGAAATTGATATACTGGGAGCTACAAGCATATTTTAATCAGGTCGATTCTGTTTGCAAATAGCAATATTGCTAGAAAAAAGATATTGCTATCATAACAAGATTGGAATTATTGGTATTCTGATTAACGATTTTGAGCAATATGGTCTGTCACTATAACAAGAATCTTGCTATCTTAGCAACCTCAAAATAGTACTTGCTATGCTTCATAACAAGAAAGTTTAGGAAAGGAATCTCTCAGAGATCCATTTGTTTCAGTATTATTTCTTCCAAGAATTCGAAAATATTGAAGATAGGGAAGAATGTGCTAATAGAAATGTGTTCAAGGTTCTCTAGAATATTTAATTTGAAGGATTCTTAGACTAAAACACCGGTATAGTAAGCAACAGCTGACCTGATTATTCTAATGATCTCAACAACAGCCATCCCATTGAATTCCCAACAGAAAAGTTCATCGTATTTCGAATTATTATCGCCTGCATAAAATTGCTGCATTTGATTTCTGGAAACCAAAATTCTATCGGTATCCAGGAAATAGGTCAATTTGACTTTAATTGGTTTTTCTGTTTCATAACATTTTCGAATAAGTCGATGTTTACACGAATAAAAAAAAGTATATGCTAATGGAAATGTGTTCAAGGTTCTCTAGAATATGATTTAATTTCAAGGAAAATTCTTAGACTAAGATACAGGCAAAGGCATCAGCTGAGATGATTATTCTAATCATCTCAACAACAGCAATGAAGTGAAGTGCAAACGAAAAAGTTTATCGAATTTCGAATTATTAACGCCTGAATAAAATTGCTGCATTCGATTTCTGATAACCAATATCTCATTGATATCCAGGAAATTGGTTATTGGTCAATTTGACTCGTTTCGTTTCCTAACATTTTTATGTCGATGTTTACATGAATAAAGAAAGCCGTAGATAGAGGTTATGGATGCGAAACCATAAAGAAAACTCACGAATTAGGGTTCTTTTCTTCTTCCTTGTAGTTCTAAAGTCACAAAATACAGTGTTGTCAGCTCTAAAATCACCAATTAAGGAAGTCTATGATAGCAATATTGTTATGACAAAATTCATAACAAACATTGCTATAACACTCGAAACAAAATACGTAACATCATGGCCATATTGCTATACATTAGAAAGATAGCAATATGACTAGAATAGCAGATTCATAGCAATACGCAAACAGAATCGACCTGAATGTCTGGTCTAAAGCGTTAAAGTTCGTGTAGTCTCATATTGACATTCAGCTATCCAAGATGTCTGAAATCCTAATTGCTAAGTGCTAATTCACTTTTATAAACTATCCCGGTTGGCCATGATTTAGGTCTATCAAGTTATTTCACTTAAAACTGACGCAGGTTGGCACTCGTGAAATATCGACAATGTCGAAATAAATCTCAGAGACGTTGCCAAATGCCAATGCCAATTTCAACTCTCAATCTCAACATAATCATCACGCTTGGGAACTAAAAATGCCGAAGATTGTCTTGAAGAAGCAGAAACAAAGGATCAAGAAGAACTATGTAGAATTGAAATCTGCTTTTTCCGATAGTAACCCTGATGATTTGGAATCAATGATTTATCATAAGCTATCCAACATTTTCGACGTATGTAAGTGAAAACCAAGGAATTATATTTTATATGAATAGATATTTATTTTTTAGCTGCACATAAACACAATAAGAAAGATTTTAAGTGAAAGAGACGACAAAGAATTCCCTTTTATTGGTGCACCCAAAAAGACACTGACTGAAGACTTTATTTTGAAAAAAGATCTGCGACGATAAATTTGCAGTTCTAATTTGAAAAATTAACACCTTTCCATTGATACACTACTCACTTTCGCAAAGGAACATTTGGAATATAACGGAGGACAGACATCACTTTCTAAAATTATAAAATCAATGGGTTACAAATATAAAAGGATAAATGAACGCAAAATTTTTTGTGAACAGAAACATGTTGTTGCAGCCTAAATTTTAACAGTATAAATCGTTGGATGACAATCTCAGGTTTGTCTAAATAAACATTGTGATAAAAACGTAATTACCACGACCTATATGTAGAGAGGATAACGTTGCGTAGTTATCTGACAGGAAACTGACTATAACCTAACATTTCAAAACTATACACGGTGAAATGTGTCAGAATATCATGGCCAACCGGGAGAGTATATTCATACCATGAAAAACCTCTATTCGCAACTACTGCTAAGCGATACGCCCTCTGGCGATAGGAATTTGAACACTTCCAAGCTAGTAGTTTTTCGACGTGCCTGTTATTCTAACGTATTTTGCATACTTTTGCAGTTCATTTTCGAGCTTTTGTGTTGTTCTCCGAGTTGCAATTTTGGTATACCGAAGGTGTTTGTAATATTCATCAATCGATTCCGTTCTTTCCGATTAAAATTTCCGATTGTATTAATTCGAAATGGCATCATCCCGAAATGACTATTGTTGTGTGCCTCAACTCAATGTTTTTCATGGTCAAAGAAGAAAGGATCATCTAGTGCCCCTAGTTTTCATTTTTTCCAAAGCCAAATGAAAGTAAAGTTAATTTGGAAACAGCATTTGGCAGGGAACTCAACGATAGAAGAAAGGCCTAGAAATTGAAGATTGGAAAAAAGGTCACGAAATACATGAAAGTATGTTCACTGCATTTCTCTGAAGATGTTTGTTTTCATAAAGGTAAATTACCTACAATGTATTCATTTCGAAACAACTTCATGTCATGATGTTTTCAGGTGTGAATGAAAATAAGAAGCAGAAAATCTGTTTTCATTTTATTGATTCACTCGTTTGTAAACAAAGAACAAGTCATATCATTTGGACTGATTCTAGATTTACCACATAATATAGCCTGCATTCAGCACTTCTTCACATAAATAAGAGTTCTTAAATTACTTATTGAGGTGCCTATTTTTCCAGAAATTCAAGTAAACTTAGATATTGGTTCATTTTGATCCACAAAGTAACATACACTAAAATAACAACGAAATTATCCTCCAGGAACAATTTAAAGCACGATTTTATATCGTGATCCAAACGAAAAGTTCCTTCTCAAAATCTTACACAAAATTATAATAATTTCTTTAAATATTCAAGCTCTGCTTAATGAATATTCGTTCTCCAACACATTTCTAAGGTTTCTTTACATAAAACTACTAGCTTGGACAGGTTCCGAATTTATCCGTTAGGGCGCTGGCATCTTCGCAGAAGTTCCCAATTGTATAATGAAGATAAGCGCTACTCCCTCTGGTGGCTATCAGAGTAACCCGACATGGTCAGATTACCGTAGATAAGTTAGAAGAAATGTCAAGAGAACGTAAAGTGCACGCCCATCTATTCTTCTCCCAGAGAATAGGGACCTTATAGGGAATCCTTATACACCAAAAAACCGTGGAAACAAACAACCCCAATGAATACATCGTCCGTGTCGAAACGCCCATCGACCGTTCGCGGCCGTCAGATCCGATCGGCGATAAAGCATTTCGTTTCGACGATTTCATCAATCATAATTACGATAACTCTGCAGGCTCCGTGTTCCGCTTTTATGCCCTTAACCTACTTCCTACTCCAGTTCGACGCCATGTTCGACCGCGCGTTGCCGACGTTCTATGGGCTGGTGTAACGCATACGAACCCCATCAACAATTCCTTTCTAGTCATATGCTCGATGATTGCTCGAGCTGACTTTTCTGTGGTGCAGATCGGTGCATAGATCAGCGACCATTTGCTACCTGTGATTCAATCACGGTGATGGAATTAATCAAATCACGGTGGAAAAGATGGAACTAAAATATCATCTTACACTAGGGTAACAGAAAATAATTCGATCTGTTGAAAAATCACTTGAGAACGATGTAGTTTCGAGGAATTAACCTCAAAATTTCAAATGGGCCTAGCTCCGAAAATATCCAACCGATTCCACCCATTACTACCCACAACTTTCGTTCGAATTTACAACCACCGGGGAAGGGGAATTTCAGGAAAAATTCGACATGATAAGGTTCGCGTCATTTTTAAACATCCGTAAAAGATGCCTCGGCTCCTCAAACAAGATAATTCCATCCAAATATAGGTTTTTGTTAAAATCATCTCCGATTGGCTGAAATTTGAGTTGGGATTCCTGATTTCATGTCAATAGTGTCAAGTTTATATAGGATATGTTCCGCAAATCAACTTGGTTATTTCGGTTGCCGGTTTTCCGTTTCGTAAATATGAAATATTCGGTCAGTTCCTTGAAAGAAGGTTAATTAAGGAATTTCATTGACGAAAAAGCTATATTTCTGTTTCACAACGACATTCAATGTTCTATGATAAGATATCCATGACATAAAACAATCTATGATTACCTTATGATCCATAGACCATACAGAGTAATTTTTTCTTCGTTCATTGTTGTCTCGTCTATGTTCTATGAATCATAAAGTAAATAAAGATCTGGTGACAGAAAGATCGCTTTTTTATCAATCAAATTCCGTTATTAACCTTTTTTCAGGAACCACCCGAAAATTTCTTATTTACGGAACGGGAAACCGGCAACGGATATAACGTAGTTGATTTGCAGAACATATCCTATATAAACTTGACACTATTGACTTGAAATCAGGAATCCCAACTTAAATTTCAGCCAATCGGAGATGATCTGAACAAAAACTTATATTTGGAAGGAATTATCTGGTTTGAGGAGCCGAGGCACCGTTTACGGATATTTATGAACAAAGCGAACCTATTCAAGTCGATTTCGTTCTGAAATTCTCCTTCCCCAGTGATAGTAAATTTGGACGAAATTCGTGGGTTGGCAACTTGGACCGAATTCTTCTATTGAAGTGAAATTTGGTAGCTTGTGAAATTTCGGCTCAAGGATGTATAAATAACCAAGTTTCAATAAGATCGAATTAGTTTTTCTTGAGATACTGACAATTAATTTTCAGGAATAACTCCGAGAACATTGGGCAGATTCTAATCATTAAGTAACTCGTGTACATACAAATATTGGGTTGAGTGTATATCTGATACAAAGTTCACTGAGAATCGTACCTTTGAAAATTAGCAAATTCGTTTCATCTGAAAGCCTAGTCAGATTAAAAAGCAACAGTAGAAAATAACAGTTCTCAAAGTCGCGGAAACCGTTACAGGCGTGAGTTCGATGTCTTGATCAATCCCATAAGCAGGGTTGCCAAGTTAGGGTATTTTTCGACGCTCTGGGTAAAATTTGGGGGTTAAAATTCCATGGGGTATTTTTTGGGGGTTTTAGTTTTTTCACTGGGGTTTTTTGGGGAAAATATTCCATTCAATATATCGATATTCCTTTGACAGCTCACATTGAGAATTTAGTTGTTGTATTGCCATCTTTTGGACTCTAAGAGAGATTATAGAAGCTCTTCTAATCATACAGAAAACGCTTGGACGATTCCGCCTAATTAATCATTGATAGAGTACTCGTTTTCAAATTCAATGTAAATTAGCCACAAATTCATATTCAACTCCCCCAAATATTCGGGGAAACTTCTACTTCGGGGTGTATATAAACCGGGATAAAAAATTTTTTATTGTATATCTTCGAAATCTGAGCGTTCATTCCATTTAATGTCAATAGTATTTTTGGATGAAAACATTGTTATTGAAATGTCTTTACATACACATAAATAACGAAGTATTAAGGAGAGCGATTAAGAAGTTAAATATATGTTATACAATTCAATTTTATATCCATTTTCTGTATACCAATTTTCAATAGGATGGATTCCTCCCGATCAAGAAATAAAAATCTAGAAAAGCACTGCCGTGAAGGCAGCAGCTTTTGCGCGCATGTTCAATGTAGATGACCGCTTTGGCAACGAATTCGAACATGCGCTCAAAAGCTGCTGCCTTCACGGCAGTGCTTTTCTAGATTTTTTTTCGATAAATTAATGGATTTCAATTTGATCTGATCTGTATTTTCGGAAATAGGAAAACATTTTTTGAATGGGTATATCTGCGTAATGATTGGGCGGATTTCACCCATTCACGAATTCGACCTTAATTAAGCCCCAAACCTACTCTACCAATATCGAGTTTCTAAGTTGTTTCTTCAGGAAGTTTTTGTGATAACGGTCGGCCTAACGACTGCGTAAACACAATAACTTCCGAAAGAAACAACTTAAAAACTCGATATTTGTAGAGAAGGTTTGGACCTTAATTACGAAGGCCGAATTCGTGAATGGGTAAAATCCACCCAATTATTCCGCAGATATACCCATTCAAAATTTTATTTTCCCAATATTTCCAAAAATACAGATCAGATCGAATTGGAATCAAGTACTTCATTGGAAAATAATAGTTCGAAGTTTCATACAGAATTTAATGAGGATGATATGTTAAGAAAATCACAGAAATTTTTTTTTTTCAAATTGTTCTAATGACACTATCATCACGAAATTATGTATAAAGTTGTCTTTCAGCATATTCAAACTATGCTGCGACGTTTTATCGGGATTGAATAAGTATTTCTTGAGTTATACCGAAAAAAACAACGATATCGAGAAGAAAACCTCGAAATTTCGACATATTTTTTGCCAATATCTCCAAAACTTATGATCGTATCGAACTGAAATTTGGAGCTCAAAGTCCGAGTGAAATTTTATTTGGACAAGATAAACGGTTTCCGAAAAAAACATTTTTTTGGAAAAAAATTTGACAAAATTTGGCTCAAAGTTCGCGTCGTTATACTCCATCTAATTGCCAAGTTTGAATCCAATCGCTCGAGTAGTTTCTGAAATAAAAAATAAATAACTTCAAAATTTCAAGTGGCTATAACTCCGAAACAGTTCGACCGATTTGGACCATTAAGGAACTCAACCACGGCATTCCAATGCGCGACCTACCCTGAAAGTTTCAAGTTGCTAGCTCACCCCGTTCGACAGTTATCGTGTCCACGGCCGGCCGGCCGGACAGAATCGATTCTGACACCGGATTCGTCATCACTGAGTCCAACCTAGTCGCTGAGACCATTTTCGGCTCAGTCATCCAAAATTACAGACATTTGGACAAAACGATAGCACGCTGTTCCCCTAGAACATGCGCGCAAAAATTCTAACAACTGAATCCGCACGAAATTTTTCTATAAGTTGCGCGTTGGTATTCCAAAATTGTCCACGAATTTTCAATTTGATCGAGTAAATACTTCATGAGAATATCGAGGAATCAACCTCAAAATTTCAAATGGGCGTAGCTCCGAAACTATCCAACCGATTCCACCCATAAACGAAAATTACAGACATTTGGATTTTTCTTGAATTGAGTTGATATTATATTATTTTTCGAGAAATGAGAAAATCTTTCTCCTATAAACATCGGGAATTTATTATTCTTACGATTCTTGGAGTTAAGTTATGCTAAATATCAACAAATATTTTCGGAAAGGGGGATTTTTAGAAAAATATGAATCATGGGGGAATATTGGGTATCATCTGGGGTATTTTGAATGAGGCAACATGGCAACCCTGCCCATAAGTATCTTTGTTCTTCTCAACCGACGAAAACCGTCGGAGCAGAGCGAAGTTGCAAAATTCTAAAAGCGATTTCGAACTGAAACGTTCGTACAAAGCGGAGAAATTTCAATATAGGTTAGGCTAAGTTCGCGTCGTCACTCTCTAATTGCCTCACTTCGCTCCGTGTTCACTTTCCTCGAAGAAAGTTTTCGATATAAATCAAAAATTTGCCTTTCTACGGAGTCTCGATATCGAACAACGAGAGAGAGACATCTGGATGATATCGTTCGGTACTAACGTCGATCTGAAAGTAAACATCACGGCGATATTTTTTCGGATTTGGATTGAAAACGAAAGTTCGCCATAATGTAAGAGATAGTTAAACGTCTCCGTAACAGTGAAATCATATCTACGTGGGTGGTTTCACAAGTTTTCCGCACTGGTCCGAAGGAATAAAGGCGGACTTCCTCGTATCCGTCAGCTGATGGTACAATGGGGGTTTTTCCTTTAAACGAAAATGCAGTTATTTTCATGAAAAACCTTCGGAACATCACATTTCAAACATATAATTTCAATATTATATTTTTTTTTAAATGTTTGATCACCTAAAACTGAAAAATAAAAATGGGGATTTGCATTTGAAGGGATTTGTCATGAGTGCACGATATGGCAACGTCGAATTCAGCTTTCTCGGAAAGAAAAGGACGTCAGATGTGTTACTTTGCTTAGGAAAACAGAGATAGCTATACTTCGATCTGGTTAGAGTAGAAGACAACGACCAAGGAATAGAAAAAGAAGAGCACGTACTGTCATACTGTAATATTACTGACAAATCGCAAACGGAAATTGTTTGGTTATATTGACAAAGAACACGTGTGTACCACAGAATAGGAATAAATATTTCGTTATTCTATAGCAGAAAAAGCAATTCTACTCAACAACGTTGTCACTTCGTGCATGCATGACAAATTCCAAACCCCAATTTTGAAACCTGATTTTGAATACTTTCTGAACGTAATTTGGGAAAATGATGACTCAAACCCATGATAATTATGTTCAAATTTGCATTTGCAGTAATAACTCAAATTCAGGAAAAATTCCCATTGTTTAAACTGTGTGATTGTAATCGAAATATTCAAATTTCAAATTGTATATCCACAAAAGGATATTTCGGGAGGATTATGCATTATTTTTTTTGTCATCCTGAATAATATATGTCACAAATTTTTCAATTTGTTCCCGATATTTGGTTAGAATTCTAGTGTAAAATATCCAATTAAGGATCTATAGGAGATGATTTCCCAATAAAGGGGCCTATAGCGTTTTTCGTTTATCTGAGGATCTGAAATATCATCACTTGGAGGACCGGACCTGGTCGAAAGACTCTCCCGGTCAGATAGCAAATGTAGGTCATTTATTTACTGGTTCCTGCTGGTTTTCTGTCTCTCTTTCTGTTTCAGATATTATGTCAAGATATATTGTCAAAATCAATTCAAGATGACAAAATTGTTTTCCAATGGAAAAGATGCCATCCATGTTCTTCAAACAAATTACAACACTTATACGGGGAGACAGAATTTTTGGTGAGGGTTTTATCTGTGCTCTTGTATCATACGGAAAAATGTGTGGTACCCCGTTTACATTTCCTCTGCTAACACTGTGACATACCAAAGAATGTAATGCTCGTTCTCAAATATAGAAAACGCCCTTGCAGATTGAAGGACTATTTGTCAAGGACAGTTCCTTGAAAAACAGATATTGGGAGTGGAAACCCAGAAAAAGTCTAAAAATGATGTAGAACCCTTCCAAAAGATGCGTCAATCGATATTTAAACGAAAGGTATGGGCCTTCTTCTATCGTTTGTTTCAGAAAATTGGAACGATTATATACTCCATTCAGTTTTATAAACTATCCCGGTTGGCCTCGTGAAATATCGGCAATGTCAAAATTATTCTCAGCGACGTTGCCAAATGCCAATGCAATTTCTATTCTCAATCTCAACATAATCATCACGCTTGTAAACTGAAAATGCCGAAGGTAGAAGAAGCAGAGACAAAGTATCAGGAAGAGCTAGGTAGAATTGAAATCTGTCTTTTCTGATGGTAACCCTGATAATTTAGAATCAATAATTTATAACAAGCTATCCAACATTTTCGACGTATGTGAGTGAAAACTCAGTGTATCGTTCACATACATTCCCAAGAACTTTGTGAATTGAGTTAGTTCTTTTAAGGTGACACAGGTTTTGTAGCACTGCTACATTTTTATACTGGAGTATTTCAAGTTGTTTAACAAGGTATTTAAATGTCTTCTGTAGACTTATTTCTTGAGAATTTCGAAAAGTAGGCAATTCCATAGGTGTGTCTGTTCGTTCAGAAGTTTTACTGCAGGGTTATTAGAGTACTTTTTAATTTTTTTTTTTTTTTCGAAGGAACTATCTCAAAGTAACGGACTACTCTATCCATTATATTTCAGTAAAATTTCAACACTCGATTCTTGATTTCCGTACAAGAAAATAGCATAACTGAATCTTCCAACAAATACGTGAAATATTTCCAGTGTTAACAGAGAAAAAAGTTTCTTCAACATTCGCCAGGTCTTTGGAATTATTGAATTCACATAATATTTTCTCAAATTCATTATTTTCCCAAAGTGAATTCGCATTTTGAAAAATACCTGATTACTACGACCTCTATGTAGGGAGGACAACGTTGTGTAGTTATCTGACAGGAAAATGCCTATAACCTAACATTTTCAAAATATACACGGTGAAATGTGTCAGAATGTCATGGCCAACCGGGATGGTTAGAAAGGATTGATTTTGTGGTATTTGTTGCAATATTAACTAACGTTTGCTGCGTCTTAATAAAATATCAATTATTTTAGAAAGAATTAATTGTGTCGTACGACAATATATTTTTTAGGTAGGGCGCGTGACCCCGCGGCCTTAGTGAGAACCGCCACTGTCGAGCATGCTCCACTGTCGCCATATATCGAACACTACGATCAAATTTTCAGTTTCGCAAAACGGCAACGTCGCATCTTCGGAATTTCGAACGAAGGGAAAGCATCGTCTATCTGAATGGCGGTCCTTTCGCCGTTTTCACTGCTCTCTCACGCCTCGAGAAACTAGGAAACGAACGAATTGTCTTAACAATGTTACACAGGCAACAATTACCCGGCTTTTAGACCGATTATTACCGTGGAAGAAATCGAATCCGATCTAGCTAGATGAAAGTTTATTCCGTCTTTCGGTCATCTAGGAGTTCGAAAATCTGAGTATTTATCCAAAGCAGAAATGAAAATTTTAAGTTTTTACTGGAATTCGTAATGATTGGATACTAAAAGGTGCTTTTCCCAGGCCAAAACGATTTTCGAATGAATTGCGACGTTGTCACGTTGTCGAAAATACTGGAATATTTGGATTTTTTTTTTCTATCAAAACTTTTGGATCCACGCTTTTTACGCACTAGTTCTTAGATGCAGATTGTAATCATTTTGTCAAATGTCCGTAATTTTTGATTTTTTCGGCTGAAAATTGTCCTGAACGACTAGATTGGAATCACTGATGAATAATCCGATGTCCAATCCGATTACATTCAACCTTTAGGATGGCATTTTTCATTGATTGGCGATTCGATCTATGTTCTTGGAAATACCGGAAAACTGAAATTTATATATCCGGAATCATTCGATAGTTTTTACTAATTCGCCAATTAGGCATTCTTAATTAAACTCCGAACTTACTCTACAATCATCAAGCTACTAGGTAGATCCTTCCGGAAGTTATTTAGTTCACTGTCAGTGGTTAGGCCGGCAGTAAACACATTTACTTTGGGAAGAATCGACATAGGGAATATATTTTTAGAGTAGGTCTTCAGTTCGATTCAGAAGGTCCAATGCTTAAGTGGTTGGAATTCGCCAATGAGGGTTTTTCCTGAATTTGGGTTATAACTGCAAATGCAAATTTGAACATAATTATTATGGGTTTGATTCATCATTTTCCCAAATTACCTTCAGAAAATATTCAAAATCAGATTTCAAAATTGGGGTTTGGGATTTGCCAGGCATGCACGAAGTGACAACGGTGTTTAGTAGAATAGCTTCTCCTGCTATAGAATAATTAAATATTTATTCCTATTCTGTGGTACACACGTGTTCTTTGTCAATATAACCAAACAATTTCCGTTTGCGATTTGTCAGTAATATGACAGTCTGTGCTCTTCTTTTTCTATTTCTTGGTCGTTGCCTTCTACTCTAACCAGATCGATGTATAGCTATCTCTGTTTTCCTAAGCAAAGTAACACATTTGACGTCCTTTTCTTTCCGAGAAAGCTGAATTCGACGTTGCCATATCGTGCACTCATGACAAATCCCTTTAAATTTTAAATCCCCATTTTCATTTTTCAGTTTTAGGTGATCAAATATTTTTTTGAAAATATAATATTGAAATTATTTGTTTGAAATGTGATGTTCTAAAGGTTTTTCATGGAAATTACTGCATTTTCGTTTAAGGGAAAACCTCTATTATTCTTTAGATAGTTATACCCATTCAAAATTTCGGATCGAATAGCATTCTAGTACTCGATCGAAAATTATAGCTTGAGGTTGATGCAGAATTTCGTGAGGATCATATGAAAAATCTGCTTTCGGCAGGGTCATTTCTTGTGAAGATGACCGCTTTGGCAACGGAACAAGCTCGTAAAAGCTGCTGACCTCACTTCAGTGCTTTTCTAGATTTTTCATCATTTTACATCTTCATATTTCATAATAAAGCTACGGTCTCATTATACCGTCGAAAGTAACAAGCCGGCAACGGATTGGATTATTCAGAGATTAGAACACCCGCGTTATGCACGATTTCTCTCGCAGGTTTCGGTAGGTAGAGAGTGGTAGAGTAAAAGGTAGGTGCCCCACGCCGAAATGGTATCGGAACGTTTTTAGAGTGGGTACCCGATTGCGAACGGGGTACAGCGGGTATGCGCGACAGCAGCCGTCGTGCCTAGAGGAGAAAGTCGAACAAGGCGGCGCTCGAAATTATGTAAAATTTGACAATAGCGGTCGGTTGGGTAATTCACCGGTCAGAGACTGATTTAAAAATCCGACGTTCGTCCTATTGCTCATAAAAAATACCTTAAAAATCACTTTCTCGCGCTTGTTCCAGAGTACATTTTGTCCAATGGGGGTTTTTCCTGAATTTGGGTTATTACTGCAAAAGCAAATTTGAACATAATTATTATGGGTTTGATTCATCATTTTCCCAAATTACCTTTCAAATTTGGGGTTTGGAATTTGCCAGGCATGCACGAAGTGACAACGTTGTTTAGTAGAATGGCTTTTTCTGCTATAGAATAATGGAATATTCATTCCTATTCTGTGGTACATACGTGTTCTTTATCAATATAATCAAACAAAGATAGGAATTGGTTTCACGGAGAAGAAAGAACTCCAGTAATAATAAATAACATAACAATAACTTTGACAATATAACCAAACAATTTCCGTTTGCGATTTGTCAGTAATATGACAGTATGACAGTCTGTGCTCTTCTTTTTCTTTTCCTTGGTCGTTGTCTTCTACTCTAACCAGATCGAAGTATAGCTATCTCTGTTTTCCTAAGCAAAGTAACACATTTGACGTCCTTTTCTTTCCGAGAAAGCTGAATTCGACGTTGCCATATCGTGCACTCAAGACAAATCCCTTTAAATGCAAATCCCCATTTTTATTTTTCAGTTTTAGGTGATCAAACAGTTTGTTGAAATATAATATTGAAATTATATGGTTGAAATGTGATGTTCTGAAGGTTTTCCATACAAATTACTGCATTTTCGTTCAAAGGAAAAACCCCCATTGGCTTACCACCGGTCGTTGGAACGACTGAATGATGAATCTACTTAAACACTAGACATAAAAGGTTATTTCGGACATTTTTGACGCAAATCACATAATGATTAAGGAGCTACAGCTCTCTGACTATGACTTTTCGTCACACATTTCCAAAACAGCGAATCGATCTTTCTGAAAACCAGTGAAATTGAGCGATATCACACAATAGCACCCTTATCAAGAAAAAATATCATAGTTTATAAATTTGATGTATAGATCGTAAAATAATGAAAGGTTAAAGAGTTGTCACTAAAAATGCCCTGTGCCCCCACATAATGAAAGGCTTATGGTTGACATGAAATAATGAAATGCGTATTTTCGATGTTAGCCAATGTGTAAAATTTGAACACTTAAGGTGACGCCGTTTTAGAGATATCTTCCTAAAAGGGTTGCCTGGAAGTCATATTTACTTCTTGAGAAAGCGTTTTTGCATGTCTAAAATAATGTCTAGATTATCCATTAGAAGCTTGCCGGTCTAATTATGGGACACTCTGTATATTCATAAATCAGGTTTGCAAGGCGGCTGGATCATTTAAATACTTTTATGGATAGATTTTTTTTAAAAAATCTATAAAATCACTGACATGAGGTCAAGACCTTTTAAGCGCTTGTTCAAATTCTAACTGTTAGATCAACACGAAATTTTGCACCTAGTTGCGTGTTGGTAATCTCCACCTGATTACGAAAATTCAATCTGATTGCATTTGTATTTCTCGAGATATTGCGGAAATAACAGTATACATAATTCCAAATAACAACGAAATTTGGCACATTATTTTCCTTATATTTCCGAAAGTAAATATCGCGTCGAATTGAAATTTGGAACATTGTTGTTGAATAATGACTTCAAGGTTTGTGCCTAATTCTATTGAAATCTAACTAATATTTTCAGACAAAAAATTTTTCATTAAAAATTTTCGAATTTTTTTTCTGATTTTCTGGATCCACACGAAATTTTGCTTCAAGTTGAGCGTTGGTATTCCAAAACTGTTCGCGAAGTTTCAATTTGATCGAGTCAATACTTCATGAGATATCGAGTAATTAACATCAAAATTTCAAATGGGCCCAACTCCGAAACTATCCAACCGATTCCACCCATCAAAGAACTCAACCTAGATATTTGAACTCCAAACCTAATCTGACAATTACAAGTCGCCAAGTCTTTTCCTCCGAAAGTTAGACATACGGCAGGGCAGAATTGAATTTAACCACGGCTTCTTTTCGGGGAGTTCAACCCAATCGTTCAAGATCATTTTCTATGAAACAAGGTGTCACTCAATCCCCCTTCCCATTAAAGATTTTAAGGATTGCTGTCTTCACGCTCGCAGGGTTGGAACAATTGGCCCTGTCGAATTAACACACTTTATATTTTTCAAATATATAGTCGGCGAAAGCGCGTTAAGCTTTCGCCGTCTTTATCAATTCGACAACGAAAATTCCGCCCAGGCGACTTCAAACAATCGCGCGGAAGAAACCTACGCGCGACCCCGGGCGTGCCTACCTGCTACAAAGAACGCGAACTCGCATACCATCAGGAGTTACCCTCCGGAGCCCTCGCGAACAACAAAGCGCCACTCGTTATCCGGCAGAGGAATGTGCCTGTCAGTTCGAACGTTGTTCCATCGAAATACCGGGAATTTCCCGAGTTTCACGTCATAATTCATCGCCGCGGCGCTCCCCCAGCTGCGAAATGGGGGACGCCAGATGAAAACCGCCCCCCCCCCCCCCCTTCGTTTCCCGGCCTACTAGATATGCGGTTTTTGTTCTTCCGCTGCTTTCGAACACGTCCGCAGACGATCCGTCTTTTCTCTTCGAAAAGGGCCCTCGAATCCCCGGTTACGGTTGGTAGGCCTGAGATTTTGTTTGTGTAGTCCTCGATATTATCATTACTCCGCCGTAAGCCTATCCGAATGGTTTCGGTCTATTCGGAAGTTTGTTCGTTGTGTCTCTACAGAATAGAGAAAGAAGTATTACAGAAACGTTACTCCCTCATTTCCACTGACCCAATTCAGCCATTTTGTTCGTTTTTTTCGCCAAAAAACAGAATATAAATAGAATTAAAATATCGTATTCATCTGTATTTTGTGTTGCATACTCGAGCCCCTATATTTCTTCGTTACTCTATGTTCTATGATTTGATGCGATTCTATGTTCTATTTTCTTAACCTAACTTCATGTGCATGATGTGTAAATAGGTGGAAGATAACCTTGGCAGTCTTCACTCTGATTCTGTGCTGATATATTAATGATGTATGGCCACTGTGTACGATTGATGAATGTGAAAACAATATGTATTAAATAAACTGTAAAATCTGAATATTGAGTTCGCCAACCGCCCTACATGCGCCGAAAACTTCTCAAATCTGTGGTCAACGTCCACGTGCGTTTGTTTGTTTACTGTCAGGTATTTTGATTTCATTTTAATTTTGATTTTTTATATAGTGACTGATAATATGGTGTTGTTTGATACATTGCAATATAATATTGATGTAATAGCCACACGAAATAGAGAAGTATACAAAATATATTTATTATTCTCTGGTGAAATGATTTCTGTGGCCAGGTTGAACTTCCATTCCCGAGCTCCTGGTAGGTTTCAGGGTCACGAAATTTGGCTACATCGAATAGAATGTAAATTTCAAAGAATGTCGCTTCTGTAACACTTCTCCATTCTGTGCTGTCTCCATGAACAACTCTACCACACTATACTACACCAGTGATATCTAGGTAGCAATCCATTGTCTTGAAATTGTCACTTTCTTCCTACGTTCATTCGCTTTATTTGAACGATAAGAAGCCATTATTCCAACCTTTTTCAAAAAATAAAGCCATGAAATTATCTACCAATTTACAAAACTGAACAATTCATTCCAACAGTTTTTTCTCTTGTATTGTTATTTAAAGTTCTCAAGCTGTTGAATAACCATCAATAAATGGTTGTACTCGAATATAGATCATCTGCAGTGGTGTATTGCTTAATAATTTTATTAAGATATTCACATTGTATAAATAAAAATCTGTATTGTGCAAATTTCGAGTCCAAAATTCCAACGATGTTTCTGTGTTTAATTTGACCGAAAAAGATAATATGTCATGAACATATTATCATTGACCTCAATGAAAAACCTTGGAAGAAAAATTCTACAGGATAAATATAGAGTATGAATTTGATACTTTCATTTTTCTCCTAGCCAAAGATAAGACAAACCCTTTCGAGCAATAAAATTCAAATCATCGAAACATACAACATATGGCGCCCAACGTGGGGCACCATGAAATTGAAGATGTGCAACCTGCGATTTCAAAAGTGTCGTCTTCTTCTCTGTCGCATATACGCTCGTGGGGGTGCAATGAGAAATGTGTAAACATTCCGGACAAGTCGATACAACCCGCAATAAAATACAATAATTTAATAAACCAATGAAAAACCTTGAAAAGAAAAATTCTACAAATTAAATATCGAGTATGAATTCAATACTTCCATTATTCTCCCTGTCAAATATAAGACAAACCCTTTCGAGTAATAAAATTCAAATCATCGAAACAGACAACATATGGCGCCCAACGTGGGTCACCATGAAATTGAAGATGTGCATCGTGCGATTTCAAAAGTGTCGTCTTCTTCTCTGTCGCATATACGCTCGCGAGAGTGAAATGAGAAATGCGTAAACATTCCGGACAAGTCGATACAACCCGCAATAAAATACATGTTTAATTAAATAAACCAATGAAAAACCTTGAATAGAAAAATTCTACAAGATAAATATCGAGTATGAATTCAATACTTTCATCATTGCTCCTGCCAAAGATAAGACAAACCCTTTCTAGCAATAAAATTCAAATCACCGAAACAGAAAACATATGGCGCCCAACGTGGGGCACCATGAAATTGAAATGTGCATCCTGCGATTTCAAAGGTGTCGTCTTCTTCTCTGTCGCATATACGCTCGTGAGGGTGAAATGAGGAATGTCTAAACATTTCGGACAAGTCGATACAACCCGCAATGAAATACAATACATGTTCAATTAGATAAACTAGTGAGTCAGAAATCTCCCAGTCAGGTCGGCGCTTTTTACTAATTCTTCTACTCCAATACATAAATTGCCGAATAAAATAACCATGGAGGAGAGTTCAAACGAGGCCGAGATCGTCCAGCAGTTCATCTGTTAATAACGCGAGCGAACGCGCGTCGTACTCTCATTGACACACTTCCGAACTTACCGATGCCGCACCGCCGACCGCGATCAATCATTCGTTATTATACAACTCGGCGAGATCCAGGAGTGGGTGGAAATGAAGGATCGACCAGGAAAAATGTGTCGATGGGGAAGAGGAGCAGATGTGATGGTTCGTCCGTTAGATGCGATTTTTAGGTCAAAATTTCGTGTTTCGTCGGTTCGTTCTCGAGAAGTTGTATAAGGGTTATGTGTACGATGAAAGCTTTAAAAAGCTAGAAAAGCACTGCCGCGAGGGCAGCAGGTTCTGCGCACATTCAGATGAACGCTTTGGCAACGAATTTGTACATGCGCGCAATAGCTGCTGCCTTCACGGCAGTGCCTTTCTGGATTTTTTTTCGATAAATTACTGGATTTCAATTCGATCTAATCTGTATTTTTAGAAATATTGGAAAAATAGAATTTTGAATGGGTATACCTACGGATTAATTGGGCGGATTTTACCCATTCACGAATTCGACCCAATGATTCCGTAGATATACCCATTCAGAATTTATTTTCTCAATATTTCCAAAAATACAGGTTGGATCGACTTGAATTTCAGTATTTAATCGAAAAATGACAGTTCGAATGTTCATACAGAATATCATGAAGATTATATGATCAGAAAAATTTGGGATTTTCAATATTCGGAAAAAAATTGGAAATTTTTCTTAAAATTGTTCTGTTGACACGATCATCACGAAATTTTGCACCAAGTTGCCCATCAGCATTTCCAAACTAGCTGCCAAATTTCATTCCGATTAAGTCAGTTTTTTCGAGTTAAGAAGAAACAACGATATCGAGAAAAAACCACGAAATTTCATATATTTTTCCCCAATATCCCCAGAAATTATACTTGTATCGAAATGAAATTTGGCGCACTGCTGTGAAATATGATTTTCACGGTACGAGCAGGAGTTTTCTTTGGATTCAATTAATAGTTTCCGAAAAAATTTTTCGAAAAAAATTTAGAAAAAAAATGTTTTCAAAATTTACTGACAGTGTGATCTCAAAGAAATTTCGTGACAAGTTGTGCGTTGTTATGCTCCAACTAACTGTCAAGTTTCAATCCGATCGCATGGGTTTTTCCTGAAATATCAGTAAATTAATCTCAAAATTTCAATTGACCTTAACTCCGAAACCATTCGACTTATCTATTTCCGAAAATTTTCCGAAGTTTTCCTGTAGGACCACAACTTCCTTAATTTCAATCCTGCTACTCGAAAGGAACTGAAAAATCATGGAAAACTTCGAAAAATTGTGGAATACGGTTTTCTCTTTTCGAAAAAATGCTTCTCTCCTATAGGGGCGCCGATTTACGAATTTCAATCGATTGCTCGGAAACTGCGGGTTGTGATTGGTTGAAACTCCAAGTATAATGGGACATAAGGAAAAACCTGGAAAGTAGTTTGACTCTTTCTAGTCCGCTTCTCAAATTCTGCTACCGTAGAGGGAGTACTTTCATAATTTGGGGTGAAAAACCCGGAATATGCAGCTTGTATCAGGGGAAACTCGAAAAATCTAGGAAAATCGTTGTACTTCACGCCAAGTTTGAAAAAATTGCCTTTTTTGTTTCGAAAAGTTCGAAATGAGAGTTCATAGAAAAATCCGGAAAATTGGGAAAACGTTTTTCCGTGAAATCTCCATAGATTTGCAAATTTCGAACTGCTAGAGTAAAATTAGGAAAATTTTGGAAAATCGTTTCACCCGTTTCCGTCCCATTGTAAAATGTTTGTGCAATAATTTCATGATTTGTGGTTGGAAGGTTTAGAAACTGCAGCATGTGGAAAATTCCTAACCAAGAAAAACTCGGAAAGTCAAGCAAAATCGTTCGAAATTTCCTGCGGAATATTTCACAGAAGAAACTCAAATTTCGTATTTCATCTCGAAAATTATGTATCGTTCGAAATATGGAAATAGTTACCAAGAAAACCTCGGAAAAGCATTTGAAATATTTCCATTAAATTTCGTAATCCTCATAAGAGCACTATGCTGATACTTCAGATGGACTGCTCGAAAATAAAGACCTTCATTCAAAGTAGAAGTATCGGAAAATCTCAGAAAACTCTCTTTACCTCGGCGCTAAACTTAAGAATTTTTTCTAATGGAAAAACTACTTCGAAATTCAGATGTACTGCTCGAGAATACCAACTTTCGCAGTTTTCCAATTGAAAAGCACCGGGGGAAACCTCGGAAAATCATGAAAAACCATTTTTCCCTTTCCGGGAAATTCCACACTTTCGGCGGAACGAGAGCGTGAAAATTAATTTCAGGCAGCTAATAGCAACTAAAAACCGTGTTAAACGCCAAATTATCTCATTTTTTCATGGCTCTTTCGACCGACGACCACGATAAGAAGATTGATAACAAAACGAAACCAGATCGAAATCTCTCGTAATCCGAGTCGAATTCGGCACGGATTTTAACCGAGATATCGTGTCGACTCCGATTTCTCAATGCAAAACTTCCATATATCGATAAACTTCCCATAACGGTGCCAAGGAAGTCGCTTTAATAAAACGATAAGTAGGCGATCGCTCGCAACCAAAACAAAAGATCCGAAGACACGGCCTGCTCCGATCGCCTGTCGTGCCCGTTCTCCTCTCTTTAGCCTCCGTCTCTCTCTCTCTCTCACACACACACACCTTCTCGACATCGTCGGAATATACGCAATCAGTGAAAGTTTTTAGGCAAAATAATCAAAGCGAACAAGAGTTTCACAATTTGAAGCGTTTTTCTTTGACCTGTATTGTTCGTATAGGAACTGTGCCGCCAGATAGATAACGAGAACGAATTACTGGGTTACATTCTTTATCCCGATCGTTACTTCCTACCACTGGCTCATGGATCAGACATTTTCTGGTCTTATTAACTATTTGGGTTCACTGTGGATAGAATACTACATTCATTCAGTCCTTTAAGTGTCCTCGGCTACTATGGACGAGAGGATAGTCAGCCGAAGGAAATCCAATGTTGCCAAATGTACGCATACAGATGAATACTTAACTCATATTTGAAAACCGATCAAAAATCGAACAACGTCCATAAAATAGAGTATGGTTAAGTTCAATTTTGTTGTCTGGTTAGGTTAGGTTAGTTTAATTTAGGACAGTGCCAGTTTGAATCAGAAACGAAAATTTGGCGCGTTAACTGACACCTAACCAAATTTCCGTTTCTGATTCAAACTGGCACTGTCCTAAATTAAACTAACCTAACCTAACCAGACAACAGAATTAAACATAACCATACTCTATTTTATGGACGGTGTTCGATTTTTGATCGGTTTTCAAATATGAGTTAAGTATTCATCTCTATGCGTACATTCGGCAACATAGGATTTCCTTGGGCTGACTATCCTCTCGTCTACTATGGCCGTTTAGACAAGCTTTCAATAGGTCACGAGCAGTTTTGACAGTTCAGAGAGACTGGAGGACCAACAATAACCTAAAATGCATTGTTTACTATGGGAAAAAGCGATTTCTCTCGTGATTTCGTATTCATTTGGAAATTTTGGATTGATATATTCACTTTTTTTTTAAATGGATAGTATAAATTTGGTGTATGAAATTAGTCCCTGATTTCATAAACAGGCAAATAAACAGACCTTTGGTTAGTTCAGTCAACAGTCTTTTTGTGTGCTGTAGTATATTGTATAGGCATCTTGTTACTTTCATATGGGGGTGAAATATTGCGAAAATATTTTGTGATATCACCGTGCTAATAAATTTTTCATTCCTAGACACTGCCAGGTATTCCTGGGTGTAGTAGATAGGAACAGTGTATTGACACAGTGGATGGTTTTTCTTTCTATAATTAGACTCAAGGGTGATCAAATTAGGCTAAAATGCCGATCAGTGATAATTTAGATCTTTTTTTGTGAAAACAAACAGTAATGTTTATCGAAAACTGTATATTTTACGAAAATTCCCTACCTGGTATCAATCTGCATATCCAAACAAAACATTGTCAGTAGTAATAGTGCATGTTAAGTGAGAACCCGCTAAAAATTTGACTGCATTGAATACTTGAATGGAAATATCTTTTATAAATCCTGCCTTGTTCAAGTAATAAAGAAATGCTTCTTAAGAACTTATGAGTTTTCAAATATTCCATACCCCGAATCGTTCGGTATGCCCTACCAAAATAACGTATATGGTATTACTCGACTAAACATGAAAATCAGCTCAAGATTCGATGTCATTGCATACCTGAATGTCAATGGTATGATCAATCCTATCTAATTCAAGTTTTATTGATTGTGAAGACTAAGCTCCATCCTATGTTCTTTGCCGAGGTAAATGACAAGTTGCAAAGTAAAATTTATTCTGTGAATTTTCGTTTTAGAGCGCAGTTCTTTATTGAATTAATCCAGAAAATATGATTTTTCCTTTCAGAACCGATAGAATTTTCTTATTGCTCTCTTTTATAATGGATAAATTGAGTTCCTCTCCACATCCGGTTAGTACCTACCATTCAAATGAAAATACTTCAACAACTCATTGGTAGATTCCATCGATTTGATGTTGATTATTCGAGCTTGAATACCTGAATTTACTTCGAAAAACTTAGGTCTTAAACTGTATTTCCTGCCTTACTAAACTAAGCAAAATGCAACAACAGCATCAACCAGCAAGAATTGTATTTATTCGAAAAATTCCATAAATTTAGTGAAGCTGTTACTGTTACAAGATATTAAGTACTTTGGATATAGTTCCTAGATAATGCAATAGTGAATATTCAAAATCACAAGCCTAATCGCTTCTTCCCATAGTAAACAATGCATTTTAGGTTATTGTTGGTCCTCCAGTCTCTCCCAACTGTCAAAACTGCTCGTGACCTATTTTAGATTTATACATTGACATTCATTCAGATTCATACCAATTAGAGACTTTTTATTTATAGACACACAAACATTTACCTACACCACAAACTTAACACAAAATCCATAACCTCGCCGGGATTCGAACCCAGTACCTCCGGTTTTACAAGCAGGCTATCAACCCACTGCACCACCGTGGTAGTTGGATAGAATACTGATAAAAAAAAATCTAGAAAAGCACTGACGTGAGGTCAGGACTTTTTACGCGTTTATTCAGATTCCAACTATTAGATCAACACGAAATTTTGCACCTACTTGTGGGTTGGTAATCTCCACCTGATTACGAAGTTTCAATCTGATTGCATTTGTACTCCTTGAGATATTGCGGGAATAACGTTAAAATTCCAAATAACAACGAAATTTGGCACATTTTTTCCTTATATCTCCGAAAGTAAATATCGGATCGAATTGAGATTTGGAACATTGTAGTTAAATACTGACTCCAAGGTTTGTGCCAAATTCCATTGAAATACAACCAATTTTTCATCAAAAATTTTGAAAATTTTCGAATAAAATGTTTTTTCGAATTTACGAACAGGTGGATCAACACGAAATTTTGCTCTAAGTTGCGCGTTAGTATTCAAAAACTGTCCACGAAGTTTCAATTTGATCGAGTCAATACTTGAGATATCGAGGAATTAACCTCAAAATTTCAAATGGGCCTAACTCCGAAACTATCCAACCGATTCCACCCATTAACGAACTCAACCGAGATATTTGGACTTAAAACCTAATCTGACAATCTCAAGTCGCTAAGTCTTCTCCTTAGAAAGTTAGAGCACATATGGACGGACGGACAGAATCACATTTGACCACGGATTCTTTTTAAGGGAGTTCCAACCAATCGTTTAAGACCATTTTCGGCTCAAAAGTCGAAAATTACAGACATCGTGACAAAATGATAACGCGCTGTTCCCTAGAACAAGCGCGTAAAAGTGTGTAACTATTCTCTAATCCACTTACACTTTCTGCGTCTAACGCACGTTTCCTTCATCCAGAAACAAGTACAAGTCTAGTGCTAGATCATTGATGGATTTGCGGATTTGAAAATTATTTAAATTTAATCTGCCTAGTGGTTTCAAGAATTCGGCCTACTGAATGCATAGAAAATATCCGTTCAATTGATAATATCGTCAAGGTATATTGGATGGGTCACTGGTCATTCTACAAGGTGTTACACCATAAACGGAAGGAATATTTACAGTGTGCCTCATAATATATGCGCAGGACTTCAGGATGCGATAGCCCGTCCAAAAATATAAAGAAAATTTTCTATTAACTTACCTTCTCTAAAATGCACCATTTTCGAGAACCAGGGTGTTGAAATAGAAAAAAATATTTTTTTGCAAATATCTATGGAACCTTTTATCGTACAGACAACAGCTTTGGTGAATATTTTCTAATCGTTAAAAGCTATGTTTTGTGCGGAATTTTTTTTAAGTCTTACTTGGTGAAGGTTTTGAAGGGGTAGTGGGTGTTTTCCTCCCTAACTTCTACGCTACTGAAAAAAGTACGGTTTTCGAAACGCCCATTTAAACCGCCACTGTTTTCTACACAAAAAAGCTACTCTGGGTCATACGCTCTAAAGTAGACCGTTTTCGAGAAAAATCAACTCTTATGTTGAAAAACATGGTTAATTTTTTGTAATAAATATTTGTTTCCTACTAATTGAATCAAATTTATCTAAAAGTTAGAACAGGTAACAAAAAGTGGTTGTTCTTCAACATAAAGTTGATTTTTTTCGAGATATTCGCAAAAAACGATTTTTATTTCAATATCAACACTCTGTATCTCTAAAATGGTGCATTTTCGAGAGTGAGTTAATAAAAAATTCATTTTTTGGACGAGCTATCACATCCTGAGTCCTGAGAACATATTATGACACACCCTGTATATGTTTGTCCACTTTATGGTAAAACAGGCGATTTACTCATTGCATATTTTCATTAGACTATAAGCTCTGATAATCAGGTCGATTCTGTTTGCAAATAGCAATATTGCTAGGAAAAAGATATTGCTATCATAACAAGATTGGAGTTATTGGTATTCTGATCAACGATTTTGAGCAATAGATCTGTCACTTTAACAAGAATCTTTCTATCAACATTGCTATCTTAGCAACCTCAAAATAGTACTTGCTATGCTTCATAAGAAAGTTTAGAAAAGGAATCTCTCAGAGATCCATTTGTTTCAGTATTATTTCTCCCAAGAATTCGTAAATATTGAAGATAGGGAAGAATGTGCTAATAGAAATTTGTTCAAGGTTCTCTAGAATATTTAATTTTGGATTCTTAGACTAAAACACCGGCATAGTAAGCAACAGCTGACCTGGTTATTCTAATGATCTCAAGGACTGTCCTTCCTTTGAATTCCCAACAGAAAAGTTAATCGAATTTCGAATTATTATCGCCTGTATAAAATTGCTGCATTTGATTTCTGGAAACCAAAATTCTATAGGTATCCAGAGGAAATAGGTCAATTTGATTTTAATTGGTTTTCCTGTTTCATGACATTTTCGAATAAGTCGATGTTTACATGAATAAAAAAAAGTATATGCTAATGGAAATGTGTTCAAGGTTCTCTAGAATATTATTTAATTTCAAGGAAAATTCTTAGACTAAGATACAGGCATAGGCAACAGCTGAGATGATTATTCTAATCATCTCAACAACAGCAATCCCTTTGAAGTGCCAACGAAAAAGTTTATCGAATTTCGAATTATTAACGCCTGAATAAAATTGCTGCATTCGATTTCTGATAACCAATATCTTATTGATATCCAGGAAATTGGTTATTGTCAATTTGACTCGTTTCGTTTCCTAACATTTTTTATGTCGATGTTTACATGAATAAAGAAAGCCGTAGATAGAGGTTATGTATGCGAAACCATGAAGAAAACTCACGAATTAGGTTTATTTTCTTCTTCCTTGTAGTTCTAAAGTCATAAAATACAGTGTTGTCAGCTCTAAAATCACCAATTATGGAAGTCTATGATAGCAATATTGTTATAACAAAATTCATAACGAACATTGCTTTAACACTCGAAACAGAATACGTAACATCATGGCCATATTGCTATAAATTAGAAAGATAGCAATATGACTAGAATAGCAAGGTTCATAGCAATACGCAAACAGAATCGACCTGAATATTTCTCTTTCAACCAGTCAAAATTTTCGAATCGAAAACTAATTTATTTCTGCTCGATAGCAAAGGATATATTTTTGCAAAAAACCGAAAAAAATAAGTCAAAATCGAAAAATGACTAATTCAATTAATTTTCAATATCCTCAGATGTCCTTTTCAAGCGGAAAACCAGATTATACAGATATAACTTCATGTGTGGAAGATTTTTTTTCACCATTTCAGTTTTTCTATGGATGCGATCAAATGAAAGGGCCAATGAAAAAAATTTCGTTCTACCTAGGCATGAGGGACGTCAACGTTCGTTCGTGGTAATTTCCATGTTTTCCAGTTGATTTAATCTAGTCGGGAGATCGTCCAAAGTTTCCAGTTTCGCACAGTTTTTGTTATGGCTGTATCTGAAAAACAGCAAAATTTAATTCGTGAAATTCCGAAGAAAAAAAAAAGATGAGGATATAAAAATTAAAATACATTTCTAAGAAAACTAACTACTTGTTATGATCGAACGGTGAACAGTACAGGTGTTGGAAAATGTCAATAATTTATTTTTATACGAAGCCGGAACTGGAAACATTGGTGCAAAGTTCAAGCAATGGTAGCAAAACACAGTAGTTTCAAGTAATTCAAGATTTATTCGAGAAATATAAGATTACTGGATCAAAACAAAATTTTTTCATTAAATTTTATTATTAAGGTAAAGAAGCAACGGCAAATACTACATGCTTAACTCAATCCCTCCCCAAAAAAACCCTGCCTCAAATACAAAGCTTCAAAAGAAATATCTGACAAAAACAGCTTAAAGAAAATGTCAATTTTTTCACATTCTGTAGCTTCAAAATATGTTCAGTGAAATATGGGTTCAAACGAAAACATTTCGGAAAAAATAACTTCGTGAAATGTCGATTGTCAGAATGTCCACAGTTCTGAAATCGCTGTCTCAAGCAATCGTTGAAAAGTCGTGGTGGATTGAGCCAACAAATAAGCCATGAAAATAAACGAAAAATGGACAGAAATAATGAGGATACAAAAAAAAATCTAACAGAAACAACTTCAATCCGATAATGTTTGTAGTGCCGGAGTCACTGTCTAAAATAACGTTGAAAAATCGTTGAA
Source organism: Myrrha octodecimguttata (assembly GCA_958510865.1). Classification (NCBI taxonomy): domain Eukaryota; kingdom Metazoa; phylum Arthropoda; class Insecta; order Coleoptera; family Coccinellidae; genus Myrrha; species Myrrha octodecimguttata. The sequence goes on along the minus strand of OY294061.1, from coordinate 52,434,959 downwards.
AAAACGTTGAACGATGCTGCCAGTCATTGATCATAGAAAATAGACATGAAAATAGGCGAGAAATAGACATGAACAAACTAAAAGCAATTTCAAGCGATGGACCAAAAGCTCCGGTTAGACTTACGGTAATCCAAACTGACATATAGGCGAATGATAATCTGTCAATATGGATAACCGTTACTATAACCGAAGCTTTTGATCCATCGCTTGAAATCGCTTATAGTATCAGGAACGTTTGAAAGTAAAAATCTGACAAACATATCCTCAAAGAACTGTCAATTCTGTCAATATCTGAATCAATGGTTGAAAAGCCGTGGTTTAATAGTTCCGGGCATCTGAGGCAATGTCACCATGGAAATGGGATCAAAATAGACATGCAAAGAAGCCGAGAAAAATTTCATTAGCCTTCAATCACGATTCTTTCTGTGCTCTCTAAAAACGTCAATAATGCCAACATTGCAAAGACGGAATGTCAGTAGGTACGAACATTGTAAAAGAAATCCTATAAAGATTAAGCAATGCATGTGTACAAGATATTTAAATTGAGTATTTATTTGCTCATTTCAACCTTGGTATTAGCATCGAGAATGTATCTCATTGAATAAGTCTGATTTAGACTACTCTATAATTATTGTTGTGTTTTAAGTATCTTTCGATCGTTGTATCAATACAGGGTGTTTTCAAATTGAGTTTTTTGCGTTCTCTTTTAGGTCACTATCATTTAATGCTAATTTGAACGATTACCTTCAAATAAGTAATAATAATAGGTATTGGGCGATGAAATTCGAATTTTTTTTTACATATTCAATATTCTGTGATCATCTGATCAAATTGTCCCAATGAAATTCTGTATGAACTCTCGAACCGTCATTTTTGGATGAAATATTGCATTTCAATTGGATCAAATTTGTATTTTTGGAAATATTGGGAAAATCAAAAATTTTAATCGGTATATCGCGGAATCATTGGGTGGATTTTACCCATTCACGGATTCGACCTTCGTAATTTTAAGCCCCAAACCTTTTCCACGAATATCGAGTTAGGCCGACCGTAAACACAATAACTTCCGTAGGAAACGACTCAGAAACTCGATATTTGTAGAGTAGGTTTGGGGCTCAATTACGAAGGTCGAATTCGTGAATGGGTAAAAACCGCCCAATTATTCCGTAGATATACCCATTCAAAATTTCAATTTCCCAATAATTCCAGAAATACAGATTAGATCGAATTAAATTCAGTACTTCATTGAAAAAAACCTAGAAAAGCATTGACGTTAATAGTTCTGTTTCAGATATTGGGAGGGAACACCCAGACAAAACCTACAAAAAGATTACAAACATTGACTGGCATTGATTCCCCAAATTTTCGACGATTAGAATTTCGAGGGCAGAGATCATGAATGAAATTTTTGTTTGGAGTTTGTATCTGTTCATTATCTCACCAAATAATAACAAAGTAATCACCTAAAGCATTTCGACCTTGCCTATAGTGTATTTTCAGCATCGCTGATACGATTCGCAAATTCGCTTCAATGCCAAAGGCCCACTAACAATCGATGGAATTTTGTCGTCAATTTCTAGATCGCGTCAGTTGAAGTTGAATTTCTCGTATGGCGAATTCAACGAATAATTTTATTGCTTTCTGTTCGAAAGTCACCGCGTAAGGTGGAATAGTTATTTATGTAAGGGAAGTTATGAGGATGTTAATTACCGAGGGCAATATATTTCAATCCCGAGGGACGTCAGTCCCGAGGAGTTGTAGGTTGCCCGAGGTTGTTTCAAAGGTTTGTTTCAAGGTCTGTGAAAAATTACATTGAAATCTGATTAATGTTTTCCGACCAAAAAAATATTGCGCTCCACGCATCTATTCTGTGCTTTTAGTAACAGAACTCCTTTGTGCTCCATTATTTGGAGTTCAAAGTATAGTAACTCCTTTCCTTTTGTGCCTCACTCCTCTAATTTTTAACGTATAGCAAAAAAAAATGTTCCGCCAAAGATTTCTATGCTCCTCTAGCAGAGTTAGTGTCATATTTCAACAAAATTGTTTTGTGTTTCGCATCTTTTGTTTGCGAGGTAAAGTATTTCAATGCATCGCTCTTTTGAATTGAATGTTGAGCAACATTTTTGTTTGCTTCACGTCTGATTCCTAACCAAGACAACAAAAATTTTTCAATGTTTTGTTTTTTACATTTATCCATGTAGCAACAAAAAAAAATTGTTTGTTTTCTCGTGATTTTTCATCAATATCAAGTGTTTTTTCAGTTGTTTCGCCGCTCTTGCTCTCTTCATTCCTAAAGTATAGCAAAAAAGTTGTTTTGGTGCTTCACGCTTCTAGTCGTTAAAATCTTGAGGATTTAAGCACAAAAATATCATAACTGCTAGACGCTCGATAGCAACAAGCTATTTACGAGGGAGAGAAAGTTTTAATGTCCTTTTTAATATCGTGTAGCAAAAAAATTTTTGTTATTTTTCCACTATGGTGTCAAACGTCTATAGCAACGAAAATTCTGTTGTGCTTCACTTAGTTTTCTTCAAATCTCCTGAAGCTATTTAAAAGGGAAAGAAATTTTTTGATGTCCTTTCTAATATCCTATAGCAAAAAAATTGTTATTTTTCCTCTATGGTGTCAAACATCTACAGCAACAAAAATTCTTTTGTGCTTCATTCTTCTTGTTATCAACACAACTCGTTTCGCAACCGTTTTATTTTTTGCTATGCTATTCAGTTTCGAAAGATCGAAAGTGTGGATTGTTTTTTGCTTTCCGTTCTTGATTCAGACCCACCGCAACAAATCATTTGGTACTCCGTCTCACACTTCGTGAAGCTTTTTAATTTACTGTTCTGCTTCACTAGATTAATCAAATAACGAAGATTTTTGGAGGGATACAGCAAAAAAAGTTTTAGAGCCTCGCATCCTGGCTCTTAAAGCAATGTAATAAAGTTTGTCCTCCTCCAGAGAGAAAGTAGTGAACGTATCGTCAAAATCTTGTATAGCAAAAAAAACCGTTGACTCAAAGCGTATTTTTCCACACGTTCGATTTCCAAGCTACGTATAGTTCGGAAATAAACCGAAATTGGTTCAATTGTACTTAACTCTATGATTCAACCAGAATGGAGGTCGACATAGTCATTGTTCGAGGAAAGGTGGGACGGTTTTCATTGTGGCCCGGGCCGTATCGACCTCCAAATATATCGTTCATAACAACTCTAGAGAGAGAGAACACGTTAATTTCGATGGTTCACTATGTACAGAGCCCCAGTTCGTCGCTAAGTAGGTGGAACATTATTAGGATTTCGTGAAGCGTGATCTCGTTCGAGAACGTCGGCACCCCATCTCTGTGCGACCGTTCACAGAATATCGACCGTCGTGAGGCCACAGAACGAGAGGCAGCCACCGAACGGGGCCTCGATATGGAACGTTCCACTTCGCGGCGGCCATTTTGGTGTAGAATGTCGTTAATTTTTCAGAAAAGGTCAGGGTTGGACTTGCGGATCGATCTCCGAACGATTCGAGAAGATATACTTGGATTTTAAAGGGGCGACTGCCATCCTTGAAGATATAATGGGATGAATAATTTTGCTCGCATGTTCTGGGGAACAGATCGTTGAATTTTTTTTTTCAGAAACTATTCATGAGATTTCGACCCAAAGATCTTGGACCCTATACTTCACAAAAGCGTATAAAATTTCAATTTAATCCGATTATTACGGGCTTGTTCTAAGGAACAGGGCGTTATCATTTCGTCACGATGTCTGTAATTTGCGAATTTTCAGTCGAAAATGGTCTCAAACGATTGAGTTGAAGTCCCCGAAGAAGAATCCGTGGTCAAATTCAATTATGTCCGTCCGTCCATCCGTATGTGCTCTAACTTTCGAAGAAAAAGAGTTAGTGACTTGAAATTGTCAGATTAGATTTTGAGTGCGAATATCTCGTTTAAGTTCGTTAATGGGTAGAATAACTTAGATAGTTTCGGAGTTAGGTCCATTTGAAATATTGAGGTTAATTCCTCGATATCTCATGAAGTATTGACCCGATCAGAATGAAACTTCGTGGACAGTTTTGGAATACCACCGCGTAACTAAGAGCAAAATTTCGTGTGAATCCAGTAGTTGGAAAATTGAAAAAAAAAATGTATTCGAAAATTTTGATGGAAAAACTTATTTCCCTGAAAATATTGATTAGATTCCAATGGAATTTGGCACAAACCTTAGAATCAGTATTTAACAACAATGTTCCAAATTTCACTTCGATCCGATATTCACTTTCGGAGATATAAGAAAAAAAATGTGCCAAATTTCGTTGTAATTGGGAATTTTAACGTTATTTCCGCAATATCTCAAGAAGTACAAATGCAATCAGATTGAAACTTCGTGATCAGTTGGAGATTACCAACACGCAACTAGGTGCAAAATTTCGTGTTGATCTAATATTTAGAGTTTGAACAATATATTTGTTGTTGATATTGTTGTTATTTCCGAAATATCTCAATAAACACTGATCCAATCATAATGCAACTCGGTTACCAGATGAATAATCCTGAATCGAACCCACCCAACCAATAAGTTGCCTCTTTCGGAAGTTATTGTGTTCACGATAGACAGTTAGAACGTTCGAAAACACGATAACTTCCTAGAGAAACTACTCAGAAACTCGATATTGGTAGCGTATGATTGGGGTTCAATAACGATGGTCGAATTCGTGAATGGGCAATGTCCACCAAATAATTTCGTAGATGTACCCATTCAAAATTTTATTCTGCCAATATTTCCAAAAACACAGATTGGATCAAATTGAAATCCAGTACTTGATTGAACAATTACGGCTCGAAGGTTCATGCAGAATTTCGTGGGGAGAATATGATTACAAGACCATCGAATGATTCCATCAGGAACATTAGGATTTTTTTTTACTTTTAATACTGTAAATATACTCTTTGGCAGGAAAAACGAAAAATTCAACTCTTGTAGAGAGAATATCACTGACCCGAAAGTATGATAAGTTTCCCATATTTGTAACTCATCTATTATACAGAGTGTTCCTAAATTGCTGATACGAATTAAGAGGCGACTGTTTGAACGTAGGCGAGAATAAAATATCATATAGTAGTTAGTTCTGGCCCAGAAAAATTATCAACCTGTATATTTGCACGGGCAATAGACACATCATCGGATATAAACCTGGAAGTGTAACTCATCGACCAAATTTCATCTGGATACCTCGAAAATTGCAAATTATATGAGTAAAAACGTGGAATGAGGGTTTTTCCTTTAAACGAAAATGCAGAAATTTTCATGCAAAACCTTTAGAACATCACATTTCAAACATATAATTTCAATATTATATTTTAAAAAAATGTTTGATCACCTTAAACTGAAAAATAAAAATGGGGATATGCATTTAAAGGGATTTGTCTCGAGTGCACGACATGGCAACGTCGAATTCAGCTTTCTCCGAAAGAAAAGGACGTCAGATGTGTTACTTCGCTTAGGAAAACAGAGATAGCTATACTTCGATCTGGTAAGAGTAGAAGACAACGACCAAGGAATAGAAAAAGAAAAGTACAGACTGTCATACTGTCATATTTCTGACAAATCGCAAACGGAAATTGTTTGGTTATATTGACAAAGAACACGTGTGTACCACAGAATAGGAATAAATATTTCATTATTCTATAGCAGAAAAAGCTATTCTACTAAACACCGTTGTCACTTCGTGCATGCCTGGCGAATCCCAAACCCCAATTTTGAAATCTGATTTTGAATACTTTCTGAAAGTAATTTGCGAAAATGATGAATCAAACCCATAATAGTTATGTTCAAATTTGCATTTGCAGTTATAACCCAAATTCAGGAAAAATCCCCGTTCGAACTTACGAATATCTATTTTCAAACATTTCTCTATCTATTGAGAAAAAACCCATCCGGGTAGACTGTGTTCGGCAGATCTACCTAAATTTCTTCGGATGTGGCACATCAGGTATTACACACATCTGGCATCTGGGCCACGGAATCCCACATTGTGAGCGTTCACGACTGAATATCGTTGATTAATAGAGCGCAGATCTGTGACCCGAGAATCTGTAACAACTCTCTCTGACAGAGCAGTACATCTCTGCCCTCTGAGCCAACAGCGAGAGGAATATTTCTGCGGGGTTGCCAGATATCGATATGCAGAAAGTATTTCTGCTCCCAGTTTTTTCCTCGAAACATTCAGCTGAAAGTCGACTATGATATTTTGAACTTCGAAGTTTACAGTTCACATCATATGACATTTCAAAAGCCGGTGAAAATATACAGTGTGATTTTTCTTGGGTTCGATTTCCGGATGTTTTGGAATAACTATTTCCAATGATTTTCACATTATTGAAGTACCTCGAAAAAGATCTGGAGAGAAAGATAGGACATTGTTCCAGAAAAAAATACCACCCTGTAAACTTTTACGGGGGATCAACAATCAAATCCAATCAAATTCCGGTGCCAAAATCGATTCTGTCCGGCCTTCCGTACGCACGATTACGGGACTTCAAAACTTCAGGGTTGGTTGCATTTCAATATTTTTTTTTTATTTATTCCATTCATACATCATTCAACAGCCGAAGCCAATTATAGAATGGAAATAATAACAAATCGCTTCGCAACAAAATATGTCTAAAAATTACATACATATTAAATTTACTCGCAATTTCCAATATGCGAAGGTTAAGTTCGTTAATGGGCAAAATTGATCGAACGATTTCGAAGTTATAGCCAGTCGAAGTTTTGAGGTTTATTCCCTGATATTTCAGGAGCTACTGAAGCGATTTAAAAAAAATTCAAAATTTTTTTTCGAAAAAAATTTTTATCTCGGAAACTATTCATTACATTTGGCAAATATTATGGTCATGCCTTGAGCTTCATATTTCACAGCAATGCTGTGAATTTCAGTTCTATGCAATCATAATTTCTGAATATATTGTGAAAAAATATGTCAAATTTCGTGGCATCTTCCTAAAATCGTTGTTTTTTTCAGAAAAACTGCCAAAATACTATTTCAACCCTGATGAAATTTGGCAGCAGGTTTGAAAATGCTGATCGACAACTTTGTGCAGAATTTCGTGATGATCATGTCATTAGAACAATTTGAAAATTAATTTCAATTTTTTTTTTCGAATATTCAATCTTATGATGAGGATAATATGACCTTCTGGTCATAATATCCTCATGAAATTGCGTATGAACATTCGACTTGTCATTTCTCGATAAATTACTCCATTTCAATTCGATTTTATCTGTTTTTTGGAAATATTGGAAAATTAAATTTTGAATGGGTTTATCTGCGGAATCATTTGGTGGATTTTACCCATTCACGAATTCGGCCTTCGTAATTAAGGTCCACACTTTCCCTACAAATATCGAGTTTCTAAGTCGTTTCTTTCGGAAGTTATTGTGTTTATGGTCGGCCGTTAGGACGACCGTAAATATAATAACTCACGGAAGAAACTACTAAGAAACCAGATATTTGTAGAGTAGGTTTGGGGCTTAATAGCGAAGGTCGAATTCGTGAATGGGTAAAATCCGCCCGAAGATTCCGTAGATATACCCATTCAAAATTTTATTTTCCCAATATTTCCAAAAATACAGATTAGATCGAATTGAAATCCAGTACATTATCGAAAAAAAAACTAAAAAAGCACTGACGTGAAGTCAGCAACTTTTGCGAGCATGCTCAACACTCCTTTCTTATTTAAGATTTTAGGGGTTGCTCCCGTCACGATCACAGGGTCGACACAAATTGATTGGAACTAACCGTATTAAACGTCCTACGACTCTTTCTGCATTTTTTCTGATTTTGCATGCAAGCCGAGATTTTAGGAGTTGTATCTTTTCAAATTGGAACACTATTTTTAAAATACATCCACATTTCATTCAATTTAGTTTTTTATGAGACCTAATTGAACCAGAGTAATCGAAACGTTATTGAATAATTATTTTCCTCAACATATTCCTCCCCGACATACCGCAGAATCGGTCGATCCGGCATCACTGCATTCACGGACACGGGCTAGTTCAGTTTCGGGCTCGCATGTACGAGGTGACAGCGCTAAGCTGTTCACCTCAATGCTTGTCACTTCCACCGAATTATTAGGTGAACTGGTTGCCGCAGACAACTGGCCGAGAGTGTGCCATGAAAGTATACCCAGGGTTCCGCAAAGGTAGCAACAACACTTAAAATACGCGGATTCAAATTTGCTAGTTTTCCGCATGTCCCCAAATGTTTTCGATGTGAATCCATTCATTGGCTCGTATGAATATGAATGAAGTACAGGGTGGGCAAAATTCGTTGTCTACTGAAGGGATCTCGAGAACTATAGCAGCTAGGAGAAAACTGATAACGCGTTCTCGAGCTCTTTTTTCCTGACTAATCCGAATCTGAAAACAGATCCAGCTTATCTTTCATAGAACTTGAGTTATGAGCGAAAATTGAGGAATTGTCATTTTCAATAATGCTGAATAGCTCGCTTGTTTGAACTCGTATTCGAAATCAGTTGATACATTCTACAGGCACTTTTTTAGGAATAATTCAAATATAATATGACAGAATTTTTCAATCCAGCCATTTTCGAGACATGAGAAGGATTTTGGATTTCTTAAATGTAAACTACAGTCGAAAGTTCTCTTATCTTGCTACAAAATTTTTGACGATTTCAAAAATGTATCATATGTCGCAATTCACATGGATATTACATGAGAAAATGTTCATTACTTTTTTCCCTCTCTTCTATTCACTGTTGAATTATGAGTAGGCTGACGTTGCCATAGCGACGATTGAATATGCATTTACTTTGTGAGAACTTGCGCCTCTGTGATTGGAATCAGCGATTGCTGAATAAATATTTCTATGGTTAATGTTCATAGTTCTTAAGATCAGCAATATTTCGGATCCTTAGGGATAATAAACAGATTTTCTATTGCGAATCTTAAGAACTAAGACAAATTAACCATAGAAATATTTATTCAGCAATCGCTGATCTCAATCATAGAGGCGCAAGTTCACACAAAGATAATGCATATTCAATCGTCGTTATGGCAACGTCAGCCTACTCATAATCCAACAGTGAAAAAAATGCAGGAAAAAAGTATTGACAATTTTCTCATGTAGTATTCATGTAAATAGCGACATATACATTTTTGTAATCAGCAAAAATTTTGTAGCGAGAAAAGAGATCTTTCGACTATAGTTTACATTTGAAAAATCCAAAATCTTTCTCATTTCTCGAAAATGGCTGGATTAAAAAACTCAGTCATATCATATTTGAATTACTCCTAAAAAAGTGCCTGTAGAATGTATCAACAGATTTCGAATAAGAGCTCAAACAAGCAAGTTATTCAGCATTATTGAAAATGACAATTTCTCAGTTTACGCTCATAATTCAAGTTCTATGCGCGATAAGCTGGATCTGTTTTCAGATTCGTATTAGTCAGAAAAAATTTCAAAAAGCACTGCCGTGAAGGCAGCAACTTTTGCGCGCATGTTCAATGTAGATGACCGCTTCAGCAACGAATTTGAACGTGCGCGCGTACCAAATTTCAGTTCGATACGATCATAAGTTCTCGAGATATCGGGAAAAAATATGTCAAATTTCGATGTTTTCTTCTCGATATCGTTGATTTTTTCGGTATTACTCGAGAAATACTGATTCAGTCCTGATTAAACTTCACAGCTAGTTTTAAGATGCTGAAAGACAACTTTATGCAAAATTTCGTGATAATCGTGTTATTAGAACAATTTGAAAAAAAAAATTTATATGATTTTCTCATCATATCATCCTAATTAAATTCTGTATGAAACTTCGAACTGTTATTTTCGATGAAGTACTGGATTTCAATTCGATCTGATCTCTATTTTTGGAAATATTGTAAAAATAAAATTTTGAATGGGTATATCTACGGAATCATTGGGCGGATTTTACCCATTCACGAATTCGACCTTCGTAATTAAGCCCCAAACCTACTCTACAAATATCGAGTTTCTAAGTCGTTTCTTCCGGAAGTTATTGTGTTTACGGTCAGCCTAACGGCCGACTGCGTAAACACAATAACTTCCGAAAGAAACAACTTAGAAACTCGATATTTGTAGAGAAGGTTTGGACCTTAATTACGAAGGCCGAATTCGTGAATGGGTAAAATCCACCCAATGATTCCGTAGATATACCCAATCAAAATTTTATTTTTCCAATATTTCCAAAAATACAGATCAGATCGAATTGAAATCCAGTACTTCATCGGAAATAACAGTTCGAAGTTTCATACAGAATTTAATGAGGATGATATGATGAGAAAATCATATAAATTTTTTTTTCAAATTGTTCTAATTACCCGATTATTACGAAATTTTGCATAAAGTTGTCTTTCAGCGTCTTAAAACTAGCTGTGAAGTTTAATCAGGCTTGAATCAGTATTTCTCGAGTTATACCGAAAAAATCAACGATATCAAGAAGAAAACCTCGAAATTTGACATATTTTTTCCCGATATCTCCAAAACTTATGATCGTATCGAACTGAAATTTGGTGCATTGTTGTGAAATTAGAAGGTCAAAGCGTGAGTATAATTTTTCTTGGATATGATAAATGGTTTCCGAAAAAAAAATTTTTTTGGAAAAAAATTTCGAAAAAATTTTTTTTTAAAAATAACCAACAATATAATCCTGACGAAATTTGGCTCAAAGTTGCGCGTCGTTGTACTTCACCTTACCGCCAAGTTTGAATCCAATCGCTCAGGTAGTTTCTCAAATAAAAAATAAATAACTTCAAAACTTCAAATGCCTATAACTCCGAAACTATTCGACACCGGATTCGTCATCAGTGAGTCCAACCTAGTCGATTGAGACCATTTTCGGCTCAATCATCCAAAATTACAGACATTTGATCAAAACGATAGCACGCTGTTCCCCTGAACATGCGCGCAAAAAAGAGCTCGAGAATGTGTTATCAGTTTTCTTCTAGCTGCTATAGTTCTCGAGATCCCTTCAGTAGACAACGAATTTTGCCCACCCTGTACATTATACAGGGTGTGTCTGAATGACACCAACAAAATATAAGGGGTGTTTCTGTAATGAGAATTAAGGTAGGTATTTGGTATGAATTTTTTGGAAAAACCATCCCCGAAAAAGTTACATCCCTCCGAAGATCAACAGGAAAATGTGTTTTTCTTTTTTATTTTTCCTGTATATTTAGCTTAAGACTCGAAACTTGGTAAATTATTGGTCAATCAAACTGCACATTTTGAAATTTTTTTAACCCTGAAGTATGCTTAGAATGGGTTGAAATAGTCAACCCCTACAATACTTTTTTGGATGAAAACCTTCCCAATTCATTCACTAACTTTTTTATCTCTGAAAGTTTTTCCAAAACTAAAGCATTTACGAGAAAAACATAACTCATGTTAAATAGCATTTTATTGAACCACAGCCAACCAAATTGTGATTCTACTAAGCTAAGACTTTTACAACTAAAACAATAGCGAACAATGAACAAAAACCTGTCGAATATCGACACTATAATTATAATATATATATATATTATAGCGGCGATAGCTCAGTGGTTAGAGCGCAAGCCCAATGATCGTAAGGTCTGGGGTTCAAGCCCTTGGCCGGGATATAACTTTTCCGGTTTTTAGGGGACCGTCCAACCATTCGCTGTTGGGTAAACAACTAACAGTGCTGTTCCTAACGTGGCGCAAGGAATAAGTAACAAAGCCTACACAGAACACACCCGGTATCCTAACTCGCACAAGCTTTAAGCTTCTGAGGGGTTTCGTTGAAGCCTAGGATATTCGGGAAAAATACAAATAAATGTTGAAAGTAGCTTCACTACAAGCATTTACTCTTTTCCTCATTGAAATGCGTATGCGATGAAGTATGCCAGCTGAATTTCTATCGTTTCACACCCTGCTACAATGCGGTTTCGTAAATCATCGAAATTTTTTTCTCGTAAATGCTTGAGTTTTCGAAAAAACTTGTAGAGATGAAAAAGTGCGTAAATGAATTAGACTTTTCAGGCATTTGGTATAATGAACTATAACTATCACAAAGTAAAGGACTGCTCTATCAATTATTTTTCAGTGAAAATTCAACACTCGATTCTTGATTTCCGTACAAGAAAATAGCATAACTGAATCTTCCAACAAATACGTGAAATATTTCCAGTATTAACAGATAAAAAAGTTTCTTCAACATTCGCCAGGTCTTTGGAATTATTGAATTCAAATAGTATTTTTTCAAATTCATTATTTTCCCAAATTAAATTCAGATTTTGAAATATAAGTTATTACTACGACCTCTATGTAGAGAGAACAACGTATAGTTATCTGACAGGAAAATGACTATAACCTAACATTTTCAAAATATACACGGTGAAATGTGTCAGAATGTCATGGTCAACCAAGATAGTTTATAAAAGTGAATAGACTATATGTATTTCCCCAAATACCTGGAATACCATAAATACAATTTTTTCAATTTTGTTTCTCGTTAATTGGTTTTGTTTTAGTTAGTATCTCAAATCATTTTTTGATTTGAAAACCGTTCTTGTATTGAATTTAGCACCGATTCTTCTGACATAAAAAATCACATTCAATAAATCGGGTTGTTCATAATGATTTGGTTGATAATTAGAAGAAGATTTATTCTCTAAATTTGAAAAGGTTCTATTTATAAATTCTCTCGGATATCTATATACTTCAAGAAACGATTTGATGTAATTCAATTCACGTTGACGAATCTCTTGGGTTGATGAAAGTTTAAAGAATCGAACCCTCCTACTTCGTAAGTTACAGTGTTTACGACCGGACGGAATGTCAAAATCTTGCACCTCCTGTAAACTCATCTTGCACCGGGGTAATAATAAAACAGGTGCATCCTTTGTTATGACATTCGGTTCAATTGTGAACAATATAATTATTGTAGGTTCTACCGAAACTCTAGGGTATTTTTTTTGAATATCGCCATTTATTGGAAACCTCAAACTTGAAAAATAATATTCGTATCCATTGTTAGTGTCCTTGGAAAGCTTTAAACGTTTCGGTTCGGCAGATTTACCAAGCCCCAGGTATATGCACCTTTTCTTGTAGCGGATTCGTTAAGCAGGTAAATTCGAAAGTACGACTGAGGTGTACAGGTAGACTGTTCTTTGTCAAAATTCAAACGAGGACGAATATGAAGGATATATTTAATGCGGTAGTTTTTCGAGGGCCCATCACAGTTATGGATGCGTTCGGTAAACGATTGAGGGTGTACATCCATGAATACGAAGCAACTGGCAGCTGAATATCACATTGAAAAGAGCTTTTTAAAATCCTAGAAAATCACTGCCTTAATTACGAGGGTGGAATTTGTGAATGGGTAAAATCCACCCAATAATTCCGTAGATATAACCATTCAAAATTTTATTTTTCCAATATTTCCAAAAATACAGATTAGATCGAATTGAAATCCAGTACTTTATCGAAAAACCTGGAAAAGTACTGCCGTGAAGGCAGCAGCTTTTGCGCATGTTCAATGGAGATGACCGCTTTGGCAATTTGAACATGCGCGCAAAAGCTGCGGCCTTCACAGCAGTGCTTTTCTAGTTTTTTCGATGAAGTACTGGATTTCAATTCGATCTAATCTATATTTTTGAAAATATTGGAAAAACGAAATTTTGAATGGGTATATCTAAGGAATTATTGGGTGGATTTTACCCATTCACAAATTCGACCTTCGTAATTGAGATCAATGCCAATTTCTACTCTCAATCTCAACATAATCATCACGCTTGGAAACTAAAAATGCCAAAGGTAGTTTAAAAGAAGCAGAGACAAAGTATCAGGAAGAGCTAGGTAGAATTGAAATCTGTCTTTTCTGATGGTAACCCTGATAATTTGGAATCAATAATTTATCACAAGCTAGCCAACATTTTCGACGTATGTGAGTGAAAACTCAGTGTATAGTTCACATAGATTCCCAAGAATTTCGTAAATTGAGTTAATTCTCTTAAGGTGACACAGGTTTTGTAGTACTACTACATTTTCATACTGGAGTATTTCAAGTTGTTTAACACGGTATTTAAATGTCTTCTGTAGACTTATTTCTTGAGAATTTCGAAAAGTAAGTAATTCAATAGGTTTATCTGTTCGTTCAGAAGTTTTACTGCAGGGTTATTCGAATATTTTCATTTTTTTTCGAAGGAACTATCTCAAAGTAACGGACTACTCTATCCATTATTTTTCAGTAAAATTTCAACACTCGATTCTTGATTTCCGTACAAGAAAATAGCAAAGCTGAATCTTCCAACCATGTTCATATACGTGAAATAAACTGCTCCGCAAGAGTTCGTATTCAATCGTTATTAAAGGTATGTAATCTTCGAGAAAATCATTTAAAACTCAATAACAACTTGAATCGATCCAATAAAAATCAGTATGAGACATTTCGTCAATTTGGTCGCCTTTTTTCTGAAGTTTGGTTCTTTGCATATGCTTCATGAATTTTCTTATTTTGAAATGAAGTCAGTTTATCAACGGCTTCGATTTGAAACGAGTTTTCTGAAAATGCCAAGAGGTAAATTAACAAACGCTGAGGCTAATAGGGCTATCGGAATGCTACAGGGAGGCCTAACTCAGGTTGTTGTAGCGGAAAGGCTCCAAGTCAGCCAAAGTGTGATATCTCGACTTTGGAATAGGTTCAGGGAGACAGGTTCCTTGTTGGAAAGACCAAGGCTTGGTGGGCGACGAAAAACAACACCTGCTCAGGATCGTTTCATCACCGTTTCGGCGAGAAGAAACCCTACATCTACGTGTAGAATGCTACGGAATACTCTTCAAAATGCAGATGGGGTCCAAGTTTAACACGTGACCATAAGCGTCAAAGACTGGAATGGACAAGCCAACATATCAATTGGAACGATCCAGATGTGGACGATTTTCAGATTCTCGAAGAATAAGGGTATGGACAATCCCACGCATACCCCGTAATCGTCGCTATGTCCAAGAAGTCCATCCATTCCGAGGGGGTAGTGTTATGGTATGGGCCGGGATATGTTTCAACGGGCGCACAGATCTACACATTTGTCCTGGGAATATGACCGGCTTACACTATAGGGAGCAAGTCATTGACAATGTTGTGCCAAATTTTCACGCTGCTATTGGTGAAACTTTCCAATTTCTAGACAATAACGCTAGACCGCAGCGTGCATCCATAGTTGAAAATGCGAGGAGCTTGGTATTCCACATTCACCAATACCTCCGCACTCACCAGATTTGAATTGCATAGAACATGCATGGGATATGCTCCAAAGAAGATTAGATAATCATCAACCTACCCCAGAATCCTTAAATGATCTGAGAGAGCTTCAGCCTCGTTTATGGAACCAAATCCCTCAAGAAATGTTCAACAACCTCGTGTGTAGTATGCAAAGAAGATGTCAAGCTGTTATTGATGCCCGTGGAGGCCATACATTGTATTGATAGTCTTAAAATGCTTAAATCCTCTGGAAATAAAATTTCCTTATTTTACTCGATTTTTCTTAACCACCCTGTATACGCTGCAGACCCACAAGCTGAAATTAATTTGCTACTTGAAATCATATAAATATAAATATTCATCGCAAAAATCTTATTTTAACTATATTTTTTTGGAATTTAAGTCAATATCCATAACTCATGTGGAGCAGTTTATTTCCAGTATTAACAGAGACAGAGTGTCATCAACATTCGCCAGGTCTTCGGAATTATTGAATTCACAAAATATTTTCTCAAATTCATTATTTGCTCAAAGTTAATTCACATTTTGAAAAATACGGAATTACCACGACCTCTATGTAGAGAGGACAACGTTGCGTAGTTATCTGACAGAAAAATGACTATAACCTAACATTTCCCAAATATACACGGTGAAATGTGTCAAAATGTCATGGACAACCTGGATAGCTCATAAAAGTGAACGGAGTTTGGTAAATATCTTCTTTTCCTACACCCAAAAAGCAAGATCTCAAACATTTCTCTCCGCCTGACGTTTCCGAAGCCCCTCTCGGCAAAATTCGCCCTCGGTCCGCTCCGAATCCACCCCAGCAACGTGGCCCAAATACGTCCAGGACTCCCTTCCTTCTCCAGAGCCAGTCCCTTTCGCGTTTCGACCCCGAAAACTTTCAACCCCAGCGGCAGGCAGCCTGGGGGGAAAATATTTCCCGCCAACGACGTTACCGACGCTCGGACGGATCCCCGACGTCGAGGGGTGAGAGAGATCCACACGTGGGGATCGATAGGGGCCCCTTTTCGGGGCGCCCTTCGACGAAGGAGGCCACGCTCTCGAAATAGGAGAGGACAGACGGTGAAGGGGGTACAGTTGCCGATGCGTGAAGAGGGTTGTTTTAAAAAACACTGCAAATTTTACACAAGGGTTTATTATTTTCTTAGCTAAATAAAACAAAATACCATTGATATCTCAAACAACTTAGAACCGAATGCGATGATTCATTTTCGATATTATTGGAAATTTGCAAAGTTTTTCTGTATATTTCAGGAACCACTAGTCGGAAATCATCTGGGTAAAATTTTTTAGGTTAAGTTATGCAACAGTAATCAACGTTCAGAGTTTCATGAAAATTCGGTGGGAAGTTTTCGAGAATAATTTTTTTTTCCCAACCCCCCATTTAGAGCCCTTAGGGTACACCGATCCTGCTGAAAAGCTTGGAGGATCAACCCCGAGTGACACACGATTTTTCTACCAAGTTTCAAGGATTTCCGTTCAGTATTTCCAGAGAAAAGCCCTGGCAACTGACGGCGGACGGACGGATTTTTTTTTATTCTTTCATTCAAATCTACATACTCCAAAACGTAAACTGTGAAAGTTTCAGGGGGGGGTAAAAATTTTTTTTTGTTGGTCGATCACTAAGGTTTATTGTTTGATTTTATCAAATAATAAAACAAAAATACGAGAAACGAAGCAGGGAGCTTTAAGTCACTAGTTGTTTTTTGATAGGATCCTCGCGAAATTCTGCATGAGCCTTTCCTCATTTCCATCATTAAATTATAAGTTTTTAGTGGTTTTCTACTCGGGACTTTTCGAAGAGAACGAACGGCCGACCGTAAACTCAATAACTTCCGAAAGAAACAACTTACACAAAGTTAATTCACTTTTTTGTGACCAGGCCATAGACATAGAGGATATGTCCCCATGTCTTTAGTCCAGACATGCTAGAGAAGTTTACGGTCGGCCTAACGGCCGACCGTAAACACAATAACTTCCGAAAGAAACAAATTAGACACTTGATATTTGTAGATAACGTTTGACCTTAATTACGAAGGCTGAATTCGTGAATGGGTAAAATCCACCCAATGATTCCGCAGATATACCCATTCAAAATTTTATTTTTCCAATATTTCCAAATATACAGATAAGAATTGAAATCCAGTACTTCATCGAAAAATGACAGTTTGAAGGGTCATACAGAATTTAATGAGGATAATATGATGAGAAGATCACAGATTATTGAATATTTGAAAAAAAAATTTTAATTTTTTTTTTTCAAATTGTTCTAATGACATGCTCATTACGAAATTCCGCACAATGTTGTCCTTCAACATCTTCAAACTAGCTTGGCGAAGTTTCATCACGATTGAAACAGTATTTCTTGAGTTATACCGAAAAAAAACAACTCTATCGAAAAGAAAACCACGAAATTCTACATATTTTTTCTCAATATCTCCAAAACTGATAACCGTATTGAATTGAAATTTGGTACACTGCTGTGAAATATGAAGTTCAAGGTATAAATGAAATTTTTCTCGAATATGAACAATAGTTTCAGAAAAAAATTTTTTTCGAAAAAAATTTTTTTTTTTAAATTGAGTGACCATACGATTGCCACGAAATTTTGCTTAAACTTGAGCGGGGTCATTCTCCAACTAACTGCCAAGTTTCAATCCAATCGCGCCGGTAGTTTCTGAAATATGAGAGAAATAACCTCGAAATTTCAAATTGCTATAACTCCGATACTATTTGTCCGGATTGGCCCATTAACGAGCTTAACTGCGGCATTCCGAGTTCGAGTCGCTAGCTGGCTCCGTTCGACAGTTATCGTGTCCACGGTCGGCCGGACCGAATCGATTTTGACACCGGATTCGTCATCAGTGAGTCCAACCTAGTCGTTTGAGATCATTTTCCGCTCAATCATCGAAAATTACAGACATTAGGACAAAACGATAACAAGCCATTTCCCTAGAACATGCGCGCAAAAATGGATTCCTCAGAATTAAAATAAATGTTGATTCAATGTCAAATTTCTTTTTCAACGTGGATTTACGAAAAAAATTGAAAATAACGCCGGTGTATTATTATTTACCGTCGAAACTGAAATTAATAGTTTCGGAAATAAAAGATTAAACAAACGATCCAATGTAAATCAAAAATGATACGAAAAATAAACCTGAATTATCAATATACTAATGCAGTGTTGCCGACTTGGCAAAATATCCACAGAAAACTGAAATTACCATTTAAAGCTAGAAAAATCTATGAAAAAAGATGTTTTCTGTTTTTTATCGCGAAAATTGTTTGTAACAATTTTAACTGAATTTCATGCAGATTAATGTAAAGTTAGCAGAGTCACCCCTTTAAAAAATTAGAAAAGCACTCACGTGAGGTCAGGGGCTTTTACGCGTTTGTTCAAATTCTAACAATTATATCAACACGAAATTTTGCACCTAGTTGCGTATTGGTATTCTTCACCTGATTACGAAGTTTCAATCAGATTGCATTCGTACTTCTTGATATATTGCGGAAATAACGTTAAAATTCCAAATAATAATGAAATTAGGTACATTTTTTTTCCTTATATCTCCGAAAATAAATATAGGATCGAATTGAAATTCGGAGCATTGTTGTTAAATACTGACACTAAGGTATCTGCCAAATTTTTTGGGAACCTAACCGATACATTCGGAGAAAAAAAAACTTTTTCACCAAAATTTGAAACATTTTCGGGTAATCGTTATTTGAATTTTTCAACACCTGGATCCACACAAAATTTTGCACTGAGTTGCGTGTTGGGAATAAACTTAATCGTTTCAATCTGAGATATTTGGACAATTTCAAGTCTTTTCCTTCGAAAGTTGAGCACATACGGACGGAATTGAATTCGACCACGGATTTTTCTTCTCGATGTTCAATCCAATATTTCAAGACCATGCTCAGCTCGAAATTCGAAAATTACAGACATTGTGACGAAACAATAAAGCGCTGTTCCTTAGAACAAGCGCGTGAAAACCTAGAAGAGCACTGGCGTGAAGTCAGCAGCTTGTGCGCGCATGTTCGAAAGAGATGACCGCGCTGAGAACGAATTTGAAAATGCGCGCAAAAGCTGCTGACTTCACGGCAGTGCTTTCCTAGGTTTTTTTGAGTTATTCTCCAAAAACTGTTATAGTATCCTCAAATTCGGTACACTTTTGTGGAATATGAGTTTTAAGTCATGACCAAAATGTTCTTCAAATCTAACGTATAGTTTCCGAAAAAAACATCTCTTTCGAGGAATTCTTCTTTCAAATTTACAGACAGCACGATTTCAACAAAATTTAGCAAAAATGTAACTCCAAAACCGTTCGGTCGATCTTGTCCATTAACGAACTCAACCTTCGCATTTTTAAATGTAACCCTGTAATTTTCAAGTCGATAAAATTCTCCTAACCCCCGTATTCGACATACGGACGGCGGGACAGAATAGATTTCGACAGCGGGTTCGTCATTAGCGAGTCCAACCTAGTAGTTTGAAATCATCGGCTGAAAGTTTGAAAATAACATTCGGACCAAACGATAGCACGCTGATCGAGGGAATATGCGGGCAAAATTTAAAAGCGCGAGAAATTTCGTGCCGGACAAATATTCGAAGATTACTGAGATGGTTTTCATAGACTTTCGTGCATGTGGCTCTGCTGACTTCACGGACTCGTCTACGAGACTTTTCTTTGCCGGAAGATGACCTCTGCACTTCCTCTCTATTTTCGACTCGAAATTCGAAAATAACAGACATTCGGACGAAAAGATAGCTCGCTGATCCAGATAATACGTGGGCAAAATTTGAAAGCGCGACAAATTTCGGGCCGGACAAATATTCGACAATGGGGGTTTTTCCTTTAAACGAAAATGCAGCTATTTTCATAAAAAACCTTCAGAACATCACATTTCAAACAGATAATTTCAATATTATATTTTTTAAAAAATGTTTGATCACCTAAACCTAAAAAATAAAAATGGGGATTTGCATTTAAAGGGATTTGTCTTGAGTGCACGATATGACAACGTCGAAGTCAACTTTCTCGGAAAGAAGAGGACGTCAAATGTGTTTCTTCGCTTAGGAAAACAGAGATAGCTATACTTCGATCTGGTTAGGGTAGAAGACAACGACCAAGGAATAGAAAAAGAAGATCACAGACTATTACTGACAAATCGCAAACGGAAATTGTTTGGTTATATTGACAAAGAACACGTGTGTACCACAGAATAGAAGTAAATATTTCGTTATTCTATAGCAGAAAAAGCAATTCTACTAAACAACGTTGTCAATTCGTGCATGCATGACAAATCCCAAACCCCAATTTTGAAACCTGATTTTGAATGCTTTCTGAGGGTAATTTGGTAAAATGATGAATCAAACCCAAAATAATTATGTTCAAATTTGCATTTGCAGTAATAACCCAAATTCAGGAAAAACCCCCATTGCCGAGATGGTTTTCATTGACTTCCCTGCATTTGGGGCTCTGCTGACTTCACGGACACGTCTACGCGACATTTCTTCGCCGGAAAATGACCTCGTCGCTTCAGCCCGCGTGTTTCAGTCGCAACACGCGGAAAACTCGGCCACCTAAATTACACGCGCGCGTTTTCCAAACGAAAGTAAGCGGCAACGTCGATAAAAATACAAAAATACCACACAATTGGGGGAGATGCGATAAGCTTTCGGAAGGACGAGTAGAGTTTCGGAACGACGAACGCGCACCGCACGCAGTTCGTTCGACGGGGCCCCCGAATAACACGGTTAAGCGGATCCGTACGGAATTTGACCCAAATCGAACGCGAAAATCGGCCGCGTGAGATACGGACACGCTCTTCATAGAACGGACAGATTTATGAGATCGGCGGACGACGCGACGCCTCGCGTCTAATGATGTATGTTAGACCAGGGTTGATAACTTTCGAAAAAAAAATTTAGTGGAAAGATACCGTTTTGAAAAGGAAGAATATAACGAAACCTAGAAAAGCACTGCCGTGAAGGCAGCAGCTTTCGCGCGTATGTTCGATGGAGATGACCGCTTTGGCAACGAATTTGAACATGCGCGCAAAAGCTGCCAACTTCACGTCAGTGCTTTTCTAGGTTTTTTTCGATAAAGTACTGGTTTTCAATAGACGACTTCGGCCCAAGTTGCCAACCCACAATTTACTTAGCAAGTTTACTTTCACTGGGGAACGGGAGTTTCAGGACAAATTCGACATGATAAGGTTCTCGTTATTCATAAATATCCGTGAAAGTTGCCTCGGCTCCTCAAACAAGATAATTCCTTCCAAATTTAGGGTTTTGTTAAGATCATCTCTGATTGGCTGAAATTTAAGTTGGGATTCATGATTTCATATTAATAGTGTCAAATTTATATAGGATATGTTCCGCAAATCAACTTGGTTATTTCGCTTGCCGGTTCTCCATTCCGTAAATATTAAATATTTGGTTGGTTCCTGAAAAAAGTTTAATTACGGAATTTGATTGATGAAAAAACGTTCTTTCTGTCATGAAAACTACAGTCAATGTTCTATGGTAACATATCAATAGCATAGAACAATCTTCATTTACTTTATGATCCATAGAACATAGAAGAGACAGCAATAAACAATGGAAAAATTACTAGGGATGGTCTATGGATCATAAGGTGATACATTGTTCTATGCGATGGATATGTTACCATAAAACATTGATTGTCGTTCTGGCGCATAGACTTAATATTTCTATGTTCTGGTGACAGAAAGATTGCTTTATCAACAATCAAATTCCGTAATTAATCTTTTTTTCAGGAACCAATCGAATATTTGATATTTACAGAACGGAAAACCGGAAACCGAAATTACCAAGTTGATTTGTGGAACATATCCTATGTAAACCTGACATTATAAACATAAAATCAGGCATCCCAACTTAAATTTCAGCCAGTCGGAGATGATCTTAACAAAAAGAGAATTATCTTGTTTGAGGAGCCGAGGAATCTTTTGCGGATATTTATAGATAACGCGAACCTTATCATGTCGAATTTGTCCTGAAATTCCCGTTCCCCAGTAATAGTAAATTTGTGAAGAAAATTGTGGGTTGGCAACTTGGGCCGAAGTCGTCTATTCGATCTGATCTGTAATTCTGGAAACATTGAGAAAATAAAATGTTGAATAGGTATATCTACGGAATCATTGGGTGAATTTTACCCATTCACGAATCCGACCTTCGTTATTAAGCCCCAAACCAACTCTACGAATATCGAGTTTCCGAGTTGTTTCTTCCGTAAGTTATTATGTCTATGATCGGCCGTTAGGACGACCGTATATATGATTGAACTGAAATCCAGTACTTTATCGAAAAATGGCAGTTCGAAGGTTCATACAGAATTTAATGAGGATAATATGATAAGAAAATCACAGAATATCGAATAGTTGAAAAAAAAAATTTTAAATTTGTTTTCAATCTATTCTAATGACACGATCATCACGAAATTTTGCACAAAGTTGTCTTTCAACTTCTTCAAATTAGCCGCAAAGTTTCATCGTGATTGAACCAGTATTTCTTCAGTTATAACGAAAATAATATCGATATCCAGAAGAAAACCACGAAGTTTAACATATTTTTTCGCAATATTTCCAAAACTAATAGCCGTATCGAATTGCAAATTGGTACACTGATGTGAAATATGAAGCTTAAGGTATGAGCAGAATCATTTTCGGATATGGTTAATTGTTTCAGAAAAAAAATTTTTTCGAAAAAAATTTAAAAGAAATTTTTCTTGAAACATAGTGAAACATACGATCCCAACAAAATTTTGAATAAAGTTTCGTGTCATTATGCTTCAACTAATTGCCAAGTTTCAATCCAATCGCTCGAGTAGTTCTTGAAATATCAAGGAAATAACCTCAAAATTTCAACTCCGAAACCATTCGACTGATTGCACCAATTAACGAACTTAACCGCGGCATTCCGATGCGCGAACTACCCTAAAAGTTTCAAGTCGCTAGCTTGCCCCGTTCGACAGTTATCGTGTCAACGGCCGCCGGCTGGACAGAATTTTGACGCCGGAGTCGTCATAGGTGAATACAAGCTAATTCGAAAATTACAGACATTTCGACAAAACGGTAGCATGCTGTTCCCTTGGAAGACACGCGCAAAAATCTAGAGAAATTATATTTACAGGCGATCTGGAATTGGGAAGTGGAGGGGGTGAGTTTTTAATGGTAAAACACGGTCTATCTCGATTTCTGGCAAAAGTAAAAGTCTTATGGAAAAAGTTAAGTTGTAGGTAATAAAAAGATCCACAACTCCTATATTTACACTTATATCACATTACCTCAAAATTTTTATGTCGAAAATTCAAATAACAAAGTTTTTTTATTTTTGGTTTCCACAAAAAATATTTCATTTCACTAAATTTGGTGGAAACACATCTTTTTATGTTCCAAATACACTGGTAATTTTTTTGGTTCAACATATTTATTTTTTCACTTTATTTCGACTAAATATTGAAATAGCACCCTAATTCCCAGTCATGTTCTCAACTCAAAATACCTTCTTTTTTAAAAAGTTGGTGGGCTTTTTGTTCGTTGAAATCTCTACTTTCTGACGATGTTAAAAGAGTACACATTACAGAGGTAATTTTTTTTTATATAAAACAGGTATTAAGGCCCAGACTCGCCGCTTACCCACTTCTCTATGAAATAACTTTTGAGGGGCCGAATTTTGCCGTAGGTCACACAGATATAAAAATTAATTTAAAAAAGAATGAATAGGCAACAACGCAAATAGTTTGAAAAAGATTTCACAACTTTCTCAAAATATTGTAGATGTCTAATCATCATCTTCATTAATTTATTTGATTGTTTATTATCAGTAGTATATTTTTCATTTTCAAAAAAATTTATCCCTGTTATGTATAATTTTTTGGACACCATCAGAAAGTGGAGATTTCAACGAAAAGCTCGCCATCTTGTGTAAAAAAAGTAGAAATTTTGACGTGCGACATTTCGATTGAGAAATTGGTGCTTTTTTTACATTTAGTCAAAATGAGGTGAAAGAATAATCATTTTTAATCCAATAAATGACATTTTATTCGAAACATAAAAAGGTAAGTTTTCACCAAATATTTCGGAAAAAAAAAATTTCTGCGATAGTTACATTTTTCCCTTTTACCATTTTCGAAGGTTCTGTAAGCATTTGGTATTCGATATACACTGCGCAAAAAAATTAACGCACATTCTGAAAATCTCAATTTTAATGAAAGTTAACTCTACATTGACCTTATAACTTATTTTTTATGTTCTCTCGTTAAGGTTTCGAACGAAACAAGACACATTAAATGGAAGAAAAATTCAGGATTTCACCGAATCTTATGTGAAAGAAGAGAAATGAACAATTTTCAAAATACTGAAATGCTGATAAGTGATTTAATACTTGGTATTTCCACCCCTTGCGTTAATTACAGCTCGGCAACGACGGTTCATACTCAAAATGAGTGATCTTAAAATGTTCTGATCTAATCCTTCCCAGATTTCTCCGAGTTGGATTCCTAAGTCATTAAGAGTAGCTGGATGATTTTCTGAACTTCTCAGCCTTCTATTGAGGTTGTCCCAAACCTGCTCAACCGGATTGAGATCTGGACTTCTTGCTGGCCATTCCATTATCATTGAGAACACCTTCAGTTGTAGAATAAATTTGAGATTTCCATAATGTGCGTTAATTTTTTTGCGCAGTGTATATGAACAGTTCCCGAGATATCGATAATATCGAAAATTCTATTGGCTTCAACACAGAAACCGTTCGGCCGATTTTGCCCATTAACGGACTTGACCGTCGTGAACTGAATGTTTCAAGTTGCTAGCTTTTCCATTCTCAAGATATCGTGGCAACAGACAAAATCGGTTGTGATATCGAATGGGGGTTTTTCCTTTAAACGAAAATGCAGTTATTTTCATGAACAACCTTCAGAACATCACATTTCTAACATATAATTTCAATATTATATTTTAAAAAAATGTTTGGTCACCTAAAACTGAAAAATAAAAATGGGGATTTGCATTTAAAGCGATTTGTCTTGAGTGCTCGATATGGCAACGTCGAATTCAGCTTTCCCAGACAGAAAAGGACGTCAAATGTGTTACTTTGTTTAGGAAAACCGAGATAGCTATACTTCGATCTGGTAAGAGTAGAAGACAACGACCAAGGAATAGAAAAAGAAGATCACATACTGTCATACTGTCATATTACTGACAAATCGCAAACGGAAATTGTTTGGTTATATTGACAAAGAACACGTGTGTACCACAGAATAGGAATAAATATTTCGTTATTCTATAGCAGAAAAAGCTATTCTACTAAACATCGTTGTCACTTCGTGCATGCCTGGCAAATCCCAAACCAACTTTGAAATCTGATTTTGAATACTTTTTGAAGGTAATTTAGGAAAATGATGAATCAAACCCATAATAATTATGTTCAAATTTGCATTTGCACAAATAACCCAAATTCAGGAAAAACCCCTATTCTCCTTCGAGAAATACAACGTGATCGTTACGGACCATTTTCTGGTCGAAATTCGGAAATTACAGGGATATGGAAAGAAGGAAATTCACGGTTTTCCAGAACATGCGCGTAAAAAAGATACACGACGGTAATGGAGGTTTTTCCTGAATTTAGGTTATTACTGCAAATGCAAATTTGAACATATTTATTATGGGTTTGATTCATCATTTTCCCAAATTACCTTCAGAACATATTCAAAATCAGATTCCAAAATTGGGGTTTGGAATTTGCCAGACATGCACGAAGTGACAACGTTGTTCAGTAGAATTGCTTTTTCTGCTATAGAATAATGATATATTTATTCCTATTCTGTGGTACACACGTGTTCTTTGTCAATATAACCAAACAATTTCCGTTTGCGATTTGTCACTAATATGACAGTATGACAGTCTGTGCTCTTCTTTTTCTATTCCTTGGTCGTTGTCTTCTACTCTAACCAGATCGAAGTATAGCTATCTCTGTTTTCCTAAGCAAAGTAACACATTTGACGTCCTTTTCTTTCCGAGAAAGCTAAATTCGACGTTGCCATATCGTGCACTCAAGACAAATCCCATTTTTATTTTTCAGTTTCAGGTGATCCAACATTCTTTTAAAAATATAATATTGAAATTATATGTTTGCAATGTGATGTTCTAAATGTTTCTCATGAAAATTACTGCGTTTTTGTTTAAAGGAAAAACCCCCATTACATTTCACAAACATCGACGTCACCTGGTGCATACGCGCGCTCCCTCGCGTATCGGCAACACCGTCCGCCGGCTCCTCCAGGCCTCTCGTGCAGCCTTCGCAGAGCCGGTGCTCGCCGCATTCGACGACGGCGGCGGGCGCTTTGTCCTCTCTTCTTAGGGGCCATCGGACCCAGGTGCTCTCCAAGGACTCTCCGCGTCCATCCTCCGTCCAGGTCATCGGCCTGGAATAGACATCGGCGACCCGAACACCGACTACTAACAATGAACTATGTGCGTTATTTGGACCTCGAAGAAGAACCCGGTTAGAAAACTATCTTTTTACGGTTCTAGAGGTGCCGTCGTCGACGACCCCGACTCTCTCGTCCGAAGAGACTTTCACGATACTTAATTGCCGCGAAGAACCTTCCAAAAATCGTTCGAAGGTCTTCGTGAACTCCGAAACGATGTCCATAAAGCTTCCAGAGCCAGTTGCACGGAAGTCAATGAAAAGTATCTGAATAATGGGGGTTTTTCCTGAATTTGTGTTATTACTGCAAATGCAAATTTGAACATAATTATTATGGGTTAGATCCATCATTTTCCCAAATTACCTTCAGAAAGTATTCGTAATCAGATTTCAAAATTGGGGTAAGGGATTTGCCTGACATGCACGAAGTGACAACGGTGTTTAATAGAATTGCTTTTTCTGCTATAGAATAACGAAATATTTATTTCTATTCTGTGGTACACACGTGTTCTTTGTCAATATTACCAAACAATTTCCGTTTGCGATTTGTCAGTAATATCACAGTATGACAGTCTGTGCTCTTCTTTTTCTATTCCTTGGTCGTTGTCTTCTACTCTAACCAGATCGAAGTATAGCTATCTCTGTTTTCCTAATCAAAGTAACACATTTGACGTCCTTTTCTTTCCAAGAAAGCTGAATTCGACGTTGCCATATCATGCACTCCTGACAAATCCCTTTAAATGCAGATCCCCATTTTTGCGCGCATGTTCTAGGGGAACAGCGTGCTATCGTTTTGATCAAATGTCTGTAATTTTGGATGATTGAGCCGAAAATGGTCTCAATCGACTAGGTTGGACTCACTGATGACGAATCCGGTGTCAAAATCGATTCTGTCCGGCCGGCCGGCCGGCCGTAGACACGATAACTGTCGAACGAAGTGAGCTAGCGACTTGAAACTTTCAGGGTAGGTCGCGCATTGGAATGCCGCGGTTAAGTTCGTTAATGGGCCAAATCGATCGAATAATTTCGGAGTTATAGGCATTTGAAGTTTTGAAGTTATTTATTTTTTATTTCAGAAACTACTTGAGCGATTGGATTCAAACTTGGCAGTTTGGTGGAGTATAACGACGCGCAACTTTGAGCCAAATTTCGTCAAGATCATATTGTCAATAAATTTAAAAAAAAATTTTTTTCGAAATTTTTTTACAAAAATTTTTTTTTTTCGGAAACCATTCATCATATCCAAAAAAAATTATACTCACACTTTGACCTTCTAATTTCACAGCAGTGTACTAAATTTCAGCTCGATACGATCATAAGTTTTGGAGATATCGGGAAAAAATATGTCAAATTTCGAGGTTTTCTTCTCGATATCGTTGATTTTTTTGGTATTACTCGAGAAATACTGATTCAGTCCTGATTAAACTTCACAGCTAGTTTTAAGATGCTGAAAGACAACTTTGTGCAAAATTTCGTGATAATCGGGTTATTAGAACAATTTGAAAAAAAAAATTTATATGATTTTTTCATCATATCATCCTCATTAAATTCTGTATGAAACTTCGAACTGTTATTTTCGATGAAGTACTGGATTTCAATTCGATCTGGTCTGTATTTTTGGAAATATTGGAAAAATAAAATTTTGATTGGGTATATCTACGGAATCATTGGGTGGATTTTACCCATTCACGAATTCGGCCTTCGTAATTAAGGTCCAAACCTTCTCTACAAATATCGAGTTTCTAAGTTGTTTCTTTCGGAAGTTATTGTGTTTACGCAGTCGGCCGTTAGGCTGACCGTAAACACAATAACTTCCGGAAGAAACGACTTAGAAACTCGATATTTGTAGAGTAGGTTTGGGGCTTAATTACGAAGGTCGAATTCGTGAATGGGTAAAATCCGCCCAATGATTCCGTAGATATAC
This sequence comes from Myrrha octodecimguttata, assembly GCA_958510865.1. Taxonomy (NCBI): domain Eukaryota; kingdom Metazoa; phylum Arthropoda; class Insecta; order Coleoptera; family Coccinellidae; genus Myrrha; species Myrrha octodecimguttata. The sequence goes on along the minus strand of OY294061.1, from coordinate 52,406,294 downwards.
CCAATCAAAATTTTATTTTTCCAATGTTTCCAAAAATACAGATCAGATCGAATTGAAATTCAGTACTTCATCGAAAATAACAGTTCGAAGTTTCATACAGAATTTAATGAGGATGATATGATGAGAAAATCATATAAATTTTTTTTTTCAAATTGTTCTAATGACACGATTATCACGAAATTTTGCATAAAGTTGTTTTTTAGCATCTTAAAACTAGCTGTGAAGTTTAATCAGGACTGAATCAGTATTTCTCGAGTAATACCGAAAAAATCAACGATATCGAGAAGAAAACCTCGAAATTTGACATATTTTTTCCCGATATCTCCAGAACTTATGATCGTATCGAACTGAAATTTGGTACGCGCGCACGTTCAAATTCGTTGCTGAAGCGGTCATCTACATTGAACACGCGCGCAAAAGTTGCTGCCTTCACGGCAGTGCTTTTTGAACTTTTTATTTTTCAGTTTTCGGTGATCTAACATGTTTTTAAAAATATAATATTGAAATTATATGTTTGAAATGTGATGTTCTGAAGGTTCTTCATGAAAATAACTGCATTTTCGTTTAATGGAAAAACCCCCATTGTCGCGAATTTGTCGTGAAAGAAGAAAATTTTGATTTTCATGCGCTTGTTCTAGGGAACAGCGCGTTATCATTTCGTCACGATATCTGTACATTCCAAATTTTGAGCCAAAAATGTTCTTAAACGATTGGGTTGAACTCCCTGAAGAAGTTAACAGGATTACATGGACGAATATCTGTCGACAAATCATCAAATATTCCCCCTTGATAAGAGTTAATCATCCAATCAACCAAAACATCTACACCGAAGAAGCGGATCCAAGGAGAATGACTACAGCTGCCTCACAGTTGTTACTGATCGTCAGGTCAACCTTAAACGATTAAACGATTGGGGTCAACCCTGAAGAAGAATCCGTTGTCAAATTCAATTCCGGCCTTCCGTCCGTATGTGCTCTAACTTTATAAGGAGAAGACTTAGCGACTTGAAATTGTCAGATAAGGTTTGGAGTCCGAATATCTCGGTTATGTTCGTTAATGGTTAGAATCGGTTGGATAGTTTCGGAGTTAGGTCCATTTGAAATTTTTAGGTTAATTCCTCGATGTCTCTTGAAGTATTGACTCGATAAAATTGAAACTTCGTGGACCGTTTTGGAATACCAACTCGCAACTTAGAACAGAATTTCGTGTGAATCCTGTTGTTAGAAAATAAAAAAAATTTTTTTTAATTTTTGATGAAAAATATTTTTTCTCTGAAAATATTGATTAGATTCCAATGGAATTTGCCACAAACGTTGGAGTCAGGATTTAACAACAATGTTCAAATTTCAATTCGATCCGATATTTAATTTCGGAGACATAAGGGAAAAAAATGTGTCAAATTTCGTAGTTATTTGGAATTTTAACGTTATTTCCGCAATATCTCAAGAAGTACAAATACAATCAGATTGAAACTCCGTGATGAGGTGCAGATTACAGACACGCAACTAGATGCAAAATTTCGTGTTGATCTAAAAGTTAGAATTTGAACAAGCGCGTAAATACTGCTGACCTCACGTCACTGCTTTTCTAGATTTTTTTGAAGGGGGTGGCTGCTCTGCTAACTTGATTTTAAGTTGACAGTGCCATTCCGGATTATGCACCGAATTCAATAACAATCTTTATGAATAATTGTCGAGTATTCCTCGAAATCGATCTAAAGTGAAAACGGAAACAGAAAAATTCATTTTTTTTAGCATTTCTTTAGGTTTCAATAGAATTTCCCGGTTTCTGCGGATATTAAGCATTTTTGGCAACACCGCATATGTATATTGATAGTTAAGGTTAATTTTCCGTATAATTATCGACTGATATTGGGGGTTTCGTAAGAAAAATCTTATTCCGAAACAAAGTCTAGGAGTTGACCTGTAATGATTGCTCTTTGTTCATTTCGACCAAACTGGATGATCCAGACCATAGAATACACAAAAATATTCATCTATTTCGCAGAGAACTAATATACTTAAATTGGGTCTATGCTATTTCGTGATCAGACCACAGATATGAAGGATATGGCTAGGTCTTCAAGTCTATGGACCAGACTTTCCATAGAGTTAAATTAATGTGTTTAGGTTAGTTGATTGATTCCAAATAATTCATTCATATATAAATTTTGTGAAAATGAAGATAATTATGTAGTTTTCAACATGAGAATGGGCGAGGATGGAATTCTGTATAATCTTATAGTGGAATGAAATTGGATATTGAACAAGCGTGTAAAAGCTGCTGACCTCGCGTCACTGCTTTCCTAGATTTTTTGAAGGGGGTGAGTACTCTGCTAACTTGATTTCAAGTTAACAGTGCCATTCCGGAATATGCATCGAATTCAATAACAATCGCTATGAATAATTGTCGAGTATTCCTCGAAGTCGATCTAAAAGTGAAAACGGAACCAAAAAAATTTATTTTTTATAGCATTTCTTCAGATTTTAATAGAATTTCCTGGCTTCTGCAGATATTAAGCATTTTTGGCAACACCGCATATGTATATTGATAGTTAAGGTTAAGTTTCCGTATAATTATCGACTGATATTGGGGTTTTCGTAAGAAAAATCTTATTCCGAAACGAAAGTCTAGAAGTTGACCTGTAATGATTGCCCTTTGTTTATTTCGACCAAACTGGATGATCTTTCAAGAAAAGAATACGAGAACACCAGAAAACCTACACCAAGAACACCTCACACTCCACTTATGCGAAATACTTGGAAGAATTCGGAAATAATTTAAACGACAACTAAGAAATTCTACATACCAAAAATAAGAATATCTGGCTAACATTACTAGAATCCTCAGAAACCAGAAGGTCCAAGACCCGAAAAATGCAATTGAACGAACAGAAGAATCTTCAGACAATCTGGAAATTCCAGCGATAAGCCCCAGATATTTTTCCATAAAACATTATGTATACCCCGTTCGGAATCAATTGTTGAAATAGATCAAGACTTCATGTGGAAACTGAATATTAATATATCTTAAAATTAGTTGAAACAAACGGAATCCGTCATCAATTTCACGAGGCCCCACGTTGGGCGCCAATTAGTAATTTAACAATTTCAGCCAACGACCGATCCTAAATACAACAACTCCAAAAAGAAACACTGCGAAACTCGATATTTGTAGAGTAGGTTTGGAATCACGAAAATTTGCATGAACTTGTTCACCAGCATTTTTGAACAAGCTACCAAGTTTCGTCATCATTGAATCAGTATTTTTCGTGGTATTCCGGAAAAACAACTATACCTAGGAAAAAAAAAACAAAAAACCTTACATATTTTCCCAAAATCTCCAAAAATTTCACGAAACCAAAATTCGGTAAACTGTTGTGAAATATAAAGTTCTAAAAGGTTTTTCCAATACATATATTGAATAGTTTCGACAAAAAAAAATTTTCCTGCAAAATATTTTGATACTGACAATATGATCTCAACGAAATTCTGGAAATAGTAGCGCGCCATTATTTTTCAACTAACTGCCAAGTTTAAATCAAATCGCTCCAGCAGTTCCTGAAATATCAGGGAAATAACTTCGACATTTCAAATGACTATAACTCCGAAACTGTTCGACCGATTTCGCCCATTAATGAACATAACCGTCACATTTTGCAAGGCAAAGTACCCTGAAAAATTCGGGTCGATAGAATGAGGGTTTTCCTTCAAACGAAAATGCAGTTATTTTCATGAAAAAACATTATGACATCACTTTTCAAACATATAATTTCAATATTATATTTTTTAAAACAAGTTCGATCACCTGAAACTGAAAAATAAAAATGGGGATTGGCATTTAAAGGGATTTGTCTCGAGTGCACGATATGGCAACGTTGAATTCACCTTTCTCGGAAAGAAAAGGACGTCAAAAGTGTTACTTTGCTTAGGAAAACAGAGATAGCTATACTTCGATCTGGTTAGAGTAGAAGACAACGACCAAGGAATAGAAAAAGAAGAGCACAGACTGTCATACTTTCAGATTACTGACAAATCGCAAACGGAAATTGTTTGATTATATTGACAAAGAACACGTGTCTACCACAGAATAGGAATAAATATTTCATTACTCAATAGCAGAAAAGCTATTCTACTAAACACCGTTGTCACTTCGTGCATGCCTGGCAAATCCCAAACCCCAATTTTGAATTCTGATTTCGAATACTTTCTGAAGGTAATTTGGGAAAATGATAAATCAAACCCAGAATAATTATGTTCAAATTTGCATTCGCAGTAATTACCAAAATTCAGGAAAAACCCCCATTCTCCGTACGCCCGTAATCGTGCCTACATGAGGCCGCTCGGACAGAATCGATTTTGACACCGGATTCGTCATCAGTGAGCCCAACCTAGTCATTTGAGGCAGTCAAACGCAACCTGAAAACAGAACGGGCCACCCCAAAATTCATCAGTTTTAACCTCTCTTTCTCTCACTCAACGCACACCACTGATCGCAGTAAATTTGACCTTTCTCCGAAATGACCGTCATCCGAATATCTAGGAATAGAGTGACACTGTGCTCATAATTTTCAATTAACAATATTTTGAGGTCATTGAAAAAATTCTTTAGGTAAGCTGCAAACGCTCTGGCACACATTTCACACGACGAATTCATATTGGATGGACAAATTGATGGATGAATTAGTGGAAGAATATTAGGTTAACAATAAAGTTTTTGCACCCAGCAAACTATGATTAGATTTTTTATTTTATATACCCGAGTTGGTCCATCTCAGGAACGAATATACAGGGTGAGTCCTTAAGTTGTACATTAATTTCAACCATAGATTCTTCTCATCACACGAAACATTTTTTTCATTTATAATTTTTCCAGATTCGGCTCCAGTATAAAGATACGGGCTTTTTAAATTTACAAAAAAATCAGTTGTTTTTTTCTAGCTTTGATATGGTAACTCCGAATGGGATGGATGTTAGTGTGAAGTTTTCTATAATTATGACAGATATTCTTCAGTAATCACTTTCATCCTACTTACTTCAGACAGTTTTCGAGTTATAGACTCAACGATTCATAAAACTATAAGAAATCAGCATGAAGATTGCAGATGAAGTTTATCTTATACCATAATAAGACTCTTCAATCATTTTAGACTACTCAACTATTCCTTATAATTTCTCCTTAAACGCACCGTGTTGAAGATATTCAACGTTGAATGTTATAAAGTCTGATGAAAATTGTAGAAATTACCTTATTTTTATGAATCCGCCCCTGATCTGGTAAATGACATAGATTGAGCTCAGTTCACATTTATCCAGACAATATAACACACAGAAATATTCATCTATTTCGCATAGGACTAATATACTCAAATTGGGTCTATGCTATTTCGTGATGAGATATGAAGGCTATGGCTTGGTCTTCAAGTCTATGGACCAGACTTTCCATAGAGTTAAATTTATGTGTTTAGGTTAGTTGATTGATTCCAAATAATTCATTCTTATATAAATATCGTGAAAATAAGGATAATTATGTAGTTTTCAACATCAGAATAGGCGAGGATGGAATTCTGTTTAATCTTATAGTGGAATGAAATTGAGTATTGCATGAACATCGACTTGAAGATCAGTGTTCCAAGTCCAGTGAGGTGAAATGTTTTCCTTGTGATAATATCGCAAAAAGCACCAAATCATAAGAATTAAATGAGTAAATGAGTTTTATCAATCATGTTTCTTTGAATTTCAAGCATTGGATTGATTGTTCTTCAAAAGAAATCACCGTAATCTGTGGAGAACTCGGAAAAAAAGGACAGGAGTGTATTAGCACATCGAGAAAAATTCAATTGTTTATAAATTTTTAACCTCAGCCGAAGTTGGAAAATGGGTAATGACAAAATATTTCATTTGATTAGAGGAATCTATGGATAAAATTAATGTACAACTCAAAGACTCAACCTGTATATGGGCTCCCAAAGTTCCGACAAAGATAACTTCCGGACCACTTCTTCTATAATAACAGACCAATTCCTAGCTTCTCTTAGTTGAATCACAAATAATCCTTGAAGTCATTTCTTTCAAATATATTCTCAGTTACATTGAAAAAATCGAAAGTATCGAACAATCATTTCAGGTCATTTGACTCCGATAACGAGTGAAGTCTGGCATCGACGCAATTTTACCACTTCTCATAAATGCCGGTGGTATGGAAGGCTGATCAATCAATCCAGATAGATTGGCTTAGGTCCAATGTCAGTTTAGAATAGTTTGATTAAGCACAGTGCCATTGAATTTCATCTTCGTATTTGTACTTGAAGATCCTCAATTACGTACTAGGAATGGTGCATCGATGCCAAACTTCCCTCAGTATCACGGTTGATTTCATAAAGTGACAGGTGACAGGCTTTGTAAGGCCGCCGAGTTTCCAAGACAGTTGAATGTTCTTTCGGAAGACCAACTCGTGCAAAATAACCGAAAAATCTAACCCTAATTCGCAAAATGCCAAAACTTAAATCGTTCGCCGATTATAATTTGAGTCATATCTAATCAATAAGTAAAGGATTCAGCATACCACGTCTAAAAAGCATTACAAATCGAAACATTATGTAAAAAACTTTCCAAAACGAATTCAACGAAGAGAAATCGATCATCGTCTCGAACACGAAGGTGTTCCGCAAGGCAATGTCCTCGCGACCCTACCGAATATGTTGTTATTCAGATATACAGGACGTCCGACAGATTTACTGGCTAGGTAGATCTGCCAGCTTACTAGTCGACTCATACTAAAATAATAGCTTGTATAGGCTACTACATCCCTCTTCGGTAACAGAATTAACATTCAAGTTGACTTTCCCAATTGAGTTCAATGAAGAACGACCGAACTTCCTGTGTCTCGCTTGGGAGTTCCACAAGGCAATGTCCTGGGAAGCCGTACCAAAAACGTTCTGAATACTAGGTTTCAGAACGTTCACTTTTTTTTCGAATAAGGTTGTTGTGCTCGTCTACATCACCGAGTCCACCCACATATTCATATTGAATTCAGTCAGCAATATTCTTGAACTTAATTTTAATTGGCAGGATATAAGCTGCAATGGGGGTTTTTCCTGAATTTGGGTTATTACTGCAAATGCAAATTTGAACATAATTATTATGGGCTTGATTCGTCATTTTCCCAAATTAACTTCAGAAAGTATTCAAAATCAGATTTCAAAATTGGGGTTTGACATTTGCCAGGCATGCACGAAGTGACAACGGTGTTTAGTAGAATAGCTTTTTCTGCTATGGAATAATGAAATATTTATTCCTATTCTGTGGTACACACGTGTTCTTTGTCAATACAACCATACAATTTCCGTTTGCGATTTATCAGTAATATGACAGTCTGTGCTCTTCTTTTTCTATTCCTTGGTCGTTTTCTTCTACTCTAACCAGATCGAAATATAGCTATCTCTGTTTCCCTAAGCAAAGTAACACATTTGACATTCTTTTTTTTTCCGAGAAAGCTGAATTCGACGTTGCCATATCGAGCACTCAAGATAAATCCCTTTAAATGCAAATCCCCATTTTTATATTTCAGTTCAAGGTGATCAAACAATTTTTTTTAGAATATAATATTGAAATTATATGTTTGAAATGTGATGTTCTGAAGGTTTTTCATGGAAATTACTGCATTTTCGTTTGAGGGAAAAAACCCCCATTCTCGAATAACTTCGAGACGAAAGTAATTCGATCTGGCATGACAAATTAGAAATCCCTTCAGATTTTGGTGTGAATTATTTAACAGTTTTCGGGAACATTCTTCTAGTCTTCTTATTTTGTCTTTATAAAGATGATATGGATTTTCATCGCATTTGCAATCTATCCTATTTCATTGTATGTATTAACAATTTTTTATGACGTTCATCATTTCAATTAGGTATTCTTGTGTTTGTACGATATTGATGTAAATTTCCTTCGCACGTTCGTATCTTCGATTTCAATATTACAAAATTAGATCTATATCACTAATGTTCTACAATTTAAATAACTTATATTTCTCTTCATATAATTCATTCTAAAATCATACGAATTTCACTATCGTTGTTATTTATTTTTATATTTTTTTTTGTTGCATGAGTCATGTACTTGTTAATAATGAAACTCAATGAATTTTCGAGTTTTTATTGCTAAGAAGTTGCCCGCCTCAAGAAAAAATTCTGCAAAAAGTGAAAGCTAGGCTAGTTTCGAAAATATTGCCTTTTTGTTGGTACATAAATCATCCCTGAACATTTCCTCAACGATTTGCGGTGTTTTCGTTCAAATATATTCGAATGATTTTATCGAACGACCCTTTCACCTGTATTTTAGGGAATTTAACTTCGATAATGAGAGAAATTTGGCATCGATGCACCATTCCTACCACCAATTGAGGACCTTCCAGCCTAAATGAGAAGATGAAATTCCATGGCTCTGTCCTGAATTAATCTAACCTGACCTTACCTAGAACCATATTCAATTTGTCCGGATTGCTTGATCGAACTGACATTTTTTCATTCCAACCACCGGTGTTTAAAATGATTGCGTCGATGCCAAACTTCAATCTTGATCGAAGTCAAATTCCCTAAAATGACAGCTGAAGCTGCTTTTTTTTTCATCGAATAGTGAATATATTTGAAATAAAACGCGGCGAATCGTTGTGAAAAGGTTGAAGTATTATTTGTGATTCAACTAAAAGCAGTGAGCAATTGTTCTGATAATAGAAAAAGTGAATCTTCGAAACTAAGATGAATCACCGAGTTTCGGAAGCAGATTTACGTTCAGAAGACCAAATTAAGCATATAAAATAAAAACCTGATCCCCATTGGGAGGATGGCATAACTTAAATAGATACAAATCATAGAAAATATTTGTTTTAATATCACTTTTGCATTCTTTTATCACGTCTATCACAATTAAACAAATATCAGCTTCTTGTGTTTGAAATTTGTCCATACACAACGATGATTATTATTATGAATATAACAATAAACTCCATTCAAAATGAACCGAGTTTCAACTACCTGAAAAATCCACCCATACCCGAAAAACCGTCCTTCTGAAAACATAACCTTGAAAAAAAAATACCGTACCTGGCCAAGGCCATCCTAAGGTGGTGATATAATCCAAAATTCCTCGATTGGGAACAAAATTTTTCACAAGCTACGTGCACCATTCATACACTCTCATCGTCGAGTCGCACCACAAGAAAAAAGAAACGGAACTCGAAGGATGTAGGCCGTAATTCGATTTGAACTTATATCAGTAACGAAAAAAAAATCGCCAACTAGCGCTGCAAGCACGTACCGTCCCTGGCCGAGTGACGGCGATGACTGAAGCAACAAAACAATAAACAAACGAATTCGACGGGCCGAACATCCAGGCATACGGCGATCGGGAGTTCTCGGGCGACCGGCTGTAGACCGAGTGTCACGGCGATCTTGATGGGTTTGAGAACAAAGGCTTGCTTGCAGAAGTTTATGGTTACAGTTTCTTGTTGGATGTTTTAAAAGTTGATTTCTTTTCTTCGGGAAGATGAATCATCGTACCAAAACCGTAGAGAATGTAGTGTTACTTTTGGATGGGTGAAATTTATGCACATATTTTCGTTTTTAATTCATTATGAGGAATTTATCCGAAAATTAGTCAACTTCGAGAATATTCGATTCCAAGGGGATGAAAAAGTTTTGAAATGTGAAATGAAATTGAACTTTCTAATGATGCAGAATCTTTTACACGCCTGTTCAAATTCATTACGCAAGCGATTCTCTAGAAATATCAGGAAATTTGACATTTTTGCACGCATGTACTGCGTGCTATCATTTTGTCCAAATGTCTGTTATTTTCGAATGTTTTCCCAAAAAAAGTCTAAAAAGATTAGGTTGGGTTTACTAATGACGAATCCGGTGTCAAAATCGATTCTGTCCGGCCGACCGTAAGGCACGATTAAGGGAAATCCTATTGACTTGAAACTTTCAGGAAGGTTGCGTTTCAAAATGCGACGGTTAAGTTCGTTAATGGGCAAAATCGACCAAATGGTTGCCTACTAAAAGCCATTTGAAATTTGAGGTTATTTCCCTGATATTTCAGAAACTATTGGAGCGATTGTATTGAAAGTTCGGCAGTAAGATTGGAGCACAACGACGAGCAACTTTCTGCAAAATTTCGATGGGATCGTTCTGTCAGTAAATAACAAAAATTCAAAATTTTTTCCCAAATAATTTTTTGTCCAAAAAATATTCGAAAGGAATTTCGCACAGACCTTGAGCACAGCAGTGTACCGAATTTCAGTTTGATAAGATAATTTCAAAATTATTGGAGGAAAATATGTCAAATTTCGTGTTTTTTTTACTCGGGATCGTTGTTTTCACCGGAATAACTAGACAAGTGATGATTCAATCATGATTCAATTTGTTAACCAGTTTGAAAATCCTGGTGAACAACTTCGTGCAAAATTTTGTGACGATCGTGTCGTCAGAACAATTTGAAAAAAAAATTCTCAAATATTCAATATTCTGCGATCTTCTGATCATCTCATCATTCACGAAATTCTGTGAGGACATTCAAGCTGTCATTTGTCAATCAAACACAGGATTCCAATTCGATCTAATCAGTATTTTCGGAAATCTCAGAGAAATAAAATTTTCAAGGTATATCTGCGGAATCATTGGGTGGATTTTACCCATCCACGAATTCAGCCTTCGTAGTCAAGTTCCAAACCTACTCTTCAAATATCGACTTTTCAAGTTGGTTATTTCGAACATATCTTGTTAACTGATACCGCCAATCTCAACGTTACAAATTCGTTCTGAGATTTCCTTCACCCAGTGGTAAAAAAATGTGAACATTTTTGAGGTTGGCAACTTGTACCGAAGTCACTCATTATAGGATTCATGCGAGTCAACCTGTATGTGAGCCACCCTGTATGTGCAGGAGGTATTATATCCTTCGGACGTCCTACTCATTCTCTAGAATCCCACGACCTCTATATCACCGTAGGAAACGACAAACGATCGGGCAAGTCCGTGTCTCTTCGTGCAGAGATCGATTCTCGCACGCAGACCTTAAGCATTCTATATAGTTTTTTCTAAATTCTGGCTCATCCTTCAAGAAAGTACATCGGGTCCGAACTTCGAAAGTTCACGAGTGAAATTTTTCGAAAGTTGAAACTGAACTAGATTTAGGAGAAATCGGAATTTTTGAATTCTATACCAAGTTACATATTCCTTGGAACGTTATTTCTGGAACGCGTTTTTACGCGCATGTTCTAGGGGAACAGCGTGCTATCGTTTTGTCCAAATGTCTGTAATTTCAGATGATTGAGCCGAAAATGGTCTCAATCGACTAGGTTGGACTCACTGATGACGAATCCGGTGTCAATAGCGATTCTGTCCGGCCGCTCGTCCGGCCGTAGACACGCTAACTGTCGACAGAAGGGAGCTAGCAACTTGAAACTTTCCGCGGTTAAGTTCGTTAATGGGCCAAATCGGTCGAATAGTTTCGGAGTTATAGGCACTTGAAGTTGAGAAGTTATTTATTTTTTATTTCGGAAACTAATTGAGCGATTGGATTCAAACTTGGCAGTTGGGTGGAGTATAACAACGCGCATCTTTGCGCCAAATTTTGTCAGGATCATAATGTCACTAAATTTAAAAAAAAAAAAATTTTTTTCGGAAACCATTCATCATATACAAAAAAAATTCCACTCACACTTTGAGCTTCATATTTCACAGCAGTGTACTAAATTTCAGTTCGATACGATCATAAGTTTTGGAGATATCGGGAAAAAATATGTCAAATTTCGAGGTTTTCTTCTCGATATCGTTGATTTTTTCGGTATAACTCGAGAAATACTGATTCAGTCCTGATAAATCTTCACAGCTAGTTTTGAGATGGTGAAAGACAACTTTATGCGAAATTTCGTGATAATCGTGTCATTAGAACAATTTGAAAAAACAAATTTCTATGATTTTCTTATCATATCATCCTCATTAAATTCTGTATGAAACTTCGAACTGTTATTTTTCGATCTGTACTTTTGGAAATATTGGAAAAATAAAATTTTGATTGGGTATATCTACGGAATCATTGGGTGGATTTTACCCATTCACGAATTCGGCCTTCGTAATTAAGGTCCAAACCTTCTCTACAAATCAGCCTAATGGCCGACTGCGTAAACCCAATAACTTCCGGAAGAAACGACTTAGAAACTCGATATTTGTAGAGTAGGTTTGGGGCTTAATTACGAAGGTCGAATTCGTGAATGGGTAAAATCCGCCCAATGATTCCGCAGATATACCCATTCAAAATTTTATTTTTCCAATACTTCCAAAAATACAGATTTTATCTAATTGAAATCCAGTAATTTATCAGTAGAAAAAGGCAGCAGCTTTTGCGTGCATGTTCAAATTCGTTGCTGAAGCGGTCAATCTACATTGAACATGCGCGCAAAAGTTGCTGCCTTCACGGCAGTGCTTTTTGAAATTTTTTTCGGGTTTTTTAGGGAACAGAATGCTATCGTATGGACCAAATGTCCTAAGTTCCACAATTTGGGCCGAAAACGGTAAGAAACTACTACACTGATGAAGGCGAAGTAAAGATCGATTGTCTCCGGCCTGCTGTCCGTTGGCACACTGACGATTATTAACTACCGCAATATCTCCAAAACTAATAGCCGTATTCAATTGAAATTTGATACACTACTATGAAATATGAAGCTCAAGGTATAAGCAGAATTGTTTTCGAATAAGATCAATGGTTTCTGAAAAAAAAAAATTTCTAAAAAACTAAAAAAAATTTTTTTTTTCGAATTGAGTGACCATACGATCTCAACGAAATTTTGCTCAAAGTTGCGCGTCGTTATGTTTCAACTAACTGCTAAATTTCAATCCAATCGCTTCAGTAGTTCCTGAAATATAAGGGAAACAACCTCAGAATTTCAAATGGCTACAACTCCGAAACCATTTGGCCGATTCGGCCCATTAACGGACTCAATCGCGGCATTCTAAGGCGCGAACTACCCCACAAGTTTCAAGTCTCTAGCTTTCTCTGTTCGACAGTAATCGTACTGACGACCGGCCGGCCGGACAAAATCGATTTTGACACCGGATTCATCATCCGGTCGTCTCAGACCATTTTCGGCTCAAAATTCGAAATTTACAGACATTTGGACGAAAGCTTCCAACAACTATGAATTCTAATACCAAAAACTGCATAACTTGCTCTCTGATGAAATCATATACGCATTGACGAAACGTACGTCAGCAAGAACGAAAATGTAAAATATGAACATGTCTCTCCACTAGATTTCCAGCATGGAACAATACAATTTTTGTAAAACATACCATCTCAAATTCTACATGCAACATTTCAAGCTTCAACGCTGAGTTACAAAACACCCTGTATATCACGCGATCGTCATTTAAATAGAACGAAACCGCTAGAATCGTTGAATATGATACAAAGCGGTATGTAACGAAATTTCATACAGAGAAATATCTCAATTATTTAGAAAGCATCGAGAGAGAGAAAAGGGTACAAAATCAGAGAAATTGCACCGATTAATATTCATATCAGAGCGGCGATTTGTGATTTCCCATCGTAAACAATACTGTCGGATCGAGATAGATTCGAATGATACTTACGTGGTGGGGTCATAAAGAACGTCAGGAATGTCTGAAAAAAAAAATTAAATTAGTGGAGCCACTTATAGAATATTACAGCTAACGATGTGATTTTTCGAGATGCATGTTTCGATGGTTGTTGTCTATGGTCTGTTGACAATAGAGCACTAGCAGCACTCTATGGTTCAGCAAGATGAGACGTCAAAATCAGCTGCTGGGGGGGACAAACAAAGAGATTTCCCATAAGAGCTAATGTTAACGTTTGGTGTATTATCTGAGTGGAAAAACATTTTGAGATTGTTTTTTTCCAGTTAATTTTGATCATTGAACCTTTTTGAATACCTTCAGGTAAGAGAATTGTTTGCAATGGTGATTTAAATAAAGATTTTTCCAGTTTAAATATACCCACTCCTGTTTGTTACCTACATTGTTATGTCTCCTTTTTCAGATTAAATTCAACTATGGAATTTTTTTCAGCTGTGAGCTGTAGTCATCGATCCGATAGTGATAATCGCACCCATTTCTTTAGATTTTTTGTCGTTGAAAACTAAATAGAAGCAGGTAGAACCTGCCAAGGTGGAAAGAGGAAGTTCCCCATGCTTTTATCTCTACATGGGGATGACTTCCCCGATTCTTAAGTGAAAAATTCTTTTATTTTCTGCATTATCTTTAACAGGTAATGAACTAACAAAGTTGCTTAACATATTTATGGATAAATATCATTTCACGGCAACCTTCAAACGAACTTGGCATTGGAATTATATTCAAGATACAATAACGATTATAAATTTATATAGTAACCATAAGCATGGCATTCTGAAATCATAAACAGAAGGTAGATGGTAACAGAAGTAAAACACACAACTGTGAACACTTTTGTGGCATTATTTTCTTGATGAGAATATGTCTTCCGACAGGAGGCTCACGTTGAATCTATAAATCCTAATATAATTCCAGTATTCTCTAGGAGGATCTTAGACCTTAAAATTTTGTGAAAATACAGACGAATCATAGTAAGATATTTCCACATACTGCAAGTTGATGCCAAAAGATTAATATCGGCAAAGTCTCAAACAATCAGTTAAGCCTCAAAAATACTTTATTGAATGAAAATATTGACTAGAGTTCCTTTTATTGTATTACAACCATTGTGAAAATAAAAACATATTCATCTCATGTTATTATTCAAATATAGAACTCTCAACTACAAATTGTTGTTCACTACTTGAAGATATGAAATCATCTATTTTCCTGGATTATGTTAATCTCAAGCCTCCAAAGTTTGCCAACAACTTGAATTTAACAGGAAAACAACCCAAAATCATGAAATGGACAATAATCTGCGGCAGCACAACAAATGTCAATAACAATAACAAACTCTTTGTTTGTCCCCCCCAGCGGCCATGTTGCGCCGTCACCTGCTAGTGCTCTATTGAGAATGTCAAACTATACTCCATTCACTTTTATGAACTATCCCGGTTCGCCATGATTTAGATTTATCAAGTTTTTTTCACTAAAAACTGACGCAGGTGGGCACTCGTGAAATATCGGCAATGTCAAAATAATTCTCAGCGACGTTGCCAAATGCCAATGCTAATTTCTACTCTCAATCTCAACATAATCATCATAAGTGCCGAAGGTAGTTTTGAAGAAGCAGAGACAAAGTATCAGGGTGTGCTATGAAGAATTGAAATCTGCTCTTTCTGATATTAACCCTCATAATTTGGAATCCATAATTTATCACAAGCTATCCAACATTTTCGACGTCTGTGAGTGAAAACCAAGGAATTATATTTTATATGAATAGATATTTATTTTTAAGCTGCATATAACCACAATAAGAAAGATTTTAAGAGACCAAGAGAATTTCCTTCTATTGGTGCACCCAAAAAGACACTTACTGAAGACTCTATTTTGAAAAAAGATTATAACGGAGGGCGGACATCACTTTTTAAAATTATAAATTCAATGGGTTACAAAAGACAAAATGATAAATGAACGCAAAATTTAATGTGAACACAACATGTTGTTGCAGCCAAAATTACCTTCCTGCGCGAATTTCAACAGTATCAATCGTTGGATGAAAATCTCCGATTTGTGTGAATAAACATTTTGATAAATTACGTAATTACTACGACCTCTATGTAGAGAGGACAACGTTGCGTAGTTATCTGACAGGAAAATGACTATAACCTAACATTTTCAGAATATACACGGTGAAATGTGTCAGAATGACATGGCCAACCGGGATAGTTTATAAAAGTGAACGGAGTATATGTTGAAATTCCTGTTCATAAAGGTTTGGCAATTCATCATGAATGGTTTAACGCAAAAACAACGTTTCAAAATTGTGGAAATTTACTTGGAAAAACATGAATCTGTTCGCGAAGTTCATAGAGCACTTGCTCCATTTTACTGTCAACATAATCAACCTAGTGGGTAAAAAAATGGTGCAGATATTGTTTTCGTGCTTTTTTTCTGTATTCTCGCTTCAAAATCATTTATATTTCAGATCAATAGAACTTATCATCCAATAAACCAAATTTTCAAAATCATGTTTCATTCTCCCCGTATGTGTCGAACACGCCATCACGTTTCGAACACCCCGTATATGATGTCTCAAATACTTCAGAACCTTCTTCTCTTCAGAGTTAAAGTGTTCATAGACAGAACCCAAATTGACCATTGATTATGTATTAGTAATCCAACCTAATCGCCCTTGTCGGCGAAAAATTAAAAAATCACAGACATTTGGGCAAATGAACAACGTTCAAAGAAAGAACTCGAATTCGGACGGGTTTTTTTGAAGCATATATTCTTGTCTTATAAGACAATTCAAGAATGTTTAGGTTCAATGCAGTGAAATATTTCAATATTTGGTGGATGCGCTTCCTACAATCGTATTACTTAAGGCGCAAACTGATGGACGCGTTTATCGCTCAAGCGATGACATTTGAGTTGTCAGATGCTCTCCCACCAAAATCGCGCGATTTTTTTTTTTTTTGTTGAAAACTTCAAGAGATTGTTCATACTCGTCTGTCATATGATTATAGGCACTTATTATATTGATTCATCCATCTACCTCAAATAATCATTTCTGCGGAACAAAACTAATTCCAGCAAAAACAATTTTTCGAAAGCTATGAGCTTGTCCAAGGAATCAAAAGCGTTTATTTATTGAATCCCTTGAAAAATAGGTATATAAACAATGATTATACTTTGTTGAAGAACCAGACACGTGGTAATAAATTCATATAATTTGAAATGTGACATTTCATGAACAATCGCGCGTCTTCATAATGACGGATGTCAGCCACAAATTACTGACGTTGGGCAAAAAACTCGCGCGATTTTTCGTTTTTGACGCGTTCATCAGTACGAGCCTATACATTGATACCACTTCAATATTCAATGCATCTGAAAGATTTTGCTCTAAATTACTGAAAGCTAGAGATAAATGAGAATTATGACTTAATCTACAGTTCAAATATATCAGTATTAAAATTTTCTGATTCGTTTATGATAAATACCTAGATTATTTGCGCGCATGTTCTAGAAAACAGAGCGCTATAGTGTTGCCCAAATGTCTGTGATTTGTATTATGGTCTTGAACGACTAGGTTGGAATCATTTTTCGGGAAGTATTCATAAGATTTTGATGAGAGATCTTGCACCGATCTTGAAATCTTAATTTTACAAGAATGTACCAAATTTTAGTTTGAAATGATTTCAGTTTCAGAGATATTGGAAAAAAATCGTCAAATGTCATGATTTTTTTCTCAGTCTTTTGATATTTCTTGAGTAACTCAAAAAATACAGATCCGATCATGATCAAAAATTTATAAGTTTTGTTTTCGCACAAGAGATGCTGACGCCAAGTCAGTGCTTCTAAGAATTTTTTCCTTCGAACTTTTCATGGATTTTCTCTTCAGATATATATCCCAGGTATACAGGGTGAGTCTTTGACCTTGCAGAATATTTTAACAGAAGATTCTTGAAGCTGAAAGGAACACATTTGTCCTCTACCATTTTTTCCGATTCGGCCTAGATAAAAAGATATAGGCATTATAAATTTTCATAATAGGCTAGCCGCCCCTGTAAACCTGAACACTGAAGTTTTTCCAAGCCTAAGATATACCATTCAAATCTTCGAAATAAGCAACTCTGTTATGAAAACAAGCGTCAACTTACTTTTTACATTCCAGTTGGTGAAAAAAATTGTATTTATAGTACAATAAACAAGTTAGGTATTCCAAATTTCGTGGGCTATAAAAGTTGAATATTCTTCTCTTGGTTTCATTTTCGATAATGAGGAATTCATCTAGCTATCACTCATATTAGCTTTGAGATTCATCTTCAATTTGTAATTATTAATTTTCTTTGTTTATTTCATTTTCTCCAAGAATGATCAGATTCAGACATAACCCATTCAAACTTTCATTTTCATAAATAAATAAAACAGATGTACCTAATTTATCTATGAACGTACAAATGTTGCCAATTGACGAACAGAAAGAAAGAACTCTTCGAAATCAAACAACACACATATGCTAATTCTATGTATACACTTGTATAGTCTATGATTCTGAACTGAACTATAAATCTGTGATTCCATTCTCAACTTTTAGACGTGGCAACGCGGAAAAATTGAATTCTGTGAATATTTTGAACAGAGTTGCAATCAGCCAAAGTACCCAATTCTGGGAATTTCACATATATTTTTTATTTTTGAATTTCAGATTACTCGAAAACGGCGCATCATACGAAAAAAAATAAAGAATACTTTTACTTTCCAAAATGGTCAAAAATTCGTTGAATAGCATTCAAATTATTTTTGGAAGTTGGAGTCTTTGAATTTCTGGTATTTTTATAAAATGTTATGGTCATATTAGAGAAACTGGAGGATGTGGATGAAATTTTGTAATCCAGGAACATTCATCGTATCAATAAAAAACTATATTCCAATAATCATCTCATTCGATGAGATCGTTCGCAAGATATAATCGAAAATTAAATTTTTTTATGGATTTTCAACAGTCTGTATCTTAAGTACCAAGCCGAATCGGAAAAAATGGTAAGGGAAAAAAGTGTTTCTTTTGGTTTCAGGAATCCCCTGTTAAAATATTCTGCAAGGTCAAAGACTCACCCTGCATAATCAGATAATGAAATAAAAATCGTGATATAGAAACAGCTGATAATACCCTTAATTCAAAGAAAATTCCTTCATGAAAAATATCGCAACAATATGAACGAATACAAAATAAAAGTGCAACAATTTGACCAAGGAAAATGGTAACAGCTGTCTAACATTTTTAACTGATCTTCAGACCAGTTTACCCTGGTAAAACCGCCGAGTAGTAAATCTAGATACTTGTTGCAGCGCGCCATCTCCCTGTAAAATCTGGCGAGTCCTAACCTTCGAGTGCAGAATACTTTGATTGATGTGCACGACGTTCATCCTCTTGTCGCATCAGTTCACGGTATCTAGTTATACTACAGTGATAAAGTGTCTGGATTCTTATTCTGGTGTTTCACCAAGGTAAGGTGGCCTGAAGATCAGTAAAAACTGTGAAACACCTGTAACCGTTCCTCTTTGACGCCGCTTCTATGGTGTAGATGTTCTGGATGATTAGCTATGATCAAGGTCAAATATTTGTCGATTTATCGACAGATATTCATCCTCGTGGTTATGTTAAATAATTATGAAGATTTGTCTCGAATTGTCTGAAGAAGCAAGCACCAAAACGACATATTACCTCCTCAAAACATTAATACTGTTTCTATATTCACGAGGCAACGTTTGATCAAAAAAGTTCTCTGTGCTGAAAGTATGGGGCTCCTTTGATAGAACACCAATGGGTTCGAAGAAAAATACAATCTGCCTCTAAAGTATCCTCTCATCGATAATATAATCACTTCCTTCATACTTGTTTAATCTATTTGAAGGTTAAATAGATATAGAAATCAACTTTGTTAACGATTCCATATAGAATCAGATAGATAATGTTTATAATAAGAACTCCATCTTACTTGAACTATCGCACAAATCTTCTATGGCAGGGCCTATCATGTAGATTGTAATCTGGAAAAGAAAAAAATACAGTAAGAAAAAACGGAAATATGGCAGAGGTAAAAATATCCAGAGTTTCAATCATCATCACCTAAGTTCCACCATCGATGCCAAACGTCACTTCAAGAATGAATGAAATTCAGTAGATTTCGAAGTTTGATGGTTGACCGACAATTTGGATTTTCGTAGATAAGATGTTGAAAATATTCAAATGTATGAATCTTTGTGCAAAAGTTCAAGGTTAATTGTGAACTTGATAAAAGTAGTTAGGCATAGTATTCATAGTTGCAAAAGTGACAAAATAAATATTTTTATAACTCAAACCAATACAGAGTGCAGAGTTTCAACTACAGATTTATATTCATTTAATGAAATTGAGTATAGGATAACAAACATCCAGTGAATATCTGAAAGTCTTGAATGAAAACTTCAATACCTTACTGCATTACAATCATTACATTTCATAAAAATCATGACTTAACTACTTTGAAGATTTGCAACCAACTATAAGTAATTTCCTGATTTAGAATTATTTTTTAACTGTAAATGATATCATAAAGGTACGTCAAATATACACCAATACATTATGTCAGCTTACACAACTTAGTAGAGCTAATAGAAACCGAATCAACATCAATGTGACATTCTAAAATCATCAAAACCACTACAACAGTCAACAAAGGACCAATCTAACATATATTATTCCACTGTAATTATTATATGCATTCAAAACTCCATAATATGTTATAACCTCATTTGTGAAGCTCTAAAGTTTGGAATTCTAATTTACATCTTATAAGAACTTTTTCATGCTCTTATTCACCACAGATCAAATAAGCATACACATTCATATGTATATGAAATAAAACTGATTTCTTCAGTAGTTAAATATGTGTTGTAAAGCCCTTGACCTGTCTTGTATTGCCAACAATTAGGTGACAGATCAACAAAAACTCACATATAAATTAAGAACTGAAGACAACTTCTCGCTACCAGAGAACTATAGGAACGATAATTTTTGATAATATACTACCGAGAAATACCAATTACTGGTTTCAATTATCAACCACAGCATAATATCCAACACAATGTATTCATATTGTATTGGAATATCAGCATTTAACTTGATTTCTATAATATCGATATCATTCATACAGCTACTGTGAATCTGCAGAATATTTATGCTACTGCAGCTAAGGAAGTAAACTGAAAATGAAAGGAACTATTTTTAGCTAGTAGAAACTGACAAAATAAAAGATAACCTTCAAAATGTAGTATTTTAAAATATTACCTTAGGTAGAGATAACAACGTTCGATGCAACCAAATTATCCAGAATGGTTATCGAGACGACAATATAATTGTATAAAACACTTTCTAAAACCATAATAATTCGCTATTGTTTTTGTCACTAAAACATTAGAAATAATTTTTCACTCAAGGAACCATATTGAATCAAACTGTCATTTTTATTTTTCATTAATCAACAGACAGCAAATGTTTTGGATTTGGAATGAAATGACATCGGAGCACAGAATAAAGATAATAATCACATTCCGAATTCAAATTTTAAATTACAGAACTCAAATTTTTCCGTTTCTTTCAAGTGATTCGTAGTAACTGCAATAATGGTGATGTTCTTTCGTACTGAACGAAGTGATTTATATAACTTCAATCAGAAAGATCAGTTGAAGCGATCGTTCTTTCGTTTCAATCAGTTCCCCCTTCCACAACTCTAAAGTGATTGCAAATGATTATTCTAATCGCGGAACAAGTTCCATCAGTTCAATCAGTACGAAAGAACACTACTATTGCTTATAAAAATGAGAAACCATATTCTTGTCACGGAATGGTGTGGCCAAACTACAGAAGACATGAAGACAAGAAGAAAAATTAATATTCAGTGGTATCTTGTCATATTGACAGCTGTGATATGGCGGGAAAATAATAGCAGATTTCAAATTATATTTATCTTGTCCTTGTTTCAAATATACATCTGTTTATTTTTCTGATTATTTATTTTTGTTTTTGTATTAACTCAAGTATGGAAAATGAATGTATGTCCACGACAGATCAGACCTTGGAAGCGAACTAATTGTTCTCTTAATTTTAAAATAATTTCAGCATTCGAAACAGGAACTCCTAGGAGAGGTACAAGGTTGAGAAAACCAACATCGAAGGCATTAGAGAACGAATATATAAAGAAGTTAGCTCAGTCAGGGTTTGTCGGAAATATATCGAGCAATGATGAATCCAGTAGCGATGCAGAAGATTTCCTTACAGAGCATGGAACACCTTCAACACCATCTGGTAAATACGGGGGTGAAATTCGTTCTTTTCATTGAAATTCTGAAGAGAGAGAAGGAATTTGAACATTTTTAAAAATTCTCATTCTCAGAAACTCGCCACCACTTAATACTTCTTAATCAGAATGAATTTAATTTCAGTCCTTCAAAATGCCGACCACATGCAAGGGGACAAAATATTTCAGTTCCAAACAAGAAAAACCAGAAATGCATTATTTCAAAAGGTTAAAGAAGCACAGAGTACAGGAAAAACAACATATAGTGCAACCAAAAAAGGTGAAAAATTTTCAGCACTTATTTTTCAACAGGATTGATTTCTTCAATTTTCAGTACATACAGCATCAAGCCGATCAAATGAACATGATCCATTCAGTGATAGCGGCAGTGAATACAATGCCAGCGAAGTTTCCTCGTCTGAATCTGATCAAAAATCATCAGATACTGAAAATTCAGATTCTGAAGGTGCTAACAAACGTGGAACTAGAAGAAAAACTTTGAGGGAAGGCAATAGAAAAATAGAACCAGTCAAATTAAGGGGCCAAAAAACAAAAGACTACAAAATGCAAGTTGATGATTACTTCTGGAATCAAGCATCTAAGAAAATCGTCACTTCAGATTACACCTTGGATAAATTAGAAACTCCTCGATTATCTCAAGATCAACTGCAAAATCTCCTTAAAAATATGAAATTATCCAATAGCCATCAAAGGGCATTAAATAAGTTGCACAAGCAAAACTGTACAATGTTTACTAAGTGGCTATATCTTTTACATGAAAATTTTAATATTCTCATTTACGGATTAGGTTCCAAAAGGAAAATAATAGAAGAATTTCAGGAACAATACCTCGATAACCATCCAGTTATAGTAGTGAATGGATTCTTTCCTTCTTTATCCATCAAAGACATCCTTGATGGAATCATCGTGGAACTCCTGCAACTCAAAAGAAACCCTGCAAATGTTTATGAATGCTGTGATATAATTGAAAAAGAATTTGGCTATTTGGATACTCATCTTTATCTCATTGTCCATAACATCGAAGGTCAGGTTTTGAGGAATAGCAAAACGCAAAATGTATTGGCTCGTTTGGCCAGTGTTGATAACATTCACCTTATTGCTTCTACCGATCATATAAACGGTCCTTTGAGTAAGTACTACTACTGAAATGATTAGAATAACTGTATTAAATATACAGGATGTTGAGGGGTAGTTTCTCTGATCCAGTTCATGCACAAAATCATCCATATGTCTAAATTTTTGGCTAATTTTGCCACTTACTTAATTTAACCGCCTCATTTTTGAAATGCAACCTTCTGTGCAAAATTCCATTGCATGTTCGAAATTCATTTGTTTCAATGAATGGAACAACATACAATTTGAATTTTCAGTGTGGGATCACTTCAAACTGAGCAAATTCAACTATACATGGTGGGACATGACATCGTTCCTCCCTTACATGGATGAAACCTCATTCGAAAGCTCGATGATGGTTCAAAAATGTGGAGAATTCGCCTTGTCATCGTTGAGGAATGTATTCTTATCCCTCACGAAAAATTCTAGGGGTATTTATCTTCTCATGGTGAAACATCAGTTGGAGAACTCGAAAAATCAATTTTATCAAGGTAATTCCTGATGATTTAAAAGAAATAAATATCTATTCGGTGAAATTTTTATCATTGCAGGGTTTGCATTCAAAGATCTGTATTCCTCATGCCGAGAGACATTTTTGGTCAGTTCCGATATGGCTTTAAGAGCGCAGCTTACAGAATTTGTGGATCACAAAATGGTTAAAACCAAGAGGTCCACAGACGGAGTTGAACATTTGGTTATTCCAATACCAAACGCGCTGCTTCAAAAATTTTTGAGTGAACAAAAAGAATAGATTGATTCGTTATTGAAGTAATAAACTGTTGTTTTTTTTTCATGCACATCATTCATTGGAAGACCACCTTGCTGAACACTGAAGAAGGGATGGTTCACGAAGTTCCGAGATTAATGAACTTTTTTTTTTCGAAAAAGTACGTTTTCAATTTGTCCAGTTCTGTATGTTTGGAAATATTCGGAAATTTAATTTTCGGAATTTCCTGTCAAGAATATGTAAATTGGTTGCAAAATTTTGTTTGGTAGTTCCAAGTTGCAATTTCCATACGAGTTCGGGACAAAAGCGTGTTTGAAAATATATTTATATTCGAGTCAATATATTTACAAGTTGCTACAAGATAGTATATTTTGGTTGAAGATATATTTATTTTTTGTTCTATGTAATCGCTAGTTGGGAGTATAAAATATATAAAAATATGAGATCCAATGTATTTATTAATTCGTTATATCAAAGATCGCCAAGAGGTGGCGCGTCGAAATCAAGCTTACAGTTTTCAGCAATGCAACTTTAGGAGCTTGCTGGAAACTGTATACTTCCGTCGCGCCATCTCTTGTTCGATAGATAATAAATATATCGGATCTTACATTTTTATACATTTGAAACTCCCAACTCGTAAATATATTGTGTTTGGTAGAAGACAGATATATCGTAAGGAAAAATAAATTTGTTACTGCAAGTTATGAATATATTCATTCGAAAATGAATATATGTGGAAACCCACTTAGATCCAGCGTGACCAATTATTTTTTTCAGAATCTACCAAACCTTCTGTAGAAATCTACTTTTTGCGACCAAAGTCAATTACAGAAATCTACTGAAAATCTACTGCTACCTAAGAGTAGTCTTTAGCACTTTATGTTGGTGGGAAACTTTAATGTTTCGTGCAATTCAAAAAAATATCGCAGTAATTAACATTATCTCAGCAAAAAAAAGCTAGAGAAGCACTGCCGTTAAGGCAGCAGCTTTTGCGCGCATGTGGCAACGAATTTGAACATGGGTGCAGAAGTTGCTGCCTTAATTCACGGCAGTGCTTTTCTAAGTTTTTCTTTCCGTGAATTACTGGATTTCAATTCGATCTAATCTGTATATTTGAAAATATTGAGAAAATAAAATTTTGAATGGGTATATCTACAGAATCGTTGGGCGGATTTCACCCATTCACGAATTCGACCTTCGTAATGAAGCCCCAAACCTTCTCTACAAATATCGAGTTTTTAAGACGTTTCTTCCAGAAGATAACGACCGACCGTAAACACAATAACTTCCGAAAGAAACAACTTAGAAATTCCATCTTTATAGAGAAGATTTGGACCTTAATTACGAAGACCGAATTCGTGAATGGGTAAAATCCATCCAATGATTCCGCAGATATTCTTATATATTCACCTAAATGAAAGGCTCTTTCGTTTTGGATGGAAACGATTAAAATGCGGGAAAATGTAGCGCACACACGCATCTATGATGGGAAATACGATATACTTATTGAGTGTGACGGGATTGGAGAAATACCCTAATGTCAGTCAGAGCCATCTATACGAGTTGTGCTATTTTTTCACATAACTCATGCGATTATAGTTAGGTTAGGAAAGGTTGTGCCACTTCTCAACTCAGACAGAAGCGTTCTACTGCTTCAACAGTTGAAAGTAGATTTCTACTAAGATAGTTCGAAATACTACCAAAATCTACTGCTCAATTTCTGTCTACTAACAATGATGAAATTATAACGAAAATCTACCAAAAAAGTAGATTTCTACCAAAATTGGTCACGCTGCTTAGATCCATCCAACATCGTCAAGAGATGGCACTTCGGAAAGATACAGTTTCAAAAACAGTTTGGACTAAAATCGGAGTTAACTACGATAATCACAACAAATATTTCAGAAATGAGAAAACATATTTCCGGTTCCGGAAGTTCTGGAAATGCGTTTTAATAAAATCGCACATAGGAACATTTCAGATGGAAATAACTCCGAAACCGTCTGGACAATTACGCCCATTATCGAACTTAACCTACGCGATCGAAGGTTCTACCTACATCGAGGATTTCGAATCGCTAGCTTATTCCGTTCGGAAGATATGAGATTAGAAAATTACGAATATTTGGACAAAAAAAATTCAAAAAGCACTGCCGTGAAGGCAGCAGCTTTTGCGCGCATGTTCAATGTAGATGACCGCTTCAGCAACGAATTTGAACATGCACGCAAAAGCTGCTGCCTTCACGGCAGTGCTTTTTGAATTTTTTATTTGATAAATTACTGGATTTCAATTCGATCTAATCGGCCGACTGCGTAAACACAATAACTTCCGAAAGAAACAACTTAGAAACTCGATATTTGTAGAGAAGGTTTGGACCTTAATGACGAAGGCCGAATTCGTGAATGGGTAAAATCCACCTAATGATTCCGCAGATATACCCATTCAAAATTTTATTTTTCCAATATTTCCGAAAATACAGATCAGATCGACTTGAAATCCAGTACTTCATCGAAAAATTACAGTTCGAAGGTTCATACAGAATTTAATGAGGATGATATGATAAGAAAATCACAGAAATTTTTTTTCTCAAATTGTTCTTATGAAACGATTATCACGAAATTTGCATAAAGTTGTCTTTCAGCATCTTCAAACTAGCTGCGAAGTTTTATCAGGACTGAATCAGTATTTCTCGAGTTATACCGAGAAAAACAACGATATCGAGAAGAAAACCTCGAAATTTGACATATTTTTTCCCGATATCTCCAAAACTTATGATCGTATCGAACTGAAATTTGGTACACTGCTGTGAAATATGAAGCTCAAAATGTGAGTGGAATTTTCTTTGGATATTGTTGTGTCCCGTAGCCTGGACCCAGCATTTTATGATGTATTGTCTTTTCTTGATTTTCCAACGTCGCAGTCTGAATTCTTTGGTTTCCAGCAATGAAACCGAAATTCAATATTTTTTGGTTTAAATCAATTGACACCGGCTTTAAGAGCATTTTATCTCAAGCCAACAATAAAGTATAATTTTGCATGACAGAAAACACGCAGATGAAATTCAAGCTCTTAGCATTCCAGGAATCGGAGCTTTGTGGGGGGTACTCAAAGAATCCAGACATCACATATGACAGTTTATGTAATTTATCTTATTAGGCCATTTAGGGAAACTTAATTCACACATTTTGTGCTCTCTCTTTTGCACTAGCCAATCCGAGGTGTTTTTTCGTATCTTATAGAAGGGCGTCGCCTAATTCAAAAAACCAATCAAAATTTATATTCTCCCTCTAAAATGTGAAGAAGAGAATTTTCTTAATTTGGGTTTTAGTTAGTTTTAAACACTCTTCATTTGACCATTGTATAGTAAACAACATTCGCTCTCGAATTTATAAACAAGACTTATACGTTAATTCTTGTGTTGTAAAAATCGTAACTTCTCATTTGAAAGTTGCTTCGACCTTGCTATCGAATAAGATATAGAAGGAAGATTCTATTGTGCAAATCACTTGTATACCATTTCGGTCTTGTTATCAAATACAGATACAAGAAAATAAATTTTTGTTACGTGTTAAAAGTGCGTTTTTAATACACCTCAACAACATCTTCGTGTCATAATTGCAACGATATTGATCAACTGGTCAATAAGTTCTTCAATTATCTGCTTATTTTAGAAGCATCTACCTTTCTGATAAAGATCAGAAAATATTCGTCGGTCGTGTCTTCATTTTGATAAAGACTGAATTAATCAAGTGCGATTAATTCAACCAAGCGGTGTCTCTACTTTTGAAACCCCCCAAACACCTGAATAAACCAATTCAGGTCAAAACATTGGTCCTATCGAGCCGGATATCGCTCAGGTCAAAACATTGGTCCTAGCGAACCGGATATCATTCACGGAAACTTTGGTCCCATCGAATATAATATCCAAGGAGCAATTGATCTCATCGAACCACGGATATCATTCACATACAATCATACAGTCCATCCTTCGAAGATCCTTGTCAACCCAGGTTCAACGGATCCCAAACCAACCCTTGGAGTGAAAGTTCGCTGATGAGTTTTTGTGCCGCGATATAGAAAAGTTCGCGAATTGTGTTAAGTGCGAAATAATTGTGTTTCTGCATATTGTGAGGAATTGTCCAGCTTGTAAGTTGTAAGTCATTGACCCACCAAGTTATTTCCCTTTGTTTGGATTCCTCATTCTTGTATTCCTTATGTTGATTAATTGATTATTTGTATTGCTTTATCGAAAAAATGTCGTCAAACGAAATAAAGATATTGAAAATCAAACGCGAAAATGCAAGGACTAAACTCAAACAATTCGAAAAATTCCTGAACCAGTTCGATGCCACTAAGCACTATTCTCTCTTAGAAAAATATCTTAATGAAGTAGATGCCGCGCGCACTAACTCCGAAAACATTCATTTAGAATTACAATTAATCTCAGATGAAACCGTCGAATTAGAAGAATTAGAAACTTATCAAAATAAATTTGAGGAAAAGTGGATAGAATTATAAACGATAGCGATCAATCTGTTGAACCAACGCATTTCACTCAGTGCTCAATTTGAATCAAATTCATGCTCACAGAAATTAATCTGGCAAACCAAGAATATGCCTTGCATTAATAGCATGAATTCTAAATTCTCTGATGCAATTATTGAAGCATCAAATAAAACGCAGCTATCTGCAGAAACTCGGTGCGAAGATAATTTCAATAACCGAAATGAGCCTAATGACAGCCTTGTTGGTCGGCCGCATTTGGAAGGCAATAAATCAAACTTCGAAGTGTGCGACCCTTTCGAAAGGAATCCGAACTTGTTTATTGTGCAGCAAACAGACGGCAACCTCAAACAGAAGAATTTGTCGGAACCTTTCAATTTCAAACACCTCTCGAGTTTTGAAGAAAGCGATGTACATCAACAATTTTATTGCACAGCTGCAATACAAGTAGATACTTTCGCTACCTCTTCGGTAATCTCCTTGAACGAGTCCCTAATAGCAGGTCAAAATATTCAAAATGAGTCGACCTCTTTCATCCCTCGTTTCTGTTCGCCTGTAGGTAATTTCACCGGAGATATAGATCAAATGTCCGGTCGAAATCGTACAATTTGTAAACGTTCAAGAAAGGCTTCTTTAAATA
Organism: Myrrha octodecimguttata; assembly: GCA_958510865.1. Classification (NCBI taxonomy): domain Eukaryota; kingdom Metazoa; phylum Arthropoda; class Insecta; order Coleoptera; family Coccinellidae; genus Myrrha; species Myrrha octodecimguttata. The sequence goes on along the minus strand of OY294061.1, from coordinate 52,377,291 downwards.
TCTATGTTTCGTTTAAATATCGCGACTCGTTTCACTGTTCCGCCGGCAAATACAGAGGGTGTCTCGAAAGGTGTAAGGCACTTCTTCGTCTCAATGAAAAACGGAACGATCATAAAACTCATGCACATGTTATCAACAGTGCTGTACTAAAATTCTCGGAGCCTGACCAATTATATTTATATATTTCAGTCAAAGGTGTACATGAGTACGTCAATTTGAATTGTCAGTTTTTTTATCTGGTGATGATGGAAAAAGTCATAAATTATGCGGAATATGTAGAATCCCTTATTTTGACAATTATTGCTAAAACATACCATCATATCCGCGCACCTCCTGGACATGTAGGTCATCAAATATTTTCGATTAGTAAAAGCCGTACGAAGTATTATGCAGTTCCCGGCTCAATCAAAAATATAAAACATATTTCGCTTTTGTCATTCATGCTAGCCCGATCGATGTATCAAGAAAAAACGCTGCAAATTTTACACAAGGGTTTATTATTTTCTCAGTTTAATAACCCAATACCATTGATATCTCAAATCAATCGTATATATTATTTATAACTCATTGGTTTTTCACCAAACGAAAATCAATTCCATGAAGAAATTCATGTGAAATATTTAAATTCAATAGTAACTACAAAATTATCCACGTCGAAACCAAAAGTACCTACATAACTCCTAGAGTCGTTAGAAATCAATAGGTACAACACCCGCAAAATCCTATTGAATGAACAAACAGATGTGAATAGCTCTCCACTACTGAATATTTTTCTGTAACCTAAAAACTCTGTGGCAAACCCCAATTTATACCTACTCTCACTTTTACGCTTTGTATAATTATTTAGGCACGTTCCGGACCATATTTAAACCTTGTTGTACTACATACCATCAGTCAGTAAAATATAGATACCTGAAGAAGATTTTTAGCTTTCTTTCTTCATGTTTTTTGTGATTCCGTAGTATTACTATGAGTGTTGTGAATTCCCCGCCGAAGTCCTACACACCGTTAGGATCTGGCGTCTAGGAGGTTCGAAAGTTTTCAAAATCAAACTGAACAGTTAAAAAAAAACACACTTTAATTCGATTCCTAGTTGTAAAATGAATATACTAGACTAGTGCCGATACGAAATAATCGATCGTGTGAAAATATGAACAAAAACGTGAAAAACCTATTTTAAATATTTGAGCCGAGCCTCGGCGTTTTCGACCTCAAGCTTATCGCTTCCAATTCCGATCCCGACTGACTTATGTCTGGAATTTTCAAATATCCCCAAGGATAAATCTTACATGCCTACATATGTCTATGTTTATAATAACGCACTAAACCACTTGAACCGCCTTAGCTCGCTCGAAAAGTGAGACCAATGCAGGTGGCCGCACAGGGCCGTATTCCCTAATTATCTGGGGACAAATCTGTCGAGTTACGACAATGAGATGGAGTTTTTATGTCCGACTGATCATCAGAATTATCAGTCCTGTCACCGATATAATCAATTACCGTATCCATGTTGTCTGTCTCATCTAAATATATTCCCGAAATATGGTAGATAAACCTATTCACTAAGGTATCAACATATAACGAAAATTTTGCTGGAAAGAATTGAAAGAATCACTTTATAATTAAGCCTAGAGGATGTTATTCATAAAAATCTTAAATATTTTTCATTCCAAATCACATTTCCTATGAAATATTGGAGTTGAAGCGAAAATTATCTTGGTGTTGAGTTTCTTAAAAAACTACTTTACAAAGGTCAAGTTACTTTGTTGTTTCTTTCGTTAAAGTTAAGTTAAATATCCGAAAAATATTTTTTACTAATATTTTGCCAGTACGATCTTCACGATATAACTTATTAAATTGCGTGTCGGTATTACACAAATAGAAATGAAATTCAAATCAGAAAGCGTTTGCGCCTTTTGACATATAAGGGAAATAACCTCAAAATTTAAAATGGCCACAAAATTTTCCGCCAATATCTCTGCAAATAAATATGGTTTCAAAATGTTGACTAAGACCTGTACCAAATTATATTGAACTTTAATGAATAACTTCCGAAAAAAATGTTTAGAAAAAATTCAATTTTTTTCCAATACAATTCTCACGAAATCATGCATTAAATTGAGCGTCAATATTTCACAACTAGTTATGATATTTCAATTTGATCGCGTTAGTATTTCTTGAGAAACTTTCGGGAAAATTAACTTAAACTCTCAAATTAACAACAAATACGTAAAACAAAAAAAAAATTAAATGAAAAAAAACTCACCCGTCCTGTGCAACTTATCTGAAAAAATTTGTCCACAGTGCATATATCCGATAAGAGTTCACTTGATTCACAAAATATCCAATACACAAACTGAAGACCTAAAGTTATTTTCAATAACTTTTCTGTAAAAATCAAATATATCGTGAACCTCTCAAAGATATATGATTCTGGATGAAAAGTTAACCGATTATTTCACTGAATTCCAATCTTAGAACCGAATGCGATGATTCATTCTCGGGATTATTGGAAATTTGTAGCATTTTTCTTTATAACTCAGAGACTACTGGTCGGATATCATCCGGGTAAAATTTTTTAGGTTGAGTTATGCAACAGTAATCAACGTTGAAAATTTCACAAAAATTCGGTGGTAAGTTTCCGAGAAATAATTTTTTTTTCCCTCCAACCCCCAATTTTAAGCCCTTAGGTTACACCAATCCTGCTGAAAAGCTTGGAGGATCAATCCCGAGCGACATATGATTTTTCTACCAAGTTTCACGGATTTCGGTTCAGTACTTTCCGAGAAAAGCTCTGGACAACGGACGGCGGACGGATTTTTTTTTATTCGTTCATTCAAATCTACATACTCCAAAACGTAAACTGTGAAATTTTCAGGGGGGGTTAAAATTTTTTTTTTGTTGGTCGATCACTAAGGTTTATTATTTGATTTCATCAAATAATAAACCAAAAGGAGGGTTATTCTAAATCTGTTGTGTCTACCATGAAACATATTGTCTTGTCGCTTTTGGAATCAGTCTATTATTCTGTATATTACTGCTTGTTGGCCTATGAAAACTACGTACCTTTACCAGGCATTCTAATCGTTTCATCACTTTCGTTTGAGATAAAACTTGAAAATAGCTCCACATCAGATTATAATGTGGAGTTAAATGTTACGAATATTGTTTACGTTCATCGAAACGCTGTTACTAGCATTAGTTACCATATAGAACCGATTTTGGTTTATTATTTGATGAAATCAAATAATAAACCTTAGTGATCGACCAACAAAAAAAAAATTTTAACCCCCCTTGAAAATTTCAAAGTTTACGTTTTGGAGTATGTAGATTTGAATGAACGAATAAAAAAAATCTGTCCGTCCGCCGTCCGCCGTCCGTCGTCCGCCGTCGGTTGTCCAGAGCTTTTCTCGGAAAGTACTGAACCGAAATCCGTGAAACTTGGTAGAAAAATCATGTGTCGCTCGGGATTGATCCTCCAAGCTTTTCAACAGGATTGGTGTAACCTAAGGGCTTACAATTGGGGGTTGGAGGGAAAAAAAAATTATTTCTCGGAAACTTACCACCGAATTTTTGTGAAATTCTCAACGTTGATTACTGTTGCACAACTCAACCTAAAAATTTTTACCCGGATGATATCCGACCAGTAGTCTCTGAGTTATAAAGAAAAATGCTACAAATTTCCAATAATCCCGAGAATGAATCATCGCATTCGGTTCTAAGATTGGAATTCAGTGAAATAATCGGTTAACTTTTCATCCAGAATCATATATCTTTGAGAGGTTAACGATATATTTGATTTTTACAGAAAAGTTATTGAAAATAACTTTAGGTCTTCAGTTTGTGTATTGGATATTTTGTGAATCAAGTGAACTCTTATCGGATATATGCACTGTGGAAAAATTTTTTTCAGATAAGTTGCACACGGGTGAGTTTTTTTCGTTTCATTTTTTTTTTTTGTTTTACGTATTTGTTGTTAATTTGAGAGTTTAAGTTAATTTTCCCGAAAGTTTCTCAAGAAATACTAACGCGATCAAATTGAAACATCATAACTAGTTGTGAAATATCGACGCTCAATTTAATGCATGATTTCGTGAGAATTGTATTGGAAAAAAATTGAATTTTTTCTAAACATTTTTTTCGGAAGCTATTCATTAAAGTTCAATATAATTTGGTACAGGTCTTAGTCAACATTTTGAAACCATATTTATTTGCAGAGATATTGGCGAAAAATTTTGTGGACATTTTAAATTTTGAGGTTATTTCCCTTATATGTCAAAAGGCGCAAACGCTTTCTGATTTGAATTTCATTTCTATTTGTGTAATACCGACACGCAATTTAATGGGAAATATCGTGAAGATCGTACTGGCAAAATATTAGTAAAAAATATTTTTCGGATATTTAACTTAACTTTAACGAAAGAAACAACATAGTGACTTGACCTTTGTAAAGTAGTTTTTTAAGAAAACTCAACACCAAGATAATTTTCTTATTTTTCAACTCCAATATTTCATAGGAAATGTGATTTGGAATAAAAAATATTTAAGATTTTTATGAATAACATCCTCTAGGCTTAATTATAAAGTGATTCTTTCAATTCTTTCCAGCAAAATTTTCGTTATATGTTGATACCTTAGTGAATAGGTTTATCTATCATATTTCGGGAATATATTTAGATGAGACAGACAACATGGATACGGTAATTGATTATATCGGTGACAGGACTGATAATTCTGATGATCAGTCGGACATAAAAACTCCATCTCATAGTAATACCCCGGAATCACAAAAAAACACGAAGAAAGTTGCTAAAAATCTTTCGCTTTAATATAGTTTCTTCAGGTATCTACATTTTACTGACTGATGGTATGTAGTACAACAAGGTTTAAATATGGTCCGGAACGTGCCTAAATAATTATACAATAGCGTAAAAGTGAGAGTAGGTATAAATTGGGGTTTGCCACAGAGTTTTTAGGTTACAGAAAAATATTCAGTAGAGGAGAGCTATTCACATCTGTTTGTTCATTCAATAGGATTTTGCGGGTGTTGTACCTATTGATTTCTAACGACTCTAGGAGTTATGTAGGTACTATTGGTTTCGACGTGGATAATTTTGTAGTTACTATTGAATTTAAATATTTCACATGAATTTCTTCATGGAATTGATTTTCGTTTGGTGGAAACCCAATGAGTTATAATTAATATATACGATTTATTTGAGATATCAATGGTATTGGGTTATTAAACTGAGAAAATAATAAACCCTTGTGTAAAATTTGCAGCGTTTTTAACTTCTCTCTCCTATCATTCATGGCATCTGACGTAAATGAAGTAATTCCTTACACCTCTCATTTTCCTCATTGGTGGTACTATGACAAGCGGTCTCCTATAGGCAAAAAAGCTACGTTTTTTCGATCATATTACTTCCACACCTATGTCTTGTTTGGAATTTTGCACCTTGTTAAGGTTTTTCTTGCTAGTAGCTTGTTGATTCAATCATATCAGTTAATCCAGTTTACCTATCAATATTTTGTAATGTAGTTCTACCAATTCGATTGGTTGCATGCTATGTATTCCAGATTTTTTTTTATGATTGATGAGTTGCAAACATACTATTTATTGGTTGCAGTTCATGCGTATATATATTCGATTAAGGTTTCATGATTTATGTATTTGTGAATATTAATTCGTATCATATGCTATATTGGATCTATATTTTTTTAATTTTTTCGTTTGTGAATATTATGTACTATTCACTTGTTGGAAGATATCATTCCAATTATATTGAACCTGATGGTTCAAGGCGTGGGAGTATGTTGTGTCCCGTAGCCTGGACCCAGCATTTTATGATGTATTGTCTTTTCTTGATTTTCCAACGTCGCAGTCTGAATTCTTTGGTTTCCAGCAATGAACCCGAAATTCAATATTTTTTGGTTTAAATCAATTGACACCGGCTTTAAGAGCATTTTATCTCAAGCCAACAATAAAGTATAATTTTGCATGACAGAAAACACGCAGATGAAATTCAAGCTCTTAGCATTCCAGGAATCGGAGCTTTGTGAGTGGTACTCAAAGAATCCAGACATCACATATGACAGTTTATGTTATTTATCTTATTAGGCCATTTAGGGAAACTTCCTTCACACATTTTGTGCTCTCTCTTTTGCACTTGCCAATCCGAGGTGTTTTTTCGTATCTTAGAAGGGCGTCGCCTAATTCAAAAAACCAATCAAAATTTATATTCTCCCTCTAAAATGTGAAGAAGAGAATTTTCTTAATTTGGGTTTTAGTTAGTTTTAAACACTCTTCATTTGACCGTTGTATAGTAAACAACATCGCTCTCGAATTTATAAACAAGACTTATACGTTAATTCTTGTGTTGTAAAAATCGTAACTTCTCATTTGAAAGTCGCTTCGACCTTGCTATCGAATGAGATATAGAAGGAAGATTCTATTATGCAAATCACTTGTATACCATTTCGGTCTTGTTATCAAATACAGATACAAGAATATACATTTTTGTTACGTGTTAAAAGTGCGTTTTTAATACACCTCAACAACATCTTCGTGTCATAATTGCAACGATATTGATCAACTGGTCAATAAGTTCTTCAATTATCTGCTTATTTTAGAAGCATCTACCTTTCTGATAAAGATCAGAAAATATTCGTCGGTCGTGTCTTCATTTTAATATAATGAAAAAAAAAATTTTTTGGAAAAAAATTTCGAAAATTTTTTTTTTTTTTAATTTACTGACAATATGATCCTGACGAAATTCAGCTCAAAGTTGCGCGTCGTTATACTCCACCTAACTGCCAAGTTTGAATCCAATCGCTCAAGTAGTTTCTGAAATAAAAAATAAATAACTTCAAAATTTCAAGTGCCTATAACTCCGAAACTATTCGTCCGATTTGGCCCATTAACGAACTCAACCGTGGCATTCAGATGCGCGACCTACCCTGGAAGTTTAAACTTGCTAGTTTGCTTCTGTCGACAGTTATCGTGTCGCCGGCCGGCCGGACAGAATCGATTTTGACACCAGATTCGTCATCAGTGAGTCCAACCTAGTCGATTGAGACCATTTTCGGCTCAATCATCCAAAATTACAGACATTTGGACAAAACGATAGCATGCTGTTCCCTTAGAACATGCGCGCAATGATAGCCCGTTCTTTGAATGTATACGTAGAAACTTGGATTATTCTCTTGACCCATCGACAAATTTTCAATTCGCCTTCAATATATACACCCAAAAAAACTAGTCCCAGACTACAACAATGAGCCACAAAAACCAAAGTATCTAACAGTTACATACTTCAAGAACTAAGCGGTAAACATGAAGTACTCTCAAGACGTCGCGAAAGTATTGACCTAAATGATACCGGGTGAAACTTCTCTACATGAAGAATAAAAGATACCACCTCCATCTTACAGATTGAAGAGCAAATACCCATGCAGTTCTTCATTGGGAAGAACAGAGATGCAACCACTCTATCATTTCTTTCGCGATATAAAATGTATATTTGAGTCTCTGAGGTACTCACATAGTAAGTACTGTATCCATTCGTTCCGCCACAAGTCGAGGAGGTAGTTCATTTTATTAATTTATGGCCTGAGCTTTTGGCTACTGTGACTTTATTCAATTTTGGTGAATTTGACTCGGAGCTTTTGTGTTGTTTCGGATTCAGATTCAGGTAAGAGCTCAATTTTTCGAAACAATAAAAAAAAATCTAGAGAAGCACTGACGTGGGGTCCAAATTCTAACAATAAGATCAACACGAAATTTTGCACCTAGTTGGGTGTTGGTAATCTTCACCTGATTACGAAGTTTAAATCTGATTGCATTTGTACTTCTTGAGATATTGCGGAAATAACGTGAAAACTCCAAATAACAACGAAATTTTGCACAATTTTTTTTCTTATATCTTTGAAAGTGAATATCGGATCGAATTGAAATTTATAACATTGTTGTTAAATACTGACTTTGAGGTTTGTGCCAAATGCCATTGAAATTAAATCAATATTTTCAGAGAAAAAAAATTCTTCATCAAAAATATTAAAAATTTTCTAATGATTTTTTTTTAAATTTCCTAACAACTGGATCCATACGAAATTTTGCTTTAAGCTACGAGTTGGTATTCCACAACCGTCCACGAAGTTTCAATTTGATCGAGTCAATATCTCATGAGATATCGAGGAATTAACCTCAAAATTTCAAATGAGCCTAACTCCGAAACTATCCAACCGATTCCACTTATTAACGAACTCAACCGAGATATTTGGACTCTAAACATTCTATAACAATTTCAAGTCGCTAAGTCTTTTCCTCCGGACGTTACAGCGCACACGGCCGGCCGGACGGAGAGAATCAGTTTTGACCACGAATTCTTCATCAGTGAGTCCAACCTAGTCGTTTGAGAACATTTTCGGCTCAAAATTCGAAAATTACAGGCATCGTGACGAAATGATAACGCGCTTTTCCCCAAAACAAGCGCGTAAAAACAAGGAATGCACAGAGCGGTCACCAATCCGGGTATTGTCTCCGACCGACGTTGATTTTTTTTCAGATGGAACGATTTTGGGAATTTCCGATCATTTGTTCTTCACAAAATTTTATATGAACTTTCACACTGTCCTTTTGCAACTGAGTACTAGATTTCAGTTCGGTCTGATTTTATTGTTGGAAATATTGGGAGAATGAAATTTCGAGTTCGCCAAACAGTCATCATTCACGTTCCGAAATTCAAAATTACCACCATTCCGCGTTTTCTCTGATTGGCCTATTCCAAACTTTATGTCCCTGTCTCTAGTCATAGTGATAGTCGATAGTGAATAGAACATGCGTTCTATTCACTATCGAACGATGAACAGTTACTCGCGGACCACCCTGTATAAACTTAATTGCGAAATATAAACTACGGAAGTTTTAGGGATGTAAAAAACTTTTTGTATGATCTCTGAGGTTCATTATTTCATTTATGTGTGAAATTTCACACATTGTTTCATGAAGTATTACGATTTATCACTCCCTCCGATGAATTCTGAAAAATGTTTCCAACGGTCGCGCAAATAAGCGAAAGTGAGAAAGTGCATATTTGCTGGAAAAATATAGATGCGAGTTTAGTTGCATCTGGAGAGAAGTGAATGAACTACCGTGCATTTGAAAGTGTCATTTATGACCCTTATTAAATTTGTGCTAGAAACTTTATACAGGGTGATTCCCGAGGAGACCGTCAGATTTTGGGATAAGTTTACACTAGTCAAGACAGTCTCGGAACACTGTTTGGTTTATGGTTGGGGGTCTGTGTTGAGAAAATACAGGGGGATTTGTCCGATTCGACCGATTTTACTTTTATTAATAACTTTGGTATGGCTTATTCGATTTCAATGAAATTTTCAAGTGTTAATGTTGAACACATTCATTAATTTTAATTTTTTTTTCAAAATAAGCGGTTGTTATTGTGATAAATCCAGATGAATTGTGCAGGTTGAAAAAACACCCTGTACATAGCGTTTCCTAAACTACGCTATCTATTTACGATTGTACTATAATAAGTCATTATTTGAGAGTTTCTAATTTTTTTGGCACACTTCTAGGTTTCTGAGAAAATTTTTTCAAAAAATGATAATGTCGAAATTTCGCTCTAATTGATTCTACTTTTATTGATAACTTTGGTATGGCTCATCCAATTTAGATGAAATTTGCAGTGTAGAACAATCTTGATGAGTACAATAAATAATCGCAACAATCTCTCAAAATACAGAGTTGAAATTGTGATAATTTCAGAGTTTCAGATTAATGGTGCAGTTAAAAAAAAACACCTTGTACATTGCTTTTCCAGAACTTTCTTATTCGTTGCAGATTCTACAATAATATGTTATCACCCAGAGGTTCTTAATTTCTTTAGCACACCTCCGGTTTTCCTAGAAAACATTTTTGAAGAAGAGCATTATCGAAATTTGGCTCACAAGCAGTGACAGTATTCCGCACTAGGTAGGAAAGCTGTATATTCCAAGGATGCAAAGTTGTTCGTCACTTCTGAAATATTCTCTTCAAAATCTAAATATATTCTGAATTGAATGATTTCATACAAAATATTAGCAATTAAATATGAATTTGGGATTTGAAGAGAATATTTTAGAACTTAAGAACTGCTTTGTATCCTTGGACAATACAGCTTTCCTACCTAGTGCGGAATATTCTCAATGCTTGTGAGCCAAATTTCGATAAAGCTCTTCTTCAAAAATGTTTTCTAGAAAAAACGTGTGCCAGGGAAATTAAAAACCTCTGAATGATGACATATTATTGTAGAATAATAAAATAACTTTTCCGGTTTTTAGGGGACCGTCCAACCATTCGCTGTTGGGTAAACAATTAACAGTGCTGTTCCTAAACGTGGCGCAAGGAATTAGTAACAAAGCCTACACAGAACACACCCGGTATCCTAACTCGCACAAGCTTTAAGCTTCTGAGGGGTTTCGTTGGAGCCTAGGATATTCGGAAAAAGTACAAAAGTACAAAAGTACAAAGAATCTTTAACAAATAAGATACTTTTGGAAAAGCAATGTACAGGGTGTTTTTTTTCAACTGCACAATTAATCTGAAATTCTAAAATTATCACAATCACAACACTGTATTTTGGGAGACTTTTGCGATTATTGAATGTACTCGTTCAGATTGTTCTATACTGCAAATTTCATCAAAATTGAATGAGCCATACCAAAGTTATCAATGAAAGTAGAATCGATTGGAGCGAAAGTTCGACATTGTCTTTTTTCGATGGAATTTTCTCAGAAAACTAGAAGTGTGGCAAAAAAATTAGAAACTCTCAAATAATGACTTATTATAGTAGAATCGTGAATAGATAGCGTAGTTTTGGAAATGCGATGTACAGGGTGTTTTTTCAACCTGCTCAATTCATCACTTATTTTGGACAAAAATTTGAAATTAATGAATGTCCTCATCAATATTGTACTTCGCTGAAAATTTCATCAAAATCGAATAAGCCATACAAAAGTTATCAATAAGAGTAAAATAGGTCGAATCGGACAAATCACCCTGTATATTCTCAATAGAGACCCCCAACCATAAACCAAACATTGTTTCGAGACTGTCTTGACTAGTGTAAACTTATCCCAAAATCTTACGGTCTCCTCCGGAATCACCCTGTATACAGAAAGTACCTGTTACATTTCATTGTAGATACAGGGTGTCAAATTGAAATCTTACCAGGACAATTCTGTCACGACAGAATTTCGTGATGATCGTGTCATTAGAACAATTTTTGAAAAAATTCAAAATTTCTTTTCGCCCATGAATTGGAATAGTGAAACAGTGCTTTTCTAGAAGGTTTCCTTAGAGTTTTCGACACAGAAAATTTCCAGAGATCTATGAGGTAGTCGCTTAAATTTTTTGGGACATGTTGACTTAAGACCTCTAGATTCATTCATGAGTTTGCAAAAATTCATACAGCGGCTTAGGAATAATAATAATAATATAATAATATGTTTATATCAATTGAATGTATCATACAATTATAACAACATCTTTGCTGTGATTAATTGATAAGAAGAATAAAACGAACAAACAAACATATGTTTCACACAAAAAAAGATATCTTGACAATGCTGCTATTCATTTTTTCGAAATGGAAAATTCCAAAATTGGATTTTACGCTGAAAAGTTTGATATTTTTCATTGACACACCCTTTATTTCTGAAATATGATTTCAACTCTTGAACGGTTTTTTTAAGTTTTAAGTATTCAAGATGTCTCACAAAAGTTTGTCTATTACTTACACAGTATCCTTATTTCTCAAGAACCAAAGATCAGTTCAGAGTAAGCTTTGTTTTTGAAGATTCTAATCATTTTTTACGAAAAACGAACTTACTCAAAATTAGGGAATTAAGGGAGAAAATATATGAAACGAACACAATATATTTATAAAAATCCAAAAAGATTTTTGTACATATTTGATTTCATTTTATATTTCACAGGTCAAAATGAGTCACAATCCAATATATGATCGCCGAAACACATTGTAAGTAATATTTTATATGTATATTTTTTATCGGTTCATAGGAATATGATACTTTTTTAAAGTTATAACATTTTTCACGAAAACAGCAGGACATCAAAGAATATTTTAAATCAAACAGATTCTTTCTCGGATTTTTACGCGCATGTTCTAGGAAACAGCGCGTTATCATTTCGTCAAGATGTCTGTAATTTTCTAATTTTGAGCCGAAAATGATTTTAAATTATTGGGTTGAACTCCCTGTAGAAGAATCCGTGGTCGAATTCAATTCTGTCCGTCCGGCCGTCCGTATGTGCTCTAACTTTCGCAGGTAAAGACTTAGCGACTTGAAATTGTCAGATTAGGTTTGTAGTCCAAATATCTCGGATAGGTTCGTTAATAAGGTGAAATCGGTTGGATAGTTTCGGAGTTAGGTCCATTTGAAATTTTGAGGTTAATTCCTCGATATCTCATGGAGTATTGACCCGATGAAATTGAAACTTCGTGGACAGTTTTGGAATACCAACGTGCAATTCAGAGCAAAATTTCGTGTGAACCCAGTTGTTGGAAAATCAAAAAAAAATTCTTATTCTTATTATATTTCTGAAATTTTTGATGAAAATTTTTTTTCTCTGGAAATATTGTGTAGAATTTGGCGCAAACCTTGGAGTCAGTATTTAACAACATGGTTCCAAATTTCAATTCGATCCGATATCAACTTTCGAAGATATAAGGAAAAAAATGTGCCAAATTTTGTTGTCATTTGTAATTTTAACGTTATTTCCGCAATATCTCAAGAAGTACAAATGCCATCAGATTTAAACTTCGTAATCAAGTGGAGATTAACAACACGCAGCTAGGTGCAAAATTTCGTGTTGATCTAATAGTTAGAATTTGAACAAGTACGTAAAAGATCCTGACCTCACGTCAGGGCTTTTCTAGATTTTTCAACAACCATCAGAGGCGCACCACAGATAAGTCCTGAAGGGAGAAAAAGGGGGCAAGATAAAAACGGAAAGCAAAACTTTATATATTCAAATCCAAACTAACAACCACCTAAATATCCAATCAATTAAATTTCATAAATCCTAATAACACGTCCCACCGATCTTACTAGTCATCAAAACTTGAAACCGTTACAGAAAGTGTAACGCAAGTCTCAAAATAACAAGCGACGCGTTTATTCATTACTCATTGAAAACGGTACTTGCACGGTTTGCACCATGTCCAATCAAGTTGGTACCAAATTGTAGATGACTAGGCGCAAATGACTTCTCCATCATTTGATAGTGAAAAGCAGATCATTAAGGCTTTAACAATATGCCACTGACAGAATAGAAACTGTCGGTTTGTAACCATATCTTCTCATGAAGAACGAAACAGTTAGTTTGACGGATGACAATCAATAAATTATGATTATAATTGCAATTCATCTTGGAAAGTGTGTCGGTTCTTAGTTTGTCCATTAGCAGTCTTTCACGTTGACCATTAACTTATTTATACAGGGTGTTCTACAAGCTCTATGACAAACTTTGACAGATGGTAGCTGTGCTTATTCTGAACATTTTTTTTTCCTATGAACATAGGTCTGATTTGTTCTCGTTTCGAAGTTTATTTCCATGTTTTGATCAAGTAGACCGACATAAAATATCGGTTGATATGGTAATTGACGTTATTTTAATTAGTCATTTGACACTTGGTGTACGTTTTGAATAACAATGCATTCTATCACGACTCAGGAATATGCAGATATTGTATTTGAATATGGGTATTCTAATGGTAACTCCAGAAGAGCAGCTCGAGAATACCGAAGAAAATATCCTAATAGACACCAACCTGCTCACACAGTATTTTGTGCATCATTCCGAAGACTTTGAGAAACAGGCAATCCTGCTCCAAAGAAAGCCATTCGGCCAACTCAAGTGAATGTAGAAAATGAGGAAAATGTAATAGATGCTGTCCGTGGCAACCCTTCGATTAGTGTTCGACGTATAGCTACTAATCTTCAGTTATCACCAAATTTCGTATGGCGTGTTTTGAAAGGAGAAATGTTACATCCATTTCATAGACAAAATATATATATTCTTTTGAGAACGAGCATTACAATTCTAAGATATATCACAGTGTTAGCAGAGGAAATGTAAACGGGGTACCATACTTATTTGCGTATGATACAAGAGCACAGATAAAAACCTCAGGAAAAATTCTGTCTCCCCGTATAAGTGTTGTAATTTGTTTATAGAAGATGGATAGCATCTTTTTCATTGGAAAATAATTTTTTCGTCATCTTGAATTCATTTCGACAAAATATCTTGACATAATATCTGAAACAGAAAGAGGGACAGAAAACCAGAAGGAAGCAGTAAATAATATCACCTACATTTGCTCATGACCGAGAGGGTCTTTCGACCAGGTTCAGTCCTCCAAGCGATGATTTTCAGATCCTCAGATAAACGAAGAACGCTACAGGCCCCTTTATTGGGGAATCATCTCCCATAGATCCATAATTGTTCATTTCTAACTAGGAATCTAATAAAATATCGGGAATAAACTGAAAAACTTATGACAAAATGTACAAGCTTTACATGCCCAAGATAATAGATTTATTCCGCTTGTCATGTGGTCTGACCAGGCTTGTTTCACAAAGGACGGTATCAACAATAACCACAATGAACATGTATGGGCACTGCTGAATCCATATGCTATTAGACAAAGACGATTTCAGCAACGTTTCAGTGTAAACGTTTGGGGTGGGATTTTCAACAATGATTTGATGCCAGTACATGTTATAAATGACCGTTTAAATGCAGATTTGTATTACAATTTTTTGGAGCACAACCTTTTGGACTTCATTGATGACTTAGAGCTAAACATTGTAGGAAATACGTGGTATCAGCACGATGGTGCACCACCACATAGAGAGAGACAAGAGACAAGTAGTCAGTTGGCTGAATGAACATTTCCCGAATAAATGGATAGGTCAAGGAGGACCAATATAACGGCCACCTCGTTCGCCTGATCTAAATCCCTTAGATTTTTATTGATGGGGACATATGAAGCAGCTTGTTAATCATGTTGAAATCGAATCTCATCAACAATTACTTGTTAGAATTCAAGATGCAGCAACCCAAATACGAAGCGACCCAAATCTGATCCGCCGAGTAACGGCATCTTTAGTTCGTCGATGTGAAGCTTGCATTCAAGCCGGAAGGTGGACATTTTGAACAATTTTATAGTATCAAAATTTCCATTTATAATTATGATTTGAACATGAAAATATAATTTTTCAAATGCTGTATTTTCTTAACAGAAACGAATCGGATATATGTTCATAGGAAAAATAATGTTGAGAATAAGCACAGCTACCATCTGTCAAAGTTTGTCATAGAGCTTGTAGAACACCCTGTATAATTAAATAGGTATCTCCTATTGCAATGTTTATACACAGGGTGAGACTTTAAGTTGTACATTAATTTTAACCATAGATTCCTCTCATAAAATAAAACACTTTTTCATTTTCCATTTTTCCAGATTCGGTTCAGGTAAAAAGTTATAAGCATTCAAATAGTTCTCAATGTGCTAATACACTCCTGGGCTTTGTTTGCGAGTTCACCACATGTATCCCTTACGGTGATCTCTTTTTGAAAACAACCAATGCAAGGTTTGAAATTCAAAGAAACAAGATTGAGAAAACTCATTTACTCCTTCAATTCTTATGATTCGGTGCTTTTTGCGATATTATCGCAGGGAAAACATTTCACCACACTGGACTTCAAACACTGATCTTCAACTTGATGTTCATGCAATATCAAATTTCATCCCATTATAAGATTATACACAATTCCATCCTCGCCCATTGTCATATTGAAAACTCCATAATTATACTTTTTTCATGGAATTTATAAATGAATTATATGAAATCAATCAACTAACCTAAAAACATTCTCAAGAATGTTATGGTTATGGAAAGTCTATAGTCCATAGACAGGGACTATGTCTGTGCTGTGGTCACGAAATAGCATAAACCCATAGAAATTATAACTTAATGTTATATCTATGTATATACCTAATATTAGTTCTATGCGAAATAGATTAATATTTCCGTGTATTCTATGGTCCTGATGAACGTGAACCCAGCTCAATTTACTTCCTTTGCTAGATCAGGGGCGGATCCATAAATATAAGGGAATTTTTCGAATTTATCCGATTTTATAATATTCATCATTGAATATTTTCAAAACGGTGCGTTTAAGGGGAAATTAAAAGGAATAATAAAATATTTTTAAATCTTTGGAGATTCTTATGATGACATAAGATAAACTCTTTCTGCATTCTTCATGCTAATTCCGTTAAGTTTGATGAATCGGCGATTCTAAAATTCGGAAACTGTTTGAAGTATAGGATGAAAGTGATTACTGAAGAATATTTGTCATAGTTATAGACAACTTCACACCAAAATTCATCTCATTATGAGTTATCATATCGAAAGTACAAACAACTGATTTTTTTTTTAAATTTACACAGCCTGTATCTTTTTGCTAGAGCCGAATCTGGAAAAATGATAAATGAAAAAAGTGTTTCATTTAATGAGAGGAATCTATGGTTAAAATGGATGTACAACTTAAAGACTCTCCCTGTTTTATTTATATTTTTTCGAGATGAGCAGTACATTTTTTTATATTAAACAATATGTGTTATCACAGTATCAGAGGAAATTTAAACGGGGTATGATACAAGAGCACAGATAAAATCTTCAGGAAAAATGTTATCTCCCCGCATAAGTGTAGTGAAATTGTTGTTTGTTAATGAAGGACTTCTTTCTCATCTACAAAATTTCTTTTTTCCTATTCGATTCAGGTTGATATTTCTAAATCACACCTGAAAACAAAAAAACCAATATGAACTAATAAATGATTTTTTACTTATAAAATTAATTTGAAGTTCACGATCCATCTCAAAAAAGAATCAGACACCGAATGAATTGCCTCGAAACCATCGTCGAATTTATATATTGGAAAACTGTTAACTAAATGTTCTATTGTTTCCTCTTTTTCTCCGCAGTCGAACCTTGGACTTTCGACCGAATTCCATTTGAAGGGGAAACTATTACAGCGATCATGACCGGTTTTAAGTCGATTCAAAATGCACCAAATTTTCCTAGAAAGATTAAAACCATGAACTTTTCTGAAGGATCGCTGATCAAACCTTTGTTGAAAATATTACACGAATTCCAATAAAATTTCGAATATTCACGGTATCATCAGATGGATTCTGCCCATTCATCATTTTGTCCTTAACAAGTTTCAAACCTTCTCTAAAAATAACGAGTATGTAGCGAAGAAATAATAATATACCGATTATTCATCATCGGTATGTAAGTAGTTTCTTTCATAAGATATTTCGACCGTTAAGCCGATCGTAAACACAAATAATCGAAAAGGAGTTGGGCGTAAAATGAATAGCTATAATTTTTCTGGTAGCATTTCTCATTTCAATCTACTTCATAATCTCATTTCATGGTACATTATCGATTGATAAGAAAAACGCATAGGCACACAATAGGGAAGTACTTCTCTATTCTGTGGCATAGGTTTGTTTTGGTTCCGACCCGAGTAAAGAACTGTTCTGGAACGTTTCCGCATGCGCGATTGCGATTTTGTGTTTTGGTTCCTTTCAGAACCGGTTCAGGATTTGAGTAATCCTGTTTTGGATATTTTCAGAATCGATTCCTAACTGCTCCAGAACTGTGAAAGGAGTTCGGACGTGAGAGTCCGAACTGTTTCAGAATTGGGTAGTTCGCACAAGCGTAGAGTGGCTGTCAACGATTTAAATGGTTAACCTGACTTTTTCGACTGCGTGTTCATTTGGTTTTTGATTGTTTCATTTGTTGAGGAAACGGTTAACTGTTAAAATTAAACTTTTGTTATTGAGGATAATTCCTTCGCTACGACCTACCAGGATAATCTAATGGATTTTATTTCTACTGTTCACACCTGGGATGTATACTCCTTAAATAAATCTATGAATACAAGAGTCCTCTTCCTCTATTGAATAATAATGTTTCGAATTAATGTTTCCCTGAAAAGCACATATCTGAAATACGTTCGTCATTAAATTCATTATTATATAAAGCAATAATTTTTTTATTCGGAATATAATTGAAGTAATGAAGAAAATTCAGAAAAAAAAATTAAGTGGAAGCAGGTATTCCCAAAAATATTTTTATATTACATGGTGTGACAAGGACTTTCGCAGGTTTTTAATTAAACCACACACAATATATAAGACATGATTAACATTCCTCTTTTCTGCCAACTCAAATGGAAGTTTTTTTCCCTCTACGATCCCGACGAGAACCCGAACTTAGTTCGTGTTTTGGTTCCATCGCTTTTAGAACTGTTCTAGGATAGTTCAGAATCGGGCTTCCACAGCGCATCGATTCTGCGCAGTTCTAGAACTGTTCTAGGACAGTTCTGAATTTCGGAACCATAACAAACCTAGTAACAGCGCATCGATTCTACGCAGTTCTGGAACTGTCCTAGGACAGTTCTGAATCGAGCTTCAACAGCGCATCGATTCTACGCAGTTCTAGAACTGTTCTAGGACAGTTCTGAATTTCGCAACCAAAACAAACCTATTACTTTCTTCGAAGTGAACTTCTTTTTGCTCTTAGTATACAAGATACAACTAGCTTTGTATGCCATTTGGGGTAATAAATGTTCACCTTGAAAAAAGAAAATCATATGAAATTGAGCTGGCTCCCCGAAAGCACTGTTTTTACGAGCTTGTTCTTGGGAACAGCGCGTTATCATTTCGTCACGATGTCTGTAATTTTCGAATTTTGGGACGAAAATGGTCTTAAACGATTGGGTTGAACTCCCTGAAGAAGAATCTGTGGTCAAATTCAATTCTGTCCGTCCTTCCGTCCATATGTGCTCTAACTTTCGAAGGAAAAGTCTTAGCGACTTGAAATTGTCAAACTAGGTTTGGTGTCCAAATATCTCGGTTAAGTTCGTTAATGAGTGAAATTGGTTGGATAGTTTCGGAGTTAGCCCCATTTGAAATTTTGAGGTTAATTCCTCGATATCTCATGAAGTATTGACTCGATCAAATTGAAACTTTATGAACAGTTATTATTCAATTATTTATGAACAGTTTTGGAATACTAATGCGCAGAATTTCGTGTGGATCCAGTTGTTCGAAAATTTGAAAAAAAGGTAAACCCGCAAGATTTCCCGTCGCGAAGCTATAAGTAAGATATTCACATCATTGTAAGCAGTGTGAGTTCCTGAACAAAAAATATGAAGACCAACATAGGCGGTCTCTCTTTGTTTGGACGATATGGGCCCCCAAAGTTCCAAATTGTTGCATTTTCAGATCCTTTTTTCCGCCATAAAAATGATCTCTCACTTCTCAAATCTAGTTCATAGATCATCTTTGAACCTTCAACCAACGAATAGAGACACTTTCTTTCAAGAATATTCATTAAAAGGGGAATAGTGAAAATATTAGACAACAACTTAACCTATATTTCTACCAAATACTTCTCAATGTTAAAGCGGAGCTTGGCAACAGCGTCTTTTCATCGCTGGCCAACGTATTATGACCGAAGAGTAATTGCTGGCGGGAAATATGAAATGATGGACAGTCGAAGGATATGATGTAAGTGAAATGCTTCTGTCACTGAAGAAGAGGTGGTTTTTCTAACATCAAAACAAAATCATTGAGAATATTTGTTTAAGGTTTCACTCTCAATATTTTCGTTTGAACTTTCTTTCTATCCCCTTCAAAATAGGGAGGTTGTTATCTACTTCGTTTTTTGTTGTGTCTTCGAGATGGTCCCAGTTTAGAATGAGATTCAAGGTATTCCAATGAAATGGGTTATATAATAACCTCGATTTCATTGGAAATCTGGGAAGGGCGCTACCTATCACATATGAAAAAAATGTACGTTCAAATATATGTCAGGGTGTATTCTCATTCCATTACTATGTTTCAACCTTGTAGATTTCATTAGAAACGAATTCTCCTATTGGAAGATTTAGAGTTTCGCAGTAAACAGTAAGAAATAAGAACATATTTCATTTTTCTCGCCAGCAATAACCTGTCATTCACGAATACGCACGATGGCACGATTCCGACCGATGAAATTTGCGCCATTGCCAAACTTCACTTTTAGTCTGAGTCGAAATCAGAAGGAATATAGGTTAAGTGGTTGTCTAGTAATTTCATTATTTTTTCATTAAATATTGATTATTCTTGAAAAAAAGTGTTGCTTATTGTTGGTTGAAGGTTCAAAGGTGGTGTGTGAACCATACAGATGAACTGAGAGATCGTTTTTATGGTGAAAAAAGGGACCTGAAAACGACTCATTTTGGAATTTTGGGGGCCCATATCTTCCAAATTGAGAGAGACCGCCTATGTTCGATTTCAATTTTTTATTCAGAAAAACACACTGCGTACAATGATGTCAATATCTTTTTAATATCTCGGCGACGGGAAATCTTGCGGGTTTACCGAAAAAATTCTATTCGAAAATTTTAAAAATTGTTGATGAAATTTTTTTTCTCTGGAAATATTGATTAGATTCCTATGGAATTAGACACAAACCTTAGAGTCACTATTTAACAACAATGTTCCAAATCTCAATTCGATCCGATATGCACTTTCGGAGATATAAGAAAAAAATTGTGCTAAATTTCGTTGTTATTTGGAATTTTAACGTTATTTCCGCAATATCTCAAGAAATACAATTGCAATCAGATTGAAACTTCTTAATCAGGTGGAGATTACCAACACGCAACTAGGTGCAAAATTTCGTGTTGATGTAATTGTTAGTATTTGAACAAGCGCGTAAAAGCTCCTGACGTCATGTCAGTGCTTTTCTAGGTTTTTTCAAGTTTATTCTAGATTTGTCATGCTATGATTTGCGTTGGTGAAAATTTAAGAATTGACCCTATTCATCTCACATAGATGGATAGAATACATATGGTGCGGACACTCTTTGACATATTTTGGATCCGAAATGAGGTCCAAATGTTATGAAAACACGGCTATGTTGACCTACCAGTTTTTGCCGGTGCTCCCTCAATTGGAGGTTTTATTTTATTTCTCCTACAATTCAAAAAATACAGATCTGATCAGGCTGAAATGAAGTACCCGGTTATAAAATGGCGACTTGAAGTATTCAGTGAAATTTGAATGAAATTTCAAATGACTACAACACAAAAACCATTCGGCAGATTTCGCCCACTAACGAACTTAACCGAGATAATCAGGATTTTAACCGAACCTGAGAATTTCAGGACTCTAGGTCCTCTCTTTTGAAAGTTAGAGCACGGACGGAAGGGCAGATTCAAATTTGGCAATGGTTTCTTCATCAATGAGTCCAACCTAGTCGTTCAAGAACAAGAGCGTAAAAAAATGTCAAATTTTATGGGTTTCACTCGGTATCGTTGTTTTTTCCGGAATACCTAAAAAATACTGATTAAATCATGATGAAACCTGGTAATTAGTTTGAAAATGATGATGAACGACTTTGTGCAAAATTTCGTGAGGATCGTGTAAGTATATACAGGATGTATCTGAACAAAACCGAAAAAATTTGAGGGGTGATTCTGTGATGAGAATTAAGGTAGATATTTGCTGTAACACTTTTTGAAAAACCTCCCTCCGGAAAACTTAGACCCCCCCGAAGATAAACGAAAAAATTGTATTCCTTTTTATTTTCCCTGTATATTGAGCTGAAGATACGAAGTTGGTTAGATTTATTTATCAATAAAACTAAAAATTTTTTAATTTTTTCAACCTTGAAGTATGCTTAGAAAGTTGGAATAGTGAACCCCTAAAATATTTTTTCTTAGAAATTTTTTTGCATAAAAATTTTCTTTCAA
The DNA here is from genome assembly GCA_958510865.1 of Myrrha octodecimguttata. Taxonomy (NCBI): domain Eukaryota; kingdom Metazoa; phylum Arthropoda; class Insecta; order Coleoptera; family Coccinellidae; genus Myrrha; species Myrrha octodecimguttata. Next base: position 52,355,381 of record OY294061.1, on the reverse strand, counting down.
AAAAAACCCCAATTCATTGACATACTTTTTTATCTCAACAAGTTTTTTCGAAAACTCAAACATTTACGAGAAAAACATAACTCATCTTAGGGGTTGACAATTTCAACCCCTTCTAAGCATAGTTCAGGGTTGAGAAAATTCAAAAATTTTTAGTTTTATTGATAAATAAATCTAACCAACCCATGTGTAGTTTTATTGACAAATAATATTCACCAAGTTTCGTATCTTTAGCTTAATATAAGGGAAAATAAAAAAGAAATACATTTTTTTTTTGTTTATTTTCGAAGGGATATCTATCTTTTCCGGGGGAGGTTTTTCAAAAAATTTTATACCAAATACCTTCCTTAATTTTCATCACAGAATCACCCCGTAAATTTTTTCGGTGTTATTCAGATACCCTGTATATATTTTCGGAAATATTGGGAAAATAAATTTTGAATAACTCCTGGAAGAAACGACTTAGAAACTCGATATTTGTAGAGTAGGTTTAGACCTTAATTACGAATGTTGCATTCTTGAATGGGTAAAATCCGTTCAATGATTCCGTAAATATTCTCATTCAAAGTTTGTTTTCCTAATTTTTTTTGGAAACTAAATATTTCGGCTTTCGCTCGTTTTTTGGCAGCAATATAATTCCATACATAAATTCAGCGTTCCGGAAAAACAAAAAGTTGAAGAATGCACTAATCGGAGGACCCTCAATGTGCAACACCATTGTTCTAATAACAATTACTCCATAAAAAATGAGCATTTAAAACAAGACATCGTAAATTGCGGGCAAAAAGACAATCGAACTCATAATGAAAAATAATTACAGTTAAGTCCTACGCTCCATTTTTTTAACGATAAGGAGTGAGTAAGTAGATTAACGTTTTCAACCGATATATCCAAGTGCACAGTTGGAGGTTTTTCAATATGGTTGTGGAAAGGTGAGTTTTCTTTTTTCATTTCATGAAAAAAATTTTTGACATTTTTCTACGTGCTAGTCCGTGATTTCTAGGAGTGTTTAGTAGAACACAAATAAACCGTTGGATTTCTTGATGCTTTGAAAACTTTGGAATTTTGACTACGTGGGTACTTCGTCGGTCTTTCGAAGGATTCATAATTAATATTAATGAAAATAGTTTCTTCTTACGAAGTAATTGAAACATTAACTGAAATTCTAGAAAAGCATTGACGTAATATTTTGTGCTTTCACGAGCTCATTCGAATACGTAGAGTTTTCTTGAGTTATTAAGGTATTTGATAAGTTTTTAAAGTATTTTTTTAGTTATTTAGGAAATAATACTGGTACTGAGAAAAAACTGACAAAAAACAAGTTTAAAATTTTTTTCGAATATTTCCTGAAATGGATATCGAATCGATCTGAAATTTTATTCACTATTATCAAACACTGATCCCAAGGAGTTGCTAAATTTCATAAAAATCTGATGATTAGTTTCCGAAAAATAATCTTCAAAAAAGATTTCGATATTTTCTCCAAAAATGTCGTGACAATACGCATAAAATTGCATGTCAGTATGATACCTACAACTATACTCCATTCACTTTCATAAACTATCCCGGTTGGTCATAATTTAGGTCTATCAAGTTTTTTTTACTTAAATCTGACGCAGGTTGTCACTCGTGAAATATCGGAAATGTCAAAATAAGTCTCAGCGACGTTGCCGAATACCAAAGTAGAAAGTGCTATGTAGAATTGAAATTTGGTTTTTCTGATGGTAACCCTGATAATTTGGAATCCATAATTTATCACAAGCTATCCAAGATTTACATTCTGGAGTTTTTCAAGTTATGAAATACGAATTTCGAAAAGGGGGCAATTCCATAGGTCCGTCTCCTCTTTTAATTTTAAGTTTTACTGCCGGGTTATTCGAGTACTTCTATTTTTTTTGAATGAACTATCAGCAAGTAACGGACTACTCTATCCATTATTTTTCAGTGAAATTTCAACAATCGATTCTTGATTTCCGTACAAGAAAATAGCATAACTGAATGTACAACCATGTTTATACAGGGTGATTCCGGAGGAGACCGTCAGATTTTGGGATAAGTTTACACTAGTCAAGACAGTCTCGGAACACTGTTTGGTATATGGTTGGGGGTCTCTGTTGAGAATATACAGGGTGATTTGTCCGATTCGACCGATTTTACTTTTATTGATAACATTGGTATGGCTTATTCGATTTCAATGAAATTTTCAGCGTAGTACAATAGTGTTGAACACATTCATTGATTTCAATTTTTTTTTCAGAATAAGCGGTTGTTATTGTGATAAATCCAGATTAATTGTGCAGGTTTGAAAAACACCCTGTACATAGCGTTTCCTAAACTACGCTCTTTACGATTGTACTATAATAGGTCATTATTTGGGAGTTTCTAATTTTTTTGGCACACTTCTAGTTTTCCGAGAAAATTTTTTCAAAAAATGATAATGTCGAAATTTCGCTCCAATCGATTCTACTTTTATTGATAACTTTGGTATGGCTCATCCAATTTTGATGAAATTTGCAGTGTAGAACAATCTGAATGAGTACATTAAATAATCGCAACAATCTCTCAAAATACAGTGTTGTAATTGTGATAATTTCAGAGTTTCAGATTAATTGGGCAGTTGAAAAAAAACACCCTGTACATTGCTTTTCCAAAATTTTCTTATTCGTTGCAGATTCTACAATAATATGTCATCACCCAGAGGTTTTTGATTTCTTTGGCACACCTCCGGTTTTCCTAGAAAACATTTTTGAAGAAGAGCTTTATCGAAATTTGGTTCACAAGCAGTGAGAGTATTCCGCACTAGGTAGGAAAGCTGTATATTCCAAGGATGCAAAGTTGTTCGTCACTTCTAAAATATTCTTTTCAAATTCTAAATATATTCTGAATTGAATGATTTCATACAAAATATTAGCAATTAAATATGAATTTGGAATTTGAAAAGAATATTTTAGAACTTAAGAACTGCTTTGCATCCTGGGACAATACAGCTTTCCTACCTAGTGCGGAATACTCTCACTGCTTGTGAGCCAAATTTCGATCATGCTCTTCTTCAAAAATGTTTTCTAGGAAAACCGGAGGTGTGCCAAAGAAATTAAAAACCTCTGAATGATGACATATTATTGTAGAATCTGAAACGAATAAGAAACTTTCGGAAAAGCAATGTACAGGGTGTTTTTTTTTCAACTGCACAATTAATCTGAAATTCTGAAATTATCACAATTACAAAACTGTATTTTGAGAGACTTTTGCGATTATTGAATGTACTCATTCAGATTGTTCTATACTGCAAATTTCATCAAAATTGAATGAGCCATACCAAAGTCATCAATGAAAGTAGAATCGATTTGAGCGAAATTTCGACATTGTCTTTTTTGATAGAATTTTCTCAGAAAACTAGAAGTGTGCCAAAAAAATTAGAAACTCTCAAATAATGACTTATTATAGTAGAATCGTAAAAAGATAGCGTAGTTTTGGAAATGCGATGTACAGGGTGTTTTTTCAACCTGCTCAATTAACCTGGAATTATCACAATAACAACCGCTTATTTTGAAAAAAATTGAAATCAATTAATGTGTTCAACACTATTGTACTACGCTGAAAATTTCATTGAAATCGAAAAAGCCATACCAAAGTTATCAATAAAAGTAAAATCGGTCGAATCGGACAAATCACCCTGTATATTCTCAATAGAGACCCCAAACCATAAACCAAACATTGTTTCGAGACTGTCTTGACTAGTGTAAACTTGTCCCAAAATCTGACGGTCTCCTCCGGAATCACCATGTATATGTGAAATATTTCCAGTATAAACAGAGAAAAAAGTTTCTTCAACATTCGTCAGGTCTTTGGAATTATTTAATTCACATAATATTTTCCCTAAGGAAATAAACATTTTGATAAATACGTAATTACTACGACCTCTATGTAGAAAGGACAACGTTGCGTAGTTATATGACAGGAGAATGACTATAACCTAACATTTTCAAAATAAGATAACCAGCTAAAATTTCGAAGAGGTAATAACTTCAAAGTTTACACCATATGACATGCTTAATTGCGTCATGCAAATATACAGGGTGATTATTTTTCTGGAGCAAAATTCCCCCCTTGCTCTCCTGAACTTTTTCAGATGCGCCACTGGTGTTTCGAAAATCATGAAAAAGATCATCATAGTTACATTTTGAAACTTTTAGATTCTTTGCAAGTTTTCCCATATCTGCTGCTATTTTCGAGGAAAAATATGTTCAACAATTCTCTCTAAGTTGTTAGTAAGATCAATATTCTCTTAGGAGCAACCAATACCACGTGGTGCTAAATTACGACTAGGCAACACAGCCACATTCAAATTTCATTAAACCTCGTATGAATATCTCAAGGTCAAGCACCTGAATCGCGGTGTACATGTTGCCAATAGCCGCGTGAAATCTTATAATTCGGAGAAATTTCTACGTTTCTAGGAAAAAATGGGGTGTCGTTCTGCAGGCGTCAGTGTGTATTTTTCTCGAGAATTTTGAAAATAATAAAGTGGCAAAATTGCGCTTTCCAACAATTTTTTGCAACCATTTAAACCAAAAAAATTTTTTGAAAAAAATGAGTTCCGGCCTCTAGCAGTCACCCCGTTTCATTCGAGGTATTATTTGCTCCTTAAGGCCATATGTGTTCATTCTTGAAATAAATGATCGAAATGATTGAGGAGAGGCTTCTCCAATTTTCAATCAGCCACTGCGACATGAAAATCATAACTTTTCTTCTAAATAATTACTTTCTTTTCAGAACCATGTCCCAAACTGTGGTGAAAGAAGCCAGATCCATATTCAAAAGTGACCTTCCAGATGAACCAACCTCTGCCGAACCTCTTCAAATCATTAGCAATGGAAAAAATGGAAAAATCGCTAATGGTACTCCGGCGGTTTCTAGGAAAAAGCCTATAGATCCAAAATATGCACCATTGCCTACCTACAAATGGCACATAGTATGGAGGAATGTTATTGCTTTCGTTTATCTCCACGTGTTTTCTCTGTATGGATTGTATCTAGTCGTTTTCAAGGCCAAAGTACTGACATTTCTTTGGAGTAAGTATCTCTATTTGATCAAATTTTTGAGAATTGTAGGGCGACTAATGCCCGTACGCATAGTCGATACTACGTACTTGCGAACGTGGCAACATTGCTCCACCATTCTCTCCTGTGGCCTCCAAAAGTTTTCCCGTTATATTCGAGGTACTATCATTGTATAAAGACAACATTTTTAGTGTCATGCGCTTTGATTGGTCGATTGGTGGCGTTTGTGTCTGTAGCGAGTTTATGAAATAGACTTAGTTCCCCCAGTTTGGTAAAATGATTAAGTAGGAAAACAAATGAAAATAAAAGCACCATTGTTCTATGCATCTTAGCAGAAAAACAAAAATTGAACATAGAATAGACGACTTCGGCCCAAGTTGCCAACCCACAATTTACTTAGCAAGTTTACTATCACTGGGGAACGGGAGTTTCAGGACAAATTCGACATGATAAGGTTCGCATTATTTATAAATACCCGTAAAACATGCCTCGGCTCTTCAAACCAGATAATTCCTTCCAAATATAGGTTTTTGTTAAGATCGTCCCCGATTGGCTGAAATTTAAGTTGGGATTCCTGATTTCATGCAAACAGTGTCAATTTTCATAGGATACGTTTCGAAAATCAACTCTGTTGTTTCAGTTGCCGATTTTCCGCTCCGTAAATATGAAATATTCGGATGGTTCCTGGAACAAGCGCGTGAAAAAGGTTATTTACGGAATCTGGTTGATGTAAATGCGGTCGATTTGCTGTCACCAAAACGATTTTCTATGGTAAATATCCATAGCATAGAACAATCTATGTTTACTTTAGGTTCCGAGTTCAGAACTGTACGGGACGGTTCTAGCACAGATCTATGGTCTATGCTAGAACCGTCCCGAACAGATCTGAACTCGGAACCATAACAAACCTAAAGTAAACATAGATTGTTCTATGCTATGGATATTTATCATAGAAAATCGTTCTGGTGACAGTAAATCGACCGCATTTACATCAACCAGATTCCGTAAATAACCTTTTTCACGCGCTTGTTCCAGGAACCATCCGAATATTTAATATTTACGGAGCGGAAAATCGGCAACCGAAACAACAGAGTTGATTTTCGGAACGTATCCTATGAAAATTGACACTGTTTGCATGAAATCAGGAATCCCAACTTAAATTTCAGCCAATCGGGGACGATCTTAACAAAAACCTATATTTGGAAGGAATTATCTGGTTTGAAGAGCCGAGGCATGTTTTACGGGTATTTATAAATAATGCAAGCCTTATCATGTCGAATTTGTCCTGAAATTCCCGTTCCCCAGTGAAAGTGAACTTGCTAAGTAAATTGTGGGTTGGCAACTTGGGCCGAAGTCGTCTATTGAATATTTCTGACCCTTCACAGTAGACAATTTTTGGTTTGTATTTCTATCATAAATAAATAGGGACTCTATGGTTAGTTTCATTATCAATATGTTTTCGAGATGGCTCTCTACATTTATTTTCCGCACAAACCAACGAGATGAGGAATCTGTGATTTCTATTTCTGTCATAGACAAACAAGTACTCTATAGTTCAATGGAACTCGATGAATTACAGTAATGTTCACAGAATTTTCTTATCTTCTCCAATATGTCAGTTCACATTTATTCCCTTCACAGACCAACGAGATGATGACTCAACCGTCGCTCTCATGAATACCCTGAATAATTAAAGGATCTCATTCACCATCCCTCATCCACCTTTGAATAACCATCGAATAATATTCGAAACCCATAGAATTCCAAAGAAAGGGAAACCATTGGAATCTAAAACCATTGTATAAAGACAATGTCTTTATACAATGGTACTATATACTCTTTTTAGTCGATGGTTCTTAATTTAACCCCAATATTTCATCCAACTCAATTAAAAAACAAACACAATCCATAGATAGAATGGTGGTTGGTTGATTTCGAATATTGGATAATTTTACAAAATTAGTAAATAGTGAATAATAGGCTCCTATTCTTACTATCCCTATTTTTAGTTAATAAATTTCTTTCTATACCGTCCATAAGATTCTCAAACCACTGTGCCATCGCTGTCTGTTTGCCTGGAGGTTGCCTTCGAAGAATATTCTCTCTCATTTGATTGAAATAATCCTCATTCGGTAGTATCAAAACTAAAAGCGGCCTCGACATGGACCATTGGTTCCTACAGTCCTCAAACATTATCACATTCAAAACGGTACTCAAAATTTGTTGAAGTATCTCCGGGTGCATCTCCAAAACTTTTAAAAACATATCACCGTTTGGGGCAATCCCTATCCGAGCCTTTTTATTTGGATGAGCTGTGAAAAAATAAACTTAATTGAAGTAAATATACCCAGTTACATGATGGGCTTGTTTTGATTCCAAGTACAGAACTGTTCGGGACGGTTCGAGTATTTCTCAGACACAAACCGAAACAAAGCTTAGAAGTGTTACATCGATAGAGAATAACTCTTTTCAAGCTACTCGAACTTCGTGAATTAACTATACCAGTCAATGGATTGTTGCGAATTGGACTACCTACTCCCAATCATATCCCACTCATTTCAATGATATTCAAATCCGGTTCATGGGGTGGCCATCGCAAAACGGTAACGTTAGCTGCTTGGGAGAAGTCGATTCTTTGACGAACAATATTAGGACGCACATTGTCTTGGTGAAAAAGGCCGGCCATTTTGATAAGGCCGTAGAGTGGTTTGTAGGACATCATCAACATAACGCGCTGCTATCATAATGTTGTATTGTACAAGGTTTTAAATCATAATATTTCCCTTTATTAAAATGTTACACCTTTGTGTTAAGCCGTGACTACCTCAGCTATAGAAGGGAACATTGTTTTTTCGATGGTCGAGAAACTAACCTAGAAAGTAGAATTAACCTAACCTAGGAAGTGGAAGATGAGAAACGCCGGCAATGATTCATTCTCTTTGAAAATTCCCAGTTGGGCAAGAAAGTCGACACGACTGCAACGAGAAATTCAGAGATAAGGACGGTAAAACAGCGCTAGCCCCGCACTCTTTCAACAAATTTCAGTCTTAGATGGGGTAGAGAAATTTGATGAAAAGAAATCTAAGTGAGATGATTTATATTAATTTAAATAAAGATATAACCGTGTATCATTGAAGTGAATCTCGGGGACTGATGCCCGTACAGATAGTCGATACTCCGTACTTGAGAACGTCTTAAGTCGACGCGTCCATCCCATACTGGTTACTTGAAAGCCGAGCACTACTTCGCCAGTGCTTGGTGGCATGCTTGCTGAAGTCTACGAACGACCTACCGTGAGGCGTGCTCAAGCAAGACAACCTAGCTTTGCAGTTTGTATAATAATCTTGGTGTTCTGTACTATGTACGATACCGCATGTACGATAATATCGTTTTGTGCGATAATTTCAGAGAACCTACCATTTGAAAATTCAATTCAGCTAAAGTGTCCGAAGAAACCAAAATTAAAATGAAACTGCTCATTTTATTTTCGATAAACAGATTGCTCTCAGGAAGAGAAGATGATTTTCTACGAATTCATCATAGTAATTGCAGAACTTAATACATAGTGGCCCTGTTCTTGATGACCATGATGCTAGGAGGCACTTCCCTTCTTCGGAAGCAACACAAGTGCCATAAATCAAACACTCTGTCGGCATTTTATATAACAGAATTACGGTTCGTTTTATAGGGCGGCTTTTTTGACACCTTGAAGAGATACTGTCATATAATAGCAAATTTTCAGTGCGACAAACATGAAAACGTGAAAAAATTTCAGATTCCATAAACTTCGCCGAGAATAGACGACTTCGGCCCAAGTTGCCCACTCACAATTTTCTTCACAAATTTACTATTACTGGGGAACGGGAATTTCAAGACAAATTCGACATGATAAGGTTCGCGTTATTCATAAATATCCATAAAAGATGCCTCGGCTCTTCAAAAAAGATAATTCCTTCCAAATGCAGGTTTTTGTTAGGCTGAAATTTAAGTTGGGATTCCTGATTTCATGTTGATAGTGTCAAGTTTATAAAGGATATGTTCCGCAAATCAACTTGGTTATTTCGATCGCCGGTTTCCGTTCTGTAAATATGAAATATTCGGTTGGCTCCTGAGAAAAAAGGTTGATTATGGAATTTGATTGATGAAAAAGCAATATTTCTGTCCCCAGAACATAGACATATTAAGTCTATGCACCAGAACGACAATCAATGTTTTATGGTAACATATCCATAGCATAGAACAATCTTTATTTACCTTATGATCCATAGACCATACCTAGTAATTTTTCCATTGTTGATTGTTGTCTCTTCTGTTCTATTTTCTATGGATCATAAAGTTTTTTTTTTTTCCTTTATATATGCCAGGATACTATGTCCATCTACACATCTACAAGTATTTACTCTCAGATTCTTTCTAAATCACCACCACCTATACACTTTACAACATCCATGACCTCGCCGAGATTCGAACCCGGTACCTTCAGCATCCTAGAACATGTTTCCACCCTCTAGTCTACCGAGGTAGTCGGATCATAAAGTAAGTAAAGATTGTTCTATGCTATGGATATGTTAACATACAACATTGACTATCGTTCTAGTGACAGAAAGAACGTTTTTTCATCAATCAAATTCCGTAATAAACTCTTTTTTCAGGAAACAACCGAATATTTCATATGTACGGAATGGAAAACTGGCAACCGAAATAACCAAATTGATTTGCGGAACAATTCCTATATAAATTTGACACTATTAATATGAAATCAGGAATCCTAACTTAAATTTCAGCCAATCAGGGATGATCTTAACAAAATCCTATATTTGGAAGGAATTATCTTGTTTGACGAACCGAGGCATCTTTTAAAGATATTCATAAATAACTCGAACCTTATCATGTCGAATTTGTCCTGAAATTCCCGTTTCCCAGTAATAGTAAATTTGTGAAGAAAATTGTGGGTTGGCAACTTGGGCCGAAGTCGTCTATTGCCGAAGGTTTGTTTAATGGGTAGGACCCTAGCTAAGCATGAGTCAATAGTTGAGCTTGTCTCAGCGGATAATTTCTCAGGCAGGAGTTCTATATCGGACTATGGTACGGGCATAACAGTGCTTATACTGCTTCCTCGCCAGAGCTGTGCTTCGAGCACAAAGCACTAATGCCCGTACGCGTTGTCCGATCTAGAACTACCACTTGAGAAATTCTCCACTGAGACATGCTCAAGTATTGACACGTGCTTAGCCCTTAAACAAACTTTCGGCAATTCTCGTCGAAGTTCATGGATATCGGTGAAATCTTAGATATTTCCATGTTTGTCGCACTGAAATATAGAGATTCTTCTCTATTGGACGACGACGATCACGTGATCTTCGTCAGCCAATAGGGTGAATCTCTCGGCCAATAGGATGAATCTCCGATTACCAAAATACCCGAATCTCCCTCGCACAAAAGGCCCCTTTATAGAAAATGCCGACAGAGTGGATGATTTATAGCATCTGTGTTACTTCCAAAAAAGGAAAGTGCCTTCTAGCATGGGGGTAATTGAGAACAGGGCTACTATGTATTGAGTTCTGTAATTACTATAATGAATTCTTAGAAAATCATCTTCATTCCCTGAGAGCAATCTGTTTACTAAAGCCATTAAGCCATTTGAAACGTCGTTCATTTGTCAATTTCATCAATGAACAACCAGCTGATTTTTCTCAAAAAATCTTGTTTTCCGATGAGGCACCTTTTCAACTTGGTGGCTTTGTTAAGAGACAAAATTGTCGTATCTGGGGTGAGGAAAATCCACGAATTATTCATGAGAAACCTATGCACCCTAAACCAGTCACTGTTTGATATGCATTATGGTCAGGTGGTGGAATTGGACCTTACTTCTTTCAAAATGCTGCTGGTGAAGCTGTAACTGTCAATGGTGATGGATACCGTCGGATGATAATGGGATGTTTGTGGCCTGAATCAATGAATATTGATCTAGAGGACATTTGGTTTCAACAGGATGGCACTACACCTCACTTTGCAAATGACACTGAATGAAATTGATTTATTGAGAATAAAAATTCCTGGACGAATAATCTCCAAAAACGGTGATGTCAATTGGCCACCAAGATCATGTGATTTGACACCGATGGACTATTTTCTTTGGGTTATGTGAAAAGCCAGGTCTATAAGAATAATCCACAATCAATTCCTGAACTAAAGGATGAAATTATTCGTGTCATTAGTGAGATAGAGCCTCAATTATGTCAAAATGTCATTGAAAATTTTAACGAAAGAGTGGACCTCTGTAGGCTGCAAGAGGAGGTCATTTGACAGATTTTATTTTTCGTATATAAATGTCATAACTGATGCTTCAATTACCAATAAAAAGTTTTTGAAAATGGATGCAAATTATGTGTTTTATTTATTCTTAAAAAACGTGCAATTGGAAACAATCTTTATTTCACTATAATTCCAATATGGCTTCTATATAGAAATCTGACAACAAAAATACAACTTCTGAGGCCATTTCCGGCTCAAATGATTAAAATTCAGATCTACAACTTTCGTCATCTTACTCTGAGATCCAAGCCACTACAATTTCGGTGAAAATCTTAAAATTAACTGTCTTCGCCATAAAACTAACAACTACTTTTTCCTTTCTTAGTGGTCCTTATCGCAATGGCTGCAGGTCAAGGAATAACCTCAGGAGCGCACAGGTTATGGGCCCACAGAACCTACAAAGCAAAACTTCCTCTTCGTATCTTTCTAGCCATGATGCAGACTATAGCATTCCAAAATCATCTCTATGAGTGGGTGAGGGATCACAGAGTGCACCACAAATTCACAGATAGCGATGCTGATCCACATAACGCAAGGAGAGGATTCTTCTTCTCTCACATTGGCTGGTTGATGCTGAAAAAGCACAAAGACGTGTTCGTCAAGGGAAAACAAGTTGATTTGAGTGACTTAAGAGCTGATCCCGTTGTTATGTTCCAGAAGAAGTGAGTTCAATTATTTTTCAATGATTCGATTTCGTTTTAATGGTGAACATCAGGGCTGGGCAAAATACATGCTTGGCTTAATTGAAATACAAATTACAAAATACTTTCTCGCAGGTATTTGAAATACAAAATACAAAATATTTTCAAGTAGGGTATTTGAAATATAAAATACAAAATACAGTATTTTAACTATTTGTAAAGGGTTTTTCAACCAGAACTTTGTTTTTTAAAACAAAATAAAACAAAGAATTTAGTGGAAAATAAATAAAATTTTTATTGTATTACAAAGAGAAAAGTACGGCAATCATGAATGAAAAATAATATCTGACAAATGTCCACCACGACCACGCTGACAGACGTTGATTCTTTCATCAAAATTTTTAATCACTTTTTGGCAAGATGGAGGGTCTATTTCGTTAATGACATCACGGATTTTGAGTTTTAAGGCTGCAATCGATTCGATTGGCTCCGTATAAACTCTGTCTTTAACATAGCCCCACAAAAAATAATCCAGTGGTGTTAAATCACACGATCTGGCCGGCCACTTAACAGCTGAATTTCGCGAAATTATGCGATCGGGAAATTTGGTTTGCAATAAATTGATCGTTTCATTGGCTGTGTGACATGTGGCACCGTCTTGTTGAAACCACATTTCAGTGACATCCATGTCATCAATAATAGGCCAAAATTCAGTTGTCTCAGAAGGACGTTTATGTTGTCCGAAGATATCACGAATTTTACGAAATGTAACTTTAACAGAACGACCATTTTCATATTGGATTTGAATTATTTTAATGCGATTTTCGAGCGAAATTGAATTCATTGTAACAATTGCCAAAGCATATACTGCGAATACGTCAAAAAACTAAATGTCAAAACTGTCATGTGGTGCCGGTGTTACCACATTGAAAAACAAAGTTCTTGTTGAAAAACCCTATATTTGAAATACAAATTACAAAATACATTCAGGTGTTACGTAAAATGTGAAAAGAGTACAACTAATTCAGCTCAGTTATTTTATCGCTAAATAAAGAATTTCCTTTCAGAAACACAAGATTTTTGATTGTAGTATCAGACAAACAGCCTCTTGTTGGGGAATGAATAAAACCTGCTAAAGAAAACAATCTTTCTACAGGTCCTGATGGGCAGAAACTTGTGTTATATTCTATGAACACATTCTTTATGTTAGGATAATGTTCAAGGATGGTAAGCTCTTTGCTCTAATCGTTTTTAGAAGTTGACTAACTCTAACTCCATGATGAAATGACCATTGCGCAGGACCTTCTCTTCCTTTCCATTTGCCGAAAATATGATTGCTAGCAAAAGAACTAGATGAAGCAGATGATCGTCGCGCCATCTGAAAGGAGATTCAGGGACTATTTTTTGTAGACCGCTCAGCGCTAAATGTATTTGTTCGAAAGTATTTCGAAGATAAAACTATCGAAATACAAAATACTTCAGCGTCAGGTATTTGAAATACCAATTACAAAATACATTTTCAAGAAGTAATTGAAATACAAATACAAAATACGTATTTGTATTTCAAATACGTATTTCAATTACATGTAATTAAAATACTGCCCAGCCCTGGTGAACATGAAATTCTTATCACTATTGTGTAGAAATGTAGGTCCATTATTGAATATTGATATGGCCTTTTCAGATATTATTTGATCCTTATGCCTCTTCTCTGCTTTGTGTTTCCCACGTTTGTACCATGGTACTTCTGGAGGGAAAATTTCTGGATTTCATGGTATGTTGCTGGAGTCCTCAGATACACCGTTTCATTGAATATCACGTGGTTAGTTAACAGTGCAGCTCATATTTGGGGAATGAAACCTTATGACAAGTAAGTATGAAGATATTAGTTTTTTAGTTTTTTCTGGTTTTTCACTCGCAATATCTGAAACAAAACTATTAAAAATGATGAGAAATCCTACCAAAATAAGCTTTAATCGATATTGAGGTATGAAGATACTGTATACTCCATTCACTTTTAAAAACTATCCCGGTTGGCCATGATTTTGGTCTATCAAGTTTTTCTACTTAAAACTGACGCAGGTTGGCACTCGTGAAATATCGGCAATGTCAAAATAATTCTCAGCGACGTTGCCAAATACCAATGCCAATTTCTACTGTCAATCTCAACATAATCATCACGCTTGGAAACTAAAAATGCCGAAGGTAGTTTTGAAAAAGCAGAGACAAAGTATCAAGAAGTGCTATGTAGAATTGAAATCTGCTTTTTCTGTTAGTGACCCTGATAATTTGGAATCAATAATTTATCACAAGCTATCCAACATTTTAGACGTGTGTAAGTGAAAACCCAGTGTATCGTTCGCATAGATTCCTAAAAACTCTGTAAATTGAGTAAGTTCTTTTAAGGTGACACAGGTTGTGTAGTACTACTACATTTTCAACATAAGATTCTACACTATTTCAGTTTCGCCCATTCTTATATAGAAAATTCCATAATCATAGTAATTTCCATCAAATTTATGAATGAATTATATACAGGGTGAATCTTTGACCTTGCAGAATATTTTAACAGAAGATTCCTGAAGCCAAAAGAAATACTTTTTTCCCTTACCATTTTTTCCGATTCGGCTTGGTTCGTAAGATACAGACTGTTGAAAATCCATAAAAAAATTTAATTTTCGATTATATCTCGCGAACGATCTCACCGAATGAGATGATTTTTGGAAAATAGTTTTTTATTGATACGATGCATGTTCCTGGATTACAAAATTTCATCCACATCCTCCAGTTTCTGTAATATGACCATAACATTTCATAAGAATACCAGAAATTCAAAGAATCCAACTTTTAAAAATAATTTGAATGCTATTCAACGAATTTTCGACCATTTTGGAAAGTAAAAGTATTCTTTAATTTTTTTCGTATGATGCGCCATTTTCGAGTAATATGAAATTCAAAAATAAAAAATATCTGTGAAATTCCGAGAATTGGGTACTTTGGCTGATTGCAACTCTGTTCAAAAAATTCACAGAATTCAATTTTTCCGCGTTGCCACGTCTAAAAGTTGAGAATGGAATCATAGATTTATAGTTCCGTTCAGAATCATAGACTATACGAGTGTATACATAGAATTAGCATATTGTGTGTTGTTTGATTTCGAAGAGTTCTTTCTTTCTGTTCGTCAGTTTGGCAACGTGTGTACGTTCATAGATAAATTAGGTACATCTGTTTTATTTATTTATGAAAATGAAAGTTTGAATGGGTTATGTCTGAATCTGATAATTCTAGGAGAAAATCAAATAAACAAAGAAAATTAATAATTACAAATTGAAGATGAATCTCAAAGCTGATATGAGTGATAGCTAGATGAATTCCTCATTATCGAAAATGAAACCAAGAGAAGAATATTCAACTTTTATCGCCCACGAAATTTGGAATACCTAACTTGTTTATTGTACTATAAATACAACTTTTTTCACCAACTGGAATGTAAAAAGTAAGTTGACGCTTGTTCTCATAACAGAGTTGCTTATTTCGAAGATTTGAATGGTATATCTTAGGCTTGAAAAAACTTCAGTGTTCAGGTTTCCAGGGGCGGCTAGCCTATTATGAAAATTTATAATGCCTATATCTTTTTATCTAGGCCGAATCGGAAAAAATGGTGGAAGACAAATGTGTTTCTTTCAGCTTCAAAAATCTTCTGTTAAAATATTCTGCAAGGTCAAAGACTCACCCTGTATATAAAATCACTCAACTTACATATAAAATTAATTTAACTCTAGAATTCTATGGGAAGTCTGGTACATAGACATGGACTATGTCTGTGGTCTGGTCTCGAAAAAGCATAGATCCTATAGTTGTTCTCTGCAAAATAAATATTTCTGTGTATTCTGGGTTTCGGGTAAACGTGACTGGAGCCTTATTCTTGGCCTTTACTAGCTCAGGGGCGGAACCACGAAAAAAGGGAAATCTTCTGGAATTTTTGTCACATTTATAACGTTAAATCTCTCGAGAACGGTTCGTTTCAGGAGAAATATTAAAGAATAGTTATGTATTCAAAAACGACTTAGGATTCTTATAATGATTTAGGAGAACTTTATCTACATTCCTCATACTAATTTCTCATAGTTTTATGAATCGGTGAATCTAGAACCAGAAAACCGTTCGAAGTAAGATGAAATTGATGACTGTAAAATAAGTGTCATTGTTATAGAAAACTTAACACCAAATTTCATGTCATTCGGAGGAACCATGTCAAAGCTACAGAAATTTCAACAGCTTGTATCTTTTAACCGGGGCCGAATCTGGGAAAATGATAAATGAAAAAGGTATTTTATTTGATGAGACGAATCTAGGGTTAAAATTAATGTACAGTTTGAAGACTCACCCTGTATATACAGTGTGTCCACGGATTGGGTGCCGGTAAGGTGTAAATGACGAAAAATTTTCGAGTTAGACTCTGATATTCTGGGAATCGCTCCTGCTTGGTCTCAAACTAAGATGTTGAGAAAATGAGCCAAATCAATTAATATACAGGGTGGTTTACAACTGATTTAAGGAAAATTGTTTAGAATAAAGCACCCTTGTTTTAAAAGATATCGAGAAAGTTTATTGGGAAAAGTTGTTTAGAATCAAAAGACACGGCTAAATCTCGATTCTCAGATGAATCGATCAGCTTTGATTTTGTCAGTAGGTTATGAAAATATTTGATAATATCTATGGTTACAAATGCCAGACGTGATTTGAAACGTGAATTTAATTCGTCATAAACGAAAATTTTCCAGTTGAAAACATGCTGAGCATAGGACAAAGAGTGTTTATTGTGCAGAGCTACGGCTTAGGTGCAGACATTTCGTATCAGGGAGTAATAAGACAATTTCATGAACGCTGGCCAAATGTTGCGGTATCACGTAACCCTGTTAAAAAAATAGTTTAAAATTCAAATTTTGATCATGAAAAAAACGTCACGTATACAAAATGTTCTTGACCAACTTATAAAGTCAAGGTAGGCTGATTTATCTGAAACTTGAGTTCCTGAAGCAGCTCGTCATTCCAAACAACTTTTCTCAATAAACTTTCTCGATATCTTTTAAAACAGAGGTACTTTATTCTTAACAATTTTCATTAATTCAGTTCTGAACCACCCTTTATATATAAATTGAATTGGCTCATTTTCTCAACATCTTAGTTCGATACCAAGCAGGAGCGATTCCCAGAATATCAGAGTCTAACTCGAAAATTTTTCGTCATTTACACCTTACCGGCACCCAATCCGTGGACACACTGTATAATCATGTTAAATTTCAACTTCGATCAAACACTTCATTAAACATAAATAACCTCTCGGACTATGATGGTCCAAACTCACTATGACCTATACTCCATTCACTTTTATAAACTATCCCGATCGGCCATGACATTCTGACACATTTCACCGTGTATATTTTGATAATGTTAGGTTATAGTCATTTTTCTGTCAGATAACTACACAACGTTGTCCTCTCTACATAGAGGTCGTAGTAATTACGTATTTTTCAACATGTAAACTTACCTTGGGGAAATAATCAATTTGAGAAAATATTATGTGAATTCAATAATTCCAAAGACCCAACTTATGTTAAAGAAACTTTTTTCTCTGTTAATACTAGAAATATTTCACTATAGGAACATGGTTGGAAGATTCAGTTATGCTATTTTCTTGTACGGAAATCAATAATCGAGTGTCGAAATTTCACTGAAAAATAATGGATAGAGTAGTCCGTTACTTTGTGATAGTTCATTCGAAAAAAAAATAAAAGTACTCGAATAACCCCGCAATGAGACTGTTAAATGAACAGACCAACCTATGGAATTCCCTACTCTTCGAACTTCTCTAGAAATAAGTACCTTGTTGCACAACTTGAAATACTCCAGTATGAAAATGTAGTAGTACTACAAAACCTGTGCCACCTTAAAGGCCTATTACACTATCCAATTTTTAGGGCCTGGTATGCCGGGTGCCCGGTTTGCCGGGTAGGGTGTCGCTTATTACACTACCCTAGATACCGGTCTGACTTCTGTCATCTGAACGTCAACGTGGGGACATTTACAAATATCCAATAGTTATATCTCCGAAATAATCGAAAAGACAAAAAGTTGCATTAGTAGTGAGTTTGGCGGTCAGTACCTCGAAATCCACCAAACGGAAGGAGAGGGGAATATGAGTGAAGAAATATTTGCTCCTCAGAGAAAAACTTTCAAATATGCAAATACTTCCTTGTTTAGACCAAACAGATTCACGGAACTACTTGAGACTAGGAACAGACCAATTTGAAGAGCTACTTAACTCAGTAGCTTCGTTTATAACAAAGATGATACCATTTCAAGAGAAAGCTTAAGTCCACAATAAAGACAGGTTGTCACATTGAGATTTCTAGCCACTGGAGACCCTTATCAAGATTTGAGATTTAGTTCTTTGATATCTCAACCTCTCTTATAAAACATTATAACCTTGACTGTTGCCGTTTCATCGTAGTTTTTATATATTTTCTTAGATTTCTAAGAGCACCTTATAGCCATCATTCCTCAAGTCTTTATTGACATAGTCTTTGTGGTCTTTCTTCCACAGATACAGCATTTTCCTGTATATTTCTATTAAGTATATTATGTAAGATTGCTTTTTCTCTTGCGCACGACATCTTACAGAATAACGCTTTCAGGGTTATGACACGTTTATGTGTATTGTACACCCTCTGCGTTGCTATGAGACTGAGCTCCCTAACTCCCTAGCGCTTATTACACTGCACGGTATGCCGGATCCGGCAGATTGGGTCTACTCAATCGCCCTAGATTAGGAACCTAGCTGCCGGTTCCTTATTACACTACCCGGTCCCTGCCTGCCAGGCCCTGGAGATTGGATAGTGTAATAGGCCTATTAAAAGAAGAAACTCAATTTACAAAGTTCTTGGGAATCTATGTGAACGATACACTGGGTTCTCACTCACATATATGTCGAAAATGTTGGATAGCTTGTGATAAACAATTGATTCCAAATTATCAGGGTTACTATCAGAAAAATCAGGTTTCAATTCTACATAGCACTTCCTGTTACTTTGTCTGTGCTTCTTCAAAACTACCTTCATCATTTTTAGTTTCCAAGCGTGATGATTATGTTGAGATTGACAGTAGAAATTGGCATTGCCATTTGGCAACGTCGATAAGAATTAGTTTTACATTGCCGATATTTCACGAGTGTCAACCTGCGTCAGTTTTAAGTGAAAAACTTGATAGACCTAAATCATGACCAACCGGGATAGTTTATAAAAGTGAATAAAGTATATGCAGTGTTCTCATCAGATCGACTGAACTAAACTTAATTTTTCAGGAGCATAGCTCCCACTGAAAACATCTTCGTTGCTATCGCTGCCCAAGGTGAAGGTTGGCACAATTACCACCATGTGTTCCCTTGGGACTACAAAGCAGCAGAACTAGGGAACTACAGGATGAACATCAGCACGGCGTTCCTAGACTTCATGGCATACATCGGCCAAGCTTACGACCTCAAAACTGCCACCAAGGAAATGATAGACAGAAGGTCCAAAAGAACAGGCGACGGTACCAGGCAAGTCACCCAAAACGAAAGCGACGCTGACCCAGGTTACCACAGCTATCTAGATGACGGCGATTATCTTTGGGGCTGGGGGGACAAGGACATGAAAGATGACGAGGTTGAGATTGTGTTGAAAACTAACAACCTGAAAGAACGATGAGTTGGAATAAATTTTATTACCTTGTTGTCAAGCTATTATTTATATTTTTTCTTAGTTACCTCCAGACCTATTGGGTGTCAACTCCTGGTTTTTATGGCATCATATCTTTGTTAACGACATATACGGAATATAGTACACAAACATCAATTTCACTTGCATTAGTGCCTTATAATGCGATAAAACATCACCATATACTATCGAAGAGGTAGGTGCTAAATAGTATTTTTCTCTTGTACACCTAGATCACAGTTGAATAATTTCGTCAGTTTTTGTGTATTTTTCCCGGATAGAATAGAATGATATGTGAGTCACATTAAGATTTAAAGAGAATAACAACGGATATATGGTCAATGTGAGTTACAATTTCCAACGTGAACTGTTACTTTTAAGCTTCTCAACGATGCTTTTTGTTAGCCGGGTATTTGGGAATCAGTTCAACTATTCCATTTTAAGATTTTCAAGCTCGGATACTGGGTAATATCACAATCAATAAAGTTGCTAAAAATCCAGATTCAACACTCAAATATGGTTTTATATCTACTTGAATACCTATGCAAATATTTATGTTACCACATCAATCTTTCAAGTTTAGCAGGTATTGATACTGGTTAGATACAGTGATTTGTTGTTGTATTTGTTTAATTTATTTTATCGATATTTTATTTAAATAAAATGAATATATAAATGTTTTAAGAGGAATCTTTGTAACCCTTGTACTTAATTATACAAAATAACTACTATGATAGGTTGATTGCACAAAACAAAAACTCAAGTCTTCAGTTGTATGTTCATAAATAAGATATAGAGGGACTTGGAGAGGTTTCTGCTTTTAACCTTTCCTCTGGAACCAAAGAATTCCAAGGTCGTTTGGTTTTTCAAATTTTTTCGCACTGTGTTCTGAGAGACTTGATCTTCAGAATTCACCTGTAGTATTGAATATATTTACATCTGAGTCGATTACTTTCAAAAACCAATAAATATACATATTATCGCTAAGCAAAAACTGAAGAATAATATAATAAATAAATTAAATAAATAAATAAATACATAATGATATAAGATACGAAATTCGAATAAATCATTAGAAACTATAATTTACATATTAGATAATACGGAATCATTTGTTTTGAATGAATACAATATTGAGGAACTTATTGGAAAATAGAAAGTAGTGCTGTATGGCTGTTGCTGAGATGTGGATAAGAGTCTCATGTAGTTCACTGACATACCTAACCTGAATGTGATGCCCACTGACATCTCAGCTTTGATTACCAGGTAGAAGAGTCCATTTCTAACATTTTGGTCACATAATGACGAAGTAAACAATAATTAATGACGTCGAAAAGTCTAAGAATTGCCTCGAAGTTCGAATAAATTGTTTTTTCCCATGGAGACACTGCCTTATAGCCTTTATTTTTACTTTTGCAATGACTACTTAAGAGTTTCAATATAAAAATATCATCATAATATTAATTGCAATATACAGTGTAATTTCGAAAAGGTTGCTTCCTTAATATCTCGGTACCCATGCAAAATTTGTATAAAGACAGCAACCAATTAAATGTGAAGGGAGGTCAAGTGACAACTTGTTTTAGAAATAATTCGATTAGCCTTTCTTTGTTAGTACTTCCGAAAAGTAAATAAAAATAGTAGATTAATAACGATAAGGTGAGCCATCGTGCACTAAAAATTACACGGTATTGAAGTCAATAAGACGTCATCCTATGTCACTCAGCTACCTTTTGACTGATGATATACAGGATGGTCCAAGTGACGTCAATTAATTTTTTTTTTGATTCCTCACACCTAGGGGAATCCAAAAATACCCCATGTATGTTCTGCATTTTTTTGTTTTCGAGTTATAGTTTTTTTCGTGTTTGGCCGATTTATTATGTCAACGACGTTTCAAAAATTCATATCTTTTTATGAAGTAGGTATTTTGCAGATTTTTTTTCCGTGACATAATCTCCCTGAATGTTGTTTTAATATCAAAAATTACTCAGTGTCCTGAAATCACTCAAAGTTACTCGAACAAGGCTTGAAAGTTTGAACTTTAGTTTTCAGTAGGTTTCCCTCAAGCATTCAACATCAATTTGAAATACAAACAGGAGTTTTCATAGCTTCTGGCTGAGTTTAAGAACGTTGCACGATCCTAAACTACCAAAATCATAAGGAAAAAATAGTACTTTATGGGCTTTTTTGCTGTAATCGGCCTTTGAAGGCGGATAGGCTAAATATCTTTGAAACACGATTAAAGTTATTTTTCTACTTTTTATCATTCCTATGGTAAATTAAACTCAAGAATGTGTTTCTGAAGTAATTTCAATTGAAATTCCTGTAAACTAACTGTAGCTCTTGTAATTTTTACAAGAACTTTGGTCTCACCACTGACTGAAAATGTGAGCATATTTCAAAATTGGAAGTTGTAAAATTACTTGCTTTTGGATGAGAAATATGAGCACAAGTTACTGAAAAATTACCATTCACCACAATCAATCTTCAAACTCCCTTCCTCCATTTTGAATACATAATCGTCAACGTTTTTGTTTTATTTTTCTTTTCGCATCTGAAATTTTTGTCTTGATTCTGCTTTGTCGTTGCTCTTCGTCGCGTACACCAGCTCTTTGTAAAATCCGCGAATAAAAAAATCGATAGGGTTCAGGTCTGGCGGACGCGCTGGCCATTCGATCGGCCCCGCACACCCAATCCATCTCAATGTAAAAATAACACGAGCCACAATTATTTTACAGAAATTTAAACTAAAATTACTCTAAATACACATTTTCAAGGTAATCTGCCATAAGAATGATAAAAAGTAGAAAAATGACTTTACTCGTGTTTCAATAATTTTAACCCCACCCGCCTTCGTTGGCCAATAAAGTACTATTTCTTTTCTATGATTTTGGTAGTCCAGGACCGTGGGAAGTTTTTAAACCCAGCCAGAAGCTATGAAAACTTCTTTTTGTATTTTCAAATTGATGTTGAATGTTTGAGTGAATTCTATCGAAAACTGAAGTTCTAAGCCTTTTTTTAAGAGCTTTGAGTAATTTCAGGAAGCTGAGATATTTTGTTATTAAAACAACATTCAGAGAGATCATTCTTCAGAAGAAAATTCTGCTAAATATCTACTACAAAAAAAGATATGAATTTTTGAAACCTCGCTGGCATAATGAATTGAACACAAAAAAAATTATAACTTGAAAACTAAAAATAATCGCGTAACATACATGGGGTGTTTTTGGATACCCCCAGGTTTGAAGAATTTAAAAAAAAAATATTGATGTCACTACTTTTGGACCTCCCTGTATACGTCGGTTCAACTAGGATTTCTACCTGTGACTATGTAATTGGTTTTTATACTTGTATTTCTCGTAGCCATGATTTACATAAACGATGTGGTCCTCTTGACTAGTATCAAAAATATAGCCTCGTATCAACGAGAACAAGCTTGATGTGAACGCCATCTGGTTGATCATCGCTACACCCATGACTGCTAGTTTCATTCCTGGAATCAACCAGGGAAGGACTCCTGCAGAAATGAAACCAGGGATGATCAGATACGGGATGATGTCCATTACTTTCATCTTTTGCTTCCTTGCTTCCATAGAGGTGGACAATTTGGTTATTTTGAATGTAATGTCGTCTTGGTTCTTCTGTATGCTTAGTCCTGTTCCATTAGTGAGTTCTATCTCCCATGAATTTTGAGGATCGTTGGGAATATTTGGGTTTTCATTTGGTTCCAATGAGGAATTGTTATCTGGAAAACAATCAGGAATTAAATTTATATTTAGGATGAAAACAATTGATTTCAGAAAATTTTCGAAAAATATACAGATAACAAGGACAAATATCCGTCGATAAATCAACAAATATTCCTTCTTGATCAGAGCTAATCATCCAATCAACCAAAACACCTACACCGAAGAAGCGGATCCAAGTAGAATGACTACAGCTGTTTCACAGTGATTACTGATCGTCAGGTCAACTCACCTTGGATAAAACCGCAGAGGAAATCTCGATAGTTGTCACCTTTCAACCCTCTGCGGATTTATCCAAGTATTTTCTGCAGCTCTTGCGTTGACGAATTCTATATGTCATAGAATGGATTAAATTTTCGATTATACCTTTCGAAAAAATATTCCTGCAACTGCTTAGCTGTGAAGTTCCATAGAACTTTGATAACACTCTCCTTGTAGTCTTCGGAGTTCTTTTTTCGCATGTTGAAGGCATAGTCTTCAAAAATAAGCGCCAGTTCTTCCACAGGTATATTCGCTCTGTCGAAATGAAACGCTTTTTCTGAGCAAAATTCATAAACTGCTTCCATACACTTGCCTTCGATTTTCTTGTATTCGCGGATGTCAACTGCTTAATATTCTGGCGAATATTTTCTTTACCATCTTGACCGAAGCGAGACATTTTTCTACGTCGTGCTGTTTTTGACAAATTCAAAAGAGAAATTATTTCTATCTCAGAGTTTCACTGAGTTGCCATGGTAACTGAATAATCCAATCGACAAAACCTTCTATGTTTTGCAAGCACTTGATGAAGACGAAAATTGATGTTGTTGGAAATGATCACATTTGGTGTGGAATTTCCCTACCGAATACCACACGAAGTCAAATTAAATCCGGAAATAATTTGACCTCTAGTGGTATCACTAGTGAAAACTTTTTTTATTTACTAACCGAGCGATTCCAACGGAATTATGCATGGGATCGCATGTCAGTATTAAACAATTAACTGTCACGTTTCAAACCGATCGCCCAAGTTGTTCATGAGTTATTGAGGTATAATAACCTCAAAATTCAAATGACTTTTAATTCGAAACCATTTGGCCCATTAACTAAGTCCCCCGTGGAATTTCCAAGTGCAACCTTCCCTGGAAGTCGCAAGCTCTTTCCGTTCTCAACCTATCGTGCCTATACGGCTGTTCAGACAGAATTAATTTTGACATCGGATTCTCCATCAGTGAGTCAAAACTAGTGGTTTGAGACATTTCCGGCTCAAAATTCGGAAATGAGAGACATTTTTAGGCTAAACGATAGCACGCTGTTTCCTAGACATGCGTGCAAAATAGCTATTGATTTTCAGAGGGCTTGTATCAAATTTCATGATAATCAGGTCGATTCTGTTTGCAAATAGCAATATTGCTAGGAAAAAGATATTGCTATAATAACAAGATTGGAATTATTGGTATTCTGATCAACGATTTGAGCAATATGATCTGTCACTTTAACAATAATCCTGCTATCAGTATTGCTATCTTATCAACCTCAAAATAGTACTTGCTATGCTTCATAAAAAGAAAGGTTAGAAAAGGAATCTTACAGAGATCCATTTGTTTCAGTATTATTTCTTCCAAGAATTCGAAAATATTGAAGATAGGGAAGAATGTGCTAATAGAAATTTGTTCAAGGTTCTCTACAATATTTAATTTTAAGGATTCTTAGACTAAAACACCGGCATAGTAAGCAACAGCTGACCTGATTATTCTAATGATCTCAACAACAGCCATCCCATTGAATTCCCAACAGAAAAATTCATCGAATTTCGAATTATTATCGCCTGCAATAAATTGCTGCATTTGATTTCTGGAAACCAAAATTCTATCGGTATCCAGGAAATAGGTCAATTTGACTTTAATTGGTTTTTCTGTATCATAACATTTTTGAATAAGTCGATGTTTACATGAATAAAAAAGTATATGCTAATGGAAATGTGTTCAAGGTTCTCTAGAATATTATTTAATTTCAAGGAAAATTCTTAGACTAAGATACAGGCATAGGCAACAGCTGAGATGATTATTCTAATCATCTCAACAACAGCAATACCCTTGAGGTGCCAACGAAAAAAATTATCGAATTTCGAATTATTAGCGCCTGAATAAAATTGCTGTATTCGATAACCAATATTTTATTGGTATCCAGGAAATTGGTTAATGGTCAATTTGGCTCGTTTCGTTTCCTAACATTTTTTATGTCGATGTTTACATGTATAAAGAAAGCCGTAGATAGAGGTTATGTATGCGAAACCATAAAGAAAACTCACGAATTAGGGTTATTTTCTTCTTCCTTGTAGCTCTAAAGTTACAAAATACAGTGTGTTCAGCTCTAAAATCACAGATTATGGAAGTCCATGATAGCAATATTGCTATGACAAAATTCATAACAAACATTGCTATAACACTCGGAACAGAATACGTAACATCATGGCCATATTGCTATAAATTAGAAAGATAGCAATATGACTAGAATAGCAAGGTTCATAGCAATACGCAAACAGAATCGACCTGAATATCTGGGAAGATAGTAACTTTGTTTCTGATTTCTTGACCACCCTGAAGCTCAAATGTTGAGAGGCTTAGGACATAAGGTAATCTGAACTTTTTATTTGAAATTTGGTAATATCCCGTATAAGTGTTTCAAATTTCAGAAATGTACCTAAGAACCAAAAGAAAAATAGGTGGAGTGAATGAATCTAGAAATATTTCCTAAAAGAACAAAAAATCGAGGTGGCATCTAGGATAGCTAGACATTTACACTGACCAAAAATCCTCATTACAAACTCACCCATTGTTTGAGTGATGTTCTCCGAAAACCCACCATCATCAAGCCCCTCAGCCCCATCAACACAATTCCTCAAGTTCTCCTTGAAAACCTGCTGATAACTGGAACAATTCGTCCTCGTAACTTCACTACAGTCGACACAAAGTGAATAAAATATCACCAGAACGAAAACCACTATTCTAAGCGAATAACTCGAATACATTCTTGTGGAAAGATAACCGGTAAATGAATACTAAGGACTTCTTCAGAGATTATGCCCTAGTTTCTTGGACTTTTACCGCAGTTTCGTGAATCTACCGGAATGTCGGACGACTGAGAATTTGATTAATATTTTTCTAGCTTTTTTTCAGAGGTGGCCCACATAAGAGAGATGATCGGTTACTAACCTGTTATTATTGAGAGTTAATTTTTTGAATTGCCATTTGAGTATGTATATGCGGATATAAACCTATGTTCGATGTGAGTATTCAGAGCATTCAGTCTCTAATTAAGATAAACTGCCCAACAAAGTAAATGAATATGATGTGAATTATTTTTCGAACTTTATTTACGGTTTGAATAATCTAGCTTTGAAATGTTGATTTTTTGCGCGCATGTTCTGGGCAACAGCCTACTATCGTTTTGACAAATGTCTGTAATTTTCGATGATCGAGCCGAAAATGGTTTCAAACGACTAGGTTGGACTCACTGATGACAAATTCGGTGTCAAAATCGATTCTATCCGTAGACACGATTACGGTCGTACGGAGAATCCTATCGACCTGAATCTTTCAGGGTAGGTTGCATTTCAAAATGCAACGGTTAAGTTAGTTAATGGGCGAAATCAGCCAAACGGTTTCGGAGCTAGAGCCCTTTAAAGTTTTGACTTTATTTTGGCGATAATTCAGAAACTAGTGAAACGATTGGATCGAAACTTGGCAGTTAGCTGGAGTATAGCAACGCACAACTTCTCGTGAAATTTTGTTGAGATCATACTATCCGTAAATTTTGAAAAAATTGTTGTCAAAATTTTTTTCGAAAAATTTTTTTTTCTCGAACTGTTCATCACATTTGAATGAAAAATCAGAGCGAACTCTAAGCTCCATATTCCAAAGCAGTGTGTCAAATTTCAATTCGATGCGGTAATTAGTTTTGGAGATACTGGAAAAAAATATATGAAATTTCGTAGTTTTCTTCCCGAAATCGTTGTTTTTTTCGGTATAACTCAAGAAATACTGATTCACGATGAAACTTCTCACCTAGTTTGAAGATGCTGAAAAACAACTTTTTACAGAATTTCGTGATGATCGTGTTTTCAGAACAATTCGAAAAAAAATTTCTAATTTTTTCTTTCCAATACATATTCAATATTCTGTGATCTTTTTGTCATATCATACTCATTAAACTCTGTATGAACCTTTCGAACTGTTATTTTTCGATAAAGTACTGGATTCCAATTCTATCTAATCTGTATATTTGGAAATATTGGGAAAAAAGAAGGTAGGAGTTTATGTATTTTTTCAGAAATGGGCTGGCAAATTGTTGGTTCGTGGACTTCGGCAATACAGACACATTTAAACTTCAAAAAACCTCAAAAGATCTTATGGCCAAGCACCCTCCTACGGTGCTGCAACGATGCCAGTAACCCTTTTTCCTGAGTTTGGGTTATTACTACAAATTTGAACATAATTATTATGGGTTTGATTCATCATTTTCCCACGTCACCTTCAGAAAGTATTCAAAATCAGATTTCAAAATTTGGGTTTGGGATTTGCCAGGCATGCACGAACTGACAACGGTGTTTAGTAGAATAGCTTTTTCTGCTATAGAGTAATGAAATATTTATTCCTATTCTGTGGTACACACGTGTTCTTCGTCAATACAACCAAACAATTTCCGTTTGCGATTTGTCATTAATATGACAGTATGACAGTCTGTGCTCTTCTTTTTCTATTCCTTGGTCGTTGTCTTCTACTCTAACCAGATCGAAGTATAGCTATCTCTGTTTTCCTAAGCGAAGAAACACATTTGACGTCCTCTTCTTTCCGAGAAAGTTGACTTCGACGTTGTCATATCGTGCACTCAAGACAAATCCCTTTAAATGCAAATCCCCATTTTTATTTTTCAGTTTCAGGTGATCAAACATTTTTCTAAAA
This sequence comes from Myrrha octodecimguttata, assembly GCA_958510865.1. Lineage (NCBI taxonomy): Eukaryota > Metazoa > Arthropoda > Insecta > Coleoptera > Coccinellidae > Myrrha > Myrrha octodecimguttata. The sequence continues at coordinate 52,326,919 of OY294061.1, read as the reverse complement.
ATATAATATTGAAATTACATGTTTGAAATGTGATGTTCTGAAGGTTTTTCATGAAAATTTTCGTTTAAAGGAAAAGCCCCTATAATCTCGACGATAATAAGAAAAAACTGGGTGTTGCTTTGCTGGCTTTAGTGGAAGTTTTTGAATTTTTTTCTTGGGATATACTAAATTCTTTTGTGAGAATATACAATGTTATTTATTTTTCCATTTTCACCCCATTTCATTTTACTTTCCCAAAAACTCTTGAAATTAAAGAAGAGGCAAAAAAGCACATCCGTACTATTTTTTTCAACCATTTCCACCCGAAAGATTTTTTTAAAAAAACGAACTGTGGCCTTCAAATGTTTCCCTCCAATATTCGACTTTAACTTTATATTCAAAATATGTACTATTTGCCCCATAACTAGCACCTATATATTTCTGTATTTCTGTATTTCTTGCTCCCAGTGAACACGGTCACTTTGCAAAAGAATATCTCAGAGACAATCCGACCAACGGCCAAAATTTCAAATGGTCATAACTCCTGTACTGTTTGGCAGATTTTGCCACTTACTGAATTTAACCGTCCCATTTTGAAATGCAACTACCCTAAACGTTTCAAGTCGATAGAATCCCCTGTACGCCCGTAATCGTGCCTAAGGCCAGTCGGCCGGATAGAATCGATTTCGACACAGTATTTTTCATCAGTGGGTCCAACCTAGTCGTTTGAAACCAGCCTGTTTCCTGGAACATGCACGCAAAAATATAATTCGAAGTGATGGGTAATTTGTTCGAATTGAAGAAAAATTCAATTCATAAACTCTTGAGAAATTTATTGATTAATTATCTTTATTAGACAGAAGAGTATAAGTTCATGTAGTGATTAATACTTTTATACATGGTGAATGGCAAAATTATTACGAATTTATAAATAAATAAAATAAATAAATACTAATTGCTACTTCCAAATTGATAAGTATACAATTTCCGAGTGAGGAAGCAAACAATAAAACTTTTAATGAGGTTGTTTACATTAATTCTTTTCAATCCGCATTGAATCGAAAAATATTAGAACATAATATAATCAACACATCTTGAAAACTTAAAGCCAGAAAAAACTGATCTGGGTCATAGAAATTGGACCATCAAAGTATTCGAACCAATCTTCAAAGTCCCATTCAAGTTATTTGTAGACTTTACATACATCGTGTTCAATTTGACCTACTGTCCTCAGAATCTTTCGGAAAAACTTTGGATAAATCTACCTATTCTTTAAAAAAGTTAATATGAAAATCCTGTCGTACCCAGCTATTTTGGAACGTATATCAAATATGCCTGGAAAGTACTTTTTTGGTTCTTTCCTAACGACGCAACAACTGCTTAGATTGACTTCATACTAGATAAAATACTCGAACAATTTTGTAAATTTAAAAAAAATCAGGAATCAATTTGAACTATTAATAGCAGTTGTTGCATCTCACACACAAACCTCTAAAAGGCCTATTACACTATCCAATCTCCAGGGCCCGGAAGGCAGGGACCGGGTAGTGTAATAAGGAACCGGCAGCTAGGTTCCTGATCTAGGGCGATTGAGTAGACCCAATCTGCCGGACCCGGCATACCGTGCAGTGTAATAAGCGCTAGGGAGTTAGGGAGCTCAGTCGCATAGCAACGCAGAGGGCGTACAATACACATAAACGTGTCATAAACCTGAATGCGTTATTCTGTGAGATGTCGTGCGCAAGAGAAAAAGCAAACTTAATATAATAGAAATATACAGGGAAATGCCGTATCTGTGAAAGAGAGACCACAAAGACTATGTCAGTAAAGACTTGGGAAATGATGGCTATAAGGTGCTCTTAGAAATCTAAGGAAATATATGAAAACTTCGATGAAACGGCAACAGTCAAGGTTATAATGTTTTATAAGAGAGGTTGAGATATCAAAGAACTAAAGCTCAAATCTTGATAAGGGTCTCCAGTGGCTAGAAATCTCAATGTGACAACCTGTCTTTATTGTGGACTCAAGCTTTCTCTTGAAATGGTATCATCTTTTTTATAAACGAAGCTACTGAGTTAAGTAGCTCTTCAAATTGGTCTGTTTCAAGTCACAAGTTTTTCACTTTATTCCCGATATTTTATTAGATTTCTAGTTCGAAATGAACAATTATGGATCTATGGGAGATGATTCCCCAATAAAGGGGCCTGTAGCGTTCTTCGTTTATCTGAGGATCTGAAAATCATCGCTTGGAGGACTGAACCTGGTCGAAAGACCCTCTCGGTCATGAGCAAATGTAGGTAATATTATTTACTGCTTCCTTCTGGTTTTCTGTCCCTCTTTCTGTTTCAGATATTATGTCAAGATATTTTGTCGAAATGAATTCAAGATGACGAAAAAATTATTTTCAAATGAAAAAGATGCCATCCATCTTCTATAAACAAATTACTACACTTATGCGGGGAGACAGAATTTTTCCTGAGGTTTTTATCTGTGCTCTTGTATCATACGCAAATATGTATGGTACCCCGTTTACATTTCCTCTGCTAACACTGTGATATATCTTAGAATTGTAATGCTCGTTCTCAAAAGAATATATATATATAGTAGTTCCGTGAATCTGTTTGGTCTAAACAACGAAGTATTTGCATATTTGAGAGTTTTTCTCTGAGGAGCAAATATTTTTTCACCCATATTACCCTCTCCTTCCGTTTGGTGGAATTCGAGGTACTGACCGCCAAGCTCACCACTAATGCAATATTTTGTCTTTTCGATAATTTGGGGGACATATCGATTGGATATTTGTAAATTTCCCCACGTTGACGTTTAGATGACAGAAGTCAGACCGGTATCTAGGGTAGTGTAATAAGCGACACCCTACCCGGCAAACCGGGCACCCGGCATACCGGGCCCTAGAGATTGAATAGTGTAATAGGCCTTTAACATAGAGTGTAAATAGCTGGTACGAATAAATACTTATGTATCAATACTCCATTCACCTTTCACCTAAATTCAGTGGGTATGCCACGGAATTTTAACACATGTCACTCTGTATAATTTGTAAATTTTAGCTTGTAGTAACCTTCCTGTATGATCAACACTCAGTTCTAGATACAAAAACTTTATAAAGATATTCAAAGGCCTTCCAACTGACTTCATGAAAGTGAAGCAATAAACGTCGCACAATTGAATGCAAATTGAACACAAACTTCCACTGAAAAATTGTAAGAACACACTAGGTCTCAAGCATGGAGGTAAAAGAAGGAGAGGGAGCATATCTTATATTTCCCTTCTGTGGATTTTCCCATACCAATATGGCCGACAACGCCAAGGTCAATATTTCTATTCCGTGGTGTACAGCAAATGAGACAAAAATAATAAAAATATTCAGTTCAAAGTCGGCCATATTGGTATGGGTAAATCCACAGAAGGTTCTCAAAACTGTTCGACACTTTTCAAACGTTATGCCCTCTCCACTCTTTTCCTACCTCCATGGTACCAAGAGCTTTTTCAACACCTAAAATTGATGTTGAAAACGCTACGAAGAATCAACCAAACACCCGAACAAACTGCTCAACAATACCCTACGATGTATTCGCTAGATATCTGGTGTAATATGCAGCATTTGGTACATATTGCTGATTTTGTCCATCGTACAAACTCTTGGTTACAGTGGACTGTGCATTATCCACACTGTCAGATCTGTCCCATCCATGATGATGGTAATGTGATGGAAGTGATTGAACAATTGGTACTACAGCAGGTCTTCTAGCTTCCTGAAGACGGGCGAGTACACTACTCATTCCAACTACCAAGAGAAGAAAACCAATGAAGCCGTTGTTGACTGCTACAAGAGTTACGATGAGGAGTAGGGTAAAAGCTATTCCAAGTTTAAAGAAAATGGCTGGTAGGATGACCATGAACCTCTTGACTGCATGGTGGACGAAGGTACGACCTGGAAATTATTGAAAATTTTTAGAGGCTGCTGCAAGATTTAAACAGCACTTTGAGCTTTCCCATGAAGAACCTTTCCACTGAAATTTGATTATATTGTTTTTTAAATAGGAACTAGTTTGAGGATAGACAAATATACATTATATACAAATTTGTTTTAGATTCCTTACACCTGGAGGTATCCAAAAATACCCCATATATACTCCATTCACTTTTATTAAACTATTTCGCTTGGCTATGATTTAGGTCTATCAAGTTTTTTTACTTAAAACTGACGCAGGTTGGCACTCGTGAAATATTGGCAATGTCAAAATAATTCCCAGAGACGTTGCCAGATACCAATGCCAATTTCTACTCTCAATCTCAACATAATCATCACACTTGGAAACTAAAAATGCCGAAGGTAGTTTTGAAGAAGCAGAGTCGAAGTATCAGGCGAAGAGCTATGCAGAATTAAAATCTGTTTTTTCCGATAGTAACCCTGATAATTTGGAATCCATAATTTATCACAAGCTATCCAACATTTTCATATTGGAGTATTTCAAGTTGTGCAACAAGATATTTAAATGTCTTCTGTAGACTTATTCCTTGAGAATTTCGAAAAGTAGGGAATTCCATAGGTCCGTCTGTTTGTTTAGAAGTTTTACATGCGGGTTATTCGAGTACTTCTATTTTTTTTCGAATGAACTATCACAAAATAACAAATAATCTATCCATTATTTTTCAGTAAAATTTTAACACCCGATTCTTGATTTCCGTACAAGAAAATAGCATAACTGAATCTTCCAACCATGTTTATATATGTGAAATATTTCCAGTATAAACAGAGAAAAAAGTTTTTTCAACATCCCCCAGGTCTTTGGAATTATTGAATTCACATATTTTCCCAAAGTAAATAAACATTTTGAAAACTACCTAATTACTACTACCTCTATGGGGAAAGGACAACGTTGCGTAGTTAGCTGACAGGAAACTGACTATAACCATTGTATAAAGATTCTTTTTACAGTGCTATAACCTTACATTTTCAAAATATACACGGGGAATTTTTTTCAGAATGTCTTGGTCAACCGGGAAAGTTTATAAAAGTGAATGGACCATATGTTACGGGATTTTTCGAATTATAATTTTTTTATGCCGGTGAGGTTCCAGAAATTAATATCTTTTTATGCAGTAGGTATTTTGCAGATTTTTCTTGTGACATGATTTCCTCGAATGTTATTTCAATAACAACAATAACTCAGCTTCCTGCAGGGCTGGGCAGTATTTCAATTACTTGTAATTGAAATACGTATTTGAAATACAAATACGTATTTTGTATTTGTATTTCAATTACTTCTTGAAAATGTATTTTGTAATTGGTATTTCAAATACCTGACGCTGAAGTATTTTGTATTTCGATACTTTTGTCTTCGAAATACTTTTGAACAAATACATTTAGCTTTGAGCGCTCTACAGAAAATAGTCCCTGAATCTCCCTTCAGATGGTGCGACGTTCATCTGCTTCATCTAGTTCTTTTGCTAGCAATCATATTTTCGGCGAATGGAAAGGAAGAAAACTTCCTTCGCAATGGTCATTTCACCTTGGAGTTAGAGTTAGTCAACTTCTAAAAACGATAAGAGCAAAGAGCTTACCATCCTTGAACATTATCCTAACATAAAAAATCTAGAAATGCACTGACGTGAAGTCAGCAGTTTTTACGCGCTTGTTCACATTGCGAAATGGTGACTTGGAAATTTCAATGAAATAGGAAAATTAAAAAAAAAAAAATTTAAAAAAAAAAATTATTTTTCTTAGGAATTTTTCCATGGATAATTCTTCTTATTGACACTGTTCATATTCCAACTAAGTTCCATTTCGATCAGATGAATATTTTTCGAGTTATTGAAAAATCGAAATTTCAAATGGCTGTAGCACAAAAACCATTCGGCAGATTTGGCCCATTAACAAACTCAACTGAGATATTCAGGATCTTAACCTAACCTGAAAATTTCAAGACTCTAGGTCCTTCCTTTCGAAAGTTACAGTGCACACGGCCGGACAGACAGAATCAATTTTGACCACGGATTCTTCATCAGTCAGTCCAACCTAGTCGTTTGAGACCAATTTCGAAAATTACAGACATCGTGGCGAAATTGTAACGCGCTGTTCCCCAGAACAAGCGTCTAAAAATGTGTTCATACAATATAACACAAGTTTCTGCCCATCAGGACCTGTAGAAAGATTGTTTTCTTTAGCAGGTTTCATTCATTCCCCAACAAGAGGCTGTGTTTCTGAAAGGAAAATTCTTTATTTAGCGATAAAATAGCTGAGCTGAATTAGTTGTACTCTTTTCACATTTTACGTAACACCTGAATGTATTTTGTAATTTGTATTTCAAATACAAATAGTTAAAATATTGTATTTTGTATTTTATATTTCAAATATCCGACTTGAAAGTATTTTGTATTTCAAATACCTGCGGGAATGTATTTTGTATTTTGTATTTCAATTAAGTCAAGCATGTATTTTGCCAAGCCCTGGCTTCCTGAAGTTACTCGAAGTTACTCAAAAAAGTCTTAAAAGTTAGAACTTAGTTTTCAGTAGTATTCACTCACACATTCAACTCCAATTTAGAAATACAAAAAGTTTTCATAGCTTCTAGCTGAGTTTAAAAACTTAGCACGGTCCTTTGACTACCAAAATCGTAAGAAAAAAATAGTACTTTATTAGCCTCTTGCGAAGTCTCAAAACGACTGAATTCGGCAAACTGTCGAATTCAAAGGAGAGTTAGTTGGATTTTCTTGGATTATGATAATTGCTGTTCGACTTTCTCCTGGGGATTATATTCCACGATCACCGGATTGCCTTAAAACATAGGCATACTTTCATTAAAAAATTCATTCCTTATTATGTTGATAGGAATCTATCATTATCCGTTCCAGGTAGGCCTGATTTGATTGTTATTAACATTGACCGCAATTGCGGGATTGTGCGAATTAAGATAAACCTACCAGGTACCTACACTTCCTAGTCTTTGTTACTGACTTCAATTTATAGCTCTTATAGAACTTTATAATTTTCAAATTAAGCTTGACGCCATGCTTTCTGCATTAGACTAAACTGTCTCGAAGTTGCAAGTTACCACCGTGGCATATAAACCTTCATTTTTTCAAACAACTGAGAAAGAAATCTAATTTTCACCCTAAATATTTAGAGAAATATATACATATATTCTTTTGAACATTAGCAGTACAATTCTTTTATATCATATACTCCATTCACATTCATAAACTATTCCGGTTGGCCATGACATTCTGACACATTTCACCGTGTATATTTTGAAAATGTTAGGTTATAGTCATTTTCCTGTCAGATAAGTACACAACGTTGTCCTCTCTACATAGAGGTCGTAGTAATTACGTATTTATCAAAATGTTTTTTAAACGACTCTGAGATTTTCATCCAACGATTTATTCTGTGAAAATTTGGGCAGGAAAGTAATTTTGGCTGCAACAACATGTTTTTTTCACATTAAAATTTGCGTTCATTCGCCCTTTTGTTATTGTAACGCATCGATTTTATAATTTTAAAAAGTGATGTCCGTCTCCGTTATATTCCAAATGTTCCTTTGCAAAAGTGAGAAATGTATCAATCGAAAAGTGTTCATTTTTCAAATTATAATACCAAATTTGTCGTTGCAAATCTTTTTTCAAAATAAAGTCTTCTGTCAGTGTCTTTTTGGGTGCACCTATAGAAGGAAATTTTTTTCGTCTCTTTCACTTATAATATTTCTTATTGTGTTGGTGTGCAGCTAAAAATTAAATATCTGTTTATATAAAATATAATTCCTTGGTTTTCACTCACAAACTTATATGTTGGATAGCTTGAGATAAATTATTGATTCCAAATTATCAGGGTTACTATCAGAAAAAGCAATTTCAATTCTACACAGCATTTCCTGATACTTTGTCTCTGCTTCTTCAAAAGTACCTTCGGCAATTTAGTTTCTAAGCGTGATGATTAAATTGAGATTGAGAGTAGAAATTGGCATTTGGCAACGCCTCTGAGAATTATTTTGATATTGCCGATATTTCACTAGTGCCAACCTGCGCCAGTTTTAAGTAAAAAAAACTTGATAAAATATTTGAAAGAACTGGTAACCACTGTAGAGGTGCAGATCTTAAATAGAGAAATGATGAAGAAAGAAAAATACCTTGCTCCAACAATTCCCTGCCAGCATTTCCAATTGTTTCGTCAACATTTCTACTATCTTCCACAGATTCCCTTGGTGCTGCACTTGAATACGTTAAGCAAAACACAAAAAATACCACGAAAATGTTGAACTTCATTGTTCGAAGTGTTGTTCACTATTAGCACCAACACCAACACTCAAATGTCCTCTAGTTCATACCTCTTCACCCATATGTATAAGTTCCGATTCAAATTTATCAAAATTTCTATCACGTATCGAGAAGACAGTTGAATTGTTTTCGTTGACCTGGTAGCTGTACTGCTTGTTATGACTGATGCGGAAAATTCATTGTACAAAGATGGATTTGTTGATCTAAATTCCATTTCAATGGGACATTTCAATAATGCACGAAATACAAGATTTTTTCAAGTTCTTCCACAGTTGAATTTGGTTACACCCATTTCGTGTCATTAAAATACAGTACCCAGTGAAATTCATCCAAATATGGAAATGAACTAGATAGCAAAAACTCCATATCTTTCACTTCGAAGTGCTCTTCTAACTGTCATTCTGACCAAATGTGTGGCATTTCGGAATTTAGAGCCCTCGTCGTAATTTCCACCAATCAGAAACGCGCAATTTTGAATAGACGACTTCGGCCCAAGTTGCCAACCCACAATTTTCTCCACAAATTTTCTATCACTTGGGAACTGGAATTTCTGGACAAATTCGACATGATAAGGTTCGCGTTATTTATGAATATCCGTAAAAGATGCATCGGCTCCTCAAACAAGATAATTCCTTCCAAATATAGGGTTTTGTTAAAATCATCTCTGATTGGTTGAAATTTAAGTTGGGATTCCTGATTTCATGTTAATAGACGACTTCGGCGCAAGTTGCCAACCCACAATTTTCTTCACAAATTTTTTATCACTTGGGAACGGGAATTTCAGGACAAATTCGACATGATAAGATTCGCGTTATTTATAAATATCCGTAAAAGATGCCTCGGCTCTTCAAACAAGATAATTCCTTCCAAATATAGGTTCTGATTTCATGTTAATAGTGTGAAGTTTATAAATGATATGTTCCGCAAATCAACTTGGATATTACGGTTAATATGACATATTCGGTTGGTTCCTGAAAAAAATGGTTTATTACGGAATTTGATTGATGAAAAAGCAATCTTTCTGTCACCAGATTATAGACATATTAATCAATATTTCATGGTATCATATGCATAGCATAAAACAATCTTTATTTACCTTATGATCCATAGACAATACCTAGTAATTTTTCCATTGTTGATTGTTGTCTCTTCTATGTTCTATACATCATACGGTAAATGAAGATTGTTCTATGCTATGGATATGTAACCATAGAACATTGGCTGTAGTTCTGGTGCCAGAAGGAACGTTTTTTCATCAATCAAGTTCAGTAATTAACCTTTTTTTCAGGAACCTACCGAATATTTCATATTTACGGAATGGAAAACCGGCAACCGAAATAACCGAGTTGATTTGCGGAACATATCCTATATAAACTTGATACTATTAACATGAAATCAGGAATCCCAACTTAAATTTGGGACAATCAGAGATGATCTTAACAAAACCCTTCATTTGGAAAGAATTATTTTGTTTGAGGAGCCAAGGCATCTTTTACGGATATTTATAAGTAACGCGAACCTTATCATGTCGAATTTGTCCTGAAATTCCCGTTCCGCAGTGAAAGTAAATTTGTAAAGAAAATTGTGTGTTTGCAACTTGGGCCGAAGTCGTCTATAGTGTCAGGTTTATAAAGTATATGTTCCGCAAATCAACTTGGTTATTTCGGTTGCCGGTTTTCCATTCCGTAAATATGAAATATTCGGTTGGTTCCTGAAAAAAAGGTTAATTACGGGATTTGATTGATGAAAAAGCAATCTTTCTGTCACCAGAGCCACAGTCAATGTTCTATGGTAACCTATCCATAACATAGAACAATCTTTATTTACTTTATGATCCATAGAACATAGAAGAGACAATAATCAACAATGGAAAAATTACTAGGTATTGGCGTCTGAATTTAAGATGGCAGCGCCAAGGTGGCCAGTTTTAGAACTTAACATACAGAGATAGATTTTGTTTTGATAGTCGATTCTGTACTGTTTATTAATGTTTGGTTTGATAATATTTGATTTCACGATTTAATCAAAGACTTTTTGGACTTTTATAGTTGACGAGTGTATTACTGAGAGCACAAATTACATTCTTATAAAGTAGGTATGTATCATCCTTCAATCTATTTCAGTGTAGCAACTCTAAAATTACGGGAATATCTCCAAGGTTAGACAGTTTTTTAATATTATTTATTTCCAGATCCAAATGGCAAGATTGACTTTGGTGGATTTCTTAGGCTGTCTTGAGAGTTGAACAACAGATAGTATTGTAAAACATACTTTTTGGAATAATAGACAAATACTCATAACTTAACTATTTATATAGGTCAGGACTGAATTTATACGATATATTGTGAAAAAAATTAATACATTCACATAAAACTAATGCTACTTGTACCTTAAGCCTTATTCATTATGAATTGACAAATAAATTCTTTCAACACTCATGATTGGACTAAAAAAGCTGTAATAGATAATCCTTGTACAACTTTGATTTCATCGGCAGAAGCACTTTGAGCGAAGAGTATTATTCATCACCAGATATTTCCTTGTTGAGACTAAAACATTTACGTTGTTCTTTAATGATCAGTTCAACAGGCAGATTTCTGGAAGGCATAAGATTCCTCTGTAGTAGTTTTCTCTGCTTGGATTAGGGACCTGGAAAACAATTGTCTTCATGAATGTGATCCAATGTTTCACGAGCAATTCGTGCTTACCTCAATAAAAATTATCATCATCGGTAAAATGCAGGTAACAGACTCTCATAAATCTTGTTTGCTGGTTTACCAATTTTTAGTTAACAAGTTGCCAAGGTTTTTATCGATTCTTCAACACTTTCAAGCCCTACTTGTTAAGGAAAGTTTCTAACACCCTACCTCGAAATTTTTCACCGGGCTATGGAATACTATGAAAAGGGGCATTTGAGTTTGCTTTTCCTCAGTAGAAACACTTTTAAAATCACATAAACTCCAAGAAAAATGCAAAAACTTCCTCATTTTCTTGACATCTCTTTCAACTTGTCAATGATAATCCCTGTACGTCGAGTTACTCTGATAGCCACCAGAGGGAGTAGCGCTTATCTTCATTCGCCAATGGTCTATAGATCATAAGGTAAATAAAGATTGTTCTGTGCTATGGATATATTACCATAAAACATTGATTGTCGTTCTGGTGCATAGATTTAATATGTCTATGTTCTGGTGACAGAAAGATTACTTTTTCATTAATCAAATTCCATAATTAACCTTTTTTTTTCAGAAACCAACCGAATATTTCATATTTACAGAACGAAAAACCGGCAACCGAAATAACCAAGTTGATTTGCGGAACAAATACTTTATAAACCTGACACTATTAACATGAAATCAGGGATCCCAACTTAAATTTCAGCCCAACAAAACCCTATATTTGGAAGGAATTATCTGGTTTGAGGAGCCGAGGCATCTTTTACGGATATTTATAAATAACGCGAACCTTATCATGTCGAATTTGTCCTGAAATTCCCGTTCCTCAGTGAAAGTAAATTTGTGAAGAAAATTGTGGGTTGGCAACTTGGACCGAAGTCGTCTATAAAGGGGCCTTTTGTGCGAGAGAGATTCGGGTATTTGGGTAATCGGGGATTCATCCTATTGGTCGAGAGATTCATCCTATTGACGACGATCACGTGATCGTCGTCGGCCAATAGGAAAGAATCTCCGATTACCCAAATACCCGAATCTCCCTAGCACAAAAGGTTTCTAGGTGGAAAAACTGTTTGGCAGGAGCTGTCATCAGCAGTTAATTCCAGTTTACCCGCGGCAAAACTTGACAGTTGTTGTCACCAAAAATTACAATACCCCTACCGTGTACCAAAATTGCAATTTGTATTTAAATTGTACCATACATAATTAAGTTTGTATTATTTTTGATGAAATAAATTAGGTACCTGTTTTTCAGTTTTCAAATTAATATCTATACATAATGCATGCAGAGTAATCTGTTACTCACGAAATTTTCGTGTCAAATACCATTCGGGCATATATTTTTTCCTGTGAAAAAATTGAAAAAACACATTGCTAAGTAATACTTTTTAACAAAGAGCATTCGTGCAGGTGCAAAAATCCTCGTCTTTGACTCGTATTTTTGTTGCCACCAGCACTCATGCTTCTTGTTAAAATATTACTTAGCAACGTGTTTTTTCGGAAAAATCAGATGCCCTCATGATATTACTTACGAAAATTCAATTTTGCATTCTGTGATCACCTCAGGCTGAAGATTGATATACAGGCTGTTCCAAAACAAGTCCAGATCATTATTATTCAATCGCAGTAGGCAAATCTTTGAACGAACCTCGTATATCCATTAACATAATCGAAGAAGAATGTTAACTGAAAGTAGGTTATCCTCCAGATAATGCAAGAAGATTGTATACAAATCACGGCTGTCATTTACAACCTATGCATTTCTCAGATGACAAATTCACAACAAGACTGTGACTTACTGTCTCATAATTTGCAGAGAACAAGATGAATAGGTGTACGTAATTAGTCATTGAATATTGCTGGGAACCAAACCAGACAGTTAACACTTTATTGTATTTGCTTTGGAATTAAGGACAAATTTTATTTGAATAGTACATTGTGGAAATGATATATCGATGTGGGATGAATTTATTTCAGTAAATAATATAATATACCGGGTGTCCACGAAAACCGTTCGTTATTAGAATATGTTTGGCAAGAAATCAAAATTCACGTTTGCAATTTCGAACTCAGCTTTGACAGAAGAGATAATTACTTGTAAATCTTTTGAGATTCGCTGGACTTCCGGAAGTGACACCAACTTTTGTTTTTTTGATGAAAAGCGCCAATTTATAATAAAATGCAGGGTGTATCTGAAAAACACCGACAAAATTTAAAGGATGGTTCTGTGATGAAAATTAAGGTCGGTATTTGGTATGAATTTTTTTGAGAACCCCGTAAAAGTTATACTCCTCCGAAAATAAACAAAAAAATTGGTTTCCTTTTTCATTTTCCCTGTATATTGAGCTAAAGTCGCGAAACTTAATATCTATAAGAATTTGTAAAAAAATATCTTAGAGGTTGACTATTTCAACCCCTTCTAAGCATACTTCAGGATTGAAAAAATTCCAAAATGTGTAGTTTTAATGGCAGATAATATTTACCTAAGATTCGTGTCTTCAGCTTAATATAAAGGGTTTTCCAGTAAGAGGTGATATTTTGATATTCAAAGAAAAATGCCATTATTCAATATAAATGATCGGATGTTTATTTCATTATAAAGAAGAAGCTATGCCGGTAATAGTGGAAAATAACATCAGGCAAATGACCACCAAGACCACGCTTACAGGACCATATCCTTTTAATGAAATTTTCCATAACAAAATCGCAAAGTGGCTGCCCTATGTCCTCGATAGCCTCACGAATTCCATCTTTTAGGTCTTGAATCGACGCTGGGCTATTGGCGTAGACCTTCTCTTTCACGTGGCCCCAAAGGAAGAAGTCGCAAGGTGTTAAATCACAAGATCTCGGTGGCCAATTGTGATCACCTCTTCAAAAGATCATTTTTATGCATTTCAACGACCCAATCAGCAAAGACACGACGTTGTTGATGATCGGCCGGCTTGAGTTCTTGTGTTAACTGAACTTTATAAGCCTTAAGACCCAAATCGTTATGCGAAATACGGTGTAATGACGTTTGTGGAATGCTTAATTCCAAAGAACGACGAGGAATGGACAAACCTCGGTTTTCTTCAACTCTTTCGGCTACAGCAGCAATATTCTCGGCTGTTTTTGAGCGACGTGCACGGGTTTTATTCTTCACATCACTAACTTGTCCCAACAGCCCGAATTTTTCCACCAATTTCTTTATTACGGTCCGACAAGGTGCTTCACGACTACCCAAAAATGTTCGAGTTTTACGAACCATCACTGCCAAATTTTCACCATTTTCATGAATTTCAATGCGTTCTTGAAGCGTGTATCGTTCCATTTTTATTAATGGCGTAGTTTCTACTTGTCAAATGTCAAAAAATGACAGCTTCAAAAGTGACATCTACCGAAATAGCGGGCTATTCAAAATAACACCTCTCATTGGAAAACCCTTTACAGGGAAATAAAAAAGAGACACTTTGTTTTGTTAATCTTCGGAGGGCTGTAACTTTTCCGGGGGGAGGTTTTTCAAATTATTTTATACCAGAGTACTCACCTTAATTTTCATCACAGAATCACCCCTCACATTTTTTCGGTGTCAATCAGATACACCCTGCATATTCCTTATAGAATTTTCGATACATTTTTCTAATTTTTATTTTTATTCAATTATATTGATTTTGAGGGGATCATATTGTTTGTAAATTTGAAAAACAGACTTTTCTAAAGCTTTTTAAAATTTTATTGAAAATATTTTTTCTTCGGAAAAAAATCCATCACATTGCGATGACATTTCGCAAATACCTTGGAGTGAATATTTCACAACAGTGAACTCACTATAAAATTTTATTAAGGTAATATCATTTGTAGATTGGAAAAAAAATTTCGAGAATTTTCCAAATTTTGTTGAAATTTTCCATTCGCGAACTGTTCATTACATGTCAATGACATTCTACAGAGACTTCAGAGTCGATATTTTTTTCTACAGTGCGCCAACTTTCAGTTTCATCGGATTCCAATTTTCGGAGATATCGAAAAAAAATATGTAAAATTTCGTGTTTTTCCTAGTATCGTTGTTAGTTCCCGAATATCTGAAAAAATACTGATCTGGTGATGAAACTCAAAGGAAATGTTTATTTCATATATCTCAGATATCAATTGATTGTATTATTCATTTGTCCATATCTTCACCATATTCACTGTTCACTATATTTCAATATTTTAGAGTTAGCTTAAATTATTTATATTTCTTGATCATCTTCGTAAACTGTCGAAAAACTCTTCGTGAAACTCCTCATTTCTATATTCTTCGACTCTTTTTCACATAAACTTTTTTCTAATTCTTCTAATTCTCTTCTTATTTCTCTGTTATTTTCTGCTAAATTCTCATCATCGTATCTTATTCTCATAAGATCCATTTGAAGCTCCATTTGATCCACTCTTATGTCGTCTAGATCTTCTGAAATATCTCTCATTATGTCTTCAATTTCATCTTCAATACTTTCAATGCCAGATGAAATAATTTCTGAAGAACATTCTTCTTCAGATGAAATATCACTTTGTGAATCGAAATTGCTACAATTTATTTTTGAAACAATTTGCTTTTGATTTAACTCATTTTCTATTTTGCTTATTGATATTTTCGAATATTTATTCGTTTCTATATTTTCTGTCATTTCTTTTAGTCGATGTATTCACACACATACTATGAGATATGTGATCGTTATTATTATGTTTGTTTACAAATCTTTCAGAGAATCAATATTTTGATCATTAAAATCGAACATATGTGTGCCTGATTTTCCCTGAGAAATTTATTATTTCACCATAGACGATAATTTTAGTTTTTTGGCGTTCATGTTCTATGGAGCAGCGTTCGTTTTGTCCAGATGTCTAATTTAATTTAAAGTAAATAAGCAACAATCGATTGATTTGCTGTTCCTTGCATTTTTGATAAATTCTTCATAATCTGATAACGAGTGTAAAAGCCATCGAATCTGTTCCTTATTCATCGATCTGGCATTATTAATTTGTGTTTACCGGCCTAACCACTGATAGTGAACAAAACTTCCGGAAGAATCTACTCAGTAGCTTGATAATTGTAGAGAGTAAGTTTTGAGTTTAATTAAGAAGAAGAATAAGTAAAAACTCTCGAATGATTCCGCAGATATATTCTTTCAAAATTTCAGTTTCCCGATATTTCCAAAAACATAGATCGAAGCGCCCTTCAATGAAAAATACCACCTTGAAGTTTCAGCCAAAAAGGGCCTACAGAACAATTAGCAAAATAACTCTCTCTATTTAACAAAATGCAGGAGAACTCTAATTCGACTTCGGCCCAAGTAGCCAACCCACAATTTACTTAGCAAGTTTACTTTCACTGGGGAACGGGAATTTCAGGACAAATTCGACATGATAAGGTTCGCGTTATTTATAAATACCCGTAAAACATGCCTCGGCTCTTCAAACCAGATAATTCCTTCCAAATATAGGTTTTTGTTAAGATCGTCCCCGATTGGCTGAAATTTAAGTTGGGATTCCTGATTTCATGCAAACAGTGTCAATTTTCATAGGATACGTTCCGAAAATCAACTCTGTTGTTTCGGTTGCCGATTTTCCGCTCCGTAAATATGAAATATTCGGATGGTTCCTGGAACAAGCGCGTGAAAAAGGTTATTTACGGAATCTGGTTGATGAAAATGCGGTCGATTGACTGTCACCAGAACGATTTTCTATGGTAAATATCCATAGCATAGAACAATCTATGTTTACTTTAGGTTTGTTTTGGTTCCGAGTTCAGAACCACAGACTATTGGTCTATGCTAGAACCTCTATCTACGCTCGGAACCAAAACAAACCTAAAGTAAACATAGATTGTTCTATGCTATGGATATTTACCATAGAAAATCGTTCTGGTGGCAGTAAATCGACCGCATTTTCATCAACCAGATTCCGTAAATAACCTTTTTCACGCGCTTGTTCAAGGAACCATCCGAATATTTCATATTTACGGAGCGGAAAATCGGCAACCGAAACAACAGAGTTGATTTTCGGAACGTATCCTATGAAAATTGACACTGTTTGCATGAGATCAGGAATCCCAACTTAAATTTCAGCCAATCGGGGACGATCTTAACAAAAACCTATATTTGGAAGGAATTATCTGGTTTGAAGAGCCGAGGCATGTTTTACGGTTATTTATAAATAATGCAAACCTTATAATGTCGAATTTGTCGTGAAATTCCCGTTCCCCAGAGAAAGAAAACTTGCTAAGTAAATTGTGGGTTGGCAACTTGGGCCGAAGTCGAATTCGAGTTCTCCTGCATTTTGTTAAATGGAGAGAGTTATTTTGCTCATTGTTCTGTAGGCCCTTTTTGGTTACGTATTCTGTTCCGAGTGTTATAGCAATGTTTGTTATGAATTTTGTCATAACAATATATCAAGGACTTCCATAATTGGTGATTTTAGAGCTGACAACACTGTATTTTGTGACTTTAGAGCTACAAGGAAGAAGGAAACAACCGTACTTCGTGAGTTTCATTTATGATTTTGCATACATAACCTCTATCTACGCCTTTCATGTGAACATCGACATGAAAAATGTTATGAAACGAAAGGCAAAGGAGTCTAATTGACCAATTTCCTGGGTACCAATTGAATACTGGTTACCAGAAATCAAATGCAGCAATTTTATTCAGACGTTAATAATTCGAAATTCGATAAACTTTTTCGTTGGCACTTCAAAGGGATTGCTTTTGTTGAGATCGTTAGAATTATCATCTCAGCTGTTGCTTACTATGTCGGTGTTTTAGTCTAAGAATTTTCCTTTAAATTAAATATTCTAGAGAACCTTGAACAAATTTCTATTAGCACATTCTTCCCTATCTTCAATATTTTCGAATTCTTGAAAGGAATAATCCTGAAACAAAGGAATCTCTGTAAGATTCCCTTTCTAACCTTTCATGTTATAAAGCAGAGCAAGTACTATTTTGAGGTTGCTAAGATAGCAATATTTATAGCAAGATTCTTGTTAAAATGACAGATCATATTGCTCAAAATCGTTGACCAGAATACAAATAATTCCAATATTGCTATTTGCAAACAGAATCGACCTGATTTTTCGAAAATTCAAGGAACAGCAAATCAATCGATTGTTGCTTATTTGCTCCCAATTAAACTCCAATTTGTACCTCTCTACTGCACACGAAATTAGTCAATCATAACAACAGCAAGTGCCTATTTTTGCGCTATAACTGGACACAAAAAACTTCCATAATTAATTATTATGATTTCGATTGAACACCAGGAAATCGTGTACATATCTACATATGACCTACCGTAATAATTCGCTCCTAATAATAATAATACAAAAACATTCTCGCATTTCGCAAATGCCGTAATCACACTATGGTTAATTTTTTCTGCTACTCCAGAGAAGATGCACCTAACGGTCAGCAGATGAATATTAGAACATAACTCCATCAAATAATAAAGTGGATTAACGTTTCTTGTTGAAATACTATGGTTTGTAGATGCTTTGTAACGGTCCCAAATTCAATTTGAGATGATGAATTATTCTCCAGTTTATAATATTGAAGTAATAAATCCATGTCTCGCAGACTAGCAGTTCCATCAAGAAATGCAGAATTGAGTTTTAACCCACGTAACATTGAGAATGGCCGGCATACCCCACGGCTCTGTACTAGGTCCAAAACTTTTGGATGTATGGAAACTTGAGTTTCCCATAACGAAAACTGTTTCTGTGTAGGTATTGTTTCAAATCTGGACAATGTCAAAATATAATTTGGTACTTGAGTTGTAAGGTAGAAAAAACCTAGAAAGGTACTGCCGTGAAGGCAGCAGCTTTTGCGCGCATGTTCAATGGAGATTACCGCTTTGGCAACGAATTTGAACATGCGCGCAAACGCTGCTGCCTTCACGGCAGTGTTTTTCTAGGTTTTTTTCGATGGTGCACTGGATTTCAATTCGATCTAATGTGTACTTTTGAAAATATTGAGAAAATAAAATTTTGAATGGGTATATCTACGAAATCATTGGACGGATTGTACCCCCCTTAATTACGAAGGCCGAATTCGTGAATGGGGAAAATTCACCTGATGATTCTGCAGATATGTCCATTCAAAATTTTATTTTCCAATATTTCCAAAAATACAGATTGGATCGAATTTAAATTCAGTACTCTATCGAAAAATGATAGTTTGAAGGTTCGTAAGGAATTAAATGAGGATAATATGATAAAAGGGTCACAGAATATTGAATAATTGAAAAAAAGTATATTTTTTTTTAATGGTTCTAATAACACGATCATCACGAAATTTTGCACGAGGTTGTCTCTCAGCATCTTCAAACTAGCTGCGAAGTTTCATCATGATTGAATCAGTATTCCTTGAGTCCGAAAAAAACAACGATATCGATAAGATAACCACAAAATTCTACATATTTTTCCCAATATCTCAAAAACTAATAGCCGTATCGAATTGAAATTTGGTACACTGCTCTGAAATATGAAGCTCAAGGTATGAGCAGAATTGTTTCCGCATAATGTTTTTTCGGAAAAAAAAAATTTTTAGAAAAACATTTCGAATTTTTTTTTTTTTTTGAATTGAGTGACCGTATGATTTCGAAAAATCTCGCTCAAAATTGCGAGTCATTATGCTTCAGCTAACTGTCAAGTTTCAATCCAATCGCTCCAGTAGTTCCTGAAATATGAGGGAAACAACCTCAAAATTTCAAATGGCTTTAACTCCGAAACAATTGGCCGATTTGGACCATTAACGAACTCAACCGCGGCATTCCGATGCGCGAGGTACCCTAAAAGTTTCAAGTCGCTAGCTGTCAGTAAATAAAAATAAAAATTTTCAAAATTTTTTTCGAAAACAATATTTTTTGAAAAGAAAGTTTTGTTCAGGCTTTGAGCTTCATATTTCACAGTGGTGTATAAAATTTCAGTTTGATCCACAGACGTGAATTCAGCAACTTTTAGTGTTATCCTTTGAACATGCGCGCGAAAGCTGATTTCACGTCTGTGCTTTTCTAGGTCTTTTTCAAATATCTCCAGAAATTAGGATTGTGTCTAACTGATATTTAGTACATTGCTGTGAAATATAAAGCTCAAAATTCTGTGCTAAATTTGTTTCCAAAATATAATGAACATTTTCCGAAAAAAACATTATTTCCGAAAAAAATTTTGGAAATTTTTTTTTTGGAAAACTACTGTTTGTATGATCTCAACGAAATTCTGCTCAAAGTTGCGCGTCGTTATACTCCAACTTAATGCCAAGTTTCGATGCAATCGTCTCAGTAGTTCCCGAATTATCACAGAAATATTCTCAAAATTTCAAATGGCTATAACTCCTAAACCATTATTCCGATTTTGCCCGTTAACGAACTCAACCGTCGCATTTCGTAATGCAACCTACCCTGAAAGTTTCAAGTCTATAGGATTCTCCGTACGCCCATAATCGTGCATTCGGCCGTCCGGCCGGACAGAATCGATTTCGACACCGTATTCGTCTTCAGTGAGTCAAACCTAGTCGTTTGATACCATATTCAGCCCAAAATTCGAAAATTACAGACATTTGGACCAAATGATAGCACACTGTTCCCCTATACATGAATACATCTGAATGAACTATCACATCTTGAAGTTATTTGTTTTGTATCCATACAATTCCAGTGATGTATTCATCAGGTTTTCCATACTACAATTATTATCACCAAGACGAAATAAGAAGTTTCTCCAAAATAGGCTTCCATCCAAAAACTATATATGTGGTGATTCGGTCCTGAATCCATTCATGAAGCTTCTTCCTTTACAATTTTTCGTAGTATAATTGATTAACTTCTCATTTTTCCATGATAATGGGGATTCTTACTGGTTTGAATGCAATCTTTCTGCAGACCCAAATTTCTTGAAATTATGTACAGAACTTTGATAGTATTTATTTTGAGGTATTCTTCAAATGCGCTTTCATAACATAACAACCCATGGTGGAAGAAAACCACCATGACATAACCTTAAAACCACGGAGCCACAGATTTATAGTTCAGTTCAGAATCATAGACTATACAAGTGTATACATAGAATTAGCATATTGTGTGTTGTTTGATTTCGAAGAGTTCTTTCTTTCTGTTAGTCAATTTGGCAACGTTTGTACGTTCATAGATAAATTAGATACATCTGTTTTATTTATTTATGACAATGAAAGTTTGAATGGGATATGTCTGAATCTGATAATTCTTGGAGAAAATGAAATAAACAAAGAAAATAAATAATTACAAATTGAAGATTAATCTCAAAGCTAATATGAGTGATAGCTAGATGAATTCCTTATTATCGAAAATGAAACCAAAAGAAGAATATTCAACTTTTATCGCCCACGAAATTTGGAATATCTAACTTGTTTATTGTACTATAAATACAACTTTTTTCACCAACTGGAATGTAAAAAGTAAGTTGACGCTTGTTTTCATAACAGAGTTGCTTATCTCGAAGATTTGAATGGTATATCTTAGGCTTGGAAAAACTTCAGTGTTCAGGTTTCCAGGGGCGGCTAGCCTTTTATGAAAATTTATTATGCCTATATCTTTTTATCTAGGCCGAATCGGAAAAAATGGTACAGGACAAATGTGTTTCTTTCAGCTTCAAGAATCTTCTGTTAAAATATTCTGCAAGGTCAAAGACTCACCCTGTATATAACATGCGCGCAAAAATTACCCACATTCGGCGAATTAATAACTCTCTTTATGTTCTCTTAACCATGCAAGAACGCAGAAATAATAAATCAAAATGCATCATATAAACTCGGTTAAAAATGCAGTCAAACCAGTCAACAAAAAATTAACCACTCTTATACCCAATTTAATTAGTAATTGGGTTAATTGGAACGTTGCATCTTGCCGTTATCAAATGCAACTCAAGAAACCAGAAATATAATTATTCAATCCATGGCGCAACATTGCGAACCTCCGAGATAAGGAGGAAAGCAAGCTGCTTCATTCCACTTCAAGAACGAAGAACCAGAAGGTCGAGCTAGTTCTCTAAGTAACTCGCTCCGCATGTTCAATCTGTCAATCTACTTTCGTAGCGTATCGGGCCTTCCCCTGTCATAATTTTTTTCAAGTTTGACGTTTACCGTGAAAACCGACATGTTTCGAAAATTAAGGGATGTAAGCCAAACTTTCCTGTTTGTTTCTCTTGTGGTGTTTGCTGTGATACAGGTGGAGTGTGTTGAGCATACAATAAGGGAAGATAGAAGCAACCAAAGTTTTGTTTCGAGAAAGATTCACGACAAGAAGTTCAGTGGTTTTGAGGAGTTTTCCAAAGCTGTGACGAACATGCTTTTCACAGGTGAGTCCGCACACGGGTTGAAGATTTACTGAAATTTTCCGGGAGACCACGTGCTATCGTTCTGTCCAAATGTCCGTAATTTTCTAATTTTGCGCCGGAAATGGTTTTAAAGGACTAGGTTGTGAAAATCGGTTCTGTCCGGCCGGCCAGCAGTGAGCAAGTTAACCGGCGTACGAAGAATCCCATCGATTCGAAACTTTCAGGGTAGGTTGAATTTTAAAATGCGAAGGTTGAGTTCGTTAATGGGAGAAATCAGCCAAAGGGTTTGGGAGTTCTAGCTATTTGAAATTTCTAGGTCATTTCCCTGATTTGTGATATTTCAGGAACTGTCTGAGCGATTGGATTTAGACTTGAAAGTGCATATCGACGTATATCTTTTTGCTGAATTTGTTGAAATTGTATTCTGTCAGAATAAATTGAAAAAAAAATGTTTCTTCGGAACATATTTGAAAAAAGTTTGCTCAGGTCTTGAACTTTATATTTCACAGCAGTATACCAAATTTCAGTTTAAAAAGTTAATAAGATTCGAAGATATTAGAAAAAAAGTAAAATTTCGTGCTTTTTTCCTCATCGGTTGTTTGTTTTCAGGATAACCCAAAAAAATATTGATACAATCATGATGAATCTTGATATCTAATTTGAACAAGATGATGAACAACTTTGTGCAAAATTTCGCGATTATCGTGACATTAGAACAATTTGAAAAAAAAATTGAATTTTTTTGAATATTCATTATTCTGATCATATAATCCCCAAGATATTCTGTATGAACCTTGAAGTTGTCATTTTTCAATAGACGACTTCGGCCCAAGTTGCCAACCCACAATTTACTTAGCAAGTTTACTTTCACTGAGGAACGGGAGTTTCAGGACAAACTCGACATGATAAGGTTCGCATTATTTATAAATACCCGTAAAACATGCCTCGGCTCTTCAAACCAGATAATTCCTTCCA
This sequence comes from Myrrha octodecimguttata, assembly GCA_958510865.1. Lineage (NCBI taxonomy): Eukaryota > Metazoa > Arthropoda > Insecta > Coleoptera > Coccinellidae > Myrrha > Myrrha octodecimguttata. Next base: position 52,303,678 of record OY294061.1, on the reverse strand, counting down.
AATATAGGTTTTTGTTAAGATCGTCCCCGATTGGCTGAAATTTAAGTTGGCATTCCTGATTTCATGCAAACAGTGTCAATTTTCATAGGATACGTTCCGAAAATCAACTCTGTTGTTTCGGTTGCCGATTTTCCGCTCCGTAAATATGAAATATTCGGATGGTTCCTGAAACAAGCGCGTGAAAAAGGTTATTTACGTAATCTGGTTGATGAAAATGCGGTCGATTTACTGTCACCAGAACGATTTTCTATGGTAAATATCCATAGCATAGAACAATCTATGTTTACTTTAGGTTTGTTTTGGTTCCGAGTTCAGATCTGTTCGGGACGTTTCTAGCATAGACCAATAGTCTGTGGTTCTGAACTCGGAACCAAAACAAACCTAAAGTAAACATAGATTGTTCTATGCTATGGATATTTACCATAGAAAATCGTTCTGATGACCGCATTTTCATCAACCAGATTCCGTAAATAACTTTTTTCACGCGCTTGTTCCAGGAATCATCCTAATATTTCATATTTACGGAGCGGAAAATCGGCAACCGAAACAACAGAGTTGATTTTCGGAAAGTATCCTATGAAAATTGACACTGTTTGCATGAAATCAGGAATCCCAACTTAAATTTCAGCCAATCGGGGACGATCTTAACAAAAACCTATATTTGAAAGGAATTATCTGGTTTGAAGAGCCGAGGCATGTTTTACGGGTATTTATAAATAATGCGAACCTTATCATGTCGAGTTTGTCCTGAAACTCCCGTTGCCCAGTGAAAGTAAACTTGCTAAGTAAATTGTGGGTTGGCAACTTGGGCCGAAGTCGTCTATTGAACTGGGTTTCAATTCAATCTAATCTGTATTTTGCTAAATATTGAGAAAATGAAAATTTGAATAGATAAGTATATATCTGCGGAATTCTTATGTGGATTTTACCCATTCACAAATTCGATCTTCGTTGGAAATCGTGGGAAATATGTAGACGTTAAAACAAAAAAACCTAGAAAAGCACTGGCTTGAAGTCAGCTGATTTTGCGCGCATGTTCACTCTTGATGATATACTTTGAACATACGCGGGTTTTTTTCGATGAAGTACTGGAATTCAATTCGATCTAATCTGTATTTTTGGTAATATTGGGACAATAAAATTTTGAATGGGTATATCTGCGGATTCATTTGGAGGATTTTACCCATTCACGAAATTCGAAAACCTACTCTACAAACTTCTAAAACACAATTCACCCGTCCCAAAATTTTATTTTCCCAATATTTCCAAAAATCTAGATTAGATCGAATTGAAATCCAGTACTTCATCGAAAAATTACAGTTCGAACGTTCATACAGATTTTCATGAGGGTAATATCATCAGAAGATCACAGAATATTGAATATATTCGAAAAAAAACATTTTGGATTTTCCTTTTCAAATTGTTGTAATGACACGGTCATCACGAAATTACGCACGAAGTTTTCCAACGGCATTTCCGAGCTAGCTTCCAAGTTTCAGTATTTTTTGAGTTATACCGAAAAACCAAAGATATCGAGAAAAAATGTAGAAAAATTTTAATAAAATATAAAAATTTTCAAAAAAAAAATAATTTTTTCGAATTTTTCGATGGATAATTCTTCTCATTGACATAGTTCATCTTCCAACCAAGTTTCATTTCGATTAGATAAATATTTTTCGAGTTATTGAAAAATCAAAATTTCAAATGGCTGTAGCACAAAAACCATGCGGCAGATTTGGCCCATTAACGAACCTAACCGAGATATTCAGGATCTTAAACTAACCTGAAAATTTCAGGACTCTTGGTCTTTCTTTTCGAGAGTTACAGCGACACGGCCGGACGGACAGAATCAATTTTGACCACGGATTCTTCATCAGTGAGCCCAACCTAGTCGTTTGAGACTAATTTCGGCTCAAAATTCGAAAATTACAGACATCCTGACCAAATGATAACGCGCTGTTCCCCAGAACAAGCGCGTAAAAAAACCACGAAATTTCACATATTGTTTCCCAATATCTCCGAAAATAATAACTGTATCGAATTGAAATTTGGTGAACCTCTGTGAAATATACAGCTCAAAGTATGAGCTGAATTTTTTTCGGATATAATGAAAAGTCCCCGAAAAAAAATTTTTTCGCAAAAATTTTTTTTGGAATTGAGTGAGTATACGATCTCAACAGAATTCTGCTAGAAATTGCGCGTCGTTATGCCCTAACTAACTGCCAAGTTTCAATACACCCGCCCCAGCAGTTCCTGAAATACAGGGTTTTCCAATAAGAGGTGTTATTTTGAATAGCCCGGTAGATGTCACTTTTGAAGCTGTAATTTTTGGACATTTGACAAGTAGAAACTACGCCATTAATAAAAATGGGACGATACACGCTTCAACAACGCATTGAAATTATTAAAATTCACTATAAAAATGGTAAAAATTTGGTTCGTAAAACTCGAACATTTTTGGGTCGTCGTGAAGCACCTTGTCGGACCGCACAAAAGAAATTGGTGGAAAAATTCGAGCTGTTGGGACAAGTTAGTGATGTGAAGAATAAAACCCGTGCACGTCGCTCAAGAACAGCCGAGAATATTGCTGCTGTAGCCAAAAGTGTAGAAGGAAACCCAGGTTTGTCCATTCCTCGTCGTTCTTCGGAATTAGGCATTCCACAAACGTCATTACACCGTATTCTGCATAAAGCTTATAAAGTTCAGTTAACACAAGAACTCAAGCCGGCCAATCATCAACAACGTCGTGTCTTTGCTGATTGGGTCGTTGAAATACATGAAAATGATCTGGAATTCCATCGAAAACCATCTTGAGTGATGAGGCCCATTTCCACTTCGGTGACTTCGTCAACAAGCAGAATTGTCGCATCTGGGGCTCGGAAAACCCGAGAGTTATTGTTGAAAAGCCTCTCTATCCTCAACGTGTGACTGTTTGGTGCGGTTTATGGTCCGGCGGAGTCATTGGACCTTACTTTTTCGAAAATGAGGCTGGAGCAACAGTTACGGGGAATCGATTGCGCTATCGAGAGATGATTCATGATTTTTTTGGCCGGAATGGGATGGTATTGATCTGGACAACGTTTACTTTCAACAAGACGGCGCTACGTGCCGCACAAGCAACAAAACCATTGATCTTTTGCGGGAAAAGTTTCCGGACCGTGTTATCTCTCGAAGAGGTAATCACAATTGGCCACCGAGATCTTGTGATTTAACACCTTGCGACTTCTTCCTTTGGGGCCACGTGGAAGAGAAGGTCTACGCCAATAGCCCAGCGTCGATTCAAGACCTCAAAGATGGAATTCGTGAGGCTATCGAGGACATAGGGCAGCCACTTTGCGATTTGGTTATGGAAAATTTCATTAAAAGGATATGGTCCTGTAAGCGTGGTCGTGGTGGTCATTTGCCTGATGTTATTTTCTACTATTAACGGCATAGCTTCTTCTTTATAATGAAATAAACATCCGATCATTTATATTGGAAAAAAGCGTTTTTCTTTGAAATCAAAATAACACCTCTTATTGGAAAACCCTTTATCAGGGAAATAACCTCAAAATTTCAAATGACCTTAACTCCGAAACCATTCGGCCGATTTGGCCAATAAAAGAACTCAACCGCGGCATCCGATGCGCGAACTATCCTTAAAGTTTCAAGTTGCTAGCTCACTCCCTTCGACAGTTATCGTGTCCACGGCCGGCTGTACTGCCGGACAGAATCGATTTTGACTTCCGGTATATTTTTTGGCACTGTGATATTGATGAAGGAATCTGCATACGTACGATATATTGACACTTTATCTGTCATAAGTGTCATATCGTATAAAACTTTCCTTTCGAATATTAACATATTTATTTCGTAAAGTCATAAAACGTTTTAATACGTCTTCGTTTTCACCAAAGCTCTAAAACGCGACTGTAAAAATTAACATAAAGTAAGAGTGAATTCGAATGAATGTATTCATCCTAACCGTTATTCTTCCAATATTTACGATCCCCAAAAGTTTATCATCATAAATATTTCAATACCAACAAACTAACATCCTCCTAACACATTCTAGATTTCTGATGGTAAAGTGTGTCACTGGTTGGTGATTATTATCAATATCAGACGCACGTAATTAAACAAAACCGGATATTTTCATTAGATTTACATTCCAAGACGATGTTCTTGAAATGTCAATGGAAATGAATGGATCAATGTCAATAAAATTAATTGATCATGTCCTCGAAACAGATCTCTGCGTCCGGTCAAGAAATGAAAAATAATTGGTAAACTAGTGAACGTAGAACGTCGTTGTAAGAAAAAATTAAATCCACCTTGTAAAAATTTTATTTTGAGTTTCGTTGAATGGAGTCATGGATTCAATTGATATTCTAGCACTCCCCTCAACAAGAAATCTCTTGCATGTATTTTTTGTATGTTCTAGGAGAACAGCGTGCTACCGTTTTGTCCAAATGTCTGTAATTTTCGGATTTTTTCCCAAAAATGGTCCCAAACGACTAGGTTGGACGAATGACGAATCCGGTGTCGAAATCGATTCTGTCCTGCCGGCCAAACGCACGATTACAGGCGTACGTAGGATTCTATCGGCTTGAAAATTTCAGAGATGAATGCATTTCAAAATGCGAAGGTTAAGTTCGTTAATGGGCAAAATCGGTCGAATGTTATTTGAAGTTTTGAGGACTACTCGAGCGACTGAATTGAAACTTGGCATTTAGTGGAAACATAAGGACTTTCCGCGAAATTTTGTTGAGATCTTACTGTCAGTAAATTGAAAAAAAAATCCAAATTTTTTCGAAAAAATGTTTTTTCTCGGAAGTTATTCATTACATTTGAGAAGAATTTCGGATATACCTTGAACTCCAGATTTAATAGCAGTGTACCAAATTTTAATCCGATACGGTCATAATTATCGGAGATATTGGGAAAAATATGTAAAATTTTGTTTTTTCTTCTCGATGTCGTGGTTTTTTCGGAATAACTCAAAAAATAATGATTCAATCATAATAAAATTTGAATACTAGTTTGAAAATGCTGATGGACAAGTTGGTACAAAACTTCGGGATGATCGTGTCATAAGAACAATTAAAAAAAAAAATCAGATTTTTAGTTTCAAATATTCAGTATTCTGTGATATTCTGATCATATAATCCTCATTCCATTCTGTATGAACCTTCGAACTGTAATTTTTCGATAAATTACTGAATTTTAATTCGATTTGACCTGTATTTTCGGAAATATTGGGAAAATAAAATTTTGAACGGGTTTATGATAGTTAATGGGATATTTAAAAAAAAGCGAAAAAATTTCAGAAAAGCGCTGATGAGAAGCAATGAGTTTTTACGCTCTTGTTCAATTTGTAGCCAGAGCAGCCACCCATTCATGTAACAACCCCGCCTAACGCGGCTCATTAACTTGACCTAATGAAATTTTCTTTAAAATCTCCTGATCGCATGATCTTCACGAAATTTTGTAGGATTCAAACCATAATTTACATCAGAGTTCTATTCTTCAATTCGATCTGATCTACAACACTGGCAGGAGTATTTCACTGCGCTCAATATGTTTATAATGATACAGCTAGTAGACATTTTCGAAGACAAATTTCTCCAGCTAATTGTAACGTTTAACGAACCGTATCGAAGTTATGACTTTATTCAAATAATCCAGTTTGTAACATACTTGCATACAATTTTACGGAATGAAAATGAATGTGCCAGAAAGTAACCGGAGAATATCAAAACTACTCCATTCACTTTTATAAACTATCCCGGTTGGCCATGATTTAGGTCTATCAAGATTTTTTTAATTAAAACTGACGCAGGTTGGCACTCGTGAAATATCTGCAATATCAAAATAATTCTCGGAGACGTTGCCAAATGCCAATGCCAATTTCTACTCTCAATCTCAACATAATCATCACGCTCGGAAACTAAAAATGCCGAAGGTAGTTTTGAAGAAGCAGAGACAAAGTATCAGGAAGTGCTATGTAGAATTGAACTCTGCTTTTTCTGATAGTAACCCTGATAATTTGGAATCAATAATTTGTCACAAGCTATCCAACATTTTAGACGTATGTAAGTGAAACCTAGTTCACATAGATTCCCAAGAACTTTGAAATTGAGTTAGTTCTTTTAAGGTTGCACAGGTTTTGTAGTACTACTACATTTTCATATTCATACTGGAGTGTTACAAGTTGTGCAACAAGGTATTTAAATGTCTAATGTACACTCATTCATTGAGTATTTCGAAAAGTACGTAATTCCATAGGTTTGTCTGGGCGTTTGGAAGTTTCACGGCAGGGTTATTCGAATTTTTTTTCCGAATAAACTATCACAAAGTACCTGACTATTCTATCAATTATTTTCCAGTAAAATTGCAACACTCGATTCTGGATATCCATACGAGAAAATAGCATAACTGAATCTTCCAACCATGTATATACAGGGTGAGTCTTTGACCTTGCAGAATATTTTAACAGAAGATTCTTGAAGCTGAAACAAACACATTTGTCCTCTACCATTCTTTCCGATTCGGCCTAGATAAAAAGATATAGGCATTATAACTTTTCATAATAGACAAGCCGCCCCTGGAAACCTGAACACTGAAGTTTTTCCAAGTCTAATATATCCCATTCAAATCTTCGAAATAAGCAACTGTTATGAAAACATGCGTCAACTTACTTTTTACATTCCAGTTGGTGAAAAAAGTTGTATTCATAGTACAATAAACAAGTTAGGTATTCCAAATTACGTGGGCGATAAAAGTTGAATATTCTTCTCTTGGTTTCATTTTCGATAATGAGGAATTCATCTAGCTATCACTCATATTAGCTTTGAGATTCATCTTCAATTTGTAATTATTAATTTTCTTTGTTTATTTCATTTTCTTTTTCATAAATAAATAAAACAGATATACCTAATTTATCTATGAACGTACAAACGTTGCCAAATTGACGAACAGAAAGAAAGAACTCTTCGAAATCAAACAACACATAATATGCTTATTCTATGTATACACTTGTATAGTCTATGATTCTGAACTGAACTATAAATCTGTGGCTCTGTGGTTTTGAGGTTATGTCATGATTGTCATGGTGGTTTTCTTTCACCATGGGTTGTTATGTTATGAAAGCCCATTTGAAGAATCCTTCAAAATAAATACTATCAAAGTTCTGTACATAATTTCAAGAAATTTGGGTCAGCAGAAAGATTGCATCCAAACCAGTATAAGAATCCCCATTATCATTGTTTAAGGAGAAACACAACTCCTTAAACAATGCCAATGGAAAAGTGAGAAGTTAATCAATTATACTACACAAATTAGCTCGAAATTGAAAAGGAAGCTTCATGAATAGAATCAGGACCGAATCACCACTGTATAACACAGATATAGTTTTGGGATGGAAGCCTATTTGCGGGATTCTTACGGTTACGTCCATTGTGAATTGGCTAAAGTCGGCTATTTCGCTTACAAATCATTCCAAATAAAAAATGCTAGGATTACATTCTCAAATTTTAGACGTGGCAACGCGGAAAAATTGAATTCTGTGAATTTTTTGAACACAGTCGCATTCAGCCAAAGTACCCAATTCTCGGAATTTCACAGATATTTTTTATTTTTGAATTTCAGATTACTCGAAAACGGCGCATCATACGGAAAAAAATAAGGAATACTTTTACTTTCCAAAATGGTCAAAAATTCGTTGAATATCATTCAAATTATCTTTTAAGGTTGGATTCTTTGAATTTCAGGTATTTTTATGAAATGTTATGGTCATATTGAAGAAACTGGAGGATGTGGATGAAATTCTGTAATCCAGGAACATTCATCGTATCAATAAAAAACTATATTCCAAAAATCATCTCAGTCGATGAGATCGTTCGCGAGATATAATCGAAAATTAATTTTTTTTGTGGATTTTCAACAGTCTGTATCTTACGAACCAAGCCGAATCGGAAAAAATGGTAGGGGAAAAAAGTATTTCTTTTGGCTTCAGGAATCTTCTGTTAAAATATTCTGCAAGGTCAAAGACTCACCCTGTATACGTGAAATATGTTTCTTCAACATTCGCCAGGTCTTCGGAATCATTGAATTCACATATAATATTTTCTCAAATTCATTATTTTGCCAAAGTAAATTCACATTTTGAAAAATACCTAAATACTACGACTTCTATGTAAAGAGGACAACGTTGCGTAGTTATCTGACGGGAAAATGACTATAACCTAACATTTTCGAAATATACACGGTGAAATGTGTCAGAATGTCATGGCCAACTGGGATAGTTTATAAAAGTGAAGTGAATGGGGTATATTTACCAAGGTTCAATTTCACCTCATTAGTATAGGTACTCCCTGAAATATTGAGGAAATTACATACCTAAAAATTTCTTTATATTTCCGAAAATAAATATCGGATCGAACTGAACATTGGAGCTCTATTGGTAAATATAGACTTCAAAGTATGTGTCAAATTTCATTTAAATCTGATAGGAAATCTCCGTGGAAAAAAAGTAAAAGAAATCCGGAAGTTTCGGAATTAAATCTAATCCAACGCTTAGATCCAAATGAAATTTTGCATTAAGTTTCGCTTTGGTATACTCTATAAATAATTACGAAATTTCAATTTGATCACATAAGTATTTTTTGAGATATCGAGGAAAAGACCTCAAAATTTCAAACTAACTCTGAAACCGTTCTGCTGATTTCGCCCATTAACGTACTCACTTAACGTCGTAGAAGGCATCTGGCGTTGTTGCCAGACTTCACTTCATATCTAGTGTAATATTCTTAAGAAGGTTAAAAGGTTGTCCGGTATTTTGAAATTTTTCATTTAATATCGAAATTTCTTAAGAGAAATTGCGACTAATCGTTTTGTTATGGTTGAAAGACAATTTAGGAAGTATATATAGAGAAGCAGTAAGTGGCTGTTTTCTTCCAAACTAGTTTCGACTGGGGGTTTTTCCTTCAAACGAAAATGCAGTAATGTTCATGAAAAATCTTTAGAACATAACATTTCAAACATATAAGTTCAATATTATATTTTCAAAAAAATGTTTGATCACCTAAAACTGAAAAATTAAAATGGGGATTTGCATTTAAAAGGGATTTGTCATGAGTGCACGATTCGACGAATTCAGCTTTCTCGGAAAGAAAAGGACGTCAAATGTGTTACTTTGCTTAGGAAAACAGAGATAGCTATACTTCGATCTGGTTAGAGTAGAAGACAACGACCAAGGACTAGAAAAAGAAGAGCACAGACTGTCATACTGTCATATTACTGACAAATCGCCTCTGAATAAAGAACATTGTTCTTTATTCAAAGCATATCGCAAACGGAAATTGTTCGGTTATATCGACCAAGAACACGTGTGTACCACAGAATAGGAATAAATATTTCATTATTCTATAGCAGAAGGACAATTCTACTTAACAACGTTGTCACTTCGTGCATGCATGACAAATCCCAAACCCCAATTTTGAAATTTGATTTTGAATACTTTCTGAAGGTAATTTGGGAAAATGATGAATCAAACCCATAATAATTATGTTCAAATTTGCATTTGCAGTATTAACCCAAATTCAGGAAAAACCACCAAGAGAACACATCGATGCCAATATCTAATCAAAACCTTCGCTACGGGAAAATTAGCGGATTTACCAACCAAAAAAACTCTTCTAGCCAGTTTGTTTTTTTTTTCAGGTCGTAAAAAAGGTGGAGGAGGTGGTGGAGGCATGAGTATGTTTTTCCTGCGCACCGTCATGGACATGTTCAACGCAACAGTTCCTATGATGGCCATGACAGTTTTGGGATGGATGAAAGACGTCATGATGCTTGGCGCCGGGGCCTTCATGATGATGATGTACGACCAATTGAGCAAAAAAGGAGAAGAGAAGAAGATTATTATCAAGTTGGCTCAAGCTCCACCTGAACCTGCTCCTCCGGCTCAAACAGGTTATGGGCCTTGGGAAGGAAAATAGATCGAACGCTCAGAACATAGAGTTTCATAAAAATGTATAGCTGAACTATTTCAAATCAAGTCGGTAAAACCACAGAATAGAGAAGTATTAAAATATTATAATACTTCTCTATTCTATGGTGTGGTGAAACCACAGAATAGAGAAGTATTATACTTCTCTATTCTGTGGTAAAACTAAAGAAGATAATAAATAATTTGTAGAGGAGATGATGAACTCTCACGCAAATTATATGTTATTATTAAGTGAATTGAATGAATTCTTGTAGGAATTCATTATGAGAAATTAATAATTTTAACATGGAGAAACAATTTCTATTTCCAATATTTGGAAATCAGCGAGATTTTATGGAGTTTCTATGTTGGAATCTCGTTTTCATTACGGTGCAGGTATTATATACGGTGTCTCAAAAAAGTTATATTGTTACAGGTACATCAATCGAAAATGTGCGTAAGGAAAATGTTAACTTTTTTCGACACCTTGTATTTCGAATTATTCAGAACCTACTACTAATTCAATAATTGAATGAAACCAAAGAATATGAGTGGAAATATAATGTATTTATTCTTGCCTCTTATATATATATATTATATATCAGTGTGTATCTTGTCGTTATATTTAAATAAGTGTGTCTGTTGTTATTTATTTATTCTATAAGTACTGATTATTATATTTGAGCCAGCTGGTATCAGGATTGTTCTACCTTCGTGTCTCTCTAATTGTTTGATGATATATATTTATTATTTATATTTAACTCGAGTTAATTGGACTGAGATTGATTGTAGTATTTTAGGAGAAAAAATATTTTTTTCTACTAAACTAGTTTTATTTTTTTGAATAATCACCATCAAGGGTAGATGAAATTATTATAAAACAAACCAGTAAATGTATGAAATTTAAGAAAAGCCCTGAAGTAAAGTGAGGGGCTGTACCTATGCGCTTGTTCATGTGATTATGTCCTACTCAGGCAATAAATCGAAAAGCAGCTTTTATTTCTGATCAATAATGTTGAAACTTTATTTAGCAAGAATCTCTTGAAGGTGTAGGGCCATCTGTTGCCAAAATTACATGAAGTTGAATAGAATTCTCAAAATAAAAACTTTATTCTGAAAACTAACAATCAATATAATGTCTGATATATACTTGATGGTCCACCATTGGGAACTTCTGCGAAGATGCCAGCGCCCTAACGGATAAATTTGGAACCTGCCCAAGCTAGTAGTTTTATGTAAACAAACCTTAGGAATGTGGTGGAGAACGAATATTTATTAAGCAGAGCTTGAATATTTAAAGAAATTATTATAGTTTTGTGTAAGATTTCTTGAGAAGGAACTTTTCGTTTGGATCACGATATAAAATCGTACTTTAAATCGTTCCTGGAGGATAATTTCGGTGTTATTTTAGTGTTTGTTGCTTGGTGGATCAAAATAAACCAATATCTAAGTTTACTTGAATTTCTGGAAAAAAAAGCACCTCAAGAAGTATTTTAAGGACTCTTATTTATGTGAAGAAGTGCTGAATGCAGGCTATATTATGTGGTAACTCTAGAATCAGTCCAAATGATATGACTTGTTCTTTGTTTACAAAGGAAGGAATCAATAAAATGAAAACAGATTTTCTGCCTTAGTTCTTTTGCATCGTATTTCTAAAGAAAAGGAAACAGATAGACATATAATTGATTTCATTTTTCTATTACAGCAGCTCAAGATACACATACAAAATGAAAAATGTCACAACCGGTTCAACCTACCTATATAAGGAAATGAAAAGTATTGATGTATTTATATGAGTAACTTCAGCTATTATTAACTCTAACAGTATATCTAGTTTTTGTAAGATTTTCAACCAGATCACTCTTTTAGAATATGATTTTGTGTAGTATGTGAATTAGGTAGCAGCAGAAGTGCTCGGTAGTTTCTCTGCAGCAATTTCCTTCAAAATTCTCTCATTTTTATTTACACCTGAAAACATCATGACATGAAGTTGTTTCGAAATAAATACATTGTAGGTAATTTACCTTTATGAGAATAAACATCTTCAGAGAAATGCAGTGAACATACTTTCATGTATTTCGTGACCTGTTTTCCAATCTTCAATTTCTAGAGCTAGGCCTTTCTTCTATCATTGAGTTCCTTGCCAAATGCTGTTTCCAAATTAACTTTAATTTCATTTGGCTTTGGAAAAAATTAAAACAAGAGGCAGTAGATGATCCTTTCTTCTTTGACCATGAATAACATTGAGTTGAGGCACACAACAATAGTCATTTCGGGAGGATGCCATTTCGAATTAATACGATCGAAATTTTTAATCGGAAAGAAAGGAATCGATTGATGAATATTACAAACACTTTCGGTATTCCAAAATTTCAACTCGGAGAACAACACTAAAGCTCGAAAATGAACTCCAAAAGTGAGCAAATTACGTTTGAATAACAGGCACGTCGAAAAACTACTAGCTTGGAAGTGTTCGAATTTCTATCACCAGAGGGCGTATCGCTTAGCAGTAGTTGCGAATATAACCGAAACATCGTTGAAGTCCCACACTGAGCCAAGGGTTTCCCAAAGATGTATGCAAAAAAACTATGAAAAATTAAAATGAATTGCATCTCACTTTATCAATGATTTAATGTATATCAGTTTCAACGCTTTATACAAATCAATATTTAATATAATAATAATAAAAAGTCGAGTATATTTTAAAACGCTATACATACAGACGATTCATTTCACAATACAATCAGGCAGGTATTCATAAAAATATAAATAAAATCAATTTTATTTTTGCAACTTTGTCCAATATTTTTCATCCATTTTCGCATAAATAAAGTAACACATAAAAACGTATGTGCAAAGCATAAATACAACTAAAAAAATTGTATTATATATTTCCTCTTTGAAATAATGTTCAATAAGTTTGTAGATGTATCCTATAACGGAAACAGAACTTGATGATTTGAAGAAGTTCCTTTGATAACTTCCAACGTTGGTGTGATAGAAGCCAACATTTTCTGAACAACTTCCAACTCACTAGGCGACGATGCTTCTTCTAATAATTTCAAAAACTTCATTTTTAAGGACTCTTTAGTATCGACAACTTCGCCAAAAGCGTTGGAACTCATGTGTGCTACTTGTGGAACGACAGTACAGGATGTGGGAATCTGTATCGTGCAACTAGTTGGAATTTGAGTGACTTGAGTTACTTGAACGGTTTCTAGATTGCAAATGTTCACTTCAGCCAATATGGCGTCCATTTCCCGCTGGTTAGTTTCGTTACAATATATGTAGGTGCTCTCAACTTGATCTCCATGACCAACTTGATTTTCTGAAAAATATATGTATGAATTTTCTGTAGTCGAAATGTATACACCATTCAGTTTTAAAGTCAGTTCGTAAGCGATGATAGTTTGACCACAGATCAACCAGATAAACCACTCGTCTCATTTACTTAGGAAATCTATGTCAACGCAGATATGACCCTGAATCGAGCTAATCAGAATTTTAGCAGGCGTTTGGGGTGCTTTGAGGTGCCAATCAGATTGCAGGAATAGGATTACGTCACTCTCGCCGTTTTCGGACTCGCTTGAAGAGGTTATAAAAATGTAAACAAACTGAAATGAATTTTTCATCCTATTTATTGATGAATAATTTCGTAACTGTTCCATTTTAGAATATAATCCAAACAGTTTTTTACAACCAAATCAATTGTTTAGTCATCTTTGAGGTTCTATTTTATGATGACAGTCCTCATTATATGTTTTAATTATACAACAAGAATTGGAATCGAACTTAGGTGGACTCATTCATAATGTTCATTTTATATAATATAAAGGAATCGCAACTGAAGTAAAAGCATTACAACCTCCATTATTCAATTAAAACGATGGGATGTCTAATAAAATTGTATATGATTGCACAAGCACAAGGATTGGAATCGAACAAAGTTGGTCTATTCATAGTTTGATTTTATATTGAAATTAATCTCATTTGATGTGAAACTATAAAGATTCCCCGATTGAGGTAAACGGGTTTTCCATAACATTTTTCCAAAATTTTCATTTACTCCAACCGAGTTCTTCTACAGGAGTTTTAGATGTGACAAAACACTCGCTTTGGTATTGGGAATTTTGCTTTTCAAATGGTTTCATCGAAAAATCTTAGTCTGATTTTGATTTTGTGATTCCTGAATCCCGACAAATCCGTTTTTACATTTCGATTTCAGATATTCCAAAATCAAGTATTCAATTTGACAGCTGTTTCGAGGAAGAAGAAAGTGTGGTTATGTCTGTTATATTTCTCCAATGAACTCTATATTATATACCTGGAAGGGACCCGTTTTGAGCGACAAGTGAAGCCAATTCGTTGCTTATGCAACCCGCGAAGTGGACGGGTATCTATCTCTTTCTTTCTCATTGCAGTAAAGGGAACTCTGTCGCATTTATTCTAAATATTTTGAATTTTTCGTTTCAAATTAGGAGAACCTGAATGTTTTTCTAACTAATTCGTGAATAAGGCAGGATTGAGGAAGATCGCACATGTTCAAGTGAAATTTCAACTTAGTAAGCGGTTTTTCTGGGGAACAGCGCGTTATCATCCTCCGTAAATTTGCGTTTTTTTGCCGAAAATGATTCCAACCGACCAGGTTGGACTCACCGATGAAGAGTTCAATGTCAAATTGAATTCTATTCAGCCGCCCGTTGCCACGATAACTTACTACCGAGAAAAGCTATAGCGACTTAAAAAAATTCAAAATAAGTTCGTTAATGGGCAAAATTTACCTTACAATTTCGAAGTTATATCCATTTCAAATATATTATTTTATTTCCTCTATATCTCAAGAAGTACTGATGCGATCAGATTGAAACTTGCTAACTGATTGCATGAAGGAATAGTTAAAAAAATATTTTTTTCGGAAACTATCAATGGGATTTCAATGAAACTTGGCGCAGACCTTGAAGTCGAATCTGAACAGCAATGTTCGAAATTTCCGCTCGATTCGACACACATTTTCAAAAATATCGAAAAAAAGTATGTCATATTTCGCATTGGCAATGAATTCTAACCAGCGCTTAAATTTTCCTGATTTCAAGTCAGTGCTTTTCGAGAAGTATTTTCCTATGTTCCTATTATTTAAATTTATTGTGATAATGATTAAACTATCGTCAATCGTCAATGCACAGCTCACACCAACATATTTCTTTACTTTTTGAACCATACGCGGTGAAGGCAGAGAAAGAAATGGCATATCAGGGAAAAATAGATATTCATTTTCAAAAATATTGCACTTTCTAAACGATGTAATACCCAAACTACATGAATTTCCAAGTAATACCAAATTTGAGCCGTTCAACACCATTTACTTCAATGGGTGTGACAGGGAGAGGTTACCGTAATTAGCGCTATCTTTGTTTCGTTGCCCCTTGTTACGCTTTAAGCTTAGTTGAAGAAGGGTCGGGTCCTTTCCAGGTAGTAATATAGAGTTCTATGTATTTCTCAAGGTCGTAGAGACATGATTTCCGCAAACGATGAAGTGATTTGTCTTGTTGGTCTGTGGTTTGACACACTCCACTCTGTGTTATCGAAAAATGTTGGGTTATAGTAAATTTCCTGTCAGATAGCTACGCAGCGTTATCCGTTGTACATTATCATAGCATTAGCAAGATTTCAACAACTTCATTACCATTAAAACTATCCTAAATGTTCAAAGTTGCATCTAAGTAGAAGAAACACGAAATCTTTTGGAGTTGCACACGAAATCAACCCAAATTCACAAATCAAAACGACAGGGTAAGATGGCCGCCGACATGAGCGGTGTTGCCAAGAGTAAGATAATTCCTCGCTTCTCCTGACAATTTTCAGAGTACCTAATATTTTGAAGATTTATTCCACATTTTTGGAAATTGATTATTCTGAATTATAAGATAATTCATCGTTTCTCCTGACAATTTTCAGAGTACCTAATATTTTGAAGATTCATTCCACATTTTTCGAAATTGATTATTCTGAATTATTAACTGATATTTACCAAAATTGTAGTTTTTTTTTAACGATTTAACAACAGGGCGTTGATATTTGTGAACAATGAATGTATGGGCTTCAATGGATGACGTAACCATGGAGTCGGAAAGTGTCATTTTATTGTTCTAATTATAACGTCATGTGGAAAGACTGCATATTTTAGAGATACTTCAAATGCTCATTCAATCAAAATGTCTGAATTATGCAATAATACATACCAACTTGAATATGATGCACTTGCAAATTTTCCATTTGCGAGGTTTGCTTTACAAAATCAACCTGTTGGGCCTGTTTCAAAAATCCAACCTGATCAGAGCCCCCTTGTTTTATATACTCCACCTGTTGATGCTGCTCAACATATTCTATCTGCAAAGGTTTAATGTATTCAACCTGCTGTGGTTGATGCTTTATATATTCTATCTGAGGATGCTTGACATATACGATCTGCTGTGTCGGCTCTTTTGTATAACTCTGCTTCGCCATCGCAGGAGCCTTCATATCGCTGCCAGTCCGATTCGTAACCTTATCCATACTGTTCAAGTATCGACAAAGGAGATGGATGTGCTTGCACATGTTCCATTTCACGAAGGAATCAAGACAGCTGCACAAATATCTGTGTATGCAACATTTGCACTCGGGGCATATAAATTCGCATCTACAAGCAACAGGCATTTCTTTTATTGTGTAGATCTCCGAGGTTTCCGTTGAGGGGATCTGCCAACCTTCATCTGTGGTTTTTATGCTATCGGTTTCTGAATGCAAGCTAAGTTTATGTCTGAATATAGCGATTTTCATTTTATTGTTTATTTTTCCCCTGTTTATCAATACTGTTCTATCGAATAATTTCTCCCTCATGAATCTCATGATATCTCCCAAAGCTTTTCCGAAATGCTTTGCATTTTTTCCATTGAGAAACAGATGGTTTAACGTCTTATGCATCCTTTCGAAATGTGGATTGGTTTTTAATTCTAAGAATGCACATTCTGGAATAGGCCACACGTCTAGATTTTGCAGATAATTTTCATGTAGATAACTGGAGAAATTCCAGGTATAAGATTCGGCACCCAACTCATCAACGATGGTCTCCAGCATGGTTCTAAAGTTGGACATTGTTTTTTCCTCTAGTGCCACCTTGAGCTGATTCATTACACTTTCCTGGAAAAGAACGAAAAATTTTTAGAATGCAGTACTCAGTCTGAAATATAATAATGTCATTGATGAAAAGAAAACTAGAAAAGCACTACTCTAAATAGAAACTTGCGTGCGTGTTCGTTTGTGTCATACTACACTGAAAAAGATATTGTGATTACAGTCCAACTGTTCAGTGTTGCCAGATTGCATGCAATGTCGTTCTTCTTATATCTTTTTCCACATACTACGAAATTGGATACAGGAAAGTGGAACTATCATTGCTAAGTAAGAAATATTTATTGACTTGGCAACAGTGTTAATTTTCATCTCTCCTTGACCCAATGATTTTCATACATGGTTACCAAACAACAGTGCTTATATTCAGAGAATATTAACTGGCATTATTTATAATGCTTGAAAAATGTTGAAAAACAAAGAATTACCTGCTTTTCTTTCGATTTAATCATGGATACTTTTTTCCTCCAAGCATGCTCAGCCAACCATGTGCAATGGAATCTGAAAATTTAAATCTCATACTCAAATGCAGGCTTTCAAAAGTGTATATTTTCTTGAAACACCAATTAGAGATTTTCTAGCCAGATAAAAGTTGTTTGTATGAATGCAACGTTTTTTGAATTTTTGATCTGATTTGTTCACTTAAATTCATATAGGTTGATTTTTAGGATTAGTAAGTTTAGGTAGTTGGCTTTTGTTAGGTTACATTGATGCCAAATCTTGACCATACTGGGTGTAGATGGCATCTTTTGAAATGAATAGTCCAGATGCTTGTTTTTATTATTTATATTTTCATTCCAGATGAGTCCACTAATTTCGCATTGTTTCAATACATGAAACGGAAGTATATAACTTGTTAGAAGTGTTCATTTTTGGATGGACATAAACTATGACGTCATGATCCAAGGGATAACCGTTTTGACGGCAAGTTGAAAATGAACCTTCATTTTTTACGGAAAATGAGAAGTGTTTCGAATAAATAGATACTCTCAAATATTATGACACAGTTTTGCGAGATTTAATCATAATGCAAGAAACATCGGTAAACCCGCAAGATTTCCCGTCGCGAAGCTATAAGTAAGATATTCACATCATTGTAAGCAGTGTGAGTTCCTGAACAAAAAATATGAAGGCCAACATAGGCGGTCTCTCTTTGTTTGGAAGATATGGGCCCCCAAAGTTCCAAATTGTTGCATTTTCAGAACCTTTTTTCCGCCATAAAAATGATCTCTCACTTCTCAAATCTAGTTCATAAATCATCTTTGAACCTTCAACCAACGAATAACGACACTTTCTTTCAAGAATATTCATTATTTAAAGGAAGAAAAGTGAAAATATTTGACAACAACTTAACCTATATTTCTACGAAATACTTCTCAATGTTAAAGCGGAGCTTGGCAACAGCGTCTTTTCATCGCTGGCCAACGTATTATGACCGAAGAGTAGTTGCTGGCGGGAAATATGAAATGATGGACAGTTAAAGGATATGATTGTAAGGAAAATGCTTCTGTCTGAGGTTTTTATCTACTTCGTTTTTTGTTGTGTCTTCGAGATGGTCCCAGTTTAGAATGAGATTCAGGGTATTCCAATGAAATGGGTTATTTAATAACCTCGATTTCATTGGAAATCTGGAAAGGGCGCGACCTATCATATATGAAAAAAATGTACGTTGAAATATAATAATAATAATAATAATTTATTTAATCCATTGAGACACTACATAGTGTATAGGACAAGTCAAGATTACGATTACTTCACAAAATATTCCAATTACATGACTAAGTTGTCCGTATAGTACTCATTCACACTGTAAAAACACTTCTTTAGCAACATTTTTTTAATTTCTTTTTTGAACATATTTGCATTTAAAGATTTCATAGAAGATGGTAAGTGATTATACATTTTAATACCCTGATATAAAGGCGAACATTCAAATTTATGTGTTCTATGCCTGGGTATTAGATAAGTTCGCGAATTTCTAGTCTCATATTCACGATGATTTGATAACTTTGTCCATTCTTTTTCATTTTCCCTCGCATATAACAAACATTTAAAAATATAGATACTTGGCAGTGACAAAATGCCATTTTCAATGTTCTAGGACTTAAATTAAAAATTGCTCTTATAATTCTTTTCTGTGCAACAAAGACCCTTGAACTATCAGTGGAGTTACCCCAGAGCAAGACATTATACGATGAGTGACTATAGACTATGCTATAGTAAACACTGATCACAGAACTGATAGGCATTGAGTTCCTGATTCTACTTATCGCATAAAACGAGTTACTCAATTTTTTGCACACATGGTCTACATGTGCAGACCATCTCAAATTTTTGTCCATAAAAACCCCAAGAAATTTGGTGCATTCAGAATCTTTATTCAGTGCTTCCCTGTCGCTGCTCTTTAAACCGAAATAAATGCGCACAGTCTTCCTGATGTTCACCATGAGGTTATCCTTACGACACCATTTCACAAACTCATCAATAATACTTTCACAGGCACTCAGTAGCTCCCCCCGACTCCGTGCCGAGACAACCACAGACGCGTCATCCGCAAATAATGTTAATAAGAAACAGGCTAACCAAATAGGTAAATCATTTATGAAAAGCAGAAATAAGAGTGGTCCCATCACTGAGGAACACCAAGTCCGATCAAATGACTTTCAGAATAACAGTCACCCACATTTACAGAAATTGTCCTTCCAACAAGGAAACTACGCAACCAGTCAGAAAATATGCCCCTGAAACCCATATGATAACATTTCTCCAGTATGAACTCAAAAGAAAGAGTGTCGAATGCAGATGAAAGATCGAAAAATATTCCTGCCACGTGCAATCCCTTATCCAAACACTCATAGACCGACTCAACAATATATATGTCAGGGTGTATTCTCATTCCATTACTATGTGTGTCAACCTTGTAGATTTCATTAGAAACGAATTCTCCTATTGAAAGATTTAGAGTTCCGCAGTAAACAGTAAGAACTAAGAACATATTTCATTTTTCTCGCCAGCAATAACCTGTCATTCACGAATACTCACGATGGCACGATTCCGACCGATGAAATTTGCGCCATTGCCAAACTTCACTTTTAGCCTGAGTCGAAATCAGAAGGAATAGAGGTTAAGTGGTTGTCCAGTAATTTCATTATTTTTTCATTAAATATTGATTATTCTTGAAAAAAAGTGTTGCTTATTGTTAGTTGAAAGTTCAAAGGTGGTTTGTGAAATATACAGATGAAGTGAGAGAACGTTTTTATGGTGGAAAAAGGGAGCTGAAAACGACTCATTTTGGAACTTTGAGGGCCAATATCTTCCAAATTAAGGGAGACGGCCTATGTTCGATTTCACATTTTTTATTCAGAAAATCACACTGCGTACAATGATGTAAATATCTTTTTAATATCTCGGCGACGGGAAATCTTGCGGGTTTACCGAAACATCAAACAATAAATCTACAAGTACTACCCAAAGATTTTCAATTGAGCTCCTTACCTGTAATAAACCTTCGTCATAATGGTGATCCAAGCCTTATAAAAATAGCCAACCATGTCAGACATGAACACTTTAGCATCGATACACCCAACGTTAGTCTTGATAAAATGGAAAAACAATGTCATGATTTCCAAATCCGACCTATTTGTCACCAAAAATGCACACGGAAATCCCTCCCCTGTCTCGTTCAACACCAGCAGAGACACAAGTTCGAACTGGTGGCAATTAACATCAAAAGACCGATCTATACACACTGTATCATGTCCGAACTTCCTCAATTTGTCTCTTTGTGTTTGATTCATGATCATCAACACGAAATCTTCAGATTTCAAATTCGGATGTTCAGGTAATTGTTGACCTTGAGGTTTGTGGAACATGATGCAGTCGCCAGTCTTTTTCATGTCTTCAATCCATATTTCAAAGGTCACATTTTCAGCTGGAGGTTTCGCTGCTTTCGCTACTGGTGAGGTTAGGTGAAAACTGCTCTTGATGTTGTACAGGTCTTTTTTAGAGAGCATGTGGATACGTTTGAAGTCAGATTCGGAACAAGAATCCTTCATGCTTTCTAATATCGATTTAAACGGAATATTCATGGCGATTTTCTCCGCTATTATCTGTCTTTCGGTAGGGGTTAGATGTAAATGATTGACATCAGTTGTGTGACCGATGTGAGTCCCGCAAAAAGTAACTTTAACTGTACCATCTTTGACTTTTTTCAATTTAATAGCCGCAGGACAGTAACCGTTAATCTTACTGCTTCCTTGCGCCTTCATGTGTCTCAAACCTTTCCCTTTAGGGTTGTAATATCCTGATCGGTGACAAATATAGCTAACAACATCGTGGGACATGCAAGAAAAGTGATATTCCTTGACGAAACGCGCGTTTGTGTCTTTCTCGAACTGATCTTTCCATTTCGAAAACTCCTCCAAGTTGTGCACATCAACGGGGCTCATCGAAACCTCAATGTCATGCTCGGCTTTGAAATGTTCCAGTAGTTTTTTTCTTTCCGTATTTTCAAAATTGCACAGGGGACATTTATTGACTTTTATATGCTTTTGGGTTCTTTTGGAAGGTTGTGCAAACTCTGGATGACATTTCCTTTGGTGATATTTGAAATTTCTGATGCAGTTGAATTTTTTCGGACACAAGTCACACAAATATTTGAAGCTAGTGTAGTCTTTGAGCAAGGGTGCCACGTCTGCCAATATTTCAGGATGAAATTTCCTTAGATGCTTCCTCAAATTACTGATGTTGCTGTAGCTACTTTGGCAAACGTTGCACATATACTTGTACATGTCTACCAATTCACCGCCGAGCAAATTGCTGAGTTCCTCATCTTTTTTACAATTTTGATTTTTTAGTAAAATATTTTTAGCTAAATTTCTCTTGAACGTATAAAGTTTAGGTGCCAGTTCGAGAAGCTTATTCGGATGGTGCTTTCGTGTATGCTTTCTCAGAGCACTCATATGGGTGTATTTCATTTCACACTCTGTACACGAAATATCACCAGGCTCCTTTTTACACATCAAAGACATAACATCAGAAAGTTTTGTAGGATGTTCTTTTTGTATATGCTTCCTCAAACTGGTCATAGTGCAGTATTTCACCTGACACTCAGGACAAGACAAAGTTTTTTCGATAGGAGTTTTCTTGTACAACTTCGAAGCCATTTCGTTGAATTTCGCAGAATGATACTTCCTGATATGTTTCCTCAATCCAACGATGTTTCCGTAAACTGTGCCACAATCGTTGCAGTTATATGAGGTCTCAGATTTTTTCGATTTTTTATATAACATAGGTAACAATTCTGTCCATTTTTCTGGGTGATATTTCCTCACGTGCTTCCTTAAACAACTCAAACTGTTGTAAGTTGTTGAACAATCGGCACAAGAATGTTTCATATCGACTAATTTATATCTTTTCTTAATTTTACTTGGTTTATTTTTCTTTGCCAATTTAGAAGGGTGGTGTTTTTTAATATGCTTGGTTAGATCGTTCTGATCCTTATATTCCATATGGCATTCATTACAGACATGACTATTAAAAGATTTATTCCATTTGTTATTGATCTTGGAAGCTAACGTTTCGTCTTCAGATTCTGAACTAGACTTGACAAGATTGGCGTAAGATATACTTTTCCTAACCCGAGAACTTTTCCTAATTGGTGTGGGTTGACAAAGATCAGAACCTAAACTTGCTACCTCAGTTTTAACTATTTTATTCAGAGGGGATTTCCTTTTCCTCTTGCTTACATTTGGGAATGGTACATTTTTATCTTCCAGTTCTTTCTTCACTTTAGTAATTTTATTATCTCTATGATCTCTCATATGTTGCTTGAATGATTTTAAATCATCAAATTCTATTTCGCAATCGCTACATCCTATGCTATCATCTTCTATAATACTTCTTTTGGGTATTTTTTTTTCTTCTTCATTCACTTTTTTCGATAGTTCAGGCTGGTGATTTGTTTTTCTATGTATGGTGAGTGACCTGTTGGAACTAAAACTTTGTCCACAATCATCACAGATGTATTTTAATATTGAATCATTTTTAGATGGAAAAAGTTGTTGGAATTTTGTAGGATGTCGTTTTCTAACGTGTTTCTTGAAACTACTCAAGTTACTGCACGTCATTTGGCAATCTTTGCAGAAGGATGATGAGGTATTCTCGTGCTCCATTTCTAAGTTTCTGGAAAAAATTGAGAAGAAGCAATAAACGTTTATGATTTATTGAGAAGCAATGTTTTCTAAATTATTCAAAAATACATTCAATCATGTGAATAAACATTGCTCTTCTTAAAAGGAATTGTTTAGGATGTACACAAGGTTTAAGATATATAACTGGTAGAATAACAATTCAAGCAAGATTACTCAGGCATTATATCCTTCAAAAATTCTGATAAATACATCTTGACATTAAATCTACCATACTCTTTCATATTATGGTTACATCCTCTGATATGAACTTAATGGATGAATTATATTCCTTTTGATAACTTGAATCGATTTCAACCACTTCTATACAATTCAGCTAGGAATTAGAATGAATCGAGCAACCTCTCATTCAATAATGAAATATTCACCCACCTTCAACGATTATCCTAGGAAAAAGAATTAAATTATCATTAATACTGTATATTATTGAATGATGCAAACATCCTTGTTTTTTGCATTGTAATTAATTTCTTTTTTGCAGAATTCCATCACTAAACATGTATACAAGTCGATAAAATCAAGCATCCAAATTCCAGATTCCAGGATCAAGCAAAAGCAAACAAGGAAAAAGGTTACTGTCAGTGTCACTTGTCACCGCAGAACATCAAACACTTTAGTAGGCGTCCACAACGGCGCACCCCTAGCCCTGCACCGAACCTAGCACTGACCCTCGAAAATAAATAAACCATGTATTCAAATGGAAACGTCCACAACGAAGCATAAACCCTCGTATCGACCGTAGCAACTATTGAAGCACCGACCCGCGAAATACAATCTGTATTTTTTTTTGCATAGCACCATCGTCCACCGTCGTTTCTAACCTAAATTTTTGTTGATTTCGCAGGAAAGACGCTAAAGGCGGTTAAATATTATAACCTATATAAACAAAGTTGAAAATGGAAAATTATGATTTCAAAATTAATTTGATTAGTTTAGTTCATGAGAAAGAGGCGATTTGGAACAAGAGCCATTCTCTGCATCATAATTCCTATGCATTAAAAAAAATGTGGACAGAAATTGCTCACAAATGTAACTCGACAGGTACCTACTTAGATAAATTACTTTGAAAGATTTTAATACATACAGGAATAATTGACAAAAATGAAATTTTTAGAAGAAAGTCAACTGATACTTCTACAAATTTCTTTTAAACATTTTAATGAATAGGGTAATATGGATTGGACTTTATCGATTATTTAAATCAGCGTTGGGCAGACAACTGTGTGTGTTGGGTATAGGGTTTTTCAATCAATGATCCAATAATAAGTAGTATATATTATTAGATCATTGATTTTAATCAGCTAGATCATAGAGTAAGGTCTTTATTCCATGACTTCAAGCTTTTGATTACTTGTCTGTTCATCTCCAGAGAGTAAGAAATGTGTTCAAGATTATACATTTAAGTCACATGTACATTTACAGACATGGTGTTCCAGTATGTAATCCAACAGTGTACTCCTGATATATCCCAAGTATCAAACAAATTTCCTTTCATTTTCAGTAGTATAATTCATTATTTCTTAAATTTGTAAAATTGCGTTGTGCAGAGTATAGAAAAGTCAATTGGTGGAAGGCCTTTAAGTGTACCTTGAGTATGTGAACTTATAAGTCCTCATTTGTAGCTCCCTAAATATGATCACCCAAGTAGTTGAAATAAAGATCTTGCTTTATGATCTAGTTCATTAAAACAACCAATACACCCAACTCTGATTCGAATATGGGAATACCTGACAAATATGAAATTGTGGAAATTTTATTGGAACAAAAGAAAGATGTCACATAAAAGAGGTATTATACCAAACAAGAAATGATCAATAAAATAAATGGTAAAAAATAAATATATATTCAAGTAGATATACAGTTAAAAATAAATCAAGAAATATTTGATTGAAATAATGAATCACTATCCAAATACAAATGGATAAATTGAACTATATTTCAATCGCCCATAATGGGATTTTGGCAAATGAATTCTTTGAAACTCTCCCTTATCAACTTTGCTTCAGAAGGTTGACGTCCACGGATGGGCTGTCTTGCAGATCTGAAACTGTAACTCATGTCATAGCTACTCAAGTTGTGGTCTATACCTTCCAAGTCTATAATTGTGTTGTGAAGAACACAAACACATTTAACAATTGAATCGGCAAGTTCAACTCGAGTAGCTATAGGACGTCTCAGTATTTCCCACTTTGCCACTAAAATTCCAAATGCACACTCAACTGTTTTTCTTGCTCTCGACAACCTTCTATTGAAATATTGATTATCTGGATTCAGATCTTGCCTACTATAGGGTTTCAAAAGGTGTTTCAATAATGGATAGGCTTCATCAGCCACCATTACATATGGCATGGGATATCTTTTGCCAGGAAAGGGTTCATCCTCAGGCAGATTCAAAGATCCATCCATTAATTTTTCATAGAGTGGGGAGGCTCTGAATGTTCCTCCATCACTCTGCCTGCCATATCCTCCAACATCTATATTAATAAACTTATAATTTGCATCCACCAACGCTTGCAGAACTATAGAGAAAAAATTTTTGTAATTATAAAAGTGGGAACCAGAGTGTTCAGGGCAGTTTATTCTGATATGTTTCCCATCTAATGCGCCCACACAATGAGGGAAATTCCAAATTTTATCAAAATCCTCAGCAATATTTTTAAAATCCTGCGGATTTGGAATCCTCAAGTGTGCAGGTTGTAGCATTTCCCATATCGCCGGTACAACTTCAGAAACAATGTTGGCCACTGTAGATTTGCCCATCCTAAAGGTGAATGCCAAACTTCTGAAAGAAGCACCAGTCGATAGGTACCTGAAATACAAAGTAATGAAATATTATAATGTTATTAGAAGGATGTTTAATTTTTTCAAACAATCGTACATATATGTAACTGTGAAATTTAAATTCACAGAATAGGACATTTTGTGTTTCAGAACAATCAGCTAAACTGACCTGGAAAAAATTGAGGGAGACTTTTATGAAAAAAAATGCTCAGTTGAAATCTGTTAGATCTGGTGCTGGAGCAGAAGAAACAATATATCCCAGCTGGGAATATTTTGAATCTCTGACATTTCTCAGGGATCAATTTAAAACAAGAGAGACTAGCGGAAATTTTTCCTCAACAACCGAACCCACAAACGAAATCAGCTTTGTGGATACAGATACATTGTATGATTTGCCGTCATCATACCCTGAGGCAGTTTTAAATATTCCAGAAAGAAGCAATATTGTTCACAGCCCAATAATAGAGTTTGTAGATGAGAGTTACAACGAATTTTCAGAAATTGATGAAAATAATACACCTACCAGAAAATCAAAAAAAAGAAAAGTGGATGACACCAGTGCAAAACTTATAGAGTTGGAGAAGGAGAAGGTAGAAATATTAAGACAACGTTCCAGTCGAAAAAACACAGAGAAAAACCTAGACCTGGCCTTTTTTGAAAGTCTCATTCCCCAAATTAATAGTCTGGACTCGGATAAAAATCTGGAACTGAAAATGGGAGTGCTGAATCTAATATCCAATTTGAAAGGCCAAAAAAAAAAATGTAATTGTATATGTATTTGCAATTAGTTACTAAAAATTCTTTTTATTTTTGTACTATTAGAATATCTTTTTAGTTAATTTTATTTATTGAGTTATATTGATGAGGATATATTTATTTGTTCAGTTGAATATATGTTGTTATAGTTATAAATTCAGTTATTTTTCCTTGTTCGAAATTGAATATAGTGCATTGATTCAGAGGGAACAATCAAGGAGCTATATTTACTCACCGCAATGTCAACATCAACCTTTCTTCGAGACCTATTGGCAGTGAATGGCAATTTTTCCATGTTTTAGATATTTTGCTTTGAATTTCATCTCTTATGTAAAAAAATGTTGATGGCGACATTCTCATGTACTCAAAAAATCTTTGAGGGTCCTTTTTTAAATCCTCATACAAATGATGGAATTCACCGTATTTTCCCCTTTTTCTGTTTATTGGGTGTATTCCTATTTTATTAGTAATATTGTTGGAAATGATTTCATTTCGAATAGTAGAATCTAAGAGAATATAGTCTTCTAGAGAAGATGTGTCGCTATCCATCTTTGGTCTTAAAATGTATCTGAAATGCAGTATATTTTAGAAGCTAGTTAATCAGAATAGAAGGATACATAAACAAAACCCTATTCGTAGATTTCGTAGTGCGGCAGCTCACGGGCCAGCGAGGTGCGATGTGCTGTGCTTCGACTTGGACACTCGGTTCTTCACGGGTGCGTTGTGCGGAGGTCGACTATAGGGTCTATGTTCGACTGTCAAGTGATGGTCGATGTTCGGTGCGCCGTTGTGGACGTACACTTACACGTCTGTTCATGTCAAATAACGACTGATAAGTATTCTGTGAGTAAATAGAAAAAGCTGTCAAAACTCCAAACATTGAAGCCGCTAGGATAATACACAAATTAATGAACATTTGAAGAACGAAACAAATAAATTATTTATCAACAATAAGTGTCGACAAAATATTCATCGTGTTCCATAATAACTAAAAATTTTCTTGAACAGGATTCATTGAAAATCAAAAAGTTCTATAGAAAATTGTAGGAATGAAGAGAAATAGTATGAGCGATTATGAAGAAATTCCCAAACGGAAACAAAAAGTTAACGAAAACAGTGAGAACACCAACGACGATGATATAATACTGGGTAACGATAAGCAAGATCACTTTTCTGTTTCCAAAGAAAGAGAATACATACAACAATTAATGAAAGAAAAGTCAGAGCTAGATCAGGTCTCGCACAGCAACGCTCTTAGACTGTTGGATCAAGGTGAATTACATTTGATTTAACAATCCTATTTGTGAGTCTTCAGTCGAAATCATAGCTAGGTATACTTGTATAAGTTTATACTTTTTATTTAGTATTAATTTATATTCCAGAAATTTCGAAA
This sequence comes from Myrrha octodecimguttata, assembly GCA_958510865.1. NCBI lineage: Eukaryota > Metazoa > Arthropoda > Insecta > Coleoptera > Coccinellidae > Myrrha > Myrrha octodecimguttata. The sequence goes on along the minus strand of OY294061.1, from coordinate 52,275,402 downwards.
GTTCAAAGTAGTGGTAGAATTCCACCAAGGGAATATAAGTATGTTAATATTTATAGAGAAAAACCTATGAAGGTAACTACCAAAGTCTTGGTACCAGTACAAGAACATCCTAAGGTAAGTCTTAGAGAAATTTATTAATTGTCAAATAGCTGGTTTCTGTTGAATCTATCGTAATCCTAAGATTTTTTATTGTGTTCTAGTTCAATTTTGTTGGAAAATTGTTGGGACCAAAAGGTAATACCTTGAAACGTCTACAAGAGGAAACAATGTGCAAAATGTCTATTTTGGGAAAAGGTTCTATGAGAGACCCTAAAAAAGAAGAAGAACTCCAAAACTCCTCTGACCCTAAATATGCCCATTTGGTTGAAGACCTTCATGTGGAAGTGTCGGCCTTTGGACCCCCTGCAGAGGCTTATGCACGAATGGCATTTGCTCTTGCTGAAATCCGCAAATATTTGATACCTGATAAGAATGATTCTATTCGACAGGAGCAGCTAAGAGAATTGGAAAGTTTGGGTGGCCCTGTACCCCATCGGGAAATGTATAGGAAACCTGAAATGCCACCTAGAGGTAATGTTATTTCATTTTTACTGTCCATTTTTCGGGAAATATATTTTTGTCACCTTGTAAATGAGGATTTTCGATTTTTGGATTTATATACTCAAGTTGGTCTTCTGAACATGAATCTACCTTCAAAATTCGGCGATCTATCATAATTTCTAAGATTTGGGCCCCCAAAATTCTGGTTAAAAACTCAATTTTCAGATAACTTTTTCTACTATCAGAACAATTGCATACCACTTTTTGTTAAATAACGAGCCATCTTTCTACTTCTTCACAATGATTCACTTCAAAAATTTCAAAGAGAAAATGATCTTTTAAATTTGGCTCCACATATCGACTATTCAAACGGACGAAACTTCGCGGCTTCCGTCTCGTACCGGGATATATCCACTCTCTCTATCTCTTCTTGTGTACTTTTCTCTCTACAGACAGTATCGGCTGTATCAATCGGGGAATCTTGTAATATCTAGTGACGTAGAAGGCGATCTGAAGCGTTTCTTCCTCTTCGACCTTGAGTCCCGATTTGACCATTTTTAATACCGAATTATTCAGAATTCGCCAATTGTTGAAGTGTGTGCTAGCATACATTATCATTTTGTATCGATATAGAATGAGGAAAACATAAAAATATGATAATTCGTGTTACATGCAAGAGACCTATTACGTATGTAACTAAGTCAAGGCAAAGAGTCATTGATAATATATAATAACATGATATTGGTACTTGACAACGCCTCCCCAAATTATTTTGGCCTTTATTTCATTCCAGGAGTGCCAACCTGGCTCAGGTCTAGTTATAAAAACTCGATAACCCTATTCTAAGAGCTACCAACTGACTTAAAATACAACTGAATGGAGTATACCTTTCCTAAAGCTACCTTTTGAGCTAGGGAGATTCGGGTATTTGGGTAATCGGAGATTCTTTCCTATTGGCCGACAACGATCACGTGATCGTCGTCAACCAATAGGATGAATCCCCGACTACACAAATACCCGAATCTCCCTCGCACAAAAGGCCCTTTAATAGACGACTTCGGCCCAAGTTGCCAACCCACAATTTTCTTCACAAATTAACTATCGCTGGGGAACGGGAATTTCAGGACAAATTCTACATGATAAGGTCCGCGTTATTTATAAATATCCGCAAAACATGCCTCGGCTCCTCAAACAAGATAATTCCTTTCAAATATAGGTTTTTGTTGGACTGAAATTGAAGTTGGGATTCCTGATTTCATGTTAATAGCATCAAGTTTATAAAGGATATGTTCCGCAAATCAACTTGGTTATTTCGGTTGCCGGTTTTCCGTTCTGTAAATGTGAAATATTCGGTTGGTTCCTGAAATGAAAAGGTTATTACGGAATTTGATTGATGAAAAAGCAATCTTTCTTTCACCAGAACATAGACATATTAAACCTATGCACCAGAACGATAATCAATGTTTTATGGTAACATATCCATAGAATGGAACAATCTTTATTTACCTTATGATCCATAGACCATACCTAGTAATTTTTCCATTCTTGATTTTTGTCTCTTCTATGTTCTATGGATCATTTAGCAAATAAAGATTTTTCTATGCTATGGATATGTTACCATAGAACATTGACAGTCGTTTTGGTGGCAGAACGAACGTTTTTTCATCATTCAAATTCCATAATTAACCGTTTTGTCAGGAACCAACCGAATATTTCATATATACGGAATGGACAACCGGTAACCGAAATAACCAAGTTGATTTGCAGAACATATCCTATGTAAACTTGACACTATCGACATGAAATCAGGAATCCCAACTTAAATTTCCGCCAATCAGAGATGATCTTAACAAAACCCTATATTTGTAAGGAATTATCTTGTCTGAAGAGCCGAGGCATCTTTTACAGATATTTATAAATAACGCAAACCTTATCATGTCGAATTTGAACTGAAATTCCCGTTCCCCAGTAATAGTAAATTTGTGAAGAAAATTGTGGGTTGGCAACTTGGACCGAAGTCGTCTATTTAAATGTCAAAGTTTTCAATGACAATCTCATGTATGACATATGCAGATCAGTGTTGCCATATTTCAAAACTTAAATAGCAATCCATATATGAATATTGAACTTTCATATCTACAAAACTGAGACAGATAGAAAATTACCGACTTCATATTTCGTTTCAGACGACCAAATTGATTACAATAAAATAGAAATCGAATGAATGCGATATTTTTTCCTTCAGTTCCACCGCCTGCACCGCCATCTATGTTGCGCACTGCGACAAGATCACCGGTCATAACACCGCGAGTGATGCCGGCGAAAACTAAGATAATGTCGATACTGGATAGGGCCAGATCGGCCCTTGAGCAGAGCTACGGCGGTGATGAACCCTCATACGGTCACGGACACCATCATCATGGAGGTCACAATGCTCAGAAATCATCGTCGTATGGTTACGAAGAACCCGATTACCCCCCTCAAGATTATATGAGGAAAAGTTTTTCGATGAACCTAGGAGGTGAGTACAGATGTGATTGTTCCTGAAAAAGAATAAAATAGTGCCTCGAATATAAGAGGAAGACTTTTGGAGGCCAGAGTAAAGTTTTTCAAAAAAAATTCGGGTGCAAATGGTTGAAGAAAAATAGTAAGAATGCTCAATTTTGCCAGTTTTTTATATTCAAGAGTTTTTACGAAATTAAAAACTGAAATGAGGTGAAAGATGGAAAAATAAATATCATTTGCGCATTCTCAAATAAAAATTAAGTGCATTCCAAAAATTTTTCTCTTTAAAAACAATCACTGAAGCCTGCAGAACGATACCCCGTTTTCGAGATTTCACGCATTCGAATATTTCTCGCTGCTATTGGCATCGTTGCAGCATGCAGACCTTGGGCGGGTGCCTGACCTTGGGATGTTTACCAGGTTTCATGAAACTTGAGTGTGGCTGTGTTACCAAAATCCATGAACCCGTAATTTACCCGCCCGCGTTACTGTTAGCTCTCAACCGTAAAAAAATTGCGGTGAACAATTTTCATTAATCCAATCTGATAAACCAGATTAAAATGGAATTGCCTACGGGTTAAACAAATTTAAACAATGTTCATACTTCAGATGCTCCAAGTCAACGTTGGAGATCAAGTGTGTCAGACGGACCTGCTCGTCCTGTCGAGAGTAATCGTTATCGTCCCACCTCCTATCCAAGACCAGCTCCGAAGGGCAACTATTAAGTTATTAAAACATAAAATTCTTAAAAATTTAATTTAAAAGTTGATATAAATGCAGATATATAATAGAATTTACATTTAAGTTGATGTGTAATATTTAACCTTAAAATAAAAGACCTAAAGTATAACAGATTGCTAGTGATTCTAAAAAAAGAGCTCGTGTAATCTGTCTAACTGACTAACCTCAATCTGACAAGCATTTTGTATAAAAGACACGAACAATGCGATATTTTTTGCAATCATATTCTTAAATGCAGAGGTTGCATAGTAAATTATTTTTATTTATCGTTGGTTTCTTTGAATTTTTTATTTATTTTATTTCAAGTGTTATATTTTGTTGCAAAACAAAGGTTGAGATGTTATGTTTACATCTAAATTTTCGTTATTTAATTCATTGGGTGTTTCATTAAATGCCAACTATCCCTCAATAAATGGATTATAGATATTATTTTAACTATTCTCTGTAGTCTAGACCAATGAGACACCCTATATATGGTTGAGATATTTGTCACTGTGGTTGTTTTGAGGAAAAATAATATTTATTTAACTGTCATATCTTATATTCAATAGACATTATGTTTGTTTATTAATATTATTCTCTTGTGTTATTTGAATTTAATATATTAATTTTGTGATTTATTCTTAAACTCTTATTTGAAGTTTCCCGTTAAAAAATTTGTGTTTTGTTTGATGGAAATATCTAATGTTATGTTATTTTGAAGTTCCACTTGGCCATATAAAATTTGATTAAATGCGATGTTTTATGTTTAGATTACTTTAAAAAACAGGGGAACACTAAAAATAAATAATTTTGTCTTTCATTAAACTGATTAACTAATGAAAATTAAATTAAATTTGTTAGATTGTTCTCATAGTGGATGGATGAATTCGATTATAATTTTTCGCGTGATTTTTTATTTTGCATGTGTTTCATCTTCAAAGACTTTTGGGTATAGAGATGAACAGATGTTCAACCGAATCTGCCATTTAAAGAACTGATGGTATACTTCACATATTCAATTAATAGATGTTTAATAGTTTGTAGAATCTTTTTTTACATCTAAATTACGTTAAGTGTTTGTAACCACGAGTGTTTGTGAATTATAAATAGTGTTTCATGACTTTTCATTTATTTATCTGTGAATAACTTCCGGCAACCATAAAAAAACAGAAATTAAACAGTGGACTGAAATAAAGAGATAATACATAAACTCGTATTAAATACGAAATAAATAGTTAATTTTAGCTCAAGCAAGAAGTGTTCACCAACATTTTAGAACTGTTTAAATAATTTTCGTTTCATAAACAAGAAGTTCAGAGGCAAAAATCTTACTCCAAAACGCGAATATTTAACAGTTGATCTTTGAGAGACAAATTATAATTGTAGAGCTTTGCTGAATAGTTTCATCAGGGAGTCAAGTTTTGTTGGCGGCGATCAATATATGAATTGATGACCGCTATAGCAAAAAATTGTATCAGCGTTCTTGAGCCACTGGCTCTCGTCAATGTCTTGCATTTGCATAGTCTTCGTGTTAATCAATGATATATCTTGTCTATAGTGTTAACATTTTCTCAAATGCAATACGTAGTTTCGTGCTCTTCAGTCAACTAAATATTAATCATTGTAATAAAAAAAAACGACCAGTCATGGGGGATCAGATACTATTAAAGCCAACGCTCACTTATCGGCAACTGCCGATAAGGAGGATTAACGTTGGCCTTTATTCAAGCACCTAGTGTTTGTACTTAAACTTAAAATCCGCCAACGAAAAATTCGAAAAGTATAAAATCCATTGAAACAGCACAACCTTTTGTGCTGAACGAAGCCCTCTTTAAGAAGAGACGATACTTTCTATTTTTAATACTTCGAGTTTGAATACACTTTTCACATATTACAATCGAAATATTCGAAATCGTTGAATATCATAGAAATCAGTGAGCCGCTACAGTTGCCATTATTGAGTAACCGTTACTCAAGAATCTATGCTCTAGTTATTTTCAGCGACTCTTACGTAATCGCTTTTTACGTTTCCATGGTAATTTGTGTGATGACATGACATCCGAAAGCAACAAGGATAAGGGCACCTGCGCAATCTGAATCACGTAGGTATTGTCATTTTTGACTGATTCGAGATGTGAAAATGTTATCGGCAAAATCAATAATATAGGAGTATTATTTTTAGTATTTAAGTATGATGTTTTCCACGTTAAGACTCTGAACCACCCCTTTACAATAATTAATAGCTATTCATCGTTGTTTACAATGGATAAATCAGTATGTATCATAACTATTTTCATTCATTTAAATTTTTTTTCAAATTTCATTTTAGACTTTAAGCAATGAGGCTGTTCAAGTGGTTGTACGATGTCGGCCTATGAGCCATAAAGAAGATCAGGCTGACTGTCTGAGCATTATAAAAACCTATCCTAGCAGAGGTGTAATCGAAGTACAAAATCCCAAAGCTAGGAGTGAAAATGAAAAGACTAAATTGTTTACTTTTGATGCTGTTTACGATTGGCAGTGAGTAGTAATATCATCTTTTCATTTAGTCTTTTTTCATCCTTCAAAAAATGGGTGAAATCAGATCAGGTTGCCTTCCAAGGTTCAAATCAAGATAAATATCATTCTATATAAGGAATGTTGCCTTCAATTGTAATGTACACAATTATTTCAAACCTTGAATTGAATATGTGATTTACTGAGTCATCCTTTGTTACTTTTAAATACAAGTAATATAGACCTGATGTTAGAGAATGCTGCCTTATTGAATTCCATACATTATAGGTCCTTTCGTTTGCATAGAAAGTGTAGCACTTTCTATGCAAACAAAAGGACCTATTGTGAGTTTTGTTTACAATCTTAGTTTATATGGGAAATGAGTACATTAGTGCAGTAGAAAGTAATCTCAACTTTTCTATGGTTCATTTCCAAATTCTATGTATCTAGGACATTGAAATGAATATGAAATATTAAGGGCCGTATTTATAGTTGTTCCTTGAGTCTTCCTTGAACTGAAGGCCGCCTTGAATTTGCTTTTCTATGTTTCTATACAAACAAACTTGTATTTGTTTCCATAGAAACGCAAATTCAAGGCGGCCTTCAGTTCAAGGAAGACTCAAGGAACAACTATAAATACGGCCCTAATTGATTATTGGCAAAGAATAAAAATGTTTTCTCATGTATTTATTTGATATACCTTATACAAGCATAGATACAACTTCATCTTTTTTGCAGTTCCACACAACAGGCAGTGTTCGATGAAACTGTTCGGCCTTTGGTATCATCAGTCTTGGAGGGTTACAATGGTTGTGTGTTCGCTTACGGACAGACAGGAACCGGTAAAACATACACAATGGAAGGATCGAAAGAGGTCGAAGATGGACAGGGTATCATTCCTAGAGCTTTCGAACAAATCTGGGCACACATCAACAGGACAACAGGTGTCGAGTTTCTGGTGACAGTTCGATACTTGGAAATTTATATGGAAGAAATTAGGGATTTGTTGAAGACGAAACATTCCAAGCCTTTGGAATTGAGGGAAGTAAGTACAGAAATATGTCATTACATTGAATGAAGTTTTTTTCTAAACTTAGAAAACATTTTAATGAAAAGTAGCGCAGATCTCACGTTTTTCGACATTCCTACCTTTTTGTTTTTTAGTCGCTGAATAACGTTTTTGTAGACAGACCAAAAGTAATGGATTTGCCTTAATTAATTAGGTTATGTTTTTATTTTTGGTGCTTGTTATACATGGTTGCCACATCAGAAGAATTGCAATGATTCTTGACACCAAATTGCTTCATGCAATCTCTTCACATTCATTCTACATTCCCTATTGTCAGAAATAAAAACAATATGATTATGTTGAACTCAATGTTTTTAATCGAAATGGGTTTGACTCTGGAATTTCTCCTTGTGACTGGAATATTTCAAAATTAGAAAATAACTTAAAAAAACATCAATCCGCCATGACAGGCTGGATGCCAATCAAAACAAATAACGTCATAGTTTGCAAAACGCTACCTGTACGCGTGCGTTTTTTTACAGTACTCTTGAGCATTTTGTGTTCTCTTATGTCTGAGGTTTGTGTTGCTAAAAATAAAAAATTCCTTCAATGGTTACAGATAGTTCTAATTCATCCAAAATTGCTTTGTTGGTACTGTTAGATTTTCCCACAACAGACTATGAATTATCGTCATCAGAAGTTTGAAAATTCTCACAAAATCAAGTAAATTGAAAGCTGATTCTGTAATCAGATATAAAAGTCGCTAACTATAAAGGTTTTCCGCAATTTTGAATTATTTTCTCCAGAATTATTCACCATATTATCATCCAAAATGACTAGAATGCAACAGACACCTTTATTTCGAAATAGTTGATACATACAACTTCTTACTTTCAGGATAATAATGGCCAAGGTGTATACGTGACTCATTTATATTCGCAAACGTGTAAAAGTGAGGTAGATATGTTCAAAGCGATGAGAATAGGAAATCATAATCGGACAACTGGTGCCACAAACATGAACGAACACAGTTCGAGATCTCACGCCATTTTTCAAATAGTCATTGAAATGGCCGAAGAACACTCTAAAAAAGTTAAGGTCGGTAAACTCAATCTTGTCGATTTGGCAGGAAGCGAAAGACAGGCCAAAACCGGAGCTACTGGAGATAGGTTAAGAGAGGCCACTAAGATCAACAAGGCCTTATCTTCTTTAGGTTGGTAATTCACACAAAAACCTGCATTATTTCCTGAACCGTATTTTTTATAACTTTCAAACGGTTTCTAGGTAATGTCATTTATGCATTGGCCGAAAATTCTGCGCATATACCTTACAGAGACTCCAAACTAACGAGGCTACTTCAAGATTCTCTCGGAGGAAACAGCAAAACAATTATGATTGCCAATATTGGACCAGCCAGTATGAATTATGATGAAACCATTATAACATTAAGGTTATAGTATATCCTAAGTATCCTACATTCACTTTATAAAGTTAGTCGGTAGGTCATGGAAGTTTGGCACATTCCACTCTGTATAAAATTAAATATGAGTACAGGATGTAGTCCATTCAACGAAGGTCCTAGTGTTTGAGAATACAACAAAACCCAACCATAGAACACCTGACAAAATTATGTAAGAATTGACAATGTCCTGTCAAATTATTTTGACCTTGAAAACATTTCAGGGGTGTCGACTTGATAAATCTGATTCAGTGCCTACCGAATTTATACAAGTGAATGGAGTATATGTTACTTTCTGTGAACTATATATAAAAATTAGTCATGAAACGATAATTTTTGAAGACCAAAAATTAATAAACTATTAACATAAAGAGATAACAGAAGCGAATTTCTTCCTGAGGGCTTGATGTGTTTTTGACATTGTTATTCATCTTCGTTTGTTATTCGAAGATGATTATTTTATCACTTCTTAACACTATTTAAAAAAGTCTCAATCGTCAATAGTATTGGGAACTTCTGCTAAGATGCCAGCGCCCTAACGGATAAATTTGGAACCTGTCCAAGCTAGTAGTTTTATGTAAACAAACCTTAGAAATGTGGTGGAGAACGAATATTTATTAAGCAGAGCTTGTAGATTTAAAGAAATTATTATAGTTTTGTGTGAGATTTCTTGAGAAGGATCTTTTCGTTTGGATCACGATATAAAATCGTACTTTAAATCGTTTCTGGAGGATAATTTCTGTGTTATTTTAGTGTATGTTGCTTGGTGGATCAAAATGAACCAATATCTAAGTTTATTTGAATTTCTGGAAAAATAGGCACCTCAATAAGTAATTTAAGTAATCTTATTTATGTGAAGAAGTGCTGAATGCAGGCTATATTATGTGGTGAATCTAGAATCAGTCCAAATGATATGACTCTCTTTGTTTACAAACGAGTGAATCAATAAAATGAAAACAGATTTTCTGCTTTAGTTCTCTCGCATCGTATTTCTAAAGACAAGGAATCAGATAGACATATAATTGATTTTATTTTCATATTACAGCAGCTCAAGATACACATACAAAATGAAAAATGTCACAGCTGGTTCAACCTACCTATATATAGAAATGAAAAGTATTAGTTTATTTATATGAATAACTTCAGCTATTATCAACTCTAACAGTATATCTAGTTTTTGTCAGGTTTTCAACCAGATCACTCTTTTAGAATATGATTTTAGCTGCAGAAGTGCTCGGTAGTTTCTCTGCAGCATTTTTCTTCAAAATTCTCTTATTTTCATTTACACCTGAAAACATCATGACATGAGATGTTTCGAAATGAATACATTGTAGGTAATTTACCTTCATGAAAATAAACATCTTCAGAGAAATGCAGTGAACATACTTTCATATATTTCGTGACCTGTTTTCCAATCTTCAATTTCTAAAGCTAGGCCTTCTTCTATCATTGAGTTCCCTGCCCAATGCTGTTTCCAAATTAACTTTACTTTCATTTGGCTTTGGAAAAAATGAAAACTAGAGGCACTAGATGATCCTTTCTTCTTTAACCATGAATAACATTGAGTTGAGGCACACAACATTAGTAATTTCGGGATGATGCCAGTTCGAATCAATACAATCGGAAAGAATGGAATTGATTGATGAATATTACAAACTCTTTCGGTATACCAAAATTTCAACTCGGAGAACAACACAAAAGCTCGAAAATGAACTCCAAAAGTAAGCAAATTACGTTAGAATAACAGGCACGTCGAAAAACTACTAGCTTGGAAGTGTTCGAATTTCTATCGCCAGAGGGCGTATCGCTTAGCAGTAGTTGCGAATAGAACAATGAATTTGTAGGTATGCTTATCGTGCCAAGTCCATCAAGAACCAACCAATCAAAAACGAGGATATTAAAAATACGAAGTTGTTGGAACTACAACAAGAAATCGAACGACTAAAACAACTTATCGAAGAGAAGAACAGAGGAATTGAATTAACGGGCCAAATAGAGTACGAAGTTAGCAGCGAAGATGAGGATGATAACGAGAAAGAGGAAAAAGTGAAAAAACTAGAACTGAGCAAGGTGGAAGTAAGCGAGTTGGCGAAGCAGTTGAAAACTTTAGAGAACCAGATGGTGCACGGGGGCAATTTGGTGGACAGTGTGAAGGAGAATGAGTCGAAGCTGGAGCAGCAGAGATTGGAAATTGCCGCTAGAAAGGTTAGATGCACCCATACTTCATTCACTTTCATAAAGTCAGCTGGTAGGCCTTGGAGAAGGTGTATCGAGTGAAATTTCGTCAAGGTCAATGTTGTCAATTCCTACTTATTACTATCTAGGAATGTAATTTAATGCATTTTCTCAAAAGAATATATATACATATATCTTTGAATAAAGAACAACAGGAAGAAGCATAACGCTTTTCTACTTCGTATATCAGTGGGACATAGGCGCCCATATTGAACCTCCAAGTATGACTCATGTTAGTTAGTTTCTTCAGACAAAGAAGTCTCAGAACAAATTCTTCTCTCAAAGTGAGAGAGAAGTTGGCCATATTCAACATCCATCCCCGACCCACTTTGCGAGGCATTATGCTCCTTCTGTTGTTCTTTATTCAGAGACATATATACTATCTAGGACTCTATGGTTCAGTTTGGTGACATACCAAATTACTAGGACCTTCCTGTAGAACGGGCAACGTCGGGCAGTTATCTGACAGCAATATGAATCTATCATAAAGATTTTAATGGGGGTTTTTCCTTTGAACGAAAATGCAGTTATTTTCGTGAAAAACCTTCAGAACATCACATTTCAAACACATAATTTCAATATTAAATTCTTAAAAAAATGTTTGATCACCTAAAACTGAAAAATAAAATGGGGATTTGCATTTAAAGGGATTTGTCATGAGTGCACGATATGGCAACGTCGAATTCAGCTTTCTCGGAAAGAAAAGGACGTCAGATGTGTTACTTTGCTTAGGAAAACAGAGATAGCTATACTTCGATCTGGTTAGAGTAGAAGACAACAACCAAGGAATAGAAAAAGAAGACCACAGACTGTCATATTACTGACAAATCGCAAACGGAAATTGTATGGTTACATTGACAAAGAACACGTGTATACCACAGAATAGGAATAAATATTTCATTATTCTATAGCAGAAAAAGCAATTCTACTAAACAACGTTGTCACTTCGTGCATGCATGACATATCCCAAACTCCAATTTTGAAACCTGATTGTGAATACTTTCTGAAGGTAATTTGGAAAAATCAAACCCATAATAATTATGTTCAAATTTGCATTTGCAGTAGTAACCCAAATTCAGGAAAAACCTCCATTATACAGAATGGAATGTATCAAATTTCCATAACCTACTGACTGACTCTAATAAAGTGAATTGAGTATACATTTTTACTTCACAACAAAATCAATTATATTTACCAGAAACGCGAAATAGAAATTCAACAAAAAATTGAGGAGGAAGAAGAAAATTGTCACGAATTGAAGCAGGTCTTCGCTAGCCTCCAACAGGAGGTCGACTTCAAAAGGGACAAATTAAAGAGGCTGTACGCGAGGTTGCAATCGGTTAAGCAGGAAATAAAGGATTGTCATGAAGAATATGTAAGGAGTAGAAAAGATATCGAAGAATCGAATGACAATGCATCAATGTGAGTTGATTCTCTACGTTCAGTATTTTCAAATAATTGACCTACTACAAAATGAAATTCTAGTTGTGTATTCTTTATTTTAGGCAATTAAGAAAAAGGTTCCTTGTTATCGATAATTTCGTTCCAACTGAAGAAAGAACGCGATTGTTGAATTTAGCTTATTTCGACGACAACAAAGACAACTGGATATTGAACAAGGAGCAGTGTAAACTCGTGAGGCCTATTGCCCACAACTATAGACGACCTATTTCCGACTATGCTGTCCAGCGTTCCCAAAATTCATCCAAATATAGGGTGAGTACAGCTCCCTTCAAAAAAGTGACCGATTTTGTTATAGTCATGACACATATTTCATGAAGTGTTCGATTCGAGTTGAAATTCTACATAATACCACAGACCAACAAGACAAATCACTTCATCGTTTGCGGGAATCGTGTCTCTACGACCTTGAGAAATATAACAGACATAACCACACTTTCTTCTTCCTCGAAACAGCTGTCAATTTGAATACTTGACTTTGGAATATCTAAAATCGAAATGTAAAAACGGATTTGTCGGGATTCAGGAATCACAAAATCAAAATCAGACTAAGATTTTTCGATGAAACCATTTGAAAAGCAAATTTCCAATACCAAAGCGAGTGTTTTCTCACATCTTAAACTCCTGTAGAAAAACTCTGTTGGAGTAAATCAAAATTTTGGAAAAATGTTATGGAAAACCCATTTACCTTAATCAGAGAATCTTTGTTGTTTCACATCAAATGAGATTCATTTCAATATAAAATCAAACTATGAATAGACCAACTTTGTTCGATTCCAATCCTAGTGTTTGTGCAATCATATACAATTTTATTAGACATCCCATCGTTTTAATTGAATAATGGAGGTTGTAATGCTTTTTTTTTAATTCTTGTTGTATAATTAAAACATATAATGGGGACTGTCATCATAAAATAGAACCTCAAAGATGACTAAACAATAGATTTGGTTGTAAAAAACTGTGTGGATTATATTCTAAAATGGAACAAATACGAAATTATTCATCAATAAATAGGATGAAAAATTCATTTCAGTTTGTTTACATGTTTATAACCTCTTCAAGCGAGTCCGAAAGCGGCGAAAGTGACGTAATCCTATTCCTGCAATCTGATTGGCACCCCAAAGCACCCCAAACGCCTGCTAAAATTCTGATCAGCTCGATTCAGGGTCATATCTGCGTTGACCTAGATTTCCTAAGTAAATGACGCGAGTGGTTTGTCTGGTTGATCTGTGATAATACTCTGATAAAGAGACATTGCAGTGTCAAATTTGTGTGACGTTATTACAACAAACGTTATTTTTGACATCTACGCATACGCAGATTCAGTTTCAGAATAACGCGACGTAAATAGCGTTAGCGTCTAACGTTATTTACGGAAAATTGCTAGCCGCAATTTACGTTGCGCTGTTCTATATCGTAAGAATTCGTCAAGCTTCGGACTCTTCCGGCTCCGATCACTGTCATAGAAAAGCTGTTTTTTATTTGTTGCGTTCCGATATTCCCAATCAGTACTGGCCAGTATCAATAATTTCGAAACGCTTATTACTGCTACGAAGAATTACCAAAGCACTGCCAGTAAAATCGACTGTCAAATTTAACTAACAAGTACTGGCTAGGAATATTGGAACTCAAGAAATATGTTTTTTGGTATAAATTACACAACTTCCTCAGTTGCTTAAACAATAGGCCACGAGCAGTTTTGACAGTTATGAGAGACTGGAGGACCAACAATAACCTAAAATGCATTTTTTACTATGGGGAAAGCGGTTTGGCTTGTGATTTTGTATGAATTTGGATATTTTGGACTGAAATATTCACTGTTGCATTATCTAGGAACTATATCCAGAGTACTTGATATCCTGTAACAGTAACAGCTTTACTAAACTTATAGAATTTTTCGATTAAATACAATTCTTGCTGGTTGATGCTGTTGCATGTTGCTTGGTTTAGTAAGGCAGGAAATACAATTTAAAACCTAAGTTTTTTGAAGTAAATTCAGGTATTCAAGCACGAATAATACACATCAAATCGATGAAAACTACCAATGAGTTGTTGAAGTATTTTCATTTGAATGGTAGGTACTAACCAGATGTGGAGAGGAACTCAATTTATCCATTATAAAAGAGGGAAATAAGAAAATTCTATCGGTTCTAAAAGGGAAAATAATATTTTCTGAATTAATTCAATAAAGAACTGCGCTCTTAAACGAAAATTCACAGAATAAATGTTACTTTGCAATTTGTCAGTTACCTCGGCAAAGAACATAGGATGGAGATTAGTCTCCACAATCAGTAAAACTTGAATTAGATAGGATTGATTCATACCATTGACATTCAGGTATGCAACGACATCGAATTTTGAGCTGAGTTTCATGTTTAGTCGAGTAATATCATGTACGTTATTTTGGTAGGGCATACCAAACGTCTCGTGGTATGGAATATTTGAAAACTCGTTGGTTCTTAATAAGCATTTCTTTATTACTTGAACAAGACAGGATTTATAAAAGATATTTCCATTCAGGTATTCAATGCAGTAAAATTTTCATCTGATTCTCATTAATACTGTCAATGTTTTGTTTGGGTATGCCGATTAATACCAGGCAAGGCATTTTCGTAAAATCGTCAGTTCTTAATAAACATTCCTCTTTGTTTTCACAAAGAAAAGATCTAAATCATCACTGATCGGCATTTTAGCCTAATTTGATCACCCTTGAGTCGTATTTTAGAAATAAAAACCATCCACTGTGTCAATACACTGTTCCTATCTACTTCACCCTGGAATACCTGGCAGTGTCTAGGAATGAAAAATTTATTAGCACAATGATATCACAAAATATTTTCGCAATATTTTACCTCCATATGAAAGTAACAATATGCTGCCTATATAATATAATACAACACACAAAAAGACTGTTGACTGAAGTAACCAAAGGTCTGTTTATTTGCCTGTTTTTGAAATCGTGGACTAATTTTATATTAAGTACACCAAATTTATACTATCCCTTTCGAAAAAAAGTGAATATATCAATCCAAAATTTCCAAATGAATACGAAATCACGAGAGAAATCGCTTTTTCCCATAGTAAACAATGCATTTCAAGTTATTGTTGGTCCTCTAGTCGCTCCCAACTGTCAAAACTGCTCGTGACCTATGGTGTTTACTCTAACCTCAATTTTAAAGAGATTGACGCTAGTTAAGGTTATAATCACATTGTTTCTTATGGCGCTCGAATCGTGGTTTGCAATTTTGAGATTAATTAAACTGATGTGTGATATTTGACAGATGCTTTATCTCAACAAGTGGATCAAAGATACAAAGTACATTCAATAATCTATTTTATGTGTATGAATTTCAGGGTGAGAACATTCTAGATTTGAACCTGGACATGCCCCTTCGCACAACCCAAGAGTACACTTACCCGGCAGTTTGTCCACAAATAAAAGCCTTCGTATCTAATTTGATCTCGCAGGAAAATCAGAATAACCACATAAGGATAGCCTCGCACTCGATTGCTATGAAAAGCGCAACTTCGAAACTAGAGAAAGAGGGTAAATACAAACAGGCAATAAGAAACATCGTTGAAGTGCATAACCAGAAGTGAGTACCAGAGTCAGAATTATCATTTTCTCTCCATTTAGATATGTTTTGATAGTGATATCGAAAAGTTTGGACTCTATTACTATGCAGTCGAATGATATAAGCCAGAATGGGGATTTTTCCTGAATTTGGGTTATTACTGCAAATGCAAGTTTGAACATAATTATTATGGGTTTGATTCATCATTTTCCCAAATTACCTTCAGAAAGTATTCAAAATCAGATTTCAAAATTGGGGTTTGGGATTTGCCAGGCACGCACGAAATGACAACGTTGTTTAGTAGAATAGCTTTTTCTGCTATAAAATAATGAAATATTTATTCCTATTCTGTGGTACACACGTGTTCTTTGTCAATATAACCAAACAATTTCCGTTTGCGATTTGTTAGTAATATGACAGTATGTGCTTTTCCTTTCTATTCCTTGGTCTTTGTCCTCTACTCTAACCAGATCGAAGTATAGCTATCTCTGTTTTCTTAAGCAAAGTAACACATTTGACGTCCTTTTCTTTCCGAGAAAGTTGAATTCGACGTTGCCATATCGTGCACTCAAGACAAATTCGTTTAAAGGCAAATCCCCATTTTTATTTTTCAGTTTTGGGTGATCAAACATTTTTTCAAAAAATAATATTGAAATTATATGTTTGAAATGTGATGTTCCAAAGGTTTTTCATGAAAATTACTGCATTTTCGTTCAAAGGAAAAACCCCCAATATATTTCAGAATAAAATACAGTGCGCGTCAAAATTATGGAACAAATTCATTTTATCAGAAGAAAAATATTTGGCAACAAAATCCTTAAACAGGTCAATTTTTGTTTCACTTTCACCAAATTTTTATGTATTTCTGAAGAATTTTTGTTGCACCCTGTGTCATCCTCATCAACCCTCTAAATTTCTTGAATTGGGAAAGTGGGTCATGTGGTACTATTTTGGCAAGGTCTTTGTATCTTCTCTACAGGCATGCTGAAATTTTGAAGAAAAAAAATTTTTTTTTGAAAAATTAGTTCAAAGAGGTTTTCAGTATGTTCACTTTGTCAAGGCTCATTTACTTTGAGGCGATGGTACCTGATGAAATTTGTCACCAAATGAAAGTCGACCATTACAGTTTTGTTCATGCACAGCTTTCAACCCCCTCCATTTTTTTCTCCATTAAAGTGTTCGTAGGGGTTGAAAGTTGTGCATGAACAAAAGTGTAATGGTCTACTTTCATTTGGTGACAAATTTCATCATGAGCCATGACAAAGTGCACATACTGAAAACCTCTTCGAAGTAACTAATTTTTCAAAAAAAAAATTTTTCTTGAAAATTTCTGCACACCTGTAAAGAAGACCTTGCCAAAAAAGTACCAAATGACCCACTTTTCCTATTCAAAACATTTAGAGGGTTGATGGGGATGGCACAAGGTGCAACAAAAATCCTTCAAAAATGCATCAAAATTTGGTAAAAGTGAAACAAAAATTGACCTGTTTCAGGATTTTGTTCCCAAATATTTTTCTTCTGAGAAAATGAATTTGTTCCATAATTTTGACGCACACCGTATATGTTATGCAGGGTGATTTGAAAATGATTTTTCCACGGTTATCTAATAATACAATAATTTTTTCCTTGTTTCAGGAGCAGACAGAACTCGGCAAGGCCAGTATTTTGATAAGTTGCTATAATTGAAATGCCTAAATTGGTTTGAAGCAGCTTTTTCCAGTGAAACTTTTGCTAGTCATTATGCATTCTACCTTTCGTTGTACCTTATCTATGTGTAAATTTATTTTTGCTAGTCACAAAGATTATTATGTATTTAAAGAATATTTATTTTTTTTGAGCAGTTGAATGTGATATTTTTTCAAATTGTTGGCAGTATTTTTATCAATAAACTAGTTAGTTCCTGTTTCATCAACTCATGCACAGCGGATGTTTTATTTATAACCTAACAAGATAGGTGGTTAATGCGGTTGCATACAGGGCCCCTTGAAGCTACCTTTTGTGCGAGGGAGATTCGGGTATTTGGGGAATCGGAGATTTACCCTATTGGCTGACGACGATCACGTGCTCGGCGTCGGCCAATAGGAAAGAATCTCGGATTACCCAAATACCCGAATCTCTCTCGCACAAAAGGTAGCTTTAGAGGTTATGAGCAGGGCGTTGAGGGGGATGCAGGGCTGGGCAGTATTTCACTTACTTGTAATTGAAATACAAATACGTATTTTGTATTTGTATTTCAAATACTTCTTGAAAATGTATTTTGTAATTGGTATTTCCAACACCTGACGCTGAAGTATTTTGTATTTCGATACTTTTGTTTTCGAAATACTTTCGAACAAATAAATCTAGCGCTGAGCGGTCTACAAAAAATAGTCCCTGAATCTCCTTTCAGATGGCGCGACGTTCATCTGCTTCATCTAGTTCTTTTGCTAGCAATCATATTTTCGGCAAATGGAAAGGAAGAAAAGGTCCTGCGCAATGGTCATTTCATCATGGAGTTAGTCAACTTCTAAAAACGATAATAGCAAAGAGCTTACCATCCTTGAACATTATCCTAACATGAAAAATCTAGAAAAGCACTGACGTGCTTCCACGTGAAGTCAGCAGCTTTCAAGCGCTTGTTCACATTGCGAACTGGTGACTTGGAAATTTGGTAAACCCGCAAGATTTCCCGTCGCCGAGATATTAAAAAGATATTTACATCATTGTACGCATTTGATTTTCTGAATAAAAAATGTGAAATCGAACATAGGCGGTCTCCCCTAATTTGGAAGATATGGGCCCCCAAAGTTCCGAAATGAGTCGTTTTCAGGTCCATTTTTCCACGATCTCTCACTTCATCTGTATAGTTCACAAACCACCTTTGAACCTTCAACCAACAATAAGCAACAATTTTTTCAAGAATGATCAATATTTAATGAAAAAATAATGGAATTACTGGACAATCACTTAACCTCTATTCCTTCGGATTTCGATTCAGACTAAAAGTGAAGTTTGGCAATGGCGCAAATTTCATCGGTCGGAATCGTGCCATCGTGCGTATTCGTGAATGACAGATTATTGCTGGCGAGAAAAATGAAATATGTTCTTAGGTTCTTAAGGTTTCCTGCGAAACTCTAAATCTTCCAATAGGAGAATTCGTTTCTAACGAAATCTACAAGGTTGACACACATAGTAATGGAATGAGAATACACCCTGACATATATTTCAACGTACATTTTTTTCATATGTGATATGTCGCGCACACACATATGAAAAAAATGTACGTTGAAATATATGTCAGGGTGTATTCTCATTCCATTACTATGTGTGTCAACCTTGTAGATTTCGTTAGAAACGAATTCTCCTATTGGAAGATTTAGAGTTTCGCAGGAAACCTTAAGAACCTAAGAACATATTTCATTTTTCTCGCCAGCAATAATCTGTCATTCACGTGTGATATGTCGCGCATAGGTAGCAGGTAGCTACTTCTCTCTCGCTCCCAAGAGAGAACAGAACTACTTCAGGGTGTGGCGGCCCTGCCTATGCGATGCACTTGATGTTCTCCACCTCCCTAATTGGAGGCATCATGTCCTACCCATTTCTCCCATCCATACCCTCATCCTTTCCTATCCCAACCATGAAGGAAGGCAACGGGAAACCACCTTCATTATGATCCCAAGAGAACATCATGGCTGTGTTCAAGACGAAAAATTCCGGAGGTTTAAATAGCTCCCCAGTCGGATCTCCGGGGGGAGCAGTATTGAACGGTGCCATGTCAGAGGCGATAAATACACGCAACATGACTCGGATGGGTACTTGGAACGTCCAAGGACTGCTACAAACAGGAAAATTATATATCATTGAGAAAGAGGCTCTCTCAAATGAGTTGGATGTGCTAGGCCTATCAGAAACACACTGGAAAGGTTCTGGACATTTCACCACAAGTCTGGGAAGCACAGTGTATTTCTCAGGAAACGACGAAGTGAGCCGCAACGGGGTCGCTTTCTTACTGCCCAGATCAAGGACTAGATCTGTTCTAGGATACAAAGCGGTAAGCGACCGAATTATAATAATAAAGATAAAGGCACATCCACTCAACATCAACATCGTGCAAACATATGCCCCAACTGCCGACACTGCAGATGAAGATATAGAAGCATATTATGAACAGCTGGACGGTGTCGTTAATGAGACCCCAAATAACGAGATCCTCATGGTTATAGGGGACATGAACGCCAAAGTCGGGTCGACTTCAGATGAACAACTTAAAGCGATAATTGGCCCATTTGGGTTGGGCAGAAGAAACGAAAGAGGTGATCGTCTACTCCAGTTCTGCCAGGAACACTCTCTTACAATAGCTAACACGCTATTCAAACATCACAGACGACGACTATATACGTGGGTATCACCAGGAGATCGATATAGAAACCAGATTGACTACTTCATGGTCAAATCACGCTGGAGGTCATCTATCATGGATTGTAAAACATATCCAGGAGCTGACTGTGGATCTGACCACCGTTTACTAGTAATGAAATTCAGACTCCGCCTTAAGACTATCCATCAGCAGAACCCGAAGAATAATTTGACAGAAGCAATCAAAGAACAATTCCATGAAGAAATACAAAACAAGCTGGCAGATGTAGGGAAAGATATACTGAGCAACCCAGACCCACATGAGGAATGGGAGGTATTAAAGGGCACCATCAAGGAGACAATAGAGCAACTCCAACGAGCAGATTCCACAAGCCGACCAAACAAACATTGGATCACGCAAGAAACCATTGCCATAATCAACCAACGAAAAGAAATAAAAAGGAGGGGAGGCATTCTAACACAAGAAAACAGAGACCTATACAAGAGGCTCAGCAAAAGAATACAAAGACTATGCAGACAAGATAAAAACAATTATATCAAGAAACTATGCGAGGAAATAGAAAAACACCAACTCACCCATGATACCAGAGATTTATATAAAAAATTAAGAGAATTAACAAACAAATTCAAACCTAAGACATTTACAATTGAAGATAAAAATGGAATCCTAGTATGGGAAGACGATAAAGTTCTGGAGCGATGGAGACAATACTGCGAAGAACTGTATACCGAAGAAAGGACTACAATAGAACAGCAACCGGAAGATAACACAACTCAGGAATACGAGCCGTCTATTCTTGTTTCTGAAGTAGAAGAAGCTATAAGACACTTGAAGAATAATAAGGCCTTAGGGATGGACGGTATCTCTGCCGATCTCATAAAAACACTAGGAGAAAATGGCACCAGAATATTACACGATATATGTAATAAAGTATGGCAAAAAGGCTGCTGGCCTCTAGACTGGACAACTTCTGCATTCGTACCGATTCATAAGAAGGGATCCACAAAAAAATGCGAAAACTATCGAACGATATCTCTTATATCCCACGCAAGCAAAATCCTGCTCAGAATAATAGACAAAAGACTACAAACCTACTTACAGAGTCAGATTCCTCTAGAACAGGCGGGCTTTGTCAGGGGGAGAGGAACCAGAGACCAAATATTCAATGTTCGCCAACTAATCGAGAAAGCCCGAGAGTTCAACACGCCCATGCTCCTATGCTTTGTAGACTATAAGAAGGCCTTCGATTGTGTAAAGTGGAACAGCCTCTGGAACGTACTGAAGGAAATGGGAACCCCCCAACATCTTCTGTCCCTCCTCAAAAATCTATATGAAAATAACCAAGCATTAGTTAGCCTCAACAAAAAAACTTCAGCCGCCTTCAAAGTACAGAGAGGAGTACGTCAGGGGTGCATCTTATCACCGCGACTATTTAACGCCTACGGAGAATATATAATGAGACGAGTCCTAGAGAAATTCGATGGAGGGGTAGCAATCAATGGCAAAAAAATAAACAATTTAAGATACGCCGATGACACCACTTTAATTGCAAAAAATGAAGACGAAATGATTGTGCTTCTTGATCTGATCACCAACGAGAGTCGAGCGATGGGACTAGAAATTAATCTCAATAAAACTAAATTGATGATCATCGATAGAAATAATACCATTAAACTAAAGAATCTACAAAACAGACTCGAAGCAGTAAATGACTTTATATATTTAGGCTCCCTCATAACCAACAAAGGAGGATGTGAAAAGGAGATAAGAAGGCGGATAATACTAGCAAGAGCGGCAACGTCGAGCTTGACAAAAATATGGAGAGACAAACACATAACGAAAAATACTAAAATGGTACTGATGAATACCTTAGTGTTCTCAATATTCTCCTATGGGTCGGAATCCTGGACAATAAAATCGGCCGATAGACGCCGAATAGACGCGTTCGAGATGTGGTGCTGGCGAAGGATGCTTCGGATACCCTGGACAGCACACCGAACGAATGTGTCTATACTAAACGAACTAGGTATTACAGATCGACTTTCCACCATATGTCGACGACGAATTCTCAGATACTTTGGACACATTACTCGAAGAGAACATGATAATCTAGAAAGACTGATCGTCCAGGGTAAAGTGGAAGGCAAGAGACCCAGGGGCAGATGTCCGTCGCGATGGACAGACCAAATTAAAGAAATCACGGGACAGACATTGCAGATCAATTCGAGGGAAGCCCGGCACCGCCAACGTTGGAGACATCTAGTTAAACAATGTTCATAGTCATGATGTCACGACTCTTCAGAAATGAAGATACGACTAGAAAGAAGAGATATGTCGCGCCCTTACCAGATTTCCAATGAGATCGAGGTTATTATATAGCCCATTTCATTGGAATACCCTGAATCTTATTCTAAACTGGGACCATCTCGAAGACACAACAAAAAACGAAGTAAATAACAACCTCCCTATTTTGAAGGGGATAGAAAGAAAGTTCAAACGAAAATATTGAGAGTGAAACCTTAAACAAATAATCTCAATGATTTTGTTTTGATGTTAGAATAACCACCTCTTCTTCAGTGACAGAAGCATTTTCCTTACAATCATATCCTTCAACTGTCCATCATTTCATATTTCCCGCCAGCAACTACTCTTCGGTCATAATACGTTGGCCAGCGATGAAAAGACGCTGTTGCCAAGCACCGCTTTAACATTGAGAAGTATTTCGTAGAAATATAGGTTAAGTTGTTGTCTATAATTTTCACTTTTCTTCCTTTAAATAATGAATATTCTTGAAAGAAAGTGTCTCTGTTCGTTGGTTGAAGGTTCAAAGATGATTTATGAACTAGATTTGAGAAGTGAGAGATCATTTTTATGGCGGAAAAAAGTATCTGAAAATGCAACAATTTGGAACTTTGGGGGCCCATATCTTCCAAACAAAGAGAGACCGCCTATGTTGGCCTTGATATTTTTTGTTCAGGAACTCACACTGCTTACAATGATGTGAATATCTCACTTATAGCTTCGCGACGGGAAATCTTGCGGGTTTACCCATTGAATGAAATAGGAAAATTTTAAAAAAAAATTCAGAAAAAAATATTTTTTTTAAAATTTTTTCATGGATAATTCTTCTTATTGACACTGTTCATATTCCAACCAAATTTAATTTTGATCAGATGAATATTTTTCGAGTTATTGAAAAATCAAAATTTAAAATGGCTGTAGCACAAAAACCATTCGGCAGATTTGGCCCATTAACGAACTTAACCGAGATATTCAGGATCTTAACCTAACCTGAAAATTTCAAGACTCTAGGTCCTTCCTTTCGAAGGTTACAGCGCACACGGCCGGATGGACAGAATCAATTTTGACCACGGATTCTTCATCAGTGGAAATTCGAAAATTACAGACATCGTGATGAAATGATAACGCGCTGTTCCCCAGAACAAACGCGTAAAAATGTGTTCATACGATATAACACAAGTTTCTGCCCATCAGGACCTGTAGAAAGATTGTTTTCTTTAGCAGGTTTTATTCATTCCCCAACAAGAGGATGTTTGTATGATACTACATTCAAAAATCTTGTGTTTCCGAAAGGAAATTCTCTATTTAGCGATAAAATAGCTGAGCTGAATTATTTGTACTCTTTTCGCATTTTACGAAACACCTGAATGTATTTTGTAATTTGTATTTCAAATACAAATAGTTAAAATACTGTATTTTGTATTTTATATTTCAAATACCCGACTTGAAAGTATTTTGTATTTCAAATACCTACGAGAAAGTATTTTGTAATTTGTATTTCAATTTAGCCAAGCATGTATTTTGCCCAGCCCTGGGGGGATGTCACCAATATCTAAATAAGATTTAAGTTAAATCCCCACCAACCTGTGAATTTGGCGAAGTTGGGACAGTAGTGCATATATTTCTCGAATGTGCACAACATTAACATACTATATAAAAGTCTAGTAAAGCACTGCCGTGAAGGCAGCAGCTTTTACGCGCATGTTCAATAAAGATGACCGCTTCAGCAACGAATTTGAACATGCGCGTAAACGCTGTTGCCTTCACGGCAGTGCTTTGCTAGATTTTTTTTAATAAAGTACTGGATTTCAATTCGATCTAATCCTTATTTTTGGCAATATTGAGAAAATAAAATTTTGAATATCTACGGAATCATTGGGCGGATTTTACTCATTCACGAATACAACCTTCGGAATGAAGCTACCTACTCTGCAAATATCGAGTTTCTAAGTAGTTTCCTTCGGAAGTAATTGTGATTACGGTCGGCTTGTTCTTTGAAATTAATTTATCATGTAAACATCTTCATTTCAAATAGAGACATACTATTGTTTCAAGTGGAAAATGTATAGGTTGCGAATGCGGTTGCAAACTATACAGGGTCAGTTTTTAGTTTGGTTTATGAGTTTCAATTAATAAATTCATTAATTAGACAATCAGAACTATTCTAATAACAAAGAGTAATATTCCGATCTATTCTGCTTGAAAATGGCAATATGTACAGTCTAGAACAAAAGAGATTTTCCGTGTTTTCATTCAGCTACATTCGAAATATAGAAAATTTCAACAAACAAAATATTTTTTAATTTTGGAACAATTTTAAGAGTGAGTGTTATAATGGTCAAAAACAATGTTTCCTGATTTCTACAACCAAGGTAATTATTTTCAGCCGAACAATAAACAATACTTCCGACATTTCCACTCTACTTGTAACTTGTTGAAAGGTTCAAATTCCAAAATTTCCAAACTACGTCAACTTGTCAAATCTGAGTCATAGAATTAATGATTAGGCTTATGGGGTTATATTATTTTATTTTGGAATTTTATTGGAAGAATGTACTTGTGAAAGTGAAATATTATATTCTGTAATCCGTGGTGAAATATTTAGAACAAATGACTGAAAACGTAGAAAAATTATCCATTATGGGAAACGCAAAAGGCACAATTAGTTTTTCAGAATGGTCTAGAACCTACAACAACATTGAAACGGGGCATAATGAAGCTTATAAAATTATAGAAGAAGCGATATCTTTAGAGGAACAGGAAAAACCACAGGAGGTTTGTTATCAGATTGATAATTTCATGCAATCTATTTACCCTATCAATATTGATTTCAATCAACCAATAAAGGTCTCTACACTACTTCGCAGGTATCCTTACCTTACAAAACTTTTCAATGGGGATGGCACAACAATAACATGCTACTTTGTCTAACTTAGACGTTCATGTTGTGTTCAATATGTGATTGACATTCTTCTAACTCTAGTTTATCATGAACTTTTTTCATGTCTACAATCGTTATGATATTTCTTGTTTAACATACGTTTTTTTATTGAAGACATGGCATTGTCTGTGTTTTGCCAGTTAAATTAACTAATGCTGCTTATTCATGAGTCTGACAAGCACCTAGTATCAGTACTCTTAGAAGTTAATTTATTCTGATACAAAATATATTTTATTGTTTTTTTGTATTTAGGCTTTGAACAGGTATAAAAAAGGTTTGCAAACTATAGATGAAACTTTAACAATACAAGTATGCTGTCCAGACAATCCAGACATAACATGGGAGAAAGCCAGGGCAATGATACAGAAAATGAAAAAAACAAGAATGGAAGTTTTGTTGAGAATCGACACCTTACAGTCAACATTGCCCAGTACACCAAAACTAGAATCTCCACCTTCATACAATGAAGCCACTTCAACAGATGGTTCATCAATTGATGACAGCAGAAATTCTAGTGCAACACCGTACTCTCAACTTGCCGCAGAGTTAGAACGATTCAGCTCGGAAGGAGAAGTGAATTTTTATTCTGAAGTAATATACACTCAAGATAATGTTAAATTGTACTTTATTTCTGGAAGCGGAGTTGATTCTTCTTATTCAGAGCCTGATACATTGACTGTAGCTTTGACTAAAGGTAAGATGATGCAAACACGATGACTTCAGTTATCGTTTCTTGATAGCTTTTGTTTAGAATTTTTTGGATTATTTTAGGATTTGATATTTTAGGTGAACATTCAGATCAACCCAAAGGAATATTGCAAATCGGAACTTGGATCTTCCCCCTAGTACCAGGCGCATCCCCATATTTTAAAATACAGAATGCAGAATACAGGGGGTTTTTTTTTCCCGATATTTATTCAGATGAACAAGGTATAAATCTTATTTGATTGGAATTAACAGAGTTTAGCAAGTTGTTGATTTTATAGATGCATCTGTTGCTATTGTTCTACCACCCGAAGCAGATGATACATTGGAGAACATTCTTTATGAAGTAGTTGGTAAACAATCGGATAGTACTCTACAACCTAAAGAGTTGCAGAAAGATCTTAGTGAGAAAATATCTGATGGTATCCTTACAGGTAAGTCTACAATAGAGGCTGTTTTAGGCCTTTTATGGATTTATTTAAGCCTAAAGTTTCATGCAAAATTTCAGGGGAATCTGAGAGACAAATTGTCACTTGAGAAACTAATTTTTTTTTATTGTGTTCATTATTGTTAAGGCAGGATTTTAGTGGGAGCACATTTTTGGAAAATCCACTGGAGTGCCCAGACATTGGTTTAACAGAGAAGAACAAAAGTTAGGTAAACCCGCAAGATTTCCCGTCGCCGAGATATTAAAAAGATATTTACATCATTGTACGCAGTGTGTTTTTCTGAATAAAAAATGTGAAATCGAACATAGGCGGTCTCCCTTAATTTGGAAGATATGGGCCCCCAAAGTTTCAAAATGAGTCGTTTTCAGGTCCCTTTTCCACCATAAAAACGATCTCTCACTTCATCTGTATAGTTCACAAACCACCTTTGAACCTTCAACCAACAATAGGCAACACTTTTTTCCAAGAATAATCAATATTTAATGAAAATACAATGAAATTACTCGACAACCACTTAACCTCTATTCCTTCTGATTTCGACTCAGTCTAAAAGTAAAGTTTGGCAATGGCGCGAATTTCATCGGTCGGAATCGTGCCATCGTGCGTATTCGTGAATGACAGATTATTGCTGGCGAGAAAAATGAAATATCATGAAATATGTTCTTAGTTCTTACTGTTTACTGCGACACTCTAAATCTTCGTTTCTAATGAAATCTACAAGGTTGAAACACACAGAAATGGAATGAGAATACACCCTGATATGTATTTCAACGTACATTTTTTGCATATGTGATAGGTCGCGCCCTTCCCAGATTTCCAATGAAATCGAGGTTATTATATAACCCATTTTATTGGAATACCTTGAATCTCATTCTAAACTAGGACCATCTCGAAGACACAACAAAAAACGAAGTAGATAACAACCTCCCTATTTTGAAGGGGATAGAAAGAAAGTTCAAACGAAAATATTGAGAGTGAAACCTTTAACAAATTATTGTTTGATTATCATCCATTATCAATTATTTGAAAGAAAATATTGGGAATATTGGACACTATTTTATTTTACTGTTTCATTAGTAACAACGCCGACGTTTCGAAACTGTTCGTTTCTTTTTCAAGGCTGAAAATAAACACAAATATAAAGTATACAACAAGACATAATGTGAAAAACATTACCTAGTTACGGTAAATAATATTGTACACTTATTAAAAACATTCAGACATTTAAGGAATCGAATCGAACAAACAGGCACGCGATATAAACGTCATTAATCACATTCAATGGTCAAGTTGAATGTGATTAATGACGTTTATATCGCGTGCCTGTTTGTTCGATTCGATTCCTTAAATGTCTGAATGTTTTTAATAAGTGTACAATATTATTTACCGTAACTAGGTAATGTTTTTCACATTATGTCTTGTTGTATACTTTATATTTGTGTTTATTTTCAGCCTTGAAAAAGAAACGAACAGTTTCGAAACGTCGGCGTTGTTACTAATGAAACAGTAAAATAAAATAGTGTCCAATATTTCCTTTAACAAATATTCTCAATGATTTTGTTTTGATGTTAGAATAATCACCTCTTCTTCATTGACAGAAGCATTTTCCTTACAATCATATCCTTCAACTGTCCATCATTTCATATTTCCCGCCATCAACTACTCTTCGGTCATAATACGTTGGCCAGCGATGAAAAGACGCTGTTGCCAAGCTCCGCTTTAACATTGAGAAGTATTTCGTAGAAATATAGGTTAAGCGGTTGCCTAATATTTTCACTTTTCTTCCTTTAAATAATGAATTTTCTTGAAAGAAAGTGTCGCTATTCGTTGGTTGAAGGCTCAAAGATGATTTATGAACTAGATTTGAGAAGTGAGAGATCATTTTTATGGCGGAAAAAAGGATCTGAAAATGCAACAATTTGGAACTTTGCGGGCCAATATCTTCCAAACAAAGAGAGACCGCCTATGTTGGCCTTCATATTTTTTGTTCAGGAACTCACACTGCTTACAATGATGTGAATATCTTACTTGTGGCTTCGCGACGGGAAGTCTTGCGGGTTTACCAAAAGTTAAATTTTTAATTTTTCTATTACAAGTATCTACTGAATGGCAAACTCTGGGGTTTTCAGTTTGATAATTTCATTTGCATATCAGAGCCAGTATTTCACTGATATAAACAGCTATTTTTATCATCTAGGTGCTTGGTATTTATCGTGGGGTATTATAAAAAGTGCGGAAAAATTAGGGGAAGTTATGAACTATGGTACACCAAAATTGATTGATAGAATGGCCCCACATCATGAACCAACCGATGTGGATCGAAAACTTATCAAGGGAATGCAGATAGCAGAAAGTACAACCAAAAAGGTTGCGAAAGTTACTGGTTATGCTTGTAAGTATTCCCAGAATAATTTCATACAAATTTTTGGTATAGACAATATCAAATAAGAAATCTGTGTCGACATCCATGAATAGATAGATAGATATACCACAGACTAACCAGATAAACCACTTGCGTCATTTACTTAGGAAATCTATGTCAACGCAGATATGACCCTGAATCGAGCCAATCAGAATTTTAGCAGGCGTTTGGGGTGCCAATCAGATTGCAGGAATAGAATTACGTCACTCTCGCCGCTTTTGGACTCGCTTGAAGAGGTTATAAACATGTAAACAAACTGGAATTAATTTTTTTGTCCTATTTATTTGATGAAAAATTTCATATCTGTTCCATTTTAGAATATAATCCAAACTGTTTTCACAACAAAATCAATTGTTTAGTCATCTCTGAGGTTCTATTTTATGATGAAAGTCCTCATTATATGATGTTTTAACTGCACAAAAACAATAATTGGAATCGAACATAGGTGGACATAATGTTTATTTTATTTAATATAAAGGAATCGCAACTGAAGTAAAAGAATTACAACCTCCATTATTCAATTAAGACGATGGAATGTCTAATAAAATTGTATATGATTGCACAAACACTAGGATTGGAATCGAACAAAGTTGGTCTATTCATTGTTTGATTTTATATTGAAATTAATCTCATTTGATGTGAAAGTATCACAACCTATACATTTTCCATTTAATACAATAGTATGTTTCTGTTTGCTTGATAAATTGATTTCAAAGAACAAGTTTTCGCCAAAAAAGTACCTCTTTTACTGAATTACTGTCGTATATATTCTTTATTGATAAAATAGTGAAGCAATTATGGATTATACTCAACTTGCTGAATTGAATTATGTAAAAACCAGTGTCTGAAACAGTTTGGCAGACTTCACGTAAACATGGTATACTTACTACAATATAGTTACTGAAAAATTAACGAATAACATATTTATATGAGTAATAATTGATAGTGTTATGGAAAAGATAAGACAATGTTGTTTTAAAGGAAGTCTATTTCTTGTTTATGAATTTTTCAAGTTTCTTCATTTCTTTCACATTAATTCAATAGACGACTTCGGCCCAAGTTGCCAACCCACAATTTACTTAGCAAGTTTACTTTCACTGGGGAACGGGAATTTCAGGACAAATTCGACATGATAAGGTTCGCATTATTTATAAATAACATAAAACATGCCTCGGCTCTTCAAACCAGATAATTCCTTTCAAATATAGGTTTTTGTTAAGATCGTCCCCGATTGGCTGAAATTTAAGTTGGGATTCCTGATTTCATGCAAACAGTGTCAATTTTCATAGGATACGTTCCGAAAATCAACTCTGTTGTTTCGGTTGCCGATTTTCCGCTCCGTAAATATGAAATATTCGGATGGTTCCTGGAACAAGCGCGTGAAAAAGGTTATTTACGGAATCTGGTTGATGAAAATGCGGTCGATTTACTGTCACCAGAACGATTTTCTATGGTAAATATCCATAGCATAGAACAATCTATGTTTACTTTAGGTTTGTTTTGGTTCAGAGTTCAGATCTGTTCGGGGCGGTTCTAGCATAGTCCATAGATCTGTGCTAGAACCGTCTTGTACAGTTCTGAACTCGGAACCTAAAGTAAACATAGATTGTTCTATGCTATGGATATTTACCATAGAAAATCGTTCTGGTGACAGTAAATCGACCGCATTTTCATCAACCAGATTCCGTAAATAACCTTTTTCACGGGCTTGTTCCAGGAACCATCCGAATATTTCATATTTACGGAGCGGAAAATCGGCAACCGAAACAACAGAGTTGATTTTCGGAACGTATCCTATGAAAATTGACACTGTTTGCATGAAATCAGGAATCCCAACTTAAATTTCAGCCAATCGGGGACGATCTTAACAAAAACCTATATTTGAAAGGAATTATCTGGTTTGAAGAGCCGAGGCATGTTTTATGTTATTTATAAATAATGCGAACCTTATCATGTCGAATTTGTCCTGAAATTCCCGTTCTCCAGTGAAAGTAAACTTGCTAAGTAAATTGTGGGTTGGCAACTTGGGCCGAAGTCGTCTATTGTATTCACACATATTAGAAAAAGGTTTGCAATGAAATAGAACACACCCAAACTCCCAGAAGATTTTGGGGGTTTTCCTAGAGACTTATTAGTGTCACTACAAAGATTCTCCGATTAAGGTAAACTGGTTTTCCATAACAATTTTCCAAAATTTTTATTTACTCCAACCGTGTTCTTCTATAGGAGTGTAAGATGTGAGAAAACACTCGCTTTGGTATTGGAAATTTGCGTTTCAAATGGTTTCATCAAAAAATCTTAGTCTGATTTTAATCTTGTGATTCCTGAATCCCAACAAATCCGTTTTTACATTTCGGTTTTAGATATTCCAAAGTCAATTATTCAATTTGACAGCAGTTTTGGGGAAGAAGAAAGTGTGGTTATGTCTGTTGTATTTCTCAAGGTCGGAAAGACGCGATTCTCGCAAACGATGAAGTGATTCGTCTTGTTGGTCTGTGGATATACTTCATTTGATCACGTATACTAAAAGGTGTAGATATTCTTCGAGCTATTTGCTGACAGCGAATTCTTTTCAAGCTCAGCAAATTGGCTCTGCAATGGTGAAGTTGGGTAGTTTTTTGGCTCCACACATTCAGAAACAAGGAACAAGCTTGTTGTCTTCCGGTTTTGACTTACCCGAAGAGGAGGCATCCAGACGGATGAGCAAAGTTTTAACAGTTGCAGCTAGCGCAGTAGAAGGTTTTTCAACGATATATAATGGACTTGAAACGTCCGCTGGGATTTTAGGTGAAAGTTTGAAGAATAATAGCGTGAAAATCATATCTCACAAGTAAGTACTCAATTCGTTTCACTATCGCCAAGATAGTAAATAGATGTTTGCTTCAATGTGCTCAATGTAGTCTTCCAAACACAAACCTACAGTCAAAATTTGCTGTGTGTCACATTTTCGAAGATGTGAACCCCAAACTTCCCAAAATGCTGCATCTTCATATCGCTTTTTCCACCATAAATTCCTTCACTTATTTATCTTTTATAGTTATATAATATATAGGTATACATTTCCAAAACACGTCCCAGGATTGTTTGTTCTACAAACTGTGACATCATCAGGGTAACCATGACAGTCTGATGCGTTTTTAATAGGTTATGTCAAAATATTTCTGGATAATGTTTGATTTTCAATGAAATATCAACATTTCAGTAAAATTACCCAAAGTAAACAATTTAAACAGGTCAACATAAACACATGGACGAATATTCAGTCATAAATTAACAAATATTATACTTTGATCTGAGTTAGGATTACCGCAACCCAAGTATCTACAGAGAAATGTTGTCCGAGGTATTGGTGTACTGCAGTTTCACGGTTTTTACCGATCATCGGCACGACTCACCTCGTCCGTTACCGAAAAAATTCCAGGTACTTGAGCCTTGTTGTATGGTAGATTTGTGGAAAAAATTTCACCAGCGACATCTAAGGATAAACTTTCGAACCCTTACCCTCTAAAATGTAGAAAACTTCTAGCGATGTGTAGGCCGGTGTTCAAACAAAACTGCAAACATTTTTTTCCAGATATGGAACTACGGCCGGCGAAGTGGCAGAAGATACAATGAATACTGCTGGCAATGTTTACAAGATCAGTCAACATGCAAGCATCGTCTCACCTAGGGGATTCGTGAAAAAGGCAGCTAAAGGGGCTGGCAAGGGTATCGTTTGTGAATTGGGCTCCAAACCTTCAACATCGAGTGATTACGACAAAATGCCTGGTCTATAAATTTAGAATTGCTTCTGAAAGAGGAATCCATATCTATCTAGTCTGAGAATTTCTTCCTATCTTTACTCAAATTGGTTTATTATAACCGTTGTTTTAATTATTTTTCGTCTCATAATATAACTCGTGTATTCTCCATAAAGGTAAAAAAAATAATACTGGAAAAACGCAGGGTAAGGTATCTTTAAGATTTGTATTGAATTGTCTTTTTTTGATTAGTGTAAGAGCATTTAGTCCAGACATTCCCATACATTTTTTTTTATTAGTTTTTGTTACGATTGATTGTGATTTCTGTTTTGTACGAAAATTGTAAGAAAAATATTATAGAACGTTAAGAAGTTGAAGACAAGTTTAAATAGCAACTAAAATGAAATGAGAAATGGGTGAGTCAATCAAATCGAAGAATTCCAAGAAAACTGTCGTTTTATTGGTTCATTTTTAGTTCTTATTTCATTTTCATAGCTTTAGTCTCATTTTGAAAAGATGTCAAGTGCATAATTGCGAAATGAACCACATCGAGATATTAAGCTATAGGTATGTTGTTATATTTTCAATCGATATGGCTGTTTGATTATACTGAGTGTTGGTATTTGGAAAATTCAAATTTTGTTAATAATTATTATAGAGGTTCTATTTTTACATGTTTACCACTAAACTGTTTTGGATATTATTTACAGGAATTTATGAAGCATCAATTTTTATATAATATAAAATAAATTTTCATATATTAAGTGTAGTTCTTTATTCTATTCGCAACTACTGCTAAGCGATACGCCCTCTGGTGATAGAAATTCGAACACTTCCAAGCTAGTAGTTTTTCGACGTGCCTGTTATTCTAACTTCTAACGTAATTTGCTCACTTTTGGAGTTCATTTTCGAGCTTTTGTGTTGTTCTCCGAGTTGAAATTTTGGAATACCGAAAGTGTTTGTAATATTCATCAATCGATTCCTTCCTTTCCGATTAAAAATTTCGATCGTATTAATTCGAAATGGCATCCTTCCGAAATGACTATTGTTGTGTGCCTCAACTCAATGTTATTCATAGTCAAAGAAGAAAGGATCATCTAGTGCCTCTAGTTTTCATTTTTTCCAAAGCCAAATGGAATTAAAGTTAATTTGGAAACAGCATTGGGCAGGGAACTCAATGATAGAAGAAGGCCTAGCTTTAGAAATTGAAGATTGGAAAACAGATCACGAAATACATGAAAGTATGTTCAC
Organism: Myrrha octodecimguttata; assembly: GCA_958510865.1. Lineage (NCBI taxonomy): Eukaryota > Metazoa > Arthropoda > Insecta > Coleoptera > Coccinellidae > Myrrha > Myrrha octodecimguttata. The sequence continues at coordinate 52,241,233 of OY294061.1, read as the reverse complement.
TGCATTTCTCTGAAGATGTTAATTTTCATAAAGGTAAATTTCCTACAATGTATTTATTTCGAAACAACTTCATGTCATGATGTTTTCAGGTGTAAATAAAAATGAGAGAATTTTGAAGGAAAATGCTGCAGAGAAACTACCGAGCACTTCTGCAGCTACCTTATTCACATACTACACAAAATCATATTCAAATAGAGTGATCTCGTTGAAAACCTGACAAAAACTAAATATACTGTTAGAGTTGATAATAGCTGAAGTTACTCATATAAATACATCAATACTTTTCATTTCCTTATAGGTAGGTTGAACCGGCTGTGACATTTTTCATTTTGTATGTGTATCTTGAGCTGCTGTAATATAAAAATGAAATCAATTATATGTCTATCTGTTTCCTTTTCTTTAGAAATACGACGCAAAAGAACTAAAGCAGAAAATCTGTTTTCATTTTGTTGATTCCTTCGTTTGTAAACAAAGAACAAGTCATGTCATTTGGACTGATTCTAGATTTACCACATAATATAGCCTGCATTCAGCACTTCTTCACATAAATAAGAGTCCTTAAATTACTTATTGAGGTGCCTATTTTTCCAGAAATTCAAGTAAACTTAGATATTGGTTTATTTTGATCCACTAAGCAACATACACTAAAATAACACCGAAATTAACGATTTAAAGTACGATTTTATATCGTGATCCAAACGAAAAGTCCTTCTCAAGAAATCTTACACAGAACTATAATAATTTCTTTAAATATTCAAGCTCTGCTTAATAAATATTCGTTCTCCACCACATTTCTAAGGTTTGTTTACATAAAACTACTAGCTTGGACAGGTTCAAAATTTATCCGTTAGGGCGCTGGCATCTTCGCAGAAGTTCCCAATAGAAAAGCTTTCTCAAAATTCAAAAATCGTGAGAATTTCAAGGTTCTACCACAGATCAGTTGGTCTGTGGTTCTACTACCAATGCATTGGTGGCCGATTTTTTTTTATCAAGCACGAAAGCTCTACTGAAAATTGGCAAAATATAGCGGTTTGGGGGGCAATTTCTTTCAAAATTTCGGGGATCTAGATTTCGTTCAAATTCGTATAATCATAGAGGGTTTCATGCTGAATAAATAATCTGCAATTTCCGATTGAGAGAGAAAATATGAGAGCTTGAAATTTTCCATTTGACGAGTAAAATCTGAACGGTAGGACATAGCGATAAGATAATAGCTTAGTCATGTTGAGAGCCATGGAAAACTTATATTTCCATATCGAACTTGCCACTATATTCTCGGAAAAGAATAAATTTGAATTTATTTGACGGATGTGTGAATCTTTTATCACTTTCCTATTATTGAGACCAACGAACTCGACAAACTAACGACAATAAAATTTACGTAAGCTCTACGGAAATCCTAAAAATTAACGATTTAGGGGGACATAGACTGTTGTACAATTTCGGTCAAAAATTCGAAATTTAAGATTTTCTTTTGGTATAATCATAAAATGGTTTCAATGCCGGATAATAATCTCAATTTCCGTCAGTTGAGAGAAGGAAAGCAACTCAGTTTGAAATATTCAATTTTGGAAATTACGCATCCCATTGGACGCGTGAAAACAACTAATCGGTGAAAGCTATCAACGCAGTTTTGTCTTGATCATATTCAGTGACTTGGAGAACCCGTACCAAACTTCCAGACATCAGTCAGTTGATTTTCAATTATGGAAATTTTTGAAAACCTAAGCCGTAAAAGATGTTGATGCGGTTCTGTACTCATACCATTGCATACAGATTTATACTATGCTCATACTCCAACGCGATTTGAAATTTTCGCATGATTCTCTAATTGTTGAAACAATGCTTCTATATTATCATTCTTTATTATTGAGACCAACTAATTAAAAAAATGTAATTCTCGTAAGTATTACTGAATTCCTGAAAAATTGTGAATTCTAATCGTTTAGGGGACCCAAACTCTTAGTACATTTTTGGTCAATATTCAAGAAACAAATTTTTAACACCAATATCAACTGGCTCGTTGGTCTAGGGGTATGATTTCCGCTTAGGGTGCGGGAGGTCCCGGGTTCAAATCCCGGACGAGCCCAATAATTTTTTTCAGACATACCGAGCTTGGTTCTAAATGTTACAGCACTAACTAATAATTTTTTAGATTTTCTTTTGGGTTTTCACTCGAACCGAAAGAAAATAATTCTTGAAATTTTCTCCTTTGTCTGATGAAAGTCAGATTTGTACTCTGTATTGTCCATTAGGCAATCTGTTTCCCAAGAAACTGCCCTTGAAAAAAAGTTTAATCCTGCAATCCCCAACGGAGTTTTTCATGAAAAAAAATATTTTTATTTCATTTTTAATAGTTCTGTTTCAGATATTGGTAGTGAAAACCCAGAAAAAAACTACAAAATCCTCCCAAAATAAGCTTTAATCGACACCTACTAATAAATTCGACCAAAAATGCAATACCGTAAAATCAGGCTATTTTACGTATGCTTGGACAGCAGTCGCCTATTCAGGTACTGACCGCGACAAACGCTGCTAGATATTCAGATAAAACAATTTTCGGATCTTCTAATCGTCGTAGAATATTTCTAACATATAGTTTCTGAGATATTGTGAAACCAACTTATCAGACCATCACTCCAAAAACAATAGGCAGATTTCAAAAATACCAATAACCTTTAGATGTTTCTTTCTGTCTAACCTGGATATTGAGGACTATTTTCACCTCAAAATTGTAGTCATTATTAGGGACAAGTAAAATAGAGCTTCAATGTTAGAACTTTAGGTTTCAAATATTTTTTTTAATTTTATAAATACAGTTAATACTTATTGTTCAAGGAACATAGTAATTATTTTCGAACATCTAAGAGAGATGGAAATAATTAAAACAGGAAAATTTATTATAAACATTTATTTTCTTCTGGATTGTACAATATACAATTAACTGAAATAACTAACAGAAGTAATATTCACAACAATATCAATTCAAGATTATCAGAAAAAGCAAAATCGAAAAATTTTGTACTAATATTTTGCCTCGATTTCCAGTTAAATAAAATATATAGTTGATTCAATTTTTGCAGATTTCACAGTTGCAAACATTATCAAACAAAAACAAACAACTGGAAAGTCAAAAATAATGAAACAAAAATATACGTCCACAATTGAACTTTCAGTAAAATTATTCATCTAATTTTGACTATCATAAATTACCTCTTATTAATATTTAAGGGTTTTCTTTCGGTAAAGAAGTTCTTAAGAATAATTACTTGGCCAACTGATATCAACATAATCACAAATGTCTGTATTACAGACCACCAAAGTACTCTTTCGTTCATTTCATCGGCACGCTTTTTCCCTTGGGCTTCTCTCAGTCTATGATGTGTTTGGAAATCTATAATTGTTGATAGGGCTTTGTGTGCATCTGCTGCTGAGGACTCCATCTGTAAGAATAAAAGATGGGGATAAAAAGAGTTGCATATAAAAAACACAGTGTATAAGTTCACTAGCTAATTAAAAGATATAACTATCATTGTAATCCCATGCTAGGGTTCAATAGCAGAATTGCCTTCAACTTCTGATACTTATTGAAGTAAAATTTGAATTCTTTTGATCGTCATTAGTAAGCAATAGTAATTTAAACTCAATTCTATTCCATTACTTGGTGAAACAGGAATAAGGGGTTATAATGTTCTCTACCTTTGTTAAGGCTGTAATATGCTCTCCAAGACCAGGTAGTGGTTCTTCTTCTCCAACTTGGAAGTCCATATAAACTATCTTGTGCGAAATAGTCGAGAACTCATTGCTAAAGCAAACCACATAAACACCGGTTATCTCAGCAGTGAACGGATGAGCATCAAATTGAGATTTAACCTGGTTATAAATTATTTTCTTCCTAGGATCTTCTAAGGTAACATCTACGTCATACTGACCGCCAGTTACAACCTGAAATGTATAAAAAATTGTCAATAACTGAAAGTATTCAGGGGCTGGAATGGTACCCACTTGATATTCTAAAGAAGCTGTTGTGTTTTTGTGTATTTCTTCGTAAAAACATTCTTTAGCATTATCCGCTAATTCGAACGTCAATTCCGTAGAAAATACTTGAAAAATACACAATAACAGTATAAAAATCGAAATATAATTGATGAACATTCTGGAGGCTAAAATAAAATTTCGATTCCAATTACTGCCGAATCTGCTTCACCTTCATATATGCCACATTTCTACGTATATCCATTAATAATTATTACATTTTCTTCACACCGAAAGATTTAATGACACTTTGACAGCTAATTGTATAACCTATAACGTGGCCGGAAGTTTTATCAGAAATCAACAGCGGCAAATTCAAATGAAGGCAAAAAAACCATTTATCATGAATATACGTGACGTTAATTGAAAACTTTAGTCATACAGTATCGGGAACTAGCAAAATAGGACCTTTCTACAATATTTAACGTAACGAAAACAGATGAAACACCATGATGTAAAAAATTTCTCAGACAGGTCATAATTTTGAGAAGAAGAGAAAAGATGTGAAACGTCAGCGATCAAACAAACATAACCAACAAAAAAAAGACAATGAGTTGATAAACGAAATGATAATTTTAAAATTATGTACATAGTGTAAAAGAGGAAATTCCGTATAACATATCGAAGAATGAAGCGGTTAATTTTCCTTGTACTTTGTTTCTTCAAAATTGTAGCCAGTATAGAAAGGGAGTTAACGATAAGCGTTGATGCTGGAAAAGAAGATTGCTATTTTCATTCTACAAAAGCCGGAGACGTTATTGATATAGAATATCAAGTTTTAGATGGTGGCCACGGCGACTTAGACATTATTTTCCATTTGGTGGATCCTCATGGTAGAATATTAGTAGCTGATTATAAAAAGTCTGAGAATAACCATCGGGTAGATGCTGCAATGGATGGAGATTATAAATTCTGCTTCGACAACACTTTCAGCTCTTTCAACACCAAAACTGTGTTTTTCGAGTTCATTATAGAAAATGAAGATAATGCTGAATGGAAGCATGAAGATTTCAACTTCCAAGGGTTGAACAATGACCAATACGAAGTTACCATTGATGATGTGCAGGAACGAATAAATACAGTTCGGTCTAATTTAAACAAAATAAGGCACTTTCAAGACCAATTTAAATCATTAGAAGTGAGAGACAGGAACATTATTGAAGAAGTATTTTTCTTCGTGAACGCCTATTCATTTTTACAACTTATCATTATGACTGTGGTTGGTTCTGTACAAGTTCTAATGATTAAGAGTCTATTCGATGACTCATCAAAAGTTCATCTCTTGTGGAAAAAAATTGGAATGTTCAAATAGGATTGTTGAGTGCATTAGTGAAATAACAAAGCAATATTTTGTGTGATCTTGGATGGAATGTGGTAAATTTAAATATTAATTTTCATCACTTCAATTAATCATAACTATGCGCCATTATACTTTGTAAGACCTCTCCACTGGATTGCCAGAGGCCTAAACTTCGAAGTCTCAAGAAATTTCGGTAGTTTTCATGAAATTTTAATAGATATACTCATTTCAAATGGTATAAAAAGATTTTAGGGACTTTCAACTTAATAAAATAATTCAACTGATAAATTACATAAATTAAAATTTTTTAGTTGACTCAAATATTTAAATCAATTAGTATGCAAAGTATCACCATCCACTGTGAGCTCAAGTTGCAAGTACATATTTTCGATTAAAAATGGTATTTAGAGCCAACATCTGTATATCTACAATCAAATCTTTAGCTCTGGCATCCCTGCTTTTTAGTGTTTTATTTGACTGATTGAAAATGTGATTTACGTACTGTTGAACCAAAGTACAAAGGCCATGATTCACTTTAATTCTGAAATTTTAAATTCATTGTTGTCATACATTTTTTTTGAAGGTGTGGATTTTTACAATTTTGAATGAAAAATAAAAATACATGTTTGCAATCACTTTTTCTAGTCTTTCTGATGGTGTTTTTGATATCTTACATTTTCTAATTTGTGAGAAGAATTAATGATATTGTTGCGGATTCAACATCATTCATCAATTTAATGATCAGAAATTATCATGCCTGGAAATAGAGGAAAAATTATAAAATTAATGATAGAACAAAGAGATACATTCAGTTATATCAATTTTGAAACTAAATTTCGCAGACCTAATTTATGTTTTTTAAGAAAAATGCAAGAAAAAATGAGTTCATTCAGATGAGTCACTGATGCTGATAGTATTGATGCAAATATTTTAATTTTTATGTAGAAGTATTTTTATTAGTTATTTTATGAAGTGTGTTATGTGTCAACTTTTTGTGGTTTTTATTTATGTTATGATTAAAATTGAAAGTTTAATCATTTTTTTTGTTCGCTCTTTGCGCGCTGTTCCCCAGAACATGCGCGCAAAAACCTAGAAAAGAACTGACGTGAAGTCAGCAGCTTTTGCGCGCATGTTCAAAGGATATCACTATAAAAGTGAACATGCGCGCAAAAGCTCCTGACTTCACGTCAGTGCTTTTCTAGGTTTTTGCGCGCATGTTCTAGGGGAACAGCGTGCTATCGTTTTGTCCGAATGTCTGTTATTTTCGATGATTGAGCCGAAAATGGTCTCAAACGACTAGGTTGGACTCACTGATGACGAATCCGATGTCAAAATCGATTCTGTTCGGCCGTCCGGCACGATTACGGTCGTGCGGAGAATCCTATCAACCTGAATCTTCCAGGGTAGGCTGCATTTCAAAATAAGATTATTAAGTTCGTTAATGGGCAGAATCGGCCAAACGGTTTCGGAGTTACAGCCTTTTGACGTTATTTTGGCGGTAATTCAAAAACTACTGGAACGATTGGATCTAAACTTGGCAGTTAGTTGTAGTATAGCAACGCGCAACTTCTCGCGAAACTTTGTAGGGATCATACAATCAGTAAATTGAAAAAGAATTTTTTTCAAATTTTTTTCGGAAAATATTTTTTCGCGCACTGTTCATCACGTTTGAAAGAAAAATACGCGCGAACTTTAAGCTCCATATTCCACAGCAGTGTACCAAATTTCAATTCGATACACCCATTACTTTTGGAGATATTGAGAAAAAATATATGAAATTTCGTGGTTTTCTTCCCGATATAGTTGTTTTTTTTTGGTATCACTCAAGAAATACTGATTAGATAATGATGAAACTTTGCACCTAGTTTGAAGATGCTCAATCACAACTTTGTACAGAATGTCGTGATGATCGTGTCATTAGAACAATTTTAAAAAAAATTCAAAATTTTTCTTTCAAATCTTCCTATTATATTATCCTCATTAAATTCTGTATGAATTCAATTCTATCTAATCTGTATTTTTGGAAATATTGGGAAAATAAAGTTTTGAATGGGTATATCATCTGCGAAATCATTGGGTGGATTTTACCCATTCACGAATTCGGCCTTCGTAATTAATAAGGTCCCAACCTTCTCTAGAAATTTCGAGTTTCTAAGTCGTTTTTTTCGGAAGTTTACACAGATTAGATCGAATTGAAATGCAGTAATTTATCGAAAAAAAATCTAGAAAAGCACTGCCGTGAAGGCAGCAGCTTTTGCGGGCATGTTATTCAAATTCGTTGCCAAAGCGGTCATCTCCATTGAACATGCGCGCAAAAGCTGCTGCCTTCACGGCAGTGATCTAGGTTTTTGCGCGCATGTTCTAGGGGAACAGTGTGCTATCGTTTTGTCCAAATGTCTGTAATTTTGGATGATTGAGCCGAAAATGGTCTCAATCGACTAGGTTGGACTCACTGATGACGAATCCGGTGTCAAAAATCGATTCTGTCCGGCCGGCCGTAGACACGCTAACTGTCGACAGAAGTAAGCTAGCATTTTGAAACTTTCAGGATAGGTTGCGCATCAGAATGCCGCGGTTAAGTTCGTTAATGGGCCAAATCGGTCGAATAGTTTCGGAGTTATGGGCAGTTGAAGTTTTGAAGTTATTTATTTTTTATATCAGAAACTCTCTGAGAGATTGGATTCAAACTTGGCAGTTCGGTGGAGTATAACGACGCGCAACTTTGAGCCAAATTTCGTCAGGATCAGATTTTCAGTGAATTTAAAAAAAAATTTTTTTCGAAATTTTTTTCCAAAAAATTTTTTTTTTCGGAAACCATTTATTATATTCGAAGAAAAAGTCCACTTTCACTTTCAACTTCATATTTCACAGCAGTGTACCAAATTTCAGTTCGATACGATCCTAAGTTTCGGAGATATCCGGAAAAAATGTGTCAAATTTCGAGGTTTTCTTCTCGATATCGTTTATTTTTTCGGTATAACTCGAGAAATACTGATTCAGTCCTGATTAAACTTCACAGCTAGTTTTAAGATGCTGAAAGACAACTTTATGCAAAAGTTCGTGATAATCGTGTTATTAGAACAATTTGAAAAAAAAAATGTCTATGATTTTCTCATCATATCATCCTCATTAAATTCTGTATGAAACTTCGAACTGTTATTTTCGATGAAGTACTGGATTTCAATTCGATCTGATCTGTATTTTTGGAAATATTGAAAAAATAAAATTTTGATTGGGTATATCTACGGAATCATTGGGTGGATTTTACCCATTCACGAATTCGGCCTTCGTAATTTAGGTCCAAACCTTCTCTACAAATATCGAGTTCCTAAGTTGTTTCTTTCGGAAGTTATTGTGTTTACGCAGTCGGCCGTTAGGCTGACCGTAAACACAATAACTTCCGGAAGAAACGACTTAGAAACTCGATATTTGTAGAGAAGGTTTGGGGCTTAATTACGAAGGTCGAATTCGTGAATGGGTAAAATCCGTCCAATGATTCCGTAGATATATCCATTCAAAATTTTATTTTTCCAATATTTCCGAAAATACAGATTTGATCGAATTGAAATCCAGTAATTTATCAGTAAAAATTTCAAAAAGTACTGCCGTGAAGGCACCAGCTTTTGCGTGCATGTTCAAATTCGTTGCTGAAGCGGTCATCTACATTGAACATGCGCGCAAAAGTTGCTGCCTTCACGGCAGTGCTTTTTGAAATTTTTAATGTTCAAAATAGTGCTTCACGCAGTCAATCAGCTTCTACCTACACAGTTCATGTTCAATCCGCTTCTGCACATCAGCAATTATACCACTACACCCAAGGGAAGTCCCAATCAATTAAAGTACGTGTTCAAACATAAAATACAATGAATATTCACAAATAGTGAGTAATATGGAAATCTCCTAGCTTATTTACAAACTCATTCAAACCCGAGGGCAAATTCCCATAGCAATGTTAAATGGAACCAACATTTAAGACGTCATCTTTAAGGCATCATCCCACCTCTGTCACAATGAGAGTACACTGGTTCAGTGGAAAATCCAAGAAACCTGAAATATCGCAAGCTCCTCAAGAGAACCGCCATAGATAGGTCGTCCTTCGCTTTCAAATGGAATAATAATATGCAAGGAGATAAGACGAGAAAGAACCACACTGACCGCTACTGGTCAGTCTTTTCTCTCAGTTCTCAGTTGTGTCAGGTCCGCGGTTCAAATCGGAGTCATGTTTACCAAAAATGGAATAGTAACATTTATCGCAACTCTTATCTTAATCTCCAATGTTTGGGCAGATAAATGTGAGTTTAAATTGTAATTTTATGTACGCCCACTATTGTTTACTGTTTTCTCTTTCTCATGAATATTAATTATTTGGCAGTGTATGTAATCGATAAATCAATTAATTGCATTGATTTATTTTTATTGTAGATATTGTTGGCTACTTTTTGTATGATTCGATTGAAAAATTCATGAATATGCGTAGTAGTATTGTAAATTCTTATTATTGACAATGTACGGTAATCATTTTTTTATTCATAATTGTATTAGTTTTATAATTGGCAACATGTGATTCCAACAACTTAATAAACAACTGCGCGATTGTTTAAGTGGATAATAGGGTTATTATTCAGTTCAAATGTCTGTAACTTTCGAAAGAAGAGACCTAGGGACTTGAAATTTTCGGGAGGGATTGAGGTACAAATGCTTCAGTTGAGCGTGTTTATGGGCGAAATTCTCCCAACTTTTTCGGAGTTTTAGCCATTTATTGTAAACAACCGAGAATTTCAGCTCAATTTCGTTGGGGTCGTATATTGCTCTAAAATTTAAATGAATTATAATTATTTGATATCTAAAAAACGTTATACCAATTCTCGTTGAAATTTCGCACAAGCCTTCGAGACGTATTTTCAAATCAAAATACAAGATTTCAACTCAATATGTTTTCTTTGAAATATTGTAAAAATAAAATTTCGAATTAAATTTACGTAATCATTGGGGAATTTTAGTCATTCATATGAATTGAACCTTTTGGTAAATAAGATTCGTGATGAAAGAAACGACCAAGAAATTGGAAGAGTAGACTGGGAGATTGATTAGGAAGCTCGAATTCGAAAATGGGTAGGTAAAATCGACATAATGATTGCGTTGAATCACCAATTCGAAATTTATATTCATAAATTTACAGAAATACCTACATATTCGATGTAGTTGAAATTAAGATACCCGTGAAATCTGATCAGGATCGCTCGTACAAAAGTTCATGATCTTGTTTTATCTGAAAGCAAATCAAAGCAGCGTTGGTCCTGTTTAGTGCCTGGATGGGCAACCGCTCTGTCTTATAATTTGAACAAACTCGTAAAAGATTCTGACTATGTCAAATGCTTTTTCCGAATTCTGTCGACATGAAAATCGTTCTAATTTGTCCTTAAAATCGAGAACTTATAATTTTTTTTCGAAAACTTTCCGAACACCGAGTTTTCATGAAACTCTCAACGTTGATTGCTGTTGCATAACTCAACCTGAAAATTCTCACTCGGATGATTTCCGACCAGTGGTCCCCGAGCTCTAAAGAAAAACGATGCAAATTTCCAATAATCTCGAGAATAAATCATCGCATTCGGTTATAAGATTTGAATTCAGTGGAATAATCTGTAAACTTTTCAACCAGAATCATATATTTAAAAGAAGATGAAAAGACTGATCACCAAATTTTCAACACATATCGAGACATTTTTAACGGATTCATTCACTATTTTATAAAAACAATGTGCGAATGCCCCATCGATATTCTTGATAATTTCATAATCGTAATAGTTCAAATTGAATATTTTTGGGTTTTCCCTCCCAATAACTGAAACATAACTACTAAAAATCGGATAAAATTATTATTTATAAAAAACACCCTGCGGATAACGGGATTTAAGATTGAATTTCTTCATGAAGCTCATTCATATCTTAAATAAAACTTATATACCATTATTATTCATAAATCATTGGTTATTCACAACACAAAAAAACCAATTCCATGAAAAAATTCATTCGAAACATTGAAATCTCAATAAAAAGTCTTGTATATAATAACTGAATACCACTTTTACATGCAGAACGCGAATTAAGTAGCGTAATTTAAAATAACGAAGATTTCCAAAAAATTCGGTTGATCGGAGGTTTCCATCAATTTTGGTTTGCGTAGTACAATTATCGTCAACATGTGGACATCCGTTACAATAGAAATCCAATATTTTTCGTACTGAGAGTTTGAAATAAGGGTGAATATAAAAGATAATGAGCATGCATATGATAAAACAAATTGGAGGATATATGCAAAAAATTCAATAACAAACCGGAAAACTCATCAATTGTCGTGAATCTAATACTAAGGTAGGAGCCGATGATCCACCGGTTCTGAATGAAAACTGTGCCGGTTCGTGACCTAAGGCAAGGGATATACAGAGTGTAACAGCCAAATGGAATAAATTCGATAACGAATAAATGAGGGGATGTTAGGAAAAACGCTCGGATACGTCGATTTGTAATTTTAAATGCGCATAGTTTTCAAGAAAATAAAATTATATAGGGTGTTCCATGCGACCGTGGCCAATACCAACTTTCTTATTTCAAATGTAACCCCCTGTATATTATTTATTTTTTGGATTCTTCAGAAAATTCTAGACATAATTCATGTACAATGTCCTATACCTATCTTCAACTTTTTCGGAAATATTAAGTGTTTTCAGAAATGTTGAGTAACGTTAGAAGACAATTCTACACCAGATTAGCATGTTGCCAAGACGTTCGCGGCGAGCATTTTGAACATTTACTACATTGACATTAATGTTTTTTTTTAATTATTAAGAAATAATCAGTATTACTTATAAGGTTTTAAGTGAAATGTACCGAATTTGTGAAATAAAATAATTTTTATTTAAAACGTTGATTTTTGCACTAAATCTGAAAACACTTAATATTTCCGAAATAGTTAAAGATAGGTATAGGACATTGTGCATGAATTGTGTCTAGAATTTTCTGAAAAATCCAAAAAATAAATAATATACAGGGGGTTGCACTTGAAATAAGAAAGTTGGTATTGGCCACGGTCACATGGAACACCCTATATAATATTATTTTCTTGAAAAATATGCGCATTTAAAATTACAAATCGACGTGTCCGAGCGTTTTTTCCAACACGCCCTCATTTATTCGTTATCGAATTTATTCCATTTGGCTTTTACACTCTGTATAGCGTAGACACAAACAAATATTCCGCATGCATTTTTTTATGGAATTAGTTTTTGTGTTGTGAAAACCAATGAGTTATGAATAATATATTACTTTTATTTAAGATATCAATGGTATTGGGATATTTATATGAGAAAATAATAAATCCATGGGTAATATTTGCAGTGCTTTCACTTCGTGATGGGAAGATTCGGCTATCTTCTTTTTAAATGGTCTTCACGAAATTCTGCATGAACCATCAAGCTATCATTTTTCAAGTACTAGATTTAAATTCGATCCAATCTGTATTTTTGGAAATATTGGGATAATCAAATCTTGAATGTGTGTGTATCTGCGGAACCATTGATGGGTGGGTTTTACCCATTCAGGAATTCGGCCTTCGAAGGCCCAAGTACTAGATGTCATCTATAGGTCGAATCAGTTTTTTTCTAAAAAATCGGAAGAACAATACAATATCGAATATGGTTCTATCATCGGAACAATTGGGTGGATTTTACATATTCACGAATTAAACTTTCCGTTATTCTGTACAAAACCTTCTCTAGAAATATAAAGTGTCGTAGGTTGATTTCATTGTTGCGGTTATGTGTAAATATTCCATACATTATATTTCAATACTATTAATATTTCATCGGCATTAAACACTCGATAATCATGAAAATGATATCTATACAAGATTGCGAACCTTAGAATTCTCGTTATAGTCACTGAACAAATTATTACCTTTAATGGCATGTGATCATCGTATGATAGCTTTTACATATATAATTACAGAATCTGTTTGTGAAGGAAAATAAATACATTCCTGATAGGTTTGTGGATTCTGGATATCAATTTCGTGAACATATTCTATTGATAGTTATTTGATCTACTACAACAAAGATCATGCGATATATTTTATTTGTCCCCATGAACAGAATCTTAAATGAATTTCCACTCCATGGTTGTGAAGGTTTGAAATGAGAAACTTTCCTTTAAATGGATTCATTTGAGTATCCCACCTCTCAAAAAAACAACCTGTGTGTAAATGTAAAATGGCTGCTTGAAAGTTCACGCAGAATCCCAGTGAAATCTGACTGATTTCAGTTGGTTATAACTCTGGAACTATTGGGCGCATTCGGCCCATTCTTGAATTCAGCAGATGCATTCGAGTCACGAGCCTACCCCATGAATTTTAAGTCTCTAGGTCCTTTTTTTTGGAAGTTAGAGATAGGATTGGATTTCACCACATCAGTGTTTGTAACCTGATCATTTAAATGACAATTTTTGGCTCAAAATTTGAAACTACAGGCACTTGAACAAAATGATAAAAAGGCTTCTGTTCCCCATAACAAGCGAATTAAAAGGAAAAAACAAGGGAAGGAAACTAAAGAACATCAGAACCAAAAAAATATTTTCCCAAAAACCTTTGGATAGGTATGTAGCTTCACACCAGTTTTGGTGCTACCTAATCCTTTTAAGAATCCCTCAACAAAAAAAATGAATTCGATATTACTTCTCAAAAATTCTACTTAAGGTCATGTCAAAATCCTAGGGTGAAATAAAAATTTTGAATTTTTTTTTGGATGGTTCTAATGACACGACCATTACTATATTTCGCACAAAGTTGCGCATCGGCATTTACAAACTAGTTACCAAGTTTCGTCATAATCAGATCAATATTTTCGAGTTATTCCGGAAATTACACCGATACCGAAGAAAATAACAGGGAATTTGACATATTTTTCCTGATATCTCCGAGAATTACAATTGGATCAAACTGAATATTGGTGAATTTTCGTAAAATATTGACTTCAGGTTCTGTCCACAATTTCATCGGAATCTCAAAAAAAAATTCAAATTTTTGTAAAAACTTTATTTTATAATTCGTTTACGATACGATCTCAACAAAATTCTGCGAGCAGTAGCAAGTCAGTATTCTACAACTAATTACCAAGTTTGAATTCGATTGTTCAAGTAGTTCCAGATATATTGAGGAAAAAACCTCAAACATTCAACTGAGTGTAACTCCAAAACCATTAGGCCGATTAGACAAAATAACGAACTCAATCGGTGCATTTCGATAGGCATCCCTTCCTGAAAGTTTCGAGTTACTAGCTCTTTCCGTTCTCAAGTTATCGTGGCAACAACATGCCGGCGGATTTGACATGGGTTTCTTTATCACTGAGTCCAACCTAGTCGTTGAATTCTATTTTAGGCTCAGAATTCGGAAAGAACAGACACTTGGGCAAATCGATAGCACGCTGTTGACTAAAATAAGCGCGGAAATATAATATTAATAAAGGGTTTTCCAATAAGAGGTGTTATTTTGAATAGCCCGCTATGTCGGTAGATGTCACTTTTGAAGCTGTCATTTTTTGACATTTGACAAGTAGAAACTACGCCATTAATAAAAATGGAACGATACACGCTTCAACAACGCATTGAAATTATTAAAATTCACTATATATATGGTGAAAATTTAGCAGAGACGGTTAGTAAAACTCGAACATTTTTGGGTCGTCGTGAAGCACCTTGTCGGACCGCGATAAAGAAATTGGTGGAAAAATTCGAGCTGTTGGGACAAGTTAGTGATGTGAAGAATAAAACCCGTGCACGTCGCTCAAGAACAGCCGAGAATATTGCTGCTGTAGCCGAAAGTGTTGAAGAAAACCCAGGTTTGTCCAATCCTCGTCATTCTTTGGAATTAGGCGTTCCACAAACGTCATTACACCGTATTTTGCATAATGATTTGGGTCTTAAGGCTTATAAAGTTCAGTTTACACAAGAACTCAAGCCGGCCGATCATCAACAACGTCGTGTCTTTGCTGATTGGGTCGTTGAAATGCATGAAAATGATCCGGAATTCCATCGAAAAATCATCTCGAGTGATGAAGCCCATTTCCACCTCGGTGGCTCCGTCAACGAGCAAAATTGTCGCATCTGGGGCTCGGAAAACCCGAGATCTATTGTTGAAAAGCCTCTCTATCCCCATCGTGTGACTGTATGGGTTGTTTATGGTCCGGCGGAGTGATTGGACTTTACTATTTCGGAAATGAGGCTGGAGCAACAGTTACGGTGAATGGATTGCGCTATCGAGAGATGATTGATGATTTTTTATGGCCGGAATTGGATGGTATTGATCTGGACAACGTTTACTTTCAACAAGACGGCGCTACGTGCCATACAAGCAACAAAACCATTGATCTTTTGCGAGAAAAGTTTCCGGACCGTGTTATCTCTCGAAGAAGTGATCACAATTGGCCAACGAGATCTTTGGGGCCACGTGAAAGAGAAGGTCTACACCAATAGCCCAGCGTCGATTCAAGCCCTCAAAGATGGAATTCGTGAGGCTATCGAGGACATAGGGCAGCCACTTTGCGATTTGGTTATGGAAAATTTTCAAAAGGATATTGTCCTGTAAGCGTGGTCGTGGTGATCATTTGCCTGATGTTATTTTCCACTATCAACAGCATAGCTTCTTCTTTATAATGAAATAAACATCCGATCATTTATATTGAAAAATGGCATTTTTCTTTGAATATCAAAATAACACCTCTTATTGGAAAACCCTTTACATAATGAACGCCCCTCGTAAGTCACCCAATTAAGCGTCAGTAAAAATGCAATCGATTCATACCTACACCATAAATCCTTGTGTGCATCCTGAAATAAAATTGTACAAATAAGGATCCAACAAAAAAAGAACAGAGAGCTCACGACAAAGGAGAAGCTGAATAAAAATATGCCATGAATACATTCAACCTGCGTTTATTACAGTTTTTATGTGTACCAGTAATTAACTAAGGTAGAAATATGAAGTCATCTACTCAGTAAACCTGTTCATTTCAAGTGCAGAAATCTTCACCTTGAGCTTCACTTGATGCCAAAGAACGTTATTGAGAAATTTAGAATCAAGAATGAAGACGATGATAATCATTGTAGTTCTAATACAATTATGAGGATTAACTCAATTTGGCAGTAATTTTGCAATACGTTGGGCAAATATACATATGACTAGTATTATTTCATTTGTTGATATCTAATTATCTATCCAGTTTTTGTGGCAAGTTAGTTGTAGCACTTCCGTTGATGTATACTTTATTTTATTATCGATACAAGGTTCATTGAAGGAAATGGTGTCTCAGCTTTATTAAAAACCCCTCTCTTAAATGTTGCTCAAAGAACTCGAATGAAAGACTCGTGATGTAGTTAAAATAACTTTTCATATGAGTGAGTTACGAATTTTTGAATTTTAAATTGACGATTTTTTGAGAGGAAAAAGGGCGTTCAAAAATGAAACCAATTATTTAAATAATGCCGACTATACAGGGGATTTCCAAAAGGGGTGACCCCATTTCTAGGAAAGGTGGAAAACTGAAAAATTATTGGGGTTTGCTCTGTAAAAATTTTTCGTAACGCCATCCATAATAAGTTGAAGGAAAAAATATACACACATTTTTCACGATTTTGCCGAAACTCGAAACTACTTGCATGACGCGTCAGGCAAAATGACATAATTTTAAATTGACGATTTTTTGAAAAGTAATAGGGCGTTCAAAAATGAAACCAATTATTTAAATAATGCCGACTATACAGGGGATTTCCAAAAGGGGTGACCCCATTCCTAGGAAAGGTGGAAAACTGAAAAATTATTGGGGTTTGCTCTGTAAAAATTTTTCGTGACGCCATCCGTAATGAGTTGAAGGAAAAAATATACACACATTTTTCACGATTTTGCCGAAACTCGAAACTACTTGCATGACGCGTCAGGCAAAATGACATAATTTTAAATTGACGATTTTTTGAAAAGTAATAGGGCGTTCAAAAATTAAACCAATTATTTAAATAATGCCGACTATACAGGGGGTTTCCAAAAAGTGTGACCCCATTTCTAGGATAGGTGGAAAACTGAAAAATAATTGCGGTTGGCTCTGTAAAAATTTTTCGTGACGCCATCCGTAATAAGTTGAAGGAAAAAATTAACACACATTTTTCACGATTTTGCCGAAACTCGAAACTACTTGCATGGCGCGTCGGGCAAAATGACCTAATTTTAAATTGACGATTTTTTGAGAAGTAATAGGGCATTCAAAAATGAAACCAATTATTTAAATAATGCCGACTATACAGGGGGTTTCCAAAAAGCGTGACCCCAGTTCTAGGATAGGTGGAAAACTGAAAAATAATTGGGGTTTTGCTCTGTAAACATTTTTCGTGACGCCATCCGTAATAAGTTGAAGGAAAAAATATACACACATTTTTCACGATTTTGCCGAAACTCGAAACTACTTGCATGACGCGTCAGGCAAAATGACATAATATGATTATATTACATACTGACGTGAAGTCAGCAGCTTTTCTAGGTTTTTTCCTTGAAATTTCGCAATGAATCTTACCTCTTCGTTTGTAAGAATGTACAAATACAAGCTCCAGCAGAGATTTAGTTCAACATAACCTAGCAAAATTACAGTTTTGAATTTTTAGTGAATATATTCCTTTATATTCTTTTTTCAGTTCGTTTTTGTGCTGTTGACGGCAGAGGAAACTTCAAGAAAGCTACTAGATATTGTCCAACTTTAAACAATCCAGACAGCAAGGTGCACTGCGTAGTTGGAGTTGACAGGTATGCAATGTTTACCACAGACCAACTGTGGTTTACCCCATGAGTTTGAGTTATCTGAAAATCACCCCTATAAAGAGAATACATTGAACGCCCCTCGTACTGTGTGAACAATCATAGCTAATTCGAACAATTTAACTCGTATACCTCTGCTATTGAAGTAATGAAATCTGGAATCAGTTGAACCATTGCCCTTAAACAATGTTTGAACTTACCCAACACCTTTTTTCGTCATCAACTTAAGAATCAAAAAAACAACGAATTTTCACAAAACCATGCTCCACATTTTGAAAGCAATATGAAAAGCTCGCGTCTGTGCCATTTACCTATCCTCAGTTACATATCAAATATCCAGCAGGTGTCCCCTAGACCATTTTAATGTGTCTGATTATTTTCTCACGCAGTATAATGGGGTTTTTTCCTTTAAACGAAAATGCAGTTATTTTCATGAAAAACCTATAGGATATCACATTTCAAACACATAATTTCAATATCACATTTTTAAAAGAATGTTTTATCACCTAAAACTGAAAAATAAAAATGGGGATTTGCATTGAAAGGGATTTGTCATGATTGCACGATATGGCAACGTCGAATTCAGTTTTCTCGGAAAGAAAAGGACGTAAAATGCGTTACTTTGCTTAGGAAAACAGAGATAGCTATACTTCGATCTGGTTAGAGTAGAAGACAACGACCAAGAAATAGAAAAAGAAGAGAACAGACTGTCATACTGTCGTATTACTGACAAATCGCAAACGGAAATTGTTTGGTTATATTGACAAAGAACACGTGTGTACCACAGAATAGGAATAAATATTTCATTATTCTATAGTAGAAAAAGCTATTCTACTGAACACCGTTGTCATTTCGTGCATGCCTGGCAAATCCCAAACCCCAATTTTGAAATCTGATTTTGAATACTTTCTGAAGGTTACTTTGGAAAATGATGAATCAAACCCATAATAATTATGTTCAAATTTGCATTTGCAATAATAACCCAAATTCAGGAAAAACCCCCATTAAGTTGCATTGAAGCATCTTTTTCAAGACATAGTTTAACTTTCTTTTCTTACAGATTGGACTGCTTACGTAAAATTTCAAAACAACAAGCAGATTTTGCTGTTTTTACTTCAGAAGATCTCATAACTGCTTCTAATTCTGCAGTTGAAACTTTGATTACTAATGAACTACGATTCACAGAGGGTGAGCAAGACCACTACTTCTTCCACTGTCTTATAAAGGGTTTTCCAATAAGTGGTGTTATTTTGATATTCAAAGAAAAATGCCATTTTTCAATATAAACGATCGGATGTTTATTTCATTATAAAGAAGAAGCTATGCCGTTAATAGTGAAAAATAACATCAGGCAAATGACCACCATGACCACGCTTACAGGACCATATCCTTTTGATGAAATTTTCTATGACCAAATAGTGAAGTGCCTGCCCTATGTCCTCGATAGCCTCACGAATTCCATCATTGAGGTCTTGAATCGACGCTGGGCTATTGGTGTAGACCTACTCTTTCACGTGGCCCCAAATGAAGAAGTCGCAAGGTGTTAAATCACAAGATCTCGGTGGCCAATTGTGATCACCTCTTCGAGAGATATCACGGTCCGGAACTTTTCCCACAAAGGATCAATGGTTTCGTTGCTTGTGTGGTACGTAGCGCCGTCTTGTTGAAAGTAAACGTTGTCCAGATCAATACCATCCAATTCCGGCCATAAAAAATCATTAATCATATCTCGATAGCGCAATCCATTCACCGTAACTGTTGCTCCAGCCTCATTTTCGAAAAAGAAAGGTCCAATAACTCCGCCGGACCATAAACCGCACCAAACAGTCACACTTTGAGGATAGAGAGGCTTTTCAACAATAACTCTCGGGTTTTCCGAGCCCCAGATGCGACAATTTTGCTTGTTGACGAAGCCACCGAGGTAGAAATGGGCCTCATCACTCAAGATGATTTTTCGATGGAATTCCGGATCATTTTTCATGCATTTCAACGACCCAATCAGCAAAGACACGACGTTGTTGATGATCAGCCGGCTTGAGTTCTTGTGTTAACTGAACTTTATAAGCCTTAAGACCCAAATCTTTATGCAAAATACGGTGTAATGACGTATGTGGAATGCTTAATTCCAAAGAACGACGAGGAATGGACAAACCTGGGTTTTCTTCAACTCTTTCGGCTGCAGCAGCAATATTCTCGGCTGTTTTTGAGCGACGTGCACGGGTTTTATTCTTCACATCACTGACTTGTCCCAACAGCTCGAATTTTTCCACCAATTTCTTTATTGCGGTCCGACAAGGTGCTTCACGACGACCCAAAAATGTTCGAGTTTCACGAACCGTCTCTGCCAAATTTTCACCATTTTTATAGTAAATTTTAATAATTTCAATGCGTTGTTGAAGCGTGTATCGTTCCATTTTTATTAATGGCGTAGTTTCTACTTGTCAAATGTCAAAAAATGACAAAAGTGACATCTACCGAAATAGCGGGCTATTCAAAATAACACCTCTTATTGGAAAACCCTTTATATGGTGAATTGCGGCGAAATTTATACCAGAATAATTTTTCAAATTCTCATCAGATTTATATCTTTTTATCTTCCACTTCCAGATAAATACGAATATGAAGTTGTAGCAGTATTTCATAAGAAATCGAATATCAAGAGCAAGCATGATCTACAGGATAAACGGTTTTGCCATCCAGGTTATGGTTACGAATCAGAATGGACTCGAATTCTTTCTAATGTGAGTTGAAAGCAAAATAGAATTTCGCGTTAAATAAAATAAATTGAAATTCTGTTTTTTCGCAGTATTTAGAAGCATCTGTGATTCCTCAGAATTGTGATCAGGACCTTACTTTGATTGAAAATAGGATAAAATCATCATCAGAGTTTTTCAGTACCGCTTGTAAATCTGGCCCATGGGTAGAAAATTCCACACTAGACGATGAACTGAGTAAGAGGAATTAATTTACAATGTTTACTTCTGTATCCACCTATTCCTGCTGTCAAACTTCTAGAACCTAATAGTCTAAGAAGATCCTGCTGCGAATGCGCTATCGAGTATTGGCTCGAAACCAATTTTTTACAAACATCCTTCAATATGAGAGTATATATCTACGGGGTGGCTCATCAAAATGAAGCCGCATCATATTCATTCGGCAGCAACCCTTATTTTCGGCTAGATTTACTCAGCAACCCTACGTCATCGTACACAGAAAAAAAATAACTTCAATTTGATATATAAATAATAGATGAACGTAATGAAAGTAAAAAGTAACTGTTTATACCTGGCTGCGAACAGGTGCAGCCAGTTGCGATAAGGCAGTCCTGATTTTTCGAAGTCTTCACATATATATATTGCTATGAAGTGGATGATATCTTATTTAAAAAAACAAGTGAATGCAGTTTCCTCCAAAATAACACTTAATATTTTTTATTCAAAAATACTTGCGAGCACATTTTGATAGGCAACCCTGTAGATATATATTCTCCGATTAAGAAATGTATGTGAAAGATTTGTTTCGAGCAAATACTCGATGAAGCACTAATTCTACAGCCGGATCTCGTACTATAAGTAAAAAGGT
This sequence comes from Myrrha octodecimguttata, assembly GCA_958510865.1. Taxonomy (NCBI): domain Eukaryota; kingdom Metazoa; phylum Arthropoda; class Insecta; order Coleoptera; family Coccinellidae; genus Myrrha; species Myrrha octodecimguttata. The sequence continues at coordinate 52,219,466 of OY294061.1, read as the reverse complement.
TATATATCTTCTGCAATTTCCTGTGGTATATGATTGTCAGTTCAAACTGACAATTATCAATCATAATTTCCAGTTCAAACTGACCATCATCCATTATTGTCCGTTCAACCCAGAAATTAACTATAACTGCTAGTTTGAACTGACAATTACAGCCATGCATACTTGCCAGTACAAACTGACAATTATCCATAATTGACAATTCTAATGACAATTATCCGAAATTGACAGTTCAACCTGGCAATGAGCTATAACTGCTAGTTTGTATTGGAAATAAGCCATAATATAGCCAATGCAAATAACTGACAATTATGGATAATTTTCAGTTTTAACTGGCAATTATGGATAAGCTGTTAGCTGTAACTGTCGGTTCAAACTGAAAATTATCCATAACTGCTAGTTCAAACTATCAAATATCCATAATTGTCAGATTAAATTGGCAAATATAATATTTTTAATCATGATATATCGTCATTTCTTTTTTCCCTGAATTAAAACAAACCAACCGTTCCAGAAAACAAATATCCAAACTTATGCGAGGCCTGCGATAAACCTTCCAGATGTTCTAAGGAAGACAAATATTGGGGAAGACGAGGTTCCCTATTTTGCTTGACAGATGGCGCTGGCGATATCTCCTGGGCTCGTTGGGATGACGCCCAGGTTCATTTTGGGTTGGTAGCTGGGGGTTCCGAAGCTCCAGCAAGCGACTATAATCTTCTTTGTCCAGACGATACTGTCAGACCTGTCAATTCTTCCAAGCCTTGCGTTTGGGTGGTGAAACCTTGGTCGGTAGTAGCATCTGTAAGGTGGGTTTATCATGTTTAGACTTGAGTAGGTGGTGATTGTCTCAAAGTTTAGTCCAAATAGACAAAGTGACGCATGCACGTTCTACCCACCTACTTTTCGAACCTCTTTTTAAGTTCGTGAAGTTAGAGTGTTTAAGACTGGAGGTCTAGACGCGCGGTCATAGTTGAATTCTAGCAAGAAAATAATTTCTACAACAAGATTCCTCATACTTTTGTGGGGATATAAAATAAAGAGAGAAAAAACTCACATTACAAGACAGGTTTGCCAACGTATTTTCCTACCAACCTCCCCCTTACCTTAGGTACCCTTTGGTCTAAAAGCTCACTTACCTCGCAACCCCTCGATCTATGAACCCTATTTACAACATTGAAATGCGCTGCTTTCACTTCCTAGAGGAACTAAGTAAAAAAGATATAACGATAAACATAAATACAAGTGGGTAGCTAAAATACATGACTGATGGATCATCTTCGTACCGCCATCTTTATAGGTTCACTCGTGCCATCCATACCATAGAAACTAATGACACCAATAAGGTATAGATTACGGTGTGAAATTATATTATTTTGGAGCTGAGATCGTACAAGAGCTAAATAAAACACCATCCATTGATTTTTTCCAGAAACAAAGCCCAAGAAATCCAAGAGATGATCTCCTCTCTTACCCACGAAGATGACACTTCTTGGGAATCAGCTGTTCTCAACCTAATGGAACCCTACCATCTCACGATCAAACCTCTCAGTCCTATAGAACCCATACAGTCCTATCTAAACAAAGCCACTGGATTCTTGAGCGCGAACAGTTTTCCTGGGTGTCATCCACCAAGAACCATACGTATGTGCACCACTTCTATCGCGGAGAACGCTAAATGTGCCTGGTTGAGAGAAGCAATGGCATCTTACGGTATAGAACCTGAAATAGACTGCTTGAAGGCTGACAACAAGACTCACTGCATGGATGCTGTTCATAAGGATTTCGCGGATGTTGTGGCCATAAAACCTGACCTGCTGAAGTTGGCGATAACGTAAGTTGGTCGTATGCTTATCAGAATATTAAATTGTAATTCATCGCCATCAGTGACTCAAGGTTTTTTTGGAAGAACATACTATGTCACATTCGACTTCATAAAATACTGAATGCATTCAATTCATTTCCAGGACATACCAATTGAAAACTTTGTTTTACGAGACAGTAAATGAAGATGCTAAGTATCTCACAGTAGCAATTACAAAAAGGAACTCGGACTTCGAATCACTGCAGGATTTGAAGGGTGCCAAGGCTTGTTTCCCTTCTTACGATGGAGTCGCTTGGAACAGTGTTGCCAACCATTTGAACCAACAACGCCTTTTGGAAGTTTGCCCCATAACGGAAGGACTTGAAGATTTCTTTGGAGGAAGCTGTGTGCCCGCTATTCCCAAAAAAGGTTCGTCTTTACATGCTAACTGCAGGAATAGCACTTATGATGGGGAAAATGGTGCCATTCGTTGTTTGATTGAAGGCAGAGGAGATGTAGCTTTTGTTTCGAAGAATAGTTTGAGGGATTTCCTGGCAGGTAAGTTTTATAAATCTTTGTTTTATTCATTTTCACTTCAGTGTCTGGCTTTCCTTGGTATATCAAAGTTATTTGGGTTGCATAACCAACATACACAAGATTATTGATATGAAAAAAACCAAGGGTAGATTACATTGAAATCCATACTGAAATTACTTTGCTTTTTCGGGGCGATGTATTGGAATATTTTAAGTGGACAGCTAATTTCTTTTCAAGATAAATCAAAGAACTCTGCCAAATTGAATACTGCCGATTTCAAGACTGTTTGCAAGGATGCAGCTTCCAAGGACTGCCTCTTAAGTTGGGCTCCTGCAGGATACGCTATGGTTAGAAGCAACGTTTCAGAACTTTGGTTGAGAGACACTATGGATGTGTTTTTCGCGTTGGATGAGAATTTTGGTAAACATTTTAAAACACCGACTTCTCCATTTACTCTTTTTGGACCTTTCAACGGAGAGAAGAACTTGCTTTTTCACGATGTCACCATGAAAATTCGGACACTTCCTTCAGTCAGAAGAACTGACAGTGTTAAAGGGGAGTACCACGAAATTGTAAGAAGAGTGGACTGCAATTCTTCCGGAAGTATTCGCAGTTTTTCGTTGAATGTAATTTTTGTTCTAGTCGCAATTAGTTTTTGTAGAAATCTTTAGTTCTTGTTTTTGTAACTTTTGTAATAACAATGATCTCTCCCTTTGTGAGTTTGCTGTATAATAGTAAAGTCGTCAGTGAAACTACAAATACTCAAAAATAAAGCAAAACGCCTTTTAAAACGCGTTCTTTCTATAAATGAATAGTTTTATTCATAAAGAAATATCTATCTCACCGTGGATGACTTATGCCTTTTACATTCTCAATAATCTTAAGGATATTATTTTTTTTTACTTGTTGAGACTGATTGTGATGATCCAATTCGATTGATATTATTGCAACAGATATTTTTACCTCAGATTTGAATTTGAAAAGTGAATTTATATGAATGTATTAAAAAATTTATCTTATGAATTGATTGTCCCTGAGTGCTTCGTATGAATTTGTACTTAAACTGTGATATATTGTTAATAAACTGTTATTATTTATTTTCTTATTATTCCAACCCTAACCCATAGTCATTATATTGTGGTTTTGGGAGAGAATGTTTGCATTGATATTTGAATTGTAGCTTCTTGAGCCGTATAATTAAATGAAAAACACGTATTATGTTTTCCGCAATATCTCCGAAAATAACACACGGATCAAACTTCAATTTAGTGCACTGTTGTTGAATTCATTCATTCATTCACTCCTTTAAGTGTCCTCGGCTACTATGGCCATTTAGACAAGCTTTCAATTTTACATTTATACATTGACATTCATTCAGATTCATACCAACTAGAGAATTTTATTTATAGGCACACGAACATTTACCTACACCATAAACTTAACACAACATACATGACCTCGCCGGGATTCGAACACGGTACCTCCGGTTTTACAGACAGGCTATTAACCCACTGCACCACCGAGGCAGTCCACTGTTGTCGAATATAAACTTCATGGACTAGCTACACCGAATTTTACTGAAATCTGGATGGATCGTTCCTAAAGAAAAAAATTGTTCAAAAAAATTAGATAAATGTTCGAATATTATTTTTCAAACCATTTACGATCCCAACGAGATTTTGCGAAAGATTGTGAGTCGTTATTTCCCAACTATAGTTACCAAGTTTCAATCCGATTACATGTTCAGTTTCTTAGATATGGAAAAAATAATCTCAAAAATTCAAATGCGTATAACTCCGAATCCGTTTGGCCGATTTCGTCAATTAACGAATACAAGCATGGAATTCTGATACGCAGTGTACACTTTTAGTTTCAAATCGCTAGATCTGTTCATTCTCAAAGTTATCGTTACATATCAGACGTTCGGCTGGAGGGAGAAGGATAAATATAATTGTAAAAACCTAGGAAAGCACTGACGTGAAGTTAGCAGCTTTTACGCGCTTGTTCACATTGCAAAATGGCGACCTGGAAATTTCAGTGAAATTAAAATAAAAAATGAAAATAAAAAAAAAATGTTTTTTCAAATTTTTCCATGAATAATTATTCTTATTGATACTGTTCATCTTCCAACCAAGTTTCATTTCGATCAAATAAACATTTTTCGAGTTATTGAAAAGCCAAAACAACAAATGGCTGTAACATAAAAACCATTCAGCAGATTTGGCCCATTAACTAACTTAACCGAGATATTCAGGATCAAAACCTAACCTGAAATTTTCAAGACCTTTCTTCTCGAAAGTTAGAGCACTTACGGCCAGTCGGATGGACAGAATTGAATTTGACGAGGGATTCTTCTTCAGGGAGTTCAAAAGAATCGTTTAAGACCATTTTCTGCGCAAAATTCGAAAAAATAATATTTTTAGAATTTACCAACTGTACGATCCCAACCAAATTGTTTTAAAGGTTGCGCGTCGTCATTTACAACTAATTTTCAAGTTTCAATTTGATCGTATTATAAGATCCGGAGATATGGAAGAAATAAACTCAAATGCGTATAACTCCGATTCATCTCGTCGATTTCGTCCATTTACGAACTTAACCATCAAACTCTGATATGCAAACTACACTGTAAGTTTCAAGTCGCTAGCCCTCTGTTTGGAAAAATGAAAGCACGCTGTTCCCCCTAGGGCCCTAGAACATATGCACAAAGGAAAAAGTAAACTGCTTCCTCTGAGATTTGAATCATGAAGATAGAGACTCTGATTTAAATTCATTCATTCATTCATCATCTCTTTAATGTGCCTCGGCTAAAACCATGTACACAGATCATAGTAACACTTTTTTATTGCATACTTCCCATTCATACCCAACTATAGACAATTTTTGTTTTTACAACACCACAAACACCACAAACATCAAACATCCATGACCTCGCCGGGATTCGAATCCAGTACCTTCAGCACCCTAGTCCACCTCTTCAGCCAACTAGTCTACCGAGGTAGCCCTGATTTAAATGGATTATTTACAAGTAATCATAGAAAAAAATATTTCTCCACGACCATTGAATAATAATAGATGATATAAACAAAAAATCATGGAATAATCATAGACATAGAATAACATGTTATTATAAGTCTATGGGAATAATATATATTTCGATGACACACTTGTACGTAATAGACGACTTCGGACCAAGTTGCCAACCCACAATTTTATTCACAAATTTACTATCACTGGGGAATGAGAATTTCAGGACAAATTCGACATGATAAGGCTCGCGTTATTTATAAATATCCGTGAAAGATGCCTCGGCTCTTCAAACAAGAAAATTCTTTCCAAATATAAGTTTTTGTTAAGCTGAAATTTGAGCTGGGATTCCTGATTTCATGTTAATATAGTGTCAAGTTTAAAAAGGATATGTTCCGCAAATCAACTTGGTTACTTCGGTTGTCGGTTTTCCGTTCTGTAAATATGAAATATTCGGTTGGTTCCTGAAAAAAAGGTTCATTACGGAATTTGATTGATGAAAAAGCAATCTTTCTGTTACCAGAACATGAACATATTAAGTCTATGCACCAGAACGACAATCAATATTTTATGGTAATATATCCATAGCATAGAACAATCTTTATTTATCTTATGATCCATAGATCATCATCGTTCTGGTGCATAGACTTAATATGTCTATGTTTTGGTGACAGAAAGATTGCTTTTTCATCAATCAAATTCCGTAATCAATCTTTTTTTTTCAGGAACCTACCGAACATTTCATATTTACAGAACGGAAAACCGGCAACCGAAAAAACCAAGTTGATTTGCGGAACATATCCTTCATAAACTTGACACTATCAACATGAAATCAAGAATCCCATCTTAAATTTCAGCTTAACAAAAACCTATATTTGAAAGGAATTATCTTGTTTGAAGAGCCGAGGCATCTTTTACGGATATTCATAAATAACGCGAACCTTATCATGTCGAATTTGTCCTGAAGTTCCCGTTCCCCAGTAATAGTAAATTTGTGAAGAAAATTGTGTTTGGCAACTTGTGCCGAAGTCGTCTATTGAAATACAATACTTTATCGAGAAATGAAAGTTCGAAAGTTCATACAGAATTTCGTGAAAATAATATGATCAGATGATCACAGAATATTGAATATCTGATAATATTAAAATTAGAATTTGTTTTTCAATTTCTTCTGTTGGCACGATCGTCTCGAAATTTTGCAAAAAGTTGTCAATCAGGATTTTTGAACTAGCTGCCAAGTTTCATCATGATTGAATCAGTGAGTTTTAAGTTATTAAAATAAACAACAATTTCGGGCAAAAAAACACGAAATTGACACATTTTTTCCAAATATACGTAGTGGAGAGAATTGTTTATTTATAATTAAGACCAGAGTATTGCAGATGTTGAGCCTTTTGCCTAGGTGTAGTAACTGAATTCTGAACATAATTATTCTCGCCGGTTGGCTTTTCTGATGTATTTTCTTAAAATGAACTAAGAATGGACAAACGCCAATAAAGCTAATTATATATATTCCCACTCAAAAGATTTCTTTTGTCCGAACTGTGCTAACGAAAAAAACCAACACGAAATGAAAATTGAACGGAAATTATTTCTGGATAATTGATATCAACAAGATGTCAAATTAACTCCGATCTTGTCTATGATACCGACGAAAAAGATCGTCATCGACTCGCTCTTTGTTTGACGATCGGTTGACATCTGTGGTCTCCTACATCTGGATGTTATTAACGAACGACTCAGGAGCAATATAAGCAGTCTGATGTGAAAAAGGAACGCCCCTATTAACAAAAATCATGGAATAATCATATACATAGAATAACATGTTATTATAAGTCTATGGGAATAATAAATATTTCGATGGCTCACTTGTACGTAATTTTCGGAAGGAATATCTTAGAAATAGATTTTCACTGTAGGTTTAAGGTCTGAATGGAACAATGAAAGATAAGCTAGAGTTTCTTAAACTGCGTTACGACTTTACTGGAGGACTTTTGACTAATGTACATCAATTATTGCATGAGCAAATGTCAAACAAGTAGTCTTCAAAGTGGTAATGTTGAATGCTGACCGCTTTCTTACTGTAATTTCCTTTATCGATTATTTCAGCAGCTGAATTAACTAGACCATGGAAAATACCCCTTTCCACCTAGAAATATCGATTGTTTCACTGTACGTCTGATCGCTATACTATTCAGTTCGCGATGACAGTCCTGAATTGTTCGTAGAGAAGAATTTTTCCTTTAAAGTTTATGTATGTCCACCAAAACTAAAAACGTGAGTATTCTTGTTGTAGTCATTTTAAGCTTAGCGAAACCTTCTGAAGAGTTCGGAATCATTGAACAATGAAACGTGACAAATTTCACATAAGGATACAGTGCTTATTGATGATCGTGGACAATTGAAAAATTCTAAAAACCTAGAAAAGCACTGCCGTGCAGGCAGCAGCTTATACGCGCATGTTCAATAGTGAGAACGCTTTGACAACGAATTTGAACATGCACTCTAAAGCTGATGCCTTCGCGGCAGTGCTTTTCTAGGTTTTTTTTTTGTTAAAGTACTGGATTTCAATTCGATATAATCTGTATATTTGGAAATATTGGAAATATAAAATTTGCTGACCGTAAACGCAATAACTGCCGAAAGAAACAACTTAGAAACTCGATATTTGTAGATTGGGTTTGGACCTTGATTGAAATCCAGTACTTCATCGAAAAATGACATTTTGAAGGTTCATATAAGATTTACGGCCGGTTTCACAAATTTTTAATCGATTTCAAGCGATGGACCAAAATCTCCGGTTATAGTTACGGTTATCCACATTGACAGATAATCCTTTGCCTGTATGTCATTTTGGATAACCGCAACTATAACCGGAGCTTTTGGTCCACCGCTTGAAATCGATTTTTGATTGCCAGATCAAGGGCTTGATTGTCAGTTTATAGTAAATTCTGTGCTCGATTTCAGTTCATTTTCAACCCAACCATCGAATGCAAACCTTAATCAATGAGTTAATCAGAAGTCAAAAGTTTTGTGAAACCAACGGTTAATGAGGATAATATGAGAAGATCACAGAATATTAAATATTTGAAAAAAAAAATTGAAATTATTTTTTCAAATTGTCCTAATGACACGATCATCACGAAATTTCGCACAATATTGTCCTTCAACATCTTCAAACTAGCTTGGCGAAGTTTCATCACGATTGAATCAGTATTTCTTGAGTTATACCGAAGAAACAACGATATCGAGAAGAAAACCACGAAATTCCACATATTTTTTCCCAATATCTCCAGAACTTATAGCCGTATCGAATTGAAATTTGGTACACTGCTGTAAAATATGGAGTCCAAGGTTCGAATGAAATTGTTCTCGAATATGAACAAAATTTTCAGAAGAAATTTTTTTTTTAAATTGAATGACCATACGATTTCAACGAAATTTTGCTCAAAGTTGAGCGTCGCTATGTTTCAACTAACTGCCAAGTTTCAATCCAATCGCTTCAGTAGTTTCTGAAATATGAGGGAAATAACCTCAAAATTTCAAATGGCCATAACTCCGAAACTATTTGGCCGATTTGGCCCATTACCGAACTCAACCGCGGCATTTGGATGCGCAAATTACCCTTCAAGTTTCAAGTCGATGACTGGCTCCGTTCGACAGTTATCGTGTTCACAGCCGGCCGGACAGAATGATTTTGACACCGCATCCGTCATCAGAGAGTCCAACCTAGTCGTTTGAGACCATTTTCGGCTCAATCATCGGAAATTACAGACATTTGTACAAAACGATAGCACGCTGTTCCCCTAGAACATGCGCGCAAAAACCTAGAGAAGCATTGACGTGAAGTCAGCAGTATTTGCGCGCATGTTCAAAAGATACCACCAAAAGTGAAAATGCGCGCAAAAGCTGCTGACTTCACGTCAGTGCTTTTCTAGTTTTTTTGCGCGCATGTTTTAGGGGAACAGCGTTCTTTAGATTTGTCCCAATTTCTGTAATTCTCGAATTTTTTCCCGAAATTGGTCTCAAACGGCTAGATTGGACTCCCTCTGATGACGAATCCAATGTCAAAATCGATTCTGTCCGGCCGGCCGTCCGGCCAGCCGTGGACACGATAACCTCTGAAGGGAGTGAGCTAGCAACTTGAAACTTTCAGTGTAGGTCGCGCATTGGAATGCCGCGGTTCAGTTCGTTAATGGGCCAAATCGGTAGAGCAGTTTCGAAGTTATAGCCATTTGAAATGTTGAAGTTATTTAGTTTTTATTTCAGAAACTACTGCAGCGATTAGATTGAAACTTGGCATTTAGGTGGAGTATAACAACGCGCAACTTTTAGCGAAATTCTGTTGAAATCATACTGTCAGTTAATCAAGAAAAAAAAAATCAAAATTATTTTCGAAAAAAATTGTTTTTCGGAAACCGTTAATTATATTAAAAGAACCATTCAGAATTTGAGCTTCATATTTCACAACAGTGTACAAAATTTCAGTTCGATTCGATCATAATTTTTGGAGATATTGGGAAAAAATATGTCAAATTTCGTGGTTTTATTTTCGATATCGTCGTTTTTTTCGGTATAAGTCAAGAAGTACTGATTGAATCATCATAAAACTCTGCAGCTAGTTCGAAGATGCTGAAAGATAACTTTGTGTGAAATTTCGTGATAATAGCAGCATTAGAAGAATTTTTTTTAAAATTTCAAATTTTTTTTCTTCAAATTATCAAAATTCTGTGATCTTATAATATTATCCACATTAAATTCTGTATGAACCTTCGAACTGTCATGTCGGCAACTTGGACCGAGGTCGTCCATTCATATCATAAGTCATAGAATCAAAGCACCAAAATGTTCACGATTTAATTCCATCTTTCAACCGATAGGGTGAATCAACTGGACGAAAAACTCGGTGAAATATTCGGCGTTTGTTGATTCCATTTTCTCAACCAACAAGGTTCAATTTGGATCATTGTGAAAATCTAACATGACCATAACATTCTATTCCTTATCCACAGATCAGCGCAAGGACAGTGACGCAAAGAACACAGAGTAAGCCGAAGAGGACAACATCCAATCAAAAACTAGAATCCGTCCGAAATGGGAAGGAACAGATTGACGAAAAACAGACAAAAAATGAAGCAACCAAAATCAACAAACCAGCCACCAAAGAAAAGGCGAAAACGGCAACTAAAGAACCTCAAAAAACGATAAGGAACAGTAGAAAACCTCTGGTTGCTAACCCCAAGAACTCCTCGACCAGTCGAACTCCAACATCTCAAAACGACAGGATTGTAAAAACCAAATTTTTTCCCACCAAGAACAATTATGCCGAAATGCTACAACACATGAACGAATCGGAGGTAGGCTCAGGCGATGGAAATACAAAAAACAAGGCAGTTATAAGAAAAAATGTACCATCCAAATTAGCACTTGGTCATGAGGAAGACAACTCGGAATCTATTTCGAAATCAGAAAGACCAAGAACTTCTACATTAAGAAAAGGTAGCATTGTTAATGAGAATATAGCTGGTCCTGAGGCTCCTAAGAAGACACCTCTTGCATCTCCCACAGAAGAGACCGAAGCGAACACTGAACAAGCTGAGGAATACGAAGATGACTTCGACTCATACGAATCTGACTTTGAAAATGTGAGCAGTTCCGATTCTACAATCCACAATATTTCCGAAATATCAACAGAGAGTACATCTTCAAGCGAAGACGACACTTCAAGCAAGGCAACGCCATCAAACGACAAAGACATCGAGAGAAAACTAGACTCGGGAAACTTCGACCTGAACGAGACCAAACGAAAGCAGGAGTTCTCACACTTACAAGAACTGGTGGAAAAGGACAACATGAAGTTGACCAGACCTGCGAGCAACGCTAGAAGCAATCTCACCTCCTTGTCGGACGAAGGCTTCGAGGAAGCCAGATCGTTGCAGTTCTTGAATTTCGTGAGTGCCAAGAAGAGAAACGAGAGGCGTAGAAGCTTGGAGGTCCGTAAAAGACGCGGCGAAGAGCTCTTGAACATGATCAAATTGGACAGTATCAACTTTACAGTGTTCGATACTCCCCCAGTGCCTTACGATGAGTTTATTAAAGCTTTTGGTAACGTTAACTCCATGCAGATTGGAGTGCAGACAGGAGTGGAGAATGTGGACGAAGAAATCCAAACAGAGTTGACAGAGACTTGCGAGAAGTGGGTCCAAATGCCACCACACGTGTCCAAGGAGTCGTTGGATTGCTACAAGTACGAAAGGGTTGGTGTGGGCCCATCTAGGGACCAAATGAAATCCACGGATGCACCAGTAGATGAACCACAGTTTAGCGAATTCAGATTGAGCAAGTTTCTGTCGAACACTGGCGGTTTGGTGTTGGATATTCTAAAAGAACAGAGTTCCAAGTACGAAAACTTGGCGAGAAGAAACCCAGAGACTTCCTTGAGCGAAGCTGTGTTGTCTTTCAAGCCTCCTACGGAGTTCTCCGGGAAGAGGAAGCTGACAAAGGTTGTTTCGAATCCGAAGAATCCCAGTGTTTTTTTATCGGTGCACGTGGATGAAGAAATTGGTGGATTTTGCAGAAGTATGGTGTATTTGTGGAATGTTAATGACGTTTTACCTGAGTTTTATCTGACTTGTTACGGGAGGATAACGAGTTGTTGTTTTGGTTCAGATGCGAAGAGTGTTATTGCTGGTCTTCACGATGGGTGAGTACGGTTTGGAGTGATTTTTTACGCGCTTGTTCCTATTGGGAACTTCTGCGAAGATGCCAGCGCCCTAACGGCTGAATTTGGAACCTGTCCAAGCTAGTAGTTTGATGTAAACAAAAAGTTGAAATGTAGTGGAGAACGAATATTTTTGGGCAGAGCTAGAATATTTAAAGAAATTATTATAATTTTGTGTAAGATTTCTTGAAGAGGAACGTTTCGTTTGGATCACGATATAAAATCGTGCTTTAAATCGTTCCTGGAGGATAATTTCGATGTTAATTTAGTGTCTGCTGCTTGGTGGATCAAAATGAACCAATATCTGAGTTTACTTGAATTTTTGGAAAAAAGGCAGGCCATATTATGTGTTAAATATAGAATCAGTCCAAATGATATGACTTTTACAAACGACTGAATCAATAAAATGAAAAGAGAGCTTTCCTACTTTAGTTCTTTTGCATCGTATTTCGAAAAAAAAAAGAAAACATACATTTCATTTTCATATCACAGCAGCTCAAGATACACATACAATATGAAATGTCACAGCTGGTTCAACCTATCATTTATAGAAACTGAATAATGTTTTTGCGCGCATGTTCTAGGGGAACAGCGTGCTATCGTTTTGTCCAAATGTCTGTAATTTTCGATGATTGAGCCGAAAATGGTCTCAATCGAGTAGGTTGGACTCACTGATGACGAATCCAGTGTCAAAATCGATTCTGTCCGGCCGTCCGGCCGACGACACGATAACTGTCGACAGAGGCAACCTAGCAACTCGAAACTTTCAGGGTAGATTGCGCATCAGAATGCCGCGGTTAAGTTCGTTAATGGGCCAAATCGGTCGAATAGTTTCGGAGTATAGGCACTTGAAATTTTGAAGTTATTTATTTTTTATTTCAGAAACTACTTGAGCGATTGGATTCAAACTTGGCAGTTAGGGGGAGTACAACAACGCGCAACTCTGAGCAAAATTTTGTCAGGATCATATTGTCGGTAAATTAAAAAAATTTTTTTTCGAAATTTTTTTCCAAAATTTTTTTTTTTTTCGGAAATCATTCATTATATCCAAAAAAAAATTCTACTCATACTTTGAGCTTCATATTTCACAGCAGTGTACAAAATTTCAGTTCGATACGATCTTAAGTTTTGGAGATATCGGGAAAAAATATGTCAAATTTCGAGGTTTTTTTCTCGATATCGTTGTTTTTTTCGGTATAACTCGAGAAATACTGATTCAGTCCTGCTTAAACTTCGCAGCTAATTTGAAGATGCTGAAAGACAACTTTATGAGAATTTCGTGATAATCGTGTCATTAGAACAATTTGAAAAAAAAATTTCTGTGATTTTCTTATCATATCATCCTCATTAAATTCTGTATGAAACTTCGAACTCTAATTTCTCGATGAAGTACTGGATTTCAATTCGATCTGATCTGTTTTTTTTGGAAATATTGGAAAAATAAAATTTTGAATGGGTATATCTGCGGAATCATTGGGTGGATTTTACCCATTCACGAATTCGGCCTTCGTAATTAAAGTCCAAACCTTCTCTACAAATATCGAGTTTCTGAGTTGTTTCTTTCGGAAGTTATTGTGTTTACGCACTAGGCCGATGGGCTGACCGTAAACACAATAACTTCCGGAAGAAACGACTTAGAAACTCGATATTTGTAGAGTAGGTTTGGGGCTTAATTACGAACGTCAAATTCGTGAATGGGTAAAATCCGCCCTATGATTCCGTAGATATACCCATTCAAAATTTTATTTTTCCAATATTTCCAAAAATACAGATTAGATCGAATTGAAATCCAGTAATTTATCAAAAAAAAAATCTAGAAAAGCACTGCCGTGGAGGCAGTGCATGTTCAAATTCGTTGCTGAAGCGGTCATCTACATTGAACATGCGCGCAAAAGCTGCTGCTTTCATGGCAGTGCTTTTTGAAATTTTTATATAAATACCTTCAGCTATTATCAATTATAACAGTTTATCTAGTTTTTGTCAGATTTTCAACCAGATCGCTCTCTTTGAATATGATTTTGTGTGGTATGTGAAGTAGGTAGCTGCATAGTGCTCGGTAGTTTTTCTGCAGGAACAGCATTTTTCATAAGAATTCTCTTACTTTCATTTACACCTAAAAACATCTGGACATAAAGTTGTTTCGAAATGAATACATTGTAGTTTACCTTTATCAAAATAAACATCTTTAGAGAAATGCAGTGAACATACTTTCATGTATTTCGTAACCTGTTGTCCATTCTTCAATTTCAATATCCAGGCCCTTCTTCCATCATTGAGTTCCCTGCCAAATGCTGTTTCCAAATTAACTTTACTTTCATTTGGCTTTGGAAAAAAAGAAAACTTGAGGCAGTAGATGATCCTCTCATCTTTGACCATGAATAACATTGAGTTGAGGCAAAGAACAATAGTCATTTCGGGAGTATGCCATTCCAAATTAATACAATCGACAATTTCAATCGGAAAGGAAGGAATCGATTGATGAATATTATAAACACTTTCTGTATACCAAAATTTCAACTCGGAGAACAACACAAAAGCTCGAAAATGAACTCTAAAAGTAAGCGAAATACGTTAGAATAACGGGCACGTCGAAAAACTACTAGCTTGGAAGTGTTCGAATTTCTATCACCAGAGGGCGTATCGCTTAGAAGTAGTTGCGAATAGGAATGAGTACGATTGAAGTCGAATCTCAAACGATAAGGTTGGACCCTCGATTTACATGTGATGGAATTTCGAATTCTTCTTGTCGTTAGAGCGACTGTTTCAGAAAAGAGGGTTGGCACATGATTTAACACTGATTTTTCAGGTCACTTGCAGTCTGGGAAACTACAAGAAACACGATGCCGTCGGAAAATATGTATCAAATGGTAGAAGGAGATGTGGTTCTTAGGTATCCTGCATTTGTCACTGATGTCGAAAAAAGTCACTGTTCATCGGTGATAGCTGTGAGCTGTGTTTCAGAAACGAATATTTTCGATGTATTTGAAGAGAAGGATTCAACCTGGAAAGTGAGTGGACAAATCAAAACCTTAAACACCTTTTAAATAACTCAATTTTCTCCTTAGACAAAAAAACGGTTTTCCAGTGAATTACTATCAATAAAATACCAGCAATAGACGACTTCGACCCAAGTTGCCAACCCACAATTTTCTTCACAAATTTACTATTACTGGGGAACGGGAATTTCAGGACAAATTTGACATGATGAGGTATCCCTAAAAGATGCCTCGGCTTCTCAAACAAGATAAATCCTTTCAAATGTAGGGGTTCGTTAAGATCATCTCTGATTGGCTGCAATTTGAGTCGGGATTCCTGATTTTTCGGCACTTGACCATGTATACAATCATCTTCCACTTGAAATTCGTGCAATATCCAGCTGCTTCCATCATGAGATTCCACACATTTTCAATATTGCCCATTCTTATATGGAAAATTCCATAATCATTATAATTTTCATCAAATTTATAAATGAATTAAAAGAAATCACTCAACTTACCTAAAAAAACATTAATTGAACTCTGGCATTCTATGGAAAGTCTGGTCCATAGACATGGGCTATGTATGTGGTCTGGTTACGAAATAAAGGGTTTTCCAATAAGAGGTGTTATTTTGATATTCAAAGAAAAATGCCACTTTTCAATATAAATGATCGGATATTTATTTCATTATGAAGAAGAAGCTATGCCGTTAATAGTGGAAAATAACATCAGGCAAATGACCACCACGACCACGCTTACAGGACCAAATCCTTTTAATGAAATTTTCCATAACCAAATCGCAAAGTGGCTGCCCTATGTCCTCGATAGCCTCACGAATTCCATCTTTGAGGTCTTGAATAGACGCTGGGCTATTGGCTTGGACCTTCTCTTTCACGTGATCCCAAATGAAGAAGTCGTAAGGTGTTAAATCACAAGATCTCGGTGGACAATTGTGATCACCTCTTCGAGAGATAACACGGTCCGAAAACTTTTCCCACAAAAGATCAATGCTTTCGTGTGACACGTAGCGCCGTCTTGTTGAAAGTAAACGTTGTCCAGATCAATACCATCCAATTCCGGCCATAAAAAATCATAAATCATCTCTCGATAGCGGAATCCATTCACCGTAACTGTTGCTCCAGCCTCATTTTCGAAAAAGTAAGGTCCAATGACTCCGCCGGACCATAAACCGCACCAAACAGTCACACGTTGAGGATAGAGAGGCTTTTCAACAATAACTTTCGGGTTTTCCGAGCCCCAGATGCGACAATTTTGCTCGTTGACGAAGCTACCGAGGTGGAAATGGGCCTCATCACTCAAGATGATTTTTCAATGGAATTCCGGATCATTTTCATGCATTTCAAAGACCCAATCAGCAAAGACACGACGTTGTTGATAATCGGCCGGCTTGAGTTCTTGTGTTAACTGAACTTTATAAGCCTTAAGACCCAAATCTTCATGCAGAATACGGTGTAATGACGTTTGTGGAATGCCAAAGAACGACGAGGAATGGACAATCCTGGGTTTTCTTCAACAGTTTCGGCTACAGCAGCAATATTCTCGGCTGTTCTTGAGCGACGTGCACGAGTTTTATTCTTCACATCACTAACTTGTCCCAACAGCCCGAATTTTTCCACCAATTTCTTTATTTTCTTTGTTACCCAAAAATGTTCGAGTTTTACGAACCGTCTCTGCCAACTTTTCACAATTTTTATAGTGAATTTCAATAATTTCAATGCGGTGTTGAAGCGTGTATAGTTCCATTTTTATTAAAGGCGTAGTTTCTACTTGTCAAATGTCAAAAAATGACAGGTTCGAAAGTGACATCTACCGAAATAGCGGGCTATTCAAAATATCACCTCTTATTAGAAAACCCTAATAATAAACCTTATACTTGGTCTATGCGAAATAGATGAATATTTCTTTGTATTCTATGTTCCGGGTAAACGTGAGCATATCTTAATTCACAGTCTTTACTAGCTCAGGGGCGGATCCACGAAAATAAGGAAATTCCCCGAATTTTATATCAGATTTTATAACATTCAACCTTGAATATCTTCAAAACGGTTCGTTTGAGGAGAAATAATTAGGGATAATTGAGTATTCCAAAATGATTGAAGATTCTTATAATGACTTGAGATAAACTTTATCTGAATTCTTATTTCTTATAGTTGTATGAATCAGGTAGTCTATAACCAGAAAACAGTTTGAAGTTAGATACTATTAATTACTGTAGAATACAAGTTATAGTCCTAGAGAACTCCACACCAAAATTCATTTCATTCGGAGGAACCATATGTCAAAAGAAAGACTGATTTTTCTTGGAAATTTAAACAGCCTGTATCTTTTCACCAGGGCCGAATCAGGAAAAATGAAAAAAAAAATGTGTTTTATTTGATCAGAGGAATCGAAGGTTGAAATTAATGTACAACTAAGGGCCGGTATTATAAAACTTAACTGGAAGTTATCTTTAACTTTAAGTGGCAGTTTTGACAGTTATATCCTAACATAACGGGCCGGTATTATAAAACTTTACTGGAAGTTATCTTTAACTTTGAGTGACAGTTTTGTCCTAACATTACTGTCAAACTGTCAGTTAAAGTTAAAGATAACTTCCAGTTAAATTTTATAATACCGGCCCTAAGAGACTCACCCTGTATGTTAGTTCATCATTACCGGAGCTCTTTATTCCCCATGAACCGATTCCTAACTTTTTAAATTGTTTGGGATTTCAACCAAGTATTTTTCAAAAATTTTTACTTATGTATCTATTCTGCTTTCGACCAACCCATATATACCTTCAGTCTTCGCGAAATATATCCGGGTTAACATCTCCTTCCTCCGTTTTACAAACAAACTATCTTTCCTCGCTAAGCTCCATTTTTACCCACTCTTCAATTTTAATGACAATATTCCACAGAACACATATCATGGATATGTGCAAACTAATAAAAATGCCGAAGGTAGTTTTGAAGAAGCAGAGGCAAAGTATCAGGAAGTGCTATGTAGAATTGAAATCGGCTTTTTCTGATAGTAACCCTGATAATTCCCTGACAGATTCCTAAGAACTTAAAATTGAGTTAGTTCTTTCAAGATGACAGGTTTTAGTACCTACTACTTCATTTTGATACTGGAGTATTTCAAGTTGTGCAATAATGTATTTAAATGTCTTCTGTAGGCTTATTTCTTGAGAATTTCGAAAAGTAGGGAATTCCATAGGTTTGTTGGTTCGTTTAGAAGTTTTACTGCAGGGTTATTCGAGTACTATTATTTTTTTTTTTAATGAACTATCACAAAGTAACGAATTACTCTATCCATCATTTTTCAGTAAAATTCCACAACACTCGATTCTTGATTTCCGTACAAGAAAAATGCATAACTGAATCTTCCAACCATGTTTATATACGTGAAATATTTCCAGTATTAACAGAGACAAAAGTTTTTCAACATTCGCCAGGTCTTTGGAATGATTGAATTCACATAATATTTTTTCAAATTCATTACTTTATCAATGTAGATTGACATTTGAAAAATAAGTAATTACTACGACCTCTATGTAGAAAGGACAACGTTGCATAGTGATCTGACAGGGAAAATGACTATAACCTAACATTTTCAAAATATACACGGTGAAATCTGTCATGATGTCATGGCCAACCGGGCTACATTATAAAAGTGAATGGAGTATAGGTATGGTCCATGGATCATGAGGTAAATAAAGATTGTTCTATGCTATGGATATGTAACCAAAAAATATTGATTGTCATTCTGGTGCATAGACTTAATATGTCTATGTTCTGGTGATAGAAATATTGCCTTTTCATCAATCAAATTCCGTAATTAACCTTTTTTTTCAGGAACCAAACGAATATTTCATATTCACAGAACGGAAAACCGGCAACCGAAATAACCAAGTTGATTTGCGGAACATATCCTCTATAAACTTGACACTATTAACATGAAATCAGGAATCCCAACAAAAACCTATATTTGGAAGGAATTATCTTGTTCGAGGAGCCGAGGCATCTTTTATGTATATTTATGAATAACGCGAACCTTATCATGTCGAATTTGTCCTGAAATTTTTTTCCCTAGCGATAGTAAATTTGTGAAGAAAATTGTGGGTTGGCAACTTGGGCCGAAGTCGTCTATTGAATTTGACAACCAATTCCTCATCGAAATTCGGAAATCCTAGGCATTGGCTGTTGTTCCCTCGAACAAGTGTGTAAAAGTTAGTCCTAGAGATCCATTAAATTTCTTTTGTATGGCCACCATTCGATCCCAAATGTTTGGAAACTTTCGGCTCAAATCAATCTCCTTTCTAGATTTGCAGCTTGGATCAGGAGGGTACTGTTCTCATATGGAGCGCTATAGCTAAGCAAAATTTGGATATCACACACAGTGGCGGAGTTGCCCACTGGGGCGGAATCGTACTGATGAAGAATTTCGAAGTCGTGTTACGAAACTTGCTCACCGATATGGAAGAACTCCAGTGTAACGACATGTTCATTTCACACGAGGATTCAAGAGCTTTCGTCGCAACAAACTATGGAACTATGTTGCAATGTGACCTGAACAAAGAAAAAACTCATATTAAAGTACATACTTCAGGTGAGATGACGTTAGTTATAATAGGTTTGTTTTGGTTCCGACTTCAGAACTGTTCTGGAACGGTTCCGCATGCGCGATTGCGATTTTGTGCTTTGGTTCATTTCAGAACCGGTTCAGGATTTGAGTAATCATGTTTTGGTTATTTTCAGAATCGATTCCGAACTGTTCTAGAACTGTGAAAGGAGTTCGGACGTGAGAGTCCGAACTATTTCAGAATTGGGTAGTTCGCACAAGCGTAGAGTGGCTGTCAACGATTCAAATGGTTAACCTGACTTTTTCGACGTCGTGTTCATTTGGTTTATGATTGTTTCATTTATTGAGGAAACGGTTAACTGTTAAAATTAAACTTTTGTTATTGAGGATAATTCCTTCGCTACGACCTATCAGGATAATCTAATGGATTTTATTTCTATTGTTCACACCCGGGATGTATACTTCTTAAATAAATATATGAATACAAGAGTCCTCTTCCTCTATTGAATAATAATGTTTCGAATTAATTTTTCTCTGAAGAGCACATATCTGAAATACGTTCGTCATTAAATTCTTAATCATAAAAACCAATAATTTGTTGCTTCATTTCGGAATATCATTGAAGTAATGAAGGAAATTCAGAAAAAAAATTAAGTGGAAGCAAGTATTCCGAAAAATATTTTTATATTACATAGTGCGACAAGGACTTTCGCATATTTTTAATTAAACCACACACAATATAAATAAGACATGATTAACATTCCTCTTTTCTGCCAATTCAAACGAAAGTTTTTTTTCCTCTACGATACCGATGAGAACCCGAACTTAATTCGTGTTTTGGTTTCATCGCTTTTAGAACTGTTCTGGGATAGTTCAGAATCGGGCTTCCACAGCGCATCGATTCTGCGCAGTTCTAGAACTGTTCTAGGACAGTTCTGAATTTCGGAACCAAAACTAGCCTACTATGATATAGAGACATGTACTAGGATTACTACGAATTTCTTTGAAAACTGTGACCGTTAACAATGTGAGAGAGACGAAACGAACATTTTTTTCTGAACAAATATCAAGAGTATCAGCAGAGAAAATGTAAACGGGATACCATACATTTTTACGTATGATAAAAGAGCACATATAAAAAACCTCAGGAAAAATTCTGTCTCCCCGTATATGCGTAGAGAAATTGTTGTTTGTTATTGAAGGGCTTCTTTTTCATCAACGAAACAAAATTTCTTGTTTCCTTTCACAACTGAAAAAAAACGAAGACGAAAAATTCAATGTAAACTTTTGAATTATTCATTAAATTAATTTGAAGTTTACGATCCATCGCAAAAAAGAATCAGACACCGAATGAACGGCCCCGAAACCATCGTCAAATGTTTATTTTGGACAACTAAGTGTTCTATTGTTTCCTTTTCTTCTCCGCATTCGCACCTTGGACTTTCAACCGAATTCCGTTCGAAGAGGAAACTATTACAGCGACCATGACCTAAGTTCTAAGTCGATTCAAAATGCACCAAAGAAATCTATCTACTTGAAAATTTTAGGGTTGGTTGGATTTAAAAATGCGCAGGTTAAGTTCGTTAATGGGCAAAATCGAATGATTTCGGAGTTATAACCTTTAACCCTATAACTTTTGAGGTTATTTCCCTGAAATTTCCAGAACTACTGAAGCGATTGAATTGAAACTTGGCAGTTAGTTGAAACGTTAAGACGTTAGCATAGACCATAGATCTGTGCTAGAACCGTCCCGTACAGTTCTGAACTCGGAACCAAAACAATCCTAAAGTAAACATAAATTGTTCTATGCTATGGATATTTACCATAGAAAATCGTTCTGGTGACAGTAAATCGTCCGCATTTTCATCAACCAGATTCCGTAAATAACCTTTTTCACGCGCTTGTTCCAGGAACCATCCGAATATTTCGTATTTACGGAGCAGAAAATCGGCAAATGAAACAACAGAGTTGATTTTCGGAACGTATCCTATGAAACTCTTTGCATGAAAATCAGGAATTCCAACTTAAATTTCAGCTAATTGGGGATGATCTTAACAAAAACCTATATTTGGAAGGAATTATCTGGTTTGAAGAGCCGAGGCATGTTTCACGGTTATTTAAAAATAATGCGAACCTTATCATGTTGAATTTGTCCTGAAATTCCCGTTCCCCAGTGAAAGTAAACTTGCTAAGTAAATTGTGGGTTGGCAACTTGGGCCGAAGTCGTCTATTGAAATCCATCACTACTTTATCGAAAAAAACCTTGAAAAGCACTGCCGTGAAGGCTGCAGCTTTTGCGCGCATGTTCAAATTCGTTGCCAAAGCGGTCATCTTCACTGAACATGCACGTAAAAGCTGCTGCATTCACGGCAGGGCTTTTCTAGGTTTTCACATGGCGGTAGGAAAATAATGGTGGGGCATAACGTTTGAAAAGTGTCACCCACTTTTGAGAAAGTTTTGTGGATTTTTCCCATACCAATATGGCCACCTTCGAACTACTCAAACTTTGAATAAAGAATAACAGAAAGAAGCATAACGCTTTTCTACTTCGTATAAAAGTGCGACATAGGCGCCCATATTGAACCTCCAAGTATGACTCATGTAAGTTAGTTTCTTCAGAAAAAGAAGTCTCGGAACAAGCTGTTCTCTCTTCAAAGTGAAGTCGGCCATATGCAACATCCATCCCGGACCCATTTTGTGAGGCATTATGCTCCTCCCTTATGTCCTTTATTCAGAGTACTCAAACGTCGGCCATCTTGTTATGGGTAAATCCACAGAACTTTCTCGAAGTGTGACACTTTCGGTACAAGGGAAATATAGGATAGGACCCCTCCCGT
Organism: Myrrha octodecimguttata; assembly: GCA_958510865.1. Classification (NCBI taxonomy): domain Eukaryota; kingdom Metazoa; phylum Arthropoda; class Insecta; order Coleoptera; family Coccinellidae; genus Myrrha; species Myrrha octodecimguttata. The sequence continues at coordinate 52,196,984 of OY294061.1, read as the reverse complement.
TCTTTTACCTCCATGGTTTTCTATGATTATATTGAAACCATGAAATTTTCTCAGAAATCGCCTCACCGATAAAGTGCCTTGCTGCCTGTCCGTTTTCGGAAAACTTCTTTCTGGGTGGTCAAGAGAATGGAAGCATCCTCCTCTGTTCCCGTAAGTGCTCAAGACCCCTCATGGTACTGACCAATAAGGAAAGCGAGAATGTGGACGATTCTATAGATGAAATTCAGTGGTCCTCGGAAAAACCGTGCATCTTTTATACCAAAAATTCAAGAAACGTCATCGATGCCTGGGACCTGAGTAAAAGCAGTCTGTTCCCGGTGGAATCATTGACTTTCGATGGGGAAATAAGTTGTATTAAGTTAACGAGGAGCAAACGAGAAAGATCGTACCTGGTAAGCTTTATAATGTTGAAATAATACTCACTGAAAGAGCGCTGTTCAAGGAATTCGTTTAATGAAGTTTCACGGTTATCACCGATCATCAGAATGACTCACCTTGGAAAACGCAGAGAGAATTCTAGGTACTCGATACCTGATGAAATTGAACAGCGCCATCAGGGCGAGAAAACACTTGGTTCATGTGATTGTCCATCAAGACGCTAACGTCCTACATCAAACGAGGAAAGGAATGGTTTGTTGAGAATAAAGATCTCCACTTCTTATGTCAAGCTAGATTATTTCATTTAACTGGAGCTCATCATTCCCCCTGAACCAATCCTTTTTGTTTGATGAAGGACGTTCGTGAAGGTGCTGTGCAAAATGCAGGATCGCAGAATCTGTTAGAATCTTTTTTATTGAATCCTCAAATCTTCATGGGTCATCCAATAAGGAACATCTAGTATACAGGATGACTCACGAAGATGGCTCATTAGAAGTTTATGTAAACTAATCATAATTTTGTGCTGAAAATTTGCATCTGGGTAGCACACCAATGTATTATTGCATCATTAGATAGCTTGTTGCAGAAGAAATGTTTTCAAAAAAATCTTTGCCATTTTCAAATTTGCCAATATGTAGTTTCATAGCAAGGTTTGCTATTTGGACCGAAAATGTACAGGGTGTTCATGAGAAGATTATCAACTTGGACAAATCAAGACTCAAGATTTTCAAAAAAGAACATATGTTTTTCAACATCTCAGTCGATTCTACGTAAAACAAGAGGAGGGGTTATTTGAGCAAATCCTCAACTTAAAAATAACTAGTAATCGAGGAAAAACTCTGAAGAAACAGTGTGTAGTCTGTGACTTCCGGAAACCAAAAGGAAGTTGAATTCGATGTTCCGATTAATAATTTTGACATTTTTTAATGAGTTATAATAAATTATTGTTAGTTGAAAATCATGAATTAGTTTTTCATTGATATCTCGGAAAGTTTCATTTTGGGCATAGAATTTGCTTAGATAAACCTTTCTTTCTTCACGTAGAATTGACTGAAACATGAAAAATATAGATTGTTAGAGTGTTTCCAAAGTCGTGACGGGCGTTGTAAACTGCGAAATTGCAGATGCAGCGACTTCATGTGACAGAAGAATGAACGCACATCGATCAAAGTATTCTGCACTTGAAGGTAGGGTTTGCAAGATACCCCTGGAAGATGACGTGCTGTACGTAGTTATACTGCAGTATTCCATCTGAAAGGTGACAAGTATCTAAATTCCTTACTCTGCGGTTTTATCCAAAGTGAGATGGCCTGACGATCAGTAATAACTGTGAAACAGCTGTAGTCATTCTCCTAGAGTCCGCTTCTTCGGTGTAGATGTTTTGGTTTTGATTGGATCAGTAGTTCTGATCAAGGCGGAATGTCTGTTGATTGATCGACAGATATTCGTCTTTGTGGTTATGTTGGTAATAGATTCTAGTTTGACAATCTCACTTACCCTGTACATTATTGGCCAGACATGGTTATAATACTACATATTGGCAAAATTTAAGGAGATTTTTTTGAAAAACACCTTCTGAAAAAATATTCAGAGAAGTGTGAGTACCCATCGACACCTTTTTTTTATAAGAAATCAAATTACTTGGAAACCGTTGAGTTTTCGTCAAAGAAATGGTATATTGTTGTGGATGTCACCAGACAAGATATCTAATGAGGTTATAAAATACTGAGTGTGCCATTTTGAATAAGAAAGAAGTTGGATGTTTTCGGTATAACAGGAGGTCTGAAAATATTTTAGGGAGAAAGTTCATTGATCAAAACCTCCACATGCACATTTTCAGTACAAAATTATGCTTAGTTTTCCATAAACCTCTAATAGACCAACGCAGTAAATCCCCCTGTAAGACGGTTTTTATTTTCTTGGACTGAGATAAAATTTGAAATAGGAAACACTTCATCTCCTGATAAAATTATATTCTTTATAAGCGCTTATCTTTTCAATTATGTGACCAACTGATTATTGAAAAACAAAAGATATCATCATGATTTAAAATAGTTCATGATTCTAAGAAAACACGGAACCATTAATTTTACTTTTTTTTACTTTTAGCTTATCTCAACGGAAAATACAATTCAAGTGCATGTATTGGGCCAAGATCACAAAAGAGAAAATGAAGATCAATACCATAAGGAAATGAAAACTTTTTTAACCTACGTAAGCAGGTTATAGCACAATGAAATTTCATTTATTAGGAATCGAATGAAAAAGTACGTTTGAGCAATATTTCTATTGAATAATAAAGACAATTTATATCGTATTCACATCGAGTTTTATTTAATAGGACCTATGCCCTAATACATTCGAAATGAAAAGTACAAAATATTCTATGAAACCTTCACAATACCGTTCGATATAATTCATTATCAGACACACTGTATACGGGGTGTTTCATCATAAACTGGTCAAACATATATAGCCGTATAGATGACATTGGGAAAGTCATTTTTGCCTTATGACATATACCCCGTTTTCGAAGCATATGCGAGATATATATATATATATAGGGTGTTTAATGTCAACTTTGAGCAATATTCTGATAACTGTGGTGATTTATGCGTGACCTTTGAAATAACGGTTTTTGGTCACATCTTAGTATTTTTTGGTGGTCAATTCAATTGTTGTGTAGAATTCTGGAAAAAAATATTTCAAAATGAGGGAAAACCTACAAAGTTGAAATTTTTTGTTTTCGATTGCCAAATTGGATAGCATTATTTCAATGTACTAAATCATCTAAGATTTTCCGAAAAAAAATTTTTCCAAAATTCAAACTCAACTTTTTTTATATGTCTGCAGTGAAGGAAAAATTTCCCAAAATTGTTGAAATCATTCGAGGTTGAACTGACCTTTGGCATCCGTGGGGCCTGGTGGCCCCACGGATGCCAAATTTTTGATAATAGGCCCCCAGAATGACCTGGATAGAAATATGAATTTATCAAGAAAAAAAATATTTTCTGAAAAACTTCGGTGGGAATCGAACTCACTCCGCATTCGGAAAATAGGATCAAATTCGATTAACTACCGTTGCTTGTTAACGGACATCATTATAATCAGAATATATCCAATTTATACTCGGACCATTGTCCGTAAGTGGAGCGAGTTCGATTACCATAAAAGTTTTTTTGAAAATAATTTTTTTTTTTATAAATTCATATTTCAATCCAGGTCATTCTGGGGGCCTAGTAGTACAATTTTGGCCTCCGTAGGGCCACCAGTTTCTATAAATAAAAATTATTTTAGTACTCCGAGCGGTATCTTTGTAAGGCTATAAAATGAAAACCAATGGATATTTTTTCATTCTTTTTTCCCACTAGTGTTCAGAATGAAGGTTAGTTCAACCTCGAAAGATTTCAACAATTTTGGGTGAATTTTTTTTTCACTGTAGATATGTGAAAAAAGTTGAGTATGAATTTTGGAAAAATTTTTTCACGGAAAATCTTAGAAATTTGAGTTCATTGCAATAATGCTATCCAATTTGGCAATCGAAAACAAAAAATTTCAACTTTGTAGGTTTTCCGCCATTTTGATATATTTTTTCCAGAATTCTACACCACAATTGAATTGACCACCTAAACATACTGAGATGTGACCAAAAACCGTTAATTCAAAGGTCACGCATAATTCACCACAGTTATCAGAATATTTCTCAAAGTTGACATTAAACGCCCCGTACCTCGCTTATGCTTCGAAAACGGGGTATATGTCATAAGGCAAAAATGACTTTCCCAATGTCATCTATACGGCTATATATGTTTGACCAGTTTATGATGAAACACCCTGTATATATATGGTAAAATTTGAAAACCGAATATAATACCAAACACAAGTCTTGTTTCATTTTTTAATTCTATCTAAACTCATAGGTGGTATCTCCACTTCCTGTTGCATAGAATTACCCCAATTGCGAGAAAATAGAAGCATTCAGACAAGGGTGGGTTCATTTAGCCCCTAGGCCTCGGTCGTAAAAGTCTTCGTAATATATTGTCTCTGAGTGGATTCCAGGTAGTGGATCGTGAATTATGAGGCTGCGGACAAGTGTAAAATTTGTATCTGGGGTTCTGATTGGTAACTATTTGTAGCCTCACAGTGTACAGGGTGGGCAAAATTCGTTGTCTACTGAAGGGATCTCGAGAACTATAGCAGCTAGAAAAAACTGATAACACATTCACGAGCTCTTTTTTCCTGACTAATCTGAATCTGAAGACAGATCCAGCCTATCGTTCATAGATTTTGAGTTATGAACGAAAATTGAGAAATTGTCATTTTCAATAATGCTGAATAACTCGCTTGTTTGAACTCGTATTCGAAATCTGTTTATACATTCTACAGGCACTTTTGTAGAAGTAATTCAAATATAATATAACTGAATTTTTTAATCCAGCCATTTTCGAGAAATGAGAAAGATTTTGGATTTTTCAAATGTAAACTATAGTCGAAAGTTCTCTTATCTTGCTACAAAATTTTTGCTGATTTCAAGAATGTATCATATGTCGCTATTCACATGAGAAAATATTCATTACTTTTTTCCTGCTTTTCTATTCACTGTTGAATTATGAGTAGGCTGACGTTGCCATAGCGACGATTCAATATGCATTAACTTTGTGTGAACTTGCGCCTCTATGAATGGAATCAGCGATTGCTGAATAAATATTTTTATGGTAAAATTTGTCATAGTTCTTAAGATCGGCAATATTTCGGGTCATTAGGGATAATTAACAGATTTTCTATTGCTAATCTTAAACACTATGACAAATTAACCATGGAAATATTTATTCAGCAATCGCTGATTCCAATCATAGAGGCGCAAGTTCACACAAAGATAATGCATATTCAATCGTCGCTATGGCAACGTCAGCCTACTCATAATTCAACAGTGAATAGAAAAGCAGGAAAAAGTAATGAATATTTTCTCATGTAATATTCATGTGAATAGCGACATATGATACATTTTTTAAATCAGCAAAAAATTTGTAGCAAGATAAGAGATCTTTCGACTATAGTTTACTTTGAAAAATCCAAATTCTTTCTCATTTCTCGAAAATGGCTGGATTTAAAATTCAGTCATATTATATTTGAATTACTCCTAAAAAAGTGCCTGTAGAATGTATCAACAGATTTTGAATACAAGTTCAAACAAGCGAGTTATTCAGTATTATTGAAAATGACAATTTCTCAATTTTCGCTCATAACTCAAGTTATATGAACGATAAGCTGGATCTGTTTTCAGATTCAGATTAGTCAGGAAAAAAGAGCTAGAGAATGTGTTATCAGTTTTCTTCTAGCTGCTATAGTTCTCGAGATCCCTTCAGTAGACAACGAATTTTGCCCACCCTGTACAACAGATCCAGCACCACAGCACCGCTCTGAAATTTAAATAAAGTTCGAAGTAAAAGAGTTATTATTTAGAAGAAAAAATATATCATTATTTTTTTTTAATCCGGCTCTGCTGAAGATGAATTTTTTCAGAATTTTGGGGTCCCATAAGTTCCCAACTATAAGAGGATGTCTTATTTCGTCTTGATTGTTATTTTATTTCTTATCCCTTTGTCTTTTACTCCTTCCTGATGATAATAGCTGGAGCATCTTCATGAAGATATCACCTTGAAGATATTCCTCCAATTACTTGGATTCTGTATAGGAAGTGCCGTTTGTGTCAGAACTAAAAGTTTATGTTACAATCTTTTAAATCTCGTTCTCAGGAAAAGGTTCATTATATTCTGCATTAAAATTATTGCAAATTGGAAAGACGCTTTCATATAAGTTTGAAGAAAATGTTTCAAATTCGTGACTCGACAAACTAATCAAGACAATCTTTCTAAATTTCAATTGATTGATATGCATGAATACTTGAATAGACAATTGAATTATGACTAATTCGCCATATTCCCTGCTATCTATGATAATATCTATTGATTGAATAAAAACATCATTATCAATCTTAACTCTACACCAAACATTATCAGCAACATACAAAAATGAATTTATGCCATATTTATAACGATCTGAATTCACTCTCAGTGGATTCGAGAAACGTGTTGTGCAATTTTGAGTATAGTATCCATGCACTAAAATCCACTTTACTATAGCTTTGTTACCGACGAGGCAGGTGAGCCTGTTTGACTTATATCCTCTTTGGCAATAGCCAAGGAAAGAATCATCAGTTCTGTAGCTTAATCGGTATTATTTCGATTTTTCATGGAAGTTACTAGTATTTATTAGGTTGAGCTTGCTAAGTGGGCTCATGATCAATTAATCTGTTGATGCTACTCATCCCGATTGAAGGTATAAAGATGGATTTCTAGGTATCCTTCGACCACTTCGGATATCGAATATACAGGGTGAGTCTTTGAGTTGTTCATTAATTTTAACCATAGATTCCTCTAATCAAATAAAAAACTTTTTACGTTGGCCATTTTTCCAAATTCGGCTCAGGTAAAGAGTTATAAGCATTTAAGTATTTCTCAATGAGCTAATACACTCCTGCACTAACTTTGCAAGTTCACCACAGATATCTCTTACGGTGATCTCTTCGGCAGAACAGCCAGTCCAATGTTTGAAATTCAAAGTAACATGATTGAAAAACTCATTTACTCACTTAATTCTTATGATTTGGTGTTTTTTGCGATATTATCGCAAGGTAAACATTTCAATACACTGTACTATTGAAAGAGTAATTTTCCACTTGATATTCTTGAGATATTCGCTTTCACTCCACTATAAAATTAAATACAATTCCCTCCTCGCCCACTCTCATATTTACCACTACATAATCATTCTTATTTTCATCAAACTTATACATGAATTATATGAAATCAACCAACAAACCTAAACACATAAATTGAACCACAGAATACAAATATATATAAATTGAACTTTATGGAAAGCACATAATACAAATATATATGGATTGAAAGGACAGGTTCGTAGACATAGCCTCCATATTCATTCATTCACTCCTTTTAAGTGTCCTCGGCTACTATGGCCATTTAGACAAGCTTTCAATTTTACATTCATTCAGTTTCATACCAACTAGAGACTTTCTATTTATAGACCCACAAACATTTACCTACGCAGGCTATCAACCCACTGCACCATCTTGGCAGTTTTAGCCTCCATATCTGTAGTCTGATCACGAAATAGCATAGACCTAATATAAATACATTAGTTCTATGCGGAATAGATAAATATTTCAGCGTATTCTATGGTTCAGATAAGTGTAGGCCTAACTTAATTCACCGCCTTCACTAACTCAAGGACGGATCCATGAAAATGAGGTATTTTCTCTTATTTTTATCAGATTTTATATTATTCAATGTTGAATATCTCCAAAACGGTGCGTTCAAGGAGAAATTATAAGTAATAATTAAGTATTATAAAATGAGTGGAGATTCTTATTATGACATAAGATAAACTTCATCTGCAATCTTCATGCTAATTTCATATAGTTTCATGAATCGTTGAGTCTATAACTCGAAAACTGTTTAAAGTAGGAGGAAAGTGATTACTGCAGAATTCGTGTCACATTTATTGAAAACTTCGAACCAAAATTCATCTCATTCAGTGTTACCATATCGAAACTAAACTGTTTTATTTTGGAAATTTTAACAGCCTGTATCTTTTGACTGGTGCCTAATCTGGAAAAATGTTAAATGAAAAAAGTGTTTCATTTGATGGGAGGAATCTATGGTTGAAATTAATGTACAACTTAAAAACTCACCCTGTATAAGGGGTTGTCCACCTGCCCAGGTATAACAACCTGATCCTTCGGACATCCAATAGACGTCCAGCTATGGACCCCGGCACATCCATTGGATGTATACTACCTTCTCCAACATAGATACAATGGATGATACAATTCTGACACAATGAATGTCCATCAGATATTCAGTATTATAACTGTTAGTTTATTTCTACTGGAGCTCTCTTTTTCTCCATGAACCAATTCCTATCTTTGTCAGATGTTGGACGTTATCATCTTGTGGAAAACTTACATGAACCGAGTGTCTCCAAGTCGTGACGGACTGCAATATCGCAGATGCCTGATACGACAAATGGATGAACGTCAAGCACATAGTTCAAAGTGTTCTTCACTCGAAGGTTAGGCTTCGCAAAATGCTGCTGCGAGATGGCGCTATGTACGTAGTTATACTGCAGTATTCCATCTGACAGGTGATAAGTATCTAGATTCCTATTCAGCTATTTATAGAAAGTAAGTTGACCTTACGATCAGTAATAACTGTGGAACAGCTGTAGTTATTCTCCTTGGGTCCGCTTCTTCGGTGTAGGTGTTTTGGTTGATTGGATGATTAGCTCTGATCAAGGCGGAATATTTGTTGATCAATCGACAGATATGCGTCCCTGCGGTAATGTTAGTTTATTCTCAGCTCTTTTTGTTCCATGAACTAATTCCTATCATTCAGTTTTATATCCAATGGATTTTCATTGGAGATCCTATATTCATGTGCATTCCAATTGGAAGTATATTGAATTTTTATTGGACATCCAATGGTTATCCACTTCATATCTTTTAGTTGGGAGTATGTTGGATTTTTCTTGGATATCACATCTACTCAGTCTCTATAAATAATAACTCTTGTATCACCACAGTCAGTGGTATATAATCTAACTGGTATAGTTAACCCATAGTACAAATGAACAAATCATTTGATCACTAGTGTAATATAGGTGATCCTTCGAAAACTACTTCCTCCTGACATGCAGGGACCTTGACTGGCGTCAAATGGAAGAGGAATGATGTATTATATTTGCAGCAACAATACTCACTACCTACAACTGAATACACTTAGGTTTTATGGCAATTACTTTATGGTAGAAACGGAGAAGGATATTTATATTAAATCAATTTCACTGGATATTTGAAGAACATCGATTGGACGTACACATATGGATGTTCATTGTATAGGCACTACTTGGACGTCCAACGTACATACGAACTTGGGTGTCATTTGGACATCAGTTCCCACTTTAGGTGGATTTGACCATTCGAGCTTTGCTATTAAGCGAATTGAATCTATAAGTTGTTTTGAAGTTTTAAGTTATCAGACAGCTACTGAGATCAGGTAGAAATCCTGGTGTAGATGAAATAGCAAATGAAAAAAGGTGGACAAGTTTGAATTGATCTTCATCATAATCTTTTTAATACGGTAATAAAGTACAACAGCGATGAGAATTAAGTATAAAATTCATAGTTGGACTTGGTCGTTGGATCATGAAAATTTTCTTCAAACGGTGTCCAAATATTTTGTACATTCTTCTCTCCAGCTGGAGGCTCATCATTTTCCAAGGACAACATATCAAAACTTTTGTCAATGATATCTCCACAAGAATGTACTCTTCTTCTTTTTTTAGCTTGAGATTTTGGCATCGATGCTTTTCTCTTACAAGACTGACGTTTCGAGTCTCGAGTATTCTTTGAATGAAATATTGATCTTATTCGTTCCATCTCAAACATCCTGGGTTTTTTTTTCAAAGAGATTGTTGCAGCAGGACAAACAACTGAGTACCTATTTTTTCTCTTATGTAAAAATCCACATCTCAAACCTCTGTCCAGGGCATTTAGAATCTGACTATATACGTCACCCTCAATGCTATATTTTCGCTGCATATATTCATGAATATCCTCGATTTCTGGGCATTTACCTTTGATATCTACGAGCATTTGGACTGCAATGAGAACTTTGTGAAATATATTTCCACAAAGTAGTATATGTTTTTTACGAGAATTCTTGTGGGTCATCTTTTTAACTAATTTTTAATTTTTGTATCTGAATTCCATAGTTTTAGACGATAAATTTTGATAGATTTAAATGACAAGATGATCTATAGAAGTCCTATATACGTATTGTGATTTTGTTACCGATATTGAAGAAAGGTGCATGTTTCTATGGTTATAGGTATAGATATGTCTATTTCAATGGTAATACCACAGAATATTGAACAAGTACACTATGCCAAGATGGCTGTGTTTAATTCCATCCTTTATTCGTTGTGATTTCGAAGAGGGACTCTGTCGACTTACTTCTTCCATTCTGAATTTCATAGAGAACCTCCGGCGTTTTGGTTCTCTCTTTAGGTTAGTTTTTCGACCATTGAAAAATCAACGTTCCCTTCTATGATTGGGGAAATGGATGAACCGTAAATAAACGAATGGATGAATTAATCAATCATGGTTTAGCACATAGGCGTTGTATTTAAATATAAGGAAATATTATGATTCAAAACGGGGTAGAGTACAATAAAACTCCTTGTATTTTTTGCTAGCTGACGTCCCTCACTTTTCAGATGAGCACACCATGTTTTTTTTTCATGGTAATACGTAGAGATAAACTTGATTGAAAATCAACATTTTTCATCTCTTCGACATACACTTTATTTTACATATTTTGTATGGACAGCTCAAAATGGACTCTGATGAAGAATCTGTAGATAATTCTTTCTTCTCTTTTGTTCTTTTAACTGATGATCTTTTTTGTGTATTCGGTCTAGTCGATCTCTTGCGTTTTCTAAACTTTCTTCGTTCTTGTTCTATATGTTTCTTCGTACTTGTCTTATTAGGCTCAATTGTTGGAAATTTCCTCAGCCAGAAAACGTGATCGTTTTTGTTGATTATATTGTTCGAATAGCCGTATTTGAGAGCTGACCTAACGACTTGATAGGCACTCTGTTCGTCTCCTGACATTTTTTCTGGGGAGAAATCTGTTTCGAGAGATTCTCTAGAATTGCTCTCGACACTGTGATGACTGGAAATGTCTGACAGACTCGAACTGCCAGTACAAGATTCTCTCTGGGCCGACTTTTGATCCTTATTTGATGCAATTCGTTCAATTTCATTGGTATTTTGTCGCGGAGAAGCTGAAAATAGACTTGTGAGTTTTGACAAATAATAATTTAAAGTACCCTGTCCGCTGCTGTGGTCAGTTTCGTTTTTATTGTCTGTTATCGCAGAAACATTCAAAGAAGGATCTGAATTAGTTTTGAAACGAACGTGGGATTTTTTAGTTTTCTTGTTTTCAGCGTCTTTATCTCTAAACATCATTCATGATTTTGAAATGTCTCTAAATTGTCATGTTTTTGCAAGATACATAGAATATGAAGATAACTATGGAAAATCATGTTAGGTCAAGTTTTGTTTTGAGACAAACGCGATAGACGACTGCGGCTTAAGTTGCCAACCCACAAATTTCGTCCAAAATTACTTTCACTGAGGAACGGGAATTTCAGGACAAATTCGACATGATAAGGTTCGCGTTATTTATAAATATCCGTAATATATGCCTCGGCTCCTCCAACAAAATAATTCCTTCCAAATGTAGGGTTTTGTTAAGATCATCTCTGATTGGCTGAAACTTAATTTGGGATTCCTGATTTCATGTTAACAGTGTCAAATTTATAGAGGATATGTTCCGCAAATCAACTTGGTTATTTCGGTTGCCGGTTTTCCATTCCGTAAATATGAAATAAACGGTTGGTTCCTGAAATAAAGGTTAATTACGGAATTTGATTGCTGAAAAAACGTTCTTTTTGTCGCCACAACGACAGTCAATGTTCTATGGTAACATATCCATAGCACAGAACAATCTTTATTTACTTTATGATCCATAGAACATAGAAGAGACAACAATCAACAATGTAAAAATTATTAGGTATGGTCTATGGATCATAATGTAAATAAAGATTGTTCTATGCTATGGATATGTTACCATAAAACGTTGATTGTCGTTCTGGTGCATAGACTTAATATGTCTATGTTCTGGTGACAGAAAGATTGCTTTTTCATCAATCAAATTCCGTAATAGCTACCTCGGTAGCCTAGTCGACTGAAAAGGTGGACTAGGATGCTGAAGGTACCGAGTTCGAATCCCGGCGAGGTCATGGATGTTGTGTAAAGTTTGGGGTATATGTTCGTGTGTCTCAAAAATGAAAATTGTCTACAGTTGAGAATGAATGAGAAGTATGCAATAAAAAAGTGTTACTATGATCTGTTTACATGGTTTGAGCCGGGCACATTAAAGAGATGGATGAATGATGAATGAATGAAATTCCGTAATCAACCTTCTTTTTCAGGAACCAACCGAATATTTCATATTTACAGAATGGAAAACCTGCAACCGAAATAACCAAGTTAATTTGCGGAACATATCCTTTATAGACTTGTCACGATTAACATGAAATCAGGAATCCAAACTTAAATTTCAGCCTTACAAAAACCTATATTTGGAAGGAATTATCTTGTTTGAAGAGCCGAGGCATCTTTTACGGATATTTATAAAATTCCCATTCCCCGCTGATAGTAAATTCGTGAAGAAAATTGTGGGTTGGCAACTTGGGCCGAAGTCGTCTATTGGCGAATGAAGATAAGCTCTACTCCCTCTGGTGGCTATCCAAGTAACCCGAGGTACAGACATTATCATTGACAAGTTAAAAGAAATGTTAAGAAAATGAGAAAGTTTATGCATTCTTCTTGGCGTTTGTGTGATTTTACAAGTGCTTCTACTGAGGAAAAGCAAACTCAAATGTCCCTTCCCATAGATTTCCACAGCCTGGTGAAAAATTTCGAGTTAGGGTGAAAGAAACTTCCTTTAACAAGTCGGTCCTGAAAGAGTTGAAGAATCGATAAAAACCAACAAACAAGATTTATGAGAGTCTGTTACCTTAATTTTTACGATGATAATCATTTTTAAAGAGGAAAGCACGAATTGCTCATGAAATATTAGATCACATTCATGAAGACAATTTTTTTTCCAGGCCCCTAATCCAAGCAGAGAAATTTACTTAAGAGCAATGCCCTGCCTTCCAGAAATCTGCCTGTTGAACTGATCATTAAGTAACAATGTAAATGTTTCAATGATAGAACTGACTATTGAAAAAAGAAAGTCTCAACAAGGAAATATCTGGTAATGAATACTCTTAGCTAAAAGTGCTTCTGTCGATTAAAAGCAAAGTTGTACAAGGCTTATTTATTAAAGCTTTTTCAAGACCAATCATATGAGTGTTGGAAAATTTAGTTGTCAATCCATAATGAATAAGACTTACGATACAAGTAGCATTAGTTTTATGTGAATTATTCATTTTATTCACAATATATTGAGTATTTAGTCCTTCGCTATAAAAATAGTAAAGTTATGATTTGTCTATTATTCCGAAAAGTATGTTTTACAATACTTTCAAGACAGACTAAGAAATCCACCAAAGTCAATCTTGCCATTTGGATCTGAAAATAAATAATATTGAAATACTGTCTAACCTTGGAGATATCCCCGTAATTTTAGAGTTGCTACACTACAGATTGAAGTATGATACATACCTACTTTATAAGAATGGAATATGTACTCTCAGTAATACTCTCGTCAACTATAAAAGTCTAAAAAGTCTTTGAATAAATCGTGAAATCAAAAATTATCAAACCAAACACTAACAAACAGTACAAAATCGACTATCAAAACAAAATCTATGTCTGTACCTAAGGTTCCAAAACTGGCCACCGTGGTGCTGCAATCTTAAATTCAGACGCCAATAGACGACTGCGGCTTAAGTTGCCAACCCACAATTTTCGTCCAAAATTACTATCACTGAGGAAGGGGAATTTCAGAACAAATTCGACGTGATAAAGGTTCGCGTTATTTCTGAATATCCGTAAAAAATGCCTCAGCTCCTCGAACAAGATGATTCCTTCCAAATATCATAAAGTAAATGAAGATCGCTTATATCATCTACTTTGAAGATGCTGAAGGACAACTTTGTGCAAAATTTCGTGATGATCATGTCATTAGATCAATTTGAAAAAAAATTTCAATTTTTTTTCCATTTTTTTCTATTCGATATTCTGTGATCTCCTCATCATAGGATACTATCCTCATTAAATTCTGTATGAACCTTCGAACTGTCATTTTCGATAAAGTACTGGATTTCAATTCGATCTAATCTGTATTCTTGGAAATATTGCGAAAATAAAATTTTGAATGGGTATATTCGCGGAATCATTGGGTGGATTTTACTCCAAACCTTCTCTACAAATATCGAGTTTCTAAGATCGATATTTGTAGAGAAGGTTTGGGGCTGAATTACGAAGGTCTAATTCGTGAATGGGTATAAAATCCACCCAATGGCTCCGTAGATATACCCATTCAAAATTTTATCTTCCCAATATTTCCAAACATACAGATTAGATCGAATTGAAATCCAGTACTTCATCGTGAAAAAACTAGAAAAGCACTGCCGTGAAAGCAGCAGCATTTGCGCGCATGTTCAAATTTGTTGCCAAAGCGGTCATCTCCATTGAACATGCGCGTAAAAGCTGCTGCCTTCACGGCAGTGCTTTTCTAGGTTTTTTCTGATTTTTAATTGGGGTCTAAATATTACAGGTGGTATGGTTTCAAATTGAAACACTGTACCCATACAGATTATGATACACTTATACTCCATTCACTTTTTAAACTATCCAGGTTGTCCATGACATTCTGACACATTCCACCGAGTATATTTTGAAAATGCTAGGTTATTGTCATTTTCCTGTCAGATAACTATTTTTCAAAATGTGAATTTGCTTTGGGAAAATAATGAATTTGAGAAAACATTATGTGAATTCAATAATTTCAAAGACCTGGCGAATTTTGAAAAAATGTTTTCTCTGTTAATACTGGAAATATTTCACATATATAAACATGGTTGGAAGATTCAATTATGCTATTCTCTTGTACGGAAATCAAGAATCTAGTGTTGAAATTTTACTGACAAATAATGGATAGAGTAGTCCATTACTTCATGATAGAGTTCATTTGAAAAAAAATAAAAGTACTCGAATAACCCTGCAGTTAAATTTCTAAACGAACAGACGGACCCCTGGAATTCCCCAATTTTCGAAATTCTCAAGAAATAAGCCTTCAGAAGACATTTAAATACCTTGTTGCAGAATTTGAAATACTCGCAATATGAAAATGTTGGATTGGCGTCTGAATTCAAGAATATGCAGCGCCACTGTGGCCAGTTTTAGAACCGTAGATACAGACATAGATTTTGTTTTGATAGTCGATTTTGTACTGTTTGTTAGTGTTGTGTTTGATAATTTTTTATTTCACGATTTATTCAAAGACTTTTCAGACTTTTATAGTTGACGAGAGTATTACTGGGAGTACATATTCAATTCTTATAAAGTAGGTATGTATCATCCTTCAATCTAATTCAGTGTTGCAACTCTAAAATCACGGGGATATCTCCGATGTTAGATAGTATTTGAATATTAATAATTTTCAGATCCAAATGGCAAGATTAATTTCAAATTATTTGAAGTATCTTAGAGGCTCAGGAGCTAGAAGTGTTCAGGAAGATGCATGTGATATTATATTGCATGTTATTTGCAAAACTAATAAACTTCATACCTACCCAACTTAATTATTGATGAAATGCCCCCTCAGATCTACTGTTCAAAAAGTTGAAAAACAGATAGTATTGTAAAACATACTTTTTGGAATAATAGACCAATACTCATAACTTAACTATTTTTGAAGGGAAGGACTCAATTTACACAATATTATTGTGGATAAAATGAATACATTAACATAAAACTAATGCTACTTGTACCGTAAGCCTTATGAGCCTGATTCCTGAAACATACTGGCTGTCTTAGGAGTTGGGTTAACCTAGTTCATGTTGAGCATATTACGGAATGTGATTCATAGCAAATTCAACTAAATAAAAGAAATATTGCACTAGGAACATGAGTTTAATAGGAAAAACTAGAATTTACAGAAATACCGGCGATATCAAACATTATAAATATAATATATTATTGGGTGACTCTCTCTCGTTCCTTTCTAATTCCTCTAAAATGAGTGCATATTTCTCAATCATACCGTGATGGTTGTTTCAATATCGGTTGGTGAATCATTTTCGCTCCCTTTGTTTTTGCGTACAGCAACTTAAAGTGAAGAAAAATGAGTTAATAAACAAAAAAAGTTTTACCTCGTGTGAATAAAATACCTAAAATTCCTTCATTGATGTTAGTACTTCGAAATTCTGTTTCTTAGTTGGCCCTATCCAGTTCAGGTAGAGACCCAGGTGTTTTCTACTATTGTCTATTTATTCCAGTTCCGAAAGAAACGGCATCATATAAACTGACTTAGCCACACACTTAATTTGCCTTATTTCGTTTTTTCGGGAATTTATCATGTCGATACACTTGTTTTTCGCACTTGCAACACAGTCAACTTGAAACGAATAGTCAGTTCAAATAGCTTGAATCAAAAACGACACAAAGAACAAATTTCCGTTACAAAACAGCATGTCCGACGACGACGATTGACAACGGCTCAACCGGCACAGTAGGTCTGCCGACAGAGAGAGACAGAGACAGTGTTGTCTAATACAGCATTTCGATTTTGTTGTACAAAAGCTGTACAGCAGCTTTATTTAAAAGACTGCATTTTTAGGAAAGCAGTATCACCAATGCAGAGATTGTGCAGTTTCAATACAACATTTTATGTACTGCATTCCGGTGGCACTTGTAATGCAGTAACTGCACAATTCCTGTATTTTGTGTTTGTTGGGTTATTCATTATGGATTGACAAATAAATTCTTCCAACACTTATATCATTGGTCTTAAAAAAGCTGTAATAAATAAGCCTTGTACAACTTTGATTCCATCGACAGAAGCACTTTGACCGAAGAGTTTTCATCACCAGATATTTCTTTGTTGAGACTCTTTTGTTTCAATCGGTCAGTTCTATCACTAAAACATTCAGGTTGTTCCCTTATGATCATTTCAACAGGCAGATTTCTGAAAGGCATAGCATTCCTCTTCTTAAGTAACTTTCTCTGCTTGGATTAGGGGTCTAAAAAAATTGTCTTCATGAATGTGATCTGATAATATTTCATGAGCAATTCGTGCCTATACCTCTATAAAATGATCGTCATCCGTCAAATGCAGGTAACAGACTCTCATAAAGCTTGTTTGTTGATTTACCAGTTTTGAGTTACAAGTTCCCAAGGTTTTAATTGATTCTTCAACACTTTCAGGCCCGACTTGTTAAAGGAAGTTTCTATACCCCAAACTCGAAATTTTTCACCGGGCTGTGGAAATCTATGGGAAGGGACATTTGAGTTTGTTTTTCCTCAGTAGAAGAACTTGTTAAATCACACAAACGCTAAGAAAAATGCATAAACTTTCTCATTTTCTTAACATTTCTTTTAACTTGTCTATGATAATGTCTGTACCTCGGGTTACTCTGATAGTCACCAGAGGGAGTAGCGCTTATCTTCATTTGCCACTAGCTTGTGATAAATTATTGATTCCAAATTATCAGGGTTTCTATCAGAAAAATCAGATTTCAATTCTACATAGCACTTCCTGATACTTTGTCTCTGCTTCTTCGAAACTACCATCGGCATTTTTAGTTTCCAAGCGATGATTATGTTGAGATTGAGAGTAGAAATTGGCATTGGCATTTGGCAACGTCGCTGAGAATTATTTTTACATTGGCGATGTTCCACGAGTGCCAACCTGCGTCAGTTTTAAGTAAAAAAACTTGATAGACCTAAATCATGGCCAACCGGGATGGTTTATAAAACTGAATGGAGTATTTTGATTTTAAACGTAACTTGTTTCGCGGTCGCCAGGTGTTAAATTACACCAAGGATTTTATTGAAATTACACTCGTTCTCGGACAAGTAATTTAAAGTTGGGTAAAATGATAAGCACAGTTAACAGTCTAGATTTATTTCACAAAACACAGTTAAATCTATTTCACTATGTACTTACTCGTAAACGTGGTAGAGTAACAGCCTCTGACCAGCGTTACTAAGGGAGTGAGACCTTTCTGTCCAGGGTTGCCAGAACGTTTGGCTCGATTTCCCCAGTCGAAATTCAAAAATCTCCTAAATTCGGGACTTTTTCAAAAAAAATCCCCAATTATTTTTTTTTATTATTATAATTTCAAATTATGGTATTTACTGAATATTTGTTTTCAAATATCTTCAGTAGGTCTCAAAATACCCCAAAAATGAATTGCTTCAAAAAAAAATCCTCAATGCAAGTTTGTAATGAATGAGGTTAGTTTTCGCGAAAGAGGAATAGAAAGAGGGATTTTTTCGCAGAACTTTTCAATACAGAAACAACAAATGTATTACTAGTTCATTTCGTCATGACATACAAAGATACGAATTAATTATTTCGTGGAGAATGATGATGAATTCAAAAATCACTTCACTGATCCAAAAATATTTTAGATCACTTTCGTTTATACTTCCGTAATTCAATACTCCGACAATGCCGACGGAAGGTGTAGGGTGGGTCATAAATGAATTGGGGAATTTTACTACCATTCTATCAGAGGTGCCGACAAAGCCGAGGCAAAACGGAACTTGTTTATCCTCATAACCGTCATAATAATGAGAGGAAATAAACTGGATTCAAGATCGGAAAGGACGGTCGAGGGTGAAACTTTTATTGGCCTCCCTCTGTCTGTTATGAATCTTGAAAACATCGGTACTTTCGTCATAACATCGTTTCCGGATTCGTAAAATACCGAAAATTGCAATTTTTCTGATTCCCTAATCAAGAACGGGAAAATTCATCAGACCACTAGACTGGATTCGAGTGGAGTTGTTCAAGACCTAAAATCCCCTGATAATACCCACTTGAATTTTTTTCCCCAGAAGAAATCCCCAGAAAAAAAAATACCCAAAAAATCCCCAAAGGGAAAAAAATCCCCTCATTTTTGGGGAAAATCCCCTAATCTGGCAACCCTGTTTCTGTCCGTCTCCGCTCTATTTATTGCTTTACCCCCACTGTTTTCCTTCCCTTCTCTGTAACTCGATCCTTGCCGAACCTCCGCGACTTAATGGTTCGCAAAGTTGTCGATACGCGGCGGAGTTGTCAGATAGTCAGATTTAACAGAGTAAGCTGGGAATCCTACACTCGTTGATAGATACTGTAGCAGTTTACTTGAAAACTTGATTTCACCAAAACTAGTTTCTTTTTTGACTTAACTGATAATTAACTAGTTTTTTCGTCTTATCTAATGAATTGAAAGTTTTCAGACTTCTTTGAAGTACTAGAGATGAATCCAGCGGAATATTTCAAACACCTATATGGGGCAGCCAGTCTCAATGATACAGATAAAGTGAAAAATCTATTGGACAATGGAACTCTGTCAGGAAATTTGGAGGATTTACTTTCGAAAGTATGTTTGGAACTACAACTGAATTGTGTTTACCTAACAGATGAGACGAAACTTATTTTGGATAGAAAACTTTTGAATCTTCGTTTTTTCTATAAACCATCAAGAAGGAATTTGAGGTCAGAGGAAATTTGTGATCGTATAGGATTCACGATAAAACTCATACGTGATTTAACTGTACATAGAGACAACGATGAATTGTTCATTTTAAGTTTGACTTTTATAGCTAAGCAGAGTTTTACACTCAAAAACCTACTGAGGTCGACATATGATAAATTGCCTTGGGAAGAAATTGAATTCTGTGTATTGACTTATATAAGAACATTCAAGGAACAAAATGATATTGTGTTATTTTATAGGGCAATTCTCAGTAAATCGAATTTAATGGGATATTTAACAGTTTATGGTGACCATTTAGAAAAAATACAAAAATACGTGATAGAGAAGAAACAGCAAGAACTCAACAAATTCCCTCATATTAAACGTGATGAAGCCAAAGAAGAAATAATTGCGAAAGAACCTGAATTTAAGTCTCTATACAACGATTATGAAATTTTACGTGATATTCATTCCCTGAACTTTATGCTCACTTATGTAGAAGTTGTTAAATCCATCAAGTTTGAATCAAAGTATAGTACGTTAATCCTAATGAGATCATTACAAGTTATTGGAGAGCATTTGAAAAACACTCTGGAATCTCCAAAATTGTCTCAAACTACTATAAATTATTTACTCATGTATTTCAGCAGTAATACAAGAGATATGATTATCAATTTGCGAAATAGGTTATCCCATAATCAGTTTCCTTCTAAAAGAAAAGAATTATTGGAAAGCCTCGAAACTAATCATTTGATTGGCATCAAAAGTGATATTGTTAAAGTAGGAGATAAAATTCACTACATTTTGTCAAAATATAAAATCAAAATTATCAGGGACCTTGGAAACAAGATTTTGAATACAAACGATGAAGAAGTCATGAAAGAAGTGATTAATTTAATGAAGAATCTTCAAATTGATGACACTATTGGAAAGAACGCATTCGAAATGAAGATCGATTTTTTCATGTTGACAGATCTCATTTCTGAGCTTCGTCGTAAGATAAATATGAAGTCTGTACATGTTGAATATCTTTTTGCTGAAATTAAAAAAAAAAAATTTCTAGAAGCAATATCTATGGATTATATCAAAGGTATATCTCTTCTTCATTCTCTGTATGAAGAAATCCACATGCGTCCTGGAAATCCTAACGATAAGTCCAGTTTTCTAAACATCACAAACTTAAAATTTCATATGGAAAACTGTCTGGCAATTAGGTCCTCAGAAGTTGAACCTTCTTCATTCAACATTTTAACTGAGCTGATCACTTATATACTTAGTCTTTCATCTAAAGAATCTGAAAATGATGAAATGAGAAAAATTATTTCTGAAATCATCTTTATTGTGAGATTTGAATTAAATAGTGCTAGATGGGGCGAAAAATTGGAGAGAAAACTCAGAAAAACAGAAAGCAAAAAGGAAAAACCAGATAAAAATATCATAGAAATTTCAACAGAAAAAAAAAACACCAAAAATTAGCTCAACTGGAAGAACTTTTCACTGGAATTACTTACTCAGAATACAAAATAAATAAAAATATCCAGGCGGTGACAGAAACACTACTCCTCGATATAATACCTATGCTGAAACACCCAAACTTGAATTCCAGATTACTCTTTTTGGATGAGAATTATCCCACAATTATGGGTTTAGATCTTCGAAATCACTTGGCGCATAACAATGTTATAATGGAAGTTTTACTGGATTCCACTTCAGTTACATTCCTTTTCGTAGAAACACTATTGATAGCTGAAAAAAATCATAATTTTAACTCGTCACTGGATTTCAGTTTCCACAATATAGCACATATTGAAAAATCTTATTTAAGTAGTATCGATATTTTAAACAAAAAACAGGACATGTTTACTGCTTTAAAAGAAAAAAAATTGGAAGCATTTTGTGAATATCTCGAAAAAGGTGCAGATATCCGATCAAGAGATATGGAAAAGTCCACTTGTCTACATTTAGCTATGAATAATCCTGAATCATTGAAGTTGACCAAATACCTTTGGAAAAAAGGACTATCCTCAGAGTTAAAAAATGTAGAAGGTCAAACTCCTCTACATGTAGCTGCTCTTAAGGGAAATCTAGAAGTTGTCGAATTTTTGTTCATCAATTTCAAGATTGGAGTAAATAACATCGATTTATACAAGAGAACAGCTTCACATTATGCTGCTTTGTCTGGAAATGAGCATGTATTGAAAATTTTGTTGGAGCATGGTGCGGATTTGACTAAGGAAGATGTTTATTCTTTTACTTCTTTACAATACGCAGTTATCAGCGGGAAAAAAGAAATTGTTGATATATTTTTCGACAGAAATTTATTCAATAGGCTGAATGAATGTATGAATGGATTAACATCCTTGCACATAGCTTCACGATACGGATTAAACAAAATGGTAGAATATCTGCTTTCTAAAAAGGTGGAGGTGGATGCAAGATTAGATTTAGGTAATACACCGCTTCATGAGGCTATTGGAAATGGTCACTTAGGAATAGTCAAAGCTCTAATTCGCTTTGGTGCAGATATTAATGCTTGTACCCTCGATGGTTCTGACGCAATGCACCACGCATGCGAGACGAACAGCAAAGAAATAGTGAACGAACTGATAGAACATGGAGCTGAGGTTAATAAAAAAAATCAAGAATTCGGTGCTGCACCTGTGCACTTGGTTGCAAAAAATGGTTCTAAAAGTATTCTCGAAATTTTGTTGAAGAATAATGCAGACGTGAATCTAGTAACCAAACAAGGTTGGACACCCCTCTTCTATGCTGTGAATGGTCGACATCTAACACTTGTAGAAATTTTATTGAAACAAAAAGATATCAAAGTGAATAGTTCAGATATTTCTGGGAGGATTCCCCTGCATGTTGCTGCATTGAATGGAGATATAGAAATCATGAAACTATTGATAAAGAACGGTGCAAGAATAAGTTGTGAGGACGTAAAGGGTTTCAACCCACTTCATTTAGCTGCTGAATACGGTCATGAAGCCATCGTTGATATTCTGTTAGCCAACAATATATCAGTTCAAGCTAGGACCATAACATGGAAACTACTTCCTCTACATTCAGCTGCAGTATCAGGAAACAAGAACATAATAAAAAAGTTGATCGCTGCAGGGACTGACATTAATGCTACAACTTCAGATGGTTCCAACAGCCTTCATATCGCCATAAGAAATAAAAGAAATATAGTAGATCTACTATTGAATAAAGGAATCAAATTGGACGTGAAAACAAAAGAACGTGGTTACACCCCTTTACATGAGGCGGTTCTCCTAGAAGATTTGAACATGGTTGAGGCTTTGTTGAAAGCAGGATCTCATATTGACACTCAGGATAGATTCAGGAACACCCCTTTTCATCTGGCTAGTAAGATAGGAAGTGGTGAAATTTTTTCGTTTTTGTTCAAAAAAGGCGCAAACATCTCCTTGGAAAATGAGATGGGGGAAACTCCCTTTTCATTAGCTGTGGAACATAACCAGATTAAGTGTATTCAACAGTGTATTTCTTCTAATCTGATTGGTGACGAAATGATTTTGAAATCGATAGGAATTGCAATCAACAATGATAACACAAATATCATTAAACTCTTGTTGAGAGAGGTTCGATCGGATCTCACAAATTACCGCGTTGTGCATAAAAATACACTTTTACATTTGGCTGCTGTTTTTGGTAGAGTTGAGTCGATAGAGTTGCTTTTGAACCACGGCATTGAAATTGACTCTAAAGATGAATATGGACAGACACCTCTGTTTCTAGCTGCAGTAGGTGGTTTTGATGAAGCTTTAGAAATACTTTTGGAAAATGGAGCCAAAATCAATATTCAAAATTATTATGGTGCAACTCCAATACGCGCGGCTTCCATTACTGACCATCGGAAATGCATTGAAGTTCTCTTAAATAATGGGGCGGATGTTAACATACCAGATAAAAAAAATTGTTTACCTATAGGACAGGTTGTCTCTCGTGGAAACCTTGAATTGGTCAAAACTTTTTTGAAAAAAAACAGGGACCACTTGAATCGGAAGCAGGGGAATAATGGAGACACACTTTTACATATCGCTGCTCATTCCGGACGATCAGAAGTGGTTGAATTTTTACTAAGCGAAGGTGCTAACATGCATTCCAGGAATGAAAGTGGTTTGATGCCAATTCATTTAGCAGTAGTGGAGGGTTTCACTGACATCATCGATATTTTCATCGAAAAGGGGATGGACTTAGATGTTCGTGGAATAACTAATGACTCACTTCTACATTATGCGGCTTCTACTGGAAAAGTAGAAGTTTTGAAGTGTCTCCTAGAGCGAGGTTGTAATGTTAATTCCGTGAATAACCAAGGAGAAGCGCCACTACATTACGCTGCTATACACGGATATAAAGAAGTTGTCAAGTGCTTGTTGGATAACGCAGCTATTTATAATATCAATCAGCCTATGAAGAGACAAATGTGTATGGATGAAGAAATTGAAAAAATTATATCTTCGGTTACCAAATTATTTTCATTCATCAAAGCAGGTGATTTGGCAAAAATTAAAGAAATTATAAAAGAAGGAGTGCCTTTGAACTGTGTTGATATCAACAAAGGATCACCTTTACATTTTGCAGTATATAAAGGTAATGTTGAAGTTGTAGAGATATTGCTGCGCAACAAGGTTTGGACAAATACTGTCCATAAAAATGGATGGACACCATTACATTATGCTGCAAAATATTCACATGTTAAAATCGTATTCCTCTTGCTATGGAATGGGGCAAAATACGATTTTGACCCAGACAATGGTAAAAAACCTATTGATTTTGCTGAAAATCTTTCGGTTCGCAACTTACTTCAATTGATTGACGATTGTTTTGCTGGTGTACAAAAAAAAAACTCTAATATGATCACCCGTTTGAATGAAATTAAAGATATTGATGTCATTAAAGCAGTAATGCGTGCAGAAAACAAGCATGGAGCAACTCTCATAACAGCAGCAATACAGAATGTATATTCCAAAATAAACTAATTGAAAAATATTTTTCAGAAGGACATTCAAGTCAAATTTGAGACTGCTGAACATTTTATGGCACAAGAAAAGTATGAGGAAGCAAATGAGATCTATCAGTCGATTCATCAGAATAGAAAGGATATTTTCGGCGATGATAATCCAGCCACATTAGAAATAAAGAGCCAAATAGCAACAGTGTTGTATAAATTACAACTGTACGAACAAGCTTTAAATAGCAGGAAAGAAAATTATCAAAAACTAAAAAAGATATTAGGCACTAATCATCAACTAACACTAAGAGAAAGGAGTGCTATAGCTGATTGTTTAAATTTTCAAGGTAAACATAAGGAATCTTTGGAAATATTCGAAGACGTTTATAGGATACAAAAAAAATTGTTATCCCCTGATAATGAGGACCTTTTGGTCACAATGAATAATTTGGCCAGCGTTCTATTCATGTATAATGATGATGACAAAGTAGAGAGAGCTCTTAAACTCTACTATACTATTCTGAAAATCCAAGAAAAAAAATACGGTTTACAAAATCCAAATACCATGACAACTAAGAATAATATCGCTTCGATCTTAAGTATACAAGGGCAATATGATGAGGCCTTGAAACTGTTCAAAGAAGTATACCAAGTGAGAAAATCAGTATTGGGGCCATACCATTCCTACACCTTGGGCACTTTAAAAAACCAATTAACAATTTTCACAGACCAAAAAAAATACGATGAAGCATTAAAAGAATATAAGAAAATACTTAAATACGAAAAGCAACATTTAGGTCCACAGCATTTGAACACGCTCAGTACTCAGTTCAAAATAAGCGTAATTCATTACAAGCAGGGTAAACATATTACTGCGTATAAAATCTTGAAGGAAGTCAAGGACCATAAAATAAGGATACTAGGATCCAATCATATAGAAGTTCTCCACATTCTGGGAATGATGCAACAGATGGTATTCCAGTACAAATCAATGGGCATAATAAGTAACCTAGATAATATTGTTCAAAATCTTGTTAGTAACATGAATGACGCTGCAAGAAAAGGAGATATAGATAATGTAAAAAAGCTTTTGAGTTGTGGAGTTGGCGTTGGTGAAAAAGATATCGAAGGTAGAACTTCCTTGTATTTTGCTGTTGACGGAAACAAAGTAGAAGTCGTTAAACTGTTGTTAGAAAATAATGCAGATGTAACAGAGAAAAGCAACAAAGGTAACACTGTCTTGCACACTGCTTGTAACAAGGGTTACCAGGATATTATTGAATTGATCTTGAGGAGTGTGAATGCGAATGAGTTGAGTTATTTAATCAATTCTGCGACAAATATTGGTAAAATGACGGCATTGCACGTTGCTGCCAAACAGGGATTCTCGGAAATCGTGCGGATTTTACTCAAAAATGGTGCTATATATAATTGTCTGAATAAGGATGGTAAAACGCCCAGAGATCTTGCTGAAGATGAAAGTGTTAAAAATATTTTGCAACTGGCTGACGACCTCTTTGTAGCTTTCAAAAATGGCGATTTTAGCATGATGTACAAGCTTTACAACTGCGGAAAAAATGATTTTTTGTGTGTTACTAATGCGAAAGACCTTCAAAAACATACCTTAATGAATCTGTTGATTTTGAAGGGAAACATAGGATTGGCTAGAAATTTAACTGAGAGAATATTGAGCATGAATAAAGATAATCCATCTTGATATATTAATATTCGGAAACATTGCACTCAATTATATTTCAAAATCCATATTTCATACATGGACGTTCCACAATTGACCCAATGATTCGTCATTTAAAGTGTCACATGATTTCGAAATGTGGTCACAAAATTCGATAATTCAGATAGATTTCGTGATATCTTGTTGGTTTGTTAGATTACTCCCATTTATGTTTATATAGAATAAGTCAACGTAAATATGCAATATTAGTTGTAAGCGTTTTATTGTGTTATTTTGTGCCAAGTTAGTTCAGGTTTTTTATGTTATCTTTTATTGTTTCCATGAGAAATGAAAAAGTGCGAAGAAAATATTTAAAATAGAAAAACTCGCAAATAAATATTATTGTATTATTTTGATTATACAACTCAGTGTGTTTATTCCCCAATGAGTGATGCTGAAGAACTAGTGATAAGAATTCGATCAATAAGCAGAAATCATTCATCGCGTCATTGCAATCATCACATTACCTGATCGTTGCAACTTTACATTTGCAAGGAACCATAGACATTTAGACATGGCAAATAAGGCAAATTCCATTACCTCAAAAACCTATTTCCACCTAAAGATAGAGAAGAAAGATGTAACAGATGTGAAGAGAACGTGAAGTTCATGTATCTTTGCATAGGCAAAGATACATGAACTTCACGTTGGTAGCATAGGCTACCATCCACTGCCTATTCGCAACTACTGCTAAGCGATACGCCCTCTGGCGATAGAAATTCGAAGACTTCCAAGCTAGTAGTTTTTCAACGTACCCGTTATTGTAACGTATTTTGCTTGGTTTTGCAGTTCATTTTCGAGCTTTTGTGTTGTTCTCCGAGTTGAATCGAGTTGATCGTCTAGTAAAACGAATAGGATTCTACGTTGTGTTCGCAACCCAAAATACTTTTATATTCAGAGAATGAGAGAGAAGATTGATGTGAAGTTCAGGATAGAATAAATAAAACAATAATTTGGCTATTCGGTACGGTTCTCTTGCAGGAGGAAAAAGAATGCCTTAGAAAAACTCCCAACCGATATTTATTACAATGTAATATCAGGAACAATTAGCAGTCAATTAAGCTCAGGCAATCAATGATAGCAAATCTCTAATGAATGAAGCAAAGAACCACGAAAGTTGTCCAACAGATAAGTTCCTTTCACAAGCCTCATTCATAGGAATACCTCCGCCATTTAGGCGCCAATAAATGGCAAAGGTACATGTATGACAGGTTTATGGGAAGACACTCAGATGTCAGTACTTCTAGGTTCTCATGTATGATACATAACGAGCGTTCTATTTGACGATTTGGGGAGCTCGGAGCTGCCCAAGCGCATGAAACCCTAACGTTGACGCGTTCTTTTTGATTGAAGCTTCGTGCATCTGAGCTCCTCCGACTACCTTCCCCTGCCCCCTCATGCACCAACCTCTGACAAGGGGCAGCAAGCTCTTTTGGGTTACGTCATATCATTTGTTTATATTTACAATAACATTTGTTGATCAAACCACTACAGTCTGTGATTATCTAATATAGATAATCTAATATATATTGGCTATAAATCAAGGCAAATTTTGGAAAATGAGTAAAAACAAGGAATTGCTAATAAATGATTCAGACAATCAAAGGACTTACAGCATTTATAACATGCACGTCCTCATAATCAGACATTCTTAACAAAATTAGTGAATTCAAAAATCCCTCCACTAATGGAGTAAAAAATACGTACAATAATAATGAAAATACAGAATAGTCAGAAACTATTTAGAATATTCGTCTGCAAGTGTAGTGTAGATCACAGCTGATCAATCAAAACAGTAAATAACCGCGCATGTGCTGTGAGTTTTCATTGCACCAAACCACTAATTTGCGTTCGATTTGAGAGTAGCTCAAGTGCAACAAACACTCAGCTACCCTGGGGCTTCAAACGCCAAAAAGAAAGCGCCTATAGAGTCAAATATACCTTTGTATAAATAAACTCGATGACCCCGCCGTACGGCGCTGACTCAAGACAGGAAAGTAGTTTGTGTCAAGCCAAAGCCTACACATTGTAGTAATTGATTATTTGAATATTTAGCAAAGAAACACAATGAAAAGGGGATGAATAACAGCTAAGTCGTAAATAATATTAGGGTAAATAAATGGTAGTCGATAGGTGAAAACGGAGCAACGCAAATATTGCCCGCTCCTAGAGACTAACCAGACTTTGGATCGACACCGGGATGTTCAGTATTCTAGACAAAAAGCACTGACCATTCGCTCATAATGAAAACTGATGAAATCCTTAACGATCGTAGAAACACCTTGATCGATATCAATTTAGATTATAACCTCGAAATGTACTGGTGCCACTAAATAATAGTTGAGATTTAATAATTGCAATCAGAATGAACAAGCTTGTAGTAATTGTAATAATGTAACAAAGACTTACGTGATTAAAAGCGAATATTGAACAAGTAAACTATGCCAAGATGGCCCGTGCTTAATTCCATCCTTTGTTCGTCGTAATTTCGAAGAGGGACTCTGTCGACTTACTTCTTCCATTGTGAATTTCGTAGAGAATCCCTAACGTTTCTGGTTCTCTCTTTAGGTAAGTTTCTCGACCATTGAAAAATCAACGTTCCCCTCTATGAATGGGGGAATGAATGAACCGTGAATAAACGAATGAATGAAGGAATCAATCACGGTCCAGCACATAGGCGCAGTATCCAAATATAGGGATATATTATGATTTAAAACCGGGTACAGTATTGGGAACTTCTGCGAAGATGCCAGAGCCCTAACGGATAAATTTGGAACTTGTCCAAGCTAGTAGTTTTATGTGAACAAACCTTAAAAATGTGGTGGAGATAGAATATTTACTAGGCAGACCTTGAATATTCAAAGAAATTATTATAGTTTTGTGTAAGATTTCTTGAGGAGGAACTTTTCGTTTGGATCACGATATAAAATCGTGCTTTAAATCGTTTCTGGAGGATAATTTCGGTGTTATTTTAGCGTATGTTGCTTGGTGGATCAAAATAAACCAATATCTAAGTTTACTTGAATTTCTGGAAAAATAGGCACCTCAATAAGTAATTTAAGGACTCTTATTTATGTGAAGAAGTGCTGAATGCAGGCTATATTATCTAGTAAATCTAGAATCAGTCCAAATGATATGACTTGTTCTTTGTTTACAAACGAAGGAATCAATAAAATGAAAACAGATTTTCTGCTTTAGTTCTTTTGCATCGTATTCGTAAAGAAAAGGAAACAGCTAGACATATAATTGATTTCATTTTTATATTACAGCAGCTCAAGATACACATACAAAATGAAAAATGTCACAGCCGGTTCAACCTACCTATATAAGGAAATGAATGATGTATTTATATGAGTAACTTAAGCTACTATCAACTCTAACAGTATATCTAGTTTTTGTCAGTTTTTCAACCAGATCACTCTTTTAGAATATGATTTTGTGTAGTATGTGAATTAGGTAGCTGCAGAAGTGCTCGGTAGTTTCTCTGCAGCATTTTCCTTCAAAATTCTCCCATTTCTATTTACACCTGAAAACATCATGACATGAAGTTGTTTCGAAATAAATACACTGTAGGTAATTTACCTTTATGAAAATAAACATCTTCAGAGAAATGCAGTGAACAAACTTTCATGTATTTCGTGACCTGTTTTCCAATCTTCAATTTCTAAAGCTAGGCCTTCTTCTATCATTGAGTTCCCTGCCCAATGCTGTTTCCAAATTATCTTTAATTTCATTTGGCTTTGGAAAAAAGGAAAACTAGAGGCACTAGATGATCCTTTCTTCTTTGACCATGAATAACATTGAGTTGAGGCACACAACAATAGTCATTTCGGGAGGATGCCATTTCGAATTAATACGATCGAAATTTTTAATCGGAAAGAAAGGAATCGATTGATGAATATTACAAACACTTTCGGTATTCCAAAATTTCAACTCGCAGAACAACACAGAAGCTCGAAAATGAACTCCAAAAGTGAGCAAATTACGTTAGAATAACAGGCACGTCGAAAAACCACTAGCTTGGAAGTGTTCGAATTACCATCACCGGAGGGCGCATCGCTTAGCAGTAGTTGCAGTGCGTCCTACTATTATACTAGATTAGACACACGTAATAACACACTTCTTAATTTGTAAGGTTTATTTCATAATCTCTTCTTAAACAAATCATAAGTTCCCTCGTCAAGGATTCTCTCTCGACTTCCCGCTCTTAGACCATTCCTGGTCTAAATCACAGAACATCAAATATAAGAAGTGCTACCTCCCTTGTAAACTGTGGGCAACATTTGTTACATTTCTCCTGCAAAAAAACTAGTTGGGAATATTCCATTATGGTGCGAGGGGGTGTCCGCTTGCTGAATTATATGTCATTATTGTCATTTTACGATAGAATTCTGATGGTGTTCTGTGCTTAAATATTCTGTGGCAATATTGATTATTACAGGATGCAAATATTTATATCGTGAATTCTTCAAAATTTTTATTATTCCGTGTTCTAAGCTCAATTATGATTCGAAAGGAAACGTGCTTCAAAAATGAAACAAAGCATTATAAACAATAATTTCTTTATTTACATCATTGTTAAAATTGCATGCAATTATAATATATTTTCCAACAAGTTATATGTACATAAATATATACTTATAATTATCATAAAATAGGCTTCAGTATGCTCGTTTTTTTCACACCTACATGTGGAACATCTGCATGTGCAAAATTGGTAACCAAAATATATCTCAGCCAAAAAACTATCCAAAATGTAGTTGAAAAAACTTCTTAAACATAAAATAATCTGAATTTCTTGAATAAATACTGATTACATTTTTCATATATTTCAAAGATTCCGTCGTAGAATGAATAAGAAAATATTTGTCTCACACCTTATCAAATGTGACTATAATTTAGGTGGCAGTTGATATACTGTGTGTATATCCCTTGTCGTTCCTAAAAAAATACTCAGTAAAATATTCACGTGCTATAATCCATATCACAGTCAACAAACTATAGTAATAAAAATAAAATATCACAACACTCAATACAATCTTAGTGTTATCAGTCGGTGTATGTATCAGGTACAAATGTCTGGGTCTTTAGGGAAACGAAAAAATCTTTTGTTATTACCAACAAGTGAATTGCTGAAATAGGAATTTTTGCAAGAAGGATATTTGCAAGAAAACTTAACATCTTTGTACAATGAAGCAGATGAAAGTAAAGCCATTTTCTTAATTTAATATAACGTTAGAGACAATAAGATTTATAGAATTGAACTTTGTATAAACATAAACATCAGATCTCACCTAGCGCCCTAACCTTCAACATCATCTTATACCTGAAAAAAACTCATTCAATCACCAACTAATCACCTGCAAAAATATCATATCATTAGCATAATCTGAATTCTGGAAAAAAAGTTTCATTATATCACGAAGAGAGCACCTGAAAAGAGTTGAAATATTTTATCCCCGGCATCAGCTGAATCCTGAAAAGGAAATTTGGACCGGAAAGTTTTTTATTAAATTACCAAAAAAAAACTTATCTTCACATGGAGATCATATTAATACTAATTAATATCACAACAATTATTGCAACAGTCTAGAAAATATCACATATAACTTTTCAACAAACACATTTATGAAATTATGCTTAGTTATGGCAATTTCATTTATCAATGTCATTCGTCATTCCATAAATGTTCTGTCATTTATGTCATTCATCCATTTGAACATATCTACGACATACGTTTCCTACATCTCCTTTTCTAATCAAAGGACAGAACGAACTTAGTTGGGGACGTATGTCCTTGTTTCCACTTTTCCTACTGTCGCTTCACCCCCCTGGTCTAAATGACGTACTCTCATTCATATGAACTACTATCAGTTATTACATCTACTAATCTACTACACCACAAACTCGTTTTTTTATTGTTGGTTGAATGACCTAAATGTCAAATTATCTAGTCTAGCATCCACCATTGGTGTTCTATGTTCACCATACTCTAGGGCCGTATTTATAGTTGTTCCTTGAGGCTTCCTTGAACTGAAGGCCGCCTTGAATTTGCTTTTCTATGTTTCTATGCAAACAAACTTGTATTTGTTTCCATAGAAACGCAAATTCAAGGCGGCCTTCAGTTCAAGGAAGCCTCAAGGAACAACTATAAATACGGCCCCTAGTGATGGGCATAATCGAATGATTTCAATAATCGAAATATCGACATTCGAGATATTTCAATAATCGAATGATCATTCGAGAGGTCCACCCCAACTAGCAATTTCATATTTTATAACTGTTGCAGAAACATTTTCAGCCAAATGCTTATGTAATATTTGTCTTCTCGGAAATGTTTCTAATGCGTTTAAACAATAACTATAAATACCAAATTGGCACATTTTATAAAACAATTTTGCGACCCTCGAGATTTTATAAAGTCTCTCGTGAAAGTTACAAGAAAAATATAAAGCAGCTTTAAAACTGTTTTATAGGAACTTCATAAGGTTTTTCACATGCCTGTTCTGAAATAAGAGAGTAATCTGGAATGTTATTTGAAAAATAGAAATACTATTTTATTATTTCTTTCAGTTGCAAGAAACAATTCGGAATATGACAGTCGATGGGAAAATATTGAACGTCGCTTATCTTTACTCTTTAGCAGAAATCATTAAGAGTCATAGTTCCCGAAATTGGGAACGAAAATATTAATGCGAATTAAATTTCATTTTGAAATAAAGCATAATATTAGTATATCATGAACGCTTTTACTATTTTCGAACGTTTTCCATAAATAAATGAACAAAACATTAATATGCTTCGTGGGTCTTATATTTTTTTTTTCATCGACATATGAACCAATGTTTGCGAAACATCATTATCAAGACAATTTTTTTCTTAGGTGATTCAAATATCAACACGGATGCAAATTTCAGTACTTTCAGAATTCGTCATTTTTTATCATCAAAAATACTGCCATCTTTAATTGTGTCATCTTATAAAATAGTTTTGTATCTTTATAAAGCTTTCTGTAATAATTTAGCTACTATACAACTGCTATGAAACATATTTAACACTATCGCCTTGGTGACTAATGGTAACATACACAGGGTCCCCAAATCGCAGCTATAACCTCTGTGACATATTTCACTTTAGCGAAAAACGCAGCTGATTTGATATAGACAAAGTGTAGTAAGAATCAGAAGCACGGCCACGCTCTGACTTCTCATTTTCATATATTTCCCAAACTCCAGTGAATGGATATGTCCTACAAAATCATGATTGAGTTCCAATTCCATTAATAGATTTTCACGAAAACTTTAAACATGTTGATTCTTTCGTCGTAACAAGATATATATCTTGTTATTTCATTCCAGTTTTTTTAAAGGGAATAATTTATAGGTTTCACAGTACATACTTGTCCTTGATTTCAAAATTTTCACACCTTGACACGAAATACATATTTCTTTGATGAAATGTGATTTTTCTTTTATATATTTTGAGATTTTTTCAATGTGAATTCAATATGTGCCGGTCATTTTAGAATAGATGATGTCGATTCTGAAAATTGCTCATCATTCAATTAAAACAAATTTTTAAAAATTCACTCTTTTTTTTCTTCAAGTTCGGATAAATCCTGGAACATTCCTTGTTATAATTTTTTTCCGTCTTGAAGAACGGAGAATTGCTATTATACTAGGAAAAATCCAGGATTACTACTAAATCATATCTTGTCCTTGCTCTAGAAATACTAAAACTGGAATCGATAAAAGCATTTAACGACTTGAAGTTGAACAAATTGCAAACGCATTTCACTTCAAGTGACAACCATTGAATGTTTAAATGTTTAAAGCTACTCATCAAATTAGTGAAATACATCAATTACTAAACTTAATCAGTAATACCTATGAGATGCGAAAGAATCGTATGCATCGATTGTTGAACAGTTGAGTAAACCTCTAGGATGTGAGCTATGTTCTTAACATCCAAACAATCGACTCAACACCGAGAGGTTTCATTCATTCGAGAGATCAAAAACAGTAATCCGAAATGCGAGAGAATTGCTAGCCTCGATTATTATTTCGAATGAATCATCGACCAATAATCGACGCAACACCGAGAGGTTTCATTCGAATGATCATTCGAGAGATCACAACACAATCGTTGCGTAGATTGTTGGTTCGTCAATATTCGGACTCCTCGGCAGTCACGTACCGATCCCACCCGAAGGGAGAGAATCATTCGAATGATATCATTCGGATGTTTGAAAATATCTCGAGATAATCGAGAGGTTTCAATAATCGAACGAATCGATTATGATCATTGGATTATGCCCATAACTACCATACTCCCCCACAACCACACCAGTTTGGTGAATTAAAAAACGCGCCCGTAAAGGGGCCTTTTGTGCTAGGGAGATTCGGGTATTTGGGTAATCGGGGATTCATCCTATTGGTCGAGAGATTCACCCTATCACGTGATCGTCGTCGGCCAATAGGAAAGAATCTCCGATTACCCAAATACCCGAATCTCCCTAGCACAAAAGGTAGCTTTACGCTGTTCCGTCGAAGAGTTTAGAAATAATTTATTCTCTGCTCTCCCGGTCACAGAATACATATTCACTTTATTTATTTTATACTCTGAATAAAGAACATGTTCTTGTTCTTTATTCAAAGATTTTAGATTTGATTTTCTGTGACTGTGCTTTATCCTCCCGGTTCTGTGCTCCCGGTCTCCGGGATTTCCCCCTTCACTTGACTGTGCCTTATATTCTTTCAAAGTTGTGGACTCTGAATAAAAAACAAAGTTCTTTATTCAAAGGTTGTGGAGTTCAATCAAACCTCACAAATTTTGATTTAATTTTAAAAAGTTGCAGTGAGTTTGTCTCGTTTTAGATTTTCCTACCAGAAGCAAAATTGGATAATCTACAATTACGTGAATACTTTGTGGTGAATATACAAATGGTTTCTTCAACCAATTCTAATGAAATTTCATTTCTTCAGACATATGGGAGTGTCCAGTTGGAATTCTTAAAATCTTGTAAAGATGGATTATTTTAAACAATTATATGAAGCTGCTAGTTTGAATGATGCAGTCCGATTGAATAAGCTATTGGAACATGAAATTTTATCTGCCAATTTGGAAGATTTACTTTCGAAAGTTTGTATGCAGCTCCAACTGAATTGTGTATACCTAACAGACGAAACAAAACTCATTCTGGATAGAAAACTTTTGAATCTTCGTTTTTCCTATAAACCACCAATAAGCAATTTGAGTTCACAGGAAATTTGTGATCGTATAGCATTCACGATAAAACTCATACGAAATTTACCTGTACATGGAGCAGGGAATGATGAATTGTTCAATTTTAGTTTGACTTTTATAGCCAAGCAGATTTTTACACTCAAAAAACTTCTCAAGTTGACATATGATGAAATGCCATGGGAAGAAATTGAATTCTGTATGTTAACCTATATAAGAACATTCAAGGAACAAAATGATATTATGTTCATTTCTAGAACAATTCTCAGTAAATCGAACTTAATAAGATATTTAACAATTTATGGTGACCATTTAGAAAAATTACAAAAATATGTTATAGAGAATAATCAGCAAGAACTAAACAAATTCCCAAACATTAAACGTGATGAAGCCATAGAAGGAATAATTGCGAAAGAACCTGAATTTAAGTCTCTATACAACGATTATGAAATTTTACGTGATATTCATTCCCTGAACTTTATGCTTAGTTATGTAAAAGTTGTTAAATCCATCAAGTTTGAATCAAAGTATAGTTCGTTAATCCTAATGAGATCATTACAAGTTATTGGAGAGCATTTGAAAAACACCCTGGAATCTCCAAAATTATCTCAAACTACTATTAATTATTTACTCATGTATTTCAGCAGTAATACAAGAGATATGATTATCAATTTGCGAAATAGATTATCCCATAATCAGTTTCCTTCTGAAAGGAAAGAATTATTAGAAAGTCTCGAAACTGATCATTTGATTGGCATAAAAAGTGATATTATTAAAATGGGGAATAAAATAACCCACATTTTAGCAGAATATAAAATCAAAATTCTTAGGGAACTTTGTGACAAAGTTTTAAACACTGAAGACGAAGAAGTCATGAATGAAGTGATTGATGCAACAAAAATTCTTGAGCTTAACAGCTTCTCTAAGGGAGATATTACTGAGCTGGAAAAAATCGATGTTATTACCTTAAAAGATCTCATTTCTCAGTTACACGATAAAGTCAAGCTCAAATCTGTGTACATTGAATTTCTTTTTGCTGAAATTAATTCAATACTAAAAGAAAATTCAGTAAAAAGACTTATGAATAATACCAAAAATGTAATTCTACCTTTCCATATCTTAAAATATTCCTTCTTCATTCATTCTGAAAATTCTAATGGGAAGGCGAACTCCATAAGAAGCTTGAAATCCAGTTTAAGA
The DNA here is from genome assembly GCA_958510865.1 of Myrrha octodecimguttata. Taxonomy (NCBI): domain Eukaryota; kingdom Metazoa; phylum Arthropoda; class Insecta; order Coleoptera; family Coccinellidae; genus Myrrha; species Myrrha octodecimguttata. Next base: position 52,160,100 of record OY294061.1, on the reverse strand, counting down.
AAGTACATAAGTAGTTTGTCCCCACAAATTGAACCATCTAAACTGAACATTATCGTTGAATTGATAATTTCAATCAATAATTTGCTATCGGAGTATTCTGAAAATGCTGAAGTAAGAAGACTCATTATGGAAATAATACACATTCTAAAATTCGATGTGAATAGAGTTACATGGGCGGAAAAATTCGAAAGAAAACTTCATAGAGTAGAGATGAAAGAGAAAATTCTGAATGAAAATATTGGCAATGTATCGAAAAGACAAAAGCTTGAAAAACTAGCTCAGCTCAGGGAAGTTTTTAATGGCATATCTTATTCAAAATACAAAAAGGATAGAAATATACAAGCGGTGATAGAAATACTGCTTCTCGATTTGATTCCTTCACTAAAATACCCAAATTTGAAATCAAGATTATTCTTTTTGGATGAGAATTATCCAACAATTATGGGTTCAGATCTTCGAAACCACTTGGCGCATAATAATGCTATAATAGACGTTTTGCTGGATTCCACTTCAGCTACATTCGTTTTTGTTCAAACACTATTAAAAGTTGAGGAAACTCAGAATTTCAACTCCAAAGATTTCAGGTTCTACGATATATCACATATTGAAAAATCTTATTTCAGCTGTACCGATATTTTAAATAAAAAACAAGACATGTTTACTACTTTAAAAGAAAAAAATTTGGAAGCGTTTTGTAAATGTCTCGAAAAGGGTGCAGATTTCCGATCAAGAAATATGGAAATGTCCACTTGTCTGCATTTAGCTATGAATAATCCTGAATCATTGAAGTTGGCCAAATTCCTTTGGAAAAATGGATTATCCTCGGAGTTAAAAAATGTAGAAGGTCAAACTCCTCTACATTCCGCTTCTCTTACAGGAAATCTACAAGTTGTTGAGTTTTTGCTCGATAATTTGGACATTGAAATAAATGATGTCGACCAATTCGGTAGAACAGCTTTGCATTTTGCCTGCCTTGGTGGAAACGAGCATGTAGTAAACATTCTGTTACTTCACAGTGCAGATTCAACCAAGAAAGACAATATGTTTCAATCGCCCCTACAGTATGCAGTGACGAGTGGAAAAAATGCAGTTATTGAGGTCTTTTTCGAAAGGGATCTATTTCACAAACTGAACGAATGTCCTGGTGGTATTACAACCTTGCACATGGCTGCCGAGAGTGGATTTGAAAAAACGGTGGAATATCTACTTTCCAAAAAGTTGAAGGTGGATGCACGAGAAGATTTAGGTACCACACCTCTTCATTTAGCTGTTTCAAATGGTCACTTAGAAATAGTGGAAACACTACTTTGCCATGGGGCGGACGTGAATTCTCGCAATATCAAAGGAGATGGGCCAATGCACTGTGCATGTGAGACAAATGGGGAAGAAATAGTCAAGGTACTCATAACACATGGTGCCGACGTTAATATAATAGATATCAGCGAATTTTTTGCCCCTATCCACTACGTAACAAAATATGGTTTTCTGGGCATTCTCAAAATTTTGTTAGCAAATAATGCAAACGTTAATCTAGCCACCAGACGAGGTTTCACACCTCTCTACTATGCTGTAGAAGGGGGATATTTGAAGCTAGTAGAAATTTTATTGGCACAAAAAGACATCAAAGTTAATAGTCCAGATATGATGGGAATAACTCCTTTGCATGTTGCTGCATCGGATGGAAATGCTGAAATCGTAAAGTTGTTGATAAAGAAGGGTGCAAGAATGGACTGTGAAAGTATAGATGGAGTAACTCCCCTTCATGTAGCTGCTCAGAAGGGTCACGAAGCCGTTGTGAATCTTCTAATAGCAAATCCTAATATTTCTGTTCAAGCTAGGACCACAACAGGGAAACTACTTCCTCTACATTCAGCTGCGGAATCGGGAAACAAGAACATAATAAAAAAGTTGATTGCTGAAGGGTCTGACATAAATGCTACAACTTCAGATGGTTCCAACTGCCTTCATCTGGCCATAAGAAATAAAAAAAATATAGCAGATCTGCTGTTAAATGAAGGAATCAAATTAGACGTAAAAACGAAAGAACGTGGTTTCACCCCCCTGCATGTGGCGGTTCTCACAGACAATTTAAAAATGGTTGAGACTTTGTTGAAAGCGGGATCTCAAATTGACGCTCAAGATCGATTAGGAAACACTCCCACTCATCTGGCTGTGGAGAAAAAAAGTATTGAAATTTTTTCGTTTTTATTAGAGAATGGCTCGAATATCAAGTTTAAAAATAAATCAGGGAGAACCCCATTTTCAACAGCTGTTATATATAACATGATTAAATTCATTGAACTATGTATGTCTTCTAGTCTGATTGATGATGAAGTTGTTTATAAATCATTAGAAGAGGCAATATGCAATGATAATACAAAGATTGTAAAAGTTTTGTTGAAGCAGAGCGAATATGATTTTTCAAAGTATCGTGATTCCAAGAAAAATACATTTTTACATTTAGCTGCTATGTTTCGAAGTGTTAACTCAGTAGAGCTGCTTTTGAAATATGGTTTGGAAGTAGATTTGAAAAACGAATATGGTTTTACACCTTTGTTTCTAGCTGCAACTAATGGTTGTGATGAAATTTTGGAGATACTGTTGAGGAATGGAGCTCAAATCAATATTCAAATTTGTGATGGTGAAACTCCATTACACATCATTTCCACTAAGAACCATCGTAAATGTCTTGAAATTCTACTAGATCAAGGGGCAGATGTTAATATCCAGGATAAAAAAAAAAGATTAGCTGTGGAACTAGCTGTATCTTCAGGACATCTTGAACTGATCAGACTCTACTTAAAAATGAACTCCAACCATTTGAATCGGATGAATCATGAAGGTTTCACACTTTTACATATTGCTGCTCAATTTGGACACACAGAAGTGGTTGAATTTTTAATTAGCGAAGGTGCTAACATGCATTCTAGGAATGAAAATGGTTCCATGCCAATCCATATCGCAGCAAGAGAGGGTTTTACTGACATTATCGAAATTTTCATCAAAAAGGGGATGGACTTAGATGTTCGCGGAATTACTAATAACAGTAAAAACTCACTTTTACATTATGCGGCTTCTGCAGGAAAAGTAGAAGTATTGAAGTTTCTCCTAGAGCGAGGTTGTAATGTTAATTCTGGGAATAACAAAGGACAAACGCCACTACATTACGCTGCTAAATACGGATTCAAGGAAGTTGTCAAGTACTTGTTGGACAATGCAGCTATCTATAATATCAGCCAGCCTATGAAGAGACAAATGTGTATAGATGAAGAAATTGAAAAAATTATATCTTCGGTTACCAAATTATTTTCATTCATCAAAGCAGGTGATTTGACAAAAATTAAAGAAATTATAAAAGAAGGAGTGCCTTTGAACTGTGTTGATATCAACAAAGGATCACCTTTACATTTTGCAGTATATAAAGGTAATGTTGAAGTTGTAGAGATATTGTTGCGCAACAAGGTTTGGACAAATACTGTCCATAAAAATGGATGGACACCCTTACATTATGCTGCAAAATATTCACACGTTAAAATCGTATTCCTCTTGCTATGGAATGGGGCAAAATACGATTTTGACTCAGACAATGGTAAAAAACCTATTGATTTTGCTGAAAATACTTCGGTTCGCAACTTACTTCAATTGATTGACGATTGTTTTGCTGGTGCACAAAAAAAGAGCTCTAATATAATAACACGTTTAAATAAAATTAAAGATATTGATGTTATTAAAGCAGTAATGCGTGCAGAAAACAAGCACGGAACAACTCTAATAACAGCCGCTATAAAGAATAAATACTCCAGAATAAATGAATTGGAAAATATTTTTCAGGAAAACGTTCCAATTGAATTAGAAGCAGCAGATAGTTTTCTCTTTCAAGAAAAATACGAGAAAGCAAATGAGATCTATCAGTCGATTTATCAGAAAAGAAGGAATATTTTCGGCGATGATAATCCAGCCACTCTGAGTATAAAGAGCAAAATAGCTGCTAGCATGTATAAACTACATCTGTATCAACAAGCCTTAACTTGTATGGAAGAAACATATGGAAAATTAAAAAAGATTTTAGGCATTAACCATGAACGTGCATTGAGGGAGAGGAGTGGTATGGCTTTGATATTACATCGCCAAGGTAGAAATAAGGAATCTTTGGAAATGTTTGAAGAAGTTTATCCAATACAAAAAAAATTGTTGCCCCCAGATCATGACGACCTTTTCAAAACAATGATGCATATGGGGTTGGTACTCATGAGCATCAATGAATTAGATAGAGCTCTAAAACTTTATAATGAAGTTCTGAAAATTGATTCGAACTCTATGGTAGCTAAGAATAATATGGCTTTGATCTTCAGTCGGCAAGGGCAGAATGAAAAGGCTTTGAAACTTTTTGAAGAAGTATACCAAGTGAGAAAATCAACATTGGGACCCTACCATTCTGACACCTTGAGGGCGTTACAAAATAAACTAAAAATTTTCATAAATCGAGAAGAATATGATGAAGCATTTGAAGAATATAATAAATTATTGAAATGCCAAAAGCAACATTTAGGTCCTCAACATTTCGACACTCTTGACACTCAGTTTGATATGGCAATGCTCAATATGAAGCTGGGTAAATTTGTACCAGCATTTAAAATACTTAAAGAAATAAAAGATAAAAAAATGGCGATTCAAGGAGCTAATCATGCACAAGTCATTCAAATTGTAAAACATATGGAAATTATCATGGAAGTGATGGTTACAAAAACTGGCTGTAGTACAAATTTGAACAGTTTCATTGAAGAACTTGTTAGTAACATGAATGAGGCTGCGAAAAAAGGAGATATAGATACTGTAAAAAAGCTTTTGAGTAGTGGAGTTGGCGTTGGTGAAAAAGATATCGAAGGTAGAACTTCCTTGCATTTTGCTGTGGACGGAAACAAAATAGAAGTCGTTAAACTGTTGTTAGAAAATAATGCAGATGTAACAGAGAAAACCAACAAAGGTAACACTGTCTTGCACACTGCTTGTAACAAGGGTTACCAGGATATTATTGAATTGATCTTGAGGAGTGTGAATGCGAATAAGTTGAGTTATTTAATCAACTCTGCGACAAATATTGGTAAAATGACGGCATTGCACGTTGCTGCCAAACAGGGATTCTCGGAAATCGTGCGGATTTTACTCAAAAATGGTGCTGTATATAATTGTCTGAATAAGGATGGTAAAACGCCAAAGTGCCTTGCTGAAGATGAAAGTGTTAAAAATATTTTGCAACTGACCGACGACCTTTTTCTAGCTTTCAAAAATGGCGAATTCAGCGTGTTTTCCAGGCTTTACAAATTTGAGAAAAACGATTTTTTGTGTGTTACAAATGCCAAAGACCTTCAAAATTGTACCTTATTGAATCTCTTGATTCTGAAAGGAAACATTGGATTGGCTAGAAATTTAACAGAGAGAATAACAAAAATGAATATATAAATACTCAAACTTATATATTAGTTTTCGAAATGCTTCAGTCAATTTCAAAATTTATATTTTTATATATAGACTGTTGATTATTGGACCAATGTTTCATCATATGACGCGTTGAATGATTTCAAAATGGGCTCAAAAAATATGATAATTCGTAATAACTATAAATATAAATGAATGTACCTTTGTCTAAGGAATGTACCCTAGAACATGCGCTCAATAATGTATAGTTAAGAGCGATTTTTTGTGATATCTCGTTGATGTCTCGTCCAGTTAATTTCCATTTATCTTTATGTATCCTTGTTTCTTTGTCACATGAGGAAAAATATTTCATTATGAATATGGAAGAACAGAGTGATCTTGTTCGACAATTCGTGAACTAGTGTGTCTTGGGTGTTCAAATATCTTCACAATTTAACGTTACTTCGATTTGATTATTAGAGGTCACTATGAATATGCAATATAAGCTGTGAGCGATTTTTTGTGATTTACTTTTATTTACATTGATCATTTTATTCATGTTTTTTCTTAGGGCTGTCTCAATTTTTATCTATTATTATCATATTTCATAATCATTTTTTATTATATCACATAATGAGTAGGAATATTTTTGAATTGTTTTTTTTAGCGGCTAAAGGATTTGATATACATATTTAAGGTTATATTTTCTAGGTTTTCTAAATATATTCAGTTTTTGTTTCTACCTATCATGTATGGAAAGATAATATATGGGTATTCATGAAATTAATTGTTCTTGTTGCGATCCTTTTGGTTTTTTTGTAATTTGTACTGTATACCTTTGAACGGGACATCTTTGTTCTGTTCTTCATTAAAAAACAAATACATTCGATTGGAATTGAACCATACAGACGCGTAAAAGAAAATTGACAGTCCTTTGAATATGAATCGGAAGTGCGTTCCTTATAGAGTACGGAGGACAATAGTTTTCCTTGAGGTTGTCCAGAAACGTCTCTTGAGGGTGGCCTTCAACATAGCCTTCTAAAGCACAGAGCCATGAACACTATGCCGCAACACCGCAAATATTGGAGAGCAGAAGGCCGATAGACTTGGCCAATAAATTGAATCGATTCATCATATTATCACTCGCGAGTTAGAGAACAAAAATGAGTTTTTCTGTATAGAAGCACTGGTGAATGAATAAAAATAATCATATTTTGGTAATATTCCATATTTCGTATACAATTTATTGTACAGCAAGAACCAACGGGAAGGTATAGGGTGATCTCTTCCCATAAGTTTGTGTATATGAAGTTATAAATCCAATTAAGCGGCGGTAGCTCAGTGGTTAGAGCGCAAGCCCCATGATCGTAAGGTCTGGGGTTCAAGCCCTTGGCCGGGAAATAACTTTTCCGGTTTTTAGGGGACCGTCCAACCATTCGCTGTTGGGTAAACAATTAACAGTGCTGTTCCTAACGTGGCGCAAGGAATTAGTAACAAAGCCTACACAGAACACACCCGGTATTCTAACTCGCACAAGCTTTAAGCTTCTGAGGGGTTTCGTTGAAGCCTAGGATATTCGGAAAAAATACAAAAAAAAAAAAATATCATCATGAAGACATAAATACAACAAGACAGGAAAACAGAAGTTTCTGAATCAGATGAATATATTCATATACACAATCGACTAAACACAACTGAACTGAAATTCTACAAGATAAACTGATAACAGGATGGAGATCGAGAATATAGAATAAATGACATTACTATCATACATGATGAGAACTTTGGTTTAATAGAGATGATCTGACGCATTAGATCCGCCACAATTTCTAATTGTCGAAGTTTTTTAGAATGTTCATTCGCCGCCTTCTTTAAAAAGGTTTCTACTAAAACTGAAGACTTTTTTAAATCATTTAAATTAACTACATTCTGACCTTCCAGGTTCACTTCATCCACATATTTATACCTCGAAAGTAGATTCGTGATTTGAGATCACCTTGAAAGTTTTAGATCAAAAGGTGTAGGATACATTTCAAATCATTATATGACAACTGAATATTTCTAATAAAAAATTTTAGCTGAAGGGTTTCACTGATTATAATGGAAGCATCTACTGTAACAGGTTCTTGAAATTGCAATAAACAAAATATATCTTGTCGTCGTGCATTTCGTTTCCCAACCCAAAATATCCAATTTTTCGCGATATTTGTTTTTGAGGTGATCGAAATCATTGATTAAATCAGAATGCCAAAATTTTTCTACATTTTTGTTATGCTTATCAATTATTTTATCTTTTCTACACTGAGGATCAGTTCTTCGCGTGGGACTTTCTTCGATAAATAAGACTGTAAATTTGGAAATAATTTAGGAATTGCATTATCTTTAAGTTGTGGACGTCCAACTGGCGATTGATATATATAAAATTCCGTCAGCCCGCAAACATTTCTCGAATCGCACGATATCTTCCATTTCAGAATGAATTTCGCATATCACACTATACTTACTGGGAACGAAGTTTTTTCTAGGAATTGCTTTCTTTCACGACTGCTATAGTTCCCCATTTTCGGGAAACGAAAATACAGTAACATACTTGTTTTCTGAAGACTAATTATTGCTCTTGCAGCTAGAAACACAGCATTTATTAGGCATGATTCGAAATGTATCCTCGTCTTGAAAAACTCGATCCAATTCAGAACAGTAGCACTCCAATTCACTTTTTTTTACAAATAATTCACTTGATTTCACCAAAGCTTTCTTAAACACTGGCTGATGTGATTTCACAGTGCACACAAAAAGTACCTGCGAACGGCACAAGTGGTAGAGTAGGCACAAGTGAAAGGGAATAGCTATTTACCGGTCATATTCTACAATATTTCGAAAACATCGGATATCAACGGCCTAGATACTTGTTGCCGCTTCTACCCTTCATCACGGCTTGTGCTTTAGAAGGCTGTGCCTTCGACAAGCCCCCGTTTTATTCCTAGGATCAGTTGTTCAGGGATGTCCAGGTTTAAGATATAAGACAACTCTTCTGCGTGTCTATCCTGGCGCATACGTATGGTGCACCTCCATCTTCGCTGTTTCGGCACCGGTACCACACCAGAGGGCGATTGGCAGCCAAAGAAATATTATCACGATCAAAAAAATCGGTTGGCCACAGATCTTTTATGCATGCCCCCCCAAAATTGAGAAACATGATGCCTGCTCAGTTGAAGACGATCAATTTCAAGAGTTTGTTCCGGAAGAGGGTGAAAACGTGGATTTTGTCTGTAGAAAGGATGGACTTCCATGATCTTGTAGATCCCTAGCTTTCTCTGTTGTTCGGATGGTTTATTTTTTTCATTTCATTGTGTCTGTTTCTGAGTCGGACTATTTAAACTGTGATGATTCTCCTTCTCTTGTTTTGAAAATTTTTTTTTCGTGTTCGAAATTTAAAAGTGTTTTTTCTTTTCTTTTTTAAATTCGGTCATATTTTTCGCTTCACTCATTACATAAAATGTCCTTTTGTTATGCTGTGAAATGATCCAAAGACAATCACCTAAGAGCTTAATTGGGTCTCATTATTCTTCTATATCCGCGAATTTCTTATGCCGTATTGTATTAACATGTGATTTTGTATTTTATTATGTGTTATTGTTTTTATTGTCAATATGGTCAGTATCAATAAATTTATTCGAAATTGATTCCTCACATAACCCTTGATGAAACATGATGAATCGATAGAATAGAAAAAACACACTTGACAAAGTTTCACAATTTATTAAAATTTGTTGACACGCGTGTTTCGGGTTTTATCCCATTTTCAAAACTGAACACATATGAAAACAGAAAGAATACATTCATTACAATTATCAAATAACACATGCTAAAATCGGGGACAGGCGGAAATCTAACTGGTCGTTTACAATTGGGAGATTTTGTTTTTGGGCTGATGATATTTCTAGTATCAAATGGGATAAAACCCGAAACACGCGTGTCAACAAATTTTAATAAATTGTGAAACTTTGTCAAGTGTGTTTTTTCTATTCTATCAATAAATTTATTATTATTATTATTATAGTCCTTTTATTGCTTTTATAACTTCTCCACAAACAATGTCATTGTATAATATCATTGAGTTTTAAACAATACTCAATGATAATATGTATAGTGTTTAAAATTAAGAAAACAACTTGGTCTTTATTCAAAGGTTTAAACCGTAGCCTGCGTTAGTTTAAGTAGGCGTTTAATTTTGAATAAACATTCCACTACTACAGTAGTATAGGTCGAATATATGCCGATAAAATCGAATGTTCGCAAGAATATAAGGATGTTGATGCGAGCCAATCTAATTCATTCTTCTTGGCCCCAGTAGACTCTTCAGAAGTACAGGAAATTATAGGGCATCTCAAGTCCGGTAAGGCTGCAGGTCACGACTCAATAAAATCTGAAACTTTAAAAGAAGTTAAATCACAAATATCGATACCACTTGCTTATTTGATTAACCAATGTTTCGAAAAAGGATGCTTTCCAGATGAATTGAAACTAGGTATTATTAGAGCACTTCACAAGAGCAGAGATCGCTCTCAAGTGACGAACCTATCTCCCTTATTTCGAACTTGGCAAAAATTGTTGAGAAGGCTTTGAAAACACGTATAGTTAAATATATGAAAAAATATCACATCATCGATGAAAACCAATATGGATTTACTGAAGGTAGGTCAACAGAGGATGCAATACGAGAGTTATCAGGAAGATTGTACGAATGCTTAGATAAAAAAATTCCTTCACTCTGCATATTTGTGGATTTGTGTAAGGCATTTGATACGGTTTGCCATATGCGTTTGCTGAAAAAGTTGAAAAAATTCGGATTCAGGGGACCCATTTATAACTCACTGAAAAGTTATTTATCTAAAAGAAAACAAGTCGTAGAAATTGGAGGATCCAGAAGTTCAGAACGTATAATTACATATGGAGTGCCGCAGGGTACAGTGCTGGGACCTGTTTTGTTCCATATTTACATAAACAGTCTGCTCAAGATAAAAGAAACTGAAGACGCAATTCGTTTTGCCGATGATGTGGTTGTTCAATATAAAGGAAATTCATGGGGAGAATTGAAGGAGAAAGCTGAAAGAAGTTTTTCAGGAATAAAAAAATGGTTCAAAAACAATAAACTCACCCTAAATCTTGATAAGACGAAATACATGACTTTCAGTTCGTACACTTCCAATTTGCCAACTTTAGGAGATCTTTCAATTAATAACGAGACATCAATAACGGAAACAAAAAATATTAAATATTTGGGAATCACAATTGATCAGCGATTAAAATGGGACGCACACATAAAGAACCTTGTGAACAAGATAAGAGGTTTGCTTTTCAAATTCAAATATGTCCGAAATCATATATGAACACTACAAAATACTTGACAATATTCTACAAGGCTTTGGTTGAGTCGCAAACAAGTTATGGAATAGTTGGATGGGGTGGTGCTTACCAAATTCACGTAAAACCTTTGGAGGTTATACAAAAATGGGTGTTGAAGATAATTCATCAGAAAAAGCGTAATTTTCCAAGTCAACAATTATTTGAGTTGGCAAATGTGCAGGACGTGAGATAAATTACGCCACAAAAATTCTCTTAAATATCGCTTCACGTAAAATATCTGTTAGTACTTTGCAACATATTTATGCAACCAGAGGAGAAAATACCTGCCAACCACCAAGATGCATCGGGCAAAGAAGTCATATTTATTTCGTACCAAAATTTTTCAACTTGATTCCCGGACATTGAAAAATATAAATACGTTCAAAAAAAAAATAAAGACTTGGTTAAATCATGAAAGGAGAGAAACGATCAATTACTTGATAAATTAAAAAAAAGGAAAGAAAATTTGTAATTTCATATAGCTTCCCCATTACCAAGATTTTTGCACTGGATTTATCATGGAATGGAAATAAATAAGTACCTATATGAGTTCTACTTACTAGATTTTTGAAATTGTACAGCCCGATTGTGTCATAAACTTGCCCGATTCGATTCAATCATTATTTTCTTCAAATATTTCTGTGGATTTATGGTTGTCCATATGTTAGTTTTTTCTTCTCATTATAGAGCATATTTTAGAATTATATATTGTTTTAAATATCACGTACAGATTATAATATTATTATATATCTCTGTGATGAATTTGTTTATTTACCGAAATAAACTTTATTATTATTTATTATTATAAAAAGGATCATTTATGTATATCAAAGAAAAATGAAAAGATATTAGCCCTCGAAAATAATAATGCATATTCCCACTGTTGTGCACCTGTAAATTGGAATAAGTGCATTGAAGGTGCTCTTAGAATTAGGTACTGCACAAGGTACAAGCCATGATAAAACTCAAATCCAATTCCAATGCTTCAAATACCCTATACCTGTTGAGTGCACTAGATATCACCTATTCAAGTGGAATTTCAGAACACAACGCATTGCAACAACTCTTCACAATGACGTAATTCAAACACTTATTTTCACACTAAGAAAACAACCTAACAGAGCGAAAACTAGAGAACATTTCGTCAATTTTACCGGCGAAATAATGATGCAAACATAAGCGTATGTAGTAAAGATTACGAACTTCATAATCTGTGGTGTGTAGTGGAGGGTAGACGTAACCCTCTGTTGTATAATGGGCAACACCGCATTTTCGGACATTGTTCTGGCCTGTTAGATTACGTAGGCTTCGATTCAAGCGACGCCTACCTAATCTAACAGGACAAAAGGAAGCTCTTGACTTCGGCGCTGCGAGTTCTACAAGGTGCGGGTTACTTGCAATACACATAGGTTTGTTTATGATATCGTTTAGCCGGGAAACCTCGAGAAGTTATAGTTTTCGACCGTTTTTAGCTTCATTAGGGCTCCAATTAAAAATTATTGTCTAAATTACAGTCAAGTTGATATATAATTATTTTTTTCGAGCGGCATAGATGGGTCACTACTCAAAAAAATTCGTATTTCGTATGAGAAAAGCTTACTTTGCTGAATTGCTCCACTATATGGCATTATCTACAAACACAAAAATAAATTTGGTTAATAGACGTCCTATAGGTGCCTTAAGATGGTAACAATTAATATAATACAACTATTGCGAGACTAAATAGGTATTGAACATATGAATATAATAATATCACTGTTTGAAAATGATAATATCATTATTTCACCTACCTACCCATCCGAGAAGAATTCTCCAAAAATCGTTAAAAATAATGAACAGACTTCAACGACTACAAAATAGGGCAATTAAGAACATATATATTATTTCGTATGAGACCAGCACTAGGTAATCGTATAAAAAACTTCCAGTTCTACCAATCTCTAAGGCTGTAAAACAGGGGCAGTGTAAATTGATTTATAAGAAAAATGGGGGTCTATTGAAATCAATGGTGAATCTGAAGAAACATTCTGATAAACACAAATACGGTACACGAAATGCCAATCATCTGTACAGTGATTTCATTTTCAAGACAACAGGAGGGGGAGACAGAGGGGGGATGAATGTTTGATTCAGTTTGAATGCCCCAGAATATTGAATAATAACTATTCTGATTGTAATGATTTGGAACTCAATAAAATTCTCGTGGCAAGTTCTGGATTATTTGCGAGATTATGAAATAAATTGCAAATAAACGAAACGCCTGATTGCTTTTCTACAAGCATTGTAGCAGTAAAATTATGAATGGAAAATTTCATAATAACATCGTAGTCTATACGATGCCTATGAACTCAGCCTACGTAAACTAATAGTAGTTTACGACACGTAGGCTACGCTACAACATATCTGAAATATCTGTGAATTTCGACCCCGTTTAGCAACAACGGCCACGTCTAACCTTCCGACCTGTTAGTTTAAGTAGGCCTCTAATCAGGAAAATAATGAGAGATTCTATGTCTATTGTCAAGGTTTCAGAGGTTATGTTATTTGTTTACTTTTCAAACTCAAATAATCTTTACATAATGTTTAATAAAAATTCATTAAATATCTTTATGATCTGTAAGATTATTCGAAATAATAATATAATGAAATATATGAGATATCTATAAACAAAGAGCGACGTTGGAAAGTATAATAAGCTTCCAGTTACTTCAACAATATGAAAAGAGAAATTTCTAAAGGTTTCAAAACGGCTAGGCGTAAACAAGTTCTCAAAGTTGGTTGTACTACTATAGCAATAGCTAGGTTTGTATTTATTCAAATTTTTTTATGATTTGCACTAACTTTCGAAATATTCAGCATAGCTTGGATGTTCAGCCAAATAAAAAATACAAAAGGCATACTGAGTAATGCTGTTGATTTGTCGATTCTCAGTCTTCTTGAGGAGAGTAATAAAGACAAAGTTCCAAAGATCCCTGTTATCAATCTTGAACCAGAATACATCCATTTAGATATCCCAAGACCCAATAAATCACCTAGATCATGGGAATCAATGAAATTTATGTTTGCTCAAAGGCTAATAGGCCTGAGCCATAGTGAAAGTAGTTTTGTTCGTATGAAGGCTCTGGATTCTCTAGGCAAAATGAGTAATTTGAATCAAGGCCATTGTTCCCTTCTAGCTAACATGATTGACAAGAATGCCGCAATATATCTTGCTCGGGTGAAAGATGTCAACATAAAATTATTCAAAGAGCCCCCTTTGAAATACCTCAAATATGACCATAGGATGATAATTAATGAACTGAGAGAATTATTGCTGACATTATCGGATATGTGTAATCATTCTTGTTTGGAACAATTCATCTCAAAGGCTTTCTTTTCAGTTGAGGTAATAAAAAGTTTCATAAATTTAACTAGAGATGCATGTTACATGTTCCTAATGAAGGTGCTGAAACCTTTGAATGGGTGCTGCACTATATAACCAATTGAAAAAAAGCTGAAAATTCCATACATTTCCTCATTGGGATGTATCAATTCTCTTTTTACTAGCTTATTCTAGGAGTTTTGAGCCAACAATGGTCTTTAACGATTAGGTTGGAATCACTGATGAAGAATCTGTAGCCCAAAATATAAAGCATGAAAGGGACAAAATAATATCTTTTTTTATAGGAAACAAGTAGAGTTGTCGATAATGATTCGGCCCCAGTTGAAATGGTCAAATTGGGGCAGAATGAACAGGATGTGCTTCCAATATGTTTGGAAGCTCTTCTCCATCATGCCAGCATCGAAGCATTCGGAAGGGATATCGTCAAGATGAATGCACTTCCACTTCTATCAGAAATACACAATAGATATAGAAACGATATAAACGTGAACCTTGCCTTGAGCAGGATCATCTCTTATCTGTCTTTCCATAAGGAAATTCTTGAGGAAATATACACAACAGGTAATCATGCTATGAATATTAGTATTTTTGCGTCCATGTTCTAGTGAATAGCCTGCCATTTTTTGCCCAAATGTCTGTTATGCCATCAGATTGAAACTTGGAAATAATTTGTAGAATCAGGACTCGCAACTTGCCAAGTTTCAATCCAATCGCTGTAGTAATTACCCGCAAGATTTCCCGTCGCGAAGATACAAGTAAGATATTCACATCATTGTAAGTAGTGTGAGTTCCTGAACAAAAAATATGAAGGCCAACATAGGCGGTCTCTCTTTGTTTGGAAGATATGGGCCCCCAAAGTTCCAAATTGATGCATATTCAGATCCTTTTTTCCGCCATAAAAATGATCTCTCACTTCTCAAATCTAGTTCATAAATCATCTTTGAACCTTCAACCAACGAATAGCGACAATTTCTTTCAAGAATATTCATTATTTAAAGGAAGAAAAGTGAAAATATTAGACAACCACTTAACCTATATTTCTACGAAATACTTCTTAATGTTAAAGCGGAGCTTGGCAACAGGGTCTTTTCATCGCTGGCCAACGTATTATGACCGAAGAGTAGTTGCTGGCGGGAAATATGAAATGATGGCCAGTTGAAGGATATGATTGTAAGGAAAATGCTTCTGTCACTGAAGAACAGGTGGTTATTCTAACATCAAAACAAAATCATTGAGAATATTAATTTAAGGTTTCACTCTCAATATTTTCGTTTTAACTTTCTTTCTATACCCTTACAAATAAGGAGGTTGTTATCTACTTTGTTTTTTGTTGTGTCTTCGAGATGGTCCCAGTTTAGAATGATATTCAAGGCATTCCAATAAAATGGGTTATATAATAACCTCGATTTCATTGGATATCTGGGAAGGGCGCGACCTATCACATATTTTTTTTTTTTTTTTTTAATCATTTAATCATCAGCAATCAGAACAAATACAATTCTATGAGCTAATTTTTTGACAATTAAGCATATACATATATCATAACGTGAAGAGGTTCTCCCCGTTGGGAGAATCTCTTAATATTCCATTAGGTCGGTTGGCCATTTCCTTTGCAGTCTTCTTGTTGGGTTGTCTAGTATTAAGGGTTGTAAAAGGATATTTGTATGTTCTTCCAATCTAGAATGGTGGTTTCTACTTCTTATTTTTATGACATCCTGAACAAAGGGTATTTTCAGATCTTCATGGAGTGTTAGATTGGTTACATACCATGGTGCATTGGCTATCATTCGCAATATCTTAGACTGGCATCTTTGAATGATAGCTATATTTGACTTGCTTGCGCATCCCCAAATTTCAAGTCCATACGTCCAAATTGGAATTATGATTGTCTTGTATAAAAGAATTTTATTTTCTAATGACAGTTTAGAATTTCTTCCCATAAGCCAATAGATTTCCTTGGTTTTAAGATCTACTTGTTTTCTTTTCTTTTTGATATGTTCCTTCCAAGTAAGTCTGGTATCTAAGTGGAATCCTAGATACTTGACCGTTTCTGCTTGTGGAATTGCTTTTCCATTCAAATGAATTGGTGGGCATCGTTCTCTTCTCAAGGTGAAATCTACTTTTTTTGATTTTGTTTCATTTATTTTTATTTTCCATTTGTTGACCCATGGTTCCACTAGGTTCAGATGCTCTTGTACATGTCTGGATGCTGTTGTGGGATCCTCATGGGATGCCATAATGGTTGTATCATCTGCAAAAGTTCCAGTTGTTGTGTTTTTACATGTCGGCAGATCAGAGGTGTACAGCACATAAAGGATCGGACCCAATACACTTCCTTGAGGCACCCCGGCTTTAATCGGATAATTTTTAGATGTTTCCTCGCCTACTTTTGTTCTGAATTCTCGATCAGTAAGGTATGATTTCAAGATGCCGAAGTACTTCAGAGGGAAGATAGTTTTGATTTTATATAGTAATCCAGCATGCCAGACTTTGTCAAAAGCTTGACTTACATCCAAGAATACTGAGGTGCAGTACTGCTTTTCTTCGAATGCTTGATTGATGACTCTGGTAATTCGGTGAGTTTGTTGAACTGTTGAGTGTCCTTGTCTAAATCCAAATTGGTGAGAGGGAATCCATTCGTCATTGGGGATGTCTGTCTCAATCCTGTGTAGTAGGAGTCTTTCAAGCACTTTCGAGATCGTTGGTAGTAGACTTATTGGTCTGTATGATGAAACTTCATTTGGTGATTTACCTGGTTTTAATACCATGATTATTTCAGCGGTCTTAAGCATTTTTGGCCAGTAATTCAGTCTTATTATTGCATTGAATATATAAGTCAATAATTGTACTGCTTTTTTAGGAAGTTCTTTAATCATTTTTGGTGTTACCCTGTCTAATCCAGGAGCTTTTCGGATGTTCAGATTATTGATTTCTTTCTGTACTTCTGTATTCTCATTCCATTTCTACGTGTTTCAACCTTGTAGATTTCATTAGAAACGAATTCTCCTATTGGAAGATTTAGAGTGTCGCTGTTAACAGTAAGAACTAAGAACATATTTCATTTTTCTCGCCAGCAATAATCCGTCATTCACGAATAAGCACGATGGCACGATTCCGGCCGATGAAATTCGTGCCATTGCCAAACTTCACTTTTAGACTGAGTCGAAATCAGAAGGAATAGAGGTTAAGTGGTTGTCCGGTAATTTCATTGTTTTTTGATTAAATATTGATTATTCTTGGAAAAAAGTGTTGCTTATTGTTGGCTGAAGGTTCAAAGGTGGTTTGTGAACTATACAGATGAAGTGAGAGATCGTTTTTATGGTGGAAAAAAGGACCTGAAAACTTGGAACTTTGGAGGCCCATATCTTCCAAATTAAGGGAGACCGCCTATGTTCGATTTCATATTTTTCATTCAGAAAAACACACTGAGTACAATGATGTTTATATCTATTTAATATCTCGGCGATGGTAAATCATGCGGGTATACCCTTGAAATATCAGGGAAATAACCTCAAAATTTCAAATGGCTATAACTCCGAAGCCGTTTGACCGATTTTGCCCACTAACGACTAACATTTTTTGTAGGATGGGTAAGAATACTAGCAGAATGGTTAAAACATGAAGATGTAAGAATATCAATTCCTGCCGCTCGTGCCTTGGCCAACTTGGAAGATACCGAAGAATCATATAAGAGGTATCTTTATCTGTTGTATCCTAGCTTTGTCGGAAACAAGAAGCCCAAAGTGGATGTTGTGTTCGTACATGGCCTTCTAGGTGGAGTATTTTTCACATGGCGTCAAAGAACTAAGACTGATTTAACTATAGGTCTCATCGGTAAGGGTCAACATTCTTCTAAATCTCCAAATAAAGGTGAGAACTGGAATAATAATTTACATTAGCTCATTGTAAATGTTGTTTTCAGTGAACTTTGAACATCTTTTGTTGAAAGTAAAGGTTTTTTGTTTGTTTTATTTTATTTATTACAGAACTTAAATCGGTTACTGGTATCCTTAAGTTAACACTTTTAGTTACTGCATGTAAATATGTATTTTTTACAATCCATCTACATTCTCATTAATGAATTTTAGGTTGTTCTCAGTACTTCCCTATTTTGTTCCGATGTCTCGTTTGTTTCATTTGAGTTATTTTTCATTTTGTCGGTAAGCTTTGCTACTTTGAGTTTCATTAACTGTTTGATTTCTAGAACTGGTTAGCTGCTTGTGTATATTAGCTGCTTTTTTGGAATTTTCACCAGATAATGGTCTTAAACGATTAGATTTGGCTCACTGGTGGGCAAAATCTGAATTACATTTTTGAGGTTATTCCCATTTGAAGTTTTGTCAAATTTATCACTATGTTAGCGATTTTAACAGGGGTAGAATGGTTGTCTATCGAGATGTTGGTTTGTCCTTTCGTGAAATTCGCAATGACAGTAGTACGTGTGTGTCGTATATGAAAAAGTGAAGGTAGAGGAACACCAAGAATGTCAACCAAGGCGTACCACAGAACGTCAAGATAGGCGCTTCAGACATTTGGCTCTACGACACCGTTTGCTACTACGCGTCAAATCGCTGATCAGCAGTTCAGATAAGAAGGTAGACCTGTTACTATCGGCGAATAAAGACATACGTTACTCCCTCTGGTGGTTGTTGGGGAAACCCGAGATAATCAGATTGTCATTGACAAGTTAGAAGAAATGTTAATAAAATGAGAAGGTTTATTCATTTTTCTTGTGCAATTGTACAAGTGTTTTCACTGAGGAAAAGCAAACTCGAATGTCCCTTCCCATAGATTTCCACAGCCGAGCCTGAAAGTGTTGAAGAATCGATTAAAACCTTGGTAACTTGTAACTTGAAATTGGTAAACCAACAAACAAGATTTACGAGAGTCTATTACCTGCATTTTACAGATGATGATCATTTTTATAGAGGTAAGCACGAATTGCTCATGAAATGTTAGATCACAATCATGAAGACAATTGTTTTCCAGGACCCAAATCCAAGCAGAGAAAGTTACTTAAAATGAATGCTATGCCTTTGAGAAATCTTCCTGTTGAACTGATCATAAAGGAACAACGTAAATGTTTCAGAGGTAGAACTGACCCATTGAAACAAAGGAGTCTCAACAAAGAAATATCTGGTGATGAATACTTTTCGCTCAATGTGCTTCTGCCAATTAAATTGAAGCTACATGACTTATTACAGCTTTTTAAATAACAATATCTTATGAGTGTTGAAAGAATTTGTTTGTCAATTCATAATGAAGGCTTGCGGTACAAGTTGCATTAATGTTATGTGAATGTATTCATTTTATTCACAATATATTGTGTAAATTGAGTCCTGTCCATTATAAATAGTGTGACGAGTACGGCCCTGTCTATTCTAGAATGTTGCAGAAAGCCCGCGACGTCTATGAGTCACCCGCCTCGCTAGAGCGTTCTCGAAATTGCCAGAAATTCCACATGTGATAAAAGGGTAAGCGCGGAGCAGCACAGGGACCAATTCAGCAGAGTGATTCGTAGCGGAAAGAGTTCAGTGAAAATAAATTAGTGTGGATATAAATTGTGAACAGACTTTGATAGAAATACTTGTTTAGTTATCGGAATAGTAGTGTGTAAATAGTTTAAATAAATAGTTTAATCATTCTAAACGTTTTGAAAACCAAGAAAACGTTGCAATAGAAAAGTTGTTACGAGTATTTGTCTATTATTCCAAAAAGTTATACAATACTATCTGTTTTTTAACTTTTTGAGCGGTAGATCTGAGGGGGTATTTGATCAATGATCAATTCGGGTTAGTAAAGAGGTTGAAAAAGTATTTGTATTGCAAATAACAAGCAACATAATATCATATGCATCTTTCTGAACACTTCTAGCTCCTGTGCCTTCAAGATACTCCAAATAATTTCAAATTGATCTTGCCATTTAGAGTTGAAATAAGTTGATATTAAAATACTTCTAACAGTAATTGTAGCATTGCTACTCTGAATTAGAATAGATGATACATAACTCTTTCATAAAAATGAAATATGTACACACAGGATCACTTCTGTTAACTGAAAAAGTCTTCGAACAAATTGTAAAATCGAATTTCAATCAATCAAATATATAAGCAAACACTTGAAAACCTAGCTCCTATTTGTAAATCTAACGTTCTCAAACTGGCTACCGTGGCGTTGCAATCTTAAATTCAGATGCCAATACGTCGTTTTACGTTATATCGCCGTATTCGAACCTTTGGACTCTTCTAATACCGTCCACGATTAATAATAGTAATAATAATAATCTTTATTCATGACCCCAAAACAGTTACAAAAAATTTCAAAAAGCACTGCCGTGAAGGCAGCAACTTTTGCGTGCATGTTTAATGTAGATGACCGCTTCAGCAACGAATTTGAACATGCACGCAAAAGCTGCTGCCTTCACGGCAGTGTTTTTTGAAATTTTTACTGATAAATTACTGGATTTCAATTCGATCAAATCTGTATTTTTGGAAATATTGGAAAAATAAAATTTTGAATGGGTATATCTACGGAATCATTGGGCGGATTTTACCCATTCACGAATTCGACCTTCGTAATTAAGCCCCAAACCTTCTCTACAAATATCGAGTTTCTAAGTGATTTCTTCCGGAAGTTATTGTGTTTACGGTCAGCCTAACGGCCGACTGCGTAAACACAATATTTTCCGAAAGAAACAACTTAGGAACTCGATATTTGTAGAGAAGGTTTGGGGCTTAATTACGAAGGTCGAATTCGTGAATGGGTAAAATCCGCCCAATGATTCCGTAGATATACCCAATCAAAATTTTATTTTTTCAATATTTCCAAAAATACAGATCAGATCGAATTGAAATCCAGTACTTCATCGAAAATTAACAGTTCGAAGTTTCATACAGAATTTGATGAGGATGATATGATAAGAAATATCATAGACATTTTTTTTTTCAAATTGTTCTAATGATACGATTATCACGAAATTTCGCATGAAATTGTCTTTCAGCATGTCAAAACTAGCTGTAAAGTTTCATCAGGACTGAATCAGTATTTCTCGAGTTATACCGAAAAAATAAACGATATCGAGAAGAAATCCTCGAAATTTGACACATTTTTTCCCGATATCTCCGAAACTTATGATCGTATCGAACTGAAATTTGGTACACTGCTGTGAAATATGGAGTTCAAAGTGTTAGTGGACTTTTTTTTCGGATATGATAAATGGTTTCCGAAAAAACAAATTTTTTGGAAAAAAATTTCGAAATAGAATTTTTTCAAAATTCACTGACAATCTGATCCTGACAAAATTTGGCTCAAAGTTGCGCGTCGTTATACTCCACCCAACTGCCAAGTTTTAATCCAATCTCTCAAGTAGTTTCTGAAATAAAAAATAAATAACTTCAAAACTTCAACTGCCTATAACTCCGAAACTATTCGACCGATTTGGCCCATTAACGAACTTAACTGCGGCATTCTGATGCACAACCTATCCTGAAAGTTTCAAGTTGCTAGCTTGCTTCTGTCGGCAGTTAGCGTGTCTACGACCGGCCGGACAGAATCGATTTTGACACCGAATTCGTCATCAGTGAGTCCAACCTAGTCGATTGAGACCATTTTCGGCTCAATCATCCAAAATTACAGACATTTGGACAAAACGATAGCACGCTGTTCCCCTAGAACATGCGCGCAAAAACCGGCACCAGGGCCTACATATATGACTTGATTTAGTTCGTTTGTAAATAAACAATATTAATCTTCTATAAAAAAAACCAACACAAAATTATCACAGAAAAGCGAAAAAACTAAATCATAAAAGGTACAGTTTGAGATTATGGCACATTTGGTTTATTGATCTGGAGGTTTTCACTAATTGCACAGGTATCTGATTGTATCTTTTTCTTGTTTCATAGTTATGGAAGTTGTTATTTTGGGCAAGTACAGTATTTGTTTTTAGCATTTTTTTCGTCTGTTCGTAAAACGTTATCTTCTCAATGTTCAATATATTAGTTTCCTTGTAAACCTGAACTGTCGTTGTGAGGTATTCCAGTTGATATATTGTTTTGACAGACTTATTTTGCAATTTTTGCAACTTTTGGATTACATAGTTTGAAGCTGTGCCCCAGTAAGGGATTAAATATGAAAGATGTGGTTTAATAAAACTATGGTAAAGTAATCCCCTTGAACAACTATTCAACTGATTGCCACATCTTCTTATTGCACCAATCATGGCTGAAATTTTTTTCATTACATTTTCAACATGACTGTTCCATGTTAGATTGTTTGCAATGACTAGACCTAAATATTTGTACTCTTTCACCTCTTTCAGTTTCACTTTGTTCAGAATTAAATTAATACCACAGGTTTTTTTCGTCTTTTGTTTCATTAGCATATAACCGTTTTTTCCACATTAACACTTAACCTATTGTAACACAGCCAATTAAAGTATTCATGCAAATCACCATTTATAATCCTTCCACATTCTCTTGTATTCGGAAGGGAAAACACCAGTGCAGTATCATCTGCAAACATAAAATATTTACATTGTAGCCCCAGAAATCTTATGCTATGGACGTACAGCAGGTACAAGAGAGGTCCCAAAACCGATCCCTGAGGTACTCCCATATTGACATTTCCTGTATTACTTGTGGATTCATTAATCACAGTACAGTGTTTCCTATTTATAAGGTAGGTCTTCAGCAATCTATAGCATACTCCTCTAAATCGCAATATTTCCAACTTTCCCAACATTTTTTCCAAGTTTACAGTGTCAAATGCCTTTTCAAGGTCTACAAAAGACCACTGTGACATAATTGTTCTTATCCATTTCCTTCAGCACATATTAAGTAGATCTACTGTAGCTCCCTGTGTGCTGCTATGTTTTTGAAAACCATATTGTTGTGGGTCAAATCCAAAATGTTTTTCAACAAAATCCACTATTCTTACTTTTATAATTTTTTCAACTATTTTTGAGAATTGTTCAAAAGAGATATTGGTCTATAGTTGTTCAGATCTTCTTCATTTCCTTTTTTATGGATGGGTACTATTTTTGCTATTTTCAATTCATCTGGGAATATTCCTGTTTGTAGTATTGTATTTATTAGTTCTTCTAGTTTTTTCCCTATTACGTTGAACAATTGGAGAATATCTTTCTTGTTGATGAGATCTATTCCAGGCGAGCAGTTGTTTTTGATAGAAGCTAAGATCTCTTTTATATCTGTCAGATCAGTAGGTTTCAGGTACATAGTGTTTGATATTTCGGTAAACCCGCAAGATTTCCCGTCGCGAAGCTATAAGTAAGATATTCACATCATTGTAAGCAGTGTGAGTTCCTGAACAAAAAAAATGAAGGCCAACATAGGTGGTCTCTCTTTGTTTGGAAGATATGGGCCCCCAAAGTTCCAAATTGTTGCATTTTCAGATCCTTTTTTCCGCCATAAAAATGATCTTTCACTTCTCAAATCTGGTTCATAAATCATCTTTGAACCTTCAACCAACGAATAGAGACACCTTCTTTCAAGAATATTCATTATTTAAAGGAAGAAAAGTGGAAATATCAGACAACAACTTAACCTATATATCTACGAAATACTTCTCAATGTTAAAGCGGAGCTTGGCAACAGCGTCTTTTCATCACTGGCCAACGTATTATGATCGAAGGGTAGTTGCTGGCGGGAAATATGAAATGATGGACAGTTGAAGGATATGATTGTAAGGAAAATACTTCTGTCACTGAAGAAGAGGTGGTTATTCTAACATCAAAACAAAATCGTTGAGAATATTTCTTTAAGGTTTCACTCTCAATATTTTCGTTTGAACTTTCTTTCTATCCCCTTCAAAATAGGGAGGTTGTTATCTACTTCGTTTATTGTTGTGTCTTCGAGATGGTCCCAGTTGAGAATGAGATTCAGGGTATTCCAATTAAATGGGTTCTATAATAACCTCGATTTCATTGGAAATCTGGAAAGGGCGCGACCTATCACATATGAAAAAAATTTACGTTGAAATATATCTCAGGGTGTATTCTCATTCCATTTCTATGTGTGTCAACCCTGTAAATTTCATTAGAAACGAATTCTCATATTGGAAGATTTAGAGTTTCGCAGTAAACAGTAAGAACGAAGAACATATTTCATTTTTCTTGCCATTCACGAATACGCACGATGGCACGATTCCGACCGATGAAATTTGCGCCATAGCCAAACTTCACTTTTAGTCTGAGACGAAATTAGAAGGAATAGAGGTTAAGTGGTTGTCCAGTAATTTAATTATTTTTTCATTAAATATTGATTATTCTTGAAAAACAGTGTGGCTTATTGTTGGTTGAAGGTTCAAAGGTGGTTTGTGAACTATACAGATGATGTGAGAGATCGTTTTTATGGTGGAACAAGGGACCTGAAAACGACTCATTTTGGAACTTTGGGGGCCCATATCTTCCAAATTGAGGGA
The DNA here is from genome assembly GCA_958510865.1 of Myrrha octodecimguttata. NCBI lineage: Eukaryota > Metazoa > Arthropoda > Insecta > Coleoptera > Coccinellidae > Myrrha > Myrrha octodecimguttata. The sequence continues at coordinate 52,135,457 of OY294061.1, read as the reverse complement.
GACCGCCTATGTTCGATTTCACATTTTTTATTCAGAAAATCACACTGCGTACAATGATGTGAATATCTTTTCAATATCTCGGCGACGGGAAATCTTGCAGGTTTACCGATATTTCCTCTTCTTTGTATTTAACATAGTCTGTATGCTTAATTTTTTCTGAAATTTTTCCGCCGATAGTTGAAAAGTGTTGGTTGAATTCATCCGCTACTTGTTTTTCACCATTAACTATCGATCCATCTATACCCTTTATTGTCTTTATTATTTGGGTTTTTTTTTCTGGTTATTGCAAACATCATTTAATACATCCCATGTTTTCTTGTTGTTAGTCGATTGTTGTCGATTAGTGCTACCTTTCACTGCGGACCACTGTTGCAAACGTTAGAACTGATGTAGAGAACTGCATCAGTGGGAGGCAGAATGGTTTATTGTCGTATTCATCGACGAATCGCGAATCTGGCCGATGGCCGTAGAAAGGTGAGACACCGCCGTGGGGAGTGACGTAATATTTCGTTTGCTGTTGAGAAGCATTTACACAGGACTGTTGGAGTTACGGTTTGGGGAGCTATTGCTTATGGTAGCCGATAACCACTTCTGTTCATTCCAAGCAGTGTGACAGCTGCGCGTTATGTTGACGATGTCCTACAAACCACTCCACTGCCTTATCTAAATATCTGTGCAGCAAATACAACGTACGTCACCATATTGCTATGGATTTTGTTCAAGAAGCTGACGTCAACGTTTTGTCGTGGCCTCCCCGTTCACGGGAATTAAACCACATTTTCATTCTTGATGTAAGACTACCACATTACCAAAAAAATTATGTTCACTAAGCTATTCTTTCTTGGTGTAACACTTTCAATGTTACCAAGTGTATTGTCCATAAGCCACAGTCATTTCCACTGATAATTAACACCTACTTCTAATACTTTTTGCAGAATCTTTATCACAAACCCTGTTCATGCCGGGTATCCGTAAGAAAGCATCCAAGAAAATTGAGAGCAGTGAACCCAGAACAATGCAGTACATAAGGGATTTCGAAGAAGACGACATAAACGAATTGAAGGACTTGGAAATAGTCCTCGACGATATACCGACCGGTGGGAATTGCACGACCAACTGTGGTTACACATGTGGAGGTGATATATTGGTTGGTGCTCAAAATACCGATAATTTCACGTATTGCTGGCCAAGGGACTGGTTGGGAGACGATTGTAATGACCTGAGAATAATAGGGGCCAACTACGAGACGACCCTGTCCAAGTGGAACAATTTCTGTCCTCATGTAACGGGGAAGACCAACTTGGAGGAGCAGAGTTTGAAACTCTTGAGTGGTTTGCTACAAGCGGGAGTCGGTAAGAGGCCTATTGTTTGGGTGACGCATTCGATGGGAGGATTGTTGGTCAAAAATATTTTGTGCAAAGGTAAATATATATTTTAAATGAGGATGTATTGATATCTATATTTATCCTAGATGGGTTCCGTGGATTAAGAAAATATTACGATACCTAAAATGTCTGAAACAATGGTGTGTTCACTACTCAGATCAATAAAAAACCATAGATAGAGTCTATGCTATTTAAACATCGTACTTGTTGAAGTCGAGACAACTGTGCTTATATTTACACTTCTTACCTATACTTGATTGTCTCAGTCTTTACTTGTCGGAAATTCATCTTGATGATTAAAAAGTAAAATATTTTCACAACAATTGTTTCGTCATGATAACATGACTTCATCAGGTGAGTATAGTAACTGTTACCATAGTTACCATACTCACCTGATGAAGTCATGTTATCATGACGAAACAATTGTTGTGAAAATAAATATATAAAGCGGAAATAAGTTATTTTACTTTTTAATCATCTTCTTACCTATTGTCAAATCGGTGAAAAAAGTTACTATTAAAGTGGTTATTAATTAATACGCAATGAATCATATTTATACCCAGATTCACTTGAAATGTTCTTGAGGTCCAAGATCTAATGTCGTTCTTACCTGTCGAAATAGTAAGCACTCTGAAAACTAGTAAACATTTATCATAAATTGTGCTACTCTTGGCAACACCGCTCAGATCGACGGCCATTTCTCCTTGTGTTTTGTTTGGATGGTCAGAGAAGTAAACAAATCTCAGTTATCTGCACTCAACTTCGCTCCAAAACTATTTTTTTTTTAATCGGCATCCGGCCTATCAATTTTTGCTATAGTATTTTTTTTATTCTTCAGCCTCTCGAAGCTCCGACCCTATTGTTCATCAACTGATTGACAACACAAAAGGAATCGTATTTTACAGTACACCGCACTTGGGTTCAAACTTGGCTAATTTCAACCCTGCAAGCCAACTCGTCCTACGATTGCCCATAGAAGTACAAGATCTCAGGGAGAATTCCCCATTACTTCTAGATATTCACGAAGAGTTCCTCAAGATAATCGAGAACCACCCAATGCGTATCATCACTTTTGTCGAAACCAAAAAAACATTTTTCACTGCTCTCAAGTTCAATTTCCAACTGGTCACCCCTGAATCTGGAAACACTGGTGTTGGAGAATATTATGAAATTCCCTTGGACCATTTAGGCATATGTAAACCTATGTCGAAGTAAGTTGCTATTCTTTTTTCCAGATCATGAGCACAAAACACATTTTATTTGAACCAAAAGTATTTCACTTGAATCATCTCTTGTAGTGAATACAAACCATGTAATTTAAATATTCTGTTTCAGGTTTTCATTTCTATACAGAAGAGTGTTCGACTTTGTCCAGGAAGTTGTCGATAGTACCTAAAGTAACCTCAGAAACTTTGACTCATTTAAAGTGATATATGATAATGTATATATTTTCAATAAATTATTGGGTGCCAATCGATGTTATTTTTCTACTTCCTCGCCACAAACTATTAACTGCTTCTAAACTACTGATCCGAAATTGGCCTACAAGAGTTTTTTGAGATGAGGCTATACTCTGATCGAATTAATGCCTGAACTTTGTATTCGTAGTTTACATTGAATTGAAAACGCAGAAGGGTATATTGGCCCTCAATAACTAAGAGGCATACTGCCAACATATTAAAAGAGACTGTTTAACTCTAATATCATCTTCATTTGGTCGTTTTCCAAAAATTCGAATATATTTAAATCCGTTTGAATTGAATTAATCACAGAACTCGAATTAAATGTTTATATATTTTATGTTCATATTGATCATAGACATTTTTTTGCCCTTGGATGTTTGAACCTTCTACGCTTTCTTATGGAGTTTTTGCATGGCACTCCGAATGGGCAATTTACTCGTTATGTTTTATTTGTTACATAATATACAATACAACCTCTCAAGTTGCTCGTTGTTTTATTTTTTTCTGAAAAGATATTGAAATTGCAAGGACCACATAATGAAAATGAACAAAGTAATGAAAACTCTTGTTGTGTCAAAATTATCAGGTAAGCATAGATAAAGTGAATAATATTATGGTCATAGAATTTTCATGAACTACTAATGCGATATGCGATACAGCTTCTCAAGTTTTCATTTCGATTAAGAATTAAAAATTATTGGTTTATTCAACAACAATAAATATTCTAGTATTTTCTTAGAAACAAATGAGATATTTTGGAAATGGCTGAAGAGCAGGTATTATGTAAAACCGGTATACAAAAGAACTTGTCGCGAATTGTATGTGTTCTAAGAGTATCCAAATTTTCATTTATTCATTATTCCGAATGGAAACAGATTTCATTTAAATAAGGATGATATTTTACTCGATAGAATAGATATATATTTTACGCCTTCTCGTTTTGTAATTATACAAATGATAGTAAAATTGCTGGACAATTTTTTGAAAGAAAATATTTCCTACAAAGTGAAGTTACAAATTTCAATATTATGTACATCATATCAGATTTTATCGTGCCTATGATCATAAATACGCTTGTCTCTAGTAAGACTACTTGTTCATAATTCATTGAACTTTAGATCCAGTTTTTAATTCCAAATGTTTGATCTGTAAATATGATATTCGGCGTAATTACTATCAGACTGAGTTCTTATTGCATTGAGAAATTATATTTTCCGATAACATCATCTTCATTATGTTTTGTAGGAAATCCGACAACTGGAATTACTTTGTAAACAACTTTACGAATCACAGGATTCTACAATAAGATCAGATGCAGAAAAGGCTCTTCTGGTATTTCAGGATGGTCCTAATACTTTAGGGAGATGTCAAATACTTCTAGATAGAGGTGATTCAAGTTACGCTCAATTGTTGGCAGCAACCACTTTGACAAAATTGGTTTCAAGGAGTGCTCAAGTATTAAGTTTACAACAGAGGGTGGATATAAGGAATTATGTATTGAATTATTTAGCAACAAGACCAAAGTTGACCAGTTTTGTTGTGCAAGCTCTGGTAACTCTGTTTGCAAGAATAACAAAGCTAGGATGGTTTGACAGCCATAAAGATGAATTTATATTTAGGAATGTAGTGACTGATATTACTAAATTTTTACAGGTGAGATTATCTTTAGATATGTGGGAAATATTAATTTCAATATGAATATCAACCTTTGTTGTCATATATTGTGAGCCCATTCTAACCATTATGCAATCATTTTACTGTGGCATATATTTTATGTATATCTAGGGGGAATAAATAGATTGATTTTATTGGAGAAAATTGACAGTTTGTTTTGGGTGTTGCTGGTATTGAGTAGATGTTAGTTTGTATATACAATTTGATATTCTATCAAAATGTGTCATTATCGCAGTTTTTCAGTTTGTTTATTGGTTTCGTGCGTCGTTTGACATTTGCCATACGTTAGAGGTAAAACAACCCCACTTTCCCGCTTTGTTTATGTTATGAAGTACAGCATTTTCAACAATTTCAGGATAAATTCACAAGTTAAAATGATTTATATTAATACAATTGGTGAATTACTTGGTCAAGTTATTGTGTCGCTGTGAAATGCAACATAAATACACCGAGTGACGAAGAAATACATTCGCTTTGTTTACATTGGCGAAGAGCGATTATTTGGAGATTTTAGTGATTTTACATTTTACAAGTGAAATTTCATGATAATGGATCTGATTAACTGATATTCAATCTCAGATGATAATCATTCAAAACGATATAAATGCAAATTGCTGTATTTATTCTTGTCTTCTAAAGCCTAGAGTATCAACACCAGAGATAGCATTTTTTTATATTAGGTGCGCAACTAAGTTCTCGCTGTTTTTTCGATGAAAATATAACTTTATTATAAAAAAATGGTTACAAATGAATCATTCAAAGTATTGCCCATCGCTAGACACAACTTTTTCCCATCTTTCTGGTAGAGCTCGAATACCTTGACGCCAGAAGTGTTCGTCTTTTGAGGCTATCCACGAATCAAGCCATTTTTTGATGTCTTCATATGAGTGGAACTGTTGATCAGCCAGGCCATGTGCCATCGAACGGAACAAGTAAAAATCGGACGGCGCAATATCTGGGGAATATGGCGGGTGGGGTAGAACTTCCCATTTGAGCGTGCCCAAGTAGGTTTTAACAGGTTTGGCAACGTGAGGCCGAGCGTTGTCATGCAGTAAAATCACTTTTTCGTGCCTTTGCTCGTATTGTGGCCGTTTTTCGCGCAGTGCTCGGCTCAATCTCATCAATTGAGTTCGATAACGTTCCCCAGTGATGGTTTCGCTCGGTTTCAACAGCTCATAATAAATAACACCGACCTGGTCCCACCAAATGCACAGCATAACCTTCGCAGCGTGAATGTTCGGCCGAGCCGACGACGTAGAAGCATGCCCGGGTAGTCCGCAAGATTTTCTCCTCTTTGGGTTGCTGTAATGAATCCATTTTTCATCACCCGTCACGATGCGATGAAGAAAACCCTTCCTTTCTTGCCGCTGGAGCAGTTGTTCACAGGCGAAAAAACGACGCTCAACGTCTCTTGGCTTCAACTCATAAGGAACCCAAGTTCCTTGCTTCTGAATCATCCCCAATGCATGCAATCGCTTGGAAATGGCTTGACGGGTAACTCCTAATTCTGCAGCAAGCTCTTCTTGAGTTTGGCACGAATCCTCATCGAGCAATGCCTCCAATTCAGCGTCTTCGAAGGTTTTGGGTCTTCCTTCACGTGGACGGTCGTCAACATCGAAATCACCGTCTTTGAAGCGACGGAACCAATCACGGCATGTTGTTTCGCTTAGAGCAGCGTTTCCGTACACTTTTTGGAGCTCTCGATGCGCTTGAGCTGCCGTTTTTTTCGAATGAAAAAAGATAATCAACACTTCCCGCAAATGACGATTGTTTGGCACGAAATTCGACATTTTCACTTAACCAGAAGTATATAATGCGAAAACAAAATCACTTATGTGTCGCGGCGGTTTGTTTACCATATGTCTAAGCTTGGTTCATGACGTTTTGGATATGTCAAAATCGACTAGCTCTTACTGCTAGAGCCATCTACTGACAAACAGCGAGAACTTAGTTGCGCACCTAATAGGTATAACTCTTGAAAATGAAACAGTAAAATTTTTGGCTCATTTATTCCTGAAAATAAACAACAGAATGAAATCCAACAAATGTATGGATTGGAAAAATCATGGGTTCCAGAGAACTTCTCAGTACTATTTCAAATGACGTTATATGTTGCAAATTATCAAATTACTACAATATTGGTCTGCAGTTGCTATGTCAGTGCTATCATAATCTTCAATTATATATTCATTATACTAAATATACAGAGTGTAACAGCCAAATGGAATAAATTCGATAACGAATAAATGAGGGGGTGTTAGGAAAAACGCTCGGACACGTCCATTTGTAATTTTAAATGCGCATAGTTTTCAAGAAAATAAAATTATATAGGGTGTTCCATGCGACCGTGGCCTATACCAAATTTCTTATTTCAAATGTAACCCCCTGTATATTATTTATTTTTTGGATTCTTCAGAAAATTCTAGACATAATTCATGTACAATGTCCTATACCTATCTTCAACTTTTTCGGAAATATTAAGTGATTTCAGAAATGTTGAGTAACGTTAGAAGACAATTCTACACCAGATTAGCATGTGGCCAAAACGTTCGCTGCAAGCATTTTGAACATTTCCTACATTGACATTAATGTTTTTTTTTGTTTTTTTTTTAATTATTAAAAAATAATCAGTATTACTTATTAGGTTTTAAGTGTGATGTACCGAATTTGTGAAATAAAATAATTTTTTTTATTCAAAACGTTGATTTTTGAACTAAATCTGAAAACACTTAATATTTCCGAAATAGTTAAAGATAGGTATAGGACATTGTGCATAAATTGTGTCTAGAATTCTCTGAAGAATCCAAAAAATAAATAATATACAGGGGTTTGCATTTGAAATAAGAAAGTTGGTATTGGCCACAGTCACATGGAACACCCTATATAATATTATTTTCTTGAAAAATATGCCCATTTAAAATTACAATCGACGTGTCCGAGCGTTTTTCCCAACACGCCCTCATTTATTCGTTATCGAATTTATTCCATTTGGCTGTTACACTCTGTATGTTAGATATAACATAATTAATATGAAATTTTTTCCTTGAACACCGATTTCGATTCATCCACAAAAAATACTTAACTATCCATATAAAATGTTTTTTTATTATGCAGATGAACCATTAGCGCTTTCCTATTCTTTAATTGACAATAAGGTTAATTCGAAACATATTACAAACAACAAAATATATAAGTTCCATCCTTGGGTAGTTGAGCCACATCAGAACGTGTTCGGTTGAGAACAGAGAAAGTTATCTGGTTCATTATTATTATAAAATACATGCAATATTTTGAGAAACCTATCAAAGCTATCACATAACGAATTGCCTTGATTGGCTTTATATATCATATAGAGATGTGAGTGGTAACCAATCAGGATGGGTTTGTCATTCATAACGCCAGCTATTGTAGTGTCAAGAAGATATAATTCTTGAAATGTGTATAACAAACACGAAATATTCTTATTATAGTTATCTAATCATGATTCAACTTAGTAAACAGAACAAATTAAATAGATAGTCTAACATAATTTCTTCACCAGTGAAGAAATGTCTCCATTAAACTCTACCACAGTTAGTTACTTTCTCAGAACAGTTTTTTCAATTTATGGCGTGAATATAGGATGTTGCCTTCTCTGGGATAGTTCATATAGTATTCTATTTCTTCCAATACCAGATAAAACTTAGGGGAATGGGTCAAAAATGCAAATATTCAAATATAAAGTCTACACTACAATATATCTGAAAAATCGGATTCCTTCGTCTCTCGGTGTATTTATATTGTATTTCACAACGAAACAATAACTTGGCCTAGTTATTCATCAATTCCATTAATAAAAATCGTTTCAACTTGTGAATTTATCCTGAAATCGTTGAATATGCTGTACTTCATAACAAAGCGGGTAAGTGAGGTTGTTTTACCTCCAACGTATGACAAATGTCAAACGACGCACGAAACCAATTGTCCAATAACCTCAAACTCAACAATTGAAAAAAACGCAGACTCTTATTCTGCCACTAATAATTTCATCTTTTTCAGGGCTCAGTAGAACATTGTATGATAGGCGTTCAACTCCTGTCTCAACTCACATGCGAAATGAACCAGATATCGGAGTTCGAAGCTAATAGATCGGTCACCAAACATAGAAAAATAGCCTCCTCTTTCAGAGACACCCAACTATTCGAGATATTCCGTCTGTCTTGCACCCTACTGGGTAACGCCAGAGAAAATTGCAAAAACCTCAATTTCAACGACGAGAGCCAGCACGGACTGATGACACAACTGTTGAGGCTAGCACAGAATTGTCTAACCTTCGATTTTATCGGTACTTCGACGGACGAGTCAGCTGACGATCTGTGCACTGTACAGATCCCAACAAGTTGGAGGCCGGCTTTCTTGGATTTCGCCACTTTGAAGTTGTTCTTCGACCTGTATCACTCTCTTCCCACAACTTTGTCATCGTTGGCGCTCTCTTGCTTGGTACAGATAGCTTCGGTGAGGAGGTCCCTTTTCAGTAACACGGAGAGGGCGAAATTTCTGACCCATCTGGTTAATGGGGTCAAGCACATACTGCAGAATCCACAGGGTTTGAGCGATCCCCCAAATTATCATGAATTCTGCCGTCTTCTAGCCAGGTTGAAGTCGAACTATCAGCTCGGGGAGTTGGTGATGGTGGAGAATTACCCCGAAGCTATTCAGTTGATAGCCAAATTCACGGTGGAGAGTTTGCAGGTGAATTTTTACCATTCAGATGCTGTTTTTACGCGCTCGTTTTGGTGGACAGAAATTTCTGTAATTTTCGAATTTTGAGCTGAAAGAATAGGTGAAATATGCTGAACGGTTTGGGAGTTATATCCATTTTGAATTTCGAGGTTATTTCCTCAATATATCAAGAAATACTGATGTCAGAGTCAGTTTTAGTATATAGGTGTAGGACGCCGACGCGTAAACCTATGCAAAATTTCGTGAAGATCGTGTTGAAATTGAAGGAAGGAATTAAAAAAAAAATTGTTGAGAATTTTGAAAAATCTTCTTTTTGAAAATTTGAATTTTTTCTTTAAAAATTTGAATTTTTTTTTAAATTTGAAATAAAAGATTTTCTTTCAATTTTTTTTTCGGAATGATTCGTATTTACTTGATTGTACGAGCTGATATTCAACAACAGTTTATCAAATTTTAGCCCAATAGGATGTGTACTTACAGTAATATTGGAAAAATAATATCTCGAATAGCGGAATTTTTAGATGAATTTTACCCATTGATAAACACGCACTTCTTGGATAAGGTTCAAACATGCTCCACTATATTTTATGTGTATACATTTATTTTTTGGGAAGCTATTGCATTCACAATCAAATACTAGCTAGGTTGGTCGTAAACACAATAACATCTGAAAAGAATCACGTAGAATCTGGATATTTGTAGAGTTACTTGGGGCTTGACTTCATAGGTGAAATTTATGGATGGGTCAAATTCTTATGATGATTCCCTTGATATGATTCTCAAGAATTTTGTACGAACCTTCGAGCTATCATTTTTCAATCAAGTACTGGATTTCAATTTGATCCAATCTGTATTTTTGAAGATTGTTTGTCAAGCAAACAATAACTTTCGAAAGAAACGACTTGGAAACTCGATATTTTAGAGTTTGATGCTTATTTATGAAGTTGGAATTTAAACTCCATACTTTTATAAACTATCCCGGTTTGCCATGACATTCTGACACATTCAACGTGTATATTCTGAAAATGTTGGGTTATAGTCATTTTTCTGTCAGATAACTATACAACGTTGTCCTCTCTACATAGAGGTCGTGGTAATTACTTATTTTTCAAAATGTGAATTTGCTTTTGGGAAAAAATGAATTTGGGAAAATATTCTGTGAATTCAAAGATACCAAAGACCTTGAGAATGTTGAAGAAACTTTTTTCTCTGTTTACACTGGAAATATTTCACGTATATAAACATGGTTGGAAGATTCAGTTATGCTATTTTCTTGTGTGGAAATTAAGAATCGAGTATTGAAATTTTACTGAAAACAATGGATATAGTAGTCCGTTAATATGAGATAGTTCATTCGAAAAAAATAAAAGTACTCGAATTACCTTACAGTAAAACTTCTAAACAAACAGACAAACCTATGGAATTTCCTACTCTTCGAAATTCTCAAGAAATAAGTCTACAGAAGACATTTAAATATCTTGTTGCACAACTTGAAATACTCCATTATGAAAATGTAGTAGTACTACAAAACCTGTGTCACCTTAAAAGAACTAACTCAATTCACAAAGTTCTTGGGAATCTATGTGAACAATACACTGGGTTTTCACTCACATACGTCGAAAATGTTGGATAGCTTGTGATAAATTATTGATTCCAAATTATCAGGGTTACTATCAGAAAAATTCAATTCTACATAGGGTAAACCCGCAAGATTTCCCGTCGCCGAGATATTAGAATGATATTTACATCATTGTACGAAGTGTGTTTTTCTGAATAAAAAATATGAAATCGAACATAGGCGGTCTCCCTTAATTTGGAAGATATGGGCTCCCAAAGTTCCAAAATGAGTCGTTTTCAGGTCCCTTTTTCCACCATAAAAACGATCTCTCACTTCATCTGTATAGTTCACAAACCACCTTTGAACCTTGAACCAACGATAAGCAACACTTTTTTTCAAGAATAATCAATATATAATGAAAAAACAATGAAATTACTGGACAACCACTTAACCTCGATTCCTTCTGATTTCGACTCAGACTAAAAGTGAAGTTTGGCAATATCGCGAATTTCATCGGTCGGAATCGTGCCATCGTGCGTATTCGTCAATGACGGATTATTGCTGGCGAGAAAAATGAAATATGTTCTTAGTTCTTACTGTTTACTTCTATACTCTAAATCTTCCAATAGGAGAATTCGTTTCTAATGAAATCTACAAGGTTGAAACACATAGTAATGGAATGAGAATACCCTGATATATATTTCAACGTACATTTTTTTCATATGTGATAGGTCGCGCCCTTCCCAGATTTCCAATGAAATCGAGGTTATTATATAACGCATTTTATTGGAATACCCTGAATCTCATTCTAAACTGGGACCATCTCGAAGACACAACAAAAAACGAAGTAGATAACAACCTCCCTATTTTGAAGGGGATAGAAAGAAAGTTCAAACGAATATAATGAGAGTGAAACCTTAAACAATTATTCTCAATGTTTATGTTTTGATGTTAGAATAACCTCCTCTTCTTCAGTGACAAAAGCATTTTCCTTACAATCATATCCTTCAACTCTCCATCATTTCATATTTCCCGCCAGCAAATACTCTTCGGTCATAATACCTTGGCCAGCGATGAAAAGACGCTGTTGCCAAGCTCCGCTTCAACATGGAAAAGTATTTCGTAGAAATATAGGTTAAGTTGTTGTCTGATATTTTCACTTTTCTTCCTTTAAATAATGAATTTTCTTGAAAGAAAGTGTCTCTATTCGTTGGTTGAAGGTTCAAAGATGATTTATGAACTAGATTTGAGAAGTGAGAGATCATTTTTATGGCATAAAAAAGGAGCTGAAAATGCAACAATTTGGAACTTCGGGGGCCCATATCTTCCAAACAAAGAGAGACCGCCTATGTTGGCCTTTATACTTTTTGTTCAGGAACTAACACAATGATGTGAATATCTTACTTATAGCTTCGCGACGGGAAATCTTGCGGGTTTACCCTACATAGCACTTCCTGATACCTTTTCTCTGCTTCTTCAAGACAATCTTCAGCATTTTTAGTTTCCAAGCATGATGATTTTGTTGAGATTGAGAGTAGAAATTGGCATTGGCATTTGGCAACGTCCCTGAGAATTATTTTGACATTACCGATTACATTACCAACCTGCGCCAGTTTAAGTAAAAAAAACTCGATAAACCTCAATCATGGCCAACCGGGATAGTTTATAAAAGTGAATGTAGTATATATTTTTGAAGAATACCCACGTTTAATAGCATTATATTTTTTTCCTGAATTCCACATATCTCACCTCCATGCACTCTACATTTCAGATGTGGCAATTCGCCCCGAACAGTGTCCATTACTTATTAAGTTTATGGCAGAGAATGGTCGCTTCAGTTCCTTACGTGAAGGCAACTGAGCCCCATCTGCTAGAAACGTACACCCCGGAGGTAACCAACGCTTACATCACTTCCAGACTGGAGTCCGTCGCTGTTGTGGTTAGGGAAAATCTAGAAGATCCTCTAGACGAACTAGGAATGGTGCAGCAGCAGCTCGAACAGATTTCTGTTATCGGCAGGTGCGAATATCAGAAAACGTGTACCCTCCTGGTGCAGTTGTTCGATCAAGCAGCCAGGGCTTACCAGGATTCCTTGGGGGATCCTTCTCAGCAGATCGAAATAACTATACAAGAAGGTTAGTTGATTTTCTTATACAGGGTGAGCATTCTTGATGATCTCGTGAAACTCTTGATACCTTCAATCGCATCCTCTATCTTCTTTTGTTTTTGAGTTATAAGCCAAAAATGTATTTTTACAGAGTTAATATCTAAATAGTGTTTTATTACCCTCAGAACATGACAAGTTGTTGAGAGATTTTTTGATATAAAGGATATTTTTTCAGAGGTATAGAACTTTTTTAAGTTGGCAACACTGTTTTAACTGGCGGCCATTTTGTCAACTGTCAAGTGATTTGTGTTTAGTTTGGTCTGGCATTTAAACATGAATAGACTGACGCCTGAACAACTCTTCCAAATTGTGCAAATTTATTTTGAAAATAATGGTTCTGATCTCGATTTTCGTGAGAGCATTTCGTTCAGCAATGATGCTCACTTTTGGTTGAATGGCTACGTCAATAAACAACTGCCGTATTTGGAGTGAAGATAATCCTCGAGTGTATGTTGAGACACCGTTACATCCAGAAAAATTGACTGTTTGGTGTGCTTTATGGGCTGGTGGAATCATTGGTCTGTACTTCTTTGAAGACGATGCTGTCTAGAACGTTACAGTCAATGACGACCGCTATAGAGCCATGATTACTGACTTTTTCGTTCCTCAATTGAACAACCATGATGTAAAGCAGCTGCGGTTTCAACAAGACGGCGCAACATGTCACACAGCTCGTGCCACAATTGGTTTACTGAAGGAAACGTTTGATAACCGCATAATTGCACTTTTCGGGCCCGTGAATTGGCCTCCAAGATCGTGCGATTTAACACCGCTAGACTATTTTCTGTGGGGATATGTGAAATCGCTAGTCCACTCCGATAAGCCCGAAACGATCGACCACTTGGAGGACAACATTCGCCGCGATATTGCCGATATACGGCCACAAATGTTGGAAAAAGTGATTGAAAATTGAACCTTCAGATTAGATTACGTCCGAGCCAGCTGTGACGGTCATATGCCAGAAATTATATTTAGATTATAATGCCAAAAGATTATCTTTTGAATAAAGTCGATTTCAAGTCAATTTTAAAAATTCATACTTGTTTTATTCCATTTCAAAGTTCTACACTTCTTGAAAAAAAAAACACCCTTCATGTTCTGTCCAGCTCGAATTATCATTTATTCTTAATGCAAGAAATTTCAAGTATCTGTAAAGAACACGAATTGGTTTCGTGCGTCGTTTGACATTTGTCATACGTTGGAGGTAAAACAAACTCACTTTCCCGCTTTGTTTATGTTATGAAGTACGGCATTTTCAACAATTTCAGGATAAATTCACAAATTAAAATGATTTATATTCATTGAATTGGTGAATTACTAGACCCGTAAGGATAAGTTATTGTGTCGTTGTGAAATGCAACATAAATACACCGAGAGACCAAGGAATACATTCGCTTTGTTTACATTGGCGAAGAGCGATTATTTGGAGATTTTAGTGATTTTATTCATTTTACAAGTGATAATGGAACTGATTAACTGATATTCAATCTCAGATGATAATGAAAAATGTTTGGCTCATTTATTCCTGAAAATAAACATCAGAATGAAATCCAACAAATGTATGGAATGGAAAAAACATGGGTTCCAGAGAACTCAGTACTATTTCAAATAACGTTCTATGTTGCAAATTATCAAATAACTACAATGTTGGTCTGCAGGTGATATGGCAGTGCTATCATAATCTTCAATTATATATTTATTATACTAAATATATGTTACAAACAAAATAATTCATATGAAACTTTTTCCTTGAACACTGCTTTCGATTCATCCTCAAAAAATTCTTTACTATACATATAAAATGTTTTTTTTATGCAGATGCAACATTAGGGCTTTCATTATCTTCAATAATTGACAATAAGGTCAATTCGAAATATATTACAAACAACAAAATGTAGAAGTTTCATCCTTGCGTAGTCGAGCCACATCGGAACGTGTTCGGTTGGGAACAGAGAAAGTTATCTGATTCATTATTGTTATAAAATACATGCAATATTTTGACAAATTTATCACATAACGCATTGCCTTGATTGGCTTTATATATCATATAGAGATGCGAGTGGTAACCAATCAGGATGGGTTTGTCCATCATAACGCCAGCTATCATAGTGTCGAGAAGATATAATTCTTGAAATGTGTATAACAAACATGAAATAGTCTTATCATAGTTATCTCATCATGAGTCAACTTATTAAACAGAACAAATTGAATAGATAGTCTAAGATAATTTCTTAACTAGTGTGGAAATGCCTCCAACAAACTCTACTAGTTTGTTATTTTGTCAGAACAGTTTTTTCAATTTATGGCGTGAATATAGGATGTTTGCCTTCTTTGGGATAGTCCACATAGTATTCTATTTCTTCTTATACCAGATAAAATTTAGGGGAATGTGTCAAAAATGCAAATATTCAAATATAAAGTCTACACTACAATATATCTGAAACATCGGATTCCTTCGTCTCTCGGTGTATTTATGTTGTATTTCACAATGAAACAATAACTTGGCCTAGTTATTCACCAATTCTATTAATATAAACCATTTTCACTTGTGAATTTATCCATAAATTGTTGAAAATGCTGTACTTCATAACATAAACAAAGCGGGAAAGTGAGGTTGTTTTACCTCCAACGTACGACAAACGTCAAACGACGCACGAAACCAATAGCACTCATATAGCAACACATTCTGAGTAGGTTAACCATTAAACATGTCAAATTTTACGATGACAATGTCATATTTGACAGATTAACATCAGTGTTGCCATATCTCAAAACTTAAGTAGCAATCTACAAAATATTCTGGAATTTTTCTCTCTTAAACATGAATACAGCATTACAGTGACAGCTCGTGGTTAATAGAAGTGGGTGGTCTGCATTCATATTAGAAGGTACCAACTCAGTGCAATAGAGAAAGTTTGTTCATCAAGCAGATATTGAACATTGACAGTTAAAATAATGTTTTTTATCATAATCTTCATGATTGACAAGATGTCTGCTAAAGGTTCCGTATTCGAGAGGAACAAAATCAGTACTCATTTTTTATAAAATAGTTCAATACTTTGGAGATTCGTTGGATGCAAGCTTCTGCACTGAGTGAAAGGCATCGCCCCTGGTACATTACAAAAAAGAATTAGGCATGAGTCATAGGTTGTTAGAAACTCATTTTAAACACCTGTGGTAGCTGATTGTTCAAAATGGACAGTCTCCTCTCCATCAAATCCCACAAATATTCTATGGGATTTAAATCTGGTGAACGGCGGAATAGCAACAGCATTTGCTTCTTGGGGAAAGTCGATTTAAAAACGTTTATTCAGGTCGATTCTGTTTGCGTATTGCTATGAACCTTGATATTCTAGTCATATTGCTATCTTTCTAATTCATAGCAATATGGCCATGATGTTACGTATTCTGTTCCGAGTGTTATAGCAATGTTTGTTATGAATTTTGTCATAGCAATATTGCTATCATGGACTTCCATAATCGGTGATTTTAGAGCTGAAAACACTGTATTTTGTGACTTTAGAGCTACAAGCAAGAAGAAAATAACCCTACTTCGTGAGTTTTTTATGATTTCGCATACATGACCTCTATCTACGGCTTTCATTATTCATGTAAACATCGACATAAAAAATGTTAGGGAACAAAAAGAGTCAAATTGACCAATAACTAATTTTCTGGATACCAATAGAATATTGGTTACCAGAAATTAAATGCAGCAATTTTATTCAGGCGTCAGTAATTCGAAAATCGATAAACTTTTTCGTTGGCACCTCAAAGGGATTGCTAATGTTGAGATGATTAGAATAATCATCTCAGCTGTTGTCTACTATGCCTGTATTTTAGTCTAAGAATATTCCTTGAAATTAAATAGTCTAGAGAACCTTGAATACATTTCCATTAGCATATACTTTTTTATTCATGTAAACATCGACTTATTCAAAAATGTTACGAAACAGAAAAACCAATTAAAGTCAAATTGACCAATTTCCTGGATACCGATAGAATTTTGGTTTCCAGAAATCAAATGCAGCAATTTTATGCAGGCGATAATAATTCGAAATTCGATGAACTTTTCTGTTGGGAATTCAAAGGGACGGCTGTTGTTGAGATCATTAGAATAATCATTTCAGCTGTTGGTTACTATGCTGATATTTTAGTTCTAAGAATTTTTCTTAATATTAAATATTCTTGAGAACCTTGAACAAATTTCTATTAGCCTATACTTCCGTATCTTCAATATTTTCGAATATTTGGGAGAAATAATACTGAAACAAATGGATCTCTGTAAGATTCCCTTTCTAACCTATCTTGTTATCATGTATAGCAAGTACTATTTTGAGGTTGCTAAGATAGCAATATTAATAGCAAGATTCTTGTTAAAGTGACAGATCATATTGCTCAGAATCGATGATCAGAATAACAATAATTCCAATCTCGTTATGATAGCAATATCTTGTTCCTAGCAATATTGCTGAAATCGACCTGATCGTCTTCCTGAAAAAGGATGTGTGGACAGGCATCTAGATAAGTCACTGGCCTTCGTGTCGCATTCTAACCTTGTTGCCACTTCTCTTGCTCAAGGCTTGTGTTTATGAAGGTTGAGGCGCAAGCAGACGTCATATAACCAGCAAGCGTGTTGGCGTCAATTTTTTTGCGCGCATGATCTAGGGGAACAGCGTGCTAGAGTTTTGTCCAAATGTCTGTATTTTCGATGATTGAGCCGAAAATGGTCTCAAACGACTAGATTGGACTCACTGATTACGAATCCGGTGTCAAAATCGACTCTGTCCGGCCGGTCGGCCGTGGACACGATAACTGCCGACAGAAGCAAGCTAGCAACTTGAAACTTTCAGGGTAGGTCGCGCATCGGAATGCCGCGGTTAAGTTCGTTAATGGGCCAAATCGGTCGAATATTTTCGGAGTTATAGGCACTTGAAATTTTGAAGTTATTTATTTTTTATTTCAGAAACTACTTGAGCGATTGGATTCAAACTTGGCAGTTAGGTGGAGTATAACGACGCGCAACTTTGAGCCAAATTTCGTCAGGATCATTCTGTCAGTAAATTAAAAAAAAAATTTTGTTCAAAATTTTTTTCCAAAAAATTTTTTTTCCGGAAACCATTCATCAAATCCAAAAAAAGTTCCACTAGCACTTTGAGCTTCATATTTCACAGCAGTGTACCAAATTTCAGTTCGATACGATCGTAAGTTTCGGAGATATCGGGAAAAAATATGTCAAATTTCGAGGTTTTCTTCTCGATATCGTTGTTTTTTTCGGTATAACTCAAGAAATACTGATTCAAACCTGATAAAACTTCGCAGCTAGTTTGAAGATGATGAAAGACAACTTCATGCAAAATTTCGTGATAATCGTATCATCAGAACAATTTGAAAAAAAAAAAATTCTGTGATTTTATTATCATATCATCCTCATTAGATTCTGTATGAATTTTCGAACTGTAATTTTTCGATGAAGTACTGGATTTCAATTCGATCTGATCTGTATTTTCGGAAATATTGGAAAAATAAAATTTTGAATGGGTATATCTGCGGAATCATTGGGTGGATTTTACCCATTCACGAATTCGGCCTTCGTAATTAAGGTCCGAACCTTCCCTACAAATATCGAGTTTCTAAGTTGTTTCTTTCGGAAGTTATAGTGTTTACGCAGTCGGCCGTTAGGCTGACCGTAAGCACAATAACTACCGGAAGAAACGACTTGGAAACTCTATATTTGTAGAGTAGGTTTGGCGCTTAATTACGAAGATCGAATTCGTAAATGGGTAAAATCCGCCCAATAATTCCGTAGATATACCCATTCAAAATTTTATTTTTCCAATATTTCCAAAAATACAGATTATATCGAATCGAAATCCAGTAATTTATCAAAAAAAAATTCATAAAGCACTGCCGTGAAGGCAGCAGCTTTTGCGTGCATGTTCAAATTCCTTGCCGAAGCGGTCATCTCCTTGACCAAGCGCGCAAAAGCTGCTGCCTTCACGGCAGTGCTTTTTGAAATTTTTTAAAATCAAAATAACATTCCTATTCATCCGTTTTTCCCTACAGCAATGAGATATTTTCAGTATAATTTTTGTCATGATGTCTTAAACAAATACCTCTTCAACAGTGTAAGTAAATTACAGGTCGTCTGACGTGGTTAGTGTACATAATCGGTTCAGCCATAGGGGGCAGGGTCTCCTTCAACAGTAACGAAGAACACGACAACATGGACGGTGAACTGGTTTGCAGAGTTTTGCAGCTTATGAATTTAACCGACGCGCGACTGACCCAAGGCGGCTGTGAAAAGATAGAGCTGGCGATGCTCAGCTTTTTCGAACAATTCAGGAAGATATACGTGGGTGATCAGGTCCAGAAGAACTCTAAGGTTTATAGGAGGCTCTCGGAAGTATTAGGACTCAACGATGAATCCACAGTGCTGAGCGTTTTTATCAGAAAAATGTGAGTAGAATCATTAAATGCGGTCGGTAGGCCATGAAAGTTTGACACCTTTCACTCTGTATAATAAATCAAAATGTTAGGTTAAAGTGATTTTCCTGTCAGATGACTAAGCAGAGTTGTCAGTTCTACAGAAAGTTCCCAGTGATTACGTATGCATCTAAACATAGATGCATAGAATATATATGGTGCGGACACTCTTTGACATATTTTGGGTCCGAAATGAGGTCCAAATGTTGTCAAAATACGACTTTGTTGTTTTCGTCGATAGATGCCGGCATAGGAAAATATGCCATATAAAATCTGAAATATTAAAGGAAGTTACTGACCTGTCCTATCAAAACTAGTCAGATCAGAACTTCTTTCTGATTTTCCGAGTTGGACCACATATTATTTTCAATAATTTCCGAAAATAAATTGATTTTGACAAATTTAAATTATTATTCTTTTCATTGAGTCATAATGGCGATAATATATATAAAGGTTTCCTTCGTCTCTGAATACACAAGTCTGAAACTTGATATTTTCGAATACTTGTTTATTACAAGAGGTATTTATTATCTCAATATTTAGTTCATGGAAAGGAAGTCTTTCAGAGTTTTCAAAAATACCACAAGAAATCATTTGGAACGATAGATACTACAATTAATTTGTCTGGTTTGAAATTCGTCTGAAAAATTCGTATGAACATGAACAGCAAAGTGAAAATTCATATATCAATTTCAATAATAATAAACATGAACATATCCTCCAAATATTTTCATAAGTGAGAAACAAAATTCACGACCTTTCAATACACGACTTCGGCCCAAGTTGCCAACCCACAATTTACTTGGCAAGTTTACTTTCACTGGGGAACGGGAATTTCAGGACAAATTCGACATGATAAGGTTCGCATTATTTATAAATAACCGTAAAACATGCCTCGGCTCTTCAAACCAGATAATTCCCTCCAAATATAGGTTTTTGATAAGATCGTCCCCGATTGGCTGAAATTTAAGTTGGGATTCCTGATTTCATGCAAACAGTGTCAATTTTCATAGGATACGTTCCGAAAATCAACTCTGTTGTTTCGGTTGCCGATTTTCCGCTCCGTAAATATGAAATATTCGGATGGTTCCTGGAACAAGCGCGTGAAAAAGGTTATTTACGGAATACGATTTTCTATGGTAAATATCCATAGCATAGAACAATCATGTTTACTTTAGGTTTGTTTTGGTTCCGAGTTCAGAACCACAGACTATTGGTCTATGCCAGAACCGTCCCGAACAGATCTGAACTCGGAACCAAAACAAACCTAAAGTAAACATAGATTGTTCTATGCTATGGATATTTACCATAGAAAATCGTTCTGGTGACAGTAAATCGACCGCATTTTCATCAACCAGATTCCGTAAATAACCTTTTTCACGCGCTTGTTCCAGGAACCATCCGAATATTTCATATTTACGGAGCGGAAAATCGGCAACCGGAACGTATCCTATGAAAATTGACACTGTTTGCATGAAATCAGGAATCCCAACTTAAATTTCAGCCAATCGGGGACGATCTTAACAAAAACCTATGTTTGGAAGGAATTATCTGGTTTGAAGAGCCGAGGCATGTTTTACGGGTATTTATAAACGATGCGAACCTTATCATGTCGAATTTGTCCTGAAACTCCCGTTCCCCAGTGAAAGTAAACTTGCTAAGTAAATTGTGGGTTGGCAACTTGGGCCGAAGTCGTCTATTGAATATGGATTTATAGGTACATACAAAATTTATAAACCATATTTTTATAAGAGGAAATCCAAATTATCCTTTAGAATCCATTAGTAATATTAATTTCCCGTTCCGTTTTCACCGTTGTTTTGGCTTCGAAATAACTTCTTGTATCCATCCATGAAAGTGTTCTCACAATAAACTTCATATTGCTCCTTATTCCCTTATACATATTTCATATTATTAATGAGTAGATGTTCCACATTTGTTAAATTCCTCTTATATATTGGTAAGAATCTATAATTTCAAATATCTGATTCATTTTTGGGAAATAGTTTCATCAGATTATAGCAAAATTCATTTTTGTTCAGCGGAATGACTTGCATTGACTTGATAAAGCGACCTTAGCGCCATCATCGTTTACAGAGCCAAGTAGGACAATATTTTACAATTCTAAAACCGCGTTTTGGACTCAAAATTGCCATATGTTTGCATCGATTTTTTAAGTTGAATATAAACAACAGGCAGACATGACCTGCGTCTGGAACCGAATATCACTTGACAGTCGAAGGTTATATCTTCTATACTTCGTACCAATCGTTGCTAAGTGGAAGGGAAGGGTGATAAGGTTATGTTCATATTCCGATTTGAAATTACTTGTATTCAGTTTTTTTCTTGAATTTTTGCTTGAGAACATAGTCGAAATGGCGAGTAGAACTCTCACAAATTTTGCAGTACTCGAGAAAACTTAGAAAATCGACATAAACATATCACAACGGGGGTTTTTCCTGAATTTGGGGTAGGTATTAATGCAAATGCAAATTTGAACATAATTATTATGGGTTTGATCCATCATTTTCCCAAATTACCTTCAGATTTCGAAATTGGGGTTTGGGATTTGCCAGGCATGCACGAATTGACAACACGTGTTCTTTGTCAATATAACCAAACAATTTCCGTTTGCGATTTGTCAGTAATATGACAGTGTGACAGTTTGCGCTCTTCTTTTTCTATTCCTTGGTCGTTCTCTTCTACTCTAACCAGATCGAAGTATAGCTATCTCCGTTTTCCTAAGCAAAGTAGCACATTAGACGTCCTTTTCTTTCCGAGAAAGCTGAATTCGACGTTGCCATATCGTGCACTCAAGACAAATCCCTTTAAATGCAAATCCCCATTTTTATTTTTCAGTTTTAGGTGTTCAAACATTTTTTAAAAAATATAATATTGAAATTATATGTTTGAAATGTGATGTTCTGAAGGTTTTTCTTGAAAATTACTGTATTTTCGTTTAAAGGAAAAACCCCCATTCTACTCCTGCCAATTTTGGCACTAGTAGAAGCAGCTATTCAGCTGAAATGGCATAAATGAACCATTCAGGTTTCATGAACCGCTTTCTTCATAAACAAAATGACAAAAAAATACTTTGGTATCCATAGCATGCTTCAAATATGGTCATTCTGTTGACAAACAATGAGTTCAAAAGTGGCAACGGTGTTTAGTAGGATAGCTTGTTCTACTATAGAATAATGAAATATTTATTCCTATTCTGTGGTACATACGTGTTATTTGTCAATATAACCAAACAATTTGTTATTCTTTTCCGTTTCCGACTCTGAATAAAGAACATAAGGAAGGAGCATAATGCCTCACAAAGTGGGTCCGGGATGGATGTTGCATATGGCCGATTTCCCTTTCATTTTGAAGAGAGAACAACCTGTTCCGAGACTTCTTCCGGTTGTTCTTTATTCAAAGGTTTGCGATTTGTCAGTAGTACGACAGTATGGCAGTCTGTGCTCTTCTTTTTCTCTTCTTTTGTCGTTGTCTTCTACTCTAACCAGATTGAAGTCTAGCTATCTCTGTTTTCCTCAGCAAAGTAACACATTTCACGTCCTTTTCTTTCCGAGAAAGCTGAGTTCGACGTTGCCATATGGTGCACTCTAGACCAATGAACTCTATATTATATACCTGGAAGGGACCCGTTTTGAGCGACAAGTGAAGCCAATTCGTTGCTTATGCAACCCGTGAAGTGGACGGGTATCTATCTCTTTCTTCCTCATTGCAGTAAAGGGAACTCTGTCGCATTTATTCTAAATATTTTTAATTTTTCGTTTCAAATTAGGAGAACCTAAATTTTTTTCGTACTAATTCGTGAATAAGGCAGGATTGAAGAAGATCGCACATGTTCAAGTGAAATTTCAACTTAGTGAGCGGTTTTTCTGGGGAACAGCTCGTTATCATCCTCCGTTAATTTGCGTTTTTTTGCCGAAAATGGTTCCAAGCGACTAGGTTGGACTCACTGATGAAGAGTTCAATGTCAAATTGAATTCTATTCAGCAGCCTGTTGCCACGATAACTTACTACCGAGAAAAGCTATAGCGACTTAAAAAATTCAAAATAAGTTCGTTAATATGGGCAAAATTTACCTAACAATTTCGAAGTTATATCCATTTCAAATATATTATTTTATTTCCTCTATATCTCAAGAAGTACTGATGCGATCAGACTGAAACTTGGTAGCTGATTGCATGAAGAATCGTTAAAAAAATATTTTTTTTCGGAAACTATCAATGAGTTTTCAATGAAACTTGGCGCAGACCTTGAAGTCGAATCTGAACAGCAATGTTCGAAATTTGAGCACGATTAGACACACATTTCCAAAAATATCGGAAAAAAGTATGTCATATTTCGCATTGGCAATGAATTTTAACCAGCGCTTAAATTTTCCTGACTTCAAGTCAGTGCTTTTTCCTATGTTCCTATTATTTAAATTTATCGTAATAATGATGAAACTATCGTCAATCGTCAATGCACAGCTCACACCAACATAATTCTTCACTTATGGAACCACACGTGGTGAAGGCTGAGAAAATAATGGCATATCAGAGAAAAATAGATATTCATTTTTAAAAATATTGCACTTTCTAAACGATGTAATACCCAAACTAGCTGAATTTCCAAGTAAAACCAAATTTGTGCCGTTCAACACCATTTACTTCAATGGGTGTGACAGGGAGAGGTTACCGTCCTTAGCGCTATCTTTGTTTCGTTGCCCCTTGTTACGCTTTAAGCTTAGTTGAAGAAGGGTCGGGTCCTTTCCAGGTAGTAATATAGAGTTCTATGCTCTAGACAAATCCCTTTAAATGCAAATAACCATTTTTATTTTTCAGTTTTAGGTGATCAAACATTTTTTTAAAAATATAACATTAAAATTATATGTTTGAAATGTGATTTTCTAAAGGTTTTTTCATGAAAATCAATGCATTTTCGTTTATGAGGAAATACCCCCATTGTCATACTTTTCAATTCTTGATCTCCATCTGTTATTTCCAGAATAACCAACCTGAAGTATTGGGGTCAAAGTGAACAAATCATCAGTAAAACTCTTCAACTTTTCAACGATCTATCGATAGGATTCAGTTGTGTCAGGAAACTGGTGAAATTAGACGAGGTCCAGTTCATGCTCAACAGTCATACGAGCGAGCATTTTCCTTTTCTGGGCAATAACGTGGCCATCAACGAGATGAGGTGTCGGTCGATATTCTACACTTCCCTGGGCAGGTTGTTGCTGGTGGATTTGGGAGAAGACGAAGATAAGTTTCACACCTTCATGATTCCACTAACGGGTAAGTCGATTGATTTGGTTCTGAAATTAATGGTTTTTTAGAGTTTAGTCCTTCTTGAAATTTAAAATTGGTGTTAATTTTGCATTCAAGTGATCGACTAGGCGTTCTTTTTAGGAATTGGTTCTTTTTAATTATTGATGTCCTCTAGATTATCCATTATGGTTACTTTAAATTGTGTACTATCTAAGTATTTTCGAAGCAGATACTATTAAGGACAAGTTATAGGTGAAGTAGGCGATAGACTTAGCTCAGAATACTCCAACCATTCCATAATAAAAGGAGATTTCAATCCGAGTTGACAACCCAAAAATTTAATTTTTTAACCACTAGATCCACTCGAAATTTCGCTCTAAGTTGCGCGTTGTTTTTCCAAAACTGTCCACTAAGTTTCAATTTGATCGAGTCAATACTTCATGAGATATCGAGGAATTAACCTCAAAATTTCAAATGGGCCTAAATCCGAAACTATACAACCGATTCACCCAATAACGAACTTAACCGAGGTATTTGGACTCCAAACCTAATCTGACAATTTCAAGTCGCTAAGTCTTTCCGTTCGCAAGTAAGAGCACATACGGACGGACGGGCAGAATTGAATTTGATCACGGATTCTTTTCAAGGGAATTCAACCCAATCGTTTAAGACCATTTCCGGCTCAAAATTCGTAAATTACAGACATCGTGACGAAATGTAACGCGCTGTTCCCTAGAACAAACGGGTAAAAAGTCATTGGTGATAATATGTAGGAATTGAAAACGTCACGCGAAATTATTTTGACTTTGGCGACATTTCACGGGTGCCAACCTGTCTAGGTGGGGGTTTTTCCTTTGAACGAAAATGCAGTAATTTTTATGAAAAACCTTTAGAACATCACATTTCAAACATAGAATTTCAATATTATATTTTAAAAAAAATGTTTGATCACCTAAAACTGAAAAATAAAAATGGGGATTTGCATTTAAAGGGATTTGTCTTGAGTGCACGATATGGCAACGTCGAATTCAGCTTTCTCGGAAAGAAAAGGACGTCTAATGTGTTACTTTGCTGAGGAAAACAGAGATAGCTATACTTCGATCTGGATAGAGTAGAAGACAACGACCAAGGAATAGAAAAAGAAGAGCACAGACTTTCGAACTGTTATATTACTGACAAATTGTTTGGTTTTATTGGGAACTTCTGCGAAGATGCCAGCGCCCTAACGGATAAATTTGGAACATGTCCAAGCTAGTAGTTTTATGTAAAAACCCGTAGAAATGTGGTGGAGAACGATTATTTATTAAGCAGAACTAGAGTATTTAATGAAATTATTAAAATTTTGTGTGAGATTTTTTGAGAAGGGACTTTTCTTTAGGATGACGTTATAAAATCGTGCTTCAAATCGTTCCTGGAGGATAATTTCGATGTTATTTTAGTGTCTGTTGCTTGGTGGATCGAAATGAAACAATATCCAAGTTTACTTGAATTTCTGGAAAAATAGGCACCTCAATAAGTAATTCAAGGACTCTTATCAATGTGAAGAAGTACTGAATGCAAGCCATATTATGTGGTAAATCTTGAATCAGTCTAAATGATATAGGAGTACAAGAGTACAAGTCTTGTTTACAAATGAGTGAATCAATAAAATGAAAAGGCAGCTTTTCTGCTTCAGTTCTTTTGCATCGTATTTCAAAAGAAAAGGAAACAGACAGACATATAATTGATTTTATTTTCATATCACAGCAGCTCAAGATACACATACAAAATGAAAAATGTCACTGCTGGTTCAAGCTACCTATGTAGAAATGAAAAATATCAAGGTATTTATATGAATATAACTTTAGCTATTATCAACTATAACAGTATATTTAGTTTTTGTCAGGTTTTCAACCAGATCACTTCTCTTTGAATATGATTTTGTGTAGCGTATGAAGTAGGAAGCTGCAGAAGTGCTTGGCAGTTTCTCTGCAGGATCAGCATTTTTCATCAAAATTCCTTTATTTTCATTTACACCTAAAATATCTGGACATGAAGTTATTTCGAAATGAATATTTGTAATTTACCTTTATGAAAATAAACATATCTTCAGAGAAATGCAGTGCACATACTTTCATGTATTTCGTGAACTGTTTTCCGATATTCAATTTCAAAATCCAGGCCTTTCTTGTATCATTGAGTTCCCTGCCAAATGCCGTTTCCAAATAAACTTTACTTCCATTTGGCTTTGGAAAAAATGAAAACTTGAGGCAGTAGATGATCCTTTCTTTTTTGACCAAGAATAACATTGAGTTGAGGCACGAAAATGAACTCCAAAAGTAAGCGAATTACGTTAGAATAACGGGCACGTCGAAAAACTACTAGCTTGGAAGTGTTCGAATTTCTATCGCCAGAGGGCGTATCGCTTTGAACTGAAAAAGAACACGTGTGTACCACAGAATAGGAATAAATATTTCATTATTCTACAGCAGAAAGAGCTATTCTACTAAACACCGTTGTCACTTCGTGCATGCCTGGCAAATCCCGAACCACAATTTTGAAATCTGATTTTGAATACTTTCTGAAAGTAATTTGGGAAAATGATGAATCAAACCCCTAATAATTATGTTCAAATTTGCATTTGCAGTAATACCTTAAATTCAGGAAAAACCCCCGTTTTAGTGGCAAAAACTCTATGAACCAATTCTGAGCCTACTGACAGACTTTATCAAAGCGAATGGAGTATATCTACTGTTAAAATAAAAGAAAAACTTGTACATTCAGTCTGCGTTTTACAATATAAAATGAAAAATAATTGATGTTTTTGTATGAAATCATAACATTTTTTTCCAGCTTCTTTCGAGAATATAGGTTCTATGTTACCTCCACCAGACACGCCACCGTTCGACACATCATCTTTGTTCGTCGGAGCCAAGAAGGCTCTTATAGGCTTAGCGAGAGATTTAAGAGGTCTGGCTTACTCCTTCAACACAAAAACGTCGTATATGATGTTATTCGATTGGATGTATCCTTTTATTTTCATTATTTTTGATACATAAGGCCATGACTAAGATCTATAAAACAATGGTGGGTGTACTTTCAATAGTGAAACTTTCAGCATGAGTCAGCGACATTCTCCATGCGAAGCCGTCTTTGATCATCCAGAGGTGAGCACTAGTTTTCTTGATTTCCACATCGTTTATAATGGCGCTCGTATGGTGGTACCTCTGTCACGTGCCATTTTGAGGTTGAATTAATGTCAGAACAAAGGCCAACATAAAATAACAATTTCGCTGTAATAGGTCTTGCATGTGTTTCTTGATTATTTGAATCAAATATTATATTCGTTAGACTACTGATAAACTTCAACCGCCGTCAAAGATTTCAATTTTCAACGAAAAAACGATATTTTATTAAATTTGGTTCCACATATTCAGGTCGATTCTGTTTGCAAATAGCAATATTGCTAGGAAAAAGATATTGCTATCATAACAAGATTGGAATTATTGGTATTCTGATCAACGATTTTGAACAATATGATCTGTCACTTTAACAAGAATCTTGCTATCAACATTGCTATCTTAGCAACCTCAAAATAGTACTTGCTATGCTTAATAACAAGATAGGTAAGAAAGGAAATCTTAAAGAGATCCATTTGTTTCAATATTATTTCTTCCAGGAATCCGAAAATATTGAAGATAGGGAAGAATGTGCTAATAGAAATGTGTTCAAGGTTCTCTAGAATATTTAATTTTAATGAGAATTCTTACACTAAAATACCGGCATAGTAAGGAACAGCTGAGATGATTATTCTAATGATCTCAACAACAGCCTTTCCTTTGAATTCCCAACAAAAAAGTTCACCGAATCATTAACGCCTGCATAAAATTGCTGCATTTGATTTCTGGAAACCAAAATTCTATCGGTATCCAGGAAATAGGTCAATTTGACTCTAATTGGTTTTTCTGTTTCATAACATTTTCGAATAAGTCGATGTTTACATGAATAAAAAGAACTTTCAATGTTCAATGTAGATGACCGCTTCAGCAACGAATTTGAACGTGCGCGCAAAAGCTGCTGCCTTCACGGCAGTGCTTTTTGAAATTTTTTTCTGATAAATTACTGGATTTCAATTCGATCATATCTGTATTTTTGGACATATTGTAAAAATAAAATTTTGAATGGGTATATCTACGGAATCATTGGGCGGATTTTACCCATTCACGAATTCGACCTTCGTAATTAAGCCCCAAACCTACTCTACAAATATCGAGTTTCTAAGTTGTTTCTTCCCGAAGTTATTGTGTTTACAGTCAGCCTAACTGCCTGCGTAAACACTATAACTTCCGAAAGAAACAACTTAGAAACTCGATATTTGTAGAGTAAGTTTGGAACTTAATTACGAAGGCCGAATAAGAGAATGGGTAAAATCCTCCCGATGATTCCGCAGATATGCCCATTCAAAATTTTATTTTTCCAATATTTCCAAAAATACAGATCAGATCGAATTGAAATCCAGTACTTCATCGAAAATAACAGTTCGAAGTTTCATACAGAATTTAATGAGGATGATATTATGAGAAAATCATAGACATTTTTTTTTTCAAATTGTTCTAATAACACGATTATCACGAAATTTCGCATAAAGTTGTCTTTCAGCGTCTTAAAACTATCTGTGAAGTTTAATCAGGACTTAATCAGTATTTCTCGAGTTAAACCGAAAAAATCAACGATATCGAGAAGAAAACCTCGAAATTTGACATATTTTTTCCCGTTATCTCCCAAACTTATGATCGTATCGAACTGAAATTTGGTACACTGCTGTGAAATTAGAAGGTCAAAGCGTGAGTATAATTTTTCTTGGATATGATGAATGGTTTCCGAAAAAAAAATTTTTTTGGAAAAAAATTTCGAAAAAAGTTTTTTTTTTAAATTACTGACAATTTAATCCTGACGAAATTCAGCTCAAAGTTGCGCGTCGTTGTATTTCACCTAACTGCCAAGTTTGAATCCAATCGCTCAGGTAGTTTCTGAAATAAAAAATAAATAACTTCAAAACTTCAAATGCCTATAACTCCGAAACTATTCGATCGATTTGGCCCATTAACGAACTTAACCGCGGCATTTTGATGCGCAACCTATCCTGAAAGTTTCAAGTTGCTAGCTTGCTTCTGTCGACAGTTATCGTGTCTACGGCCGGCCGGCCGGACAGAATCGATTTTGACAGCGGATTCGTCATCAGTGAGTCCAACCTAGTCGATTGAGACCATTTTCGGCTCAATCATCCAAAATTACAGACATTTGGACAAAACGATAGCACGCTGTTCCCCTAGAACATGCGCGCAAAAAGTATATGCTAATGGAAGTGTATTCAAGGTTCTCTACAATATTTTTTAATTTCGAGGAAAATTCTCAGACTAAGATACAGGCATAGGCAACAGCTGAAATGATTATTCTAATCATCTCAACAACAGCAATCCCTTTGAAGTGCCAACGACAAAGTTTATCGAATTTCGAATTATTAACGCCTGAATAAAATTGCTGCATTCGATTTCTGATAACCAATATTTTATTGGTATCCAGGAAATTGGTTATTGGTCAATTTGACTCATTTCGTTTCCTAACATTTTTTATGTCGATGTTTACATGAATAAAGAAAGCCGTAGATAGAGGTTATGTATGCGAAACCATAAATAAAACTCACGAATTAGGGTTATTTTCTTCTTCTTTTTGTAGTTCCAAACATTGCTATAACACTCGGAACAGAATACGTAACATCATGGCTATATTGCTATAAATTAGAAAGATAGCAATATGACTAGAATAGCAAGGTTCATAGCAATACGCAAACAGAATCGACCTGATTGGCTGTTCAAATGGACGAAACTTGACGCCTTCCGTGACGTACCCGAATATATCCAGTATCTCTCTCTTTCGGGGCCTATATCTACCAAACGAAGGAGATTTTCTGTTCAGAAGAAAACACTGCGTATATTGATGCAAATGACCTGAAGTTTGCGGGTTTTTACCAGAATATTTTTGAAGGCGTATTTCTGAAAGTGTTCGTTTCTTTTCTTGTATTTCTATTCGAAACTTGTATGCCAATTCGATTCCTTAATTATTGAAAGATACCCGAGCTATACTCCCATATTACTGAGGGCGATAGAAATTTGGTACCATGACCCGCAAGTGACAACCCCAATTTTGA
The DNA here is from genome assembly GCA_958510865.1 of Myrrha octodecimguttata. Classification (NCBI taxonomy): domain Eukaryota; kingdom Metazoa; phylum Arthropoda; class Insecta; order Coleoptera; family Coccinellidae; genus Myrrha; species Myrrha octodecimguttata. The sequence continues at coordinate 52,104,548 of OY294061.1, read as the reverse complement.
AATTATTCGCTGAGCTGGTTCAGAATAAGTCTCAAAGGCTACAGTTTGACGTCTCGTCGCCGAATGGAATTTTATTATTTAGAGAAGCAAGTAAAGTGATATGTAGTTACGGTAAGTATTTTCATTGAACTATCTATGTTTGTTGTCATTTTTACACAGGGGAGGAAACCTGGAACGTTTTCAGAAGAGACAGAACTCGACAGATACTGCGACCTTAAGGTCTATCGTGCCCCCTCGTCAGAGCTGTTTTCCCACTGCGCCACCTACAGCTTGCCCTCCAGCTCTAGAGCTCTAATGATCCCCAATATTTGCGAGGGCTTCAAGGAGGCTACATTCTCACTCCTCCAATAATTTTCCTGCCCAAGACATTCCTTGCGCAGGCTTGCAATGGCGAGGCATTCTGTTTCCAGGTGAACAGGAGTTTCCTCCTCTTCCCCACAGATTCTGCACTCGTCAGTTTCTGATAAGTCCATTCTCATCATTTGTTTCCTCAGGCGAGAGTGTCCTGTGAGGAGGCGTTACTTGTTCTTACTGAGATCCGAATGGTTTTTGGAACTTGCAATTTTAAAGTTCCTAAGGAATTTTTGGGAATTATCCATTTCTGGAAGATTCCTCCAGAGGTCTTCTCTTTCATTTTCTTCCTTATGGGTGCATTTGCCTAGACCACAGAAAGGCTCTGGGCGAGTAAGTGGCGTTTGTGCTCCCTTTCTGGCTAGTGTCTTAGCCTCTTCATTTCCTTTTACTCCTGAGTGCCTAGGAACCCCGACTAAGGAGACCTTGTTGTTCTTGCCTACTTCATTGAGTTTCCTTCGGCACTCCCTTATCAGCTTCGAGTCTATGACATAAGAGTTCAGTGCTTTGTTAGCAGCCTGACTATCAGAATGGATCACTATGTCACACCTTTGAAAGTTTCTTCCCAGGTTTATGTCTATGCATCTTTTGATTGCAAGTATTTCTGCCTAAAAAACACTCGAGTAGGAGCCTAAAGATAGTGTACACTTGGTTCTTGGTCCGTATACTCCAGCGCTGGCCCCCATCGTGGTTTCAGAACCATCGGTATATCAGAATGGATCACCTATGTCACAACCTTGAAAGTTTCGTTCCAGGTTTATGTCTATGCATCTTTTGATTGCAAGTATTTCTGCCTCAAAAACACTCGAGTAGGAGCCTAAAGATAGTGTACACTTGGTTCTTGGTCCGTATACTCCAGCGGTGGCCCCCATCGTGGTTTCAGAACCATCGGTATATCAGAATGGATCCCCTATGTCACAACCTTGAAAGTTTCGTCCCAGATTTATGTCTATGCATCTTTTGATTGCAAGTATTTCTGCCTAAAAAACACTCGAGTAGGAGCCTAAAGATAGTGTACACTTGGTTCTTGGTCCGTATACTCCAGCGCTGGCCCCCATCGTGGTTTCAGAACCATCTGTATATCAGAATGGATCACTATGTCACACCCTTGAAAGTTTCTTTCCAGGTTTATATCTATGCATCTTTCGATTGCAAGTATTTCTGCCTAAAAAACACTCGAGTAGGAGCTTAAAGATAGTGTACACTTGTTTCTTGGCCGTATACTCCAACGCTGGCCCTCATCGTGGTTTCAGAACTATCTGTATATCAAAATGGATCTCTATGTCACAACCTTGAAAGTTTCGTTCCAGGTTTGTGTCTATCCATCTTTCGATTGCAAGTATTTCTGCCTAAAAAACACTCCAGTAGGAGCCTAAAGATAGTGTACACTAGGTTCTTGGCCCGTATACTCCAGCGCTGGTCCCCATCGTGGTTTCAGAACCATCTGTGTATCAGAATGGATCACTATGTCACAACCTTGAAAGTTTCGTTCCAGGTTTATGTCTATGCATCTTTCGATTGCAAGTATTTCTGCCTGAAAAACACTCGAGAAGAAGCCTGAAGATAGTGTAAACTTGGTTCTTGGCCTGTATACTCCAGCGCTGGCCCCCATCGTGGTTTTAGAACCATCTGTATATCAGAATGGATCACTATGTCACACCCTTGAAAGTTTCGTTCCATGTTTATGTCTATGCATCTTTCGATTGCAAGTATTTCTGCCTGAAAAACACTTGAGTAGTTGCCTAAAGATAGTGTAAACTTGGTTCTTGGCCCGTATACTCCAGCGCTGGCCCCCATCGTGGTTTTAGAACCATCTGTATATCAGAATGGATCACTATGTCACACCCTTGAAAGTTTCGTTCCAGGTTTATGTCTATGCATCTTTCGATTGCAAGTATTTCTGCCTGAAAAACACTTGAGGAGTAGCCTAAAGATAGTGTAAACTTGGTTCTTGGCCCGTATACTCCAGCGCTGGCCCCCATCGTGGTTTTAGAACCATCTGTATACTGTTTAGCAGTATTTACTTTGAACTTCTGGGTAGTGTATTCCTTTCTCCATTATTCTTTTTCACATAGCATTGAGTTAAAGTTCTTCTCGATGCTTACTTCTTTTAATGATAACATCATTAGGTATGTTCGCTGTCTAGATGTACTTGTTCAGAGAGGACCAGGCTCTCTGACTTTAGTTTTCTCATTACTTGTACCTTCTCAACAAGTAGGGGGGTTATAAACATGGAGTATGTTACATACTAACCCTCCCTTTTTCAACTGAATGACTTTGCTAACCGACAAAACTGTCCCAACTGTTCTGTTCTTCCAGATAATTCCCAGTCTTATCATGAACGTACTTTACACTTACCAAAAGTGACAATTCGGTGTACTCTATCAAAAGTTTGCTTTCGAGAGCAAATAAAACGGTTTTATCACAAAAATGTAATCCATACTCTGCTCATTTCTAAATAGTCTTATTCATGTGGCCAACCCTGTACGAGAAAAAGATGAAAAGATTCACTTTATAACAACCCTGTATATCATATATTTCCATTCAAAGCTTTCTTTTTTTTCCAGGTAGTAGAATATTAACGACAGAAGTACCAAAGGATCAAATTTACCCTCTAAAATTAAAGGGTATATCGGTTTGTTTTTCGATATTAAGAGCAGCACTTTGTGGGAATTATGTTAATTTTGGTGTATTTAGACTGTATGGAGACGAAGCCTTAGATAACGCGTTAAATATGTTCGTTAAATTATTGTTATCTATTCCACAATCGGATTTACTGGTAAGTTGAATTAATAACATCGATTTTTAAGTATACGTAGTCCATCCTCTTTCATAAAGTCATTCGGTAAGCCTTATAATAGGTTCATTAAGTTTTTGTAACTAGACCTGAGTGAAATGTGGTCAAGGTCGATATTTGGCGAGACGTTGTACATTTTTACACATTATTATCTTTGGCTCTATGGTTTGAGTTGGTCACATACTTCGGACTTTATGTAGGACGGACAACCCTGCATACTTATCTGACAGAAAAAAATCCTAGTGGAATGAGTCAAACATTCCTAGCCTACCGACCGACTTCAAGAAAGTGAATAGAGTATATTTTTAAGCACTGTGGGGTAACTGGAAATTTCAGTTATCACTCTATTAGTTATAAGGTCGTGCCGCCTTTTTGGTTGATGTAAAATGAATCCAAGTAGGTTACATTACCTGTGTTTTCTGGGTTTTAACTCCCAATACTAACCGCTCAGAGGTTGGAACTACCTTGAAATACATACGAAACAATAGAATGGCGACGTGACTTTATACTAATACCACATCACTCGATAAGTCCTGGGCCTAGCCCACAGATGGCTCCGCCAGTGGTATATCACTTTTACACTGTTAAAATTATAGTCTGCATTGAGTCATTGAAGATTTATTGCCCCTACATTTGTCGTTGAGTGGAAAATTGAGAAAAACGAGTTTCGTGTATTGATATAACACTTTTTTTCATGGGAAAAATACTGTGCAAGCAGAGGAATGGCTTGAAAGGTGTTATTCAGACTGCTCTTTCGACAATAATGGTTAAAAAGTGATATGCTTTAAAACCTGACCGAAGAAACATCAAGGACGCCACAAATTAGGCAGATTTGTCAGGAAACATCAAAAAGTCCACGATAGGGTTCTGAGCGATCGTAAATTGAATTTGCGTGTGATAGAGGTGGAGTTGAAGATATCAGAAGGCAGTGTATTCGCTATTTTACGTGTAAGTTTGTCCATGAGTAAGCTTTGTTCGAAAAAGGTGCCGCATCTGCTCGCCGCTGGTCCAAAGCAACAACGCATCGTCGATTCCAAACGCTGTTTAGGGCTGTTCAAGCGGAATAATCAGAATTTTTTGCGTCGATATGTGACAGTGGATTCGTCTTTACAATCTGGAGTCAAAATGAGGGTCAGTTGAGCTACCAAAATCTCAAACATCAGCTAGCAAAGTCATGGAATTGGTATTCTGTAAAGTGCATGGTATACTGCTCATGAAGGGTGACTTTGTGACGTATTTTAAGAAAAAAATATGCTTACTAGTAAGGCCTGCGGCTTATCGAGTGATGTGTCAGAAACTTTCTGTAACTTCTTCTATTCGCCCTATATACATTTTAAAATAACATTAAACTTATTTTTCATTTTCAGGATTATCCGAAACTATCTCAGACTTATTATATACTTTTAGAATTCCTAGCCCAAGACCATATGAGTTTCTTGGCCACACTTGAACCGCAAGTCTTTTTATATATACTTTCTTCAATCTCAGAAGGCCTTACTGCCTTAGGTGGGACACTCAATTATTATACAGGTCGGTACTGGCCAGGGACATAGATGACGAAATTTCATTTTAGCTTTGATTTACTCGATACAACCCTGATTTCACTTCTTCAATTGGGTTTAGAACTGCTGACAATGCCAAAGTAAATTAGCGAAATTAGTAGAGAATTGTAAAAAACACGTGCTAAGTCATGGTTCGAGTGAATGTAATAGACGACTTCGGCCCAAGTTGCCAACCCACAATTTTCTTCACTAATTCACTTACACTGGGGAACGGGAATTTCAGGACAAATTCGACACGACAAGATTCGCGTGATTCATAAATATCCGTAAATGATGCCTCAGCTCCTCAAACAAGATAATTCCTTCCAAATGTAGGGTTTTGTTAAGATCATCTCTGATTTGCTGAAATTTAAGTTGGGATTCCTGATTTCATGTTAATAGTGTCAAATTTATATGGGATGTGTTCCGCAAATTAACTTGGTTATATTTCGGTTGCCGGTTTTTCATTCTGTAAATAGGAAATATTCAGTTAGTTCCTGAAAAAGTTTAATTACGGAATTTGATTGATGAAAAAACTTTGTTTCTGTCACCAGAACGACAGTCAGTGTTCTATGGTAACATATCTATAGCATAGAACAATCTTTATTTACTTTATGATCCACAGAACATAGAAGAGACAACAATCAACAATGGAAAAAATTCTAGGTATGCTCTATGGATCATAAGATAAATAAAGATTGTTCTATGCTATGGATATATTACCATAAAATATTGATTGTCGTTCTGGTGCATATACTTAATATGTCTATGTTCTGGTGGCAGAAAGATTGCCGTTTCATCAATCAAATTCCGTAATTAACCTTTTTTCAGGAACCAACCGAATATTTCATATTAACGGAATGAAAAACTGGCAACCGAAATAACCACGTTGATTTGCGGAACATATCCTTTATAAACTTGATACTATTAACATGAAATCAGGAATCCCAACTTAAATTTCAGCCTAACAAAACCTATTTTTGGAAGGAATTATCTTGTTTAAGAAGCCGAGGCATCTTTTACGGATATTTATAAATAACGCGAACCTTATCATGTCGAATTTGTCCTGAAATTCCTGTTCCCCGGTAATAGTAAATTTGTGAAGAAAATTGTGGGTTAGCAACTTGGCCGAAGTCGTCTATTGGTTAGACTCAAGATGCATAGAATATATCAGATGTCAACACTTGCCTACTATGACCTCTGTAAACGATGATGGCGCTAAGGTAGCTTTGTCAAGTCTCTGGAAGACTTCTTTTTCATGAATGACAATAATTAAATAATAAATACCGTTTGTAATTATTCACCATTCAAAAAAGTTTCAGATTAGTGTATTCAGAGACAAAGGAAACCATTTTATATATTTTCTGAATGAAATGAATCATCATAACTTGAATTTGTCAAAATGAATTAGCTTACGGAAATTCTTGCAAATACGGTATTTTTCCACTTGGAAAACCTAAAAGAAGCTCTGAGTTGACTAGGTTTGATATATGTTGGTAACATCCGTAAATATTTCGTATTTTATATGGCAGATTTTCTTGTGCCGGCAACTATCGGCGAAAGCTGAAGTAGAACAATAAAGCTATATTTTGACACCGTTTGGACCGACTCTAAACATGTCAAAGAATGCCGATACCATGTATTCTATGCATCTATGTTGGACTCATGACGTACATATAGCACTGTTGCCAAATTTCAAGAACATCATGTAAAGCTGCTTTAATTTTTCATTTTGAACTGTGATGGATGCTTGCAATATGTTTCATGAAAGTTTGAAGCATTTTGAGATTGACTTTATATATGTCCCTGACTGTGCCTTGCATGGACTAATTCAATCTTGATTTGTTAACCATATCCTTTAATAAAAAAAAAGATTATTTTGATGAGTTTGAGGTATTCAGAAATAATCTTAATATGCATGATAAGACATTTGAACAAGTTCAATGATGTTTAAAGTCAATGAAACTTATCAAAATGAAGTTGGAAAAATTGTGGAATATAAGGCTTCAACTGAAAATGCTCACAAATCTGGTGTCACAGATTATTGAAATTTGAATTTAGGAACAGCCTGTATAGTCTATTCATCGAATTCTTCGACACTCAGTATATTTGATTAGTTTCAGTTGAGAAAATTTGGGGATAATTTAGCATTGCATTGAAACAATTACACGAGATCTATGTTACAGATACAATGGTGTGTACAGGATGCTGTGCCATTTTAGATCATATCGTTACATACTTATTCAAACAATTAACACAAAAAGGTGAGTCACACTGTGATATTCTATCTGTAAATTTGTATACTCATTGCCATTAGAAGTGTTAAATCCAGAAAGAATAACTTTTGAACTCATTGTTTGTCAACAGAATGACCATATTTGAAGCATGCTATGGATACCAAAGTTTTTTTTGTCATTTTGTTTATGAAGAAAGCGGTTCATGAAACCTGAATGGTACATTAATGCCATTTCAGCTATTTTGGCAGGAGTAGAATGGCGGTTTTTCCTTTAAACGAAAATACAGTAATTTTCATGAAAACCTTCAGAACATCACATTTCAAACATATAATTTTAATATTATATTAAAAAAAAATGTTTGATCACCTAAAACTGAAAAATAAAAATGGGGATTTGCATTTAAAGGAATTTGTCATGAGTGCACGATATGGCAACGTCGAATTCAGTTTTCTCGGAAAGAAAAGGACGTCAAATGTGTCACTTTGCTTAGGAAAACAGAGATAGCTATACTTCGATCTGGTTAGAGTAGAAGACAACGACCAAGGAATAAAAAAAAGAGCGCAGACTGTCATATTACTGACAAATCGCAAACGGAAATTGTTTGGTTACATTGAAAAAGAACACGCGTGAACCACAGAATAGGAATAAATATTTCATTATTCTATAGCAGAAAAAGCTATTACTTAACACCGTTGTCACTTCGTGCATGCCTGGCAAATCCCAAACCCCAATTTTGAATACTTTCTGAAGTTAATTTGGGAAAATTGTGAATCAAACCCATAATAATTATGTTCAAATTTGCATTTCCAGTAATAACCCAAATTCAGGAAAACCCCCATTTTTGTCTTTGGAAATTTCGGTTTGTCCTTTAGTGAAATTAGCCGCCGCTTTAATTGTACTGCAATGACAATAATGTGTTTGTGCTGTACATGGACAATGAAGGTAGAGGAACACGAAAAAGACCAACTGGTCAACCGATGCGTACCAGAGAACGTTAAGATAAGAGCTTCAGGCAACTGGTTCTAAGACACCGTTTTGTTACTACGCGTCAAATCGCTGATCAATGGTACGGATAAGGATAATAATTACTATTGTGCAATTCAACTTATTCTTCACGTCCTTTCATTTGATTTAGGGATAGTGTTTAGGACTTCACGTGGTAAAAAACAACCACTTAAAACAAAGTCGACGTTTCGTCGATATATTTCGTCTTTCTCAGGACTAAAAAGAACAGAATTGAAAACGAAGACAATATGTAACATAGAAGGGACTGTTCGCCTTACCTAGTTTAGTCAATTGTCTAAGAATAATGTGAATGGCATATAAACAGGAAGAAGACCACTTTGTCTCGTAATAAAACGTAAGCTAAAATTCGTTGAATATTGTAAACAGACCAATAAATAAATGAACAACATGAAGTCATAAATTGGTTAAAAATTGTAGATGAACTTATGACTAAACATCACTAACACTAACAAACTAATCACACATATGACAGAGGAACAAAGACAATATCGAGTATCTGTGGTACAAACTATCTAACAAACATAATAATTGTAGCTCAGTTTAGGGGGATTTGTATTGTTTAAATGGTGAAATCAAGTGATTGAATGCTTGACTCATGCCTGAAGGCATAGTCCGATCTAGAACTCCTACCTGAAAAATTCTCCGCTGAGACAAGCTCAAGTATTGACTCATGCTAAGCACGGGTGCTATTCATTACAGTTCATGGATATCGGTAAAATCTAGAATGTTTTCACGTTTTCATGTTTGTCGCACTGAAAACTTGCTAATATATGACAGTAACTCTTCTAGGTGTCAAAGAAGCCGCCCCCATAAAACGAACCGTAATTCAGTGTATGATTCATGGCATCTGTTTTGCTTCCGAAAAAGGGGCGTGCCTACTAGCATGATGATCATTAAGAACAGGGCCACTATGTATTATGTTCTGCAATTACTATGATGAATTCGTAGAAAATCATTTTCATTTCCTGAGAGCAATCTGTTTATCGAAAATCATTTGACCAGTTTCTTTAAACGCTTTCGTATCTTCGGACACTTTAGATGAATTGAATTTTCAAATGGTAGGTTCTCTGAAATTATCGCACAAAACGATATTATCGTACATGCGGAATCGTACATAGTACAGAACACCAAGATTATTATACAAACTGCAAAGCTAGGTTGTCTTGCTTGAGCACGCCTCACGGTAGGTCGTTTGTAGACTTCAGCAAGCATGCCACCAAGCACTGGCGAAGTAGTGCTCGGCTTTCAAGTAACCAATATGGGATGGCGCGTCGACTTAACACCTTCTCAAGTACGGAGTATCGACTATGTGTACGGGCATCAGTCCCTGAGATTCACTTCAATGATATACGGTTATATCTTTATTTAAATTAATATAAATCATCTCACTTAGATTTCTTTTCATCAAATTTCTCTACCCCATCTAAGACTGAAATTTGTTGAAAGAGTGCGAGGCTAGCGCTGTTTTACCGTCCTTATCTCTGAATTTCTCGTTGCAGTCATGACTGTGTCGACTTTCTTGCTCCACTGGGAATTTTAAAAGAGAATGAATCATTGCCGGCGTTTCTTATCTTCCACTTCCTAGGATAGGTTAGTTCTACTTTCTAGGTTAGTTTCTCGACCATCGAAAAATCAATGTTCCCTTCTATAACCGAGGTAGTCAGGTTCAACACATAGGCGTAACATTTTAATAAAGAGAGATATTATGATTTAAAACCTGGTACTATACAACATTATGATAGCAGCGCGTTATGTTGATGATGTCCTACAAATCATTCTACGGCCTTATCAAAATGGCCGGTCTTTTTCAGCAATACAATGTGCGTCCTAATATTGTTCGTCAAAGAATCGACTTCTCCCAAGCAGCTAACGTTACCGTTTGGCCGTGGCCACCCCGTTAACCGGATTTGAATATCATTGGAATGTAGTAGGTAGTCCAATTCGCAACAACATCCATAGACTGGCACAGTTAACTCACGAAGTTCCAGTTGCTTGAAACGAGTTATTTTTTATGGATGTAACACTTCTAAGCTTTGTTTCGGTTTGTGTCTGAGAAATACTCGAACCGTCCAGAACAGTTCTGTACTCAGAATCAAAACAAACCCCTCACGTAACTGGGGATATTTACTTCAATTAAGTTTATTTTTTCACAGCTTATCCAAATAAAAAGGCTCGGATAGGGATGGCTCCAAACAGTGATATGTTTTTAAAAGTTTTGGAGATGCACCCGGAAATACTTCAACAAATTTTGAGTACCGTTTTGAATGTGATAATGTTTGAGGACTGTAGGAACCAATGGTCTATGTCGAGGCCGCTTTTAGGTTTGATACTACTGAATGAGGATTATTTCAATCAAATGAGAGAGAATATTCTTCGAAGTCAACCTCCAGACAAACAGACAGCGATGGCACAGTGGTTTGAGAACCTTATGGACGGTATAGAAAGAAATTTATTAACTAAAAATAGGGATAAGTAAGTATAGAAGCCTATTATTATTCACTATTTACTAATTTTGTAAAATTATCCAATATTCGAAATCAACTGACCACCATTCTCTCTAAGGATTTTGTTTGTTTTTTAATTGAGTTGGATGAAATTTTGGGGTTAAATTAAGAACCATCGACTAAACAAAGTATAGAGTACCTCGAATATAACAGGAAAACATTTGGAGGTCACAGGAGAAAATGGTGGAGCGATGTTGCCACTTTACATTTTCAAGAAATTAAATACTGAAATTGAGTGAAAAGGGGAGAAATAAATAACAACGTTTTCACAAAAAAATTGAGTACATCCCAAAAAAATTTCAAAAAATTCTCACTGAAGCTTGCAGAGTGCAGAACGATAACCCGTTTTCTCATATAAACGTCGAAATTTCTCCGAATTCCGAGATTTCAGGGGACTATTGGCAACGTTAAATCATGTACACCGCGATGCAGGTGCCTGACCTTGAGATATTAACGAGGTTGAATGAAACTTGAATGTGGCTGTGTTGCCTTGCCGTAATTCAACACCAGGTGGTAATGTTTTTTCGATATGTTTCTCTCTTATTGGTCAGATTTTCCTTAGGAAGACTAACCTTAAATAACCTAAAAATTTGGAATTTGTATTGTTTATGATTTTTGATCTTTCCAGATTCACACAAAATCTATCGATGTTTAGAAGAGATATCAATGACTCGCTGAAAGGTCCAAATATTAGTTCTTCAGTCATAGACATGATGACGTCATAGTGAATCGCCATATTGAAAGAGGACATTTGAGAAGAAAGTACAAGTGTAGTGAGAATAACTGAATTCTTCTGTTATATGCAGGTTTTGTTGCATTTTATTTGAAAAAAAAAATAATTCTCATTGTGTTGTGATTGAATGTGTGGATAACAATTGATCGTTGGATGCTTGGAACGTTTTATATTTATATTTACATCAGAATGTAAAAATTTGAGGAAAATTCTATGATGAAATCAACAATAAAGAATTTTGAGTATATATAATATTGTCTGTTTTTCAATATTTAGTTTTTTGGAAAAAGTTTGATGTTTACACACGGCTATCTTCATCCGTTCAAAATTTATTGACATAACAGGTGGACGTGCAGAATCGAAGTTGTGTTATTATTGGGAACTTCTGCGAAGATGCCAGCGCCCTAACGGATAAATTTGGAACCTGTCCAAGCTAGTAGTTTTATGTAAACAAACCTTAGAAATGTGGTGGAGAACAAATATTTATTAAGCAGAGCTTGAATATATGAAGAAATTATTATAATTTTGTGTAAGATTTCTTGAGAAGGAACTTTTCGTTTGGATCACGATATAAAATCGTGCTTCAAATCGTTCCTGGAGGATAATTTTGGTATTATTTTAGTGTCTGTTGCTTGGTGGATCAAAATGAACCAATATCTAAGTTTACTTGAATTTCTGGAAAAATAGGCACCTCAATAGGTAATTTAAGGATTTTTATTTATGTGAAAAACTGCTAAATGCAGCTATATTATGTGGTAAATCTAGAATCAGTCCAAATGATATGACTCGTTCTCTTTGTTCACAAACGAGTGAATCAATAAAATGAAAACAGATTTTCTGCTTTAGTTCTTTTGCATCGTATTTCTAAAGAAAAGGAAACAGAGAGGCATATAATTGATTTTATTTTAATATTACAGCAGTTCAAATACACATACAAAATGATAAATGTCACAGCTGGTTCAACCTAACTACATCCTACATCAAAATGAAAAATATTAATATATTTATATGAATAACTTCAGCTATTATTAACTATAACAGTATATCTAGTTTTTGTCAGGTTTTAAACCAGATCACTCTTTTTGGAAATGATTTTGTGTAATATGTGAATTAGGTAGCTGCAGAAGTGCTTGGTAGTTTCTCTGCAGCATTTTTCATCAAAATTCTCTTATTTTCATTTAAACCTAAAAACATCATGACATGAGGTTGTTTCGAAATTAATACATTGTGTTTTACCTTTATGAAAATAAACATCTGCAGAGAAATGCAGTGAACAAACTTTCATGTATTTCGGACCTGTTTTTCAATTTCTAAATCTAGGCCTTTCTTCTATCATTGAGTTCCCTGCCAAATGCTGTTTCCAAACTAACTTTACTTTCATTTGGCTTTGGAAAAAATTAAAACTTGAGGCAGTAGATGCTTTCTTCTTGGACCATGAATAACATTGAGTTAAGGCTCACAACAATAATCATTTCGGGAGGATGCCATTTCGAATTAATACAATCAAAAATTTTAATCGGAAATAAAGGATTCGATTGATGAATATTACAAACACTTTCGGTAAACCAAAATTTCAACTCGGAGAACAACACGAAAGCTCGAAAATGAACTCTAAAAGTAAGCAAAACACGTTCGAATAACAGGCACGTCGAAAAACTACTAGCTTGGAAGCGTTCGAACTTCTATCGCCAGAGGGCGTATCGCTTAGCAGTAGTTGCGAATAGCCTAATCAGCCATATTTTAATTTGCAGAATTCAGGTTGGCATATTTTGTTCTGTTTGATTATGTCACTCAGCGATTAGTTTTGAATTTGAGCATTCCTCCAATCTTGTGCTATTAAAAACGGGTGGTATTCTAAATTGTTAGGTTATATTATTATTCTTTCTTGGTAATCTCATCATCCCAGCTAGCAGCCCCTCTAAACTGGTAAGACGGCAATCTGGGCTCAGCTCATAAAGGCTATGCGCCCAATATCAGTGTAAATCTTCGTCGTTGAATTCCCGAGGTCCCGAGGAACTGCGGGAGTCTTGGACACTCCAATCCCCAGGAATTATATTCTTCGTTTTTCACGTGGTTTAACACATTATCACAATTGACAGTACGAATCACTTGACTTCTTCACAAAATAACATAGACACACAATTATTTAATCTTCGTCGTTGGTTTAGTATTAATATTTTCTGAATTTACATAATTCTGGGGTTCCAAACTGGGACCCAAGGAAATGTACGTCTTCTCGGCGTGACGACCATTTCATTGTTAGGTTATATTCATATATTTTATTTCTATGATGAAGGAATAGGAAAAAAATTTTAATTCTATTTGAAGCTGCGACTGGACTTTTGAGGCCTACTTTGATGTGAATAATTCTTGAAAACTCCATTCGTTTTATAGTCAGTCGGCAGGCCGTGAAAGGTTGATACATTCCACTATGTACAATTTGAAAACGTTAGATTATGGTGATGTGCTTGTCAGAGAACCACGCGGCGTTGTCTGTTCTACGCATAATAATTACTTATAAAACTCAACCAAACCATAGTCTGTTGAAAATATCTCAGTTGGCAATGAAAGTTTGACACATTCCACGAATGTAAGGTTAGCCTCGTCTTCCTATCAGATAAATACGCTATGTTGTCGATTCTACACAAAGGTGGTAGTATTTATTGTCTAACCATAGTCATAGATGAAAATATGACTTTTTGTCAAAGAAACATTCTGGGAAAGAGGTCGTAAATAAAACTAAATATATTGGATTCACATCTTTATTAAGTCATCCCTATCGACTCAAGTTTACCAACGTAAAGATAGCATGCTTTTTTAGAAACAGCTCACATTCACAGGCTCGTTACAAAAAATAAAAATTGCACTCATTTTGCCACTTCAGTTACTTTACCACTTAGGAATTACTGTTAGCAAAATGGAATAACTTAGTTTACGAAATGAAATATTCGAAATATAAATAAGTTTGATACTTGGTATCATTTTCAATATAATGGTACACTCAAAATAATACTCAACGTACAGATTACTCTGAGGACACTAATATATCACAAACTGTGTTTTCATGATAAATAAAAATAATCTACTTACACTGATAAAATCTATCTATCAATACTCATCAAAAATCATATTTACAATCTGTTAATTAAATTTGGGGACATCTCCACTTCTAGCCTTTCAGTGGATTGTATGAACTACTTGATGTAACTTTCGGTTTGCCATATCTCATCTTTTTCACATAGGCTTCTACCAAGTTCTTTATTCTTGTAGGATTAATTTCTCCTGATTTGTTGTGGCAGATCTGTGAAAAATGTTTTTGTCAGTATGTGTAAAAATATCTTACGACACTCTACAACCACAGATCAACCAGATAAACCACTCGAGTCATTTACTTAGGAAATCTATGTCAACGCAGATATGACCCTGAATCGAGCTAATCAGAATTTTAGCAGGCGTTTGGGGTGCTTTTGGGTGCCAATCAGATTGCAGGAATAGGATTACGTCACTCTCGCCGTTTTCGGACTCGCTTGAAGAGGTTATAAACATGTAAACAAACTGAAATGAATTTTTCATCCTATTTATTGATGAATAATTTCGTATTTGTTCCATTTTAGAATATAATCCAAACAGTTTTTTACAACCAAATCTATTGTTTAGTCATCTTTGAGGTTCTATTTTATGATGACAGTCCCCATTATATGTTTTAATTATACAACAAGAATTGGAATCGAACTTAGGTGGACTCATTCATAATGTTCATTTTATATAATATAAAGGAATCGCAACTGAAGTAAAAGCATTACAACCTCCATTATTCAATTAAAACGATGGGATGTCTAGTAAAATTGTATATGATTGCAAAAATACTAGGATTGGAATCGAACAAAGTTGGTCTATTCATAGTTTGATATTATATTGAAATGAATCTCATTTGATGTGAAACTACAAAGATTCTCTGATTAAGGTAAACGGGTTTTCCATAACATTTTTCCAAAATTTTCATTCACTCCAACCGAGTTCTTCTACAGGAGTTTAAGGTATGACAAAACACTCGCTTTGGTGTTGGAAATTTGCTTTTCAAATGGTTTCATCGAAAAATCTTAGTCTGATTTTTTATTTTGTGATTCCTGAATCCCGACAAATCCGTTTTTACATTTCGATTTTAGATATTCCAAAATCAAGTATTAAATTTGACAGCTGTTTCGAGGAAGAAGAAAGTGTGGTTATGTCTGTTATATTTCTCAAGGTCGGAGAGACGCGATTCCCGCAAACGATGAAGTGATTTGCCTTGTTGGTCTGTGCTACAACCGTACACAAGGAGAAAGTACTGTAAATTTTCTGAGGGGAATTTCTTCCCTTGTTTCCCACAATCATCCATTCGACCATTAGCGGCACTTTCTTTCAAGAATGTTTAATATTTAATAAAAATAATTGATTATATTCGATAATCATCTAAACTCTATTTCTTCTGATTTGCACACACCAAAAAGTTTAGCATTGGCGCAATTGAATCGGTAAGAATTATGTGTATTCGTCTATGACAACTGGCGGGAAATACCTTCAAGTCAAATTCACTTGTTAGAGACGATAAGGCGTTGTTTCCAGGCTTCACTTCAAGATTGATTAATCGGTCTCTTGCGTGATTTTTTTTTTATCATTGGAATCAAATATTATATCCGTAAGACCGCTGAAAAACTTTAACCGCCCTCAAAAATTTCGATATTCAACGGGAAAATGATCTTTTAAATATGGCGCCGCATACCGGCCGTTTAAACGGACGAAACTTCGCGGCTTTCGTGACGTACCGGGATATATCCACTCTCTCCCTCTTCTCGTGTACTTTTCTCTCTAGCAAGCCAATAGAGAGAGTGACGTAGAAGGCGATCTGACGCGTTTCTCCCGCTTCGAACTTGAGTACCGATTTGACCATTTTAATTACCGAATTATTCAAAAATCGCGAATTGTTGAAACGTGTGTTAGCATACATTATGATTTTGTATCGATATAGAATCAGAAAAACATAAATTTATGATAATTCATGTTACATGCAAGAGACCTATTATCTGTAGAAATGAAGCTTGAATAGTTGTCCGGTATACCTTTCAAAAATAACCAATATGTAATGAAAAATAATTTAACATATAAGATAACCACCTAACCTTCATTTATAAGGAATTCTACCGACTCCAAAGATAATCATTTCAGAAATTTTGAGGCTCTTATCTTCCAAACTATAGGAGACCGCCTACTATCGACTGCGATTTTTTTTGTTAAAAACATCGATGCAAATATCCAATCAATATTTTCGCCACGGGAAAATTTGCGAGTTTACCTCATTTTAGAATATTGTCAATTTTACGAAGGATATATTTTTTCTACATACAACATAGTATCACATCGTTCAATAAGTCTCGGGACTGGCGCACAGATGGCACCGCCAGTGCTGTTCCACTTTTTTTCTCGTTGAAACCAAACTTCAAAAGATGAGTGTCCAAATTTCGAAACATAGGGTTAAGTCTGGATCGAGATACTCAAAATTAAGTGACGGTGCATTTGTTGTTGAGTGTTATTCAGACCATAAAGTAAATATAGATAGAGGGGAAACTCTCCTGCTAAGCTTTGGAACGCTAGTTTAGTTCCATAAACGCCCGCATGAAGCTGCTCGCATCGCTGAATTTACGTTTCGCAGGACATTTCCATAACAACCTTTGAATAAAGGACAACAGGAAGGAACATAACGCTTTTCTACTTCGTATAAAAGTGGGACATGGGCGCCCATATTGAACCTCCAAGTATGACTCATGTTAGTTAGTCCCTCCAGACAAAGAAGTCTCGGAACAAGTTGTTCTCTCTTCAAAGTGAAAGGAAAGTCGGCCATATGCAACATCCATCCCAGACCCACTTTTTGAGGCAGTATGCTCCTTCCTTATGTTCTTTATTCAGAGATAACAACATTAAACATAACCTCATACAATTTGTGTTGTTTTGTCGAACGAAAAGGACTTTGTTCGTCGTCGTAGATTTGTGACTTAAATGCGGGTTTTTGAATATTGTTGAAAGAAAATATGAAATATTAATTCATTGTTCAGAAGGAAAACGCATGAACAAATAAATAAACTCTCTTAGAAGTTCCGAAATGTCCCCATTGTGAACAACTTCGACCATCACAGGATGAACATTAATTCCTTTCAACGCTCATCAAGGCTAGAAGATATACAAACAATTCGTGAATGGTGAATCGAGGCAGTGTTTTTATGTAGTATCTCATCGTGGAAAATCATGATTTTATTTATCTCATTTCGTCTAACTCAGAACTACTGCCTTAAAATTATTTTTCAATGTCAAGTACTGTATGTATATTTATATTAGGTGTTACCGTGTAAATGTAATTGTAAAGGTACTATTGCTTCCATTCGAAATCCATTCAAGTTGAAGGAAATAAAATAAGTTTTGTTGTCTAGTCATTGTTTTTTCTGAAATTCGAGTCAAAATTAAGTACCTATATAAGAATACTGGATATGGAACAACTAGTATTGAAATATATAGGTGATATTACATTTTCAGAAAACTGCTATATTACCTTATTTCCATACGTACTTTTGTTTCATTTCAATATCGAATAGAGATATGCATTTTCAATACGAAGCATTTTGAATTTTCGCGCTCATTAGTTCCAAAAATCACCGCCAGAAGGCCATGATAGTACCATAAACGCCCGCTTGGAGCCGCTGAAAGCAGTAACCATTTTAGAGGGGGAGTTTCCCTTCTATATATATATGTGTTCTGTGATTCAGACTCTGCTTCATCAACAACAACAGTTAAAACGTGGTATCACAGATCAACCAGATAAACCACTCGCGTCATTTACTTAGGAAATCTATGTCAACGCAGATATGACCCTGAATCGAGCTTATCAGAATTTTAGCAGGCGTTTGGGGTGCTTTGGGGTGCCAATCAGATTACAGGAATAGGATTACGTCACTCTCGGCGTTTTCGGACTCGCTTGAAGAGGTTATAAACATGTAAACAAACTGAAATGAATTTTTCATCCTATTAATTGATGAATAATTTCGTATCTGTTCCATTTAAGAATATAATCCAAACATTTTTTTACAACCAAATCAATTGTTTAGTCATCTTTGAGGTTCTATTTTATGATGACAGGCCCCATTATATGTTTTAATTATACAACAAGAATTGGAATCGAACTTAGGTGGACTCATCCATAATGTTCATTTTATATAATATAAAGGAATCGCAACTGAAGTAAAAGCATTACAACCTCCATTATTCAATTAAAACGATGGGATGTCTAATAAAATTGTATATGATTGCACAAGCACAAGGATTGGAATCGAACAAAGTTGGTCTATTCATAGGTTGATTTTATATTGAAATGAATCTCATTTGATGTGAAACTACAAAGATTCTCTGATTAAGGTAAACGGGTTTTCCATAACATTTTTCCAAAATTTTCATTTACTCCAACCGAATTCTTCTACAGGAATTTAAGATGTGACAAAACACTCGCTTTGGTGTTGGAAATTTGCTTTTCAAATGCTTTCATCGAAAAATCTTAGTCTGATTTTGATTTTGTGATTCCTGAATCCCGACAAATCCGTTTTTACATTTCGATTTTAGATATTCCAAAATAAGTATTCAATTTGACAGCTGTTTCGAGGAAGAAGAAAGTGTGGTTATGTCTGTTATATTTCTCAAGGTCGGAGAGACGCGATTCCCGCAAACGATGAAGTGATTTGTCTTGCTGGTCTGTGGTGGTATTCTGACTTCCAACACGGCCGAAGGCACCACTGACGATGGCTTAACGCTCTAGTCGCCCGAATTCGGCGGTTGTTTCAGAAAACGTCGAAATTGTCCACGAAATCGTTTCGAGCCATCGTAAATTGAATTTGCGTGAGATAGCGGAGTGTATTCAATATTTTGCATGGATATTTATCCATGAGAAAGCTTTGCTCGAAACGGGTGCCGCACTCGCTCACCATTGATCAAAAGAACCAACGCATCCTAGATTCTAATGCAAAATCTCAAACATCAGCTTGCAAGGTATTTAAAAGTACATTGGGGTATATGTATCACACTTGAAGATGCCAATGTTGACGAATAAAGTCGAATCTTTAAGAAAAAAATGTGATATTACTGGTTATACCAGGGACTTATCGAGTGATATATCAGAATGCAGCATTAAAGTTTCATGAATCTTACCTTCGGCACAGCCTTCCTCATAATATCCTTATATTCCTCTTTGTCGATCTTCTTCTTGTTGTAATAAGGCTTTAGAACCAGTTTTACCTCCTCGACAACTCTCTCCTGTCGGTTCAGCTTCTTCAAGAACTAAAACAGAATATTTGTTCGAGTTTGAAGCTACAAAAAAATTCGAGAAGAGCACCGACATGTAGTCAGAAGCTTTTGGGCGCTTGTTCAAATTCGAAGCCAGAGCAATCACCTATCCAGGTATCCTGATCGTAAGTGCCTCACGAAATTTTGCATGAATCGACAAGCCATCATTTTGTAACCAAGTTCTTCATTTAAATTCGATCACATCAGGGTCGCTATTCTTGAAAATCTGGGAGTAGAACAAGCGGGAAAATCTGGGCGTGTCTAAGGACTACATTCTTGAATCAAATGACAATATCACAGTGATACCTAGAGAACTATCGATGCATCGAAACAGGTAACGCTTATTCTTAAGGTTTGTTCCAACACCCAGTTCTGTTACTGTCTTGAACTCATTCAGAACTGAATCAATTCACACGTCTTCGATTCTAGTTCGGGACTAATTCTGAATAGATAGTTCGAAAGTGTTGGAAACGAATCATTCTTAGAAATTCCGTTGTCATAGCCTAAGGGCTGTTTGTCACCCGAAAAATGCAGCCCGTCTCTGCCAGATGTGGTTTTATTGCCCCTTGCTGCATTCGAATGGCAAGTAACAGATGACCGATACAATTCCTCCTTCTCAGTTCTTGCCTAAACCCAAGAACTGAATTCACCGTTCTAGAACTGGTCTGACACAAATTCTTTTCACGTTGGAACACTTGGTTTTCAATTCCTAACCAGTTCGAAATTTGTTGGAACGCTAATATCGACATGCGCAAACTCCGCCCGATTCAGAACTAGTTCCAGAGTGTGTAGGAACAGACTTTTAGATTATGTTTTCGGATATTTGTGTGGATTATGTGTCAAAGTATGCGGGTCGGATTAAATCTTAAGGAGTTGGGTTTTAGCTTTTTCGCTAATCTTTCATTGCTAGTTTGAATGATGTTTACAATCAGGTCGATTCTGTTTGCAAATAGCAATATTGCTAGGAAAAAGATATTGCTATCATAACAAGATTGGAATTATTGGTATTCTGATCAACCATTCTGAGCAATATGATCTGTCACTTTAACAAGAATGTTGCTATCAATATTGCTATCTTAGCAACCTCAAAATAGTACTTGCTATGCCTGATAACCATATAGGTTAGAAAGGGAATCTTACAGAGATCCATTTGTTTCAGTATTATTTCTTCCAAGAATTCGAAAATATTGAAAATAGGAAAGTATTTCGAATTATTATCGCCTGCATAAAATTGCTGCATTTGATTTCTGGAAAGCAATATTCTATCGGTATCCAGGAAATTGGTCATTTTGACTTTGATTGGTTTTTCTGTTTCATAACATTTTCGTATAAGTCGATGTTTACATGAATAAAAAAAGTATATGCTAATGAGAATGTGTTTAAGGTTCTCCAGAATATTATTTAATTTCAAGGAAAATTCTTGGACTGAGATACAGGCATAGTAGGCAACAGCTGAGATGATTATTCTAATCATCTCAACAACAGCAATCCCTTTGAGGTGGCAACAAAAAAGTTTATCGAATTTCGAATTGTTAACGCCTGAATAAAATTGCTGGATTTGACTTCTGGTAACCAATATTTTATTTGTATCCAGGAAATTGATTATTGGTCAATTTGACTAGTTTCGTTTCCTAACATTTCTTATGTCGATGTTTACATGAATAAAGAAAACCATAAATAGAGGTTATGTATGCGAAACCATAAAAAAAACTCACGAAGTAGGGTTATTTTCTTCTTCTTTGCAGTTCTGAAATTATGGAAGTCCATGATAGCAATATTGTTATGACAAAATTCATAACAAACATTGCTATAACACTCGGAACCGAATACGTAATATCATGGCCATATTGCTATAAATTAGAAAGATAGCAATATGACTAGAATAGCAAGGTTCATAGCAATACGCAAACAGAATCGACCTGAATGGGGGAAGTGGAAAAATAACTAAATAAGTGTCAATGAGCAACCCAAACGCAACACATCCGAAGTCTGATCAAAAACTATTTCGATTAACGAAGGGAAATTATTGATGTTGTACAAACCCCACGTTTTCTTGATCATTCAGAACAATATTTAAAAAAATTGGGATTTCAAATGGGTATTTTCAATTTTTCTCTGGTATAAAATCTGATGTCAACAAACCCATATACATTTCATCCTTGCGTAATATATTCCTTTAACAGTTCTTTCCTATTTTTGCTAAATGTTTGTGGGAAACTATCTTCTCTAGTCTGAATTATTTTTTTCAATCCTCAAACGAAAAGCTACAACTATAATGATAATGTCAGGAAAAACATATCACTGAACAGGTTTGTGCAATAAATACAAAGTTAGCTTTGAGTGATCTGTCAAAAATACTTGATTCTGATTAGTTGGGATATTTGGCAACATTGCTCGTCGAGGAGCCTTCATTTAGATAGCTCCCTGATATGACAGAATACGAACTTGATGTTTTGAAAACAGAGAGCAGAAAGAGCCACAGATTGTTCTACAGAGAATGTATACAATCGCCTTCAAGAATAGCGACGCTGTATTTTTGGAAATATTGGAAAAATGAAATTAAGAACTCGTCTAAGCTTGTTTGTGGCCATTTTCGGCTCAACATTCGAAAATTACAGACGTTGCGACGGTGTGATAACGCTCTGGTCCGGTGGAACAAGCAAGCAAAATTTCTCGAATTACCTTATCCTTCACCTGCATCTCAACGGCAGAATTGGGCAGTTCATCAAGAATTTTCAAATGGTCTTCATCGAGCTTCACACCTACAATCTTTGTGCCTGTAAGAAGAAATAAGCTATGAGACAATATGGAATTTTAATCTTTTTGATGAAATCACAAGACATACATTAACAGTCTTGGTTAGTTGCCTTGACTAACCATAAAAATAAAATATTTTTCTGAAAACAGTCTATTTTTAAATAACTGATTACACGTTAAAATAAAATCCATTGATTGAATTTTGGAGCCCCATTTTGGTTTATTTGTGTCGATTCATGAAGGACATAAGTTGACCAATACGAAGTAGTGATATTAAACTGACAAATTGACCGCAGAAAAAGATAGGAGTCGTGAATACTTTGGTCTGTCTAATTACTAGTATAGTTATTGTTAAGAATAACAAAAATTATAAGTATCGTTTCAATGATATTTTATTCAGATGCATTCGTAGCTTTATGTATTGATTAGAAGTAGAAGTAAATCTACCCTTTGTGTGCCTTTTTCAAGCGAAAAATCTTGAAACATGATTTAATGATATCAAAACTGAAAACATAATTTCAGAATGAGGTGAGAAATAATCTCAACTTTATAAAATGAGGTCTTAAAATTTCAAATAATTTAATTCACTGATATCGATCATTTTTGGATTATTTCATTTGAATGAAGCTGCAAGTGAACCTTCGTAGTTGGTTCTTTCACCACATCAGCTTAAGTGTCTATACCCCATTCACTTTCATTTCACCGTGTATATTTTGAAAATGTTAGGTTATAGTCATATTCCTGGCAGATAACTACACAACGTTGCCCCCTCTACGTCGAGGTCGTAGTAATTACGTAT
The DNA here is from genome assembly GCA_958510865.1 of Myrrha octodecimguttata. NCBI lineage: Eukaryota > Metazoa > Arthropoda > Insecta > Coleoptera > Coccinellidae > Myrrha > Myrrha octodecimguttata. Next base: position 52,081,445 of record OY294061.1, on the reverse strand, counting down.
TTTTCAAAATGTGAATTTACGTAGGGGAAATAATGAATTCGAGAAAATATTATATGAATTCAATAATTCTAAAAACCTGGAGAATGTTGAAGGAACTTTTTTCTCTGTTAATACTGGAAATATTTCACGTATATAAGCATGGTTGGAAGATTCAGTTATACTATTTTCTAGTAGTCCAGTACAGAAATCAAGATTTTACTGAAAAATAATGGATATAGTAGTCCGTTACTTCGTGATAGTTCATTTGAATAAAAAACCTATGGAATTCCCTACTTTCCGAAATACTCAAGAAATAAGTCTACAGAAGACATTTGAATACCTTGTTGCACAAGTTGAGATACTCCAGTATGAAAATGTAGTAGTACTACAAAACCTATGTCACCTTAAAAGAACTAACTCAATTTACAAAGTTCTTGGGAATCTATGTGAACGATACACTGGGTTTTCACTCACATACGTCGAAAATGTTGGATAGCTTGTGAAAAATTATTGAATCCAAATTATCAAGGTTACTAACAGAAAAAGCAGATTTCGATTCTACATAGCACATCCTGATACTTTGCTTCTGTTTCTTCAGAACTACCTTCGGCATTTTTAGTTTCCAAACGTGATGATTATGTCAAGATTGAGAAATTGGTATTGGTATTTGGCAACGTCGCTAAGAATTATTTTGACATTGCCGATATTTCACGAATGCCAACCTGCGTCAGTTTTAAGTAAAAAAACTTGATAGACCTAAATCATGGCCAACCGGGATAGTTTATAAAAGTGAATGGAGTATATGAACGTTCGATTCAAAGATGATCTAATCAGAATTTCAAGTTTGCCATAAGGTAATACTTATTTCTAGATCTATAAAAAAATCAAATGCATTCGAGATATATTTTACAATGAACCACTGATGCGCCAGGAAAAGTTATTCCAGAAAAAATAATTTTTTTACAGGAGAAAACGAAATTTTCAGACAAACGACTTCAACTCCGATCCGAAGCTCAACTTAATCTCACACTTGAGCAGCCATTGGAAGATCTACAACGGGGTTTTGGATATACCGCAAACTCTTTAGTGAGACTGAAACCTTAAATTATCTACCTACACAACTGTTGTGTGGCCTATAACAACCTATTCATTTATGTCCACCAAACTAAACATCACATGAGATGTACAGTGCGCGTTATAATTATGGAACAAATAAATTTTCTCAGGAGAAAAATATTTGGCAACAAAATCCTGAAACAGCTCCATTTTTGTTTATCTTTTACCAAATTTTTATGCATTTTTGAAGGATTTATGTTGCTCCCTGAGCCATCTCTATCAACCCTCTAAATTTTTTGAATAGGGAAAGTGAGTCATGTAGTACTTTTTTGGCAAGGTCTTTGTATCTTCTTTACAGGCGTGCAGAAATTTTCAAGAAAAAAATGTTTTTTTGAAAAATTAGTTACTTCAAAGAGGTTTTCAGTAGGTATACTTTGTCATGGCTCATTTACTTTGAGACGATGGTACCTGATGAAATTTGTCACCGAATGGAAGTCGACCATTACAGTTTTGTTCATGCACAACTTTCAACCCCTACGAACCCTTAAATGGAGAAAAAAAATTTTTCACGTGAGGGGGTTGAAAGTTGTGCATGAACAAAACTGTAATGGTCGACTTTCATTCGGTGACAAATTTCATCAGGTACCATCATCTCAAAGTAAATGAGCCATCACAAAGTGCACATACTGAAAACCTCTTTGAACTAACCAATTTTTAAAAAAAAAATTTTTCTGAATTTCTGCACGCCTGTAAAGAAGATACAAAGACCTTGCCAAAAAAGTACCACATGATTCACTTTTCCTATTCAAAAAATTTAAAGGGTTTATGGGGATGGCACAGGGTGCAACAAAAATCCTTCAAAAATGCATAAAAATTTGGTAAAAGTGAAACAAAAATTGACCTGTTTCAGGATTTTGTTGCCAAATATTTTTCTTCTGAGAAAATGAATTTGTTCCATAATTTTGACGCGCACTGTATATACTTTTTCCAGAGAACAGCCACAAACTAAAATTGGTTCGGTTACCAGTTCACTAGTTGACTAGTTCACTGTTGAGGGAAATAACAAAGCGGATGTCCTTACATAAAAGATACAAACCCCACCTTCATTGGACCATATAGTATATCAACAATCGTGATATGAGCGGATATCGATGAACCTTCAAGAAAGAAGGCTCAATTGGTGCTATCGACACCGAATGACTGATTTCAATTTGTCCTCAAAATTTTCGGATCATAAACTTTGTTCCTAGTTAAATAATATTTTTATCATCACTGGCGAACTACTGATCGTAAAACATTGCAGAGAAAGGCTTCCGGTTATGTACAACAGGATGTGAACTGAATATCAGCTCAAAGTTCGATTCCTCATCTGAGAATGATAATTTTTAGTAAACCCAAATTTTCCCATCGCGAAGATATTAATTAGATATTTGCATTAATGTTCAACGTGTGTTATCCTGAACAAAAGAACAAACTGTTGAAACTATGCGACCTCTCATAGTTTGGAAGATACGGGCCCCCAAAGTTCTTGAATTAAACAATTTCAAGTCACTTTTTCTGTCGTAAAAACAATCTGTCATTGATTTCATTTAGTTGTGAACTGAACTTTGGGCCTTGAAAAAACGATTAAGCGAATTAGATATTTAATTCAAAAACACCGAACAACGATTAAACCCATATTTCTACTGATTATAACTCAATCTCAGAGTGAAGTTTGGCAACAGCGCCTGATCACCGGTTATTTTTCACTAAATATTAAATAGTCTCGAAAGAAAGCGTGTGAAGGTTCAAAGACACACTACATAAAAGAAATGAGTGATCGTTTTTGTTGTGGAAAATGTCACCTGGAAATTCATCAATTCAGAGCGATTCTTTTTTGGGACAACACTACGAGCGTTGAAGCAAATATCCAATCAATTTCTTCGCGACGGGAAAATTTGCAGTTTACCCTAAATTTTCATAAACTTTTCCCTCCTAAAACCCTATGATCAGATCGATTCTGTTTGCGAATAGCAATATTGCTAGGAAAAAGATATTGCTATCATAACAAGATTGGAATTATTGGTATTCTGATAAACGATTTTGAGCAATATGATCAGTCGCTTTAACAAGAATCTTGCTATCAATATTGCTACCTTAGCAACTACTGTTGCTATGCTTGATAACAAGATAGGTTAGAAAGGGAATCTTACAGAGATCCATTTATTTTAGTATTATTTCTTCCAAGAATTCGAAAATATTGAAGATAGAGAAGTATGTGGTAATAGAAATTTGTTCAAGGTTCTCTAGAATATTAAATTTTAAGGAAAATTCTTAGACTAAAATACCGGCATAGTAAGCAACAGCTGAGATGATTATTCTTGTGATCTCAACAACAGCCATCCCTTTGAATTGCCAACATTCATCGAATTTCGAATAATTAACGCCTGCATAAAATTGCTGCATTTGATTTCTGGAAAACAAGATTCTACTGGTATGCAGGAAATTGGTCAATTTGACTTAAATTGGTTTTTCAGTTTCGTAACATTTTTGAATAAGTCGATATTTACATGAATGAAAAAAGTATATGCTAATGGAAACGTGTTCGAGGTTCTCTACAATATTTGATTTCAAGGAAAATTCTCAGACTGAAATACAGGCATAGTAGAAAACAGCTGAGATCATTATTCTAACCATCTCAACAACAGAAATCCCTTCGAGGTGCCAACGGAAAAGTTTATCGAATTTCGAATTATTCACGCCTGAATAAAATTGCTGCATTTGATTTCTGGTAACCAATATTCTATTGGCATCCAGGAAATTATGGTTATTTGTCAATTTGACTCGTTTCGTTTCCTAACATTTTTATGTCGATGTTTACATGAATAATGAAAGCCGTAGATAGAGGTTATGGATGCGAAATCATAAAAAACTCACGAAGTAGGGTTATTTTCTTCTTCCTTGTAGCTCTAAAGTCACAAAATACAGTGTTGTCAGCTCTAAAATCACCGATTATGGAAGTCCATGATAGCAATCTTGCTATGACAAAAATCATTACAAACATTGCTATAACACTCTGAACAAAATACGTAACATCATGGCCATATTGCTATAAATTAGAAAGATAGCAATATGACTAGAATAGCAAGGTTCATAGCAATACGCGAACAGAATCGACCTGACCCTAAATATATGCATCAAGTTCACCACCACCTTCACAACAACGAATATAAGTTCAGGAGTAACATCAACAAATATAAATTCAAGAGTAACATCAACAAAGATAAAACGAGTTCATACACCAAAAAGAAAAAACAAAGAACCAATCAAATCACTGGAGTCTGAATCTGCTACAGACGCGATTTCATTGGTCCATTCTTATTCCTTACTGTATACGCCCCCGTTACCACATGAGCAATAAAATAAACTCAACCTCACCTTTAGATTTCTTCGACCTCGACTTATCCCCGCCACTTTTCTTCAACTTATTCATCGGCGTATCGAACAGAGAATCGAAAGTGTTCTTCGGCTTACTGGAACTGATGGCTTCCTTTGCACCGACCGCCGCCGGAGCGGACTTGTTCAAGGTCTTCTTCGTAACGACCTCTGGCGGCGGTTCGAAGAGATCCTCGTAATCGCTAGAACCGGGCGAGTACGGGGAATCGAAGTCCAGACTGATAACCTCGCTGATTTCGTTGCTGCCGTTCTGTTGCCCGCTCTTGTTCTTCGACTTGTTAGACGCGGCGTTGCCGCTCTTATTCGGAGTCGACTTGGTCTGGTTTTTAGCCGGAGAAATCTTGACCGGACTGAGTTTGACGAGGTTGGGCAACGAGGGTCTCTGCGAGATGGTGGAGGAAACGTTACCCAAGATCGTGGAGCTAAGAATGTTGATCCTTTGCGCGCCCGCGCTAGATGGTACAGGCGTCGATGTCAACGCGCTGGAAGCCGGGGCGAACGATTGGTTCGCAGATTGCTGAACCGCTCTTCCGACCTGTTCAGGCGACTTGCTGGAATCCCTGGATATCAGAAGGCTGCTTTGGGAATCGGCTGGTTGGATGTCCGCTATCGGAGGTGTCAAGGAAGGTATGACAGTGTTCTTCTCCAAACTGAGCTCGCTAATACTATTCCTCTTATCGCCTTCATCTATGTTAGTAACTTGAACTTCAGGGGACGGCGACCTCGATTTGGTAGGCTCAAACGGATCATACGCATCTGGTGAGCTTGGAGGACTGTTTGGAGGTTCAGGGGGAGTATTGGGGCCTTTATGAGTATCGTTCATATCTTGCATCTCCTGGTCCTCCTCGTGCTCCTGATCATCCGCGATTTCGTCTTCGGGATCGTGAAGAGGATTGCTCATCATTGGTCGAAGTGAAGGTTGCTTGGAAGGAATGGAGAATTTGACCTGCGGTTCTGGAGGGGTCTTCGGACCGGTCATATACACCGGAACACTTTCCGGACTCGCTACCTGCTGGGAAGAATCGCATACATCTTGAGTTTCGTTCGCGTTGTTCTCAACGTGGTCCTCGTCAGATAAAACTATTATGTCCTTGGGTGACGGAGTTAATTCCCTGAACGGAGACCTATCCAAGTCGATTATGGCTACCGGTTTGATAGTAGACAATTCTTGGTTTTTCTTCTTCCTTCTAATGGACCTCTTCTTCTTCTCCCGATCTTCAATCTCCTTCTTTTTCTTAGTGAACACGTCTCTCTCGCGTCTTTCGTTCTCTTTGTTGAAACTGACGCTCACCAATATATTATCCCCGGAGGCGAATACTTCCTTAGAAGGAGCAGGTGTTTGATCTTTCTTCTTTCTTTTAGTTCGCTTATCGCCTTCTTTTCCTTTCTTTCCATTTTTCTTCCTCTTCTCTTTCTTCTTTTTATTTTGATCGTTTTGCAGTATGACAGTAAGACCTCTGGGATCTACAGCATTCGATTCCAACACTCTTGGGGGCGTCCAACTAGGGGACATGTGCCTGGTAGTTTCGATCTCCGGGGTTCTGCTCATGGAAGGAGTCCATCGAGCTTCCGCCGAGTAACCTCTTTCTCTGGAATACCGTTCATCCCAGTCTTTCCTTCGTTTCCTGGTAGGAGTGTAAGTCCTGCTGGTACTCCTTTCTCTCTTCCTTCTTTTGGAACGATCTTTAGACTTCTTCTTCCCTTTGGAGCGACTTCTTGAACGCCTTTTTCTGGTCCTCGACACAGATCTATGACGTTGTCTAGATTTGGATCTGGAAGCAGAAGACCTCCTCCTCGACCTACTTCGTTTTTTTCTCGCCCTTTCTCGGGATTCCGGAGATGTTCTTCTTTTAGGTGGTGTGCGTCTTTCAGGGGAATTCTTCGGAGTGTAGCTCCTACTCCTAGACCTGGACCGGGAGGAAGACTTTCTGATATCTCTGCCGAATTTATCTTTGATGCGTCTTGGTTTTTCAGCTATCAGGGCCCTCACGTCGTACCTTTCTATCTCTTTCCTTTTACCTTTCCTTTTTTCTCTAGTGTCATTTTTATTTTTACTCTTGTCCTCTTTCCCCGGTGATCTGCTTCTATCTTTATCCCTATAATTTCTTTCTTTGTTGCTTTTACTCAGTTTTTTGAAAGATTCCTGCTTTTCCTTCGACTCGTTCTTTTTGTTATCTTTTTTGTTACTTTTGGGTTTGTCAGTGTTGCTTGTATCAGGGGCAGGAGTTTCTTGATTCTCCTTGTTCGCGTTCTCCTCTTGTTGGTCCTTCTTAGCTTTATTTTTGTCGACAATTTCGCCTTCCTCATAATCCTCTGGTCTGACCATGTCGATTTCCGATTCTTTGGCGTTTATTTCTAAAGCGTCACCTTCAGATGCAGTTTTATGCTCGTGTGACTCGTCGAAGTCGTTCTTCTCATCGTCCGATATCATTTCGGTGCCCAAATCTTCCATTCCCTTGCTTCTGTCTTTTTCGTCCATGCACGGGGTGTAACTCCTTTCCTCTTCGCTTACATCTTCAGTCATCGTACTTATGTCACCCACTATAAAACTGTTCTGACTTATTTTCACGACCTCTTCATCCTCTGAATCGCTGTACAGGGTGTTTGCATTTTTCGGTTTCGATTCCCGAGTCTTTGCAGGTGAAGAATCTTGTTCGTTGGTTGTGACCTTCTCAATCTCCTCAGTTTGTTCGACCAATGGCTCAGATTCATTTTCTTCGATGCAATCTTCACTACTTTTCGGTAAAACATCAACGTTTTCTGGTGCCTCATCTTGTTGGATTTCTTCTTTTTCATCACAAGGAGGTAGTTCTATTTTTTCTGGGTCAACTGTGTCTTCCGGAGTGTCAAATACTCGTTCAGGATCATATACTTCTTCCTGGGGAGCTTCTGATTCTTTTTCAGAGTTGTAAGCGGCCTCAGGATCATAAGCAATCTCTGGATCGTAAGCATCAAAGGGATCAAAATCCCCAGTGAGACTCGGAGGGGGTTTTGGAGGCTCCGGTAGAGGAGTTGAACTGACAACTTCATTATTATCGTCCGGATTCAACGTGATATCCGTATTTTTCGCTAGATCGATACTTTCCGACGAGTATATATTGAAATTAGGACAACCGTCCTCATCTTCATCCTCTTCTTCTTCTCTGCTTCGATTGAAGGACGATTCAGCTTCTTCCACTCGATCAGAAGTTGAATGAAGTCCTATAGGGCCCTCCAAAGTCGAACTGCACTTGGCCACAGAATCTTCGCTCGACGTAACAGCTGCCTCTTCTTTGACAGTTTCTTCCTCTTCGTCCTGCGTAGGCGTTTCAACCTTTTCAGTATCGATGACCATTTCGTTATCGCTGTCGTTATTTTCATTCTCTAGGTCCGAGCCACCAATGTTTGGCACGGGATTTGGTGCGACAGACGGTGACAGGTTCAGTGGTTTCATAGAGGTGTCATCTTCTATCTTTGACGTACTTACGGATTCTTCTATGTCGCTGTAAATATCGATATCTGACTCCTCGCTTTGTTCGTTCTTGTTATTTTCGAAATCTACATCGCGATCATAGCTGGACAAGGTACTTTGAGTGTAATCTTGTGGCATATCTTGGTCATATCCACCACGAGAGTTGTTTCCGGCGTCTTGTGAGGAATTTGGGTACGGCCTGTAATTCTCGCTTGTTGATGACGGTCCATAATTAACGTAGGGATAGTATGAACCCCCTTGGTAGGAAGAGTTCGGATAAGATTGCTGATTACCTCCTCTTTTTTCATTATTCCGGTTATTTCCTCCATAAGGAGTTTTCTTAGTTAGATTGTTAAATTCTTTTAGATTAGGTTTCTTGTTATTTGAATTTGTTCCGTTATTGTTTTTCTCAATTTTTAATTTACCAGAGTTGTCGACGAAAAGTTTCGACCCTTTCGAGAAGAATTGACTTTGACTGTCCATAATGCTTTCAAGAAGGTCTGTGGTGGAGGAAGTTACCGGAGCTGTTGGAATCCGAGGAAGAAGAACGCCCTTTCTTCTTGCAGCTCTTCTGAAGAGAGATACGTCGCTGTGGTTAGCTCTCCTACGTACCAGATATCCTGGACCTCCGATATCTTCATCGGAGCCAGAAAAATAATCTATCTCGTCTCTTTGTCCGAATAAATGAAGGGTTGGTATGCCAGCTTGGTGTCTCTGATTGCTCAAACCGACATTGTTACTTGGTACCCTCACGTCAGGTACACTCTGATTGGGTAATTGCGTCGGGCACAATCCCAGTTGCTGCGCCAACCTCTTTTTGACAGTTTTCAGTGGCCTTGGCGTTCTTGTTTGCTTTCTACTTTTCCTCTTCCTTCCTCTTCCAACCTTAACCTGTTTCTTTTTAGACACAACTTCACCGGTGACTTCATCAACTTCGTAAACCATCCTGTATTTCCTTCGGTAAGTTTTCCTCTTTCGTTTCTTAGGTTTATTTCTTCTGACAGTAGTCGCTCTTCTGGTAGTTGTTGCTTGAGAATTACTATGTTGATCTAATCTCTCTGTCGCATTTTCCGTCCTATGATTTAGTATTCGAGATATGACTCTTTCCGTTTGTCTTGTACGCGGAATCAATCTGTTGGAAAAATTTGATTGTTTCTGAGTTTGTTACTTCTAAATTTATAACAGATACTACAGCAATTATTAAATATTACACCTACCAATAATCCCAGCAATGCCACTCTTCATGTCAATCAATAACTCATTTCTATGTTTTCATAGATCAGTAATATAAGAAGGAACAATAGATTTTTCGGTGGTCGAAGTTGATTTTTATGACTCTTCAAAAGCGTTATCTTTGGGGAGAAATTTGAATGTTTCACATCGAAAAAATTATGAATTAGTTACCAATTTTTGAAAGCTGCAAGAATTTCGAAACAGACTTTAATAAACAACCCAAACACCCTTCTCGTCTCAAGGAAAAAATAAACCAATTCAACATATTCGACTTTCTTACTGTGTAAGTATTTTGGGCAAAACTTTATTGCAAATTGACTGTATCCGATATAATTAATTAAATAGGTCCTGCATTGAATCTAGTTTTAACCTTCATAGACTTTTTGATCGAAGTATTCGAATTCAGAATGTTTTTCTAGTACATTTGGGAGAAAATATTATACATAAAATATCAGTTGTTCTCTAAAAGATTTAAACGATTCGTTATCTTCTATTAAAAAACTAGCGAATCAAAGCTACTGAACATTACAGTACATAATCAATAGCAACACTATTTTTGCATTCAAAAAGTACTCAGAATGTCATTCCAGAATAAACTGAAGTATTTTAATGAATGGCTCTACTGATTTTAACGTGTCCCAAAATCAAGTTAAAAGAATTTATTGTTATATTCTACATCAAAAAATAGGACAATGACTTCAAATGAACCTATATTCGAAATGATTTAGTTTTCAGGATACAGGCTGTTTAAGGAAATTTCCGGAATATAGTTTTGCTTTTTCTTGGAATGCATATGGTTTTTAGGACTCCACAAAATAAACTACAAATTACCCAGATTTCAAGATATTTTTTTCAGTTCAAGGATTTCCTTTTGAATCATTTGTGGTATGTGTTTTATGAAGATTCATCATCTACTATTGTTTCAATTTTGAACTGTACAATATCGATATCTAACAGAAATAAGACGATAATACTTTTTGAGTATTAAATGTACCACTTTCAGGATTTTTTTCATTCGAAATACCGGAAATGTTCCAAGAAAAAAATAACGATAAACCATTTTCAGGGGACTCCCTTCAACAGACTGTATTTGGAACACTGAGCTTAGCCATATTTAGGTTTATATAGGATTGTCCTTCTTTTGACTAAGGATATACATATAGATGGTTCCGAAACAGTGCCTTGTTTCCATATTTCTATTTAGGAAACAGATAGGAATCTATTTTTCCATAATGTCACCTCCAGCTAGACAAAATAGAAATATTTTCGTTACAAAGGTTGTTCCATTTTTTTCTGGGCGGTCTCCAACGATCAAATGGTAAACTATGTTATTACTTTTTCACTTTCTATATGAAAAATAATGGCATATCTTTGCTCTGAGAATATTAACTGTTTATGAGATATTCTGCCGTACATGTCTGATTTTTCAATATTCTTCACCCTTAATATTTGGAATTGGCCCCACGTTGGGCGCCAAAATTATGTGTAACGTTGCTTCCACTATCTACTAAGGACGAAATGGATTCATCTCCAACCTGCACTGTTAGGTAAGGACGATTGTCCATCTGATGAAGTTCTAGTAGAGGACTAGCCTCCTTAAAAGTACAATTGTTTTCTTTAAATTCATTAGATTCATAATGAGGTAAACTATGTAAGCTATGGCACGAATCGGAGTTACCGGAAGACAAAGGAACTGAAGAAGTCAATTCTTCCTCTGGCTCGATTTCCCCTTTCCTTTCTGAGCAGGCTTTGAACCGGAAGGACCTCCAATACCTGCGTGATTGTGGACCTTTTTCGCGTTTTTTGAACATAGCGAACAATTAGATTTTATGACGTTTTTCTGACCGCAACCGAAACAAAATCTTGACCTTGGTTTCCGACACTCATTATAACGATGATTTTCACAGTTCCAACATTTTACACCAGATTGAGTTTCCGACACCTGCAACTCGCTTAGCTGTTTAACAGAAACACTCAAGCATAGAGCGTCCTCTACCCTTCTACAAAGAGCTGTCAACTGAGACACCGAGTCAATATCCTGTAATACGAGAGCTTTAACATAATCAGGAAGTAAATTATTTCTTATAATATTAACCATTTCTATTTCCGAGGGACAATTATTCAACCTATAGAACTGAGCTTCCATGAAAGTGATATACATGGCGCCCAACGTGGGGCAGTAAGGTCCTTTTGACCATTTGAAATTGGATCTCTGTGTTTTTTTGGTGGAGGTGACTTTCAATTGAGAGTCGATCATATCGTGTATGATTTCTTTTGTTGTCTTATTGACACTATTTCTTTTCAAGGTCTTACAATGTATATTTCATGTATGCCTTTATCATTATCATATTGAGTTGTTTCATTTGAAATAAGGAAAATCCTGCAAATTTTCATAAACAATACGAGACAGGCTGTTTTTTATACCCTGTATATATAAGATCGTTTTCAAATACACCATTTGGGAGAGTAATCAATGTACGATACTTGACCAAAAATAAATTCCAATAGGACTTGGCACAGCTTAATAATTCCAAATATTGAGAGTGACAAATTTGAAAAATAAGACATGTAAGGCAGAATATATCGAAAGAAAGTATATGGATCAAGTATCATTGATTTTACATGTAATAAAAGAAGTTGGGACCGTCCAAAAAAATTAAACACCCTGTATTACCGAAAAAAATTAGTTTTTTGAGCTCTAGCAACAAGATAACACTATGGAAAAATAGTGTTTCCTAAATAGACCAATGGAACACCCTGTATAGAATTTTTCGCTGGATTCGCCTGGATTACAGCACTATCCAAAAAATTAACTTCCATCACTTCGTTCTTTTACAAAAAAATATCCTAGTATTCATCAATTGATCACACTAAATGTTTACCATACTAAAAAATAAAAGCCATAATTCGATTTTGCAATTAATTCAGTGCAGTTGTTGCCACTCTGAAAAATATTTCCGCTAGATTTTAGGGTAAACTGATGCACCGAAGAGTGGCATTGTGTGCTAAACGAATGTTTTATTCTTGAACTTATCAAATCATTCTGCAATTGCAAATATTCAGTGCATTAGTCTACTGAGATATGCTTTTTGAAGAGTCACAAAAATTTAATCTTTAGAATCTACTTCAAAAAAAATTTACAGAATTCATGATTCATTGTTTATTCAATAAGTTCAAAAACAAAACAATCTTAATTTAATTCAAATAACATACTAAAATAAATGGACAGTAGATTAGATTGGATATGGAAATATTACACAATAATCAATGTAAATTACTGTAGAATCGATATTTCAATGGTTAAACTACTCTGAATTCTTCTTCTTGGTAGCATTTTAGAAAAGTGACAAATTCATCAATTCAATTCTGTCTGGGTTTTCTTCCCTAAAATAAAAAATTAGTCAATGTCAAATTTGAAATTAAAATCTAACAAGAATATCAAGCCACTTACTAAGATATTAGGCATTCAAATAGTAATAAGTAATAAATTAAATGAACATAAACTAATTTCAACAATAACAATTCACAAGCTTCATTTTTCTCAAATCAATATTAATGGTTTCAACTTCTTAAAGTCAAATATAGATTGATTTATATTGAGTTGTTTAAAAATATATCTAATGTTTTCTAGATTTTAATTTAACGACTTTATTTTACATCCTCACAGGTTCGATATTTCACATCTTCAGAAAGATTCAATTTTGAAACAGTTAATTAATCAAAAAACTTATTTTGATTGTTTCTTTTTTTATTTTAGAAACAAGACTTACCTCATTCTATACATAACAATGAAGTTTTTATGATAAAGAATTTATATTCAATTGAATTTAAAGTACTTTAACCCTGACTTGTCCTACTTTAGATTCAACATCCTTGAAACTTTCTTAGTTATAGGCGAATCAATTCAAGATCTACAATTTTTAAATATTATCTCAACATGAAGGTAAAACTATATAGGAGCTGATACCGGGAAAATTTGTGATGTAGGTAATCTGGATCAGAATAATAGTTTGAAACATTTCCAACTAAAACTATGTTCGAAAAACGCGTGAATAAATTGAGTAGATTAGACTCCAGGAGGAAATTCTTCAGAAGATTTAATGACGAAAATTTCCTATAAAAATTCTTCTCGAAGGGTTTCGGTTTTCCACATACACGGTGACAAAATTCTTTCGAAGACATTCGATTAAAATTAGGCAAGTACAATAATGCGCAAGATACAAAATTAATTATTTCTCAAATAGTTCACAGGGTCCCCTTACTTCAGCCAAGTCTTTTTGAACCAATAAATTTTTTATTAACCGCAACTGACAGATGATAAACTTCAATTCAACATCTTTGCGATTGCACGTACGGTACGATAAAAATTCTAGAAAAGCATAGACTTTAGGTCTGGAGCTTTTAAGCGTTCGTTTAAATTAGTTGTCGGAACGGCCACCTATTCACGTATTGACCCTGCCCAATACCAGTTCGTTATAAATAGATTTTGCGCTATGGCCCTGACGAAACTCTGCATGAGCAAGTAGTAATTTTTAAACCAAGTAACATATCGGTAAATGAAAAACTTCAAGAGAACATAAAGATATTAATTTGAACAAAGAAATCTTCCATTCCCATAAAATGTCAGAGGCGGCGATAAAAAAATTATTCGTCACAAAAAGAAGACCATCCTTTGAATCATTTGATAAGTTAATTTTATTGTATCACGCCCACTACTAAATGGATTTTACTTGCAAAATTTTAATCGATTATTGCAAAATGTATTTTGAACACCCTGCATCTCGAAACGCAAACAGTTTGGGTTATATGTTTTTATGAACCTTTCGTCCTGAAAGCATCTGAAGAATCACCTCAAGTTCAAAAATTCTATCACAATCCTGAAGTTGTACTCCATTCGCTGTTATAAAGTCAGTCGGTAGGCTATAGAAGTTTGAAACATTCCACTGTGTATAATGGGGGTTTTTCCTTTAAACAAAAATGCAGTAATTTTCATGAAAAACCTTCAGCACATCACATTTCAAACACATAATTTCAATATTATATTTTAAAAAAATGTATGATCACCTAAAACTGAAAAATAAAAATGGGGATTTGCATTTAAAGGGATTTGTCTTGAGTGCACGATATGGCAACGTCGAATTAAGCTTTCTCGGATATAAAAGGACGTTAAATGTGTTACTTTGCTTAAGAAAACAGAGATAGCTATACTTCGATCTGGTTAGAGTAAAGACAACGCCCAAGGAATAGAAAAAGAAGAGCACAGACTGTCATACCGTCATATTACCGACAAATCGCAAACGGAAATTGTGTGGTTATATTGACAAAGAACACGTGTGTACCACAGAATAGGAATAAATATTTCAGTATTCTATAACAGAAAACGCTATTCTACTAAACACCGTTGTCACCTCGTGCACGCCTGGCAAATCCCAAACCACAATTTTGAAATCTGATTTTGAATACTTTCTGGAGGTAATTTGGGAAAATGATGAATCAAACCCATAATAATTATGTTCAAATTTGCATTTGCAGTAATAACCCAAATTCAGGAAAAACCTCCATTAAAAAAAAATTGAGAACAAAGACATTGTCCTATCAGAAAACCACGCGACGTTGTCTGTACAACAACAAGTTCGTGGTGGTTGCGTTTGTAACTGAACCAAACCATACGGTCCTTGAAATAATAATCGATTTCAAGCGATGGACCAAAATCTCTGGTTATAGTTACGGTTATCGACATTGACAGATAATCCTTTGCCTATATGTCAGTTTTGATAACCGAAATTATAACCGGAGATTTTAGTCCATCGCTTGAAATCGATTCATATGTAGGAATAATTTTGACAATGACATTTCACGAGTGCCAACCTGAATCAGTTCTAGTTACAAAAACTTAATAAAACTATTCTAAATCCTACCAACTGACCTCATGAAAGAAACAGAACATCATCAACAAGTAGTCAGAAATTGATATTATCATCATCAAATACTACATTTTCAGGAAATACCCACACACCACAAATTTCCCCTATACTTTCTCACCTCAACCGACATTCATCTTAA
Source organism: Myrrha octodecimguttata (assembly GCA_958510865.1). Lineage (NCBI taxonomy): Eukaryota > Metazoa > Arthropoda > Insecta > Coleoptera > Coccinellidae > Myrrha > Myrrha octodecimguttata. The sequence continues at coordinate 52,066,228 of OY294061.1, read as the reverse complement.
AAATTTCCATATCCAGAACAGACAAAAACTCGAGACTCAACTAGACGAATGAGTCAAGAATAGCAACCCTATAAGTTAACGCAAACAGAATCACCTAGCGTCTCGTCTTCTATTTCCCACGTTGACCCGCAACACGTTCATCAAATCCTCTCCTGGCAGTAAGAAAGACAACCTTGGATAATTCTCAAAGTCCTCGTGTCCGAGGTACTCGGGCCTGCACACGTTACAGAACCAAGAGCCCGAAGGGACCTCTTGCAGTGGAGGCGTAAGGCATTCTAGGTGAAAACCTAGGTCGCATCCGTCGCATAACAAAAGACGGTCTTCTCTGTCGCCGGAGCCGCATATCTCGCAGCAGATTGGATCTTCGACGGGTGCAGGAGGAGCAGGTTTCTCTATAGGTATCCTCTTGATGATCTTCCCCTTTGCTTTATCCTTAACAAACACCAACTTATACTCCTGCCGATCTATCGGGCAAGTATTGACATTCTTGGACCATTCTAAAATGCAGGTCAGGCAGAACATGTGGTCGCAGGATTCGGGGGTGCCCAGTTCCTGCTTTTTGATCGGTACCAAACATATGGGGCACTCTTCTGATTGTCTACTGCCGTCTGAATCTGACGATGAACCTTTATCACTGGGGACTTCTGGTATTTTATCGGTTTCATTCTTTTTGGCTTTCTCTTCATCATCGGTTTCTTCGTCGGTTTCCCATTGGCTTGAGGCGTATTTTAAGTCTTCTTCGGGGTCGCTTTCGACAATATTAGCGACTCGTTTCACCTTTCTCACGATTATTACTTCAGATGAGTCCGACTCGTCTTCGGAATCGCTCATTATAAGCTATAAAAAAAATATTGAGTTGTAGGAGTTGTCTTTTGTAACAACTTTCATTTCGACAAATGTACAAGTTATTCTCGAAATACAATAGTCTCAGGTGCAATGATTACGAGACTACATTTTGCAATGCTACAGGTTCGAAACAGGAGAAACAAGCATTCATATATTTCAATACTGATATCTTACGATATACTTTTATTGTCCTCACGGTACCACGTATGAATGACAAATTTAGTATCACATCAACTGTCATAGAATGATTGAAATGAAAAACTTGAGAAAACGGTGACAATAAAATACAATACCAAACTAACACCAGACTTCTATCTTTGGATTCAAAATCCTCAGTAGCATCTATTCTATTTATACTCCATTCAATTTCATAAACTATCCCGGTTGGCCATGACATTCTGACACATTTCACCGTGTATATTTTGAAAATGTTAGGTTACAGTCATTTTCCTGTCAGATAACTACTCAACGTTGTCCTCTCTACATAGAGGTCGTAGTAATAATCATTATTCAAAATGTGAATTTACTATGGAAAAATAAAGAATTTGAGAAAATATAAGTAATGTGATTTCCATAATTCCAAAGACCTGGCGAATGTTGAAGAAACTTTTTTCTCTGTTAACACTGGAAATATTTCGGATATATAATCATGGTTATGCTATTTTCTTGTACGGAAATTAAGAATCGAGTGTTGAAATTTTACTGAAAAACAATGGATGGAGTAGTCCGTTACTTTGAGATAGTTCATTCGAAAAAAATAAAAGTACTTGAATTACCCTGCAGTAAAACTTCTAAACGAATAGACAAACCTATGGAATTCCCTACTTTTCGAAATTCTCAAGAAATTAGTCTACAGAAGACATTTAAATACCTTGTTGCACAACTTGAAATACTCCAGTATGAAAATGTAGTAGTATTTAAAAGCCTGTGTCATCTTGAAAGAACTAATTCAATTTACAAAGTTCTTGGGAATCTATGTGAACGATACACTGGGTTTCCACTCACATACATCGAAAATTTCCGATAGCTTGTGATAAATTATTGATTCCAAACTATCAGGATAACTATCAGAAAAAGCAGATTTCAATTCTACATAGCACTCCTGATACTTTGTCATTGCTTCTTCAAAACCTAAATCATAGCCAACCGGGATAGTTTATCAAAGTGTATGGAGTATATGTTAAAATCTCACCAAGTGTTTTCATCAAAACTTGTTAACAAACGGACTCAGCTGATTTAGAACTACTGGCAATCTTGTCGAACGTGAGTAGCTCATTCGCAACTACTGCTAAGCGATACGCCCTCCGGCGATAGAAATTCGAACACTTCCAAGCTAGTAGTATTTCGACGTGCCTGTTATTCTAACGTAATTTGCTTACTTTTGGAGTTCATTTTCGAGCTTTTGTGTTGTTCTCAGAGTTGAAATTTTGGTATACCGAAAGTGTTTGTAATATTCATCAATGGATTCCTTTCTTTCTGATTAATTAATTCGAAATGGCATCCTCCCGAAATGACTATTGTTGTGTGCCTCAACTCAATGTTATTCATGGTCAAAGAAGAAAGGAACATCCATTGCCTCTAGTTTTCATTTTTTCCAAAGCCAAATGAAAGTAAACTTAATTTGGAAACAGCATTTGGCAGGGAACTCAATGATAGAAGAAAGGCCTAGCTTTAGAAATTGAAGATTGGAAAACAGGTCACGAAATACATGGAAGTATGTTAACCGTATTTCTCTGAACATTTTCATAAAGGTAAAATTACCTACAATGTATTCATTTCGAAACAACTTCATGTCATGATGTTTTCAGGTGTAAATGAAAATGAGAGAATTTGGAAGAAAAATGCTGCAGAGAAACTACCGAGCACACAAAATCTTATTCTAAAAGAGTGATCTGGTTGAAAACCTGACAAAAATGATTTTATATCGTGATCCAAACGAAAAGTTCCTTCTCAAGAAATCTTATACAAACTTATAATAATTTCTTTAAATACTCAAGTTCTGCTTAATAAATATTCGTTCTCCACCACATTTCTGATGTTTGTTTACATAAAACTACTAGCTTGGACAGGTTCCAAATTTATCCGTTAGGGCGCTGGTATCTTCGCAGAAGTTCCCAATAGAACAATATTGTCAGAAGTTCTACACCCTATTGTTCCTTTGATAATTGAAATGCAGTAAAAAACACTTTCGAAACCTTTAACTTCAAAAATTAAAAGATAGACTATAAAACTATAAAACTTTTGTTTCATTTCAAATATTGAATTAAATTTAAATAAATATAAACTGTCATTAAATTTTTGAAGTTATATCAATTTTTGAAAGTGTTTTTTTACTGAATTTCATATTGTTCTATGCACAAGTGATCGCATTTTACAAGCTTGCCGGTTCGTTTGTAATCAAGTGTTTGATTTATAATAAATAAAATAAAGGCATAACAATAAATATGACACAAATTATTTGTGCTTTGTTCCTTATCATAACTGTATCTCTAATTTTTCATTTTAATGATTGTATGTCAGTTGATGTGCATTTCATACTTTGTGTATGTCATGTGGCACCGTTTCACAAATAAAACCAATGTTGAATTTATTCATTGTGTTGATGTTACTCTTATTTTATAATTTATTAAATGTATTCCAGATCATACAATCTGTCTATTATCTGTCTATTATCTGATTTCCATGTTAGAGTGTTTCTTAGACAAGAATTTAATCACCTATGAACGTTACATTTCTTCAAATACCCCATAAAAATATCTTCTATATTATGTAGTATGTATACATGCTTTTCGCTTTGTGTTGTCACAATGGTTGTTCAATTTTCATTTTAAAAGGGTTGGTCCGTTTACCGTACTGAGCTTATACAGTGACGTAAACGTTACAACCCTTCCAAAATAAAATGAACAGTCCAGCAGTCATTTTCCACCGAGTACTAGATATATCAATTTTTCGAACCGATGTTTACCTTCATAACTAAGCCTCAAACCCACCCTGATAACCTCAAGCTTAAGGAGTGTTTACGAGCAGACGGAAGAAATGAGCATGACCACACATCACCAATGAATAGAACCTTATAATCAAGACACTTTGCTCAACTACAGTCATACGGCAAATCCATAACGTTTTTGTACACGAGAACAAGCGGAGAAAATACAAACAATGGAACATCCTTCAATAATAAAATTTTGTAACTGCTTTATGATCCATCGTGGAGTACAGAATAACTAGGAAAAGGTTTTGACAGTCTAAAAACTCCAACTGCAAATTGAGCTCCGTATTTTATTTTACAGCCTTCTTTACATGTTTCGGCCCTCAACGGTCTTCTTGAGAATGCAGACATGTAACAATAAGGGCGCAAAATAATTTGTGCGACAACAGATGAAGTCACCAGATTCTCGTGGCAAAATACAGTGCGCGTCAAAATTATGGAACAAATTCATTTTCTCAGAAGAAAAACATTTGGCAACAAAATCCTGAAACAGGTCAATTTTTGTTTCACTTTTACCAAATTTTTATGTATTTTTGAAGGATTTTTGTTACACCCTGTGCCATCCCCATCAACCCTCCAAATTTTTTGAATCTGGAAAGTGGGTCATGTGGTACTTTTTTGGCAAGGTCTTTGTACCTTCTTTACAGGCGTGCAGAAATTTTAAAGAAAAAAAATTTTTTTTTTTTGAAAAATTCGTTAGTTCAAAGAGGTTTTCAGTATGTGCACTTTGTCATGGCTCATTTACTTTAAGACGATGGTACCTGATGAAATTTGTCACCGAATGAAAGTCGACCATTACAGTTTTGTTCAAGCACAACCATCAACCCCTTTCAATCTCCTCACGTGAAAAATCAGAATGTGTAAAACACTGCGCGTCAGTTATGATCTTAAGTAGGTATGTTATAAGTACTTTTCTACTGAAGTTTTAATTTAATTTAAATTTCCAATGTCACTCCATTTTTTTTTCTCCATTAAAGGGTTCGTAGGGGTTGAAAGTTGTGCATGAACAAAACTGTAATGGTCGACTTTCATTCGGTGACAAATTTTATCAGGTACCATCGTCTCAAAGTAAATCAGCCATGACAAAGTGCACATACTTAAAACCTCTTTGAACTAACTAGTTTTTCAAAAATTCAAAAATTTTTTTCTTGGAAATTTCTGCACGCCTGTAAAGAAGATACGAAGACCTTGCCAAAAAAGTACCATATGACCCACTGTCCCTATTCAAAAAATTTAAGGGGCCGATAGGGATAGCACAGGGTGCAACAAACATCTTTCAAAAATACATAAAATTTGGTAAAAGTGAAACAAAAATTGACCTGTTTCAGGATTTTGTTGCCGAATATTTTTCTTCTGAGAAAATGAATTTGTTCCATAATTCCGACGCGCACTGTATTTTGCCACGCGAATCTGGTAACTTCATTAGGTGTCGCAAAAATTATTTTGCTCCCTTATTGTTGCATGCCTGTATTCTGAAGATGGCCGTTGAGGACCGAAACATGTAAAGAAGGCTGTAAAATAAAATGAAATACGGAGCTCATTTTCCGGTTGTAGTTTTTAAACTGTCAAAATCCTTTTCTGAGTTAATAAAATTCTGTTTGTGAAAAATCACAGGTACAACGAGCATGAGAAAACAAATACAACATAACATTCGATTTCGTAAGTATCGTGTAATTTTGGATAATAATAAAACATTCACGTCGAAGAAAAAGAAAAACATTCACCCAGCACAATCATAATAATAATTTTAATAGCGGTTTTAAGATTAAACTTCAAAGTGAATGATTAAAAATTTAACTATTAATTAGAAAATTATTCGAAGTAACCTTTTCTGTGTATATTTAATAAAACTCAAGAATCGAACTTTAATTCTTTTAGCGCAATGTTTCAAGATCAGTAGTTTTTTGAGAAATCGGCATACAAATTCAATAAACACAAAGAACCAGTATAATACGAGGAGAAACCAAAAATAATCCTAGTAACCAGCAGCACATAAAATATTGATTCAACAATTCCCAATTTGCAGTCAACTTGGGAGTCATCAACTTACTGTTCCAAGGCATCAACAGATATAAAACAAACATACATTGCAAGACTCCATGTGGAGTCGAAGCAAGATTCAGGTACAACATCAAAAACACTCACTATATGATGGTTTTACAAAATATACCTAACATGAAAATATGACTAGTGAATAATTTTTGTACATATTGACGGTGTAACTTTTGTTATCACATTGAGTGAAATTAGCGTCGAAATATAAAAAAAATACTGTGTTTTCTTCATCGGACAGGGAACATTTATTTCAGGATCGTCCTCAGCTGTATCCTTCCTTTTGCTTTCTGATAGTTAATTCCTTTCAACGCTCCATAATTCAATGATACCGTTACCTGATGCCACTGTCAAGGCCTTCGAAAAGTATCCATTTCGTCAGCCTAGATAGAAGTAGTAGTGTTATTATTTTAGTTTCAAGCGCCTGCGCCAAGCGCATGCTTGGCGAAGTTCTGCTGTAAATTATTGAATTTTTCCGTGATTTTGGCTTCGAATGTCGACAAGTATTGAAGATATGGGCCCAAAGTCCAGAATAAAATCCATTTTCAGATCACTTATTCCACTATCAGGACAATTCCTAACTACCTGATGAAAACTTGCAAGATTTCTCGAATCAGGCTTGTAAGACCTGAAGTGATCTTGTACTTATCAATAAATTGAGGTGGTTGAATCGAACTCTGTGGTTCTGGTGAAAATATCTATACTCCCTTCACTTTTGTAAACTATCCCGGTTGGCCATGACATTCTGACACATTTTACCGTGTATATTTTGAAAATGTTAGGTTATAGTCAATTTCCTGTCAGATAACTACGCAATGTTGTCCTCTCTACATAGAGGGTGTGGTAATTACGCATTGTTAAAAGTTATTTACTGTGGGAAAATTTGTGAATTCGATCATTCCGAAGACCTGGCGAATGTTGAAGAAACGTTTTTCTCTGTTAATACCGGAAATATTTCACGTATATAAACATGCTTGGAAGATTCGGTTATGCTTTTTTCTTGTATAGAAATCAAGAATCGAGTGTTGAAATTTTACGGAAAATTAATGGATGAAGTAGTCCGTTACTTTGTGATAGTTCATTCGAAAAAAAATTAAAGGACTCGAATAACCCGGCAGTAAAACTTCTAAACGAACAGACAAACCTATGGAATTCCCTACTTTTCGAAATTCTCAAGAAATTCTAAAGAAGACATTAAAATACCTTGTTACAAGACTTGAAATACTCCAGTATGAAAATGTAGTAGTACTACAAAAGCTGTGTCACTCTAAAAGAACTAACTCAATTTACAAAGTTCTTGGGAATCTATGTGAACGATTGCGTGGGGGAATTTCTTGGTGACGAAAATGAGCGCATGTTACAACAGGATCATTTAGGGAGGATCGTTGCCAAACTGTAAAATAAATTCGTTGCCACAAGAATATCATGTCATCTTCTGTTTCTTCCAAATAAGTTTTATGAAATATAAGATGAGAAGGAAATTGAATATAAAAGTAATATGTTTGAATGAGTAAATAAAGACAATTCTGCACCTTCTTTTTGAAACACGAGATACAATATGATTTTTAATAGTTTTCAGTGATGAGACGCCCTTATTTTGTTTTTCCGATTTGGACTGGTGCTGCCCTTAATTAAGCCAACCCAACTTAGAACCAAATCAGAAAATGAAATTGAAATGCACTATCCCAAATTCAATTTCTTCTGATTTGGACTGGCAATGTCTTAAATTGAATAAAACTAACCTAACCCCCGACAGAGTTCATTACATTATTGGATTATTATTTTATGTACTTCATCTTCAAATCAAAATTAACCATGTCGGATGAATCAAGATACTATCACTCAAATCTAATATTAGGCTTCCGCACAATCTGGCAACGATGATTCCTGAATGACACTGTTAGTGCACGCGCGTATTTCATTTTGATTTCCACATGTCGAAAACCAAAGTTCAATACGTTCTATGATTCTGGGCAAATCCAAGATGACAATTCTATGCTTCTTTCGTTTTCGCAAAAAACGGTAACCCTACGATTTCTAGGTTATCATATTACTGTAGTTGTTGCTGGTAATGTCTCACGCCAGTAGAACCCTTATAGAGTGAGAAACATTTATACAGGGTTAGTCTCTAAGTTGTACATCAATTTCAATCATAGATTCCTCAGATTTGGCTTTGGTGAAAGATTTCCGAAAAATAACGGTCGGCCTAGCGGCCGGACCGTAAACACAGTAACTTCCGAAAAAAACAACTTAGAATTTCGATATTTGTAGAGAAGGTTTGGGGCTTACTTACGAAGGTCGAATTCGTGAATGGGTAAAATCCACCCAATGATTCCGCAGATATACCCATTCAAAATTTTATTTTCCCAAAATACAGATTAGATCAAATCGAAATTCAGTACTTCACCGAAAAATGATAGTTTGAACAATCATACAGAATTCAATGGGGATAACATGATAAGAAGATCACAGAATACTGAATAATTGAAAAAAAAATTCAAATATTTTTTTAAATTGTTCTAATTTCACGATAGTCACGGAATTTTGCACAAGGTTGTTCTTTATCTTCAAACTAGCTGCGAATTTTCATCACTATTGAATCAGTATTTCTTGAGTTGTACCGAAAAAAACAACCATATCCTAAAGAAAACCACGAAATTCTACATATTTTTTCCCAATATCTCCAAAACTAATAGAAGTATCAAATTGAAATGTGATACACTGCTGTGCAGTATGAAGTTAAAGGTTTAACTGAAATTTCTCTCGAATATGAACAATAGTTTCAGAAATTTTTTTTTTTTAAATTGAGTAACCATACGATTTCCACGAAATTCTGCTCGAAGTTGCGCGTCCTTATGCTCCAACTAACTGCCGAGTTTCAATCCAATCGCTCTAGTAGTTTCTGAAATATGAGGAAATTAACCTCAAAATTTCAAATGGCTATAACTCCGAAACTATCCGGCCGATTCGGCCCATTAACGAACTTAACCTTCGTATTTTGAAATGGAACCCTTCCCGAAATTTTCAAATTGATAGAATCCTCCGTACGCCCGTAATCGTGGTGCCGGCCGGACAGAATCGATTTTGACACCGGATTCGTCATCAGTGAGTCCAACCTAGTCGTTCAAGACCATTTTCGGCTCAATCATCCAAAATTACAGACATTTGGACAAAACGATAGCACGCTGTTCCCCTAGAAAGTGCGCGAAAAAGGTGTTTTATTTGATGAAAGGAACCTATTTTGAAAACAAATGTACAACTCAAAATACTCGCCATGTGTACACATAAACACGCGTAACCCCACAGTATTTCCCAGATTCTGTGCAACTTCATAGAGTACGAAGTTAAAACTTTCTAATCTGTGACTACACTAACCTCTAACATTTCCGCAACGAACAGAGTGTAAGTTTGCAACAAAAACACCGAAAGATATCAGTGCTACTACACTATCTACACCGGTGTTCAATAGTGTAGTTCATGGAGGCACAACGAACAATCTAATTAGAGTCGAAACTCCATAAACCAAACTTCAAGGTACAGCCGAAAGAGTTCGAGCTATAGAGTTAGAATGGGGGTTTTTCCTTCAAACGAAAATGCATTAATTTCCATGAAAAACCTTTGGAACATCACATTTCAAACATATAATTTCAATATTATATTTTTAAAAAAATGTTTGATCACCTAAAACTGAAAAATGAAAATGGGGATTTGCATTTAAAGGGATTTGTCTCGAGTGCACGATATGGCAACGTCGAATTCAGCTTTCTCGAAGAGAAAAGGACGTCGAATGTGTTACTTTGCTTAGGAAAACGGAGCAAGCTATACTTCGATCTGGTTAGGGTAGAAGACAACGACAAAGGAATTGAAAAAGAAGCGCACAGACTGTCATATAACTGACAAATCGCAAACGGAAATTGTTTGGTTATATTGACGAAGAACACGTGACGTGTACCATAGAATAGGAATAAATATTTCATTATTCTATAGCAGAAAGAGCCATTCTACTAAACACCGTTGCCACTTCGTGCAAGCCTGACAGATCCCAAACCCCAATTTTGAAATCTGATTTTGAATACTTTCTGAAGGTAATTTGGGAAAATGATGAATCAAACCAATAATAATTATGTTCAAATTTGCTTTTGCAGTAATAACCCAAATACAGGAAAACCCCCATTAAAGAAAGCCACATACATATGTGTAGGGACATGTGAGAAGTTTGAGCTATGGAAAGGTTCGAGTTGTAGAGGCTTGACTGAACTGCATTGAAATCAGGAGCTCCAACACAACTTCCAGCTAATCAGACACGATTTTTACAAATATGGATATTTGGATCTAATTACCTGAATTGAAGAGCAAAGGCTCAGTTTACGGATATTCATGAATAACGCTACTAAATTCATTCTGAAATTTCAGTCAAATATTTCCGGTCTGTCTTAATTTACAAGATATGGCCCCTCAAAGTTCGAAGAATGTCACATTTCAGGTAGCTTTTTCACCTTGAAAACTAGCAATCGCTTCACGTACCTTCGCACAAATGATCAGCGACATTTTCTCAAGGGAATATCCAACATTTAATAACGAAAAAAATCGAAAATTTCGAACGGCCATTCAACATCGCATTTTCCAGAATTTCACTCGATGTGGACGTTTGGCAGCGTCGCAATTTCATGGTTGGAGTTCGATGAGAAATGCAGCGTTTTGATTTTAATCGAAATAGGCATATCGATATAATTTTCATCAGGATCTAATCAGTAAAACTCCTATTATCAGTCGAACTCATCCTACCTTTTCGGTCGATCGCACCGATCAGATGAAAACTTCTAACCTTACTTTATTATATTTCCGAATATTTTTGAATTTCCGATATCCTACAGAGAGTATGATACAACGTAGGCTCGGATACAATAGAGAATAAAGTCTGTTCCTACACACTCTGGGACTAGTTCTGAATCGGGCGGAGTTTGCGCATATCGATGTTAGCGTTCCAACAAATTTCGAACTGGTTAGGAATTGCAAACCAAGTGTTCCAACGTGAAAAGAATTTGTGTCAGACCAGTTCTAGAACGGTTAATACAGTTCTTGGGTTTAGGCAAGAACTGAGAAGGAGGAATCGAATCGGTCATCTGTTACGTGCCATTCGAATGCAGCAAGGGGCAATAAAACCACATCTGGCAGAGACGGGCTGCTTTTTTCGGGTGACAAACAGCCCTTAGGCTATGACAAGGGAATTTCTAAGAATGATGCGTTTCCAACACTTTCGAACTATCTATTCAGAATTAGTCCCGAACTAGAATGAGCGAAGACGTGTGAATTGATTCAGTTCTGAACGAGTTCAAGACAGTAACAGAACTGGGTGTTGGAACAGACCTATATTGCAACTTTTGAATAGCGCAAGCGTTATGTTATTACGGTGCGCTAAAGATAACGTTTTGGTAGTTAACGTGGATCTAACGGTCGTTCCAAAAGTAGACGTATTGCTATCATAGACCTAATATAACATGGACGGAGCTTTACGTCACTTTTAGACTGAATCGATTGATATCTACATCCAAGAGAGAAAGAATATGCATTTTCTAGGGATAAAAAGGATGGAGCTAGAAGAGGCTTGGAATCTCAAAAAATACGAGTGAGAGAGTAGATACTATTTCGGAGAGTTCAAAAGAGGATGGAGCTAGAAGAGATTTGCCTCTTCTAGCTCCATCTCTCTCTTATGTACGTTACAATCCTCTCTTTCTAAAGCTCCGTCCATGTTATTTTAGGTCTATGATTGCTATACGTTTTTGTTACCGTTACGTTAGTTATCAGTTTGTTAGGTTAGGTTAAGTGAGACGTCAGATTTTTGTGTTACAAACTCACGTTTAAACTCCTAAAGCTTAATAACTTGCATTTCTGCATTAGTTTTTTGATTCTGGACAAAATGAAAATGGATTCGGAAGCGGAAAGTTCAGCTGATTCTATTGCAGGAGAAGTGGAAGTAGTAATATTGCACAATATAATTGGCATGGTTCAAACTATTCCTAATTTAAAACCCCGGCTCATTTTGCTTCCAAAAGTATTTCTTAATTCGTGAAAAAGTAATAAATACCTATATATGAAAAAAATTTGCTGTGTTTGCTGTGGTAGCACTAATAAATCTTAATGTCTAATATCAGTTGTGTGTAAGAGGTATTAAAAAATAGATTTAAAAAATCTGAGGAAGTTGTGTAATTGATTTCGAAAAACATATTAAGAAACAGATTTTCTATGACAGTGATCGGAGCCGGAAGGACCCGGAGCTTAACGAATCCTTCCGATATAGAGTAGCGCAACGTAAATTGCGGCTCGCAATTTTCCGTAAATAACGTTAGACGCTAACGCTATAAACGTCGCGTTATTCTGAAGCTGAATCTGCGCATGCTTAGATGTCAAAAATAATGTTTGCGCTAATAACGTCACACAAATTTGACACTGCAATATCTCTCTATTAAGTAAGTGTACCGTTATGAAGTTTAATGACATATAAGTGTTCTCTTTGAGGGGCAGAGAGTGCCCTTCAACTTCGTCTTCTGTTTTGGAATCAGACAGATTTTTAATGAGTGAGACCTAAAAATTCTTCAGTCTTAACAATAACTAACCTAACACAAGTCATTCGGTGACAAATTTCATCAGGTACCATCGTCTCAAAGTAAATGAGCCATGACAAAGCGCACATACTGAAAACCTGTTTGAAGTAACTAATTTGAAAAAAAAAAAAAATTTTTTCTTGAAAATTTCTGCACGCCTGTGAAGAAGATACGAAGACCTTGCCAAAAAAGTACATGACCCACTTTCCCTATTCAAAAAATTCAGAGGGGTGATGGGGATGGCACAGAGTGCAATAAAATCCTTCCAAAATGCATGAAAATTCGGTAAAAGTGAAACAAAAATTGACCTGTTTTAGGATTTTATTGCCAAATATTTTTCTTTTGAGAAAATGAATTTGTTCCATAATTACGACGCGCACTGTATACGCTGAATCATTTTACACGTGTAAACAAGGGTTCCTAGTTGTTCATGAAGTTAGCAGAGCCACTTGCACGGAAGTCAATGAAAATTATCTGAGTAATTGTCGAGAATTTGTCGTTTAAGAAAAAAAAATGTCGCGCTTCTAGTTTCTTTCAAAAGGGGAGACTCCGCTAACGTAATATTAAGTTAGCAGTGCCATTCTACAAAATGCATTAAATTCGATCGAAAAGATTATAAATAATTGTCAATTATTTGTGGAAGACCATCTTACGTAAAAAAAAAACAGAAAAAATAATTTTTATCGATATTTCTATGGATATTTCGCAACGTCGGCAACGCTGCATTGGTATAATGATATTTCAAGTCTAATTTTCTTACCAGTATTGACCGATATTGGGTTGTTTTCAAACCTCTTATATCTCGAAACGAACAATTTACGTTTCAATACTGAATTATGGAAATATTCCATTCCCACGGATATACACCGACGTAAATCGTTGTTTTCGAGAAATAGAAGATTTAACAAACAACAAACATTGGTCAATAATGATACGAAAAATGTACCTAAAATATCAATATACAAATGCAGTGTTGCCGCCTCTGCGAAATATTATCAGAAATTAGAGAATTTATCAACACCTACGAAAAGCTATAAAAAATTAATTTTTCTCTTTTTTTGCGTTAGATGGTCTACGTCAAATACTCGACAATTGTTTGTAACCTTTTTATCTAATTCGATAGACATTGCAGATTGGCACTTCCAACTTAATATTAAGTTAGCAGAGCCACCCCTTTTAAAGAAAAAGTTTTTTTTTCACGACAGGTTCTCGACAAATACCGAGATGGTTTTCAGACTTCATGGACATGGTTCCTAGATAGGAGGTTTGTGCAATAAGTGGGCTTTAAGACCAAGGGGTTCCTGAGGTAAGGGGGCGGTTGATGCGAAATTACGGTGGCAAGCTTGTTTAGTAATTTTGGTTATTTATATTGTTTCCTATGATATAACCCCAAAATATCATATTTTAAATGATATGTATGGAAAATATAATTTCATTATCCAGATTCCTGTTTATCCATCTTCCATCTTTATTTTGAAAAGGCGCCAAACAGAAAAGATTTTGAAGAATAATTTCGAAGAATTATTTGTTTGACAAATGTTTCTAGTTAAGGTTAATAAAGTTAATTCAACCATAAAATGGTCAATAGGATTACACCCAAATCAAGTACAAATGCATTTCAACATGAAATATATATAATTCTGCACTCAGGAGATGTGTAATAGATTTTTTAGAATATTCAGATGTTAAAAGCGGCAAGAATGTTAATGCACATCATCAAGAGCTAATTATTGACTGACTTTGATTGAATTAATTGAATCGTTCAACAATTTTTATGTAATATTAAATATTCTCGTTTAAATCATTCAAATAAAGCGCTCCCACCAATGACGTCACAACTTGGACGGAAACACTGATGTTGTTCGGCAACACCCCTTTTTCACGAAACCTGGTAAAATTACAAGTAGATCGAAGACGTAATCTAGTGATATTTTAAGGATTTTTGAAGCTGAATGGTTATTTCCATTATTTTTGGGTTTGTTAGTCTTCCTATGCATAATTATGTGCATGTGCCATATCTAACATTTTGAAGATTGAATGAAGACGACTTAACTACTTTATGTATGTTTCTCATCAACAGAAGGACCCTTCAGAAGATATGAAACTGTGGCGATAGAAATCTTTGGTTCAAAAAGGAACGAAAAGGTAGAATTGGAGATTGAAAGGTTTTCCAAAATTTTGGATTATTTCACATTTAACAGTGGATATTCTTGAGATGAAACAACTATAGTAGATTATCCAAGGTTCAAGGGTGATTTGTTGTTACTTTAAAATAGGTTTTAGTTTTTATAGTGGGAAAAGTGATTTGAACATGAACCCATTCCTAGGATTTCGAAGGTACGTAACTTTTAAACTGAGACAGATATTTGTGCCTTCAGGTTTGTTTCCAAGAGATTTAAGCAGTAATTTGGGCCTTGTCAGAAATTTCAACGTCACGATGTTGTCCTTTAAGTCCTTCGATAGACATGACAATTCAAATAGTTTGATGCACATGGTCATTTCATCTGTAACTTTATGTTATCACATTTGCAAATCTTTAAATGTTTCTGAAATAGGTTCCTGTTGTAAGGAAGAGCTAACTTCTTCAAAATTAAATATTTTCTCTTGATCAGTAAAAGTACAACCTGACTGTTCTGGACAACTGAGATATTGGAGCGCAGTCTTATTCTAGATTGACTTGTCTTCTTCTAATGCTGTTTTAAAGCATAAGATATTTTTCAAGGAAATGAAGCTTCTTAAAAATCCTGACGAAGTCTTGTAGCTAATGAATTATAACCATAAAAACTGTGCAAGTTTCACAACCATCAGCAAAACATCATCGCCGAGAAAGGTATCTATCATGATGTTGGTCAAAGCTCTTCTTTCTCTCTCTCCGTCTTTAATTTCTGGGATGAAATCTTCCAGTTATCAGTCAACCTTTCAATCACCAATAGCCATTGGCGAAACATGGTCATAATTTGAAATATTTGTCAGTGGTGTGGAATAAACTACTTCACATAGAATTCATAAGCAATCTTCAAGAGGTTTATTCGTTGTTCCTGCATGAAAATGTTATTACTACATTCTACTGACTGCCACTTGTCATTGTAGATAAGTGTAGTGCAGTGAAGTTGAATTTGTTTGCTGAATCTGCGTTAATCTACGAAGACTATTCTATGCCCCTTAGGTTTTCCAAATGATAGTATCCCTATTTCTAGGATATGCAAGTTTAAAGGGATTTGTCTTGAGTGCACGATGTGGCAACGCCGAATTCAGCTTTCTCGGAAAAAAAGGACGTCAAATGTGTTACTTTGCTTAGGAAAACAGAGATAGCTATACTTCGATCTGGTTAGAGTAGAATACGACGACCAAGGAATAGAAAAAGAAGAGCACAGACTGTCATATTACTGACAAATCGCAAACGGAAATTATTTGGTTATATTGACAAAGAACACGTGTGTACCACAGAATAGGAATAAATATTTCATTATTCTATAGCAGAAAGAGCTATTCTACTAAACACCGTTGTCACTTCGTGCATGTCTGGCGAATCCCAAACCCCAATTTGGAATTTGGATTTGCAGTAATAACCCAAATTCAGGAAAACCCCCAATTGAGGTCCAAACCTTCTTTCTAGACTCAAGTACAATCTTCATCGACTGAGGGACATTTGAATTTATATTCATAATTATACATAATCCCACACTATATTTCAGATTCTGTGTCACTTCACAGATTACGAAGTCAGAACAACCTTATTTAAGTTTGTTAGCATTAGTGGACTAAACATTTTAAATCTTCTGATGAAGTCTACCAAACATCTTCCACCTCTTCATAATAAGTTAGGGCTATGTTATAGGATACTTATAAAGGGTTTTCCAATAAGAGGTGTTATTGTGATATTCAAAGAAAAATGCCATTTTTCAATATAAATGATCGGATGTTTATTTCATTATGAAGAAGAAGCTATGCCGTTAATACTGGAAAATAACATCAGGCAAATGACCACCACGACCACGCTTACAGGACCATATCCTTTCAATGAAATTTTCCATAACCAAATCGCAAAGTCGCTGCCTTATGTCCTCGATAGCCTCACGAATTCCATCTTTGAGTTCTTGAATCGACGCTGGGCTATTGGCATAGACCTTCTCTTTCACGTGGCTCCAAAGGAAGAAGTCGCAAGGTGTTAAATCACAAGATCTCGGTGGCCAATTGTGATCACCTCTTCGAGAGATAACACGGTTCGGAAACTTTTCCCGCAAAAGATCAATGGTTTCGTTGCTTGTGTGGCACGTAGCGCCGTCTTGTTGAAAGTAAACGTTGTCCAGATCAACACCATCCAATTCCGGCCATAAAAAATCATTAATCATCTCTCGATAGCGCAATCCATTCACCGTAACTGTTGCTCCAGCCTCAATTTCGAAAAAGTAAGGTCCAATGACTCCGCCGGACAATAAACCGCACCAGTCACACGTTGAGAATAGAGAGGCTTTTCAACAATAAATCTCGTGTTTTCCGAGCCCCAGATACGACAAATTTTGCTTGTTGACGAAGCCACCGAGGGGGAAATGGGCCTCATCACTCAAGATGATTTTTCGATGGAATTCCGGATCATTTTCATGCATTTCAACGACCCAATCAGCTGAGACACGACGTTGTTGATGATCGGCCGGCTTGAGTTCTTGTGTTAACTGAACTTTATAAGCGTTAAGACCCAAATTTTTATGCAAAATACGGTGTAATGACGTTTTTGCCTAATGCCTAATTCCAAAGAACGACAAGGAATGGACAAACCTGGGTGTTCCTCAACACTTTCGGCTACAGCAGCAATATTCTCGGCTGTTCTTGAGCGACGTGCACGGGTTATATTCTTCGCATCACTAACTTGTCCCAACAGCTCGAATTTTTCCACCAATTTCTTTATTGCGGTCCGACAAGGTGCTTCACGACGACCCAAAAATGTTCGAGTTTCATGAACCGTCTCTGCCAAATTTTCACCATTTTTGCGCGCATGTTCTAGGGGAACAGCGTGCTATCGTTTTGATCAAATGTCTGTAATTTTGGATGATTGAGCCGAAAATGGTCTCAATCGACTAGGTTGGACTCACTGATGACGAATCCGGTGTCAAAATCGATTCTGTCCGGCCGGCCGGCCGGCCGTAGACACGATAACTTTCGAACGAAGTGAGCTAGCAACTTGAAACTTTCAGGATAGGTCGCGCATTGGAATGCCGCGGTTAAGTTCGTTAATGGGCCAAATCGATCGAATAGTTTCGGAGTTATAGGCATTTGAAGTTATTTATTTTTTATTTCAGAAACTACCTGAGCGATTGGATTCAAACTTGGCGGTTAGGTGGAGTACAACGACGCGCAACTTTGAGCCAAATTTCGTCAGGAGTATATTGTTGGTTATTTTTAAAAAAAATTTTTTTCGAAATTTTTTTCCAAAAAAATTTTTTTTTCGGAAACCATTTATCATATCCAAGAAAAATTATACTCACGCTTTAACCTTCTAATTTCACAGCAATGCACCAAATTTCAGTTCGATACGATCATAAGTTTTGGAGATATCGGAAAAAAATATGTCAAATTTCGAGGTTTTCTTCTCGATATCGTTGATTTTTTCGGTATAACTCGAGAAATACTGATTCAAGCCTGATTAAACTTCACAGCTAGTTTTAAGACGCTGAAAGACAACTCAATGCAAAATTTCGTAATAATCGGGTAATTAGAACAATTTGAAAAAAAAAATTTATATGATTTTCTCATCATATCATCCTCATTAAATTCTGTATGAAACTTCGAACTGTTATTTTCGATGAAGTACTGGATTTCAATTCGATCTGATCTGTATTTTTGGAAATATTGGAAAAATAAAATTTTGATTGGGTATATCTACGGAATCATTGGGTGGATTTTACCCATTTACGAATTCGGCCTTCGTAATTAAGGTCCAAACCTTCTCTACAAATATCGAGTTTCTAAGTTGTTTCTTTCGGAAGTTATTGTGTTTACGCAGTCGGCCGTTAGGCTGACCGTAAACACAATAACTTCCGGAAGAAACGACTTAGAAACTCGATATTTGTAGAGTAGGTTTGGGGCTTAATTACGAAGGTCGAATTCGTGAATGGGTAAAATCCGCCCAATGATTCCGTAGATATACCCATTCAAAATTTTATTTTTACAATATTTCCAAAAATAGAGATCAGATCGAATTGAAATCCAGTACTTCATCGAAAATAACAGTTCGAAGTTTCATACAGAATTTAATGAGGATGATATGATGAGAAAATCATATAAATTTTTTTTTTCAAATTGTTCTAATAACACGATTATCACGAAATTTTGCATAAAGTTGTCTTTCAGCATCTTAAAACTAGCTGTGAAGTTTAATCAGGACTGAATCAGTATTTCTCGAGTAATACCGAAAAAATCAACGATATCGAGAAGAAAACATCGAAATTTGACATATTTTTTCCCGATATCTCCAGAACTTATGATCGTATCGAACTGAAATTTGGTACGCGCGCACGTTCAAATTCGTTGCTGAAGCGGTCATCTACATTGAACATGCGCGCAAAAGTTGCTGCCTTCACGGCAGTGCTTTTTGAAATTTTTATAGTGAATTTTAATAATTTCAATGCGTTGTTGAAGCGAGTATCGTTCCATTTTGATTAATGGCGTAGTTTCTACTTGTCAAATGTCAAAAAATGACAGCTTCAAAAGTGACATCTACCGAAATAGCGGGCTTTTCGAAATAACACCTCTTATTGGAAAACCCTTTATTAGTATTATAACCATCTTTATTTTGTCTCCATTGACAAAGTTGTAATTGGTTTCTTCTGCTTATTTGTCACAGAAATGTTCCAACAAGTTGATTATCTGTTACAGATTATTTTCATTTGCTGTCTTCGATTACTTGATGTACAGTACACTACCAGACATGACCATTAAGAAGCTCAAAATTCTTCCGGGGGATCCTCTTCAATATTTGCTTCAGATCAATATTTAAGGGTAGTATAAAGAATTAATTTTAGTCCAAATAAGGGCCTAATCTTCTAACCCAGTTTGATCCTTAGAGGGCACTGCATCCTTCTGCTTAGTTGTGATCATATTTTGCTTACAGTGTCCATAAATGTCCGACAGCTATTTTCGACATGCTTGTATATAAAAAGAAGTTCAGCAGTCTTAATTTCGATAGGTCATCAGTAATTTGAGTCTCGCACCATAAAAATAAACGAATCCAGTTCCCAAACTTACGAACTATTGCACCAGTTAAAAACACTCTAAATAGAACTGAATTTTCTAGAATTTTAATGCATTTGTTCCAATTGAAATAAAAGTATGTTTTGTAAAACCATCATAAAGATAAAGATAAATAAAATTCATCATGGGTCAAGGGTGAATGAAATGGATAATGAAGTACACTTTTCTAATCCTGTCATTTTAGCAACTGGATCATGGCCTTTCAATTCTATTTAATTCTGCAAATAATCCACTCAGAAAGTTCAATTCCAAAATATTACAAACTATTCACCAAAAGATCTTGCCACAAGTTTATGAGAGAGATCCAAGTACATACTACAGAAAAGTTTGTCAGTTTCAAAGAAATAATTGGAGGAAATGAACCAAGGTTTCCAATAATTGTAAATTTCATCCTAAGCAGGAATAATTAGTTGCTTCTATGTATCAGGCATTCATAGTTTGTTGATACTTTTCTTTTGTTTAATATTTACCACATGTCGAAACATAACCATCAAACTAAAACCATCGCAATTAATAATTTAACACAAATCGAAAAGACCACTCCTAATTAAAAATTCCAACTGTAGAATTGAGTTAGAACAATGTACTTCTCTACCTCAAGCATCAACCTAACATTTCACCATTTGTTTGAATAAACATTGAGCTTTCTATCAAACACAATAAAACTTAAAAACTTCACAAATAGAATTGAAAAAATACTACTCAGTTTTTGACCGGCAATTTGAATACTATTGGGCAACTTCACTGTACCTGATGAAAAATTTGGCATGACATGGGGAAAAATTACGTGATGCTTGGGCTTCAATTTAATGAAATTGTGGGAACTATTGAGATAACATACCGCCACTTTCTTCCTTTTTCTAGATCTAGAGTATCTATTGAAACTGTCACTGCTATCGCTATCAGAATCATCTGAGACAACTCTGTATTTTACATTTCTTTGTGTCCTTAATATGGGACTATTATTGCTGCTGCTTGACGAAGAATCACTACTAAAATTTAGTTTTTTACTTTTCCGTCGCGAACTAGGCTGTCCGTAAGGGACATCATCATCGGTGTCGTCACTCATTTTGGATCAGCTATAAATTAAACCAGGTATTGCATTACCGTCGAACATGAAGCGTTCAGATATTTTTACCTAATAAACACATCAATTGTCACTCAAATGATAATCACTATAAATAATTTACTACACGGAATATAAAATTACTTATGGATATGCAACTCTAGAAAAGCCATGAAATATTTCATATGCCATGTATGAACACAATACCATCCGCCATATTTAAAGAATCGTCTAGCTCTAGCACTGTTGCCAAATAAATTTTTCCATCTCCATATTCGTAACTGTTAATGGTTGACAGAAACACTATTCCAGGATGGTAAAAAGTAGATGGCCCCTACAAAATCGCCAAAAAGCTGAAGGATTTATTCGATATCTTCTGAAATAATCCCCAAAAAGGTTTTTGTCGGCAAACGGCTGCCTATTTATAGCATTTGAAAGTTAGGTTGTTTTCATTAATCACAAAGATGTCCATTAATCCATTCAAACTTTTACCCAATAATATTTCTAGAATATCATGAATTGATTGTAACACTACCCCGCAATAAATCGCTCGAAGCCGAATTGGAATATTAAGAATATACAATCTTATATTTCGATAATCCACACAAAAATTATCAGAGAATACTAATAAAAATATTTCTATGTGGCAACACGGATCAAATCAGCCAAGATGGCAGGTGAACGTCATAATACGCAAGCGCATTCGAGGTGAAAGTATGGATTTTAGAGTTTAGGAATTGCAAGTGTAGATGGCAGTTTCATCAACTCATCAAGAAATACTTTTTTCATTGTTAACACAATGTTTTCATTGATACTAGAGAAAATGTTGAATAAAATATACATAATGAAAAAACTTAATTAAATTTTTAACGTATATGTGAGAAATTTCTGTGAATCTTTTATAATTCTATGCTCATAATTCAACGAAATTTTTCGAACTCCACATCAACTAAATAACTTGTAAAACAATCAGTTGAAGATCAAAAATTCATTTGAGTTAGTTAACTAACATGGGACCCATCCAAAAGAGCCAGAAAATATTGTAAATTTTTGATTCTGATTCTATGTAAAACTGCTTTCTTCTGTAGTTTTGTTTTTGTCGTCTGTGGTTCTTTTATTTTGCATTCTCTGGTTTGTGACGACTCTGTGGTCCGTCTGAACTGAAACTTGGGATAGGCAAAAATATTTCTAAAAACTTAAAACTTGCAGCAATTCTATTGAGGATAATAGAATTAAGTTACTGTTAGTTGGTCTCAAACAAAGAGGATCCAAAGTAATTCTGGAAAGGAATTTTTTTTCATAGTACAATAACTTTTAAAGGTGAGTCATATTTCAATATATCGCGTGTGCCAAGCTTCGACGTCTGTCAATCGGCCTTCACGAAATTAGATAGGTTTTCATTTAATTCATTCAATTACAAAATACACGTTTGGGAAAGTGAGAGTTGTGTCAGACGAAATTGATCTTTTTTTCTTCTCAAAACGCTTCAATTAGTCTAGGTGATTATGGCAGTAATATTACTTTCTAGAAAATCGAAAATGCATCAATTATTTTTTCAAGGAAATCCTAAACTTTTGATATTTTTTAGATGTCTAGCTCAAATCATAAACACCGATACAAAAATGCAGCACTTGATAGTGTGGAGCTCCGCAGAAGGAGGGAAGAGGAAGGTGTACAACTCAGGAAACAAAAGAGGGAACAGCAATTGAACAAGAGACGAAATGTTAACCTAAATCAGCTAGTTCCTGATGACATGGAAACGTTTCAGGTGAGCAGATAATGCTACTAGAAAATCTTGAATAATTAATTTCAAGACTTATATTCCTTCATATAAATCTACCAAAACCAAATTTTAGGTGGAAGGCGACTCCACAGGACAAGGCGCAATTCCAATCACCCATGAGATGATCCAACAGCTATTCAGTCAGGACGAAAATGAACAATTATTGGCCACCCAGAAGTTCCGCAAACTTCTGAGCAGGGAACCCCATCCGCCGATCGAGGAAGTTATAAAGACAGGGATGGTCCCCAAGTTTGTGGAGTTCCTGAAGAACACAGGAAATAGCACTATTCAGTTCGAAGCAGCCTGGGCATTGACCAATATAGCCTCGGGTACATCACAGCAGACTCGGATTGTAATCGAGGCTGGCGCTGTGCCGATCTTCATTGCACTGTTGGGAAGTGAGCATGATGATGTACAGGTTAGTTGTTTTTTTTTATAGTGTTTAAATATAGGACATTGTGCATGAATTGTGTCTAGAATTCTCCGAAGAATCAAAAAAATAAATAATATACAGGGGGTTGCATTTGAAATAAGAAAGTTGGTATTGGCCACGGTCACATGGAACACCCTATATAATATTATTTTCTTGAAAAATATGTGCAATTAAAATTACAAATCGACGTAACCGAGCGTTTTTCCCAACACGCCCTCATTTATTCGTTACCGAATTTATTCCATTTGGCTGTTACACTCTGTATATAGACTTAATTCAACATGGACAGAGCTTTACATCACTTTTAGACTGATTCGATTGAAACGTACATGGAAGAGAGAACGAATATGCGTTTTCTAGGGATAAAAAGGATGGGACTAGAAGAGGCTTGAAATTTTAAAAAAGAAGAGAGAAGATACCATTTTGAAAGATTCAAAAGAGGATGGAGCTAGAATAGATTTTCGTATTCATAGCCTCTTCTAGCTCCCTCTCTCTTATGTACGTCACAATCCTCTCTCTAACGCTTGGTACATGGTATTTTAGGTCTATGGGAATAACATAACCAAGATAATATAAAAATGTTATCTGTTTCTCAAATTCTTCATCTTGAATATCAAAGATATGCGAGTTCATACGAATTCGATTGGTTCTGGGACAACAAAGTATATCAAAAGTTATTTAATAAAATTCTGTATTATTTAGTGTATTTAAAATGTATCGATATACAGTGCACGTCAAAATTATGGAACAAATTCATTTTCTCAGAAGAAATGTATTTGGCAACAAAATCCTGAAAGAGGCCAAATTTTATGCATTTTCGAAGGATTTTTGTTATACCCTGTGTAACCTTTAAAAGTTATTGTACTATGAAAAAAAATTCCTTTCCAGAATTACTTTGGATCCTCTTTGTTTGAGACCAACTAACAGTAACTTAATTCTATTATCCTCAATAGAATTGCTGCAAGTTTTAAGTTTTTAGAAATATTTTTGCCTATCCCAAGTTTCAGTTCAGACGGACCACAGAGTCGTCACAAACCAGAGAATGCAAAATAAAAGAACCACAGACGACAAAAACAAAACCACAGAAGAAAGCAGTTTTACATAGAATCAGAAATCAAAAATTTACAATATTTTCTGGCTCTTTTGGATGGGTCCCATGTTAGTTAACTTACTCAAATGAATTTTTGATCTTCAACTGATTGTTTTACAAGTTATTTAGTTGATGTGGAGTTCAAAAAATTATGAGCATAGAATTGTAAAAGATTCACAGAAATTTCTGACATATCAACTTCCATACGATAAAAATTTAATCAAGTTTTTTCATTATAAATATTTCATTCAACATTTTCTCTAGTATCAATGAAAACATTGTGTTAACAATGATAAAAGTATTTCTTGATGAGTCCCCATCAGCCCTCTAAATTTTTTTAATAGGGAAAGTAGGTCATGTGGTAATTTTTTGGCAAGGTCTTTGTATCTTCTTTGCAGGCGTGCAGAAACTTTCGAGAAAAAACATTTTTTTTTTTGAAAAACTAGTTAGTTCAAAGAGGTTTTCAGTATGTGCACTTTGTCATGGCTAATTTGCTTTGAGACTATGGTACTTGATGAAATTTGTCACGAATGAAAGTCGACCATAGCAGTTTTTTTCATGCACAACTTTCATCCCCTACGAACCCTTTAGTGGAGAAAATAAAAAAAAATCACGTGAGGGGGTTGAAAGTTGTGCATGAACAAAACTGTAATGGTCGACTTTCATTTGGTGACAAATTTCATCAGGTACCATTGTCTCAAAGTAAATGAGCTTTGGCAAAGTGCACATACAGAAAACCTCTTTGAACTAACTAATTTTTCAAAAAATAATTTTTTTTTCTTGAAAATTTCTGCCCGTCTGTGAAGAAGATACAAAGACCTTGCCAAAAAAGTCCAACATGACCCACTTTCGCTATTCAAAAATTTTAGAGGGTTGATGAGGATGGCCCAGGGTGCAACAAAAATTGACCTGTTTCAGGATTTTGTTGCCAAATATTTTTCTTCTGAGAAAATGAAAATTGTTCCATAATTTCGACTCGCACTGTATATTCAATATTTGGCTTGACTTCCTGTTATCTGAACAAAATTAACAATCAACCTACAATGTTGGCCCCTGAACACAAACCTGTAGTCAAAACGTGTTGGTCCCTCTTGTTTAATAGGTTCAAGCTCACAAGATAACTTATTTACCTTAAAAACGATAATTTTTTTTGTATATTTCGAAAAATATCTTTGAATATTGAAGAAACAATAAGAGGTGATTTCTCTCAAGATTATTTAATTTTTTTTAATTTTATTTTATTTAATGTCAACAGACAATGATCATATCACAGATCCTTTTTTACAAATTTAAACAAAAAAGAAAAATTCCAGCATGAACAAACCTGTTAGTACAAAGATAGTTATATAAAACAAACAACAGTTTCATGTGAACATAGAAATTCAAAAACATACAAATTCAGAATCAGCGAAATGAGTTTCCATTAGAAATAACGATTAACAATCGAATTTAGCTCTTCCTTAGATATTCTCAAATTATTAGTATTTAGCACTGGGGATATTTATGAAAACCATTCAACTTAACATAGGTATAAATGAAACGTAATCATTGTGTATTGGTGATGATTTTTCGACACTACAACACATATAATCTTTGGTGAGTTTTCTGATTGGAACTGATTATGAATATATTTCCGTAGGAACAAGCAGTTTGGGCACTAGGCAATATTGCAGGCGACTCTCCGGAATGCAGAGATCACGTTTTAGATGCAGGGATTTTGCCTCCTTTATTACAGTAAGTGTTGCACAACTCGAATGGAACGAATTGGATCTCGAGAATCAGGTTCTCAGAGCGATAAAAAACCTAAGATAAGAGGCCCTATGTCATTCAAAAATCATATCCCTTGAAGTCAAGATAACCGTGTTTATATTTACCACCATTGTTTACAAACATCGATTTATTGTTGACAAAAGTTACGATTTTTTTTTATAGGTATCAATCAATACCTTATGATACATATTCTGAAAAAATATGGACAATTCGTCCGAAAGTTTGGTAAAAAACCTTTAGAACATCACATTTCAAACATATAATTTCAATATTATATTTTTAAAAAAATGTTTGATCGACTTAAACTGAAAAATAAAAATGGGGATTTGCATTTAAAGGGATTTGTCTTGAGTGCACGATATGGCAACGTCAAATTCAGCTTTCTCGGAAAGAACAGGACGTCAAATGTGTTACTTTGCTTAGGAAAGCAGAGATAGCTATACTTCGATCTGGTTAGAGTAGAAAACAATGACCAAGGAATAGAAAAAGAAGAGCATAGACTATCATACTGTCATATTACTGACAAATCGCAAACAGAAATTGTTTGGTTATATTGACAAAGAACACGTGTGTACCACAGAATAGGAATAAATATTTAATTATTCTATAGCGGAAAAAGCTATACTTCTAAACACCGTTGTCACTTCGTGCATGCCTGGCAAATCCCAAACCCCAATTTTGAAATCTGATTTTGAATACTTTCTGAAGCTAATTTGGGAAAATGATGAATCAAACCCATAATAATTATGTTCAAATTTGCATTTGCAGTAATAACCCAAATTCAGGAAAAACCCCCTTTGTAAGCAGTCACCATAAATTGTTTTACTTCTGGCAACATCGCTCATATCGACCGCCAATTTTCTTGCGTTTTGTTCAGCTTTGAGTGTCCGAAATGTAAACATAACCACTTCGCTGTCACTGTCAAGTTATTCGAGTTTAGTTTGATCTGGCATTTCAACATGAATAGACTGACGCCTGAAAAATGCTTCCAAATTGTGCAAATTTATTTTGAAAATAATGGTTCTGTTCAAAATACGTATCGCGCTCTACGTCCATTTCACGGTCAACATATCGATCGTCCATCAGAGCAATTAAGTCAACCAACTCCTTGGAGCGTTTTCGCACCACGTTTACTTTAATTGATAACACGCATCCACCGAGACGTCGTACAGTGAGACCAGAAGAAGCCATTGCTGCTGTAGAGCGTAGCGTAGAGGAGGACCCGAATCAGTATATCCGCCATCGTGCACAGCTAATAGAGCCCTGATTACTGACTTTTTCGTTCCTCAATTGAACAACCATGATTCGCAGCAGCTGTGGTTTCAACAAGACGGCGCAACATGTCACACACCTCGTGCCACAATTGATTTACTGAGGGAAACGTTTGATAACCGCATAATTTCACGTTCCGGGTCCGTGAATTGGCCTCCAAGATCGAGCGATTTAACACCGCTAGACTATTTTCTGTGGGGATATGTGATGTCGGTAGTCTACGCCCGAAACGATCGTCCACTCGGAGGACAACATTCGCCGCGTTATTGCCGATATACGGCCACAAATGTTGGAAAAAGTGATTGAAAATTGGACCGCCAGACTAGATTACGTCCGAGCCAGCCGTAGCGGTCACATACCAGAAATTATGTTTAAATTATAATGCCAAAAGATTAACTTTTGAATGGAGTCAATTTTAAAAATTCATCCTTGTTTTATTCCATTTCAAGGTTCTATACCCCTGAAAAAACACCCTTTACTATCAATTATCGAAAATAGAGCTTCACAAACCTATTGAACCAGTGTTTATTTACTCTATACCTTATTCATACTAAATTTGAAATCAAATTAACTACTGAATGTATCCCGAGTCGTTAATCTGGTGGTAATGATGCAACCTCTTACTCCCTATCTATTTATTTCAACTTTACAATTAAAATTGCTATTTACAAACACAAATTTAGGTATAGTGAATCTGAGATCCGGGATTCGAAGAAGCACATATCTTAATGGTAAAGGATCCGGCGGTATGATCCTCCAAAATGCAGGTATTATGCAGGTAGTCCAGTTTTTAGAGATTCCATCCAGAGCGAAGTCCAGAATTAAGATGTTCCAGTAATAATTAGCTTCGGTATAAAGGTATTCCAGTCATAATCAGCTCCAGTACTAAGATAATCCAGTAATAATTGCCTCTGGTACTAAGATAATCCAGTAAAACTCTGGGTCTGGTACTAAGATATTCCAACGGGCGTTAGCCCCGGTACAAAGATAGTCCAATGGGCGCTAGCCCCGGTAAAAAGATAATCCAGTAGGGGGTAGCCCCGGTACAAAGACTGCAAATTTCAAAACTATAAGACAGTGCTTGTAATACGTGATCGCATTCCTAGTGACTCTAGACATTATTAAAATAATAATTTACAACTTAATAAATAGAGAGATATTGCAACTTTCGAATAACGCAAACGTTATGTTATTACGGTTACGCTAAATATAACGTTTTGGTTTTAACGGTCGTTTCAAGAGTAGACATATTGCTACACGTTTTTGTTACCGTTACGTTAGTTATCAGTTTGTTTGGTTAGGTTATGCCAGACGTCAAAATTTTTTTACAAACTCCTAAAGTTTAATCATTTGCATTTACATTAGTTTTTTTATTCTGGATAAAATGAAGAAGGAATCGGAAGCGGTAATTTCAGCTGGTGCTATTGCAGAAGAAGTGGAACTAGTTATATATTGAACAATATAATTGGCATGGTTCAAAATATTCCTAATTTCAAACCCCTCATGTTGCTTCCAAAAGTATTTCTTAATTAGTGAAAAAGTAACAAATACCTATATAAGAAAAAAAATTGCTGTGGTAGCACCAAGAAATCTTTATGTCTAGTATCAGTTGTGTGTAGAAGGCATTATAAAATAGATTTAAAAAATCCGAGAAAGTTGTGTAATTAACACCAAAAAAAAAAACATATTAACAAACAGCTTCTCTATGACAGTGATCGGAGCCGGAAGGACCCGAAGCTCAACGGATCCTTCCGATATAGAATAGCGCAACGTAAATTGCGGCTCGCAATTTTCCGTAAATAACGTTGGACGCTAACGCTATTAACGTCGCGTTATTCTGAAACTGAATCTGCGCATGCTTAGATGTCAAAAATAACGTTTGCGTTAATAACGTCACACAAATTGAACACTGCAATATCTCTCTAATATGAGATGAAATATCTATAACTCAGGAATAAGAGCACGTTATTCGATAATAAGAATGAGACAAGAAATCAAATGCACAATATTATACAAAGGAACATGTTGACCTGTGTAACCTGCATGGAATGAAATAAATCAGAAATTACAATTTGGCATTTACAAAAGCAAAAAATATTGGTCGGGATATACGTAGTACTTTCCGCCTTTTGAATAGACGTCTTATAAGAAACAATAAAACTTCAAAATTCCACGATGTTAATGGATTACGAGGTACGTTAATTCGCTAAACTCCAGCAAGGTGTTGAATCTTTAGATTCTCACCACCAAAAAGGAAGAATTTTCCATCAGCTGGACCGAGTTCGTAGTGTCGCGCATGCGAAACACACACTCGACCAACAATGCGAAGAGCGTTCTTTAGCGATTGATCATATAATTGCAGTAAGGCGTTTTCCTGCGATTGGAATTGAAATTATTAGTATAGCGTATTTTCGCGATGGAAACTTAAATCGACAGTGGAGCGTTTTGTAACGTTACAAATTGATCCTATCTTTGGTTTTTTTATTGATCTGTGATCAAGTTAAAGGACCACCAGACATCGGACATAACTCCTCTATTTAATTTTCAGGTTATTAAACAAATCCAATCGACTGACGATGACTAGGAATGCCGTTTGGGCCCTATCGAACCTTTGCAGGGGCAAAAATCCTCCGGTAGACTTCTCCAAAGTTTCCCCAGGTCTTCCAGTATTAGCGCGGCTTCTATTCCACGCGGACGCCGACGTGCTGGCGGACGCGTGCTGGGCCCTGAGTTACCTCTCAGATGGACCTAATGAGAAAATTCAGGTGAGTGCCTCGATGATCTTGTTGAGCCAATGTGTGATTGTCACTCTCCGTTCAGGTGAAGGATCAATTTGAAATATATTCTTTTGAGAACGAGCATTACATTCTTCGGTATATTACAGTGTTAGCAGAGGAAATGTAAACGGGGTACCATACATTTTTCCGTATGATACAAGAGCACAGATAAAAACCTCAGCAAAAACTTTGTCTTCCCGTATAAGTGTTGAAATTTTTTTGAAGAACATGGATGGCATATTTTTCATTGGAAAATAATTTTTTCGTCATCTTGAAATTATTTTGACAACATATCTCGACATAATATCTGAAACAGAAAGGGGGACAGAAAACCAGCAGGAAGCAGTTGATGATATTACCTACAGTTGCTCTTTGACCGGGAGAGGCTTTCAACCAGGTCCAGTCCTCCAAGCGATGATATTTCAGATCCTCAGATAAACGAAGAACGCTACAGCTCCCTTATATTGGGGATTCATCTCCCATAGATCCACAATTGGTTACTTTACACATAATATCGAGAATAAATTGAAAAACTTGTGATGTTTAATATAAAATTTGATATCATTTAAGAAATATTTGTGGAATATAAGCTTTGCTTCCGTTTCAAGTTCGGAACAGTTCGAGATTGCGAATTTGTGTTTGTGTTCGTTTCAGAACCGGTTCAGGATTTAAGTATTTCTATTTTGGTTATTTTCAGAATCTTTTTTTGCCTGAGGAAGCAGAAGGCAACTTCTGCGAAACGTCGCTACTGTTGTTGTAAAATACTGATAACTTTCATTTTGATCCTATTTCTTGACGAATTTGATCGATTGATTGACTATGAAGAGTGCTAATTCTAGTAGTTACAATGCATATAAAAATCATGATAAGAATCTTCAATCATTTTAGAACGCTTAATTATTCCTTATAATGGGGGTTTTTCCTTTAATCGAAAATGCAGTAGTTTTTATGAAAAACCTTTAGAACATCACATTTGAAACATAATTTCAATATTATATTTTTAAAAAAATCTTTGATTATCTAAAACTGAAAAATAAAATTGGAGATTGGACATTTAAAGGGATTTGTCTTGAGTGCACGATATGGCAACGTCGAATTCAGCTTTCTCGGAAAGAAAAGGACGTCGAATTTGTTACTTTGCTTAGGAAACAGAGATAGCTATACTTCGATCTGGTTAGAGTGGAAGACAACGACCAAGGAATAGAAAAAGGAGAGCACAGACTGTCATATTACTGACAAGTCGCAAACGGAAATTGTTTGGTTATATTGACAAAGAACACGTGTGTACCACAGAATAGGAATAAATATTTCATTATTCTATAATAGAACAAGCTATCCTACTAAACACCGTTGCCACTTCGTGCATGCCTGGCAAATCCCTTTAAATTTTGAAATCTGATTGTGAATACTTTCGGAAGTTAATTCGGGAAAATGATGAATCAAACCCATAATAATTATGTTCAAATTTGCATTTGCAGTAATAACCCAAATTCAGAAAAAACCCCCATTTCTCCTCAAACACACCATTTCAGATATATTCCACGTTGAAATATATAAAATCTATTTTTGTGGATCCGCCCCTGAGCTAGTAATTGCCTCAAATTAAGCTTCACACACGTTCATCCGGACCACCGAATACACAGTTAGTCATCTATGTAGAGACTAGGTTTACATGTCTATGGACCAGACTTTCCATAGAGTTCACTAAAGGTGTTTTGAGGTTAGCTGAATGGTTTGTTGGCAAAGGAAAAAAGTATTTTATTTGGAGAGAGGAATCTATAGTTAAAATTAATGTATAATGAACAACTGAAATACTCACCTTGTATAATAAAACTCCTTAAAAATTAAATAACATATGAAATGAGACAGGAACTTTTGCATATTTTTCTATTTTACCACAGACATTTCTGCCATTCAAATCAAATAATTCTTCCTGTATGATCCTGGGAAGAACTCGAACTTAATTCGTGTTTTGGTTTCATCGATTTTCGAACTGTTCTATGATATTCCATTAGACTTATTCCTTCGGGCTCATCAGGTTAACTTGGTTTGAGCATGTAATCAACATGGTGGGCTGATACCTACTAATAGGTGTTTTTTTAACTGCATGAAAAGTTTCGATGGATGGTGTCTATGATTTGGCAGTTCAGAATGTCAAACTGTGTTGATACGCACATTGATCGAAGTATTCTGCAGTCGAATTAAGATTCGTAAGACGCTCCTGGTAGATGGCGCCCTGTATTTTGTTAATACTGCAGCGTTCCGTCGGACAGGTCATAAGTATCTTTTAGTCCTATCTGAGGTGTCGAACATAGAACAAGTATAGATAGAATGGAAACTGCCATGCTAGACCTCATGCGGGTGATTAGGGAAGTATTTGGCCCTCTGGCGGTGTTTTTCGGAACGAATACCCGCGAAAATTTAAAATGCTACCCATTGTATACACAGATTTGATATCTTTGATTTCAAGAGGGAAACAAACGGTAATCGAATATATCGATAATCGAGCATTAATTATAAATCAATTTGATTACATTGAAGATACTAAATGCTATCGATATATTACGATCACCATTTGTTTCATAATCTTATATCTTGGTGAGGATTAAATTTCGGAAAAAAACACAAATGTTTACAAAATATCAGTTTATTTTCGCATTGTTGGGTTTTTAGATGAATTGATAAACTTTTTTGGACAATTTCCTTGATTGGGTCAACCATACCATGTGCACTTTGATATGAAAAACTATTAAATTTTGAATCAGTGCCTTTCGTGATTGCATTCACACGTTCACAACAAAAAATTAACAAATAACTTACAGGCAGCAGTTCCTGATTCAGGATGTAACCTGCAGTGAATTGGTTTAAAATTCTTGAAATTCTTACTTGAGAAATGTTGAAATCATAGGTAGGCTGAGGAACATAATCAATTTAACAAAATTTGGAAAAGAATTAAGTTTATCTGCCTTTTCTTATCTTTCTTTGAATGAGGCCAACCACTTATTAGTCCTATATAATTTGCAACTTTAATCAATAACTTTCTTAGAAAGATATTTTTTACGGTCACTCAACCTTGCTTGTCCTCTAGTTAATAGCAGATTTCTTTGGTCCTCTTCAAGTCCAAGTTTTAGATGGCCCTGCCAATTCGCTTGGGACAGCATCCAATGGAGGACCTTGGACATGGCTATCTATCATTGGATATGTATCTTCAGTTTGACCTGTAAATCATAATGAAAAAAAATGGTTAAAAATGCGAGAAACACAAGTTTGACGTGAATTTATCTTCATCTTCATACTAATGAAAAATGTGTAGGTGGAATTATGAATAATGAATCTTACCAGTTAGAAATAAGACAGGTTTAGCTGTATTCCAAATACCTTTTCGACCTAATTTCACTTCATCTGTGGAATGTCTATCACAGACATACTACATTTTTCGTATTTGCTCCTCTGTTTTTACTTTGAATAACGGATTATTCACTTTCCAACCCAAAGTTTGAAAAGTTCAGGTTCCTTATCTGGTCCAGGAAAATGATGGCGTTTACTATACCGATCTTCTCAATTAGGGACGCAACATTTGTCAATTTCAACAGGTCCAGACACCGACATATTTGTAAATTTATAAAATTCGAAATCAACGAGCCATTAAGCCGACTGTTGACAAAATAGAACGAGAACGAGGTTATGTTATTGTTATGGAAACATTTATAAGCAAACTTAAAATCAGAAATCGACGATGTGAGCGGCTCCCCGCGGGTGATTATGGAACTAAACTATTGTTCCAAAGCTTAATAGGCAAGTTTCCTCTCTATCTATATTTACTTTATGGTGTCGAAGGTATGGCGGTCTGATGATCGTAAATAACGGTGAAACTACAGTAACCGTAATTCTGGGACATCTCTTCTTCGGTGTAGATGATTGGATGATTAGTTCTGATCAAGGTTGAATATTTGTTGTCTTATTGACAGATATTCGCCCTTATGTTTATGTAAGTTTATTATTACCGGAGCTTCTCCGTGAACCAATCCTATCGTTATTTTAGTTCATACCCCATATTGTCTCCTTCTACATGGGGATGTAATGTTAGTTGTAGTCCTGCACAGCTAACGTTGAACAAAACCATTCATATCGCAATTTTTCCAAATATTGTACCGGGTTGAGCAAATTGGAAGTTAAGAATTTTTTGTCCCCAGGCTGTAATAGATGCCGGCGTGTCTAGAAGATTAGTGGAACTCCTTATGCATCAAGAATCAAACGTGGTGTCGGCAGCTCTGAGAGCGGTTGGTAATATAGTAACGGGAGACGACATACAGACCCAGTTGATATTGAACTGTTCAGCGTTGCCATGTTTGCAGCACTTGCTTTCTTCGCCTAAAGAATCGATCAGGAAGGAGACGTGCTGGACGATAAGTAACATAACGGCTGGTAACAGGCAGCAAATTCAGGCAAGTTGTATTTTATTCTTTATCTAATCCTATTGAATTATTGAATTCTTCGTTCAACTGCTTTCGAGCAATTACTGGTATATGAAAACAAACAACGTGAGTTATAATAACTCACTACTTTAACTCACTATAATAAATCGAAAAAGAACTAGAGGAAAATCAAGGGTCCTCGGCTCGAACCGAGGTTGGGGTGAAACCTACAATGAACGAAGATTTTGCAGGGCGTATTTTATTTGGGATTTGTCATTGGAATTCTTTCTTTGTACTTCTATCTTGGTATTTATTGTTATAGTCATGGATAAAGTATAGTATTCAATCTGCTGGAATGGTCATAACTCACTTGATGAATTACAGAACTCACCTGTGGTTCGCGCTGCAAACTTCATTTGCGTGAGTTACGATCTACATTACCGCTCGTTAAATAATATACCATTAGTATATCGATTAAGCTTATTTTGGGAGGAATTCGCACCATTTTTTTTAGGTTTTTTCTGGGTTTTCACTCCCAATATCCGAAACACAACTTTTAAAAATTATATAAAAATTCTTGTTTCATGAAAAACGCCCTTGCGGATTGAGGTATTAAACTACTCGTCAGGTATAATACAAGCGAACGTTTCAGAGTACAAATCTGACTCTTTCTTTTCTTTTGTCAATTGAAACTTTTGAGAAAACGCAGCAACACAGATTCATTTGGTTTGAAAGTTTTTCAATGCTACCTCTTTTTTAATTAAATTGTAAATAAATATTTCATGTTATTTCAAAATAATCCTTCGAAATAACATGAAATACACATTTCCAATGAGTAGGACAAGAAATTCCTTCAATTTCATCACAAACTTCAAATTATCTGAGAATTTAGTGGGATTTTTCTGTTGAATCAAATGTTTCCGTGAAATTTTCGATGAGCAATTCACATGTGGGATAAAAAAATCTAGTAATTGCAATTGAAAAGTTTTTGCATCATTCAAATATTCAAATCCAATTTTGAAATTTCAATATACAGGGTTGAATCTCAACTTGACCAAAGTCCCATATTTTTCTAATACGGACCTGGAATTTTTCAATTATTTTAATATGAATCGACTGACCTGTATGATTCAATCATATGCAATAAAATATCAACGAATTATATTGGGTGGTTCAAAAGTTATGAGCAATTGAAAATATTGGTGAATACAAGCAACACCCTGTATCTTGGTTATGGAATTAATTAGATCTACCATATATAGTTTTTTTGGACTCGCCTAGGGTAACTCTTACCTCAGGTTACAGTATGTTCATTTACCAATGAAACACCCTGAATAACATGGGAAAAATTGGAACAGTGGAAATGAGCTGTAACGTAATTGTATTTTGGTTTTTTGTCAAATTTTCTCGTTATTGTTACAGTTCACTTCTTTGCTGGTGTAGTATAATATTGCTCATTAGGCAACTTTTTTCCTAGAAACTGACCTTCATAAATTTGTAGTTTCAATCCTGCAATGCGCTATAATATATAACTATATGCTTTAAACAACAATTTTTATATAATTTTCAATAGTTCTTTATCAGATACTGGGAGTGAAATCCTAGAAAATAATCAATATTTCACCTATTCATGTCATCAATTTTCAGTCTTCAATAGGTCTCTTGCATGAATTTTCTTCATCATTGGAATTAAATATTCTATCTGTCAGACTACTGAAAAACTTTAACCGCCGTCGAAAATTTCAGTTTTTAACGAGAAAATGCTCTTTTGAATTTGGCTCCACAGGTACGCTGTTTAAATAGACGAATCTTCGCGGCTTCCGTGACGTACCGGGATATATCCACTTTCTCCCTCTTCTCGTGTACTTTTCTCTCTAGCAAGCCAATTGGTAACTTCTGCGAAGATGCCAGCGCCCTAACGGTTAAATTTGGAACCTGTCCAAGCTAGTAGTTTTATTTAAACAAACCGTGGAAATGTGGTGGAAAAAAGTTTTGAGTCAAAACCTACAATGACCGAAGGTCTTGCAGAGCGTCTTTTATTTCCGGCAAAAACATCTAGAGTTACGAAAGAAAGTTTGTAGTTTTTTGACGTTTCTAAAACCTTCGAAAAATTCTGACAACCTTCGAGAATTTTTTGGGATTTGTCATTGGAATTCATTCTTTGTATTTGTATCTTGGAATTTATTGTTATAGTCGTGGATAATGTATAGTATTTAACCTGCTGTAATGGTCATAACTCACTTGATTGAATTACAGAACTCACCTGCGGTTCGCACTGCAAACTTCATTTGCGTGAGTTATGATCTACATTACCGCTTGTTAAATAATATACTGTTATAGTATATCGGTCAAAGATTATTTTGGGAGGATTTGGCATTATTTTTTTTTAGGTTTCTTCTGGGTTTTCACTTCCAATATCTAAAACATAACTATTAAAAATCAAATAAAAATTGTTTTTTCATGAAAAACACCCTTGCGGATTGCAGGATTTAACTATTTGTCAAGGGTAGTTTCTTGGAAAACAGATAACCTAATGAACAATACTGGAATAATACAAACGATAAACAAAGCAAACTGTGAAGTTTCAGAGTACAAATCTGACGCTTTCATCAGATTTTTAGAATTATTATTTTTCGTTTTGAGTTGGGACTTTTTTCGATTGAGGTTTCGGAGAAAACACAGTAGCACAGATTAATTTTTTTGAAAGTTTTTTGATTCTACCTCTTTTGTGATTAAATTCAATAGAGAAATCCAACTAAATTCTCAGAAAATTTAAAGTTCTTGAAGGAATTTCTTGTCCTACTAATTGAAAATAAGTTTTTCATGTTATTTCGAAGGATTATTTTGAAATAACATGAAATACTTATTTCCAATTAGTAGGACAAGAAATTCCTTCAATTTCATCACGAATTTCAAATTATCTGAGGATTTAGTTGGATTTCTCTATTAAATCAAATGTTTCTGTGAAATTTTCGATGAGCAATTCAACATGCGGTATAAAAAAATCAAATAATTCCAATTGGAAATTTTCTGCCTTTTTCAAATAT
This sequence comes from Myrrha octodecimguttata, assembly GCA_958510865.1. Classification (NCBI taxonomy): domain Eukaryota; kingdom Metazoa; phylum Arthropoda; class Insecta; order Coleoptera; family Coccinellidae; genus Myrrha; species Myrrha octodecimguttata. The sequence goes on along the minus strand of OY294061.1, from coordinate 52,028,838 downwards.
TCAAATCCAATTTTGAAATTTCAATATAGGGTGTTGAATCTCAACGTGACCAAAGTCCCATATTTTTCTAATACGGACGTGGAATTTTTCAATTATTTTAATATGAATCGATTGACCTATATGAGTTAATCATTTGTTCTGAAATATCAACGGATTATACTGGGTGGTTCAAAAGTTATGAGCAATTGAAAATATTGGTGAATACAAGCAACACCCTGTATCTTGGTTATGGAATTGATTAGATCTACCATATATAGTTTTTTTGGACTCGCCTAGGGTAGCTCTTACCTCAGGTTACAGTATGTTCATTTACCAATGAAACACCCTGTGCTACAGGGGAGATTGCTAGGAAAAATTTTGCCTAATAAATAATATCGGAACAGTGGAAACGATCAACAAAATGAGCTGTAACGTAGCTGTCATTTGGTTTTTTGTCAAATTTTTGTCGTTACTGTTACAGTTCGCTTCATTGCTGGTTTATATTATTCAAATATTGCTCATTAGGCTATTTTTTTCCTAGAAACTGACCTCGATAAATAGTTTCAATCCTGCAATGCGCTAAACTATATTCTATAAACAATAATTTTATTTAATTTTCAATAATTCTTTGTTGAGAGTTGAGAGAGTTGTCATATTGTGCGCACGCTAATTCGGAGCTCCGTAATTAAACTCGATATACTCGAAAATTACGAGCGAGAAATTATTTTCAATAGTGAATACCATATCTGTTATTTGTGCACTAGGCGAGAGTGGTCGAAGATTTTAGTTTTCTGAAATATAAACTTGTAAAACAATAATTATTGTTTTGATATTGCAACCCGACAGAGAGGTATAGCATCGGTAGAAAAAGCAGCTGGTGTGAGTGATAAACATCGTTATCGCCGCAGATAAGCGAGCTGGATTTCGGAGTTGACAGAGGCGGACTCAGGTTTAATTCGAAATCGCGAAATCGAAATATTAAGATGAGAAACGAAGAGGAATATACTAGAGATGAAGGTAAAAGAAGAAGGGAAGAAGACAAAGAAGAGGAAATATTTACAAAAAGCAGAAAAATTTTTCGAACACCACAAAAACAAAAACCAAATACTCAGGATGATAAAATGGATAGAATGATGGAAATGATGGAGAATATGATGCGGGAAATGAAGGAGATAAGATCTGAACAGCGGAGTTACCAGACAGAAATGAAGAAGTTGAGAGAAGAAAATGAACAAATAAAGAAAGAAAACGAAAATCTCAAAAGCGAAATTAAGATGATTAATTCTAGACTAGAGATTATAGATAGAGATAAAAGAAGAAATAATGTAGTGGTCAGTGGTCTAACTATGAATGAAACCCAACAAGACTCAATACAGGATAAAATGAGTCAGTTTTTCAAGAAAAATATGGAGATAGAGCCTCTTTTGAAAACTGCCAGGAAAATAGGAGTGAAAACTTACCTTATCGAATTGGAGAATACGTCGGAAAAAATGAAGTTGATGCGAAATAAGAATAAACTAAAGAAATATAAGGATGAAGTAGTTTATATAAACGATGATATGACGAAGGTACAAAGGGAGATACAGGAAAAGCTAAGATCGGCTGCCAAGGAAGAGAGAGGAAGAGGTAGGAATGTTAAAGAGGGTTTTCAAAAGCTAATCATAGACAATGTGCACTTTAAATGGAATTATGATATAGGAAAAATTGAGAAATCAATGTCAAAAAACTATTGAAGAGGATGAAGGTAGGAACGGAAATGAAAATTACGACTGAGCAGAATAAAGGACAACGAGACGGTAGAACGAGCGTAAGAGATGTATGGAGGATAGCAACATGGAATGTGAGAGGTTTAAGTGGAAAGGAAGATGAACTGGAGACTGAATTTGAGCAAATGGAACTGAAAGTTTTGGCAATAACGGAAACAAAGAAAAAGGGAGAAGGATCAATGAAAACAAGAAACGGCCATTTGTTAATATATAGCGGAGTGGATCGAAATACTAGAGCAAAAGCAGGAGTAGGATGTTTAATAGAGAATAGAATATCTGGGAGTATAAATGGTTGGAAAAATTGGTCCGAGCGGATATTGTCAGTGGAAATTAAAGGTGGAAACAACGAGATAACAACAATAATAGTGGTGTATGGGCCTAATGAAGATGACAGCTCAGAAACTAAAGAGACATTTTGGGAGAACTTAACAGAGATTACGGAAGAAGCGAAAGGAAAAATTGTTATCTTGGGAGACTTCAATGGCAGAGTAGGTAGAAGAGACAAAATGTATGAAGAAGTAATGGGGCCCTTTGGAGAAGAAACAAGGAATAATAACGGTGAGCGACTACTTAACTTTTGTATACTTAATTCTATGTTAATAACCAACACACTATTTGAACATAAAAATATCCATAGATACACAAGGGAGGTTAGTAGCCGGGGAGAGAAATCGATAATAGATTATATATTGGTTCAAAAAGAAATTAGATCAACTATTTTAGATTCAAGAGTAAGAAGAGGACCAGAAATAGGCAGCGACCACTACGTAGTAATAGCTAAAGTCAAAATGGATGGAATTAGTACAACGAACAACCGAAATAACCAGGGGAAAAAGATGGAACACGAATGCCTGAGAACTTACAAATTAGTTAACAGAGAAATTGCTGAACGATACCAAATAGAAACAGAAAGGAGATTCGAGCAAGAAAGATATAAACAAGAAGGCTCTTCACTTGACAACATGTGGACTAAATTCAAAAATATAATTATAGAATCAGCAAGAAAAGTTTGTGGAAGTTACAGAAAAACAAATAAGAAAAAACAAACAGCATGGTGGACGAAAGAACTGAAAGCTGAAGTGAAGATGAAGAAGGAAAAATGGAGAATATACTTGAATGAAAGAACTACAGACAATTACCAACAGTATAAAAACCAGAGAAAGAAAGTCAAAGAACTTATATTGGCACGTAAAAAGGAAAAATGGGAAGAATTCGGGGAAAAAATGGAAAACGATTTCAAGACTAATCAAAAACTGTTTTATGGAGTCCTGAAAGCGCAAAGAAATAGACAAACGAATGAAAGCGTAAATATAAAGAATAAAGAAGGAACTCTATTGAGGGGTGACGATGAAATAATGGATAGATGGAGAGAGCATTTTCGAGAACTACTGGATGGGGGACATAGCGAGGTAGAAGATACATACGAACAGCAAGAAAATATTGAAGATAAAGAATTTGAGGGAATAACTCTGGATGAGCTGAAACAAGCGATATCATCATTGAAAAATGGAAAAGCTCCAGGAAATGATAAAATAACATCAGAGATGCTTAAGAACTTGGGACGAATAGGATTGAACACATTGCTGGAGATATTTGAAAAAGCATGGAAAGATGAAATGATACCAGAGGATTGGCAAACAGCCTTAATAGTTCCAATATATAAGAAAGGAGACAAACATAATTGTAATAACTACAGAGGTATAACTTTATTGAGTACAGCTATGAAACTATACGAGAAAATATTAGACAAAAAGATAAGACAGAAAATAGAGTTAACAATGGAAGAAACACGGAGTGGATTCAGGAGAGGAAGGAGTATTCAAGATCATATATTCACTATGAAGATATTATGCGAGAAAGCAAAACAAGAGAATAGAAGATTGTACTTGGGCTTTATTGATCTGGTGAAAGCTTTTGACAAAGTGAACAGGGAAAAACTGTGGACAATACTGAAGAAACGAGGAATAGATAAAAAATTGATCTGCATTATAAAGAATATATATAGATTGAATAAAAACCGGATTGTTAGCCACAATAGAACATCAAAAACATTCCACACAAAAACAGGACTAAGGCAAGGAGGAAGTTTGAGTCCGGTACTGTTCACTATCTTCATGGACGAGATTTTAAAGGAATGCACAAGAAGAACAAAAAAATTTCACGTAGGACACAAAAATATGCAGCGGGTGGAAATATCAGAATGTGCTTTTGTAGATGACATTATCGTGATTACTGGACGAAGAGACGATTTGCAGGGAAATATGAAGATATGGGATGAAGTTGTCAAAAAGTATGGAATGGAAATAAATAAAGACAAGACAAAAGTTATGGTGATAGGAAACTCAGAAGAACTTAATATAGAGCTAGACGAAACAACAATAGAACAGGTGAAAAATTTCAGATACTTGGGTGTCGAAATAGATGAAGAGGGAAAACAAGATGTGGAAATTAATAAAAGAATAGAAAACACAGTTAAATTGTATCATACGATGAATAAGAGTTTCATAGGTAAAAAGGAAATTTCCCAGAGGACAAAGATGAACGTGTATAGAGCAATATATAGACCTACCCTGACATTTTCATGTGAATCATGGGCCTTGAACAATAAACAGAAAAGTAAAATCCAAGCAGTAGAAATGAAATACCTAAGAAGAGTAAAGGGCGTAACCAGAATGAATAAGATAAGGAACGAAAGAATACGTGAAGACCTAGAGATTGAACCAATACATGATTTCGTAGAAAGAAGACAACTTAGCTGGTGGGGACATCTGAACAGAGCAAATGTGGAGAGACCTGTTAAACAGATATGGGAAGCTAGAATTCAAAAGAGGAAAAGGAGAGGAAGACCAGAGCTGACGTGGAACGAAACAATCACTGAAATAATTAATAGGAGAGGACAAACATGGAATGAAGCAAGGAATATGGCTGGGGATAAGAAACGGTGGACCAAATTTGTACATAGAAATGAGATACTTTGATTTTGTATATACTGAAATTTAATTAAGTTGAAATGGAATACCCTACACCATTATATGGTAATTGGGTTTTTGATAATATATATATATATATATATAATTCTTTATCAAATACTGGTAGTGAAATCCTGGAAAATAATCAATATTTTACCTTTTCATTTCATCAATTTTCTGCCTTCAATAGGTCTCTTGCATGAATTTTTTCATCATTGGAATCAAATATTCTATCCGTAAGACTACTGAAAAACTTTAACCGCCGTCTAAAATTTCAATTTGTAACGAGAAAATGCTGTTTTAAATTTGGCTCCACAGGTCGGCTGTTTTAACGGACGAATCTTCGCGGCTTCCGTGACGTACCGGGATATATCCACTTTCTCCCTCTTATCGTGTACTTTTCTCTCTAGGAAGCCAATTGGAAACTTCTGCGAAGATGCCAGCGCCCTAACGGTTAAATTTGGAACCTGTCCAAGCTAGTAGTTTTATGTAAACAAACCGTAGGAATGTGGTGGAGAACGAATATTTATTAAGCAGAGTTAGAAGTTTTCATAATTTTGTGTAAGATTTTTCGAGAAGGGACTTTTCTTTTGGATGACGTTATAAAATCGTGCTTCAAATCGTTCCTGGAGGATAATTACGGTGTTATTTTAATGTATGTTGCTTGGTGGATCAAAATGAACTTGAATTTCTGGAAAAATAGGTACCTCAATAAGTAATTCAAGGACTCTTATCAATGTGAAGAAGTGCTGAATGCAAACCGTGTATTATGTGCTAAATCTAGAATCAGTCTAAAGTCTAAATGATATGACTCCTTTGTTTACAAACGAGTGAATTAATAAAATGAAAATACAGCTTTTCTGCTTTAGTTTTTTGCATCGTATTTCGAAAGAAAAGAAAGGAACAGATAGACATATAATTGATTCTATTTTCGTATCACAGCAGCTCAAGATACACATACAAAATGAAAAATGTCACAGCACTACCTATAAACAAACGAAAAATATCGATGTATTTTTGTAAATAACTTTAGCTATTATAAACTATAACAGTATATTTAGTTTTTGTCAGGTTTTCAACCTGACTTTCTTTGAATATGATTTTGTGTAGCATGTGAAGTAGGTAGCTGCAGAAGTGCTCAGAAGTTTCTCGGCAGAATCAGCATTTTTCATCAAAATTCCTGTATTTTCATTTACACCTAAAATATCTGGACAAGTTGTTTCGTAATGAATACATTGTAGTTTACCTTTATTAAAATGAACATCTTCAGAGAAATGCAGTGAACATACTTTCATGTATTTCGTGACCTGTTTTCCAATCTTCAATTTCAAAATCCAGGTATTTCTTCTATCATTGAGTTCCCTGCCAAATGCTGTTTCCAAATCAACTTTACTTTCATTTGGCTTTGGAAAAATTAAAACTTGAGGCAGTAGATGATCCTTTCATCTTTGACCATGAATATCATTGAGTCGAGGCACACAACAATAGTCATATCTGAAGGATGCAATTTCGAATTGATACAATCGAAAAATTTAATCGGAAAGAAAAGAATCGATTGATGAATATCACAAACACTTTCGGTATACCAAAATTTCAACTCGGAGAACAACACAAAAGCTCGAAAATGAACTCTAAAAGTAAGCAAACCACGTTAGAATAACAGGCACGTCGAAAAACTACTAGCTTGGAAGTGTTCGAATTTCTATCGCCAGGGGGCGTATCGCTTAGCAGTAGTTCGATCGATGAATCGTTCAATAACGAGTGACGTAGAAGGCGATCTGACGCGTTTCTCCCGCCTCGACCTTGAGTCCCGATTTGACCATTTTTTAATACCGAATTATTCAGAATTCGCGAATTGTTGAAGTGTGTGATAGCATCCATCATGATTTTGTATCGATATAGAATGAGAAAAACGTGAAAATATGATAATTCGTGTTACATGCAAGAGACCTATTCACGATTCTTTTCATTTTACAGGCCGTAATCGAATCCAACATATTCCCAGCCCTAATAGAAATTCTGAAAACGGCCGAGTTCAAAACTAGAAAAGAAGCAGCGTGGGCCATCACGAACGCGACCTCTGGCGGCACGCCGGAACAGATTCGCTATCTGGTCGACCAAGGATGCATCGGCCCGCTTTGCGATCTGTTAACCATCCTAGATACCAAGATCGTTCAAGTGGCACTGAACGGTTTAGAGAATATACTCAGACTGGGCGAGCAGGACGCAAAAAATCATATGGCTCAACAGAACCCCTACGCCGTGCTCATCGAGGAATGCTACGGTGAGTTATATTTTGTTCTAGGATGCGTGTTTCACCAAAGTTTTGTTGAAATTGATTGCTCGCTCAACACCTGGTGAAACATCGTATTTAATATTAAAACAAATAAAAACACTTGACTACGTTCACAATTTTTAATTTAAAATATCTTGTTGACATGCATGTTTTGGGTTTCACCCCATTATCAAAACTGAAACGAAAATACATGGGACTACACCAATATACATCACATTACAGATGTTAACACCGGAGATAAGCGGAACTCCAATTGATCATTAACAATTGGTAGTTTTTGTTTATGTGCCGATGATATTTCTAAAATTTCTAGAAGGTCTAGTCTTTTTCCTTTCTCTCCTTCATGCAAGATTGTTGTTTTATTAAAATCTATAAAATGGTTGCAAGTTATACAATGTGTATGCAGGGTGAGTCTTTGACCTTGCAGAATATTTTAACAGAAGATTGTTGAAGCTGAAAGAAACACATTTGTCCTCTACCATTTTATCCGATTCGGCCTAGATGAAAAGATATAGGCATTATAAATTTTCATAATAGGCTAGCCGCCCCTGGGAACCTGAACACTGAAGTTTTTCCAAGCCTAAGATATACCATTCAAATCTTCGAAATAAGCAACTCTGTTATGAAAACAAGCGTCAACTTACTTTTTACAGTCCAGTTGGTGAAAAAAGTTGTATTTATAGTACAATAAACAAGTTAGGTATTCCAAATTTCGTGGGCGATAAAAGTTGAATATTCTTCTCTTGGTTTCATTTTCGATAATGAAGGATTCAACTAGCTATCACTCATATTAGCTTTGAGATTCATCTTCAATTTGTAATTATTAATTTTCTTTGTTTATTTCATTTTCTCCAAGAATTATCAGATTCAGACATAACCCATTCAGACTTTCATTTTCATAAATAAATAAAACAGATGTACCTAATTTATCTATGAACGTACAAACAATGCCAAATTGACGAACAGAAAGAAAGAACTCTTCCAAATCAAACAACACACAATATGCTAATTCTATGTATACACTCGTATAGTCTATGATTATGAACTGAACTATAAATCTATGATTCCATTCTCAAGTTTTAGACGTGGCAACGCGAAAAAATTGAATTCTGTGAATTTTTTGAACAGAGTTGCAATCAGCCAAAGTACCCAATTCTCGGAATTCCACAGATATTTTTTATTTTTGAATTTCATATTACTCGAAAACGGCGAATCATATGAAAAAAAATAAAGAATACTTTTACTTTCCAAAATGGCCAAAAATTCGTTGAATAGCATTGAAATTATTTTTAAAAGTTGGATTCTTTGAATTTCTGGTATTTTTATGAAATGTTATGGTCATATTAAAGAAACTGGAAGATGTGGATGAAATTTTGTAATCCAGGAACATTCATCGTATCAATAAAAAACTATATTCCAAAAATCATCTCATTCGATGAGATCGTTCGCGAGATATAATCGAAAATTAAATTTTTTTATGGATTTTCAACAGTCTGTATCTTACGAACCAAGCCGAATCGGAAAAAATGGTAAGGGAAAAAAGTGTTTCTTTTGGCTTCAGGAATCTTCTGTTAAAATATTCTGCAAGGTCAAAGACTCACCCTGTAGAAGCCAGTTGTGGATTTATTTTGGAGAATTGACTTCTTATGTTCTTCCACTCTGGAGAGAACGACCGGTCTGACCAATATACAATGCAGGGCATTCGTCACAGAAAAGTTTATATACACCACTCTTTTCTGAATGATTCAGTCGATCCTTACCATTAGAAAACATTGATCTTAAGTTCTTCTTATTTGTACATATAATATAAATACTATTTTGTCTTAACCTATTACAAATTTTGTCGCTTACTTGCGGAATATAGTTGACATATACAAATTTCTTTATATGGTTTTCGAAAGGACCTGGGTAAATACTTCTTAACAGTCTATCATATTGTTTTCTACATATAAATTTATCTATTATGTCAGGGGAGAAGCCATTGTTCTTCGCCAATAATTTTAACACTCCAACTTCTTTTTTGAAATTATTATCTGACAATGGAGTTGAAATTAATCTATTTACAAGGGAATGAAACGCTGACATTTTAATTCGATATGGATGTGAACTACTGTTATGAATCAGAGTGTCAGAAAAAGTTGTTTACTGAATGTATGGTGTTTTGTTGTTACTAATAAAGCACGTAAATTTTTTTATCTTTTAAAACCATTAACAAGGACCATAATTAATACTTGACACAGGTTAATCTTAAATTTCGGCTACAAACGAAGAGAGGAGATTCCTCGCATAAATTTAAGGATAAAAATCTAGAAAAGCGCTGCCGTGAAGGCGGTTTATTTTACCCATTCACGAATTCGGCCTTCGTAATTAATGTCCAAACCTTCTCTACAAATATCAAGTTTCTAAATTGTTTCTTTCAGAAGTAATTGTGTTTACGGTCGGCCTAATGGCCGACCGTAAATATCGTTAGATCAGTGGTATTGGATTATTTAACTGAAAAAATAATAAGCTCTTGAATAAAATTTGCTGCGTTTTTTTGAATTATTAGATCAAACTGTGCAAATATTTCAAAATCCTTATATATTGTTTTTTCTAAATAAACATTATCATTATTATAATTGCTTGCTCGCTAGGCCGATTATGTTGACCATAAAATAGTTGTTCTGCCGTTAAATGATTCATGATGAATTGCCAAACCTTACTGAACAAAAATGTCGACACAGTTTGACATTCTCAACCAAGATGCATAGAATAGATGTATTATATGCATCTATTTCTCAACTCTCGAACCATAGAAAACAACCACCAATACTTCTCGTGCAGCTGAAAAAGCACGCAATATTTTGTTCACTTATTTTCCTTACAAAATTTTTCACACCTCACTTGATATTTAAAAAAAATGAACCACCACAATATTTTTCGAATTTCAGGTCTAGACAAAATCGAATTCTTGCAATCCCACGAGAACATCGAGGTATACCAAAAGGCCTTCGATATAATCGAACATTTCTTCGGAGCGGACGAGGAAGACGCCAACGTGGCCCCATCTGTAGATCCCGAACAGCAACAGTATCACTTCAGTTCCGACCAGTCGGTGCCGATGGGCGGGTTTCAGTTTTAGGTCACACCTCTTGTCGCTACGTAAAAAAAAACAAATGTTCTGTATAAATTCAACTGGCCCGCACCCCAAAATACAAAACGAGAGAATGCGTTGTGAAAGAGAGAATGTTGAGGATGGATCACTTGACTTTAATAAAAAGGGCTGAAAGAGGTGAATAAATGCAGGGAAATCGAGAAAATGCCTTTCAAATTAATAAGAAAACGAACATCGGTATGGGATGAAAGCGTGTTTCAACCAGAGTATAAAAGTGTCACTTCTAGCATCGTTTCGATCTTTTTACCTTTTTCGATGATAACTTCCGAAGGTAACATGGAGAGAATGTGACGTTTTACAGTCGGTTTAGTTAATGTGTTGTATCTTCGTCGAGCCCTGTAATCTTTTGATTTATTCATTTCGAATTTTGCTGTTGTTATTTTCAAAAAAAATTGCACTTATTGTCGGTTTTTACTACTTTTTAAATATTGTAGATAATTATCGTTTTGTAAATACCCTTGATATTCATTCAATTTCGAAGGATTTGTGTTGGAGAATTGAAGTTATCGTAACACAGGTTATCGAATTTTTTTTGGTTGATGTCGGCGAGACGTTGAAGAAATAGATGAAACCAAATCGTAAGTTGTTTTAAATTTTTTTTTTCCTATACTTCATGTAACAAAAGTTCACTATTCCGTCATAGTTGGTCGACTTTTAGTGCTCTGCCAGAAGACAAATAATAGAAACAAGGCCAATGTCTGGTAAAAGTACCTTTTTGTTTAATCTAGAAAATTCAGATATGTAATTGAATTTGGTAAAATTTTGTGATTTTTGTAATGTATGTAAAGATTCAATGACATTATTTGTTGATAGTTTGTAAAATAAACTAACTTTAAGTAAGTTTTTTTGTTTTCTTTCCATTCCACTTCAAGGATTGTCTAGCTCTACACTGATGTGATGAGCTTTATCGCTCAAGTACATTTGCCTATTTATTTATGAGAAATATCTTCCAATATTTCAAAAAATATAGCGGCTACTTATCGAAATGAGAAATATCCAAATTATTTGTCATATCTGATCCTCGAGATCGTTCTCAAAAGTTTACGCATCGACATTCTACAAGTAATAATAACAAAGTTTCAATTCGTTAAGTTCGGTACTTTGAATTATTCAGGCGATAAGACTATGTATTCAGACGTCCCCTAAATCATGCGCATTAAAACCAAATAGATAAAATTTAAGTAAAATCGTTCTGCAATTCAAAATTTAGGAGCATATTCCAAAAAATAAGATTTTATTTCATTTTTCAGTAGCGCCCTCTAGAGAAGGATGAGAAAATCGATGGTGAAGTTACCCTTTCTTTTTCTTCTATGTTTCTAAAACGAAATCTTATCAGTTGATACACCAATATAGACATCTGTGGTCCATCTACTTCTTAATCATTAGTCGGTATTATATATATATATTAGACTTAAGCAGGCCTGACTGATGAAAGAAAATTTCTTTGAATAAATATTTATTGAAACGGTCCATTTCGTCATTACTTGAGCAAAACATTTATTTCTAGCACTCATTGAACTTTAGATCTGCTCCTTTCCATTTCACTGAATTGTATCAAATAGACTAAATACGTTGTAGTTCCAGCTACCATCTGAAAAAAAATTGAATATTCATCGGCCAAGAACACTTTTCATAATATGCGGAAAAGAATCAATGAATAAGCATAGGTGGATGTTTCAATCGAAATATTCTGGTGGTTCCAATAATCGAAACGGGTATTTTCCGGAAATTTCATTTGTTGTGATTATTAGATATCATTCAGAACTAAGGCTCGATATAATATTAAAATTGTTCCTCCTTAAACAATGTTATTAATATCTCAATTATAATGATACTCGCTTACCGAATGAATCAGTGTCCAATCTAGAGGAAAGAATCCACAAACGGAACATTTCACTTCGTTTAGTTTTGATTTCAAGAGGAATAATTCTATCTGAAAAGGAGTGAGTGCTCGTTATAATATTTATGGGGTCATTGAGATTTGAAAAACAAGAATATCATAATTCTATACTCTACATCACAGACGAGAAATTGTGATTATGTTTTTCTATGGTGATTTTGTATGCTTAGCATAGAATAACAATATCCTAGAAGTGCGAACTCCCTACTAAATCAGAGAAACAGAGTCGCCGCCATGTTTTGGGGTCAAGACGGGAAAATGATACCGATTCAAATATCTTGCACCATAGAATAACAATATCACGGCTTACACATTGAGACCACATGGGACGAGTAAGAGCAAGAAGATTAAGTTTTCTGTGGTTTCTGGTTTGTTATTCTATGAGAACTAGCTAGCACTTAATGGTTATGTTATTCTATGAAAAATAGACCATTGTTGTGTCTGTATCATGATGTTTTTTACATCATGCGTATACTTTTACTAAGTTGCACAGAACGCTAAAATCACAGACCAGATCTGTGCTAAAATAGAGTTCATTGAACAAGACATGAAATTGATAGTTCAATGCTGTTCCAACTCTATGTTCTGTGGTTTTCAATTTTCAACGCTCCTCGTTCTGTACATTATGGATCATGTTATTTACATCATGCTAATGGATGTTATGATTCACTTACGCTTTTATATGAAAGATTCGTACGACCAATTCTGGTTTGATTATCATAAATATTTTCAACTGCACGTTCACTCTACAACAATAAAGGAAGTATTTTAACAGATAATCCTGTGATACCTTCTGCGATTAAATCAACATTCGTAACGTAGTGAAAATCAAGTTGAATTAATCTTGAACCTATTCAAATCGTAACTCAAAATATATCCATACCACATAATAGGATAATCAAGAAGTTTCCATTGATACAACACTATGTTTCTCTTAATGAAACCAAAGTTTCAATAGGGGCCGTATTTATAGTTGTTCCTTGAGGCTTCCTTACTGAAGGCCGCCTTGAATTTGCTTTTCTATGTTTCTATGCAAACAAACTTGTATTTGTTTCCATAGAAAAGCAAATTCAAGGCGGCCTTCAGTAAGGAAGCCTCAAGGAACAACTATAAATACGGCCCTTAGAGTTTGAATAATACCACAGAATAGAGAAGTATTAATACTTCTCTTTAAACTATGGTCACAGAATATAAGTAAGGGATACCCATGGCCCAAAATGATGTAAAAAACATAGTGTGCTCATCTGAAAAAAAGTGACGCCAGAAATATTAAAATACAAGGAAATATATATTCGGTGCTTTGAATTTGAATGAAAAAGTGACTTCATCATTGGTAAATACGATCACAGATGAGCACACCATATTTTACCTACATCATGCATGGCCCTACCCCCTGATGTAAAAAGCATGGTGTCCTCATCTGAAAATAAAGTGACGTCAGCAAGATTAAAATACAAGGAAATATATTTTCTGTGCTCCGAATTTGAATGGAGAAAGTGACGTCATTGTTGGTAAATCGATCACAGATGAGCACACCATGTTTTGCTTACATCATGGCCCTACCCTATATTTGATGTTCTATGGTCCTACCTCCATGGGGATACCCATGATCATGATGTAGGTAAAACATGGTGTGCTCATCTGTGGTCGTATTTGCCAATGATGACGTCACTTTTTCATTCAAATTCAAAGCACAGAATATATATTTCCGTGAATTTGAATGAAAAAAGTGACGTCATCATTGGTAAATATACGATCACAGATGAGCACACCATGTTTCTCATGTTTCATGCCCATTATGTAAGTAAAACATGTTATTTACATCATAGAGATACCTAATATAGACAAGATATATATGATACCTACCTCTTTCTCATATTCCACATTGAGAATAATCAGAATCGTCAACATGGATATTTCAATACAAAACCAGCATAATATAAAGAGCTTCAGGCAGATATAAACAGGAAGATTCTCACTATAGACTTCGAGAAGATTGAGTTCGGAAAATAAAGCAGTTATAATACTGTCAAAAATGAACGCACATTTCATGAGAAGAGAACAAGAATAAATCATGCAAAATTTCTTAGCAGTCTGACCGATATAGTTGTTGAATTGCTCAAATTCAATTATTTTTCTGTAGCTGACATCTTCTTTTTCCAGAACATAGTTCATAATTTTAGAATAATGCGATAAATTAAGTAGAGTGGTTACATGAAATTGCTCGAAAAGCACTATCAACATTGAGTTGAAGTGAAAGATATATAAAGAAAGAAAATTCATTGGGCTGTGATACAGATGAAAGAAAAACACAATATTCAGCATAAGGTGAACAAAATGCATCATGATCAGATAAAAAAGCCAAAAGTTCTCCCAAAATTTTCTTGGTATCCATGAGTTTATGCATAATTTTTTCTTTCGAATACTCATAATTCTCAAACTTTCCAATAGCAGCTCTATATCCTTCACATGCCAATGTACAATGAGTATTGATATCCAAGTATAAAAAGCCAAAAAACCTTTGTAAACTCGAAAATTTAAGATTTCCAGTTCCAGCCCACTTTTCGTAACATATTCCGGATAAATTTCGATTACAGCCAAACAGAACATGAATAGAGAAATAAAAATGCGTTTCTCATCTGCCTTGTATTTGAAAGTATTCTCGCTTCGATGGTAAACATACTTCGGCAAAACCAAACAGTATTTCCACATTCTAAACATTAAATTCAAAGACGAAAATGTTTCGTTTTCTTCCATTATGAAGGAACAGTTATTTATTCTATTTGGTATATTACTTCGAGAATAATTGACGGAACTATAATTTATAAGAATTCGTGAGTATGGTTATTGATTTCTACAACTGACGTCAATTTCCGCATCAACGAATGCAAATAAAGTGGAAATGCTTGACAACCACTCGTATCAAACAGCAGTAATTTCTTCACCAAGGGTCTCAACTAGAAGAAGTTTACCTTTTCCTATCTTGGTTAAATTGAAGTCAGAAAAAAGCGAATTTTCAACGAACATATAGCGACTTTGAATAAAGAACTTCACAAGTTCTTTATTCAGAGTATTGCGATCATATGTCGCAATCTGAATAGAGAAGTATTAATACTTCTCTTTAAACTATTGATCATTGGTCACAGAATATAAGTAAGGGATACCCATGGCCCAAAATGATGTAAAAAACATAGTGTGCTCATCTGAAAAAAAGTGACGCCAGAAATATTAAAATACAAGGAAATATATATTCGGTGCTTTGAATATGAATGAAAAAGTGACTTCATCATTGGTAAATACGATCACAGATGAGCACACCATATTTTACCTACATCATGCATGGCCCTACCCCCTGATGTAAAAAGCATGGTGTCCTCATCTGAAAATAAAGTGACGTCAGCAAGATTAAAATACAAGGAAATATATTTTCTGTGCTCCGAATTTGAATGGAGAAAGTAACGTCATTGTTGGTAAATCGATCACAGATGAGCACACCATGTTTTGCTTACATCATGGCCCTACCCTATATTTGATGTTCTATGGTCCTACCTCCATGGGGATACCCATGATCATGATGTAGGTAAAACATGGTGTGCTCATCTGTGGTCGTATTTGCCAATGATGACGTCACTTTTTCATTCAAATTCAAAGCACAGAATATATATTTCCGTGAATTTGAATGAAAAAAGTGACGTCAGCATTGGTAAATATACGATCACAGATGAGCACACCATGTTTCCCATGTTTCATGCCCATTATGTAAGTAAAACATGTTATTTACATCATAGGGATACCTATCATAGACAAGATATATATGATACCTACCTCTTTCTCATACTCCACATTGAGAATAATCAGAATCGTCAACATGGATATCTCAATACAAAACCAGCATAATATAAAAAGCTTCAGGCAGATATAAACAGGAAGATTCTCACTAAAGACTTCGAGAAGATTGAGATCGGAAAATAAAGCAGTTATAATACTATCAAAAATGAACGCAAATTTCATGAGAAGAGAACAAGAATAAATCATGCAAAATTTCTTAGCAGTCTGACCGATATAGTTGTTGAATTCCTCAAATTCAATTATTTTTCTGTAGCTGACATCTTCTTTTTCCAGAACATAGTTAATAATTTTAGAATAATGCGATAAATGAAATAGAGTGGTTACATGAAATTGCTCGAAAAGCACTATCAACATTGAGTTGAAGTGAAATATACATAAAGAAAGAAAATTGATTGGGCTGTGATACAGATGAAAGAAAAACACAATATTCAGCATAAGGTGAACAAAATGCATCATGATCAGATAAAAAAGCCAAAGGTTCTCCCAAACGTTTCTTGGTATCCATGAGTTTATGCATAATTTTTTCTTTCGAATACTCATAATTCTCAAACTTTCCAATAGCAGCTCTATATCCTTCACATGCCAATGTACAATGAGTATTGATATCCAAGTATAAAAAGCCAAAACACCTTTGTAAACTCTAAAATTTAAGATTTCTAGTTCCAGCCCACTTTTCGTAACATATTCCGGATAAATTTCGATTACAGCCAAACAGAACATGAATAGAGAAATAAAAATGCGTTTCTCGTCTGCCTTGTATTTGAAAGTATTCTCGCTTCGATGGTAAACATACTTCGGCAAAACCAAACAGTATTTCCACATTCTAAACATTAAATTCAAAGACGAAAATGTTTCGTTTTCTTCCATTATGAAGGCACAGTTATTTATTCTATTTGGTATTTTACTTTGGGAATAATTGACGGAACTGAAATTTATAAGAATTCTTGAGTATAGTTATTGATTCCTAACATTGACGTCAATTTCCGCATCAACGAATGCAAATAAAGTGGAAATGCTTGACAACCACTCGAATCAAGCAGCAGTAATTTCTTCACCAAGGGTCTCAACTAGAAGAAGTTTACCTTTTCCTATCTTGGTTAAATTGAAGTAGAAAAAAGCGAATTTTCAACGAAAATATAGCCACTTTGAATAAAGAACTTCACAAGTTCTTTATTCAGAGTATTGCGATCATACGTCGCAATCTGCAGGAATAAGTCCGAACTAGCGCCTATCTCAGATTCGCCGCATTCAAAATCAAGGCAGAAACGAAATTAAATCGGTGAAACCACCCGACGTGTCTGGCAGACGACAGACACGTCAAAATTTGATTCATCAATATGTCAAAGTCATAAGTCATTACTAATGCTAATAACAATTAATTTTCAAGATTTTTCAGGCTCGAGATTTCCAGGTTTATTGATATCAATATCCCACACTAATGGTTAATCCTAAGATTTATATCAATTATTTCGTCTCTATCTATCACGATCATCAAGATAGGCTAGTTTAGTTGAATGAATCGGATTTAAGGCTAGGTTTAGATAATTTGGTTTCAATATGGATTTTTATGAACCAGCAGGAATTAATTCGTAAGTCCCTTTATAACATCAGGTGATAAGCCTATGTTGTCAATCTTTCCTTTTAAAACATTAAGGTTAACATGCAAATTATCCAGTTCTTACCATTTCATATCATTTTAGTACTCCAAATCCAAACGATGAGACAAATGATCCGACGCCTGAACAAATATATGTTAAAGAAGAATTTGATGATCAGAACGGATTTCATGATGGACAAAGTGAGAATGAACAAATAAATTGTATTTCTAGCAATATAGAAAATAATTATCAACAAGAAATCTTAGGTATTAATTTCCAGTAAGTATAACTCATTTTGAACTAGTGAATTGATAAAAATTAGAACTTATATATTGATCAATACCTTAACCTGAAAAAATGTTCACACTTATGATTTTATTATCTAAATGATACTACTAATAACTTACTGAGGATATCAATTTATTTCCAGCGCTCCAAATCAATTTGTAGAGGTGAAGCTTGAAACAGAAGGGATTCATGAGGATTTAATAGATGAAAATGGAATTCAAGACGAGCAATTATTTACAGATAAAAGTTATGATTTCGATTCTTCCTTTGAATACCAGAATAACAGTGAGGCACAAGTTTTTCGACAGGAGTCAAACACATGTGGATACGAACTCGACCAACAAGAAAAATCCAATTTTAAGAATGAGGGCAAATCTAGTGGGAAAAGATACCAGTGTGATTATTGCGACTACGCACCTCCGAAAAAAAGTTCTTTAAAAGTCCATATTGAATCTGTTCATTTGAAACTGAAGGAGAAGCAGTGTCATCTGTGCAACTACAGTTCGCATTTTAAGGGTAGTCTCAAGGTTCATATAGAAACCGTTCACCTGAAACTAAAGGAGCATCAATGCCACCTTTGCGACTACGCTGCTGGTACGAAAGGAACCCTTAAGTTGCACGTAGAATCCGCACATTCCGAAAGTCTCAATAAACAAGAAATATACAAGTGTGACGTTTGTGGATATACCCCAAAACTTAAATCCGCCCTCAGGAAACATATAGAAGCTGTTCACTTAAAAATTAAAAGACATAAGTGCGAGCTTTGTGATTACCGCTCTCAGTACAAGAAAACCTTGAGAGAACACATGGATGTTATTCATTTGAAAGTTAAGCGGCACCAGTGCGATCAATGCGAATACGTGTGTGGTACCAAAGGCGGCCTGAGCATCCATATAAACTCCGTTCATGTTGGAAGGAAATATCTGTGTCACTTGTGCGAGTATACGTCGCGTGATAATAGCCGTCTCAAAAATCACATTGATTATTATCATTTGAACATGAGCAAATTTCAATGTTCCTACTGCGATTTCTCAACGACCCGAAAATACTTCCTGGAAAGTCATGTCGAATCTATTCATTTCAACATCAAGAGGTTCCAGTGTCACTCTTGCGAATTCGCATCGGCTCATAAGGGAAACTTGACGGCTCATTTGAAATCTGCTCATTTGGGCAAGGATTATACTTGTGAGATTTGTGGCTACGTGGCAGTCGAAAAGGGAGATCTTGCTAGTCATATGAAATCTGAACATAAGTGTGGGAAGTGTGGATTTGCCGCAGATTGCAAAAGTGTTCTCGACGATCATATGGATTCCGTTCATGCGATCAAGGAATATCGGTGTGGCTTTTGTGAATTTAAGGCTCCTTATAAAGGTGTTTTGAAGGCTCACGAGGATGCTGTTCATTGGAGTTTCGAGCTGAAGGATGAAACGGCACAGTCAACTATGGATTGAGGGATTTTTTGCAGGTTTTGCGTTAATTTTCAGGGTTGTTTTAAGTTAATGTTGGAAATATCTGAGATCGAACTACTGAAGTTGAAATAAAAATTATTTATTTGTCCAGGAATTTTTCAAAGGAATTTTCATTAAATTGTTTCAGAGTTTATATCTGACTCCTTCAGAAAATCGTCAGAATTATTTTGTTGCAATATTTTTGTATTTCAAGAACTGTTGTCATTTTTCGAAAATCACGGTAATGCAGATTTACTCGATATACAACATTTTGAATTTTACATGTTTTAAAAATTAATTCGGGTTGTATGAAAATTTCATCAATTCTATTAATTTTTTTAGTGAATTCAGGTAAATATGGTTCATTTCTTTGGAAATATAACATATGTATAATATTTGGATAAATTTTCAAGAATCTCAATTTGATACAAGTTCTTGAAATACCAAAGTACGCAAGAAGAAATTCTGAAGATTTTCTATTTATTGTCTGATGAAGCAGTCACATATACAGGGTGAGTCTTTGACCTTGCAGAATATTTTAACAGAAGATTCTTGAAGCTGAAAGAAACACATTTGTCCTCCAACATTTTTTCCGATTCAGCCTAGATAAAAAGATATAGGCATTATAAATTTTCATAATAGGCTAGCCGCCCCTGGAAACCTGAACACTGAAGTTTTTCAAAGCCTAAGATGTACCATTCAAATCTTCGAAATAGGCAACTCTGTTATGAAAACAAGCGTCAACTTACTTTTTACATTCCAGTTGGTGAAAAAAGTTGTATTTATAGTGCAATAAACAAGTTAGGTATTCCAAATTTCATGGGCGATAAAAGTTGAATATTCTTCTCTTGGTTTCATTTTCGATAATGAGGAATTCATCTAGCTATCACTCATATTAGCTTTGAGATTCATCTTCAATTTGTAATTATTAATTTTCTTTGTTTATTTCATTTTCTCGAAGAATTATCAGATTCAGACATAACCCATTCAAACTACCATTTTCATAAATAAATAAAACAGATGTACCCAATTTATCTATGAACGAACAAAAGTTGCCAAATTGACGAACAGAAAGAAAGAACTCTTCGAAATCAAACAACACACAATATGCTAATTCTATGTATACACTTGTATAGTCTATGATTCTGAACTGAACTATAAATCTATGATTCCATTCTCAACTTTTAGACGTGGCAACGCGGAAAAATTGAATTCTGTGAATTTTTTGAACAGAGTTGCAATCAGCCAAAGTACTCAATTCTCGGAATTTCACAGATATTTTTTATTTTTGAATTTCATATTACCCGAAAACGGCGCATCATACGAAAAAAAATAAGGAATACTTTTACTTTCCAAAATGGTCAAAAATTCGTTGAATAGCATTCAAATTATTTTTTCAAGTTGGATTCTTTGAATTTCTGGTATTTTTATGAAATGTTATGGTCATATTAAAGAAACTGGAGGATGTGGATGAAATTTTTTAATCCAGGAACATTCATCGTATCAATAAAAAACTATATTCCAAAAATCATTTCATTCGGTGAGATCGTTCGCGAGATATAATCGAAAATAATTTTTTTTTATGGATTTTCAACAGTCTGTATCTTACGAACCAAGCCGAATCGGAAAAAATGGTAAGGGAAAAAAGTGTTTCTTTTGGCATCAGGAATCTTCTGTTAAAATATTCTGCAAGGTCAAAGACTCACCCTGTAGACTCTGAAATGTTTCAGCTCCTTTAATCGATTGTTCGGAAATATAAATCTGTAAATAATAATTTGTATTAATTTTTTATCAGCTATAAGGAGCAAAAACGTATGATATCCCTGAAAAATATTGTAATCAACGTGTACATGTTGATTGAAACTTCTATAAAATCTTGAAAATTGTGTTTATTTGCATTACGGTAAATCCATTGGAGCTATATGTTATTTGCACACATTGTAGAAAGTGAATAAGTGATGAAAATTGAATTGGTGGTTATGTCTTTTAACTTAAAAAGTATCATCATGCTGCAATATTATGTGAAAGAAATATTTCGTTTTATGTTATTTTTTGCCTTTTTAAGTATTGACTTATTTAATTGTTATTTTATTGTAATAAAAAAAACAAAAGGAATTCAAACGCATATTGTGGTTTTTGTAGGAAACTAGAGCATCATCATTTCTCCAAATGTCGATATGTTGCCAATTTTGAGCCAATATTGGTTTCAAACAATTAGGCTGGACTCGTTATGAAGAATTACTATTGAATTTCAATATTGGAAAAGATCTTGAGACTTAATATTTCGCCACTAAGTTTGGGGATAGGTGCGTTAATCATGTTTATTAATGATAATATTTTGCTCAAAAGTTTTGGAGATATAGCCATCTAAGAATTTCATCCACCAATATCTCAAAGAATACTGATTTGTACGTATTAAAATTTCGTAAGTAGTTGCAAATATCCAACATGAAGATTCAAGCAAAATTTCGTGGGTGTACTGAAAAATGTTTCATCTTGGAAAGTATTTCTCATGTTTAGTAAACAATTTGCATGAAACTTAAAACCATCATTTCACTATCCATAAGGAAATTTCACCCGCATGAGCTATTACGTTAAAAATTTGTGAGCTCCAAACTTGCTGTAGGAATGTTAAGTCGGATACTCGCTCTTTTAAGTGAAAGACTTGAATTTGAAGAAGATTGTACCTGTGCTTAAAAAAGAACAAAAATTCAAATCCATGAATAATAATATTTATTCATAAAAATCAAAACTATGTACATTCAATAATAATACTATGTACATAATATATAATAAAATAATATACATCTTAAATCGAAAATTGATTGGGAGATAGGAAACCATGTGTAGACTGCTATGATTCAATGCCAATAGTTGAAGGCCTAAAGAGTGCTTCCTTCATGTGGTTACGCAGTGTTGTCTTCTGATTCTTTTCGAGCCATCATCACCATCTTGAAAATAGACCGTTGAAGCTTCATTTGATAGCGCTCGGGTAAATCTTCACTCAATCTGTACATTGTATTGAAAAAATGCTTCCTTGGATTCTTAGGCGGTTTATGGCTTATTTTGGGTCTTTTGTATCTTCTTTCACTCTCTCCATCAGCCATATTGCCTTCATTAGTTGTTTCTCTTGTATCTCCCTGTTCCAATTCTCTTTCAGGGGTTTCATTTCTTCTTTCGTTCTCGTTGCATTCTGTAGTCGTATCTTCCTGTTCAGATATTATAATTGTTCTTTCGTGATCATCTTCACTGATGCTTTCATGAGTTCGTTTTCTTTTTAACTCATTTTCCTCACTTACAGAGTTTGTTGCATTTTGACAAAGCTGTGAGTTTGGCGCGTCAGGAAGTAATTCTTTATTACTAGTACTTCCTGATTCTGACATATAAGGCAGCATGAATGCCATCAGGACGTCCAATCTAGAATCCTGAAGCGTCTTATCGAGTGTCTGCCTATAGCGTTCTCTAAGAATGTCCCACAACAGCTGCGCCCTTTCCACTGAAACAAAATAAGGTTATTACATTTGATTGTCGCACAATAGGGTGTTTCGTGGTCACATATGCAAGATATACTGAGTCAAAATTTAGGCGTCCTGAACAGTTAGCTCTGATAACGCGCATTGAATGTAAATAGATACGACTTGGAACAGTTAAATCATCTAACTGATGGGTCATCTCTCAACACAAAAATTTCGTAACAGTTGTAAAAAACTATGCGTATTGCATCGTTTCATAGCTGTATACACACAAAGGTCTTTATACTTATGTACTATTATAAAAGTTCGTTCAATATTCATTATTAATGTTAAACAGACGACAGAGTTATATCTGAAACAGACTGCAAATTCCAAATATTTAAGATAACAGTAAATATGTTGACATTTATTAAACAATATATTTATTCTAAATGTAAGGTACTGAATTAACAGTCATCCTTGTCCAACGAAAACACGTGTTTTTAAGAACCACGTGTTACTATTCCATAGCTCAGTTGAATCAAAATTTATTACAACAATCACTGGAGTTAATGAACAAATAGCACTAAATAATTCAGATTTTTGTTGACTCTTTCGATTCAGCATACATATTTTTCAAATTCATATGATTTTAGTTGTATAAAACATTATTTAATCTGTCATGATATTAGTTCCGTCTGCTCGCATGATGGCGACTTTGATATGACGATTGTTCATATAATTATTTGAATCATTTGCCAGTTTAGTCTTAATCGCAAACAAAGAAAAACCTTTTTGTAGATATTTTTTCTCAAATTTCGCAAAAAAAGGGGTGGAAATAAATTTCGCGAAGTTAATCACAAGTACCACGTGGCATTTGACAGCTATCTAGCGAAAAACCACGTGCATGATGTTCAAACAGAAGATTTTCGAGCAAAAATTAAACAATATATCCGCATGTTAATTACTATAAATTATAACTTAAATAGAAAAGAAAATTAAGAACTTACCAGTAGTTAAACCGATTTCTTTGACTACATTCAGCCAAGCAGCTTCCTTTTTATCCTCCATTTGGTATTCTTCACTGGTCGTTGCCCACAAACAAGGATACTTCCTCACACTTTCTATAAAACGGGACATTTTCATTGATTATACGTCGAAAATGCACTTAAACACAAATAACAGGGCAGCACTAAGTAAAATTCTAAATAAGATCAGCCGGACGCGTACTTTTGGTCACAGAACAGGGTAAGTTGTGTCTGAGATATGACAGCCGTCACAGAATCTAGTCAATGACAGGACAGATGCAAACACTCAGTTGTCTGTGGACAAAATCTGAGAAACACAGAAAGCAAGTGACTTATGTTGGGATAAGGTCACAGAATATCTATCCTTACCTGAACACTGAAATATATTTTACATCTCTACCATAGAAATTATAACTTACAATGGAAGCGGAAACTACCTCGGTAGACTAGAGGGTGGAAACATGTTCTAGGATGCTGAAGGTACCGGGTTCGAATCCCGGCGAGGTCATGGATGTTGTAAAGTGTATAGGTGGTGGTGATTTGGAAAGAATCTAAGTAATTACTCGAAGATGTGTAGATGGACATAGTATCCCGGCACATATAAAGGAAAAAAAAAAAAAAAAAAAATGGAAGCGGTGAGGGAAAGAGAAACGTGTTGTCTAGAGAAAGTCTAGGAGTGGCAAGAATCCACCAAATCGCATTCAAAAGCTTCTTATTTCATGCTTTTTGTAAGATTTTTCAAAGAGTTTTCTTTTTGAAGTGTGTATATTATAGTTACAGAACATGGTTAAATCTTGATCAGCCGTAAATTGTACAAACAGGTTGTAAAAAAGCCAAAATATCAAATTTCACAAGGGGTTTTTATTTATTTAAAACTGATTTGTTTTATTTTTTTCCTAATTTCTGAATAAGAGATAAGACTTTCTATATATTACAGATTTTCAAAGGACAATGTCCTGAGGAAAAGATGGTAAGTGGCGGTACGAAGAAAAAAATGTGTTCCCACGGACACCATTTCAATTTGCAGCAAGCATTTTGTTTAAAATTATTATTAACATTGGTATAAATGAAATTTTGTTCAAATGAATCAAGTTATTGAATCACAAATGTTAATAAATGTTTAATAATTCTTCCAACATTGGATTTTGGATTGATTGAAAGTTTATTTAATTGAACATCACGGCGATATCAATCGGCATTTTGCGCGCATGTTCTTATATTAGGGGAACCAGTGTGCTATCGTTTCATCCACATGTCTGTAATATTCGAATTTCGTGCCGAAAATGGTCTCAAACTACTAGGTTAGACTCGCTGATGACGAATCCAGTGTCAAAATCATTTCTGCCGTCCGACAGTGCACACGATAACGATCGAACAGACCAAGCTAGCGACTTGAAACTTTCAGGGTAGGCTGTGTATCAGAATGCCGTGGTTAAGTTTGATAATGGGCTAAATCGGTGAAGCGGTTTCGAAGCTATAGCTGTTTGAAATTTTGAGGTTATTTCCCTGATATTTCAGAAACTGATGAAGCTATTGAGTTGAAACTTTACAGTTAGTTGGAGCAAAACAACGCGCAACTTTTCGAAATTTTTTTCAGTTCGTACTGTAAGTAGATATAACAAAAATTTTCTCGAAATTTTTTCGAAAAAATTTTTTTTTTCGGAAACTATTGATCATATTAAAAAAAAACTGCTCTGACCTTGACCTTCATACTTCACATCTGTGTGTACCAATTTTCAATTCGATACGATTATAATTTTTCTGAGATATTGGGAAGAAATATGTCAAATTTCTTGGATATTCCCCTCGGTATCGTTGTTTTTCCGGAATAATTTCCAGAATAATTCGAAAAAACCTAGAAAAGCAATTAAGTGTAGTCAGCAGCTTTTGCGAGTGTGTCCTTTTGGTGTTTTATTTTTTGAGCATGCGCGCAAAAGCTGCTGACTTCACGTCAGTGCTTCGCTATAGGTTTTTTATTTTTCTTCATTGATGTCCTTGAAATTTTAAGTACCTGCTTAGTACATCTTTGTGATATCAGAACAAAGAACAACATGAACTAAATTTCGAGATTAATTTATTAGAAAATAATAGAGTTCGAAGAAGATATTAAAAAAAAGAATTGCACGAAATGAAAAAAGAATGAATTCAAGAAGAGATATATAGGTGGTCTCAACTCCATTCTTTCATATGACTCATTTAGATTTTATAAATTCTGATCAATCAATATCCCTGAATCAAGAAATGAATATAGAATATCATTTCAACTTAGGTCAATATTTTTCAGCAATATTTTCACCTACTAATTATCATTGATGATGTCAAATATAATACTTCTATATCATAAAATAATCTTTCATTTTAATGCTCCTACTGCATTGTGAATTTTTAGTTCTCCTGATGAAGGAATAATAAAATCTCGAAAGCTTGCGCCAAGAAAAAAGTACCTACATCAATCATTTTTATCTAATTCCTGCTATTTTCAGTAATCCATTTTTGTAGCTATAAAAACAAATAATCCTTTAGCCAATGTAAGCTCTCATTATTTTCATATTTGCTCCGAAAATTCTCAGGAAAAAAGCATAAAAAACAGAATTTTCATACGCATTTAATGCTTTTTAAATGGAATACGCGGGCTTTCTGCCACCACTAGCTCTATCTCTCTCGGCAACATATGATTACACAGTGCAAGCTGACAGGCCTCATCCATGGTTTGTTATATCTATGATCTCTACATATATTTCCAATGAGTGAACTTAAGATGCGCAAACTCATACCACTAACTACTACCATTGTATAAATATATACAATTTACACAATGCTACTACCGAACATTGAGGTAAAAGAACATACATATTATTCTTCCTGGCCGCCTCAAATCTGTAGAATTCATTCATTCGACCCGAAACAGTCTAACAGACATACTGCATGAAATGCCTCAGGAGGGACCAACTAAATGAATATTTCGGAGACAACAATGGATCGGAAGGTAAGGTCCAGTAAGATGGCCACCAAAGAGCCGTGAACGTACCCCTTTGGATTTTTAAGTCTGGAACACATTAAAAGAAAAAGTTTATCAAATAAACGTTCAAACTCGAGATCGTCTGATAAATAGAATCAAAAATTGTGTTGTGCAGAAATGGGTCAGAAACGTTCTGAACTACGCAGGGTTGTAGATTCAGTAAGAAAAAATGTGTGAAATGTATTGAACAAGGCGGTAGCCATTTTGAACATTAATAAGCACTAATAGCGAGTTGTTACAGCATTTTGTCCTCTTCTTTTTTAAAAAATATATTAATAAAATTTAGTTCATTCGTTTGACTCCTTAGATAAATAAGCAGTTCTACTGAGAGTTACTCCAATATTCAATCAGAAAAACAACTGATTCAATTCACTGAGAGCATCAAAATGGAAGAAAATCAGGTTTGCATAATTTCTTATTTTTCGTTGTTATCATATTAGCCATGATATTGAGGCTGAAAGAAACAGCTAGTACAAAAGTCAATATGTCATTCGGAAGACAACTAAATGGGGAAGTTTTTGTTGAAGAGAAAACATGATGGTAATTATTCATTTTTCATCGATAAACCTATTGGTGAACGAAGATAAGCGCTTCTCCCTCTGGTGGCTGTCCGAGTAACCCGAGGTACAGACATTATCATTGACAAGTTGAAAGAAATGTTGAGAAAATGAGAAAGTTTATGCATTTTTCTTGGCGTTTGTGTGATTTTGCAAGTGCTTCTACTGAGGAAAAGCAAACTCAAATGTCCCTTGCCATATATTTCTACAACCCGATAAAAAATTTGGAGTTAGGTTCTGAAAGTGTTGAAGAATCGATAAAAACCAACAAACAAGATTTATGAGAGTCTGTTACCTGCATTTTACCGATGATGATCCTTTTTATAGAGGTAAGCACGAATTGCTCATGAAATACTAAATCACATTCATGAAGTCAATTTTATTCCAGGCCCATAATCAAAGCACAGAAATTTACTTAAGAGGAATGCTATGCCTTCCAGAAATCTGTCAGTTGAACTGATCATTAAGGAACAACGTGAATGTTCTAGTGATAGAAATGACTATTGAAAAAAAAGTCTCAACAAGGAAATATCTGGTGACGAATACTCTTCGCTCCAAGTGCTTCTGCCGATGAAATCAAAGTGGTACAATGCTTTTTTATTACAGCTTTTTAAAGACCAATCATATGAGTGTTGGAAAATTTATTTGTCAATCCATAATGAATAAGGCTTGCGGTACAAGTAGAATTAGTTTCATGTGAATGTATTCATTTTATTCACAATATATTGAGTATTTAGTCCTTCCCTATAAAAATAGTGTAAGGTTATGAGTATTTGTCAATTATCATTGTATAAATGCTTATACAATGCTATTATTCCAAAAAGTATGTTTTACAATACTATCAGTTTTTCAACTTTCAAGACAGCCTAAGAAATCCACCGAAGTCAATCTTGCCATTTGGATCTGAAAATAAATAATATTAAAATACTGTCTAACTTTGGAGATATCCTCGTAATTTTAGAGTTGCTACACTCAATTAGATTGAAGGATTATACATACCTACTTTATAAGAATGGAATATGTACTCCCAATAATACTCTCGTCAACTATAAAAGTCTAAAAACTCTTTGAATGAATCGTGAAATCAAAAATTATCAAACCAAACACTAACAAACAGTACAAAATCGACTATCAAAACCTTAGACAAACAACCTTTGTCTAAGATCAAAACAAAATCTATGTCTGTATGTAAGGTTCTAAAACTGGCCACCGTGGCGCTGCAATCTTAAATTCAAACGCCAATTGGAAAAATATCACTGATAATTTTCACCTGAGAACTTCTATGTTTAAGTGCTTGAGACGCCAGCGGTAAGAAATTTTGGTAAACCCGCAAGATTTTCCGTCGCCGAGATATTAAAAAGATATTTAAATCATTGTACGCAGTGTGATTTTCTGAATAAAAAATTTGAAATCGAACATAGGCGGTCTCCTTTAATTCGGAAGATATGGGCCCCCAAAGTTCCAAAATGAGTCGTTTTCAGGTCCCTTTTTCCACCATAAAAACGATCTCTCACTTCATCTGTATAGTTCACAAACCACCTTTGAATCTTAAACCAACAATAAGCAACACTTTTTTCAAGAATAATCAATATTTAATGAAAAAACAATGAAATTATTGGACAACCACTTAACCTCTATTCCTTCTGATTTCGACTCAGACTAAAAGTGAAGTTTGGCAATGGCGCGAATTTTATCGGTCGGAATCGTGCCATCGTGCGTATTCGTGAATGACAGATTATTGCTGGAGAGAAAAATGAAATTTGTTCTTAGTTCTTACTGTTTACTGCGATACTTTAAATCTTCCAATAGGAGAATTCGTTTCTAATGAAATCTACAAGATTGACACACATAGTAATGGAATGAGAATACTCCCTGATATATTTTTCAACGAACATTTTTTTCATATGTGATAGGTCGCGCCCTTCCCAGATTTCCAATGAAATAGTAGTTATTATACAACGTATTTTATTGGAATACCCTGAATCTCATTCTAAACTGGGACCATCTCGAAGACACAACAAAAAACGAAGTAGATAACAACCTCCCTATTTTGAAGGGGATAGAAAGAAAGTTCAAACGAAAATATTGAGAGTGAAACCTTAAACAAATATTCTCAATGATTTTGTTTTGATGTTAGAATAACCACCTCTTCATCATCATATCCTTCAACTGTCCATCATTTCATATTTCCCGCCAGCAACTACTCTTCGGTCATAATACGTTGGCCAGCGATGAAAAGACGCTGTTGCCAAGCTCCGCTTTAACATTGAGAAGTATTTCGTAGAAATATAGGTTAAGTTGTTGTCTAATATTTTCACTTTTCTTCCTTTAAATAATGAATATTCTTGAAAGAAAGTGTCTCTATTCGTTGGTTGAAGGTTCAAAGATGATTTATGAACTAGATTTAAGAAGTGAAAGATCATTTTTATGACAGAAAAAAGGATCTGAAAATGCAACAATTTGGAACTTTGGGGGCCCATATCTTCCAAACAAAAAGAGACCGCCTATGTTGGCCTTCATATTTTTTGTTCAGGAACTCACACTGCTTACAATGATGTGAATATCTTACTTATAGCTTCGCGACGGGAAATCTTGCGGGTTTACCGAAATTTTTTGACGCAAAAATTCTTGTTTACAGTCAATTTCATGCTCTTTCGAGATATGTGATTGAAATTGATAAGGCTACAAGGATAACTGGAGTGTGATTGATTTCTTGAAAAAAATTGAGATATTCCATAAAAACACAAAATGTTGAATTGAAGAATTATCGTCAATATATCGACAATGTGTTATAGGACTTTTTTTGTTAGAAATCACATGTAGAATTTTGCCTTGAAGTTTTGGACCCTGTATATTCTGTGCTTTAAATTTGAATGAAAAAAGAGACATCATCATTGGTAAATACGATCACAGATGAGCACACCGTGTTTTGCTTACATCGTGCAAAATCCTATATTTGGAAAAAATCATCTGGTTTGGGGAGTCCACGTGAAATGGGAACCCCCAACTCAATTTTCAGCAAATCAGGGGCCTTATTCTTGAAATCCGATGGTATAGAACGTTCTCTATGGCACAATCTCGCGTTCGACCTTGCTCCCATTTGTCAAAACTTCAATTCCGTATTCTTGATTATCAAGAAGCGCTACTCATGAATTCTGGGAAGAGAACAAACGTGGAAAAATGAGCGTTTCGACGTCGTTGGCAAGCACAGATTACAAAGAGAGTAATCTGTGTTGGCAAGGAAACGCGAGCATTTATGATGGAACGATAGAGAACGTTTATACCACAGAATACAAATATATAAGAAGTGTAAACTCCCTACTAATCTGTGGAAACAAAGTGGCGGCCATCTTAGATGGCCATTCACTAGCGACACCAACGGCCAGATGGGGAACTAAGTTTGGATGGAAAGCTCACTAGCGACACTAACAGGCAGAGTTGAAAGTATTTTGTTTGTGGCGGGAATATTTGAATTAACTGCTAGAGCTAGGTATAAGATCGAAGGTAATAGAAATTAACTTCATACTACATTTTATGTTTTCAAATGGAATGTTACTCTTTTTCAGTTATGAAAACCAAACCGACATGAAGTGAAATCAATTACATACCTAGGTAATATGTGTTTTTTATATTACGATTCTTCATTTATTTCTTCCGTTTAAATATACAGAATCTACCAACATTATATAAAGAAATAACCAAAAGGTCATTTGAAATTCATTAACTATTAACATTAACCAAATGATATATTGAAAAGTTGAAATAATAATAACAATATTAGCATTCAAGGATATGTCCAAAAGAGTCTTCCATCAAAGGGTTGCTGAATCCACTTTATTTAATCCATGGATCCTGGAGCTAGTGGTGAAAACCTAGAAATCAAATATTTAAATTAATTCAAAATTGAAAACTTTAGGAAATCATCCTTTTTTTTCAAGTGAAAAATGTTGCTATAAAATATTGGTAGGCTTTCCTACATTAGAAATACAAGTGAAAATAATGAAAACTATTGGTAACGGAAACAAATTGCTCCTGCGTTACTGCATCAATACAGCGTTACAAACTTTGAAAAGTATGTACAACTCTGTTAACGCAGAGGCGATTTCTATAAACAGTTTCAATTTTTTTTTGCCTACTATTCATTTTGAGTTTGAATAATTTGAAAGATACGGTTCTCTATGAATTTGGTATAAGAAACTGCTGCTCAGGAGACAAACATAATTGAGAATCCTAATTTTCGTAAAAATACAGGTTTATGTTCAACTAAAAAGGAATTTTCATTTACCTATATAATGTTGGCAACCTCAGCACTAGAAGCAAAGCTTGTTGTATCAGGCCTTTCTACTGAAGGTTTATCAGATGTTGAAGGCACCAATGATTTTCTCAGAGTCAATACTGGAACTATTATAGCTGTCTTCGGAACTCAAATCATAAGATTCATATCTACATGATCATTCAGAACATATTCGGGAATTGTATCAATATTGAAGCCTTATTACCAGGTTAATAATCTAGAAGGATTCGTAGCAAAATCGAGAAAATGCAGGTTTTTTTGAGAACCTGTGATATCACAAACCTTCGACATTACTCCTATGAATTTTCATCTAAGGAAAATTTTCATGTGAACTTAAGTTTGATCGAGGAAGGTTTCATTGATGTTTCAGATATTATTACAGGAGCTAAATGAGAAAAGAATACAAAAAAACTGTATAGAATATTTAGAAATCATTAGCTTATATAGCCAGTACCATTAGTAAACAACTCCATTTTTATTTTACCGGAAAAAATACTAAGTCAAAGCACAGACCAACAAGACAAATCACTTCATCGTTTGCGGGAATCGCGTCTTTACAACCTTGAGAAATATAACACACATAACCACACTTTCTTCTTCCTCGAAACCGTTGTCAAATTGAATACTTGATTTTGGAATATCTGAAATCGAAATGTAAAACGGATTTGTCGGCATTCAGGAATCACAAAATCAAAATCAGACTAAGATTTTTCGATGTAACCATTTGAAAAGCAAATTTCCAATACCAAAGCGAGTGTTTTGTCACATCTGAAACTCCTGTAGAAGAACTCGGTTGGAGTAAATGAAAATTTTGGAAAAATGTTATGGAAAACCCGTTTACCTTAATCAGAGAATCTTTGTAGTTTCACATCAAATGAGATTCATTTCGATCTAAAATCAAACTATGAATAGACCAACTTTGTTCGATTCCAATCCTAGTGTTTGTGCAATCATATACAATTTTATTAGACATCCCATCGTTTTAATTGAATAATGGAGGTTGTAATGGTTTTTCTTCAGTTGCGATTCCTTTATATTATATAAAATGAACATTATGAATGAGTCCACCTAAGTTCGATTCCAATTCTTGTCGTATAATTAAAACATATAATGGGGGCTGTCATCATAAAATAGAACCTCAAAGATGACTAAACAATTGATTTGGTTGTAAAAAACTGTTTGGATTATATTCTAAAATGGAACAGTTACGAAATTATTCATCAATAAATAGGATGAAAAATTCATTTCAGATTGTTTACATGTTTATAACCTCTTCAAGCGAGTCCGAAAGCGGCGCGAGTGACGTAATCCTATTCCTGCAATCTGATTGGCACCCCAAAGCACCCCAAACGCCTACTAAAATTCTGATTAACTCGATTCAGGGTCATATCTGCGTTGACATAGATTTCCTAAGTAAATGAGGCGAGTGGTTTATCTGGTTGATCTGTGGTCAAAGTCAAATGTCATTTCGGATCATCCAGTCCCGACGGAGAAAGCTATACTTTCATATCTTCTATCTCCCTTAATCTCGAGTGGCCAGTCACAGAAAATTGATTCCCATATTCCACTAGGAGTTTCACCCCCCTGGTTTATACCATCGCAGTCAAGATGTGGAGCAGTCCGAATGAGCGGTCATAGACGAACAATCATGCCAAATGTTCTAACCAATCAAAAACAAGTATTTTCGACAGACATGAAGCTAACTTCATTCATGTAGCCAACTTTATGTATAATACATCGACATAGACTCTATTTCTGTGATATATTGTCATAATTCAAATTTGAAATTATACAGTTGTCATAAGAGTTGGGAGCGTTTTTCGGAAAATTGTTAAATAGATCATTTTGTAAAAAAAAGATCACTTCCAATCAACTGTGAACAGAAGGTGCTGCTCACCGACTACATTACACGAAGACCTGAAATCTACATAGGTCGGTTAAATTCAGATTATACAAGGGAGGATATGAAAAAAACTGGAAGGAAATCACAGTATTCCGAGTTGAGCTTTAGTTAATCTAAACATTTTGATAAATTTTGGATCAGATAGATTAAACGGGTTCGATTTAGATAGCAAATGGACACCTATTTTGTATTGTTGTTGTTCTGCATCTTCCACATCTTCATTCAGTACTTCCCACATAATTGCACTCGCCATGTCCATTTCCGAGTGAAAACAGAAATTTTGTAGTGAAAGTTAATTGAGATTGTTAAGACTTATTGCCAAACAGATCAAAATTAGCGTCTATATATCGTTCCATCACAAATCGTAAGAGATACATCGCTCGCTCTCCGTGAAGCACTCATTCATTTCAAGAATACCGTTTCCCTGAAAAACTCGTAGACACGCCCCCTTTCAATCAATCGTTCTCTTCCCCGGTTTCAAGAATAGGCGCCCTGAGAGGATCTCAAGAAATAACTATATTTGGATCTGATTATCTGGTTTGAAGAGCCAGTTCACAGATATTAATAAATAAAATGAGCCTGAACCTGCGACTCAGTACTCCGAAAGTATCAGACCAAACATTCCTGACTGAGACCAAAAAAAAATCCAGTATTTAATCGAAAAATTACAGTTCGAAGGTTCATACAGAATTTAATGAGGATGATATGATAAGAAAATCACAGAATTTTTTTTTCAAATTGTTCTAATGAAACGATCATCACGAAATTTTTCATAGAGTTGTCTTTCAGCATCTCTAAACTAGCTGCGAAGTTTTATCAGGATTGAATCAGTATTTCTCGAGTTATATCGAAAAAAACAACGATATCGAGAAGAAAATGTCGAATATTGACATATTTTTTCCCGATATCTCCAGAACTTATGATCGCATCGAACTGAAATTTGGTACACTGCTGTGAAATATGAAGCTCAAGGTGTGAGTGGATTTTTTTTTGGATATCATAAATGGTTTTCGAAAAAAAAATGTTGAAAAAAACTTGTTTTAAAATTTACTGACAGTATGATCCTGACAAAATTTGGCTCAAAGTTGCGCGTTGTTATACTCCACCTAACTGTCAAGTTTGAATTCAATCGCTGCAGTAGTTTCTGAAATAAAAAATAAATAACTTCAAAATTTCAAGTGGCTATAACTCTGAAACTGTTCGACCGATTTGGCCCATCAACGAACTTAACCGCGGCATTCTAATGCGCCACTTACCCTGAAAGTTTCAAGTTGCTAGCTCATTCCCTTCGACAGTTATCGTGCCCACGGCCGGCCGGACAGAATCGGTTTTGACACCGGATTCGTCATCAGTGAGTCCAATCTAGTCGTTTGAGACCATTATCGGCTCAATCATCGAAAATTACAGACATTTGGACAAAACGATAGCACGCTGTTCCCTTAGAACATGCGCATGTCCATAAAGTTAGCAGAGCCACTTGCACGGAAGTCAATGAAAACCATCTCATTAATTGTCGTATATTTGTCGAGAATTTGTCGTGAAAGAAAAAAATTTGTCGCGCTCCTAGTTTTTTTTAAGGGGTGGCTCTGCTAACTTAATATTAAGTTAGCATAGTCAATCTGAAATATGCATCGAATTCCGTCAAAAATGTTATGAGTAATTGTCGAGTATTTGTCGTAGACCATCTAGCCTGAAAAAAACAGAAAAAATATTTTTTTTATAGCTTTTTTATAGGTTTTAATGAAATTTTCTGGTTCCTCAGGAAATTTGTTAGATTCGGCAACACTGCATTGGTAAATTGATATTTCAGGTATGTTTTTCGTATCATTATCGACTGATATTGGGTTGTATATGTTAAATCTTCTATTTCCTGAGATGAACAATTTTCGTTTCAATGCTGAATAGTGGAAATATTCCATTCTCACGGATATACATCGACGTAACTTCGTGATTCAAGAAAGTTGATTAGATGACCGTTTTTTCTTCCGGAAATGAGCTGAACGATTGGAGGACGACCAAAACATATTTGTCGTGAAAGAAAAAAAATTGTCGCGCTATTTTAGAATGGCTCTGCTAACTTAATATTAAGTTAGCGGAGCCATCCCTTAAAAAAAAAACTAGAAGCGCGACAAATTTTTTTCTTTCCCGACAAATATTTTGGTCGTCCTCCAATCGTTCAGCTCATTTCCGGAAGAAAAAACGGTCATCTTATCAACTTTCTTGTATCACAAAGTTACGTCGATGTATATCCGTGAGAATGGAATATTTCCATTATTCAGCATTGAAACGAAAACTGTTCATCTCAGGAAATAGAAGATTCAACATATACAACCCAATATCCGTCAATAATGATACGAAAAACATACCTGAAATATCAATTTACCAATGCAGTGTTGCCGAATCTGACAAATTTCCTGAGAAACCAGAAAATTTCATTAAAACCTATAAAAAAGCTATAAAAAAATATTTTTCTTGTTTTTTCAGGCTAGATGGTCTACGACAAATACTCGACAATTACTCATAACATTTTTGATGGAATTTGATGCATATTTTAGATTGGCTCTGCTAACTTGATATTAAGTTAGCAGAGCCACCCATTAAAAAAAACTAGGAGCGCGACAATTTTTTTTCTTTCACGACAAATTCTCGACAAATATACGACAATTAATGAGATAGTTTTCATTGACTTCCGTGCAAGTGGCTCTGCTAGCTTTATGGACATAACATGCGCGCAAAAACTTATCAGATTTCAAGGGATTTCCCACCCCGATATCGTTCCAATTTTGCCTGAAAGTAGTATCGATCCGACCTGCATCTCCTAGATTTGTCCCTGGCCCCATTCTGAAGAAACTTCTCCGCTCACAGCTCCCGAAGGCGGTTGTCGGTATTAATTTTAAGTTGCAATTCCCATTTTGCCAGTTTCCTTAATTAGTTCTCAACTTCACTCAATAATGAAGACGTTAATGGAACCTCAAAAGATGCGCAAGTGCCAGGGTAGAGCGATCAAAATATTTGCGGCAGTTTTGGGAACATAGATGAGGATCTGAGAGGGTTTAGTAATTAAAATGCCGGCGTTGGAGCCTGAAAAACTTTGTTGATTTAGTAGAGGGAAGCGGAATGGTGTACAGTGTGTTTCATAAGGTTGATCATTTTTGCGCGCATGTTCTAGGGGAACTGCGTGCTATCGTTTTGTCCAAATGTCTGTAATTTTGGATGATTGTGCCGAAAATGGTCTCAATCGACTAGGTTGGACTCACTGATGACGAATCCGGTGTCAAAATCGATTCTGTCCGGCCGACCGGCCGTGGACACGATAACTATCGAATGGAGCAAGCTAGCAACTTGAAACTTTCAGGATAGGTTGCGCATCAGAATGCCGCGGTTAAGTTCGTTAATGGGCCAAATCGGTCGAATAGTTTCGGGGTTATAGGCACTAGAAGTTTTGAAGGTTTTTATTTTTATTTCAGAAACTACTTGAGCGATTGGATTCAATTTTGGCAGTTAGGTGGAGTATAACGACGCGCAACTTTGAGCCAAATTTCGTCACGATCATATTGTCAGTAAATTTAAAAAAAAAATTTTTTCGAAATTTTTATCCAAAAAATTTTTTTTTCGGAAACAATTCATCATATCCAAAAAAAAATCCACTCACACTTTGAGCTTCATATTTCACAGTAGTGTACCAAATTTCAGTTCGATACGATTATATGTTTTGGAGATATCGGGAAAAAATATGTTGAATTTCGAGGTTTTCTTCTCGATATCGTTGATTTTTTCGGTATAACTCGAGAAATACTGATTCAGTCCTGATAAAACTTCACAGCTAGTTTTGAGATGCTGAAAGACAACTTTATGCGAAATTTCGTGATAATCGTGTCGTTAGAACAATCCGAAAAAAAAATGTCTATGATTTTCTTATCATATCATCCTCATTAAATTCTGTATGAAACTTCGAATTGTTATTTTTCGATGAAGTACTGGATTTCAATTCGATCTGATCTGTATTTTTGGAAATATTGGAAAAATAAAATTTTGATTGAGTATATCTACGGAATCATTGGGTGGATTTTACCCATTCACGAATTCGGCCTTCGTAATTAAGGTCCACACCTTCTCTACAAATATCGAGTTTCTAAGTTATTTCTTTCGGAAGTTATTGTGTTTACGCAGTCGGCCGTTAGGCTGACCGTAAACACAATAACTTCCGAAAGAAACGACTTAGAAACTCGATATTTGTAGAGTAGGTTTGAGGCTTAATTACGAAGGTCGAATTCGTGAATGAGTAAAATCCGCCCAATGATTCCGTAGATATACCCATTCAAAATTTTATTTTTCCAATATTTCCAAAAATACGGATTAGATCGAAAAGAAATCCAGTAATTTATCGGTAAAAATTTCAAAAAGCACTGCCGTGAAGGCAGCAGCTTTTGCGTGCATGTTCAAATTCGTTGCTGAAGCGGTCATCTACATTTAACATGCGCACAAAAGTTGCTGCCTTCACGGCAGTGTTTTTTGAAATTTTTGGGAAACTGATTTATATTGATTGTCAACCAAAGGCATTGTTTACGGAATAGGAGGAGCTGCAGTAAAAATGGGGGTTTTCCTGAATTTGGGTTATTACTGCAAATGCAAATTTGAACATAATTATTATGGGTTTGTTTCATCATTTTCCCAAATTACCTTCAGAGAGTATTCAAAATCAGATTTCAAAATTGGGGTTTGGGATTTGCCAGGCATGCACGAAGTGACAACGGTGTGTAGTAGAATAGCTTTTTCTGCTATAGAATAATGAAATTTTTATTCCTATTCTGTGGTACACACGTGTTATTTGTTAATATAACCAAACAATTTCCGTTTGCGATTTGCAATGAACTCTATATTATATACCTGGAAGGGACCCGTTTTGAGCGACAAGTGAAGCCAATTCGTTGCTTATGCAACCCGCGAAGTGGACGGGTATCTATCTCTTTCTTCCTCATTGCAGTAAAGGGAAATCTGTCGCATTATTCTAAATCTTTTTAATTTTTCATTTCAAATTAGGAGAACCTGAATTTTTTTCTAACTAATTCGTGAAGAAGGCAGGATTGTAGAAGATAGCACCTGATCAAGTGAAATTTCAACTTAGTGAGCGGTTTTTCTGGGGAACAGGGCGTTATCATCCTCCGTAAATTTGCTTTTTTTTGCCGAAAATGGTTTCAAGCGACCAGGTTGGACTCACTGATGAAGAGTTCAATGTCGAATCGAATTCTATTCAGCCGCCAGTTGCCACGATAACTTACTACCGAGAAAAGCTATAGCGACTCAAAAATTCAAAATGAGTTCATTAATGGGCAAAATTTACCTAACAATTTCGAAGTTATATCCATTTCAAATATACTATTTTATTTCCTCTATATCTCAAGGAGTACTGTTGTGATCAGAATGAAACTTGCTAACTGATTGCATGAAGAATCGTTAAAAATTTTTTTTTTTGGAAACTATCAATGAGATTTCAATGAAACTTGGCGCAGACCTTGAAATCGAATCTGAACAGCAATGTTCGAAATTTCAGCTCGATTCGACACACATTTCCAAAAATATCGGAAAAAAGTATGTCAAATTTCGCATTCTAACCAGCGCTTAAATTTTCCTGACTTCAAGTCAGTGCGTTTCTAGAAGTATTTTCCCATGTTCCTATTATTTAAATTTATTGTAATAATGATGAAACTATCATCAATCGTCAATTCACAGCTCACACCAACATAATTCTTCACTTTTTGAACCACACGCGTTGAAGGCAGAGAAAGTAATGGCATATCAGAGAAAAATAGATATTCATTTTCAAAAATATCGCACTTCTAAACGATGTAATACCCAAACCATTGTATAAATACAATGCCCAAACTACCTGAATTTCCAAGTAAAACCAAATTTGAGCCGTTAAACACCATTTACTTCAATGGGTGTGACAGGGAGAGGTTACCGTAATTAACGCTATCTTTGTTTCGTTGCCCCTTGTTACGCTTTAAGCTTAGTTGAAGAAGGGTCGGGTCCTTTCCAGGTAGTAATATAGAGTTCTATGGCGATTTGTCAGTAATATGACAGTATGCCAGTCTGTGCTCTTCTTTTTCTATTCCTTGGTCGTTGTCTTCTACTCTAACCAGATCGAAGTATAACCACAGATCACACAGATTGGTCTGTGGTATAACTATCTCTAAATTCGACGTTGCCATATCGTACACTTAAGACAAATCCCTTTAAATGTCAAATCCTCATTTTTATTTTTCAGTTTTAGGTGATCAAACATTTTTTTTTAAATTTAAAATTGAAATTGTATGTTTGAAATGTGATGTTCTAAAGGTTTTTCATGGAAATTACTGCATTTTCGTTTAAAGGGAAAATTCCCATTCAATGATACCGTTACCTGATGCCACTGTCAAGGCCTAACACTGAACTGCCGCTCTGATCCAATTGAGATTCAGGACGTAGTTATGAACTACCAACACGGACACTTGTGTCAAATTTCGAGGCGATCCTATCACTGAAAAAATTTTCATAACTTGATATCTTGCAAATTACTATAACGTTCGAGGTTAACTAAACTATTATGGAAACTAAATGCAAAAAAATTCATTTATAAGACTTATATCACACTTATTTATACAGAGTATCACATTGAAAAGGAGTTTGATGAATTCGGAAAATCGCTCGGACCCGTCAATTTTTTTACGCGCTTGTTCTAGGGAACAGCGCGTTATCATTTCGTCAAGATGCCTGTAATTTCAGAATTTTGAACCGAAAATGGTCTTAAAAGATTGGGTTGAACTCTCTGAAGAAGAAGACTTGGTTAAATTCAATTCTGTCCGCCCGGCCGTTCGTATGTGCCCTAACTTTCGAAGGCAAAGACTCAGCTACTTGAAATTGTAAGATTAGGTTAGGAGTCCAAATATCTCGGTGAAGTTCATTAATGAGTGGAATCGGTTGAATAGTTTCGGAGTTAGTCCCATTTGAAATTTTGAGGTTAATACCTCGATATCTCGTGAAGTCTTGACTCGATCGAATTGAAACTTCCTGAACAGTTTTGGAATACCAATGCGCAACTTAGTACAAAATTTCGTGTGGATCCAGTAGTAAGAAAATTGGGGTGTTTCCTTTAAACGAAAATGCAGTTATTTTCATGAAAAACCTTCAGACCATCACATTTCAAACATATAATTTCAATATTATATTTTAAAAAAAATGTTTGATCACCTAAAACTGAAAAATAAAAATGGGGATTCGCATTTAAAGGGATTTGCCATGAGTGCACGATATGGCAACGTCGAATTCAGTTTTCTCGGAAAGGAAAGGACGTCAAATGTGTTACTTTGCTTAGGAAAACAGAGATAGCTATACTTCAATCTGGTTAGAGTAGAAGACGACGACCAAGGAATGGAAAAAGAAGAGCAAACTATCACTGAACTATTATAAAAACTACTGTAGTATATTAAAGCAGGTTGTTAAACAGGCTAAGATAATTAGTAATAGAAACTATATAAATGAATCCGAAAACAAAACAAAAGCTACATGGAATCTAGTTAACATTACAAACAAGAAGAAAAATAGTGAGGATTCAATTTTCACTTCATTTCCCCACCAAAATGAAAAATATCTGCTAGATCGAATCAATGCCCACTATATAGATTCAAATATTAACAACAAAAGTATTTATGCTGATACCGATAATATCAAATCATGCAATAATAGCATATTTTTCAATCCACTTGTTGAGCATGAAATATTTCAATATATTTTACAATTGAAAAATAAAAACTCAGTTGGAATTGACCAAATACCAGTCAAATTGCTCAAGAAGTGTGCACCATTGATAACAACATCGTTGACACATATTGTTAATCACATTCTGCAAACAGGACGATATCCCCAAAGATTAAAAGAAGCATGTGTAAAACCTATTCATAAAAAAGGTACTAAGAAAAATTTTGATAACTATAGGCCTATATCTATACTGTCCAACGTAAATAAAATCTTTGAACGCATAATCTTTGACAAAATAGTGAGTTTTTTGAGACAAATAACATACTTGTCAAGCAGCAATTTGGCTTCAGAAAAGGAAAGTCTACTATGACTGCAATATATCAGGCACTGATTTCTGTAATTAAATCATTTAACCAGCAAAATACCACAGCAGCTCTTTGTCTAGATCTGTCAAAGGCCTTCGATAGAGTCAGTCATGAGATATTGTTGGCAAAGATGGAGAAATATAGGATAAGAGGGCTACCACTGAAGCTCATTCGATCATATTTATCGAATAGAATGCAGAGGACAATCAGTAGAGGAAAAAACGGAAACTTAATATTATCTGATTCCAAAGAAGTATCATATGGGGTACCGCAGGGTTCAATATTGGGACCATTACTCTACATAATCTACACCAACGATCTGATACAAATTACCAAAAATGATGTCATAATGTTTGCAGATGATGCTTCAATAATATGTAAAGCTGAGAATCAAAACCAGTGCTCAAGAAGTCTTGAGAGTGACATTATGAATATGAATGAATGGTTTCTTAAGAACAACTTATACTGAATCTGAAAAAGACAAAACTTTTATTATTCAGAGAAAAAAATGAAATAAACCTGAGATACCACGACTTGAAAATTGAATCAGTTGAAAGTCTGCCCTTTTTAGGAATAAATATTGATAAGAATCTTGACTGGAAGAGCCATGTTGAAATGATTTCACCAATGATAGCACGCTATGGATATGCTTTGAGAACCATACGAATGATAGGAATAGATGCTGCTCTAACCGCCTACAATGCTTACGTTCACTCGAGAATAAGATACGGAATCATCTTCTGGGAGAGATCTACAGAAGCAAAACGGATCTTCCTTTTACAATAAAGATGCTTGAGAATTATCTTCGGAATGAGACAACATGAAACATGCAAAAATGTATTCAGGAATTACAAAATTATGACATTGTACAGTCTGTATATCTAAGAGTCAGTGATGTTCATTATAAATAACTATCAAGAGTTCAAAGATCTAAAACTTCAACATCATTATGATACAAGAGGGAAAAATTATCTACAAGAGGATAAACCAAACTACAGCTATTTACAAAAAAATGTAACTTACAGCTTATTAACTGTGTGGAATAAGTTGCCAAAAAATTTTAAATCAATTCCTAGTAGATTACAAAAACATAAACTCAAACATTTTCTTATAAATAAAAGTTATTATGAAATAGGTGAATTCCTTCAGGAAAATGATTTTGAGGGATTAATTTGAGATATGTTAATTTTATAGATCTCTTATTGTGACTGGATCAACACCTGTATGGTTTTTTGATTTAATAAATACATTACTTACTTACATATTACTGACAAATCGCAAACGGAAATTGTTTGGTTATATTGACAAAGAAAACGTGTGTACCACAGAATAGGAATAAATATTTCGTTATTCTATAGCAGAAAAAGCAATTCTACTGAACAACGTTGTCACTTCGTGCATGCGTGGCTAATCCCAAACCCCGATTTTGAAACCTGATTTTGAATACTCTCTGAAGGTAATTTGGGAAAATGATCAATCAAACCCATAATAATTATGTTCAAATTTGCAGTAATAACCCAAATTCAGGAAAAACCCTCATTGAAAAAAAAATTTATTCGAAAATTTTTAAAATTTTCTCTGCAAATATTGATTAGATTACAATGGAATTTGGCACAAACCTTAGAATCAGTCTTAAACAAAATTTCAATTTTCAATTCGAAGGATATTTATTTTCGGAGATATAAGGAAAAAAATATGCCAAATTTCGTTGTTATTATTTGGAATTTTAACGTTATTTCCGCAATATCCCAAGAAGTACGAATGCAATCAGATCGAAACTTCGTGATCAGGTGGAGATTACCAACACGTAATTAGGTGCAAAATTTCGTGTTGATACAATTGTTGGAATTTGAACAACCGCGTAAAAGCTCCTGATTTCACGTCAGTGCTTCTCTAGATTTTGATTTATCGAGATATCAATATGTAGGCGTCTACCCTCAGAAGTTACGGTGTTTACGGCACGCAGGGCATAATTGAATTTGACAGGGATAGTTCTTCAGCGATTCCAATCTAATCGTTACACATAGCGGTTGCTTTTTAGTTTTCATCGAAATGATTAACACATATATCTCTCTTCTTTGTTGGAGAACAAAGAAGACAGAGAGGGGTAGATACACCGATTAATCAGTTCTATGTTTCTGTGGTGTGAATTTTCATTATACGCCTCCTTACTGAAGTGGGTCGGCAACTGTTTCATCCCCGTAAATCCTGTGACGTAGAGAACAGGTCGCTATGGTAACCGGACGCAACATCGTTTGTCTACCATGTTTATGCGTCAGATGTTCATGGGAAGACATTATAAAAAAAATCCTCGCTTGGCTGGGACCTGCGTCTGCCCCCTACTCCCTAGGGCTCTTATCCTCCCCCTCCCATCACATTCATGGCAGACTTGATGGAATACGCGCTCCCCTGACCTTCCTTTCATTGGTCTTGCCAGTGGCGTAGGTCTCCATTTGGATAATATATAGGGTGGTCCAAGTAGTGACGTCAATAAATTTTTTAAGATTTCTCACACCTGGAAGTATCCAAAAATACCCCATGTACAATACGCGATTTTTGTAGTTTTCGAGTTATCATTATTTTTGTGTTTTTTCAATTTATTATGCCAGCGAGGTTTCAATAATTCATTTATGGAGTAGGTATTTTGCAGATTTTTTTTCTGAAACATGATCACCCTGAATGTTGTTTTAATGAAAAAAATAACTCAGCTTCCTGAAATTACTCAAAGCTTTTCAAAAATGTCTTGAAAGTTAGAAGGATTCACTCAAACATTCAACATCAATTTAAAATTACAAAACGGGGTTTTTTATAGTTTCTGGCTGAGTTCAAGAACTTTGCAC
Source organism: Myrrha octodecimguttata (assembly GCA_958510865.1). Taxonomy (NCBI): domain Eukaryota; kingdom Metazoa; phylum Arthropoda; class Insecta; order Coleoptera; family Coccinellidae; genus Myrrha; species Myrrha octodecimguttata. The sequence goes on along the minus strand of OY294061.1, from coordinate 51,984,396 downwards.
GCTCCTAAACTACCAAAATCGTAAGAAAACAACAGTACTTCATTGGACATTCTTTGCTGTAATCGGCAATCGAAGGCGGATAGGCTAAAAATCATTGAAACACGAGTCAAGTTATTTTTCTACTTTTTATAATTCTTATGGCAAAATGAACTTGAAAATGTTACTTAAGAGCAATTTTAATTGAAATTTCTGTAAAATAATTCTGGCACGTGTTATTTTTACATTAAGATAGATTGGGCGTGCAGGGCCGATCAAATGACCTGCGCGCCCGCCAGACCTGAACTCCATCGATTTTTCATTTGGAAATTTACAAAGAGCTGGTGTAAGCGACGAAGAGCAACAACAAAGCAGAATTAAGTCAAAACCTTTCAGAAGCGGAAAGAAAAAAAGAACAAAAAACGTTGACGATTATGAATTCAAAATGGAGAAAGGCATTTTGAAGATTTATTGTAGTAAACGGCAATTTTCAGTAATATGTGCTTTTATTTGTCATCCAAAAGCAAGTAATTTCACAACTACCAATTTTGAAATATTTTCAGTCAGTGGTGAGACCAAAATTATTGTAAAAATTACACGAGCTACGGTTAGTTAACAGGAATTTCAATTAAAATTACTTAAGAAACCTCTTTCAATTTACCAGAAGAATGAAAAAAAGTAGAAAAATAACTTCAATCGAGTTTCAATGATTTTTCAGCTTATTCGCCTTCAAAGGCCGATGATCACAGCAAAAAAGACCCATAAATTACTATTTTTTTCTTATTATTTTGGTAGTTTAGGACCGTGAAAAGTTTCAAACTCAGCCAAAAGCTATAAAAACTCCTTTTTGTATTTTTAATTGATGTTGAATGTTTGAGCGAATCCTACTGAAAACTAAGTTCTAACATTCAATTCTTTTTCGGATAACTTTGAGTGATTTCAGGAAGCTGAGTTATTTTTGTTATTGAAACAACATGCAGGGAGATCATGTTACAGAAAAAAAATCTTAAAATACTCACTTCATAAAAAGATATGAATTTTTGAAACCTCGCTGGCACAATAAATCGGAAAAACACAAAAAAAGCTATAACTCGAAAACTACAAAAAATCGCAAAATATACATGGGGTATTTTTGGAAACCCCTAGGTGTGAGGAATCTAGAAGATATGTATTGACGTCACTACTCGGACCATCCTGTATAAGCAGTGACATTAGAACCATAACGTTTTCAGAAGATTTCTGACGTGTATCGAACGATGCAGCCCTCTAATATTCGCAACTACTGCTAAGCGATACGCCCTCTGGCGATAGAAATTCGAACACTTCCAAGCTAGTAGTTTTTCGACGTGTCTGTAATTCTAACGTATTCTGCTTACTTTTGGAGTTCATTTTCGAGCTTTTATGTTGTTCTCCGAGTAGAAATTTTGGTATATCGAAAGTGTTTGTGATATTCATCAATTTTTTCTTTCCGATTAAAATTTTCGATTGTATTAATTCGAAATGGCATCCTCCCGCAATGACTATTGTTGTGTGCCTCAACTCAAAGTTATTCATGGTTTAAGAAGAAAGGATCATGTAACTTAATTTGGAAACAGCATTTGGCAGGGAACTCAATGATAGAAGAAAGGCCTAGATTTACAAATTGAAGATTGGAAAACAGTTCACGAAATACATGAAAGTATGTTCACTGCATTTCTCTGAAGATGTTTATTTTCATAAAGGTAAATTGCAGTTGTATTCATTTCGAAACAACTTCATGTCATGATGTTTTCAGGTGTAAATGAAAATTAGAGAATTTTGATGAAAAATGCTGCAGAGAAACTACCGAACACTTCTGCAGCTACCTAATTCACATACTACACAAAATCATATTCATAAAGAGTGATCTGGTTGAAAACCTGATAAAAGATATACTGTTATAGTTTATATTAGTTGAAGTTATTCATATAAATACATTAATATTTTTCATTACGTTATAGGTAGGTTGGACTAGGATGTGACATTTTTCATTTTGTATGTGTATCTTGAGCTGCTGTAATATGAAAATAAAATCAATTATATGTCTATCTGTTTCCTTTTCTTCAGAAATACGATGCAAAGGAACTAAAGCAGAAAATCTGTTTTTATTTTATTGATTCACTCGTTTGTAAACAAAGAGAACAAGTCATATCATTTGGACTGATTATAGATTTACCACATAATATAGCCTGCATTCAGCACTTCTTCACATTAATAAGAGTCCTTAAATTAGTTATTGAGGTGCTTATTCTTCCAGAAATTCAAGTAAACTTATATATTGGTTCATTTTGATTCACCAAGCAACATACACTAAAATAACATCGAAATTATCCTCCAGGAACGATTTAAAGCATGATTTTATATCGTGATCCAAACGAAAAGTTCCTTCTCAAGAAATCTTACACAAAATTATAATAATTTCTTTAAATATTCAAGTTTTGCTTAATAAATATTCGTTCTCCACCACATTTCTAAGGTTTGTTTACATAAAACTACTAGCTTGGACAGGTTCCAAATTTAAACGTTAGGGCGCTGGCATCTTCGCAGAAGTTCCTAATGGGGGAAACAATTTTCCATAGAATCATTATTAGATAGTTTTCACGAAAAATATGCGAGGGATAATGTCTAAAATGTAATCCTTAGAGGCTAAATAAGCTGAATTTTCAACTGTGAAGGTCTCTATGTTGAGTAGGCAGCCCAAGTTACACTCGAAAGATACAAGGAGCGTAGCGGGAAGTATAAAATTCAAACAGCAGCATATGTGTTAATTATCCATTCTTTAGAAGACTATGAACGGAGAAAATATATCGAGAATCATGTGTACAGCAAGATACCAAATTTGTGAATTCACAACGCCTCGTAGAATCTGTTTCAGACATGTCAGTTCATCTCGGATCTTTCTGAATACGCACCAGTGTTTACACGTGCCAGAAAGGCTGGAGGGGAACGAGGGTGGAAACTGAATTCTTCGGAGTTTAAAGAGGCACATAATGTTTGTTTGGCGATGATTGAAGTTATTGAGAAAACCCTGCGGGGTTTCATCTCGATTTCATTCTGATCGATCGGGATGCGATGAAAACAGATATTACCTTCTCAATGGGGGTTTTTCCTGAATTTGGGTTATTACTGGAAATGCAAATTTGAACATAATTATTATGGGTTTGATTCATCATTTTCCCAAATTACCTTCAGAAAGTATTCAAAATCAGGTTTCAAAATTGGGGTTTGGGATTTGCCAGGCATGCACGAAGTGACAACGGTGTTTAATAGAATAGCTTTTTCTGCTATAGAATAATCAAATATTTGTTCCTATTCTGTGGTACACACGTGTTTTTTGTCAATATAACCAAACAATTTCCGTTTGCGATTTGTCAGTAATATGACAGGATGACAGTCTGTGCTCTTCTTTTTCTATTCCTTGGTCGTTGTCTTCTACTCTAACCAGATCGAAGTATAGCTATCTCTGTTTTCCTAATCGAAGTAACACATTTGACGTCCTTTTCTTTCCGAGAAAGCTGAATTCAACGTTGCCATATCGTGCACTCATGACAAATCCCTTTAAATGCAAATCCCCATTTTTATATTTCCGTTTTAGGTGATCAAACATTTTTTAAAAAATATAATATTGAAATTATATGTTTGAAATGTAATGTTCTGAAGGTTTTTCATGAAAATTACTGCATTTTCGTTTAAAGGAAATACCTCCATTCTAAGGGAAATATCTTAATTGTATTGTGAAGGTATGATTTCATGTTTCAATTTTACTATTGTTTGTGATCACCATGTTAACTATTGATTATTATGACATTATATATGTCACAAGTTCTTCAATTTGCTCCCGATATTTTATTAGATATCTACTGTGAAAACTTTGTTTTAGATAAAAATTTTCCTTCAAAAAAATATGGCTTAAAATCCCAATTCATTCACTAACTTTTATAACTACAACTTTTTTCGAAACCTTAAGCATTTACGAGAGGAACATAACTCGTGTTAACCAGCATTTTATTGAACAACAGCCAACCGAATTATGATTTTTACAAGTAAAACAATAGCGCACATGAACAAAAACCTGTCGAATATTGAAAATACAATTATCATAAATTCAGCTTCGATGGGGGTGTTTCCTGAATTTGGGTTATTACTGCAAATGCAAATTTGAACATAATTTATATGGGTTTGATTCATCATTTTCCCAAATTACCTTCAGAAAGTATTCAAAATCAGGTTTCAAAAGTGGGGTTTGGGATTTGTCATGCATGCACGAAGTAACAACGTTGTTTAGTAGAATTGCTTTTTCTGCTATAGAATAACGAAATATTTATTCTTATTCTGTGGTACACACGTGTTCTTTGTCAATATAACCAAACAATTTCCGTTTGCGATTTGTCAGTAATATGACAGCCTGTGCTCTTCTTTTTCTATTCTTTGGTCGTTGTCTTCTACTCTAACCAGATCGAAGTATAGCTATCTCTGTTTTCCTAAGCAAAGTAACACATTTGACGTCCTTTTCTTTCCGAGAAAGCTGAATTCGACGTTGCCATATCGTGCACTCATGACAAATCCCTTTAAATGCAAATCCCCATTTTTATTTTTCAGTTTTAGGTGTTCAAACATTTTTTTTAAAAATATAATATTGAAATTATATGTTTGAAATGTGATGTTCTGAAGATTTTTCATGAAATTATTTGCATTTTCGTTTAAGGGAAAAACCCCCATACAAACATTTATTCTTCTCCTCATTGAAATGCTTATGCGATGAAATATGCCTGCTAAATTTCTTATCGTTTCATACCCTGCTACAATGCGGTTTTGCAGATCATCGTTTCTTTTCGTAAATGCTTAAGTTTTCGAAAAAACTTGTTGAGATAAAGAAGTTAGTAAATAAATTGGGTTTTTCAGACATGTGGTTTTAAAAGGAAAATGCTTTTCCAACAAAAAATTGTGAGAACAAATATCTTTGGGGTTAACTATTTCAACCCCTTCCAAGCATACTTCAGGGTTAAAAAATTCTAAAATATGTAGTTTAATTAACAAACATAATTACCAAGTTTCGTGTCTTTGGCTTAGTATACAGGGAAAATAAAAAGAAAACAATTTTTTTGTTCATCTTCGAGGGGGTGTAACTTTTTTGGGGGGAGGTTTTTCAAAAAATTTTATACCAAATACCTACTTTAATTTTCATCACAGAATCACCCCTTGAATTTTTTCGGTATACGCTGTAAATATAGTGAATAACTCTTCAAAACGGAATTTTAACAGCTAAAAGTAGCACTGATCAAACCAGTTTTTAAGAAAGGAAACATCAGAAAAAAACACATTCACTCACTTAATTCTTATGATTTGGTGCTTTTTGCGATATTATCGCAATGTAAACATTCCACTACACTGGACTATTGAAACAATGATTTACAGCTCGATATTCTTGAGGTAGGTATTTGATTTCGTTCCACTATAAAATTATACACAATTACATCCTCGCCCACTCTCATATTTAAAACTACATAATTATTCTTATTTTCATCAAACCTATACGTGAATTAGGTATATAAAATTAACAAACTAACCTAAATACATTAATTGAACTCTATGGAAAGTCAGGTTCATAGACATGAAGACCTAGCCTCCATATCTGTGGTCTGATCACGAAATAGAATAGACCTAATATAAGTACACTAGTTCTATGCGAAATAGATAAATATTTCTGTTTTCTATGGTCTAAGTGACAGAACAGACATAACTTAATTTACCGCCTCTACTAGCTCAGGGACTGATCCATAAAAATGAGGTAATTCTTCTAATTTGTACCACATTTTATAACATTCAACGTCGAATATCTCCAAAACGGTGCGTTTAAGGAAAAATTATAAGCAATAATTAAGTATTCTAAAATGATTGAAGATTCTTATTATGACATAAGATAAACTTCATCTACAATCTTCATGCTAATTTCATATAGTTTTATGAATCGTTGAGTCTATAACTCGGAAACTGTTTGAAGTAGGATGAAAGTGATAACTGCATATTCATAGAAAACTTCACACCAAAATTCATCTCATTCAGAGTCGCCATATCAAAGAAAAAACAAAAACTGATTTTTTTTGGAATTTTAACAGCCTGTATCTTTTTACTGGATCCGAATCTGGAAAAATGGTGAATGAAAAAAGTGTTTTATTTGATGAGAGGAATCTACGGTTGAATGAATGTACAACTTAAAGACTCACCCTGTATACCCCCATTACCTACCCGTAACGAGAATGATTAGATTTTTCAATCCTTATAAATTCCACTGATCACTCAGTTCAATGTCGAATATGAGATTCGGGTTCCCCTAGGACTTCCTGGAATCGTGTGCCCCCATTCCAAGCCACTGCGCGCGTATGCCCCAATTATGTAATTAGCATTTGATGTTTGGCTTGTGTAAACAGCCGCCTACGTAGATCGCCGCAAAAGGGGCGGCAGACGGCAAAGGAATTCCTCCCGTTGCCTGGCAACGCAGGGAGATGGAGCATTCCAGCCTTGGACGTTGGAGGGTTTAGCGAACGCGTGTCCGATATGGGGGTCTGGATCTGGAACAGTGGCGGCTCGTGGGTAAAAGAAGTGAGTGTTCTGTACGAGGGTGGTTTTTGCCTTGTTCTGCGGTATTTTCGTAAGAATCAGTGAACAATTCAACTGTTTGGATATTGTTTGGATATTTTCAAAATCGCCTCCTGTGTGTGGACAATTTTGACCGCATATAAAGAAAAATGAAAAAAAAATCTAAGGTTAGGGTTATTTTTCTATAAGATGAGCACGCAACGATTTAAGTTCTATACAGGGTGAGTCTTTAAGTTGTACATTAATTCTAACCACAGATTCCTCTAATTAAATAAACTCTTTCCTTTGACATTTATCGAGATACGGCTCAGGTAAAAAGTTCATTTAAATGTTTATCAATGTGCTAATACAGTCCTGCACTTTCTTTGCAAGTTCTCTACAGATATCTACAATATACAATGTTTGAAATTCAAAGGAAAATGATTGAAAAACTCATTTACTCACCTAATTCCTATGATTTGGTGCTTTTTGTGATATCATCGCAAGGTAAAAATTTCACTGGACTGTCGAAACAGTAAATTTCCACTTGATATTCTTGAGATATTTGATTCCATTCCACTATGAAATTATACACAATTCCATTCTCATCCACTCTCATATTCAACACTACATAATTATTCTTATTTAAATCAAACTTACCAATGAATTATATGAAATCTTTGAATGAAGAACAATGTTCTTTATTCAGAGTATGAAATCAATCAATTAACCTAAAAATATTCTCTAGACTTATAATAAGATGTTATTCTATGTCTATGAATGTTATGGTTAGCTCTGTGGTATGATCACGAAATAACATATACCTAATATTAGTTCTATGCGGAATAGATAAATATTTATGTGTATTCTATGGCCTGGATAAACGTGAACTCAGCTTAATTTACTTCCTCTACTAGATCAGGGGCGGATCCTTAAATATAAGGTAATTTTCCGAATTTTATCCGATTTTATAACATTCAACGTTGAATATCTGCAAAAAGGTGCGTTTTAGGAACAATTATAAAGAATAATCAACTATTTAAAAATGATTGAAGATTCTTATAATGACATAAGATAAACTTTATCTGCATTCTTCATGCTGATTTCGTATAGTTTTATGAATCGGCGAGTCTATAACTCGAAAACTTATTGAAGTAGGATGAAAGTGATTACTGAAGAATATGTGTAATAGTTATAGAAAACTTCTCACCAAAGTTCATCTCATTCGGAGTTACCATATGCATTACAAAAGAAAAACTGTTTTTTTTTTGGAAATTCAAACTGCCTGTATCTTTTTGATGGAGCCTAACCTGAAGAAATGATAAATGAAAAAAGTGTTTCATTTGATGGGAGGAATCTATGGTTGAAATTAATGTACAACTTAAAGACTCACCCTGTATACCCCCATTACCTACCCCTAACGAGAATGAATGTCTCGTCGAATTATATTGACCTCAATGGATCTCACTAGTGCCAACCTGGCTCAGTTTTACAACAAAAACTTGAAAAGCCAATTCCAAAGCCTACCTATTGGCTTTATACAACTGATTGGAGTATATCTGTAAAGTACACAAATATCACTCATACAGAAACACGTTCTGGGTATGTTAAGCATTGATAATGTAAAACTTCACGATGAAAATGTGAATGATATATTCACCCCAGTGTTGCCATATCTCAAACCTTAAAAAGAAATGCTATAGTAAAGGAGATGCGTTTGGCGATGTATTTAAGAGAAACGCTCCATCCGATGATGTCATAAATACTGACATAGGTTCAATGGGATGGCGAATAAAAAAAAACTCGTAAAATTGTATGAAGTATAATGAGAAATATAAAAAAACTTAATAAACAGGAACAAGTAACAATTTTAAAGATCTTCAATTTTAACTGGGAGTGTTTGTAAATTCCTCGGTTATTTCAATATCGTCATAATCAGTTTTGCTAGTACTTGCTATGCTTGATAACAAGATAGGTTAGAAAGGGAATCCTACAGAGATGCATTTGTTTCAGTATTATTTCTTCCAAAAATTCAAAAATACAGAAGATAGGGAAGTATGTACTAATGAAAATGTGTTCAAGGTTCTCTAGAATATTTAATTTTAAGGAAAATTCTTAGACTAAAATACCAACATAGCTGAAATGATTATTCTAAACATCAGCCATTCCTTTGAATTGTCAACAGAAAAATTAATCGAATTTCGAATCATTAACGCCTGCATAAAATTGCTGCATTTGATTTCTGGAAACCAAAATTCTATTAGTATCCAGGAAATTGGCCAATTATTGACTTTAATTGGTTTTTCGGTTTCGCAACATGTTAACATGAATAAAAAAAGTATTTGCTAATGGAAATGTGTTCAAAGATCTCTAGAATATTTAATTTCAAAGAAAATTCTTAGACTAAAATACAGGCATAGTAGACAACAGCTGAGATGATTATTCTAATTATTTCGACAACAGCAATCCTTTTGAGGTGCCAACGGAAAAGTTTATCGAATTTCGAATTATTAACGCCTGAATAAAATTGCTGCATTTGATTTCTGGTAACTGATATTCGATTGATATTCATTTTCTATGTCGATGTTTACTGTGTACTGTACCCGGTTTTAAATCATAATATTTCCCTATATTTAACTACTACGCCTATGTGCTAAACCGTGAATGATTCATTCATTCATTCGTTTATTCACGGTTCATTCATTCCCCCAATCATAGAAGGGAACGTCGATTTTTCAATGGTCGAGAAACTAACCTAAACAGAGGAGCAGAAATGCTAGGGATTCTCTATAAACTTCACAATGGAAGAAGTATGTCGACAAAGTCCCTCTTCGAAATTACGACGAACGAAGGATGGAATTAAACACAGCCATTTTTGCATAGTGTACTTGTTCAATATTCGTTTTTAACCACGTGAGTCTTTGTTACATTATCACAATTACTATGAGCTTGTTCATTCTGATTGCCATTATTAAATCTCAACTATTATGTAGTGGCACCAGTACATTTCGAAGTTATAATCTAAATTGATATCGATCATCCTGTTCAAGGTGTTTCTGCGATCGTTAAGGATTTCATCAGTTTTCATTATGAGTGAATGGTCAGTGCTTTTTGTGTGCGAGAAGGTAGACGGGGTCTAAAAGGATGGGATAGTACAACTGAAAGCCGTAGATAGAGGTTATGTATGCGAAATCATATGAAAAAACTCACGAAGTGGGGTTATTTTCTTCTTCCTTGTAGCTCTAAAGACACAAAAAACAGTGTTGTCAGCTTTAAAATCATCGATTATGTAAGTCCATGATAGCAATATTGCTATGACGAAATTCATAACAAACATTGCTATAACACTCGGATCAGAATACGTAACATCATGGTCATATTGCTATAACTTATCAAGATAGCAATATGTCTAGAATAGCAAGGTTCATAGCAATACGCAAACAGAATCGACCCGATTGTGTTTATTATGGGCACTTAGCTGGTTACACACAGTTATTTGAGTTTTAACATGAAAACGACTGAAACTGATTAATCAATTTTTATTTTCTACTATATACATTTCTAATCTTCATATAATACAAAAAAATCGGAACTTTTGGAGGCCTCAATAATAATGCCCTTAATCCTCAATTACATTGCTTCTGATGGCTCAACATAAACAATCTCACATTTATTCACTACTCTCGATGGTCCCGCAGTACTCGTCAAAGATGACGTATTTCTGACGTGTTCTGGATGTTGAGCGATGCTCACATCGGAAATATCTACATAACGTAACTCAACAGGGTTGTGAGTCGGAGCAGGAAAAGAGTTGTCAGTCAGAGTCCTATTTTCGTTTATCCGTTGACGATTCTTCATCATTTTGATTTTGGCCTTGAAGAAATTGTTGTCAGTTTCGTTCATGAGACACTCCCTTGTGATCATGTCGAATTCTTGCAGTTTGTAACCTAACAGTTCTGTCCATATCAGGATGACAGAATCTATTGGACTGTCGCTGGATTCGTGACAGCTGCTTTCTCTCTCTAGTTTCATTTTTTTTGGAGCCGGGGAGATGTCACCTGGAAATGGTAATTTATGGTTAATATAGACCAGGGCTGAAGCCTTCAAAAATGGTTAAAGATGAAAAAAATATACAGTAGAATCCGTTTATTATGACGCCGGCTATATTGACCAACCGCTTAATATGACGTGATTGCAGCATTGTATAAAGACAACTTTATACAATCAGGTCGATTCTGTTTGCGTATTGCTATGAACCTTGCTATTCTAGTCATATTGCTATCTTTCTAATTTATAGCAATATGGCCATGGTGTTACGTATTCTGTCCCGAGTGTTATAGCAATGTTTGTTATGAATTTCGTCATAACAATATTGCTATCATGTACTTTCATAATTGGTGATTTTAGACATGTACTTTCATAATTGGTGATTTTAGAGCTGACAACACTGTATTTTGAGACTTTAGAACTACAAGGAAGAAGAAAATAACCCTAATTCGTGAGTTTTCTTTATGGTTTCGCATACATAACCTTTATCTACGGTTTTCTTTATTCATGTAAACATCGACATAAAAATGTTAGGAAACGAAACGAGTCAAATTGACCAATAATCAATTTCTTGGATACCAAAAAAATATTGGTTACCAGAAATCGAATGCAGCAATTTTATTCAGGCGTTAATAATTCGAAATTCGATAAACTTTTTCGTTGGTACCTCAAAGGGATTGTTGTTGTTGGGATGATTAGAATAATCATCTCAGCTGTTGCCTACTATGCCTGTATCTTAGTCTAAGAATTTTCCTTGAAATTAAATAATATTCTAGAGAACCTTGAACACATTTCCATTAGCATATACTTTTTTATCCATGTGAATATCGACTTATTCGAAAATGTTACGAAACAGAAAAACCAATTAAAGTCAAATTGACCAATTTCCTGGATACCGATAGAATTTTGGTTTCCAGAAATCAAATGCAGCAATTTTATGCAGGCGATAATAATTCGAAATTCGATGAACTTTTCTGTTGGGAATTCAAAGGGATGGCTGTTGTTGAGATCATTAGAATAATCAGGTCAGCTGTTGCTTACCATGCCGGTATTTCAGTCTAAGAATTTTCCTTTAAATTAAATATTCTAGAGAACCTTGAACAAATTTCTATTAGCACATTCTTCCCTCTCTTCAATATTTTCGAATTCTTGCAAGAAATAATACTGAAACAAATGGATATTTGTGAGATTCTCTTTCTAACCTTTCTTGTTATGAAGCATAGCAAGTACTATTTTGAGGTTGCTAAGATAGCAATATTAATAGCAAGATTCTTGGTAAAGTGACAGATCATATTGCTCAAAATCGTTGATCAGAATACCAATAATTCCAATCTTGTTATGATAGCAATATCTTTTACCTAGCAATATTGCTATTTGCAAACAGAATCGACCTGAATGATTGCAATGTGCACTTTGGTATTCATATAAAGCTCCATATAACAGCGTTCGGATAAGACGACTTCGCTTATATTTACATGTCGTTTATTATGAACTAATTTGAAGAAATTATAGTGAGCGGTCACTATAACCGGACATAGTTTTCGCTGACCTAAGTACCCCTAGCGATGTTTTCAATTATTTTTGAGAACAAGAACCAGATTAAGGAACCGTTCAATTCGAATGTTTTGAAACCAAAAAGGAATTGAAAGTTACGACAATCAGGTCGATTCTGTTTGCAAATAGCAATATTGCTAGGAAAAAGATATTGCTATCATAACAAGATTGAAATTATTGGTATTATGATCAAAGATTTTGAGCAATATGATCTGTCATTTTAACAAGAATCTTGCTATCAATATTGCTATCATAGCAACCTCAAAATAGTACTTGCTATGCTTGATAACAAGATAGTTTAGAAAGGGAATCTTACAGAGATTCATTTGTTTCTGTATTATTTCTTCCAAGAATTCGAAAATATTGGAAATAGGGAAGTATGTGCCAATATAAATTTGTTCAAGGTTTTCTAGAATATTTCATTTTAAGGGAAATTCTTAGACTAAAATACCGGCATAGTAAACAACAGCTGAAATGATTATTCTCATGATTTCCACAACAGCCATCCCTTTGAATTGCCAACAGAAAAGTTCATCGAATTTCGAATCATTAACGCCTGCATCAAATTGCTGCATTTGATTTCTGGAAACGAAGATTCTATTGGTATCCAGGAAATTGGTCATTTGACTTTGATTTGTTTTTGCGTTTCGTAACATTTTTGAAAAAGTCGATGTTTACATGGATAGAAAAAAAATATATGCTAATGGAAATGTGTTCAAGGTTCTCTAGAATATTTAATTTCAAGGAAAATTCTTAGACTAAAATACAGGCATAGCAGACAACAGCTGAGACGACTATTCTTATAATCTCAACAACAGCAATCCCTTTGAGGTTCCAACGAAAAGGTTTATCGAATTTCGAATTATTAACGCCTGAATAAAATTGCTGCATTCGATTTCTGATAACCAATATTTTATTGGAATCCAGGAAATTGAATAATGGTCAATTTGACTCTTTTCGTTTCCTAACATTTTCAAGTGGATGTTTACATGAAAACCGGAGATAGAGGTTATGTATGCGAAATCATGAAAAAAACTCACGAAGTATGATTATTTTCTTTTTCCTTGTAGCTCTAAAGTCACAAAATACAGTGTTGTCAGCTCTAAAAGCACCGATTATGGAAGTCCATGATAGCAATATTGCTATGACAACATTCATAACAAACATTGCTATAATACTCTGAACAGAATACGTAACATCATAGCCATATTGCTATAAATTAGAAGGATAGCTATATGACTAGAATAGCAAGGTTCATAGCAATACGCAAACAGAATCGACCTGTCTATCAAGTGTAACTTCAATGGTTTATAATCACAAGAAACAAAGGAATACCTGTGAGCGGCCCTATTTTACAGGTTTTTTCTTTGGTTTTGGTATTAGCAATCCCATTATGTAAAAAACATGATGTGCTCATTCGCATTCAAAACTGACGTCAGCAACTTGAAGATTCAAGGAAATATATATTCTGTGCTTTGAATTTTCATAGTTTCAGTTAGCTGACGTCACTTTTGAATGTTATTTACATCATCAGCCATCCCACTGGGAGTTTTTCCTGAATTTGGGTTATTACTGCAAATGCAAATTTGAACATAATTATTACGGGTTTGGTTCATCATTTTCCCAAATTACCTACAGAAAGTATTCAAAATCAGGTTTCAAAATTGGGGTTTGGGATTTGCCAGGCATGCACGAAGTGACAACGGTGTTTAGTAGAATAGCTTTTTCTGCTATAGAATAAGGAAATATTTATTCCTATTTTGTGGTACACACGTGTTCTTTGTCAACAAACAATTTCCGTTTGCGGTTTGTCAGTAATATGACAGTATGACAGTCTGTGCTCTTCTTTTTCTATTCCTTGGTCGTTGTCTTCTACTCTAACCAGATCGAAGTATAGCTATCTTTGTTTTCCTAAGCAAAGTAACACATTTGACGTCCTTTTCTTTCCGAGAAAGCTGAATTCGACGTTGCCATATCGTGCACTCAAGACAAATCCCTTTTAATGCAAATCCCCATTTTTATTTTTCAGTTTTAGGCGATCAAACATTTTTTTTAAAATATAATATTGAAATTATATGTTTGAAATGTGTTGTTCTAAAGGTTTTTCATGAAAATTACTGCATTTTCGTTTGGAGGAAAAACCCCCATTGTTCTGCGAGCTGATTAAGTCGTTTTAAAGTTAGACTTAACATTGTATCAGGTAAAATTGCCAGTGAATCTTCGTACGTTAATCTTTTGTTCAGTATGACCTGGTGTTTTTCCTTACTTTTTTGTGAAGATTTATATTTGATTAGTGCTTTTCTGTATAGCAAACTAAATCCATACCAAACATTTGAAATCCCTTAATCTTTCGAAGATTATGCTTTATATGACATCCGGTTAGTATGACGTGTTTGCCACTTCCTTTCAATGTCATACAAAGGGTTTTCCAATAAGAGGTGATATTTTGAATAGCCTGCTATTTCGGTAGATGTTACTTTTGAAGCTGTCATTTTTTGACATTTTACAAGTAGAAACTACGACATTGATAAAAATGGAAAGATACACGCTTCAACAACGCAATGAAATTATTAAAATTCACTATAAAAATGGTGAAAATTTGGCAGAGACGGTTCGTAAAACTCGAACGTTTTTGGGTCGTCGTGAAGCACCTTGTCGGACCGCAATAAAGAAATTGGTGGAAAAATTCGAGCTGTTGGGACAAGTTTGTGATGTGAAGAATAAAACCCGTGCACGTCGCTCAAGAACAGCCGAGAATATTGCTGCTGTAGCCGAAAGTGTTGAAGAAAACCCAGGTTTGTCCATTCCTCGTCGTTCTTTGGAATTAGGCATTCCACAAACGTCATTATACCGTATTTTGCATAAAGATTTGAGTCTTAAGGCTTATAAAGTTCAGTTAACACAAGAACTCAGGCCGGCCGATCATCAGCAACCTTGTGTCATTGCTGATTGGGTCGTTGAAATGTATGAAAATGATCCGGAATTCCCTCGAAAAATCATCTTGAGTGATGAGGCCCATTTCCACCTCGATGGCTTCGTCAACAAGCAAAATTGTCGCATCTGGGGCTCGGAAAACTCTAGAGTTATTGTTGAGAAGCCTCTCTATCCTCAACGTTTGACTGTTTGGTTCGGTTTATGGTCCGGCGGAGTCATTGGACCTTACTTTTTCGAAAATGAGGCTGGAGCAACAGTTACGGGGAATCGATTGCGCTATCGAGAGATGATTAATGATTTTTTATGGCTGGAATTGGATGGTATTGATCTGGACAACGTTTACTTTCAGTAAGACGGTGCTATGTGCCACACAAGCAACGAAACTATTGATCTTTCGCGGGAAAATTTTCCGGACCGTGTTATCTCTCGAAAAGGTGATCACAATTGGCCACCGGGATCTTGTGATTTTACACCTTGCGACTTCTTCCTTCGGGGCCACGTGAAAGAGAAGGTCTACGCCAATAGCCCAGCGTCGATTCAAGACCTCAAAGATGGAATTCGTGAGGCTATCGAGGACATAGAGCAGCCACTTTGCGATTTGGTTATGGAAAATTTCATTAAAAGGATTTGGTCCTGTAAGCGTGGTCGTGGTGGTCATTTGCCTGATGTTATTTTTCATCATTAACGGCATAGCTTCTTCTTTATAATGAAATAAACATCCGATCATTTATATGGAAAAATGGCATTTTTCTTTGAATATAAAAATAACACCTCTTATTGGAAAACCCTTTATAAACGGATTCTACTGAATATTGAGAATATGTCACAGAAAACATATCATAGATAAGTTCCGTGCTATGAATATGAAAGTAGCTACATGTAGGATCTTAGCTTCTTCTAATGATTTGTCGAAAAATAAGTCAATCTGACTTGACTCACCTGAGCCAGAAGCTAGCTTGGTTTCAACAGTAGGAGCTATCTGAACAGGCTCAGTTTTAATACTTTGCTGAACGCTGCTGGTCCTTTGCGTTGTTGCCGAAGTGCTCTTTCCGATCAGACCCTTCTCCAGCCTTCGGCGTTCTCGCATCTTACGCATGCGCTCCGCCGCTGTCGTTTTAGGACGTTTTTTCTCTTCCTTCAATTCACCTGCAAGCATTTGTGACAACGAAAGCTGTGAGAAGCTTGAATGAGTCATTTTGTCATCAATAAAACATGGTGTCATGGGAGGATCATCAATTTAGACAGATCAAATCATTCAAAATTTAAGATTTTCGAATAATTCACCGTGAGACACCCTGTATATATCTATGAAACTCATAGTTCATTTTCACACCATAATTTATTTCATCAGGAAAAACCTTGCCGAAAAAAAAAGTGAAACAATTTTCTTAAAACTTCGATAGATGGGGAAAATCTATGGTGAGAATTAAAATATTTAACTTGAAGAATAACCGCTGTGAAACATCCTTGATAAACATTTGAACGAAAAATTACCGCCCCAGAAAGAGCTCTGAAAAAAAGCCGTATATCACCTTTTGCAAAAAACTTATCAATTTCATAAAATTACCATCTGTGGTCAACACATAAGACTTCAAAGGCCCCCTACTTGGCGGTGGCGGCTCTGGAAAAAGATTCTTCACACGCTGCAAAGCGTTCAAAACCTCTATACGAAACTGCAGTCTCTGGACCTCATTGAAAGTCTGCATGGTTGGCAACAGTGAATCCAAAAAAGACTTGTCCCCATCATATTTCGCAACGCAGTTTTTAACAGGGGTTTCCTCGTATAGAATTTTCTTCGGAAATTTCTTCTTCTCTACACTTTCTGGTTTAGGATTTATCTGAATATGATGGACCTCCTCGTCTTCCATGTCTGACTGCTCCAGAACTTCACGGAGTGTTTGATCTGTGTCCATGAAATAATTCTCTGTGCTGAAATTAATAACGACTATGTATTGTTGGTTGCCTATTCGTGCCCCTGTTTTCATTAATATAGATTTGTGTTCTATGTGAAATGCATAGATCTAAAGACTCCAGGTCGGTTTCAAAAAACATTCGAAGGCTGATCTACTCATTTTTTTTTCAGTTTGAATTCGATATGAGATCCAACACATAATTTACTGTTGGTTGCAAATGAAACCCTTGACCGGTCAATCAAAGTTTTCAGGTAATGTGAATATCCTTTCTATGCTTATGAACATTTAATATGACGGATATTTCTACGATACTTTACGAATTTGCAATTTGTCAGTGCTTATGAGTAGAAAAGTGCATTACCAATGGTCTATATGTGGTGAATGATTCGTCTAGCTTTGAACGTCTTCGAGTGAATTCATCGCTAAAGAAAATTGTGGCTGCAAATCAGCGTACAACGATGGTGTAACACTTCAAACTTTCAAATATGGGTTGATTTACCTGTTCAAATCCATGTTCTTCTCTAAAAACTTCAAATTTTCATGATATTTGGCTTGCTTTTTTGTTTCAATTTTTGCAGTTCCACCCTTAGATCTCGAACGTTTGAAGGCATCTCTCACTGTTTTCCAACGCTTCTGTAGTTTAGCGACTGAAACAGTAATTCAATTTATGTTCCCGAAGAAAAATACGCCATATTCACTCAGGAACTCATAGCAAACCATGATGTAAAAAACATCATGATTCATGATAGCAAACATATAGCGACTGTATGTTCAAGTAGACAGAATTATATTATTCCTTGACTGCGTTCCTATCATGTCTATGATCGGATTCCACTGTTACGTATTATAATCTATGGTCATTTCACAGATTGCTATTCTATGAATCTCAACGGCTATCTCGAATTTTTACGTGCCGGTATTATAAACCTATTTTGATAGATAACTTGTGAAATCTGGTTCAAAAATGACAGTTAACTTCTATTTAAGTTAAATTAAATTTTATAATACTGGCCCTTAGTCAGACCTTTGAAAAAAAATATCATACTTAACGTATTTACGTCTTCGTTCTGCATCTCGATAAAATTCTGAATGAATGTAGCAGCTATTTCTGTCCATGACCTCTCCTTAATCTCCCTGTTCCTGAAGTTTTCATTCGACGTGTCCCAAATCTCAGGTCTTTGCTCAACTGCACTTATCAAAAATTCCGTATCTATTGTATCCGAATTGGAAGCCATTGTGAAGGTCACTTTAGATTCACCGAAGTGAGTAAATGTGAGAATAGGCGGCAACACCGCTCGTCTAACCACTTACAAGAGCGCACGTCCACTTCTTCGTTATCATGACAAAGTAACAACTTCGGCGTAGGAATAATCGTAGTCGTAGCGATCGTACAATTTTGCCAAGTCAGGTAAACGAAGTCCCCTCTCCGAACGATACGGGGCAACTGAAAGGTTACGAAGCGCGTTACCGTTACGTTCGGTTGCTAACAGAGTGTTCATAGAACTTGGAGACGGCGTTGCCGGTGTTACCTATGTGACGGGGAATATGCCGATTTGTGTGAATTGAATTTCTAGTTGTTATTGTGCGCTAAATTGAGGATTTCTCAATAAAATGGCAATATTTAGGGAACTTTGAACCTAAAATGGCAATTTTGAAATTGGATGTACAAACGAAGAGGACCGATTCCTTAGATAATTTTAAGCAAAAAAATTCCTATGATCATGGAGTCGCAAGCGTTTCGTTTTCGAGATGCAGTGCGTTAAAGTTCGACATTTTTTCAAGTTTTTTTCTCGAATGACTGCAGTTCACAGGATAGTCAACTGAAATTCGGCAATTCGGTCTTATTTTGTCTGGAAGGTGAGTCCCCTGTCTCCCTTTTTTCCCTCAAAAGTTTTTTCTGGTGAGCCAATGTTACTTGGAAAAATTTGTAAAAAGAAGCTTTGTTGTTGAAGTAAACTTCATGGTTTCCTGTAGATTTTTCTTTTCTCGTAGCGATTTCGTTTCGAGAGAAAGAATTTTGAACGAGTCGATAAACTCTTATTATCATCTTGTGAAGTGCAGATACTATGAGAAAAAAACTAGAAAAATCTTGAAACTTAAACACTATGTATCTCGGAAAACAAACTTTGTGGTCCCATGTTTTTGGGATTTTCTTTTAAATATGGGAGAAATCACCCCTGTTCTTTGTAACCTTCAATTTGGGAACACCCTGTATAACGAATTTATTACGCGTATTTAAGGAAAATCTCTGTGCTTGTGATTGATCAAGGAGTAATTTGAAAACAACATTATCTATGTTTATTAAGGTGGATTCCCATGCATCCGTCATTCGTTGGTAAGAGAGTCTGAAAATATTCGAATTTGAAAGGGTTCAACATTTTCGGACAATTTTCCATTAGTTGACGGATACATGGAAATCCGACTTTATTCTGAACATAATTTATGTATTGAAAATATCCATCATTTCCATAACTGAATTGTTAGTTTGCGAGCTTATAAAAAAAAGAACGCCTCGATATATTGAATATTGCATACCAGTTCAATCACCAAGATGAAATCATTCTAAATGCATTATATTCAACCTATGGTATACAATTCTATGCTTAGACATGGAATAAATAAACTCCAAGATCTTCTATGATAAATGATTGAAATATTTTTAAAGACATTTCATCCGCATCTGTGGTTGTAAACATAAGGTTAGGTTGCTAAAGTTGTTTTGTTGTGTTAACAAGACATTTTTTCAGGATATGAATAATTTATGTCACCGAGTCAACTCATTCTCCAAAAACAGCACACCTACATACGGTGCAGGTGTACGATGACTTATCTCAGGAATCGATTGTTGGGTCAATGATAACGAGTGAAGAAAACCAGTTAAGGGGAGCCTACCAACGAGAAGGCCAGGTAGATCATTCTTTCAGTATGGTATGGGTATCAGCATTCAATGCAAGTGGTTCCATTTGAAACTATCACTTAAACTTCCGATGATATTCAAAGCCTGAAAACATTCATGATGGGATATTATTACTTTTATCTGATTCTTCCAACAATTCCATTTCCCCATATGAAAAAATAATGTAATTGATCATTATTGAATCACAGATTACTCTTTGTTTGTGTTGTTGACATCAACTTCACGTTCGATGCTAGCTAATGTATATTTTCCATTCTTACGGATTTACGTTACGAATACGTAGTTAAAAATCATTCATAATAATGAGACACAGAGAACATAGATATAGGAAGGGGATAATGGTGTTATAAGGAATAATTTGAATAAGCAGTTTATTTTATGATGGGTCTCGTTTCCTTTTATTTCTCGCGTATGTGTGTGGAATATGATATCTATTATGTTTTAATGACATGTCAAGGTTACCCTGTGAACACTCATACTATACAAATTTATCCAGTTGATTGAATATGTATGAGTTTACATAACATATTTAGATAGTGTATAAAGCTTATCTTCGCACATATCATATCATTGTAAAGGTGGTTCATGGATATATTTAGTTGCAGTAGATAAGCAAAAAAATGTTGATTTTGTTTGTATAACAACAAAGTATAGTATTTAATTCGCATATAATTAATATTATTCACTTGGGTGATTTGCGACAGTCGCCTGCGGCTTGTGTCACTAACTTCACCCTCGTGAATAATACTTAACAGTCATTATTTGCTCGTTGAATGATATACTGATATTCTTCAGAAATTTCGAAAGTTCAAAGTAGTGGTAGAATTCCACCAAGGAAATAAGTATGTTGATATTCATAGAGAAAAAATAATGAAGGTAACTACCAAAGTCTTGGTCTATGTACTTCATTCTTAAACAACGTTAGTTTGATTTCGAAAACTAACTAAATTTGGTTCTCATATTTCATTAGTATGAAATAAAAGCAATTATCTATAACGTGGGTTGTTGAATGTTAACAACCTCGGGCAACTTACAATCCCTCGGGATTGAAATCTGTTGCCCTCGGTGATTGAAATCCTTATAACTCCCTTGATACATAAATAACTATTTTTATCACGGAAAACATGTTTGCAGTCATCCCTATAATTAAGTCTACCCATCACCCTAATAGGCTTTCTCTGTAACCCAAAAAGTCGCTTTACATGGGAATCAAGGCCCCAACACAAAATGCCATATAACTATGTTATTCTGGATTCTTGGATTGGAACGCATGACATAAAGATATTAGCTCTGAATCTGACATAACATCAAGGGCGAACATCCGCAAGGCAAAAATACATGACGATAGTGGAGCAGTGAACAATGCGGGTTTTCCTTTAAACGAAAATGCAGTTATTTTCATGAAAAACCTTTGGGACATCACATTTCAAACATATTAATTCAATATTATATTTTTAAAAAAATGTTTGATCACCTAAAACTGAAAAATAAAAATGGGGATTTTCATTTAAAGGGATTTGTCTTGAGTGCACGATATGGCAACGTCAAATTCAGCTTTTTCGGAAAGAAAAGGACGTCAAATGTGTTACATTGCTTACGAAAATAGAGATAGCTATACTTCGATCTGGTTAGGGTAGAAGGCAACGACCAAGAAATACAAAAAGAAGAGCACAGACTGTCATACTGTCTATACTGACAAATCGCGAACGGAAATTGTTTGGTTATATTGACAAAGAACACGTGTGTACCACAGAATAGGAATAAATATTTCATTATTTCATAGTAGAAAAAGCTATTCTACTGAACACCGTTGTCACTCCGTGCATGCCTGGCAAATCCCAAACCCCAATTTGGAAATCTGATTTTGAATACTTTCTGAAGGTAATTTGGGAAAATGATGAATCAAAACCATAATAATTATGGTCAAATTTGCATTCGCAGTAATTACCCAAATTCAGGAAAAACCCCCATTCAACCACATTTGCATCGCGAAAGCCTTTCATTTTCGCGGTAAAGTAGCATCGGATGGTCAAAGAGAATTGCATTATCCCGGTTCATTACATAAATTACCAGTTCCCGCTAAAAACGAAAAGGCACCGGTGCATCGTGATATAACGGCTCATCAGTTTCCAGAGATGGAAGGCAGCGTTGCCAGATGTCTATTTCCCACGTTGGTAGAGACATTTTGGTCAACCGCGAGTGACATTGTCATCGTGAAGTTTGAAGTTTGTGGTGAAATATTTTGAAATGCAACCTAACCTAAAAGTTTCACGTCGATGGAGTTCTTCGTTCTCGCGTAATAGACGACTTCGGTCCAAGTTGCCAACCCCCAGTTTTTTCCAAATTTACTATCACTGGGGAAGGGGAATTCCAGAACAAATTAGACATAATAAGGTTCGCGTTATTTATAAATATCCGTAAAAGATGCCTCGGCTCTTAAAACAAGATAATTCCTTCTAAATACGGGGTTTTGTTAAGATCATCTCTGATTGGCTGAAATTTGAGTTGGGATTCCTGATTTCGTGTTAATAGTGTCAGATTTATATAGGAAATGTTCCGCAAATCAACTTGGTTATTTCGGTTGCCGGTTTTCCGTTCCGTAAATATGAAATATTCGGTTGGTTCCTAGAAAAATTTCTAAAAGCACTGCCGTGAAGGCAGCAGCTTATGCGCGCATGCTCAATTTAGATGACCGCTTCAGCAACGAATTTGAACATGCACGCAAAAGCTGCTGCCTTCACGGCAGTGCTTTTCGAAGTTTTTTTTGATGAATTACTGGATTTCAATTCGATCTTATCTGTATTTTTGGAAATATTGAAAAAATAAAATTTTGAATGGGTATATCTGCGGAATCATTGGGTGGATTTAACCCATTCACTAATTCGACCTTCGTTATTAAGCCCCAAACCTACTCTACAAATATCGAGTTTTTAAGTCGTTTCTTCCGGAAGTTATTGTGTTTACGGTCAGCCTAACGGCCGACTGCGTAAACACAATAACTTCCGAAAGAAACAAGAAACTCGATATTTGTACAGAAGGTTTGGACCTCAATTACGAAGACCGAATTCGGGCATGGGTAAAATCCACCCAATGATTCCGTAGATATACCCATCAAAATTTTATTTTTGCAATATTTCCAAAAATACAGATCCGATCGAATTGAAATCCAGTACTTCATCGAAAAATTAGAGTTCGAAGGTTCATACAGAATTTAATGAGAATGATATGATAAGAAAATCACAGAATTTTTTTTTTAAATTGTATCGAGAAGAAAACCTCGAAATCTGACATATTTTTTCCCGATATCTCTAAAACTTTGAAACGTATCGAACTGAAATTTGCTACACTGCTGTGAAATATGAAGCTCAAAGTGTGAGTGGAATTTTTTTCGGATATGATGAATGGTCTCCGAAAAAAAAATTTTTTTGGAAAAAAATTTCGAAAAAAATTTTTTTTTCAATTTAATGACTACACGATCCTGACGAAATTTGGCTAAAAGTTGCGTGTCGTTATACTCCACCTAACTGCCAAGTTTGAATCCAATCGCTTGAGTAGTTTCCGAAATAAAAATAAATAACTTTGAAATTTCAAATGCCTATAACTCCGAAAATATTCGACCGATTTGGCCCATTAACGAACTTAACCGCGGCATTCTGATGCGCGAACTACCCTTAAAGTTTCAAGTTGCTAGCTTGCTTCTGTCGACAGTTATCGTGTCCTCGGCCGGCCGGACAGAATCGATTTTGACACCGGATTCGTCATCAGTGAGTCCAACCTAGTCGATTGAGACCATTTTCGGCTCAATCATCCAAAATTACAGACATTTGGACAAAGCGATAGCATGCTGTTTCCCTAGAACATGCGCGCAAAAAAGGTTGATTACGGAATTTGATTGATGGAAAAACGTTCTTTTTGTCACCAGAACGACAGTCAACGTTGTATGGAAACACATCCATAGCATAGAACAATCTTTATTTACTTTATGATCCATAGAACATAGACGAGACAACAATCAACAATAAAAAGTTACCAAGTATGGTCTATGGATCATAAGGTAAATATAGATTGTTCTATGATGTAAAAAACATGGTGTGCTCGTCTGAAAAATGAGTGACGTCAGCTAGCAGGAAATACAAAGAGTTATATATTCTTTGCTTTGAATTGACATGCAAATTGAAAGCACAGGTTATATAAGTTCTTATATAATCTGCTAGCTCACTTCACTCACTTTTCAGATGAGCACACCATGTTTTTTACATCATGGATTGTTCCATGATGTAAGTAAAACATCATGGATATGTTACCATAGAACATTGACTGTCGTACTGTTGACACAAAGATTGTTTTTTATCAGAAAAATTCTGCAATTAACCTTCTTTTCAGGAACCAACCGAATATTTCATATTTACGGAACGAAAAACCGGAAACCGAAATAACCAAGTTGATTTGCGGAACACATTCTATATAAATTTGACAGTATTAACATGAAATCAGGAATCCCAACTTAAATTTCAGCTAATCAGAGATGATCTCAACAAAATCCTATATTTGAAAGGAATTATCATTTTTGAGGAGCCGAGGCATCTTTTACGGATATTTATGAATAAGTCGAACCTTATCATGTCGAATTTGTTCTGAAATTCTCCTTCCCGAGTACTAGTAAATTTGGAAGAAATTTGTGGGTTGGCAACTTGGACCGAAGTCGCCTATTGTGCCGTTTGAGACCATTAACATTTCAAATGTACGAAACGATAGGCCGCTGCTCCAAAGAACATGCGTGCAAAAATCATTTCGCGAGACGGGTCTATAATTCTGTAGATCCACCGAAAAATAGGTAGCATCGGCAACGTTCAATGGAGACAACGATGGCCGTTCCGGCAATGCGCCACGAAGAGTCAAAGGTCACCTTGAACATCTCGAAGCCATTAACCAGGAAACTCATTTTCATCCGTTTCAATTACTTACCGTGTTATTACGAGAATTCTATAGGTGCAGAATATGGACTAAGGACGACGGCCAACTGGGCAACGGCGGAATTGCGTACAGTGGCGTAGTCTGAATTGTTTTGTGCTGGGGGGCTATGAAATAGTATGTTTAGGGTCATATGTAGAATGTTTGAAGGGTCGTGATATGTAAAATATGATATTGTGGAAAATTGAATTTCATGAGAAGCTGTATACTACATTCACTTTGATGAATTATGCCGGTTGGCCATGATTTAGGTCTATTAAGTTTTTTTACTCGAAACTGACGCAGGTTGGCAATGGTGAAATGTCTACTCTCAATCTCAATATTCTCAACATAACTATCACGCTTGGAAACTAAAAATACCGAAGGTAGTTTTGGAGAAACAGAGACAAAGTATCAGGAAGCGCTATGTAGAATTGAAATCTGCTTTTTGGTTTGTCAGTTGGTTTAGAAGTTTCACTGTAGGGATATTCGAGTATTTTAATTTTTGCGCGCATGTTCTAGGAGGACAGCGTGCTATCGTTTTGTCCAAATGTCTGTAATTTTGGATGATTGAGCCGAAAATGGTCTCAATCGACTAGGTTGGACTCACTGATGACGAATCCGGTGTCGAAATCGATTCTGTCCGGCCGTAGACACGATAACTGTCGACAGAAGCAAGCTAGCAACTTGAAACTTTCAGGATAGGTTGCGCATCCGAATGCCGCGGTTAAGTTCGTTAATGGGCCAAATCGGTCGAATAGTTTCGGAGATTTAGGCACTTGAAGTTTTGAAGTTATTTATTTTTTATTTCAGAAACTACTCAAGCGATTGGATTCAAACTTTTCAGTTAGGTGGAGTATAACGACGCGCAACTTTGAGTCAAATTTCGTCAGGATCACATTGTCAGTAAATTTGAAAAAAATTTTTTTCGAAATTGTTTTCCATAAATTTTTTTTTCGGAAACCATTCATCATATCCAAAAAAAAACACTCACACTTTGAGCTTCATATTTCACAGCAGTGTACCAAATTGCAGTTCGATACGATCATAAGTTTTGGAGATATCGGAAAAAAATATGTCAAATTTCGAGGTTTTCTTCTCGATATCGTTGATTTTTTCGGTATAACTCGAGAAATACTGATTCAGTCCTGATAAAACTTCACAGCTAGTTTTGAGATGCTGAAAGACAACTTTGTGCGAAATTTCGTGATAATCGTGTCATTAAAACAATTTGAAAAAAAAAATTTATGATTTTCTTATCATATCATCCTCATTAAATTCTGTATGAAATTTCGAACTGTTATTTTTCGATGAAGTACTGGATTTCAATTCGATCTGATCTGTATTTTTGGAAATATTGGAAAAATAAAATTTTGATTGGGTATATCTACGGAATCATTGGGTGGATTTTACCCATTCACGAATTCGGCCTTCGTAATTAAGCCCCAAACCTACTCTACAAATATCAAGTTTCTAGGTTGTTTATTTCGGAAGTTATTGTGTTTACGCAGTTGGCCGTTAGGCTTACGATAAACACAATAACTTCCGGAAGAAACGACTTAGAAACTCGATATTTGTAGAGTAGGTTTGGGGCTTAATTACGAAGGTCGAATTCGTGAATGGGTAAAATCCGTCCAATGATTCCGTAGATATATCCATTCAAAATTTTATTTTTCCATTATTTCTAAAAATACAGATTTAATCGAATTGAAATCCAGTAATTTATCAGTAAAAATTTCAAAAAGCACTGCCGTGAAGGCAGCAGCTTTTGCGTGCATGTTCAAATTCGTTGCTGAAGCGGTCATCTACATTGAACATGCGCGCAAAAGTTGTAGCCTTCACGGCAGTGCTTTTTGAAATTTTTCATTTTATTGATTCACTCGTTTGTAAACAAAGAGACCAAGTCATTACATTTGGACTGATTCTAGATTTAGCACATAATATGGCCTGCATTCAGAACTTCTTAACATTAATGAGATTGAATTATTTATTGAGTTGCCTTTTTTCCAGAAATTCAAGTAAACTCAGATATTTGTTCATTTTGATCCACCAAGCAACAGACACTAAAATAACATCGAAATTATCCTCCAGGAACGATTCAAAGCACGATTTCATATCGTGATCCAAACGAAAAGTTCCTTCTCAATAAATCTTACACAAATTTATAGTAATGTCTTTAAATATTCTAGCTCTGCTTGATAAATATTCGTTCCCCACCACATTTTTACGGTTTGTTTACATAAAACTACTAGCTTGGACAGGTTCCAAATTCAACCGTTAGGGCGCTGGCATCTTCGCAGAAGTTCCCAATAGGTCACGAGCAGTTTTGACAGTTGGGAGAGATTGGAGGACCCACAATAACCTAAAATGCATTGTTTACTATGGGAAAAAGCGATTTCTCTTGTGATTTCGTATTCATTTGGAAATTTTGGATTGATATATTCACTTTTTTTTTTGAAAAGGATAGTATAAATTTGGTATACTTATTATGAAATTAGTGATTTCATATACAGGCAAATAAACAGACCTTTGGTTAGTTCAGTCAACAGTCTTTTTGTGTGTTGTAGTAAATTATATAGGCACCTTGTTACTTTCATATGGAGGTAAAATATTGCGGAAATATAAGTGAGAATCAGCTAAAAATTTGACTGCATTGAATATCTGAACGGAAATATCTTTTATAAATCCTGTCTTGTTCAAGTACTAAAGAAATGCTTATTAAGAACTTATGATTTTCAAATATTCCATACCACGAGACGTTCGGTATGCCCTACCAAAATAACCTACATGATATTACTCGACTAAACATGAAAATCAGCTGAATTTCGATGTCATTGCATACCTGAATGTCAATGGTATGAATCAATCCTATTTAATTCAAGATTTATTGATTGTGGAGACTAATATACAACCTATGTTCTTTGCCGAGGTAACTGACAAGTTGCAAAGTATTATTTATTCTGTGAATTTCCATTTTAGAGCGCAGTTCTTTATTGAATTAATTCAGAAAATATGATTTTCCCTTTCAGAACCGATAGAATTTTCTTATTTCTCTCTTTTATAATGGATACATTGAGTTCCTCTCCACATCCAGTTAGTACCTACCATTCAAATGAAAATACTTCAACAACTCTTTGGTAGTTTTCATCGATTTGATGTTGATTATTCGAGCTTGAATACCTGAATTTACTTAAAAAAAAGGTTTTAAATTTTATTTCTTGCCTTACTAAACCAAGCAACATTCAACAACAGCATCAACCAGCAATAATTGTATTTATTCAAAAAATTACATAAGTTTAGTGAAGCTGTTACTGTTACAAGATATCAAGTACTTTGGATATAGTTCCTAGATAATGCAATAGTGTATATTTCACTCCAAAATGTTCAAATTCATACAAAATCACTAGCCGAATCGCTTTTTTCCGTAGTAAACAATGCATTTTAGGTTATTGTTGGTCCTCCAGTCTCTCCCAACTGTCAAAACTGCTCGTGACCTATATGTATTTTGCAACCGTGCATCAGAACTCAATCTCTCAATTATCGATTACACCTCGTATAAGCCCAAAACGCTCGCAGCAATCAATAATTAATTCCAAGGGAATTTCTAACAAATGCCCGCCAACTCTAATGAACAAATTGACAAATATCGTCGAAACTGGCCAAATTCCGGCACAAAAAGTTCTCAACCGGCCAACTATTCGTCCGTACATTCGTCAGTCCGTCACGTTCAGGAACGATTTGCATAACCCCGTGAGATACGACACAGGCAAAGGTCGAACGTGCCAATTTTTAAATCGTTCTCGCGTCCGACCAGTTCTCTGTGAGGCTTCGAGGGTCATTGCCAGAAATTTCGGCATCGAATTTCCAAGCGGGCGAATTCCTCGAAGTCTGGTTATAATTACCATTGTTTACTGCGGTGATCCGGTCCAGAAGAGGCGGCAGGTCGGTATTCGGGCCAGTGGCGTGCCTGAAGTGGAGGGTATTCGCAACTACTGCTAAGCGATACGCCCTCTGGCGATAGAAATTCGAACACTTGCAAGCTAGTAGTTTTTTGACGTGCCCGTTATTATAACGTAATTTGCTTACTTTTGGAGTTCATTTTCGAGCTTTTGTGTTGTTCTCCTAGTTGAAATTTTGGTATACCGAAAGTGTTTGTAATATTCATTGATCGATTCGTTTCTTTTCGATTAAATTTTTCGATTGTATTAATTCGAAATGGCATCATCCCGAAATGACTATTGTTGTGTGTCTCAACTGAATGTTATTCATGGTCAAAGAAGAGAGGATCATCTAGTGCCTCTAGTTTTCATTTTTTCCAAAGCCAAATTAAAGAAAAGTTAATTCAGAAACAGCATTTGGCAGATAACTCAATGATAGAAAAAAGGCCTAGCTTTAGAAATTGAAGATTGGAAAACAGGTCACGAAATACATGAAAGTATGTTCACTGCATTCCTCTGAAGATGTTTATTTTCATAAAGGTAAGTTACAACGTATTCATTTCGAAACAACTTCATGTCCAGATATTTTAGGTGTAAATGAAAATAAAGGAATTTTGATGAAAAATGCTGATCCTGCAGAGAAACTGCTGAGCACTTCTGCAGCTACCTACTTCACACGCTACACAAAATCATATTCAAAGAGAGTGATCTGGTTGAAAACCTGACAAAAACTAAATATACTGTTATAGTTGATAATAGCTGAAGTTATTCATACAAATACATCGATATTTTTCATTTCTATATATAGGTAGGTTTAACCAGCTGTGACATTTTTCATTTTATATTTATGTGTATCTTGAGCTGCTGTGATAAAAATAAAATCAATTATATGTCTATCTATTTTCTTTTTTTTCTTTCAAAATACGATGCAAAAGAACTAAAGCAGAAAAGCAGTCTTTTCATCTTATTGATTCACTCGTTTGTAAACAAGGAGAACGATTCATATCATTTAGACTGATTCTAGATTTACCACATAATATGGCTTGCATTCAGCTCTTCCTCACATTGATGAGAGTCCTTGAATTACTTGTTGAGCTGCCTATTTTTCCAGAAATTCAAGTAAACTTATATATTGGTTCATTTTGATTCACCAAGCAATAGACACTATATCGAAATTATCCTCCAGAAACGATTTGAAGCACGATTTTGTAACGTCAAAAGAAAATTCCCTTCTTAAAAAATCTCGCACAAAATTATAATAATTTCTTTCTAAATATTGTAGCCCTGCTTGATAAATAATCGTCCTTCACCACATTTCTACGGTTTGTTCATATAAAACTACTGGCTTGGACAGGTTCCAAATGTATCCGTTAGGGCGCTGGCATCTTCGCAGAAGTTCCCAGTTGGATAGTCGATACTTTGGTGGGGAGTTAAATTCCACTCTGACCTTGAGATCTATGGTGCGAAAAATTCACGACTTTCAATTGATAATATTATTTTTTTAATTTGGCATTGACCTCGGAGTTAGGTTTTGCGCGCATGTTCTAGGGGAACAGCATGCTATCGTCTTGTTCAAATGTCTGTAATTTTCGAAGATTGGGCCGAAAATGGTCTCAAACGACTTGGTTAGACTCACTGATGACGAATCTGGTGTCGAAATCTATTCTGTCCAGCCGGCCGGCCGTGGACACGATAACTGTCGAACAGAGTCAGTTAGCGACTTGAAACTTGAAGGGTAGTTTGCGCATCCAAATGCCGCGGTTGAGTTCGTTAATGGGCCAAATCGGTCGAATAGTTCCGGAGTTATAGCAGTTCGAAATTATGAGGTTATTTTCCTCATATTTCAGAAACTACTGAAGCGATTGGATTGAAACTTGGCAGATAGTTGGAGCATAACGACGCGCAACTTAGAGCAAAATTTTGTTCGAATCTTATGGTCCCTCAATTCAAAAAAAAAAATTTTTAATTTAAAAAAAAAAAAATTTTTTTTCTGGAACTATTATTCATATTCCAGAACAATTCCATCGATACCTTGAACTTACTTACTTTACTTTTGCAGCTAGTTTAAAGATGCTGAAGGATAACATTGTGCAAAATTCCGTGATGATCGTGTCATTAGATCGATTTGAAAAAAAATTTCAAATTGTTTTTTTCAAATATTCAATATTCTGTGATCTTCTCATCATATCATCGTCATTTAATTCTGTACGAACCTTCAAACTGTCATTTTTCGATAAAGTACTGGATTTCAATTCGATCTAATCTGTATTTTTGGAAATATTGGGAAAATCAAATTTTAAATGGGTATATCTGCAGAATCATTGGGTGGATTTTACCCATTCACGAATTCGGCCTTCGTAATTGAGGTCCAAATTTTCTCTATAAATATCGAGTTTCTAAGTTGTTTCTTTCGGAAGTTATTGTGTTTACGGTCAGCCGTTAAACTACATGGAAAGTAAAGCAAGTTTGGCTGGGTTGATACACGAGTAGGTGACCGCCTTATCAACGAATTTGCACATTTAATTTTCGAAATATGATGCTCCCTTCGAATATGAAATTTTAGGCTGAAAATAGCCATTTTCTGGTCGACGAGTCTGTATAAATACAGTGCGCGTCAAAATTATGGAACAAATTCATTTTCTCAGAAGAAAAATATTTGGCAAAAAAATCCTGAAATAGGTCAATTTTTGTTCCACTTTTATCAAATTTTTATGCATTTTTGAAGGATTTTTGTTGCCTGTGCGTTCAATCCCCTAAATTTTTTGAGTAGGGAAAGAAGGTCATGTGGTACTTTTTCTTGAAAAATTAGTTATTTCAAAGAGGTTTTCAGTATGTGCACTTTGTCATGGCTCCATTTTTTTCTCCATTAAAAGGTTCGTAGGGGTTGAAATTTGTGCATGAACAAAACTGTAATGGTCGACTTTCATTCGGTGACAAATTTCATCAGGTACCAAAGTAAATGAACCATTACATAGTGCACATCAGGGGGGTGAAACTCCTAGTGGAATATGGGAAGCAATTTTCTGTGACTCTCCACTCGAGATTGAGGGAGATAGAAGATATGAAAGTATAGCTTTCTCCGTCGGGACTGGATGATCCGAAATGACATTTGACTTTGACTTCTAGTATTTTTGCCAGTAAAATAAAAATGGAGTTGTTTACTAAGGGTACTGGCTAGATAAGCTAATAGTTTCTGAATATTCTACACAGTTTTTTGTATTCTTTTCTCATTTAGCTCCTGTTATAATATCTGAAATATCAATGAAACCTTCCTCGATCAAACTTAAGTTCACATGAAAATTTTCCTTAGATGAAAATCCATACCAGTAATGTCAAAGGTTTGTGATATCACAGGTTCTCAAAAAACCCTGTATTTTCTCGATTTTTCTAAGAATCCTTCTAGATTATTAACATAAGGCTTCAATATTGATGCAATTCCCGAACATGTTCTCAATGATCATGTAGATAAGAATCTTATGATTTGTGTTCCGAAGACAGCTATAATAGTTCCAGTAATGACTGTGAGAAAATCATTGATGCCTTCAACATCTGATCAACCTTCAGTAGAAAAGCCTGATACAACAAGCATTGCTTCTAGTGCTGAATGAAAATTTGTTTTTAGTTGAGAATCTGTATTTTTAAGAAAATTAGGATTCTCAATCATATTTGTCCCTTGAGCTGCAGTCCTTATACCAAATTCATAGAGAACTGTATCTTTCAAATTATTCGAACTCTAAACAAATAGTAGGCAAAAAAAATTAAAACTGTTAATAGAAGTCGCCTCTGCGTTAACAGAGTCGTACCTTCTTTTCAAAGTTTATAATGCTGTATTAATGCAGTAACGCAGGAGCAATTTGTGTCCATTACCAATAGTTTTCATTATTTTCACTTGTATTTCTAATGTAGAACAAGCAACATTTTTTACTTGAAAAAAAAGGATGATTTCCTAAAGTTTTCAATTTTGAATTAATTTAAATATTTGATTTCTAGGTTTTCACCTCTAGTTCCAGGATCAATGGATTAAATAAAGTGGATTCGATAACCCTTTGATGGAAGACTCTTTTGGACATATCCTTAAATGTTAATATTATTATTATTCTTCTTTCAACATATCATTTCGTTAATATAAATAGTTAATGAATTGCAAATTACCTTTTGGTTATTTCTTTATATAATGTTGGTAGATTCTGTATATTTGAATGGAAGAAATAAATGAAGAAACGTAATATAATTAACACATATTACATAGGTATGTAATTGATTTCACTTCATGTAATTTTGGTTTTCATGACTGAAAAAAAGTAACATTCCATTTGAAAACATAAAATGTAGTATGAAGTTAATTTCTATTACCTTCTCTTATACCTAGCTCTAGCAGTTAATTCAAATATTCCCGCCACAAACAAAATACTTTCAACTCTAGCTGTTAGGGTCGCTAGTGCGCTTTCCATCCAAAATTAGTTCTCCATGGGGTTGTTGGTGTCGCTAGTGAATGTCCATCTAAGATGGCCGCCACTTTGTTTC
Organism: Myrrha octodecimguttata; assembly: GCA_958510865.1. NCBI lineage: Eukaryota > Metazoa > Arthropoda > Insecta > Coleoptera > Coccinellidae > Myrrha > Myrrha octodecimguttata. The sequence continues at coordinate 51,951,049 of OY294061.1, read as the reverse complement.
CACAGATTAGTAGGGAGTTTACACTTCTTATATATTTGTATTCTGTGGTGCACATACTGGAAACCTCTTTGAAGTAACTAATTTGTCAAAAAAAATTTTTTTCTTGAGAATTCCTGCACGCCTGCAAAGAAGATACAAAGACACTGCCAAAAAAGTACCACATGACCCACTTTCCCCATTCAAAAAATGTAGAGGGTTGATGAGGATGAGGGTGCAACAAAAATCCTTCAAAAATGCATAAAAATTTGGTAAAAGTGAAACAAAAATTGACCTGTTTCAGGATTTTGTTGCCAAACATTTTTCTTCTGAGAAAATGAATTTGTTACACAATTTTGACGCGCTCTGTATAATAATAATTTCTTCTACACCTCAATCTCAATTCTTTTCGTGCGATGTAGACAGCGTGTTGCCTTGTTTGAAATCCCATGGACCAATTATCAGCCGAGTCATTGTATCTGGATAATCTCCACAGAAATATTTGGTCGATTTATTTTTAGATTCATTCTGCGGACAACGTGCTTGGATCATCTCCAATCGAAATCTTTTCTGATTTCACGTGACTATTTTTGAATCTCGTTCGTAAACAATTTCATTCTTTGTTCGTTAAACAGGTTGTTCATGAATTGAACAAAGGTGAACTTCGATGATATCACTTAATTAATTCTGATAAATTAACTTCAATATTAAATATCATAGACCTGGAAATGTTATTGTCACTTTGACATCGATAAAAAAGGTGCATCCTTTTTTATCGGATAAAAACTTCTCTTCCTCAATATGTCAATTAGTCTGTCAGATTTTTGAATTTTGAACATATAGTGCTTTCATTTTGAATCGGTCTGGTAATTATTTAACTTTGTTGATATAAAAACCCAAAAGATGAATCGTTTTGGTGAAGTTTCGACTGAGCAAATTACGACAAATATCGAGAAGTCTATACCGCAATCTACAAAAAACACAAAAGCTTCAATCTGGAGACAATTTATGGAGTTTTGTCAAGTACGAAAATATGAATTGTCAACAGTAAAAACACAAGAGCTTTTTTTTTATCGGATAAATTTCTCTTTGCAACGAAACAGTTTTGCCAATCACTAATTTTACGAGAAAAACTGACATGATAAAATCGCGACACCGAAGGTGGAGCGATTTTATCTAATGTCAGTTTTTCGAGCAAATTTAGTGATTGGTAAAACTTTGAGTTGAAGAGAAATTTATCTGATAAAAGAAAAGCTCGAGTGTTTTTTGGCAAGATAAATTAACGACAGAATATATGGATGAACAACAATAATTATCTTTATTAATACAATAAAATTCGATTATTTGAAAGTACAATTATTAAATACACAACTGTTATAAATTGTTTGCTTATCTTTTGGGTTTTTATATCAACAAAGTTAAATAATTACCAGACCGATTCAAAATGAAAGCACTATATGTTCAAAATTCAAAAATCTGACAGACTAATTGACATATTGAGGAAGAGAAGTTTTTATCCGATAAAAAAGGATGCACCTTTTTTATCGATGTCAAAGTGACAATAACATTTCCAGGTCTATGATATTTAATATTGAAGTTAATTTATCCGAAATAATTCCATTACATGAAGTAGCAAATATATTAAAGGATTGGGCCTATAATATGAAAAAGAAAAATGGAGATGATTATAAAGAATATGCGGTTGAATCAATTTGGAATTCGACTGCGAAGATGGTACAAGAAAAATATTTCTGTGAATACAATATTAAATTTGATCCTTTTGTCGACATAACTTTCAAACAAGCCCGTGATGCAAGAAATAGTAAACGGAAAGAATTACAAGCTATTCCAGCGAAAAGGAAGGTATCTTCTGTAGCATTGGACAAGAAAGATATACTGAAAATGGCAAAATTGTGGAATGCAGAAGAACCAGAAGGACTACAAAAAAGATTTTTTCATATAGCTTCTTATGAATTAGCTTGGAGGGGAGGAGAAGCTGTAAACTGTAAAATATACTATTTTAAAGAAGAAAAAAATCACGATGGAATTCCAACAAATAGATTTGAATATAATTCAATATTTTCGAAGACGTCACAAGGTGGATCGAAAAAATTGACCGACAGCAAATGGTTAGTGAAAAATGAAATGGATGAAAGTATTTGTCCCGTTAGATTATTAAAATTACTCTTACAAAAAAGAAATCAACACATAACATCCGATCGACTTTTTTTAACTCCAAACCCCTTTTGGAAAAACAAAAATTCTAAAGGCTGGTATAAAAATGTTCCACTAGGTATCAATATGATTTCTACTTGGACCAAAATTTCTGCCACTAAAATTGGACTCGACATCACAAATAATAAAATTACCAATCATTCAAATCGCGCTAGTACAGTGTCTCAATTAGCAAAAGCAGGAGTAGGTGAACAACAGCTTATAAAGATAACGGGACACTCATCATCTTCTTCAATTAAACCCTATCTCCAAATTGACCATGAACATCATGACAATCTTATTAGTTCCTTACGATCCTCGAGTCCGAGAAATCAAAATGAATATTCCACATGTGTGAATACCACAGAAGAAAATTTTCAAATCAGTACACCAAAGCAAACAATTTATAACAGTTGTGTATTTAATAATTGTACTTTCAAATAATCGAATTTTATTTATTTATTGTATTAATAAAGATAATTATTGTTGTTCATCCATATATTCTGTCGTTAATTTATCTTGCCAAAAAACACTCGAGCTTTTCTTTTATCAGATAAATTTCTCTTCAACTCAAAGTTTTACCAATCACTAAATTTGCTCGGAAAACTGACATTAGATAAAATCGCTCCACCTTCGGTGTCGCGATTTTATCATGTCAGTTTTTCTCGTAAAATTAGTGATTGGCAAAACTGTTTCGTTGCAAAGAGAAATTTATCCGATAAAAAAAAAGCTCTTGTGTTTTTACTGTTGATAAAAATGGTACTCCGTTTGGGACTAAGCTGTGTTCGCCAATATACAGGGTGATTACGAATTTGACGTGAACCTTGGAGTAGGTGTGAGTATACTCCATTCACTTTTATATCTGTGTATAATTCTTTATAATAAACCACCTGATTGTATTAAATCCTTGAACGACAAGAGTTTTCCTAGATCAGTGAAATCATTGTTACTTGGGAAGGCTTACTATAGTGTAGGCGAATATTTGTCGGATGGGCTTTAGATTTAGCTCTGAAAATTGTTGCATGTTCGTGTGTGTGTTATATGTCTTTCTTTTCATCATTGCTATAGTTAACTTTGTGGTCACTGACATGTCTTATACATTGTAAAAATGTCTGACAGGATGAATAAAGATTATCATTATTATTATTATTATTATTATTATAAACTATCCCGGTTGGCCGTGATTTAGGTCTATCAAGGTTTTTTACTTGAAACTGACGCAGGTTGGCACTCGTGAAATATCGGAAATGTCAGAATAATTCTCAGCGACTTTGCCAAATGCCAATGCCAATTTTTACTCTAAATCTCAACATAATATCATCACGCTTGGAAACTTAAAATGCCGAAGGTAGTTTCCAAGAAGCAGAGACAAAGTATCAGGAAGTGCTATGTAAAATTGAAATCTGCTATTTCTGATAGTAGCCCTGATAATTTGGAATCAATAATTTATCACAAGCTATCCAACATTTTCGACGTTTGTGAGTGAAAACCCAGTGTATCGTTCACATGGATTCCCAAGAACTTTGTAAATTGAGTTAGTTCTTTTAAGGTGACACAGGTTTTGTTGTACTACTACATTTTCAGACTGGAGTATTTCAAGTTGTGCAACAAGGTATTTAAATATCTTCTGTAGACTTATTTCTTGAGAATTTCGAAAAGTATGGAATTCCATAGGTTTGTCTGTTTGTTTAGAAGTTTTACTGCAGGGTTATTCGAGTACTTTATTTTTTTTTCGAATGAACTATCACAAAGTAACGGTCTACTCTATCCAATATTTTTCAATAAATTCAACACTCGATTTTTGAATTTCGTACAAAAAAATAGCATAATTGAATCTCCCAACCATGTTTATACAGGGTGAGTCTTTGACCGTGCAGAATATTTTAACAGAAGATTCCTGCAGCCAAAAGAAACACTTTTTTTCCTTACCATTTTTTCCGATTCGGCTTGGTTAGTAAGATACAGACTGTTGAAAATCCATTAAAAAATTTAATTTTCGATTATATCTCGCAAACGATCTCATCGAATGAGATGATTTTTGAAATATAGTTTTTTATTGATACGATGAATGTTCCTGGATTACAAAATTTCATCCTCATCCTCCAGTTTCTTCAATATGACTATAACATTTCATAAAAATACCAGAAATTCAAAGAATCCAACTTTTAAAAATGATTTGAATGCTATTCAACGAATTTTTGACCCTTTTGGAAAGTAAAAGTATTCTTTATTTTTTTTCGTATTATGCGCCGTTTTCGAGTAATCTGAAATTCAAAAATAAAAAATATCTATGAAATTCCGAGAATTGGGTACTTCGGCTGAATGCAACTCTGTTCAAAAAATTCACAGAATTCAATTTTTCCGCGTTGCCACGTCTAAAAGTTGAGAATGGAATCCTAGCATTTTTCATTTGGAATGATTTGTGAGCGGAGTAGCCGACTTTGGCCAATTCACAATGGACGTAACCGTAAGAATCCCGCAACTCGCGCGTAAAAATCAAAGAGGAAACTACAAAATCTTCACAATAGGTTCAACTTTGCTTTTGACTTTGACCATAAGTCGAATGCAGTTCTATTCTTATTCCTTATGATTTCTGTTGTTTAATTCTTACATTTTATGTATAAGTAAATTTACGGTTAAGTTATGTCCATTGTAAATTGGCTGTTAGTTCGAAGTGGAGTAATATGAATAAGCTCACCTCAACTTCTACAATTTAAATACTCCTAATGTTCAAGCAAATTTCCACACCATTATCCATTCATGAAGCTTCCTTTTCAATTTCGAGCTAATTTGTGTAGTGTAATTGATTAACTTCTCACTTTTCCATGATAATGGGCATTCTAACTGATTTGAATGCAATCTTACTGCTGACCCAAATTTCTTGAAATTATGTACAGAACTTGGATATTATTCATTTTGAGGTATTCTTCAAATGCGCTTTCATAACATAACAACCCATGATGGAAGAAAACCACCATGACATAACCTTAAAACCACGGAGCCACAGATTTATAGTTCAGTTCAGAATCATTGACTATACAAGTGTATATTTAGAATTAACATATTGTGTGTTGTTTAATTTCGAAGAGTTCTTTCTTTCTGTTCGTCAATTTGGCAACGTTTGTACGTTCATAGATAAATAAGGTACATCTGTTTTATTTATTTATGAAAATGAAAGTTTGAATGGGTTATGTCTGAATCTGATAATTCTTGGAGAAAATGAAATAAAACAAAAAAAATTAATAATTACGAATTGAAGATGAATCTCAGAGCTGATATGAGTGATAGCTAGATGAATTCCTCATTATCGAAAATGAAACCAAGAGAAGAATATTCAACTTTTATCGCCCACGAAATTTGGAATACCTAACTTGTTTATTGTACTATAAATACAACTTTATTCACCAACTGGAATGTAAAAAGTAAGTTGGCGCTTGCTTTCATAACAGAGTTGCTTATTTCGAAGATTTGAATGGTATATCTTAAGCTTTGAAAAACTTCAGTGTTCAGCTTTCCAGGGGCGGCTAGCCCATTATGAACATTTATAATGCCTATATATTTTTATCTAGGCCGAATCGGAAATAATGGTAGAGGACAAATGTGTTTCTTTCAGCTTCAGGAATCTTCGGTTAAAATATTCTGCAAGGTCAAAGACTCACCCTGTATACGTGAAATATTTCCAAAATTAACAGAGAAAAAAGTTTCTTCAACATTCGCCAGCACGTTGGAATGATTGAATTCACATAATGATTTCTCAAATTCATTAATTTCCCTCAGTAAATTCGCATTTTGGAAAATACGTAATTACCACGACCTCTATGTAGAGAAGATAACGTTGTGTAGTTATCTGACAGGAAAATGACTATAACCTAACATTTTCAAAATATACATGGTGAAATGTGTCAGAATGTCATGGCCAACCGGGATAGTTTATAAAAGTGTATGGAGTGTACGCATTTAATTTGAAGAAGATTTCACAGCTTTCTCAAAACATTGAAAATGTCTCATTAAATATTAATTTATTTGATTGTTGATTATGGTAATATATTTTTGCATTTTCTTAGAAAATTTACCATAGTAATGTTAATTTTTTGCACCATCAGAAAGAAAAGATTTCAACGAACAAAAACCGTTCAGACGACAGTTAAAGGGAGCACTAACCGTAGAAGTTGTGACTAGAGTCCAAAAGCTCGAATACGGCGATGTACGTACGTATAGAAACATAATTTTCTCATATTTTTTCAACTACCAAAACAAACTTCAGGAGACAAAAAAGATATTGCTCGAAAACAAGTATCGCCCTGTAGATTTTCATCGACTTTTGACATGTGATAATAAGAAAACCTCGAATTTTTTAAGTTTCTGCTGATTATCTAAGGAAATGTTTATGCCATGAGGGAACCTTTCAAAAAATTTAAACTTTAACACCCTGTATGTTGACCCATATAATCGACATTTCATTGCAAACATTTTCTTAAGCTTGAAACCATTACTCTCATCACTCAGGCATGCATTGAAGAGAAGTTTCACAATTTGATATTTTCGAAAAATTATTAAGGTAGATTTGAATCATTCAAGATTTTCTTTATTAGCTAATGAAGATAAGCGCTACTCCCTCTGGTGGCTATCCGAGTAGCCCGAGGTACAGACATTATCATTGACAAGTTAAAAGAAATGTTAAGAAAATGAAAAAGTTTATGCATTTTCCTTGGCGTCTGTATGATTTTACAAGTGCTTCTACTGAGGAAAAGCAAACTCAAATGTCCCTTCCCATAGATTTCTACAGCCCGGTAAGAAATTTTGGGTGAGGGTGAAAGAAACTTCCTTTAACAAGTAGGGCCTCAAAGTGTTGAAGAATCGATAAAAACCAACAAACAAGATTTATGAGAGTCTGTTACCTGCATTTTACCGATGATGATCATTTTTATAGAGGTAAGCATGAATTGCTCATGAATTATTAGATCACATTCATGAAGACAATTTTTTTCCAGGCCCATAATCCAAGCAGAGAAATTTACTTAAGAGGAATGCTATGCCTTCCAGAAATCTGCCTGTTGAACTGATCATTAAGGAACAACGTAAATGTTCTAGTGATAGAAATGACTATTGAAAAGAAAGAGTCTCAACAAAGAAATATCTGGTAATGAATACTGTTAGCTAAAAGTGCTTCTGCCGATGAAAGCAAAGTTGTACAAGGCTTATTTATTACAGCTTTTTCAGGACCAATCATATGAGTCTTGGAAAATTTATTTGTCAATCCATAATCAATAAGGCTTACGGTACAAGTAGCATTAGTTTCATGTGAATGTATTCATTTTATTCACAATATATTGAGTATTTAGTCCTTCCCTATAAAAATAGTAAAGTTATGAGTATTTCTCTATTATTCCAAAAAGTATGTTTACTATCTGTTTTTCAACTTTCAAGACAGCCTAAGAAATCCATCGAAGTCAATCTTGCCATTTGGATCTGAAACTAAATAATATTAGAATACTGTCTTACCTTGAAGATATCCCCGTAATTTTAGAGTTGCTACACTCAATTAGATTGAAGGATGATACATACCTACTTTATAAGAATGGAATATGTTCTCCCAGTAATACTCTCGTCAACTATGAAAGTCTAAAAGGTCTTTGAATCGTGTAATCAAAAATTTCAAAAAGCAATGCCGTGAAGGCAGCAACTTTGTATGTAGATGACCGCTTCAGCAACGAATTTGAACATGCACGCAAAAGCTGCTGCCTTCACGGCAGTGCTTTTTGTAAATTTTCACTGATAAATAACTGGATTTCAATTCGATCAAATCTGTATTTTTGGAAATATTGGAAAAATAAAATTTTGGATGGGTATATCTACTGCTGACTGCGTAAACACAATAACTTCCGAAAGAAACAACTTAGAAACTCGATATTTGTAGAGTAGGTTTGGGGCTTAATTAGGAAGGTCGAATTCGTGAATGGGTAAAGTCCACCCAATGATTCCGTAGATATACCCAATCAAAATTTTATTTTTCCAATATTTCCAAAAATACGGATCAGATCGAATTGAAATCCAGTACTTCATCGAAAAATAACAGTTCGAAGTTTCATACAGAATTTAATGAGGATGATATGATAAAAAAATCATAGACATTTTTTTTTCAAATTGTTCTAATGACACGATTATCACGAAATTTCGCATAAAGTTGTCTTTCAGCATCTCAAAACTAGCTGGGAAGTTTTATCAGGACTGAATCAGTATTTCTCGAGTTATACCGAAAAAATCAACGATCTCGAGAAGAAAACCTCGAAATTTGACATATTTTTTCCCGAAATCTCCAAAACTTATGAACGTATCGAACTGAAATTTGGTACACTGCTGTGAAATATGAAGCTCAAAGTGTGAGTGGAATTTTTTTTGGATATGATAAATGGTTTCCAGAAAAAAAAATTTTTTGGAAAAAAATTAAAAAAAATTTTTTTTTTAAAATTTACTGACTATATGATCCGGAAGAAAATTCCGCTCAAATTTTGCGCGTCGTTATACTCCACCTAACTGCCAAGTTTGAATCCAATCGCCCGAGTAGTTTCTGAAATAAAAAATAAATAACTTCAAAACTTCAAGTGCCTATAACTCCGAAACTATTCGACCGATTTGGCCCATTAACGAACTTAACCGCGGCATTCTGATGCGCAACCTATCCTGAAAGTTTCAAGTTGCTAGCTTGCTTCTGTCGACAGTTATCGTGTCTACGGCCGGACGGACGTCCGGCCAGCCGGACAGAATCGATTTTGACACCGAATTTGTCATCAGTGAGTCCAACCTAGTCGTTTGAGACCATTCTCGGCTCAATCATCGAAAATTACAGACATTTGGACGAAATGATAACGCGCTGTTTCCCAGAACATGCGCGCAAAAATTATCAAATCAAACAGTACAAAATCGACTATCAAAACGAAATCTATGTCTGTATGTAAGTTTCTAAAACTGGCCACCGTAGCGCTCCAATCTTAAATTCAGACGCCAATTGCTGCATTTGACCATTTAAAAACAATTATTCCCAGCTCTCAGTTTAATGTATTCCAGATTACCGTGCATGTTTCAATTGAGACAGAGTGTTAAAGGGAATTTCCGGCCGAAAATATCATCTTATATTTTATGTATCTGTCCGTCTATTTTCGGAAACTTCTAATTTAACGTTTTAACGTGAATTTGGAGCGAGTCCAAAAAATAAATAACCACTTATTTATCGACATTCTGATATTCGACTTTCGGTGTTCCACCGGGAATAGAGGAAGTTGTTCGGCCAGTAAAATTATTTCATAAGAAACTAGGAGGCACAGAAAAATGGTGCTCTTATTTTCAATTGTTTTCCTACCAAATCTTCAGACCAAACTGGGGAAACCGGATGTAAAGGGTTTTCCAATAAGAGGTGTTATTTTGAATAGCCCGCTATTTCGGCAGATGTCACTTTTGAAGCTGTCATTTTTTGACATTTGACAAGTAGAAATTACGCCATCAATAAAAATGGAACGATACACGCTTCAACAACGCATTGAAATTATTAAAATTCACTATAAAAATGGTGAAAATTTGGCAGAGACGGTTCGCAAAACTCGAACATTTTTGGGTCGTCGTGAAGCACCTTGTCGGACCGCAATAAAGAAATTGGTGGAAAAATTCGAGCTGTTGGGACAAGTTAGTGATGTGAAGAATGAAACCCGTGCACGTCGCTCAAGAACAGCCGAGAACATTGCTGCTGTAGCCGAAAGTGTTGAAGAAAACCCAGGTTTGTCCATTCCTCGTCGTTCTTTGGTATTAGGCATTCCACAAACGTCATTACACCGTATTTTGAATAAATATTTGGGTCTTAAGGCTTATAAAGTTCAGAGAACTCAAACCGGCCGATCAGCAACAACGTCGTGTCTGATCGTTACTGATTAGGTCGTTGAAATGCATGAAAATGATCCGGAATTCCATCGAAAAATCATCTTGAGTGATGAGACCCATTTCCACCTCGGTGGCTTCGTCAACAAGCAGAATTGTCGCATCTGTGGCTCGGAAAACCCGAGAGTTATTGTTGAAAAGCCTCTCTATCATCAACGTGTGACTGTTTGGTGCGGTTTATGGTCCGGCGGAGTCATTGGACCTTACTTTTTCGAAAATGAGGCTGGAGCAACAGTTACGGTAAATGGATTGCGCTATCGAGAGATGATTAATGATTTTTATGGCCGGAATTGGATGGTATTGATCTGGACAACATTTACTTTCAACAGGATGGCACTACGTGCCACACAAGCAACGAAACCATTGATCTTTTACGGGAAAAGTTTCCGGACCGTGTTATCTCTCGAAGAGGTGATCACAATTGGCCACCGATCTTGTGATTTTACACCTTGCGACTTCTTCCTTTGGGGCCACGTGAAAGAGGAGGTTTACGCCAATAGCCCAACGTCGATTCAAGACCTCAAAGATGGAATTCGTGAGGCTATCGAGGACATAGGGCAGTCATTTTGCGATTTGGTTATGGAAAATTTCATTAAAAGGATATGGTCCTGTAAGCGTGGTCGTGGTGGTCATTCGCCTGATGTTATTTTTCACTATTAACGGCATGGCTCCTTCTCCATAATGAAATAAACATCCGATCATTTATATTGAAAAATGGCATTTTTCTTTGAGTATTTAAATGACACCTCTTATTGGAAAACCCTTTATTTCATACTCTCGCCACCGACACAAATGAACGTAGAGCGCGATACGTATTTCGAACAGAACCATTATTTTCAAAATGAATTTGCACACTTTTGAAGCGTTGTTCAGGTGTCAGTCTATTCATGTTGAAATACAACACCAAACTAAACAAAAATCACTTGACAGCTGACATAATGGCCGCTAGTTAAAACAGTGTAGCCAACTTAAAGTTCTATACCTCTAAAAAAACACACTTTACTACACGCAAAAAAAACGCTTTTGAAAATCATATTTTCCAATTCTTAGTTGGTGCTCCCCGAGAAAATGTCTTCCCATTTGAATACTTATCAGGTCGATTCTGTTTGCGTATTCCTACGAACCTTGCTATTCTAGTCATAATCCTATTGTTCTAATTTATAGCAATTTGACCATGATGTTACGTATTCTGTTCCGAGTGTTATAGCAATGTTTGTTATGAATTTTGTCATAGCAATATTGCTATCATGGACTTCCATAATCGGTGATTTTAGAGCTGACATTACTGTATTTTGTGACTTTAGAGCTACAAGGAAGAAGAAAATAACCCTATTTTGTGAGTTTCTTTTATGATTTCGCATACATAACCTCTATCTACGGCTTTCATTATTCATGTAAACATTGACATAAAAGAATGTTTTTAAAAAAAAAGAGTCAAATTGACCAATAACCAATTTCTTGGATACCAATAGAATATTGGTTACCAGAAATTAAATGCAGCAATTTTATTCAGGTCTTAATAATTCGAAATTCGATAAACCTTTTCGTTGGCACCTCAAAAGGATTGCTTTTGTTGAGATCATTAGAATAATCATCTCAGCTGTTTTCTGCTATGCCTGTATTTTAGTCTAAGAATTTTCCTTGAAATTAAAAACCTTGAACACATTTCCAATAGCATATACTTTTTTTTTTATTCATGTGAACATCGACTTATCCAAAAATGTTACGAAAAAAAAACCAAATAGAGTCAAATTGATCAATTTCCTGGATACCAATAGAATAATGGTTTCCAGAAATCAAATGCAGCAATTTTATGCAGGCGTTAATGATTCGAAATTCGATGAACTTTTCTGTTGGCAATTCAAAGGGATGGCTGTTGTTGAGATCATAAGAATAACCATATGTGCTGTTGCTTACTATGCCGGTATTTTAGTCTAAGAATTTTCCTCAAAATATAATATTTAAGAGAATCTTGAACAAATTTCTATATGTACATACTTCCCTATCTTCAATATTTTCAGATTCCTGGAAGAAATAATACAGAAACAAATGGTTCTCTGTAAGATTCTATTTCTAACCTATCTTATTATGAAGCATAGCAAGTACAATTTTGAGGTTGCTAAGATAGCAATATTGATAGCAAGATTCTTGTTAAAGTGACAGAGCATATTGCTCAAAATCGTTGATCAGAATACCAATAATGGGGGTTTTTCCTGAATTTGGGTTATTACTGCAAACGCAAATTTGAACATAATTATTATGAACTAAAATAATACTTAGTGTCCTCCAAGATTTAATAATGAAGATTTTTTCGTGGGAATAGGACAAATTATAATATGTCAGATTGTTTAGTACATATATTCGGCGACGTTTCGCAAATTCACATTTGCTTCCTCAGGCCTCAATATGAAGGTTGCAAATTCTGACCATATAATATAGAAAAATTTTAAATACAAGTTAAAATATAAAATTAAAATCAAGGAAGAATGAAATTGCACACCAGATACAAAGACGTTCAAAACAACCAACGTCTTTGTATCTGGTGTGCAATTTCATTCTTCCTTGATTTTAATTTTATATTTTAACTTGTATTTAAAATTTTTCTATATTATATGGTCAGAATTTGCAACCTTCATATTGAGGCCTGAGGAAGCAAATGTGAATTTGCGAAACGTCGCCGAATATATGTACTAAACAATCTGACATATTATAATTTGTCCTATTCCCACGAAAAAATCTTCATTATAATTATTATGGGTTTGATTCATCATTTTCCTAAATTACCTTCAGAAAGTATTCAAAATCAGATTTCAATATTGGGGTTTGGGATTTGCCAGGCATGCACGAAGGGACAACGGTGTTCAGTAGAATAGCTTTTTCTGCTATAGAATAATGAAATATTTATTCCTATTCTGTGGTACACACGTGTTCCTTGTCAATATAACCAAAAAATTTCCGTTTGCGATTTGTCAGTAATATGACAGTATGATAGTTTCTGCTCTTCTTTTTCTATTCCTTGGTCGTTGTCTTCTACTCTAACCAGATCGGAGTATAGCTATCTCTGTTTTCCTAAGCAAAGTAACACATTTGACGTCCCTTTCTTTCCGAGAAAGCTGAATTCGACGTTGCCATATCGTGCACTCAGGACAAATCCCTTTAAATGCAAATCCCCATTTTTATTTTTCAGTTTTAGGTGATCAAACTTTTTTTTAAAAATATAATATTGAAATTTTATGTTTGAAATGTGATGTTCTAAAGGTTTTTCATGAAAATTTCTGCATTTTCGTTGTAAGGAAAAACCCCCATTCCAATCTTGTTATGATAGCAATATCTTTTTCCTATCAATATTGCTGTTTGCAAACAGAATCGTGCTGCATGTATAAACAATTTACCATATTATATAATCTGTTCAAGTGATCAATACAAGAAAGAAATTATTATTACACCCGTTACCTATTCTTTCGGGTGACTCATAAGTTGTTGAGTGTAGTATAAATAATTCAGGATCTCCAGAAGTCAAGGTTGTCCCAATAAAAGATTTATGGTAGAATGGCATGTTGTTTTCGGCAACTCTAACCGAAAATTCTTCTGAAAGTTTCAAAGCTGGCGATGAATAAAATTAAATCGATAAAACATTGTGCAACTGTCGCGAGATGAACTGTTGCGAAACTGTTGATAGTTTTGAAGTAGTTATTTTCATTCGAAGAGAATTATTGTTTTTATTTACCGACTGTAAATATTGTTTATGAGAATCCGAGCATTTTTGGTCCATGTCGAGAGCAATATTTGCGTGAAAACGTTGATAGAAAATCTAGAAAAGCATCGATGTGAGGTCAAGAGCTTTTAAGCGCTTGTTCAAATTCCAACCAAATATTATATCAACACGAAATTTTACACCTAGTGGCGGGTTGGTAATCTTCACCTGATCAAGCAGTTTCAATCCGATTGCATTTGAACTTCTTGAGATATTAAGGAAATAACGTTAAAATTCCAAATAACAATTAGCACATTTTTTTCCTTATATTTCCGAAAGAAAATATCGGATCGAATTGGAATTCAGAATATTGTTTTTTAAAAACAACTGACAACTGACCCTAAAATTTGTACCAAATCACATTGAAATCTAATCAATACTTTCAGAGGAAAAAATTAAAAATTAAAAAAAATTTTCGAACAACTGGATCCGCATGACATTTTGCTCTAAATTGTGCGTTGACATTACAAAACTGTCCACGAAGTTTCAATTTGATCGAGTCAATACTTCATGGAATATCCATTCTGATGTGTGACCTACGCCTAAAATGTCAGGTCGCTAGCTTGCTCTGTTCGACAGTTTTCGTGTCCTCGGATAGCCGGACAGAATTAATTTTGACACCGTATTCGTAATCAGTGAGTCCAACCTAGTCATTTGAGACCATTTTCAGAAGAACAGATTCGAGAATTACAGACATTTGGACAAAAGGATGGCATGCTGTTCCTCAGAACATGCAAAAGGATATTCCGAGAAACACATTGTGGGGTCGTGTGTCCTGTGAAATCAAACACGCAATAAAGAAAAGGGATTAGCCTGTTTATTTTACTCTCAAGTGTTACAACAAAAGTGAATTCGAAAGGCAATAAAATTCTTTTTGTTGAAAGGCACAGGCTAAGAATTCTTGTTGTAAATCTCCTTGAGTGTTGACAGGTAGTTTTTCGCCAATTATTTCTACTCTTTATCTCAACAGAATCATCACTATTGGAAACTAAAAATGCCGAAGGTAGTTTTGAAGAAGCAGAGACAAAGTATCAGGAAGTGCTATGTAGAATAGAAATCTGCTTTTTCTGATAGTAACCCTGATAATTTGGAATCAATAACTTATCACAAGCTATCCAACATTTTCGACGTTTGTGAGTGAAAACCCAGTGTAACGTTCACATAGATTCCGAAGAATTTTGTGGATTGAATTAGTTCTTTTAAGGTGACACAGGTTTTGTAGTACTACTACATTTTCATACTGGAGTATTTCAAGTTGTGCAACAAGGTATTCAAATGTCTTGTGTAGACTTATTTCTTGAGAATTTCGAAAAGTGGGGAATTTCATAGGTTTGTCTGTTCGTTTAGACGTTTTACTGCAGGGTTATTCGAGTACTTCTATTTTTTTTCGAATGAACTATCACAAAGTAACACACTACTCTTTTCATTATTTTACAGTAAAATTTCAACACTCGATTCTTGATTTCCCTACAAGAAAAAAGCACAACTGAATCTTCCAACCATGTTCATATTCGTGAAATATTTCCAGTATCAACAGAGAAAAAAGTTTCTTCAACATTCGCCAGGTCTTTGGAATTATTGAATTCACATAATTTCTCAAATTCATTATTTTTCCAAAGCCAATTCACATTTTGAAAAATATGTAATATCTACGACCTCTATATAGATAGGACAACGTTGTGTAGTTATCTGACAGGAAAATTACTATAACCTAACATTTTCAAAATATACACGGTTAAATGTGTCAGAATGTCATGGCCAACCAGGATAGTTTATAAAAGTGAATGGAGTATAGGCTACTTTCACTATGACCGGAAATTTCAGAGGTCTAGAAATATTTTAGGATGAAAATTACGGTCGAAAACCCTCACATGCAAATTTTCAGCACAAAATTATCATTAATTTCCCATAAACGTCTAATAGGCCATCGCGGTGAACAACCCTGTATAAACTTCACAAGAATACAGATATTTCAATGATATTATAGCACCTTGTTCCATTGACCAAGCTAGCAAAAATGCACCAACCCACACCGTTCCACTGAATAGCTTTGCCGTTGTAACGAATTCCGAAGAGTAGACCATACGGTCCCTAGATAATAACCGCATAATTCCCCTCATTTTTCTCTCATATAGCGCTGATATTTTCTCATCGCCATTACATCTAATTGCG
The DNA here is from genome assembly GCA_958510865.1 of Myrrha octodecimguttata. Classification (NCBI taxonomy): domain Eukaryota; kingdom Metazoa; phylum Arthropoda; class Insecta; order Coleoptera; family Coccinellidae; genus Myrrha; species Myrrha octodecimguttata. The sequence goes on along the minus strand of OY294061.1, from coordinate 51,935,007 downwards.
AACAACAAAAAGCCTAGGTTCGAGTCAGTCGCGTCCTTGAACGGGCATCACAATGGAGAACCAGTTCTGAAATTACATAGTTACGATAAATTATATCTGCGCCTTATCTACTTATAATGAATGACCATAAACGGAACCGTTCCCTTTTATGGAACGCCAGTTATTGCCGCTTGTTTGACCTCTTTGCGGCGTTGCCGAACCTGCTGGTTTTTCGGTAGATCTAAGGAAATGCTCTGTTGTGGTTGAATAGACGACTTCGGCCCAAGTTGCCAACCCAAAATTTTCTTCACAAATTTACTATTACTGGGGAACGGAAATATCAGGACAAATTCGACATAATAAGGTTCGAGTTATTTATAAATATCCGTAAAAGATGCCTCGATTGCTCAAACAAGATAATTCCTTCCAAATATAGGGTTTTGTTGAGATCATCTCTGATTAGCTGAAATTTAAGTTGGGATTCCTGATTTCATGTTAATGGTGTCAAGTTTATAAAGGATGTGTTCCGCAAATCAACTTGGTTATTCCGGTTGCCGGTTTTACATTCCGTAAATATGAAATATTCGGTTGGTTTCTGAAGAAAAGGTTGATTACAGAATTTGATTGATGATAAAACATTCTTTCTGTCACCAGAACGAAAATAAATGTTCTATGGTAACATTTCTATAGCCTACAGCATAGAACAATCTTTATTTACTTTATGATCCATAGAACATAGAAGAGACAACAATCAACAATGGAAATATTACTAGGTAAGGTCTATGGATCATAAGGTAAATAAAGATTGTTCTGTGCTATGGGTATGTTACCATAAAACCTGGATTGTCGTTCTGGTGCATAGACTTAATATGTCTATGTTCTGGTGACAGAAAGATTGCGTTTTCATCAATCAAATTCCGTAATTAACATTTTTTTTCAGGAACCAACCGAATATTTCATATTTACAGAACGGAAAACCATGTTGATTTGCGGAACATATCATATGTATTATCGTACGACGTACGACATAATCAATTTTTTGTAAAATAATTATTATTTATCTACCCTTAATGAATGACCTTAAACGGAACCGTTTCCTTTTATGGAACGCCAGTTATTGCCGCTTGCTTGACCTCTTTGTGGCGTTGCCAAATCTGTTGGTTTTTCCGTACATCTAGGGAAATGCTCTGTTTTGGTTGAATTGGAAAACAAACGTTTCAGAATTGATTGAAACAGACATAGATGTGTTTAGTGAACTTACCTGCAAGCTCAGTAGCGGTTGCTCTTCCCTTGAAATATATTGTCGTACGATGTTTCACATTATTAATTCTTTTTAAAACAATTAATATTTGATTATGAAACAGCAAACGTTTTTTAATATCCCAAAAAAAAACACAAATATCAATTTTTTTTAACGATCCATCAATCCGCCCCAACAGAAAACGTCGTTATTGACCGTGGGAATACCGAAAATGTATCTCGGACGCGTGAAATTCGCGGCCTCATGGTCTGGCATCGCCCTCCGTTCGAGTTTAGGCGCGATCGGACTGAGTACTGCTCGTCACTGGGTTGACGAATGTCTATTTGCGTGTTTACGTGTTTATAATTTTGTCGGGTCAATGTTATAAATTTTATGTAATAGGCAGGATAGGCTGCAATTAGCCGATATATTAAAAATTAAGGAACTGGGTCGACCCTTGCCAGATGTAGGGTTATCACAAACTTGTGAACGAAAAGCCGAAAACAAATATTTTACGCGACGTTTTTCAAAATACATTCACAAAACAAACAACTGGATATGTGGATGTGAAATGAAAATTTGTTATGTGGTTTTCCGTGTTATTTTATAAAGTTGACTCAGGCTGTCGGCCTGGTGCGGTTTGTAGGTCCTAGTTATTGGTAAGATAGAGTTGGTGTTATCTGATGTGTTTCTTGGACTGCGATGAGTATGTTAAAATCAATAAAATCTACTCTTTGGAGTATTATGAGACTCATCTGTATTCTTATTATACTTTCTTCGTTTATGGTATTGAAATTAATGAAATGTTAAAACGTTGCTGTTGTTTGATTCTTGAACTTTGAACTTCCCGCCACTTTTCCTTGCATCTTAAGAGTGTAACTTGGGTTGCCTACTCAATATAGGGTCCTTTCCATTCAACTAGATCAGACGATCACTATTATGAGTCATAGGTCGGTATTAGGGAAAACAGGTACGGTATCCTTACATTGTAAATGAAATATTCCGAAAATGTTCTCGTTTTAGATGTAAGACCATCACACATTCTTTCTGGGTGCAACACTTCTAATGTCATCGAGTATATCTGGTAATGCCGACTGTCTACAGAAGCGGAGCCAAGACGGGTCAGCTAGTCCCCTGTAAAAATCTCCGATCCAATCGATGAACAGCGAAGTTGTTCGTTCATTGAACCTCGTGGCAGCGCTGTCGTAAAACTTTAACCATTTCTCTTCGCGTCTTTCGACACCTTTGTCTCGAGAAATCTATACCTCGAAGTTCGTCAGAGAACTCTCACCTTCTTCTTCCTACCCAGGGAACAAACAAGTTGTTTACATAAATAATTTAACCGATAAATAATGGGATTCTTCGCGACGAGGATAGAAAGCGGTGTTGCCGGATTTTCGGGTATTTTCGGTGGAAATATCGAGATGCTTCGCCAGGTTCGTGATTTGCGTGATATCAATGATTATTATAGTTCCGGTTGATAATTTAATTGTTTATAAGTATATTCTACACGTCGAATGATTTTTTTTACCATCTGAGTCATAATAAAGCGTGCTATTCGTGGAGCATTCTAACGTTAATTGTTTAGTTATTATTATTTTAAATTAGGGAAAAGCATTGGCGTGAAGTCAGCCGCTTTTTAAATTCGTAGGCGAAGAAAAAATTTTGAAATTTTGCGCTTATTTTTTTGGGAATAGCGTTCTGTATAAATGTCTGTTATTGTCGAATTTTTTCCCGAAAATGTTCTCAAACGACTAGGTTAGACTCACTGATGACGAATTCAGTGTCAAAATCGTATGATAAGGAAATTTAAGGAATGTTTTTTTCTAATTTTTTTTTCCTAAACTATCCATCAGATGAAGAAAAAACTTTGCACACACCTGGAAATCCATATTCATAACAAAATATGTGGAATTTCCATCGGAATAATCCATTAAATACTGATATAATCATGATGAATCTTGGTAACTAGATTGGGAGTACTGATGCTCAACGTTGTTCAAAATTTCGTGATGACCATGTCATTAGAACAATCGAAATAAATTCCAACCTTTTTTTTTCATTTATATTCTATATCCTACGATCTTCTGAACATATTTTCTTTGCGAAATTCCGCATGAGCTTGCCAGCTGTCATTTTTCAATAAAGAACTGGATGTCATTTCGATACAATCTGTATTTTCGGAAATATTGGGAAAATAAATTTGGGATGGGTATATCTGGAATCATTGGGTGGATTTTACACATTCACAAATTCGGACTTAGTTATTGAGGTCCAAATCTATTCTTCAAGTATCGAGTTTTCAAGTTATTGTGTTTACGATCGGCCGAGAGACTCTCCGACTCTCGAAATGTTGCAATCAGTTTATTTCTCTTGATTTGCTTGAAAACATAGTCGAAATGGCGAATAAAACTCTCACAAATTTTGCAGATGCTCGAGGAAACTTAGAAAATCGACATAAACATATGACAATAGATGTCTTGCATGTAACACGAATTATCATATTTTCATGTTTTGCTCATTTTATTGGCGTCTTAATTTAAGATTGCAGCGCCACGGTGGCCAGTTTCAGAACCTTACATACAGACATAGATTTTCTTTTGATAGTCGATTTTGTACTGTTTGTTAGTGTTTGGTTTGATAATTTTTGATTTCACGATTTATTCAAAGACTTTTTAGACTTTTATAGTTGACGAGAGTATTACTGGGAGTACATATTCCATTCTTATAAAGTAGGTATGTATCATTCTTCAATCTTATTGAGTGTAGCAACTCTAAAATAAAGGGGATATCTCCAAGGTTACACAGTATTTTAATATTATTTATTTTCAGATCCGAATGGCAAGATTGACTTTGGTGGATTTCTTAGGCTGTCTTGAAAGTTGAAAAACAGTATTGTAAATTATACTTTTCGGAATAATAGACAAATACTCATAACTTTACTATTTTTAAAGCGAAGGACTAAATACTCAATATATTGTGAATAAAATTAATAATTCACATAAAACTAATGCTACTTGTATCGTAAGTCTTATTCATTATGGATTGACAACTAAATTTTCCAACACTCATATGATTGGTCTCGAAAAAGCTGTAATAAATAAGCCTTGTACAACTTTGCTTTCATCGACAGAAGCACTTTGAGCGAACAGTATTCATCACCAGATAATTTCCTTGTTGAGACTCTCTTTTTTCAATAGTTATTTCTGTCATTGAAACATTTACATTGTTACTTAATGATCAGTTCAACAGGCAGATTTCTGGAAGGCAGAGCATTCCTCTTAAGTAAATTTCTCTGTTTGGATTAGGGGCCTGGAAAAAAATTTTCTTCATGAATGTGATCTAATATTTCATAAGCAATTCGTGCTTTCCTCTTTGAAAATGATTATCATCGTAAAAATTAAGGTAACAGACTCTCATAAATCTTGTTTGTTGGTTTTTATCGATTCTTCAACACTTTCAGGACCGACTTGTTAAAGGAAGTTTCTTTCACCCTAACTCGAAATTTTTCACCAGGCTGTGGAAATCTATGGGACGAAAAACATTTTTTTGTGAATAACTCAGAAAATATCCACTTTAGGGCAAGGGTATAATGCATACACTCACATTATTTTTTAACGTAGATTCAATATCTGCCATAAAAAATGGGGTTCTAATTTGAAAAAATTGATTTTTCACGATTTTGTCATCCCTAACTTTGAAAGCGATTTTTTCACCCCCTGTATCATGAATCGCGATTTCGATCTTTAAAGTGGATACATCAATCTTACATCTTGAAAAATCCCAAAAATGAAAATTTTCCATCCAAAAACCTCGAAGTTATTCTTGTTTCAGCGGAGCTCTATGTTCGATTTTTTTTTCGAATTTTCCCGCTCAGAGAGAATTTTCCAACCAAAAATGAAAAATGTTACATCAAAATAAATTGAAATTTTCTAAGGAATCTATTTCTGCAATAAAAAAATGGTGTTCTAATTTGAAAAACGGAAGTTGACGTCATTTCCGGAAAAACCGGAGGTGCTCATGCCTTGAAAATATTTTAGATTTCATCAGCATCGTGAAATACTTATAAGTGCTGAATTTCATGAAAATACGTTCAGTAGTTTCCCGTATAAATATGGGTGAGGTTCCTCGTGAAAGACCCTGTATAGTTACTGAAAACTTAACAAATAACATACTTATATGAGTAATAATTGATGGTATTATGGAAAATATAAGACAATGTAGCTTTTAAAGGAAGTCTATTTCTTGTTTATAAATTTTCAAAGTTTCTTCATTTCTTACACATTGATCCGATTGTATTCAGACATATTAGAAAAAGGTTTGCAATGTAATAGAACACATCCAAACTCCCAGAAGATTTTGGGGGTTTTCTAGAGACCTATAAGTGTCACTACAAAGATTCTCTGATTAAGGTAAACAGGTTTTCCATATCATTTTTCCAAAATTTTTATTTACTCCGAGTTCTTCTATAGGGGTTTAAGATGTGAGAAAACACTCGCTTTGGTATTGGAAATTTGCTTTTCAAGTTGTTTCCTCGAAAAATCTTAGTCTGATTTTAATCTTGTATTTCCTGAATCCCAACAAATCCGTTTTTACATTTCGATTTTAGATATTCCAAAGTCAAGCATTTAATTTGACAGCTGTTTTGAGGAAGAAGAAAGTGTGGTTATGTATGTTGTATTTCTCAAGGTCGGAAAGACGCGATTCCCGCAAACGATGAAGTGATTTGTCTTGTTGGTCTGTGCTAATATAGCCAAATTCGAATGTTTCAAAATCAATGCGGACAAATGTGATTTCATCATCAAACGCCGACCTTAAGCATAGTTGCGACTATGTCATTTATTGCCTAACAGTAAATTATGACCCCTGATGTATTTTCAAAGAACACGATTGTTTTTGCATTCTACTCGGAGTCTTCCGCGTGGGCGTATCAAAAGATGGAGCATATACAGGTCATGGATGTTTACCAACATTTGCTCCATTGTCTCAAGTTGAGAAACGTGGGGGGCGCAGTGAGTCAGAGCCAAGATTCGATGAATAATGTAGCAGCTAGAGGGAACAAATGGAGCGAAGAGGTAAATGCTTTGGACGTGTTCCTTCTCTTTCATCTTAACTAACTGGATCTGATCAATTTTCTATGATTTATTGGTTTTCTCACTGGATTCTAGAAGTTATGCTTCTAGTATCTGGTAGAAAAATGACATACAATGATAAACTTTCTCGGGATTCTTTAAATTCGGCGCTATTGGCGTCTGAATTGAAGATTGCAGCGCCACGGTGCCCAGTTTGAGAACCTTAGATAGACAGGTAGGAGCTAGGTTTTCAATAGAGTACTAGCAGGTGACGTCACAACATGGCCGCTGGGGGGACAAACAAAGAGTTTGTTAGTGTTATTGTAAACTGACATTTGTTATGCTGCTGCAGATTATTGTTCATTTTATGAGTTTGGGTTGTTTTCCTATTAAATTTAAGTTGTTGGCAAACTTTGGAGGCTTGAGATTAACATAATCCAGGAAAATAGATGATTTCATATCTTCAAGTAGTGAGCAACAATTTGTAGTTGAGAGTTCTATATTTGAATAATAACATGAGATGAATATGTATTTATTTTCACAATGGTTGTAATACAATAAAAGGAACTCTAGTCAATATTTTCATTCAATAAAGTATGTTCGAGGCTCAACTGATTGTTTGACACTTTGCCGATATTAATCTTTTGGCATAACTTGCAGTATGTGGCAATATCCTACTATGATTGGTCTGTATTTTCACAAACTTTTAAGGTCTAAGATCCTCCTAGAGAATACTGGAATTATATTAGAATTTATAGATTCAACGTGGGCCTCCTGTCGGAAGTCATATTTTCATCAAGAAAATAATGCCACAAAAATGTTCACAGTTGTGTGTTTCACTTCTGTTACCATCTATCTTCTTTTTATGATTTCAGAATGCCATGCTTATGGTAACTATATAAATTTATAATTGTTATTGTATCTTGAATATCATTTCAATGCCAAGTTCGTTTAAAGGTTGTCCTGAAATGATATTTATCCATAAATATGTTAAGTTACTTTGTTAGTTCATTACTTGCTAAAGAAAGTGCAGAAAATAAAAGACTTTAGAAAAAGTCATCCACATGTAGAGATAAGAGCAAGCGTACTTCCCCTTTCCACCTTGGCAGGTTCTACCTGCTTCTATTTAGTTTTCAACGACAAAAATCTAAAAAAATGGGTGTGATTATCACTATTTGATCGATGACTACAGCTCACAGCTGACAAAAATTCCATAGTTGAATTTAATCTGAAAAAGGAGACATAACAATGTATGTAACAAACAGGAGTGGGTATATTTAAACTGGAAAAATCTTTATCTAAATAACCCTTGCAAACTATTCTCTTAGCTGAAGGTATTCAAAAAGGTTCAATGATGAAAATTAACTGAAAAAAACAGTCTCAAAATGATTTTCCACTCAGAAAATACACCAAACGTTAACATTAGCTCTTATGGGAATTCTTTTTGTTTGTCCCCCCAGCAGCTGATTTTGACGTCTCATCTTGCTGAACCATGGAGTGCTGCTAGTGATCTATTGTTGGCTTGGATATTTGATTGATTTAAATTCGATTTTTCAAAGACTTCTTCAGTTAACAGATGTGATCATGTGTACACATATTTCATTTTATGAAAGAGTTATGAATCATCTATTCTGATTCAGAGTAGCAATGCTACAATTATTTGTATCTTCAAGTCACAGAAACTAGAAGTGTTCAGGAAGATGCATGTGACATTATGTTGCATGTTATTTGCAAAATTAATAAACTTCCAACCTGTTTACTTACCCAACTTGATCATTGATCAAATACCCTCTCAGATATATTGCTCAAAAAGTTTAAGAACAGAAAGTATTGTAAAACATACTTTTTGGAATAATTGACAAATAGTCATAACTCTACTATTTATAAAGGCAAGGACTCAATTTATACAATAAATCGTGAATAAATAAATACATTCACATAAAACTAATGCTACTTGCACTGTGAGCCTTATTTATTATGGGTTGACAAAGACATCCTTCCAGCACTCATAAGATTGGTCTTGAAGAAGGTGTTTATTACACCTTACAGCCTTGTATAGCTTCGTTTTCATCGTCAGGAGGACTTTGAGCGAAGAGTATTCATCACCAGATATTTCCTTGTTGAGATTCATTTGTTTCAATCGGTAAGTTCTAACACTAAAACATTTGTTGTTCCTTTCTGATCAGTTCAACAGGAAAATTTCTGGAAGGCAAAGCATTTCAAATGAAAATACTTCAATTCATTCCTAGTTTCCATCTTTGTGATGATGATTTTTTGAGCTTGAACATCTTGATTATTCCGAAAAATTTAGATTTTGAATTGTATTTCCTGCCTTGCTGAACTCAGCAATATCCAGCGAAAGTATCAACAACTATCAAGAATTGTAGATATTCGTAAGATTTGATATGCTATTTCTGTAACCAGATAGTAAGTAAGTAAGTAAGTAATATATTTATTAAATCAAAAAACCATACAGGTGTTGATCCAGTCACAATAAGAGAAATTAACATATCTCAAATTAATCCCTCAAAATCATTTTCCTGAAGGAATTCACCTATTTCATAATAACTTTTATTTATAAGAAAATGTTTGAGTTTATGTTTTTGTAATCTACTAGGAATTGATTTAAAATTTTTTGGCAACTTATTCCACACTGTTAGTAAGCTGTAAGTTACATTTTTTTGTAAATAGCTGTAGTTTGGTTTATCCTCTTGTAGATAATTTTTCCCTCTTGTATCATGATGATGTTGAAGTTTTAGATCTTTGAACTCTTTATAGTTATTTATAATGAACATCACTGACTCGTAGATATACAGACTGTACAATGTCATAATTTTGTAATTCCTGAATACGTTTTTGCATGTTTCATGTTGTCTCATTCCGAAGATAATTCTCAAGCATCTTTTTTGTAAAAGGAAGATCCGTTTTGCTTCTGTAGATCTCGCCCAGAAGATGATTCCGTATCTTATTCTCGACTGAACATAAGCATTGTAGGCGGTTAGAGCAGCATCTATTCCTATCATTCGTATGGTTCTCAAAGCATATCCATAGCGTGCTATCATTGGTGAAATCATTTCAACATGGCTCTTCCAGTCAAGATTCTTATCAATATTTATTCCTAAAAAGGGCAGACTTTCAACTGATTCGATTTTCAAGTCTTGGTATCTCAGGTTTATTTCATTTTTTTCTCTGAATAATAAAAGTTTTGTCTTTTTCAGATTCAGTATCAGGTTGTTCTTAAGAAACCATTCATTCATATTCATAATGTCACTCTCAAGACTTCTTGAGCACTGGTTTTGATTCTCAGCTTTATATATTATTGAAGCATCATCTGCAAACATTATGACATCATTTTTGGTAATTTGTATCAGATCGTTGGTATAGATTATGTAGAGTAATGGTCCCAATATTGAACCCTGCGGTACCCCACATGATATTAAATACTTCGAATATAGTTCTTACATTGTCAAGAAGTAAAAATTTCAGTCCAAAATAACCAAATATGTATAAGCCACTTATAAAGCATGGACACAATCATATTGAAACTTCTTAAGAAGTTTCAGAATACCCTAGCTCTCAGATTTCGCATAATCAGGTCGATTCTGTTTGCATTGCTATGAACCTTGCTATTCTAGTCATATTGCTATCTTTCTTATTTATAGCAGTATGGCCATGATGTTACGTATTCTGTTCCGAGTGTTATAGCAATATTTTTTATGAATTTTGTCATAGCAATATTGCTATCATGGACTTCCATAATCGGTGATTTTAGAGCTGACAACACTGTATTTTGTGACTTTAAAGCTACAAGGAAGAAGAAAATAACCCTACTTCGTGAGTTTTTTTTATGATTTCGCATACATAACCTTTATCTGCGGCTTTCATTATTATTGTAAACAACGACATAAAAAATATTAGAAAACAAAAATAGTCAAATTGACCAATAATCAATTTCCTGGATACCAATAGAATATTGGTTACCAGAAATCAAATGAAGCAATTCTATTCAGGCTTTAATAATTCGAATTTTGGCGCCTCAACGAGATTGCTGTTGTTGAGATGATTTGAATAATCATCTCAGTTGTTGTCTGCTATGCCTGTATTTTAGTCTAAGAATTTTCCTTGAAATTAAATATTCTAGAGAACCTTGAACACATTTCCATTAGCATATACTTTTTTCTTTATTCATGTGAACATCGACTTATCCAAAAATGTTACGAAAAAGAAAAACCAATTAAAGTCAAATTGACCAATTTCCTGGATACCAATAGAATAATGGTTTCCAGAAATTAAATGCAGCAATTTTATGCAGGCGTTAATGATTCGAAATTCGATGAACTTTTCTGTTGGCAATTCAAAGGGATGGCTGTTGTTGAGATCATTAGAATAATTGGGAACTTCTGCGAAGACGCCAGCGCCCTAAAGGATAAATTTGGAACCTGTCCAAGCTAGTAGTTTTATGTAAGCAAACCTTGGAAATGTGGTGGAGAACGAATATTTATTTATTAAGCAGAGCTTGAATATTTAAAGAAATTATTATAATTTTGTGTAAGATTTCTTGAGAAGGAACTTTTCGTTTGAATCACGAAATAAAATCGTACTTTGAATCGTGCCTGGAGGATAATTTCGGTGTTATTTTAGTGTATGTTGCTTGGTGGATCAAAATGAACCAATATCTAAGTGTTCTTGAATTTCTGGAAAAATAGGCACCTCAATAAGTAATTTAAGGACTCTTATTTATGTGAAGAAGTGCTGAATGCAGGCTATATTATGTGGTAAATCTAGAATCAGTCCAAATGTTATGACTTGTTATTTGTTTACAAACGAGTGAATCAATAAAATGAAAACAGATTTTCTGCTTTAGTCCTTTTGCATCGTATTTCTGAAGAAAAGGAAACAGATAGAAATATAATTGATTTCATTTTAATATTACAGAAGCTCAAGATACACATACAAAATGAAAAATGTCACAGCTGGTTCAACCTACCTATATATTGAAATGAAAAGTATTAATGTATTTTATATGAATAACTTCAGCTATTATCAACTCTAACAGTATATCTAGTTTTTGTCAGATTTTCAACCAGATCACTCTTTTAGAATATGATTTTGTGTAGTATGTGAATTAGGTAGCTGCAGAAGTGCTCGGTAGTTTCTCTGCAGCATTTTTCTTCAAAATTCTCTTATTTTCATTTACACCTGAAAACATCATGACATGAAGTTGTTTCGAAATGAATACATTGTAGGTAATTCACCTTTATGAAAATAAACATCTTCAGAGAAATGCAGTGAACATACTTTCATGTATTTTGTGACCTCTTTTCCAATCTTCAATTTCCAAAGCTAGGCCTTTCTTCTATCATTGAGTTCCCTGTCAAATGCTGTTTCCAAATTAACTTTACTTTCATTTGGCTTTGGAAAAAATGAAAACTAGAGGCACTAGATGATCCTTTCTTTGACCATGAATAACATTGAGTTGAGGCACACAACAATAGTCATTTCGGGAGGATGCCATTTCGAATTAATACAATTGAAAATTTTAATCGGAAAGAAAGGAATCGATTGATGAATATTACAAACACTTTCGGTATACCAAAATTTCTACTCGGAGAACAACACAAAAGCTCGAAAATGAACTCCAAAAGTAAGCAAATTACGTTAGAATAACAGGCACGTCGAAAAACTACTAGCTTGGAAGTGTTCGAATTTCTATCGCCAGAGGGCGTATCGCTTCGCAGTAGTTGCGAATCATCTCTGCTGTTGCTTACTATGCCGGTATTTTAGTCTAAGAATTCTCCTCAAAATTAAATATTCTAGAGAACCTTGAACAAATTTCTATTAGCACATACTTCCATATCTTCAATATTTTCGAATTCTTGGATAAATAGTACTGAAACAAATGGATCTCTGTAAGATTCCCTTTCTAACGTATCTTGTTATCAAGAATAGAAGTACTATTTTGAGGTTGCTAAGATAGCAATATTGATAGCAAGATTCTTGTTAAAGTGACAGATAATATTACTCAAAATCGTTGATCAGAATACCAATAATTCCAATCCAAGTATATGCAAACAGAATCGACCTGAATATTGCTCAAAATCATTGATTGGAATACCAATAATTCCAATCTTGTTATGATAGCAATATCTCTTTCCTAGCAATATTGCTATTTGCAAACAGAATCGACCTGAATACTATCAAGAATCGAAACCGACAAATACGAGTGATTTTAAAACACCTTGCCCGGTAGATACCTAGCTATTAAATTTCGAGCTTCCTTCCAAGAACGCCTGTGTCGAATACAACAGACACTTAATTCCTATAAGGGCTCCAATGCCCCAATGGCACGACCAACCATCTGTTTCCTGAATGGATACAGCTACAGGATAAGGTTAGATATAGATAAGTAAGGCATGAGGGGTTGATGAACGGTGTCCTTACAATTCAGGTAAATCGATATTGCGTTGAATCGAGGTATTCTTATGGAAAACGAAGTATTCAATGATCTAGTAATAGGGGTTTTTCCTGACTTTGGGATATTACTGCAAATGCAAATTTGAACATAATTATTATGGGTTTGATTCATCATTTTCCCGAATTACCTTCAGAAAGTATTCAAAATCAGATTTCAAAATTGGGGTTTGGGATTTGCCAGGCATGCACGAAGTGACAACGGTGTTTAGTAGAATTGGGAACTTCTGCGAAGATGCCAGCGCCCTAACGGTTACATTTGGAACCTGTCCAAGCTAGTAGTTTTATGTAAACAAACCTTAGAAATGTGGTGGAGAACGAATATTTATTGAGCAGAGCTTGAATATTCAAAGAAATTATTATAATTTTGTTTAAGATTTCTTGAGAAGGAACTTTTCGTTTGGATCACGATATAAAATCGTACTTTGAATCGTTCCTGGAGGATAATTTCAGTGTTATTTTAGTATTTGCTGCTCGGTGGATCAAATTGAACCAATATCTAAGTTTACTTGAATTTCTGGAAAAATAGGCACCTCAATGAGTATTTAAGGACTCTTATTTATGTGAAGAAGTGCTGAATGCAGGCTATATTATGTGGTAAATCTAGAATCAGTCCAAATGATATGACTTGTTCTTTGTTTACAAACGAGTGAATCAATAAAATGAAAACAGATTTTCTGCTTTAGTTCTTTTGCATCGTATCTCTAAAGAAAAGGAAACAGATAGACTTATAATTGATTTCATTTTCATATTATAGCAGCTCAAAATACACATACAAAATGAAAAATGTCACAGCTGGTTCAACCTACCTATATTGTGTAGAACTGAAAAGTATTAATGTATTTAAATGAATAACTTCAGCTATTATCAATTCTAACAACATATCTAGTTTTTGTCAGGTTTTCAACCAGATCAGTCTTTCAGAATATGATTTTGTGTAGTATGTGAATTAGGTAGCTGCAGAAGTGCTCCGTAGTTTCTCTACAGCATTTTTCTTCAAAATTTTCTTATTTTTATTTACACCTGAAAACATCATGACATGAAGTTATTTCGAAATGAAAACATTGTAGGTAATTTACCTTTATGAAAATGAACATCTTCAGAGAAATGCAGTGAACACTAGATGATCCTTCATTCTTTGACCATGAATAACATTGAGTTGAGGCACACAACAATAGTCATATCGGGAGGATGCCATTTCGAATTAATACAATCGAAAATTTTAATCGGAAAGAAAGGAATCGATTGATGAATATTACAAGCACTTTCGGTATACCAAAATTTCAACTCTGAGAACAACACAAGAGCTCGAAAATGAACTCCAAAAGTAAGCAAATTACGTTAGAATAACAGGCACGTCGAAAAACTACTAGCTTGGAAGTGTTCGAATTTATATCGCCAGAGGGCGTATCGCTTAGCAGTAGTTGCGAATAGCTTCTTCTGCTATAGAATAATGAAATATTTATTCCTATTCTGTGGTACACACGTGTTCTTTGTCAATATAACCAAACAATTTTCGTTTGCGATTTGTCAGTAATATGAAAGTATGACAGTCTGTGCTCTTCTTTTTCTATTCCTTGGTCGTTGTCTTCTACTCTAACCAGATCGAAGTATAGCTATCTCTGTTTTCCTAAGCAAAGCAACACATAAGACGTCCTTTTCTTTCCGAGAAAGCTGAATTCGACGTTGCCACTCATGACAAATCCCTTTAAATGCAAATCTCCATTTTTATTTTTCAGTTTTAGGTGATCAAACATTTTTTCAAAAATATAATATTGAAATTATATGTTTGCAATGTGATGTTTTGAAGGTTTTTCATGAAAATTACTACATTTACGTATAAATGAACCCCAATGGGTGGTACGTGGGCTTTTCTTTCTGTTGAGCATAGTGAACTTTATTTCACTCACGAGAAGCTATTTGGAGTTTCTAGTTTCTTGTATGGTTACAGGGACTTTTGAGGCTTTGGCAGTCAATGCTCGAAATATGAATGATTGAATTTATGACAGGATTCATTGAACTGTACAGGCTGTGATTTGAGTACGTGGCCAAACTCGAAGGAGTCATTCTTTGAGTGATCCTAAGACGAAAAGTTCATATAACCAGAGGTCTGGTAATGCTTCGTTCACAAGATACAGGGTGTGAACATTTTTAAAATAACTGTTTTTTTCGTGAATTTCAGAATCATTGTTATTTGGAGTTGTAAGGGAATAGCTTAGCCCTTACTAGATTGAAATAATCATTACCAGTGGCGTTCCGGAAGGCACTTCAACCAATATTTTTTACCAAAAAAATGAGCGCCACTGAGTTTTTGAATTTTCGTTTTCACGCGCTTGTTCTGGGGAACAGCGCGTTATTTTCTTTCACTAAGCAACTGAAACTAAAACTTCTTTATGATTTATTCTCATTTTTCATCGAAAATATTGTTTAAGGTTCCCTTCGGAGCGCCACTGGACATGATGATTTCGATCTTGTTAAGGTTAAATTAGACCATTACCACCCCAACACTGCCAATTTCAAAATAATCTAAATTATCAAGATATTTACGAAAAAACTTTTTTTTCAAAAATTAAGACACACCCTGTATCTTGAAACCTAAGCATTACCAGAGCTTGAAGAAAATTGCTTCAATTATAATGAAATCAGCTCAATCAGGTTAGGATATCAATAATGAAAAGAATCTCAATATCTTTTAATTACTATAGAGGTAGGTGAATGAACAAAAGTATGGACATAGACAATTAATTTATATTTTTTATATACTATTCCTGCAAAATATGATTCTACGTTCTGTTTTGGTGTTGAATGATAGGTCTGTGGTTGTATCACAGAAAACAATAAAAATGGTAAAAATTATTAAACAGGCTTGCCAACGTGATTTAGTACCCACCACCCCCTTACCTCATCAGGTACCCTCTGATCCAAAATGCATAGAGTATATCAGGTGTTGACACTTACCTACCTACCATTACCCACTGAAATTTTGGGTACAAAACGCAGTCCCAGAATTGTGAAATTTGGCTCTGTAAACGATGATGGCGCTAAGGTCGCTTTGTCAAGTCCATACAATTAATTCTACTAAATAAAAACGAATTGAGCTATGATCTTTTAGATCTGATGAAACTATTCCCAAATAATGAATTAGATATTTGAAAAAATGGATACTCACCAATATATAAGAGGAGTTCAACAAATGTGGAACATCTACTCATCAATAATGTGAAATATGTGTAAGGAAATAAGGAGCAATATGAGGTTTATTGTTAGAATACTTACATGGATGGATACAAGAAGTCATCTCGAAGAAAACAACGGTGAAAACAGAATGGGAGATTGATTTTACTCATGGATTTTATTGGCTAGTTTGGTCCTCCTTTAATAAAAATATGGTTTATAAATACTGTATGTACTTATAATAAATATTCAATTCAAAAGTTATGAATTTTGTTACATGCTTAGGAAAATATTTCGAGGAAATGTTCATGTTTATTTTTGTTGAAGAGAAATATGAATTTTCACTTTGCTGATCATGTTCATACGAATTTATCAGACGAATTTCGAACGAGACAAATTAATTGTAGTATCCTATCGTTCCAAATGATTTCTTGTGGTATTTTTGAAAACGCAACTCTGAAAGATTTCCTTTCTATTAACTTAATATTGAGATAATAAATACCTCTTGTATGTATACAAGTATTCAGAAATATCAAGTTTCAAACTTATGTATTCAGAGACGAAAAAACCTTCAAATATATAATCACCACTCTGACTGAATGAAATGAATAATCATAATTTAAATTTATCAAAATGAATTTATTATCGGAAATTCATGAAAATATGTATGGTCCCACTAGAAAAATCATAGGAGTTCAGATTTGACTACGGTTGATATGACATGTCGGTAACTTCCGTAAATATTTCAGATTTTATATGGCAGATTTTCCTATACCGGCATCTCTCGGCGAAAACTGAAGTAGGACAGCAAAGAAGTATTTTGACAACGTTTGAACCTCATTTCGGACCCAAAATATGTCAAACAATGTCCGCACCATGTATTCTATGCATCTATCTCGCAACATACATAGAATATATACAGGGTGATTCCGGAGGAGACCTTCAGATTTTAGGATAAGTTTACACTACTCAAGACAGTCTCGAAACAATGTTTGGTTTATGGTTGGGTGGTCTAGATTGAGAATATACAGGGTGATTTGTCCGATTCGACCAATTTTACTTTTATTAACCTGTTTTTTTCAAAATGAGCAGTTGTTATTCTGATAATTCCAGATTAATTGTGCAGGTTGAAAACACACCCTGTACATCGCGTTTCCGAAACTTCGCTATCTGTTTACGATTCTACTATAATAAGTCATTATTTGAGAGTTTTTAATTTTTTTGACACACTTCTAGTTTTCTGAGAAATTTTTATCAAAAAAAGGCAATGTCGAAATTTCGCTCCAATCGATTCTACTTTTTTTAATAACTTTGGTATGGCTCATCCAATTGTGGTGAAATTTTCAGTATAGAACGATCTGAATGAGTACATTCAATAATTGCATTAATCATTCAAACTAAAGTGTTGAATGTGTGATAATTTCAAAATTTCAGATTAATTATGCAGTTGAAAGAAAAACACCCTGTACATTGCTTTTCTAAAACTTTCTGAGTCGTTTTAGATTCTACAATAATATCTCGTTATTCAGAGGTTTTTAATTTATTTGGCACACCTCCGGTTTTCCGAGAAAAAATGTTTGAAGAAGAGCATAATCGAAATTTGGCGCGAAAGCAGTGAGAATATTTTGAACTAGGTAGTAAAGCTGTATATTCCAAGGATGCAAAGCAGTTCTTAAGTTCTAAAATACTCTTCTCCAATTCCAAATTCATATTTAATTGCTCATATTATGGATGAAATCATTCAATTCAGAATATGACTTCATATGAGCATATGTTTATGTGCATAAACCAAACAAATCTACACACATGAAAACAAATTTTGCACAAACATACGAAACAAATAACAAGTGTACTTTAGGATCAACAGAAACTTCACATTGAATTTTCGAAATGGTTTCCTCTTTTTCGAATACATATTTTTTTTTAATTTCCAATCGACATTATTGAACGAAATCACATAACGTCACTGCTTCATAGAAATAACCCTTTTATTGAAGGAGGTTTGCAAAAAAATTAAATCAAGTAATTTTCTGAATGGAATGATTTTATACAGAAAACGAGCAATTGAAAATAAATTTCTAATTTGAATAGAATATTTGACGAACAACTTTGCATCCTTGGCTAATACAGCTTTCCCACCTAGTGCAGAATACCCTCACTGCTATTGAGCCAAATTTCGATTATGCTCTTCTTGAAAAATGTTTTCTAGGAAAACCGGAGGTGTGTCAAAGGAACTGAAAACCTCTCAATAATGACATATTATTGTAGAATCTGAAACGAATAAAAATTTTGGAAAAGCAATGTATAGGGTGTTTTTTTTTCAACTGCAAAATTAATCTGAAATTCTGAAATTATAGAAACTCAACCCTGTATTTCAAGAGATTGTTGCAATTATTGAATGTACTCATTCAGATTATTCTACACTACAAATTTCATCAAAATTGAATAAGCCATACCAAAGTTATTAATAAAAGTAGAATCGATCGGAGCGAAATTTCGACATTGTCTTTTTTTGATGAAAATTTCTCGAAAAACTAGAAGTGTGCCAAAAAAATTATTTAAATAATGACTTATTATAGTAGAATCGTAAACAGATAGCGAAGTTGTGGAAACGCAATGTACAGGATGTTTTTTCAACCTGCTGAATTAATCTGGAATTATCAAAATAACAACAGCCCATTTTGCAAAAAAATTTGGAAATAATGAATGTGCTCATCAATATTTTACTTCGGTGAAAATTTCATTAAAATCGAATGCGGCATACCAAAGTTATCAATAAAAGTAAAATAGGTCGAATTGGACAAATCACCCTGTATATTCTCAATAGAGATCCCCAACCATAAGACAAACATTGTTTCGAGACTGTCTTGAGTAGTGTAAACTTATCCTAAAATCTTACGGTCTCCTCCGGGATCACCCTGTATATATATGATATTTCTTGCTTTATCGAAATAGACATATTTCCGTTGCCCACCTTGTAGATCGTACCAACTGAACCGAAACAAATTCCCCATTCATAATAACCAACAGAGTCAAGAGCGAACCATCGATGCCTGTCCGCAAGTCTCATAACACACAACAAGACTATTAAAATTCAGGTTAAGGTACACCAAAGCGGGGCCATTTATTTTCCAGTCACGATCGGGCATATTTCACATTCAAAAGCCGTTCGCTATACGTCTCCAGTGAATATTTTATGCTTTTTCCACGGAATCGATAGCCTCTCTTGAATTTCAAATTCTCGGCGCTATTTACACCTTTCGAGTTTAAACTACTAGGTATTTCTGAACCGCACGCATATTTTTTTGTCGACCTTGATACAGGATAGCGTTATCGTGTTGCAGATCAATTAAGCCTTGGTTTACTGTGCTCTGGTATGGTTTCTGGAACGTGTTCGATAATCTTCTAGAAAAAATCTGACTTGAGGTCAGCTTGAGAAGCATTTACACGCTTGTTCAAATGCGTTGGCGGATCGAAATTTGACAATTTCTTACCAATATTTCTGTAAGTGAATTTGAAAGAGGTCGAATAGACGACTTCGGCCCAAGTTGCCAACCCACAATTTACTTAGCAAGTTTACTTTCTCTGGGGAACGGGAATTTCAGGACAAATTCGACATGATAAGGTTCGCAATATTCATAAATAACCGTAAAACATGCCTCGGCTCTTCAAACCAGATAATTCCTTCCAAATATAGGTTTTTGTTAAGATCGTCCCCGATTGGCTAAAATTTAAGTTGGGATTTCTGATTTCATGCAAACAGTGTCAATTTTCATAGGATACGTTCCGAAAATCAACTCTGTTGTTTCGGTTGCCGATTTTCCGCTCCGTAAATATGAAATATTCGGATGGTTCCTGGAACAAGCGCGTGAAAAAGGCTGTTTACGGAATCTGGTTGTTGAAAATGCGGTCGATTTACTGTCACCAGAACGATTTTCTATGGTAAATATCCATAGCATAGAACAATCTATGTTTACTTTAGGTTTGTTTTGGTTCCGAGTTCAGAACTGTACGGGTCGGTTCTAGCACAGATCTATGGTCTATGCTAGAACCGTCCCGAACAGATCTAAACTCGGAACCAAAACAAACCTAAAGTAAACATAGATTGTTCTATGCTATGGATATTTACCATAGAAAATCGTTCTGGTGACAGTAAATCGACCGCATTTTCAGACAGAGTTGTCTCTGTTCTCATATTTCTCATAACATGATATTTGTCAACGGGTGATAAGTCAATTTGCTTCAAGTTGAAATGACAGAAGCACTCGGACGTTGATTGGCTGAATGTATATTTTCCGTTTCTTTTTTGGATGGCGAGACCTCTTTGTCTGATGCCAAGATTCTGAACAGAGCTTCACCCCCCCTGCTGGTGATACCCCAGCGGGATTCCCCCTGGAGTCATTCTGTCATTTTTGAACCATCGAAAAATAGAGTGAACTGATTTGTTTTGTTTGACATTGCGATGTAGTTCTATGATTCATCATAGGCGTAACATTCCTTTGGGCTAGTACTAATGAATTTAGGATTAAGAAAGAGTCGGATTAGCTCAACGTATTCTTGAAAGAAATTCCCATTACACTTGAGTGAAGGTTTGAAGTTGATTGTCTACTGTATAAAAGGAATAAGTGATAGTTTTTATGGTGGAAAATGTGACCTTAAAATGCATCAGTTTCGAACTTTAGGGGGCCCATATCTTCCTAACTAGGAGAGATCCCCTAGTTTCGTCTGCAGATTATTCTGTACCAAAATGCATGACTACGTTTCAATTCCTCCACATTCCGGCCATCATGCAACAGATGAGATGGAGAGATAATAAAAAGGAAGGCAGAGAGAACTCACAACATACCGCTACCTCCGTCGAGTTCGTGGAATCTCTGAATCATTTCCTCGACATTCTCCGAGCTTAGTTGGGGGCAACTTCGTGCGTTGGCGAATCGACAATAATGTGGGGGAGGAGCACGTGGGAAGGAATTCTAGAGAATCGATAATAAATGTGGAAGAGTCTTATAGAAAGATATGGGGCTCTTGAAAATTACCACGAGACGTTGAAGATGGCGGAAGATTCGTGTTTGGAAAGGTGTGTTTCGTGGAAGGAGTTTGAAGAACTATCAAAAGTAAATGACTACGAAAAATTATATGAATGGGCCACACGAAACTCCCAAAGATCTTGCAGAGTTGCGGGGGATGGTGAGAAATTCGTTTTTGTAGGTGAACCTGTATTCGTATTTTTCACAGAAAGATTTTTCAGGAGATTACTAACAAATAGAAAACCATAATTAAACTGAAAACCTATACTCTACGAATATATTCCCTATTTCGATTCTTCCTAATGTTAATGTGTTTACGGCAGGCCGAAAATGCAGTAATTTTCATGAAAATCCTTTAGAACATCACATTTCCAACATACAATTTCAATATTATATTTTGAAAAAAATTTTTGATCACCTAAAACTGAAAAATAAAAATGGGGATTTGCATTTAAATGCATTTGTCTTGAGTGCACGATATGGCAACGTCGAATTCAGCTTTCTCTGAAAGAAAAGGACGTCAAATTTGTTACTTTGCTTATGAAAACAGAGATAGCTATACTTCGATCTGGTTAGAGTAGAAGACATCGACCAAGGAATAGAAAAAAAAAGAGCACAGACTGTTATACTGTCATATAACGGACAAATCGCAAACGGAAATGGTTTGGTTATATTGACAAAGAACGAGTGTGAACCACAGAATAGGAATAAATATTTCATTGTTCTATAGCAGAAAAAGCAATTCTACTAAACACCGTTGTCACTTCGTGCATGCCTGGCAAATCCCAAACCCCAATTTTGAAATCTGATTTCGTATACTTTCTGAAGGTGATTCGGGAAAATGATGAATACAACCCTAAATAATTATGTTCAAATTTGCATTTGCAGTAATAACCCAAATTCCCCCATTGTAGAGTAAGTTTGGAGTTTGATTACGAATGCCGAATTGGTGAGATATACGCTTTCAAAATTTCAGTTTCCAGATATTTTCAAAAACATAGAAATCGCCCTTCAATGAAAAATGCCAACTTGAAGTTTCAGCAAAATAGGGTCTACAGAATATCGAATTTTTTTCTTTAATTTTTCTATTGATAATTCTTCATATTGCTACTGTTCATCTACCAAACAAGTTTCATTTCGATCAGATAAATATTTTTCTAGTTATCGGAAAATCGAAACTTCAAATGGCTGTCACTCAAAAACCATTCGGCAGATTTGGCCCATTAGCGAACCTAACCGAAATATTCAGGATCTCAACCTAACCTGGGAATTTGAAGACTCTAGGTCCCTTCGTTCGAAAGTTACAGCGCACACGGCCGGACAGGCAGAATCAATTTTGACCACAGATTCTTCATCAGTGCGTCCAACCTAGTCGTTTGAGACCAATTTAGGCTCAAAAATTCGAAAATTATAGACAACGTGACGTGACGTTCCCCAGAGCAAGCGCGTAAAAAGCACTGACGTGAGGTCAAAGGCTTTTACGCGCTTGTTCAAATTCTAACTATTAGATCAACACGAAATTTTGCTCCTAGTTGCGTGTTGGTAATCTGAACCAGATTACGAAGTTTCAATCTGATTGCATTTGTACTTCTTGAGATGTTGCGGAAATAATGTTAAAATTCCAAATAACAACGAAATTTGGTAACACTTTGTTTCCTTATATCACCGAAAGTAAATATCGGATCGAATTGAAATTTGGAGAATTGTTGTTAAATACTGACTCTGAGGTTTGTGCCGAATTGCATCGATATGTAATAAATATTTTCGGAGGAATAAAATTATCATCAAAAATTGGAAAATTTCCGAATAAATTTTTTTTTGAATTTTCTAACAATTGGATCCACACGAAATTCTGCTCTAAGGTACGCGTTGAAATTTCAAAACTGTCCACGAACTTTCAATTTGATCGAGTCAATAATTCATGAGATATCGAGGAATTAACCTCAAAATTTCAAATGGGCCTAACTCCGAAACTATCCAACCGATTCCACCCATTAAATTGAAATTAAATTAACTCCTGAATGTATCCCTAATCGTTAATCTGGTGGTAATGATGCAACCTCTTACTCCCTATCTATTTATTTCAACTTTACAATTAAAATTGCTATTTACAGACACAAAATTAGGTACAATGAATCTGAGATCCGGGATTCGAAGAAGCACTTATCTTAAAAGTAAGGATCCGGTGGTATGATCCTTCAAAATACAGGTGTTATGCAGGTAGTCCAGTTTCAAGAGATTCCATCCGGAATAAAGTCCAGAATCAAGATGTTCCAGTAATAATTAGCTTCGGTATAAAGGTGTTCCAGTCATAATCAGCTCCAATATTAAGATAATCCAGTAATGATTGCTTCTAGTACCAAGATGATCCAGTCAAACTCTGGGTCCGGTAGTAGGATATTCAAATGGGCATTAATCCCAGTAAAAAGATAATCCAGTAGTCGGCAGCTCGGTGAAAAGATGGTTCAGTGGGCGATGGCCCGGTATAAAGATGATTCAGTGGGCGACAGTCCCGGTACAAAGATGATGTAGTGTAGACTGCAAATTTCAAAACAATAAGATAGTGCTTGTAGCACGTGATCTCATTCCCAGCGACTCTAGACGTTATTGAAACAATTTACAAGTTAATAAATATGAGATGAAATATCTAGAACTCAGGAATCAGAGGACGTTATTCGATAATAAGAATGAGACAAGAAATCAAATGCACAATATCATACAAAGGAAAAATGTTAACTTGTGTAACCTGCATGGAATGAAAATAATCAGAAATCACAATTTGGCATTCACAAAAGCAAAAATATTGGTCGGGATATACGTAGTACTTACCACCTTTTGAATAGACGTCTTATAAGAAACAATAAAACTTCAAAATTCCACGATGTTAATGGATTACGAAGTTCGTTTATTCGTTAAACTCTAGCAAGGTGTTGAATCTTCAACTTCTTACCACAGATCAACCAGATAAACCACTCGCGTCATTTACTTAGGAAATCTATGTCAACGCAGATATGACCCTGAATCGAGCTAATCAGAATTTTAGCAGGCGTTTGGGGTGCTTTGGGGTGCCAATCAGATTGCAGGAATAGGATTACGTCACTCTCGCCGCTTTCGGACTCGCTCGAAGAGGTTATAAACATGTAAACAAACTGAAATAAATTTTTCATCCTATTAATTGATGAATAATTTCGTATCTGTTCCATTTAAGAACATAATCCAAACAGTTTTTTACAACCAAATCAATTGTTTAGTCATGTTTGAGGTTCTATTTTATGATGACAGTCCTCATTATATGTTTTAATTATACAACAAGAATTGGAATCGAACTTAGGTGGACTCATTCATAATGTTCATTTTATATAATATAAAGGAATCGCAACTGAAGTAAAAGCATTACAACCTCCATTATTCAATTAAAACGATGGGATGTCTAATAAAATTGTATATGATTGCACAAACACTAGGATTGGAATCGAACAAAGTTGGTCTATTCATAGTTTGATTTTATATTGAAATGAATCTCATTTGATGTGAAACTACAAAGATTCTCTGATTAAGGTAAACGGGTTTTCCATAACATTTTTCCAAAATTTTCATTTACTCCAACCGAGTTCTTCTACAGGAGTTTAAGGTGTGACAAAACACTCGCTTTGGTGTTGGAAATTTGCTTTTTAAATGGTTTCATCGAAAAATCTTAGTCTGATTTTGATTTTGTGATTCCTGAATCCCGACAAATCCGTTTTTACATTTCGATTTTAGATATTCCAAAATCAAGTATTCAATTTGACAGCTGTTTCGAGGAAGAAGAAAGTGTAGTTATGTCTGTTTTATTTTTCAAGGTCGGAGAGACGCGATTCCCGCAAACGATGAAGTGATTTGTCTTGTTGGTCTGTGTTCTTACGCTAAAAGAAAGAACTTTTCATCGCTAGACCGAATTGGAAGGGTCGCGCATGCGAAACACACACTCAACCGTCAAAGCGAAGAGCGTTTTTTAGCGACCGATCATATAATTTCAGTAAGGCGTTTTTGCTTGCGATTGGAATTGAAATTATTAGTATGACGTATTTTCGCGATGGAAACTGAAATCGACAGTGGAGCGTTTTGTAACGTTACAAAATATCTTAACCGAGATATTTTGAATCCAAACCTAATATGACCATTTCAAGCCGCTAAGTTTTTTCTTCTTCAGGAAGTTCAAACCAATAGTTGAGAACATTTTCGGCGCAAAATTCGAAAATTACAGACATCGTGACGAAATGATAACGCGCTGTTCTCTAGTACAAGCGCGTGAAAAGACATTATGAAAAATAATGGACCCCCATCCCCTCAGCCTCAAAACGGTATACCCGGTACGCAATTATAACCAGTAATTGTGTTCACCATATCTAGAACGGCAGGAGAAAGAAAGAGAGAGAGAGTATATAATTTATGTTCGCGTTTTTAATTACACACTAAGTTGTCGTTGATCCCAACGATCCGGTTCTGTGTATGTGGGCCTCGTTACATCAAGACCCGGTTCGAGAAAATTTATGCATCTCGGGTAAACCACGAGGTCGCCCACGCTTAAGGCACAACCGATACAGTGGCGTAGGAGTGCAAAATTACAGTTCATTATTTCTATACTCGATAAAGCTATGTGGAACCACAGACCAACAAGACAAATCACTTCATCGTTTGCGGGAATCGCGTCTCTCCGACCTTGAGAAATATAACAGACATAACCACACTTTCTTCTTCCTCGAAACAGCTGTCAAATTGAATACTTTATTTTGGAATATCTAAAATCGAAATGTAAAAACGGATTTGTCGGGATTCAAGAATATCAAAATCAGACTAAGATTTTTCGATGAAACCATTTGATAAGCAAATTTCCAACACCAAAGCGAGTGTTTTGTCACACCTTAAACTCCTGTAGAAGAACTCAGTTGGAGTAAATGAAAATTTTGGAAAAATGTTATGGAAAACCCGTTTACCTTAATCAGAGAATCTTTGTAGTTTCACATCAAATGAGATTCATTTCAATATAAAATCAAATTATGAATAGACCAACTTTGTTCGATTCCAATCCTAGTGTTTGTGCAATCATATACAATTTTATTAGACATCCCATCGTTTTAATTGAATAATGGAGGTTGTAATGCTTTTACTTCAGTTGCGATTCCTTTATATTATATAAAATGAACATTATGAATGAGTCAACCTAAGTTCGATTCTAATTCTTGTTGTATAATTAAAACATATAATGAGGACTGTCATCATAAAATAGAACCTCAAAGATGACTAAACAATTGATTTGGTTGTAAAAAAATGTCTGGATTATATTCTTAAATGGAACAGATACGAAATTATTCATCAATTAATAGGATGAAAAATTCATTTCAGTTTGTTTACATGTTTATAACCTCTTCAAACGAGTCCGAAAACGGCGAGAGTGACGTAATTCTATTCCTGCAATCTGATTGGCACCCCAAAGCACCCCAAACGCCTTCTAAAATTCTGATTAGCTCGATTCAGGGTCATATCTGCGTTGTCATAGATTTCCTAAGTAAATGACGCGAGTGGTTTATCTGGTTGATCTGTGGTGGAACTGTGTCCATCCTTTCCAAAGCTGAGATAGTCTACCAGAGTGTTTTTTGCGCGCATGTTCTAGGGTAACAGCGTGCTATCGTTTTGTCCAAATGTAATTTTGGATGATTGAGCCAAAAATGGTCTCAATCGACTAGGTTGGACTCAGTCTGATGACGAATCCGGTGTCAAAATCGATTCTGTCCGGCCGGCCGGCCGTCCGTCCGGACGTAGACACGATAACTGTCGACAGAAGCAAGCTAGCAACTTGAAACATTCAGGGTAGGTCGCGCATCAGAATGCCGCAGTTGAGTTAGTTAATGGGCCAAATCGGCTGAATAGTTTCGGAGTTATAGGCACTTGAAGTTTTGAAGTTATTTATTTTTTATTTCAGAAACCACTTGAGCGATTAGATTCAAACTTGGTAGTTAGGTGGAGTATAACGACGCGCAACTTTGAGCCAAATTTCGTCAGGATCATGTTGTCAGTAAATTGAAAAAAATTTTTGTCGAAATTTTTTTCCAAAAAATGTTTTTTTTTTTCGGAAACCATTCATCATGTCCAAAAAAAGTTCCACTCACACTTTGAGTTTTATATTTCACAGCAGTGTCTCAAATTTCAGTTCGATACGATTAAAAGTTTTGGAGATATCGGGAAAAAATATGTCAAATTTCGAGGTTTTCTTCTCGATATCGTTGATTTTTTCGGTATAACTCGAGAAATACTGATTCAGTCCTGATAAAACTTCACAGCTAGTTTTGAGATGCTGAAAGACAACTTTTTGCGAAATTTCGTGATAATCGTGTCATTAGAACAATTTGAAAAAAAAAATTTCTATGATTTTCTTATCATATCATCCTCATTAAATTCTGTTTGAAACTTCGAACTGTTATTTTTCGATAAAGTACTGGATTTCAATTCGATCTGATCTGTATTTTTAGAAATATTGGAAAAATAAAATTTTGATTGGGTATATCTACGGAATCATTGGGTGGATTTTACCCATTCACGAATTCGGCCTTCGTAATTAAGGTCCAAACCTTCTCTACAAATATCGAGTTTCCAAGTTGTTTCTTTCGGAAGTTATTGTGTTTACACAGTCGGCCGTTAGGCTGACCGTAAACAAAATAACTTCCGGAAGAAACGACTTAGAAACTCGATATTTGTACAGTAGTTTTGGGGCTTAATTACGAAGGTCGAATTCGTGAATGGGTAAAATCCGCCCAATGATTCCGTAGATACCCATTCAAAATTTTATTTTTCCAATATTTCCAAAAATACAGATTTTATCGAATTGAAATCCAGTAATTTATCAGAAAAAAATTTCAAAAAGCACTGCCGTGAAGGCAGCAGCTTTTGCGTGCATGCTCAAATTCGTTGCTGAAGCGGTCATCTACATTGAACATGTGCGCAAAAGTTGCTGCCTTCACGGCAGCGCTTTTTGAGATTTTTTACGCGCTACTCTAGGGAACAGCGCGTTATAATTTGGTCACGATGTCTGTAATTTTCGAATTTTGAGCCGAAAATGGTCTTGAACGATTGGGTTGAATTCCCTGAAGAATAATTTGGGGTCAAATTCCATTCTATCCAAAAGAAAAGACTTAGCAACTTGAAATTTTCAGATTAGGTTTGGAATCCAAAAATCTCGGTTAAGTTCGTTTATGGGTTGAATCGGTTGGATAGTTTCGGAGTTAGGGCCATTTGAAATTTTGAGGTAAATTACTCGATATTCCATGAAGTATTGACTCGATTAAATTGAAACTTCGTGGACAGTTTTGGAATACCAACGTTCCACTTAGAAAATATACCCTTTCGAAACTGGCAGGATTTCATCTGTGCAAGGAAACACATACATTTAGGAAGAATATGAAAGATTACCCTCGAAATTATACATGAGATATGAGAGATGCTGTATGGGCGAAATATCAGGGGATCTGGGCAGCCATGGCAAAGGATTCACATGGGTAGCTTCAAAAAAGTTTAAACTAACTCTGGCAACATGGGGTCAAGCATTATCTTGCTGAAATATTGGATTATCAAGCCGGTTAAGGCAAGGGAGAACATATAGCTCTACTATTTCTTGAGGGTAACGCAGCGCTGTCATTTAACCTCGAATAAAGACTAAAAGTGAC
Organism: Myrrha octodecimguttata; assembly: GCA_958510865.1. Taxonomy (NCBI): domain Eukaryota; kingdom Metazoa; phylum Arthropoda; class Insecta; order Coleoptera; family Coccinellidae; genus Myrrha; species Myrrha octodecimguttata. The sequence goes on along the minus strand of OY294061.1, from coordinate 51,906,347 downwards.
CTACTTGCATGTGCAATAGCACCCCATACCATAAAGCCTACTGTCCGGTGTATATGACGCTCAACAACAGAATGAGTGTCACGTCTTTCTCCCCGACGTCGTCTAACCCTTTTTCGGTCATCATGTGCACCCAAGGAGAATCGAGATTCATCAGAAAAGACGACCTGATGCCATTCCATATTCCAATGGTGCCGTTCTCTGCACCAGTGTAATCGTTGCCGGCGATGCTCAACCGTAAGAGGTAACACAAGATGGGGTCGATAATGCTGCAGTCCAAAAGACTTTATACGGCGGTAAACCGTTTGGAGAGTTACAGGATGGACCTGTTCTCCTAATCACTCATCGGTCTCTAATGGCCAAGTCTTAGTCGTCGATCTTGAACTTCATTTGTGGCCCTTCGACATCCAGTGTCTACTCTTCTTCAATTTTGGGCATTATCAAACCACGCTTGACAAAATCTCATAACAGTAGTTGAATCTATGTTCCTACGGTTAGCGATTTCACGAAATGACAACGCCGCCTCCCGTAGACCAATAATTCGACCTCTTTCAAATTCACTCAACTGGCGATAAATTCAGCGTACACGTGCTCTAGACATTTTAACAACAAATAAACATCGACGTCGGATCTCCTCGAACAGCTGCTCTGTTGTGAAATTTAAAAAATTTGCAAAAAACGACAACAATATTAAAGTAACAAAAAATGTTTATATGAAAAAAACTTCACGATGTTTTACCAAAAAGATTTTGAAATTTAAACAGCTCCTTCTGGGTGTTGTAGTGTCTTGGTCAGTTAGTATATTACACTTTTACGGGGAGGCAGAGTTTTCACTGAGGTTTTTATCTATGCTCTTGTGTCATACGTAAAATTTCAAAAAGCACTGCCGTGAAGGCAGCAACTTTTGCGCGCATGTTCCATGTAGATGACCGCTTCAGCAACGAATTTGAACATGCACGCAAAAGCTGCTGCCTTCACGGCAGTGCTTTTTGAAATTTTTACTGATGAATTACTGGATTTCAATTCGATCAAATCTGTATTTTTGGAAATATTGGAAAAATAAAATTTTGAATGGGTATATCTACGGAATCATTGGGCGGATTTTACCCATTCACGAATTCGACCTTCGTAATTAAGCCCCAAACCTTCTCTACAAATATCGAGTTTCTAATCCGTTTCTTCCGGAAGTTATTGTGTTTACGGTCAGCGTAACGGCCGACTGCGTAAACATAATAACTTCCCAAAGAAACAACTCAGAAACCCGATATTTGTAGAGAAGGTTTGGACCTTAATAACGAGGGCCGAATTCGTGAATGGGTAAAATCCACCCAATGATTCCGTAGATATACCCAATCAAAATTTTATTTTTCCAATATTTCCAAGAATACAGATCAGATCGAATTAAAATCCAGTACTTCATCGAAAAATAACAGTTCGAAGTTTCATACAGAATTTAATGAGGATGATATGATAAGAAAATCATAGAATTTTTTTTTTTTCAAATTGTTCTAATGACACGATTATCACGAAATTTCGCAAAAAGTTGTCTCTCAGCATCTCAAAACTAGCTGTGAAGTTTTATCAGGACTGAATCAGTATTTCTCGAGTTATACCGAAAAAATCAACGATATCGAGAAGAAAACCTCGAAATTTGACATATTTTTTCCCGATATCTCCAAAATTATTATCGTATCGAACTGAAATTTAGTACACTGCTGTGAAATATGAAGCTCAAAGTTTGAGCGGATTTTTTTTGGATATGATGAATGGTTTCCGGAAAAAAAATTTTTTTTTGAATTTGCCGACAGCATGATTCTGACGAAATTTGGCTCAAAGTTGCGCGTTGTTATACTCCAGCTAACTGCCAAATTTGAATCCAATCGCTCAAGTAGTTTCTGAAATAAAAAATAAATAACTTCAAAACTTCAAGTGCCTATAACTCCGAAACTATTCGACCGTTTTGGCCCATTAACGAAGTTAACCGCGGCATTCTGATGCGCAGCCTATCCTGAAAGTTTCAAGTTGCTAGCTTGCTTCTGTCGACAGTTAGCGTGTCTACGGCCGGACGGACGGCCGGCCGGCCGGACAGAATTGATTTTGACACCGGATTCGTCATCAGTGAGTTCAACCTAGTCGATTGAGACCATTTTCGGCTCAATCATCCAAAATTACAGACAGTTGGACAAAACGATAGCACGCTGTTCCCCTAGAACATGCGCGCAAAAATGTATGGTATCCCGTTTACATTTTCTCTGCTAACACTGTAAGATACCAAAGAATGTAATGCTCGTTCTCAAGACCGAGAAGAACTGAGAGAAGGTAACCAATGTTCCTAACAGAAAATAAAACAATTCAGAGCATGTAGTATTTCACGCACATGGGTAAAAAGTAAACATAAACTAAGGAAGATTATGAAAGTGGAAAGTGAAATTCTTGAAAATCACCATGAGATGTAAAAGTAAGTGAGAGATTCGTATTTGTGATGTAAAAGATGGTTAGATTCGTATTTTATAGATAGCTGATGACGAAGTTTGAAAAACGGTAGTCGCTCTTCGTCACAGCGAATACAAACAATTCAGAGTATGTTTTATTGTTTTGAGGTGGAAATAGAAAGAATAAGAGAAATGAATATATCGATGATTGTAAAATATAGCTACAGATTCGTATTTAATTGATATGGAGTGTAGCTGAATTTGTATTCTTTGCAAATGTTCCTAACAGCAAACAGAACAATTCATAACATATAGTTTCTTGTGTAAAAAAAATTTCAAAAAGCACTGCCGTGAAGGCAGCAACTTTTGCGCGCATGTTCAATGTAGATGACCGCTTCAGCAACGACTTTGAACATGCACGCAGAAGCTGCTGCCTTCACGGCAGTGCTTTTTGAAATTTTTCACTGATAAATTACTGGATTCGATCGAATCTGTATTTTTGGAAATATTGGAAAAATAAAATTTTGAATGGGTATATCTACGGAATCATTGGGCGGATTTTACCCATTCACGAATTCGACCTTCGTAATTAAGCCCCAAACCTACTCTACAAATATCGAGTTTCTAAGTCGTTTCTTCCGGAAGTTATTGTGTTTACGGTCAGCCTAACGGCCGACTGCGTAAGATTTTTTTTTAAATAACTGACATTATGATCCTGACGAAATTTAGCTCAAAGTTGCGCGTCGTTGTACTTCACCTAACTGCCAAGTTTGAATCCAATCGCTCAGCTAGTTTCTGAAATAAAAAATAAATAACTTCAAAACTTCAAGTGCCTATAACTCCGAAACTATACGATCGATTTGGCCCATTAACGAACTCAACCGTGGCATTCTGATGCGCAACCTATCCTGAAAGTTTCAAGTTGCTAGCTTGCTTCTGTCGACAGTTATCGTGTCTAGGGCCGGCCGGCCGGCCGGACAGAATCGATTTTGACACCGGATTCGTCATCAGTGAGTCCAACCTAGTCGATTGAGATCATTTTCGGCTCAATCATCCAAAATTACAGACATTTGGACAAAACGATAGAACATGCGCGCAAAAAGAGATACATAAGAAAGAATATCAGATCTACATTAGTTAAGAAGGTAATGAGAGATTCCTATTTGATGGATAGTAAGGGTATCTTTGCCGGTTATCTTTATGTCATTAACTGAACTCAAATCAACTTTCAGCGTCGAATTACTTTGCCGTACGCCACTGGGTAACAGCCGGTTATCCGCCCACGTGAAAAACGCAGAAAACATTCAATACAGCAGTCTCTGGTTATTTTTTCGCTCATATTTCATCCTCTCGTCTAACGTTAATCAATATCTCGTAAACTCGAACGATTTCATTGTGACCTTGTGGAAAATTGACGACTCTGTGTGCGGATAAGAATTCTATGGAACATAAAATTTTCCAATTGGAACCGACCGCAATGAAGGGAATGATATAAAATATTGAAAGGAATTGAATGAATGGGTTCATACCGAATGTATTTGCTTCAACCAAATTTAGTGGTTTGAAACGGGGCTCTATGATTGGATGGTAGTCTATTTGTAAAAAACGTATTTATGAGGAGGGAAGGGAGAAACACCGATCTTCAACTTGATGTTCATGCAATATCCGATTTCATTCCACTATAAGATTATACACAATTCCATCCTCGCCCATTCTCATATTGAAAACTCCATAATTATACTTTTTCCACGAAATTCATAAAAGAATTATATGAAATCAATCGAGTGACCTAAAAAATTCTCTAGATTATTATGGTTATGGAAATTCTAGTCAATAGACGACTTCGGCCCAAGTTGCCAACCCACAATTTACTTAGCAAGTTTACTTTCACTAGGGAACGGGAATTTCAAGACAAATTCGACATGATAAGGTTCGCGTAATTAATTCCTTCAAAATATAGGTTTTTGTTAAGATCGTCCCCGATTGGCTGAAATTCAAGTTGGGATTCCTGATTTCATGCAAACAGTGTCAATTTTCATAGGATACGTTCCGAAGATCAACTCTGTTGTTTCATTTGCCGATTTTCCGCTCCGTAAATATGAAATATTCGGATGGTTCCTGGAACAAGCGCGTGAAAAAGGTTATTTACGGAATCTGGTTGATGAAAATGCGGTCGATTTACTGTCACCAGAACGATTTTCTATGGTAAATATCCATAGCATAGAACAATCTATGTTTACTTTAGGTTTGTTTTGGTTCCGAGTTCAGATCTGTTCGGGACGGTTCTAGCACAGATGTATGAATATTTACCATAGAAAATCGTTCTGGTGACAGTAAATCGACCGCATTTTCATCAACCAGATTCCGTAAATAACCTTTTTCACGCGCTTGTTCCAGGACCATCCGAATATTTCATATTTACGGAGCGGAAAATCGGCAGATGAAACAACAGAGTTGATTTTCGGAACGTATCCTATGAAAATTGACACTGTTTGCATGAAATCAGGAATCCCAACTTAAATTTCAGCCAATCGGGGACGATCTTAACAAAAACCTATATTTGGAAGGAATTTTCTGGTTTGAAGAGCCGAGGCATGTTTTACGGTTATTTATAAATAATGCGAACCTTATTATGTCGAATTTGTCCTGAAATTCCCGTTCCCCAGTAAAAGTAAACTTGCTAAGTAAATTGTGGGTTGGCAACTTGGGCCGAAGTCGTCTATTGGCGTCTGAATTTAAGATATCAGCGCCACGGTGGTCAGTTTTAGAACCTTAGATACAGACGTAGATTTTGTTTTGATAGTAGATTTTGTACTGTTTGTTAGTGTTTCACGATTTATTCAAAGACTTTTGAGACTTTTATAGTTGACGAGAGTATTACTGGGAGTACATATTCCATTCTTATAAAGTAGGTATGTATCATTCTTCAATCTTATTGAGTGTAGCAACTCAATACTCATAACTTTACTATTTTTATAGCGAAGGACTAAATACTCAATACATTGTGAAATAAATGAATACATTCACATAAAACTAATCCTACTTGTATCGTAAGTCTTATTCATTGTGGATTGACAAATAAATTTTCCAACACTCATATGATTTGTCTTGAAAAAGCTGTAATAAATAAGCCTTAAACAACTTTGCTTTCATCGGCAGAAGCACTTTGAGCGAAAAGTATTCATCACCAGATATTTCCTTGTTGAGACTCTTTTTTTTCAATAGTCAGTTCTATCACTAAAACATTTACGTTGTTCCTTGATGATCAGTTCAACAGGCAGATTCCTGGAAGGCAATGCATTCCTCTTAAGTAAATTTCTCTGCTTGGATTAGGGACCTGGATACAAATTTTCTTCATGAATATGATCTAATATTTCTATAAAAATTATCATCATCGGTAAAATCAAGGTAACAGACTCTCATAAATCTTGTTTGTTGGTTTTTATCGATTCTTCAACACTTTCAGGACCGACTTGTTACAGGAAGTTTCTTTCACCCTAACTCGAAATTTTTCACCGGGCTGTGGAAATCTATGGGACATTTGACTTTGCTTTTCCTCAGTAGAAGTACTTGTAAAATCACACAAACACCAAGAGAAATGCATAAACTTTCTCATTTTTTTAACATTTCTTTTAACTAGTCAATGTTAATGTCTGTACCTCGGGTTCCCGGATAGCCACCAGAGGGAGTAGTGCTTATCTTCATTCGCCAATAGACAGAGACTATGTCTGTGGTGTCGTCACCATGATGTAAGGGCCGGTATTATAAAACTTTACTTTAACTTTAACTAACAGTTTTGACAGATATGTCCTAACATAACTGTCAAACTGTCAGTTAAAGTTAAAGTTAAGTTTTATAATACCGGCCCTAAGTAAAACATGGTGTGCTCATCTGTGATCGTATCTACCAATGGTGACGTCACTTTTTTCATTCAAATTCAGGGAAATATATATTCTGTGCTCTGAATTTGAATGAAAAAAGTGACGTCATCATTGGTAAATACGATAAAGATGAGCACAACATGTTTTACTTACATCATGGCCGTCACGAAACAGCATGTACCCATAGAAATTATAACTTAATGTTATATCTATGCATATACCTATTATAGTTGAGTTCCGATATTCCTGGCCAGTACTGGCCAGTAAATTTTGACAGTTGGTTTTACTGGCACTGCTTTGGTAACTGTTCGTATCAGTGCGAAGCGTTTCGAAATTACTGCTACTGGCCAGTACTGGCCAGGAATATCGGAACTCAACTTATAAGTTCCATGCGAAATAGATGAATATTTCTATATATTCTATGGTCCGGATAAACGTGCACCTAGCTTAATTTACTTCCTTTACTAGATCAGGGGCGGATCCATAAATATAAGGTAGTTTTTCGAATTTTCATCAGCTTTTATAATATTCAACGTTGAATATTTACGGTGTGTTTAAGGAGAAATTATAAGGAACAATCAAGTATTTTAAAATCATTGAAGATTTTTATAATGACATAAGATAAAATTTATCTGCATTTTTCATGCTAATTACGTATGGTTTAATGAATCGGCGAGTTTATTACTCGGAAACTGTTTGAAGTAGGATGAAAGTGATAACTGAAGAATATATGCCATAGTTATAGAAAACTTCACACCAAAATTCATCTCATTCGGAGTTACCATATCGAAACTACAAGAAAAAAACTGTTTTTTTTTGGAAATTTAAACAGACTGAATCCTTTTGCTGAAGCCGAATCTGAAAAAATTTCAAAAAGCACTGCCGTGAAGGCAGCAGCTTTTGCGCGCATGTTCAATGTAGATGACCGCTTCAGCAACGAATTTGAACATGCACGCAAAAGCTGCTGCCTTCACGGCAGTGCTATCATTGGGAATCATTGGGCGGATTTTACCCATTCACGAATTCGACCTTCGTAATTAAGCCCCAAACCTATTCTACAAATATCGAGTTTCCAAGTCGTTTCTTCTGGAAGCTATTGTGTTTACGGTCAGCCTAACGGCCGACTGCGTAAACACTTCCGAAAGAAACAACTTAGAAACTCGATATTTGTAGAGAAGGTTTGAACCTTAATTACGAAGGCCGAATTCGTGAATGGGTAAAATCCACCCAATGATTCCGCAGATACCCATTCAAAATTTTAATTTTCCAATATTTCCAAAAATACAGATCAGATCGAATTGAAATCCATTACTTCATCGAAAAATTACAGTTCGAAGGATCATACAGAATTTAATGAGGGTGATATGATAAGAAAATCACAGAATTTTTTTTTTTTCAAATTGTTCTGATGACACGATTATCACGAAATGTTGCATAAAGTTGTCTTTCAGCATCTTCAAATCAGCTGCGAAGTTTTATCAGGACTGAATCAGTATTTCTAGAGTCATACCGAAAAAAACAACGATATCGAGAAGAAAACCTCGAAATTTGACATATTTTTTCCCGATATCTCCAAAACTTATGATCGTATCGAACTGAAATTTTGTACACTGCTGTGAAATATGAAGTTCAAAGTGTGGGTGGGGTTTTTCTTTGGATATGATGAATGATTTCCGAAGAAAAAAATTTGTTGGAAAAAAATTTCGCAAAAAAATTTTTTTTCAAAATTTACTGACAATATGATCCTGACGAAATTTGGCTCAAAGTTGCGCGTCGTTATACTCCACCTAACTGCCAAGTTTGAATCCAATCGCTCAAGTAGTTTCTGAAATAAAAAATAAATAACTTCAAAATTTCAAGTGCCCATTAACGAACTAAAACCGCGGCATTCTGATGCGCGACCGACCCTGAATGTTTCAAGTTGCTAGCTAGCTTCTGGCGACAGTTATCGTGTCGTCGGCCCGCCGGCCGGACATAATCGATTTTGACACCGCATTCGTCATCAGTGAGTCCAACCTAGTCGATTGAGACCATTTTCGGCTCAATCATCCAAAATTACAGACATTTGGACAAAATGATAGCACGCTGTTCCCCTAGAACATACGCGCAAAAATGATAAATAAAAAAAGTGTTTCATTTGATTAGTGGAATCTATGGTTAGAACTAATGTACAACTCAGAGACTCACACTGTATAGTCAGTATCAACAGTAATTTAAAGTTTTAAGTTATAAAGTTTTTGAAAGTGTTCATTACTGCATTTCATTTATCAATGGAAGAAGAGGGTGTGGCACTTGTAACAATATTGTTCTATGCGGATATGACAAGCTTGCCAGTAGTTCTTTTATGAGCTGATTCCGTTTTCTAGTTTTTCACCTCAATAATGGGGGTTTTTCCTTTAAACGAAAATGCAGTTATTTTCATGAAAAACCTTCAAAACATCACCTTTCAAACATATAACTTCAATATTATATTTTTGAAAAAATGTTTGTTCACCTAAAACTGAAAAATAAAAATGGGGATTTGCATTTAAAGGGATTTGTCTTGAGTGCACGATATGACAACGTTGAATTCAGCTTTCTCGGAAAGAAAAGGACGTCAAATGTGTGCATCTGCTTAGGAAAACAGAGATAGCTATACTTCGATCTGGTTAGAGTAGAAGACAACGACCAAGGAATAGAAAAAGAAGAGAGCAGACTGTCATATTACTGACAAATCGCAAACGGAAATTGTTTGGATATATTGACAAAGAACACGTGTGTACCACAGAATAGGAATAAATATTTCATTATTCTATAGCAGAAAAAGCTATTCTACTAAACACCGTTGTCACTCAGTGCATGCCTGGCAAATCCCAAATCCCAATATTGAAACTTGATTTTGAATACTTTCTGAAGGTAATTTGGGAAAATGATGACCAAACCCATAATAATTATGTTCAAATTTGCATTTGCAGTAATAACCCAAATTCAGGAAAAACCCCCATTATATGCCAGTTGTGATAATAATTGAATTTGATCATCTTAACGTGCTACGTTGAGGACAATGACATATTATGACATATTATGTAAGGTATTACAGAAAAATCCGTATTGTATATGATTTCATTTTTTTCTGTGCATGGTACGGCGAACTTATTTCTTTCGAACTGAAGATACTCACCCATTGTCTCAGACCACTACGAAAAGGCGTAGTCATGCATATTGAAACCAATGATCGATTGTTCTATTCTCACGTATGGTCATTGTAACCTTCGTCGACGGAAATTCACCAAAGAAGGAATATAATCACGTCGAACAGGCCTCCTATGGGACAGGTTATTCCAGTAGACAAGCTGGTAGGCCGTTGCCTCCCATGAAGATGGCTTCAAGGAGCAGATGTTTCCGTTTTGGTGAAGTCGACGGAGTGCTCTAGTTCTCTGATATCGCGTATAAAACTGAAAAGTATTTCGGATCCTAAGTGCCTCTGCTTGCGAAGAATAAAGGAAACTATACACCTATAAACATGATGTAAGCAAAACAAGGTGTGCTCATCTGTGATCGTTTTTACCAATGATGACGTCACTTTTTTCATTCCAATTCAAGGAAAGGTATATTCTGTGCTTTGAATTCGAATGAAAAAAGTGATGTCATCATTGGTGAATACGATCACAGAGGAGCAGATGAACACCCCATCTTTCACTAACATCATGCCTGTAAACCTAGGTGGCAGTTTCCATTCATAGAATGATACAAAGTCATTCTATGAACATAAAACTACATAAGCATTCTATGCGTTCTGTGAGCACCCATAGACAAAGTATATGGGCCTATGTTTCTATGTGAATGAGAGAACCACAGAGAAATATCAGCTTCATTTCTATTGGACATTTGATCCGTCAATATCGTAGTTTGTTCTTCCTTCAAGAAATTATAGCGATTTTCAGTTACAACCATAGACATGTAAAGGCATGAACTACACATTGCTCACCTCCTATAAAGGAGCCTTTTGTGCGAGGGCGATTCGGGTATTTGGGGAATCGGAGATTCACCCTATTGGCTGACGACGATCACGTGATCGTCGTCAGCCAATAGGGAAGAATCTCCGATTACCAAAATACCCGAATCTCCCTAACACAAAAAGTAGCTTAAGAAATCAATATATTTCCTCCATAGATGAGAATGATGTAGCATCTACAGGGTGAGTCTTGATGTTGTACATTAATTTTAACCATAGATTCCTCTCATCAAATGAAACACTTTTTTCATTTATCATTTTTCCAGATTCGACTCCAGCAAAAAGATACAGGCTGTTTGAATTTCCAAAAAAAAACAGATTTTTTTTTGGTGCTTTGATATGGCAACTCCGCATGAGATGAATTTTGGTGTGAAGTTGTCTATAACTATGACACATATTCTTCAGTTATCCCTCTCGTCCTACTTCAAACAGTTTCCGAGTTGTAGACTCGCCGATTCATTAAACTATACGTAATTAGCATGAAAAATCCAGACAGAGTTCACTTTATGTCATCATATGAATCTTCAATCATTTTTAAATATTTGATTATTCCTTATAAATTCTCCTTAAAGGCACTGTTTTGCAGATATTCAACGTTGAATATTATAAAGTCGGATAAAATCCGAAAAATTTCCTTATATTGACGGTAAATTAAGCTGGGTTCACGTTTATCTGGACCATAGAATACACAGAAATATTCATCCATTTCACATGGAACTAATATTTGGTATATGCATAGATATGACTAGAATGCACAGAAGATGAGGTGTATTCAAAGATGCGCTTTTGTTTCGCCAATGTTGGGGAATTCGGCAGAATTCGTTTTTTCCACTGAAGGTGACGCTATTTGGAAATTACGACCGATCGTCAAGTCAACTGTCTGGCAGAACTGAATTCACATCAGACAAGATGTAAAGGTAAAAATATCTGGATGAATGAATTTCTACCATATTATGTTTTGCATAACTTTCAGTAGGATATATTATAAGAATTCAATATGCATTTTAATTTTTGGCTAATATACACTTTCGTTCGATGTTTTCCTATATTATAGCAAGTGAGGAATGAAATTGCTAGGTAAGCAAAATTATGAATTATGAAATTATTCTCCAGAATCTACTGATACATCTATATCATTTGATAGCTTACTCAAATATATTAATATTTTCCAGATTGTGCACATATACAAAGGAATCTAGTAAAGCGACAGGAAGTTTATGGAAGTTGATACAGAACAAGTATCATCCTCACTTGAAGTCAGACTGAGACCTATCAACAGTTGAAGTTTCAGAGAGAATAAAAACTCATCGAATAGGCCATATTATTAAATCAGTTCTTTTCCATTTGGATTCATAAAATTTCCAAATAGAAAACAGGTGTTTTATTCAATGGTTTTTAAGTAGCTTTTCAAGTAGCACTTGATAGTATCATATATTAGTGAATTTCAGTCTCAAGTAAATGAAAATTGTTAAACAATTCATGTATATTCAATAAAGAATCAAGAAAAATACAACACATTGTGAAAATATGCTCAATTGGGGGTTGATAACCTCGATTAGTGAAAATGATTGAAAGACAATTGTGAAAAGAATGATAAGCAGCTGAGTTTCATGAAGTTTATACTTTCAATAAATAGGATTCTCTCTTCATTTGAACACTTATTTCCATTTACATCTGCACTGTACAAACAAAATACAAAAGGGACCCATTTAAAAGTATCTGAGGATCTACACAATTCTTCGAAGCTAACACAAAGGGATTTCACGAACTTATCAATAACGAAATAATAATCTGAGAAAACATAAATAAATTCAAAATGACAATTGCCGAATTCCCATTAATAGTGTCATGCGCTCTGATTGGACGATTGGTGGCGTTTGTGTCGGTGGCGAGGGTATGAAATACATCCGGTTTCCCCAGTTTTGTCTAAAGATTTAGTAGGGAAACAAATGAAAATAAGAGCACCATATCTTCTGTGCATCCTGGATATAACATTAAGTTATAATTTCTATGGGTATATGCAATTTCGTGACCACACCACAGACATAGTCCCTGTCTACGGACTAGACTTTCCATAATCATAACCTTTTAGAGAATGTTTTCAGGTAACTTGATTGATTTTATATAATTCATTTATAAATTGAAAAAAAAAGTATAAATTTATGGAGTTTTCAATATAAGAATGGGCGAGGATGGAATTGTGTATAATCTTATAGTGGAATGAAATTGAATATTGCATGAACATCAAGTTGAAGATCAGTATTTCAACTGTAGTGAAATGTTTTCCTTGCGATAATATCGCAAAAAGTACAAGTGAGTAAATGAGTTTTTTCAATCTTGTTTCATTGAATTTCAAACCTTGGATTGGCTATTCTCCAAAGGAGATCACCGTTAGAGATATATGTGGTGAACTTGCAAACAAAGCGCAGGAGTGTATTAGCACATTGAGAAATATTTGAATTCTTATAACTTTTCACCTGAGCCGAATCTGGAAAAATGACAAATGAAAAAAGTGTTTTGTTTGATGAGAGGAATCTATGGTTAAAATTAATGAACAACTTAAAGACTCACCCTGTATAGTCTATAGTGACTATATTATCGTGTGGCTTCAAGTGATCATAAACATGTGGAAAATTCATTATATTACGTCAAACCACTGAACATGAACATATACTTACTACCAATATTTAAAAATTTGACAAAATATGGCAGATTTTCACAAACGAAAACGAGACAGCTCCCGATGCTACTGTGAAAGTATAGTTAGTCAATTTACTATCGTTCTTTATGTCCTCTTCTATCTAAACGTGAGTAAAATAGACTCGTCTAACACCGGTACTACTTTCTGTCAATAAATTTAAAACGAAGTGTGCAGTCCATATTTATGTTTCTATGGTTGATTACTGTCAGTTTCATTGACAACTTCGAAACCATGAAAAATTCAGCAGAAATTTCCTTCCTCGAATGTCAAGGGGAAATTTCTTGCATTTTTTGGTTTATTATTTGATAAAATCAAATAATAAACCTTAGTGATCGACCAAAAAAAAAAAATTTTTAACCCCCCCTGAAAATTTCACAGTTTACGTTTTGGAGTATGTAGATTTGAATAAACTAATAAAAAAAAATCCGTCCGTCCGCCGTCCGCCGTCCGCCGTCCCCCGTCCGCCGTCCGCCGTCCGTTGTCCGGGGCTTTTCTCAGAAAGTACTGAACCGAAATCAGTGAAACTTGGTAGAAAAATCGTGTGTCGCTCGGGATTGATCCTCCAAGCTTTTCAGCAGAATCGGTGTACCCCAAGGGCTCAAAATGGGGGGTTGGGAGGAAAAAAAAATTTTTTCTCGAAAACTTACCACCGAATTTTCATGAAACTCTGAACGTTGATTACTGTTGCAAAACTTAACCAAAAAAGTTTCATTCGGATCATTTCCGACCAGTGGTTCCTGAGTTATAAAGAAAAACGCTTCAAAGTTCCAATAATGTCGAAAATGACATCATCGCATTCGGTTCTAAGATTGGAATTCACTGAAATAATCGGTTTACTTTTCATCCAGAGTAATACATCTAAAAGTAGATGAAAATATTGATTACCAAATTTTCAACACATATCGAGAAATTTTTAATGGATGCGTTATTATTTCATAAACACAATTTGCAAATGCCCCATCGGTGTTCTTGACAATTTCATAATCGTAAGTAGTTCAGATTAAATATTTTTGGGTTTTCTCTTCCAATATCTTAAACATGACTACTGAAAATCGGGTAAAATTATTATTTATAGAAATCACCCTGCGGATTACGGGATTTAAGATTAAATTTCTTCATGAAGCTCATTCATATCTTGAATAAAACTTTTATTTTATTCATAAATCATTGGTTTTTCAGTACACAAAAACCAATTCCATGAAAAAATTCATTTGAAACATTGAAATCTCAATAAATACTCTTTTATAACTGAATAACACTTTTGCATGCAGAACGCGAATTAAGTAGCATAATTTAAAATAATGCAGATTTCCAAAAAATTCGGTTGATCGGAGGTTTCCACCAATTTCGATTTGCTGATAGTTTGAAATAAGCGTGAATATAAAAAATAAAGAGCATTTATATGATAAATCAAATTGGAGGATATAATATGCAAAAAAATCAATAACAAACCGCAAATCTCATCAATTGTCGAGAATCTAATACTGAGGGTTGGAGCCTTAGACTGAAGTTAGGAGCCGATCATCTGTCTACCTGTTCTGAATGGGGACTGTGCCGGGTCTAGACCTAAGACAAGGGATATAGCGTAGACAAAAATATACCGTACGTATCATCATCTGGTTGTCGGCAAACACCTTGTTTGAATTGCACGTCTTTACATCAAACAGACTTTTGGATTTGACACCCTCTTGGTTGAGTGTATCTGACAACGATAACAACGAACGAAATTTATAATCTAGAATTATTCTTTCGAATTCAACCTGATGAGGTTCACTATATATTTAATTGTTACAGAAATGTTACTGAAAATAACTTTAGTTTTTCAGTTTGTGTGATGAATACTTCGTGAATCAAGTGAATCGGATATATGCTGTGGAAAATTTTTTTTTTCAGATCAATTGCACAGGAAGGTTGAGTTTTTTTCATTTCATTAATATTTTTCAGAACAAAGTTGAATCCTAGTAGAAATCAGATCTACACATTTGATATTAGCGAAAAGTCTTGAATTTTGTTTTACGTATTGGTGTTAGTTTGAAAGATTGAGTTAATTTCCTCAGTGTCAAGAAAAATGAACGCGTTCGGATTGAAACATCATGACTAATTGTGAAATATAGACACTCGATTTAATGCAAAATTTCGTGGGAATTGTATAGTGGAAAAATCGAATTTTTTTCAAAAATTTTTTTTTCGAATACAAAAAAAGTTCAATGAAATTTGGTACAGGTTTCAGAGTCAACATTTAGAAACAGTGTTTCAAATTTCAGTTTTGACCGATATTCATTTGTGCAGATATTGGCAAAAAATTTCGTGACCATTTTGAATATTGAGGTTATTTCCCTAATATCTCAAAAAGGGCAAACCCTATCTGATTTGAAGTTCATTTTCAGTTGTAGAATACCGACACGAAATTTAATAATTGTGGAAAATAGTTAGATTTTCAAAGAGGTTAAACGACTGTGGAACTTCTCTTCTCATTCAAAATATTATTTTAAATTTTGCTACTCAGTTAGCGTTCTGCATGTGGAAATGTTATTCAATTATACTAATGTATTTATTGAGATTTCTATGTTCGCATGAATTATTTCATGGAATTCGTTTCTGTGTTGTGAGAAACCAATGATTTATGCATAATATATTTTTTAAGATATCAATGGTATATTGGGTTATTTAACTGAGAAAATAATAAACCCTTGTGTAAAATTTGCAGCGTTTTATTTACTCGAAAGTGTGTATAAAAGCTCCATTTTAGTTTTTCCCTCTATTGAGGCGTCCTTCGCTTCGAAATTCGCATTTAATATTGATGATGACGTCGATTATATTCAATCGATACGCCTACATGTTTTCGGCATGTTCCGTATCAATTATCTCGGTTTGGACGTCGATCTAAAAATAAAATACGAGGTCGAGATAATGACTTGGATTGTTGTGATGCTCAATCTTTTCAGCAGATCGGATGACTGGGCTTGTTGAAAGAAATTCTGATGAATCACGGTCTTTTCTACCGTTCATTTGTGGTACGATGGAATCTGTTCACGAATTCGAACCTACCATCTTGAATGTACACTATAGGTTTGTTTTGGTTCAGACTTCAGAACTGTTCTGGAACGGTTCCGCATGCGCTATTGCGATTTTGTGTTTTGGTTCTTTTCAGAACCGGTTCAGGATTTGAATAATCCTGTTTTGGTTATTTTCAGAATCGATTCCGAACTGTTCTAAACTGTGAAAGGAGTTCGGACGTGAGAGTCCGAACTGTTTCAGAATTGGGAACTTCTGCGAAGATGCCAGCGCCCTAACGGATACTTTTGGAACCTGTCCAAGCTTATAGTTTTATGTAAACAAAGCTTAGAAATGTGGTGGAGAACGAATAATTATTAAGCAGAGCTTGAATATTTGAAGAAATTATTATAATTTTGTGTAAGATTTCTTGAGAAGGAACTTTTCGTTTGGATCACGATATAAAATCGTACTTTAAATAGTTCCTGGAGGATAATTTCGGTGTTATTTTAGTGAATGTTGCTTGGTGGATCAAAATGAACCAATATATAAGTTTAATTGAATTTCTGGAAACATAGGCACCTCAATAAGTATATAAGGACTCTTATTTATGTGAAGAAGTGCTGAATGCAGGCTATGTTGTGTGGTAAATCTAGAATCAGTCCAAATGATATGACTTGTTCTTTGTTTACACACGAATGAATCAATAAAATGAAAACAGATTTTCTGCTATAGTTCTTTTGCAGCGTATTTCTAAAGAAAAGGAAACAGATAGACATATAATTGGTTTCATTTTCATATTACAGCAGCTCAAGATACACATACAAAATGAAAAATGTCACAGCTGGTTCAACCTACCTATATATAGAAATGAAAAGTTTTAATGTATTTTATATGAATAACTTCAGCTATTATCAACTCTAACAGTATATCTAGTTTTTGTCAGGTTTTCAACCAGATCAGTCTTTCAGAATATGATTTTGTGTAGTATGTGAATTAGGTAGCTGCAGAAGTGCTCGGTAGTTTCGCTGCAGCATTTTTCTTCAAAATTCTCTTATTTTCATTTACACCTGAAAACATCATGACATGAAGTTGTTTCGAAATGAATACATGGTAGGTAATTGACTTTTATGAAAATAAACATCTTCAGAGAAATGCAGTGAATATACTTTCATGTATTTCGTGACCTGTTTTCTAATTTTCAATTTCTGAAGCTAGGCCTTTCTTCTATTATTGAGTTCCCTGCCAAATGCTGTTTCCAAATTAACTTTACTTTCATTTGGTCAGCCTAACGGCCGACTGCGTAAACACAATAACTTCCGAAAGAAACAACTTATAAACTCGATATTTGTAGAGAAGGTTTGGACCTTAATTACGAAGGCCGAATTCGTGAATGGGTAAAATCCACCCAATGATTCCGTAGATATACCCAATCAAAATGTTATTTTTCCAATATTTCCAAAAATACAGATCAGATCGAATAGAAATCCAGTACTTCATTGTAAAATAACAGTTCGAAGTTTCATACAGAATTTAACGAGGATGATATGATAAGAAAATCATAGAAATTTTTTTTTTTCAAATTGTTCTAATGACACGATTATCACGAAATTTCGCAAAAAGTTGTCTTTCAGCATCTCAAAACTAGCTGTGAAGTTTCATCAGGACTGAATCAGTATTTCTCGAGTTATACCGAAAAAATCAACGATATCGAGAAGAAAACCTCGAAATTTTACATATTTTCGAAAAAAACTTTTCTAAAATTTACTGACGATATGATCCTGACAAAATTTGGCTCAAAGTTGCGCGGCGTTATACTCCACCCAACTGCCAAGTTTGAATCCAATCGCTCGAGTAGTTTCCGAAATAAAAAATAAATAACTTTTTGGTGATTTGGCCCATTAACGAACTTAACCGCGGCATTCTGATGCGCAACCTATCCTGAAAGTTTCGAGTTGCTAGATCACTTCTTAGCGTTTTTACGGCCGGACAGAATTGATTTTGACACCGGATTCGTCATCAGTGAGTCCAACCTAGTCGATTGAGACCATTTTTGGCTCAATCATCCAAAATTACCGACATTTGGACAAAACGATAGCACGCTGTTCCCCTAGAACATGCGCGCGAAAATAAATAAAATTTTTTGCTTTTTCCTTCGATATCGCAGTTTTTTCGGAATAACACAGGAAATACTGATCCAATCATGATGAAACTTAGAAACTAGTTAGAAAATGCTGATGAACAACTTTGTGCAGAATTTCGTAATGATCATGTTATTAGAAAAATCCGAAAAAAAAATTCAAATATTTGATATTCTGCGATCTTCTGTTCATAGTTTCCTCACGAAATTTTGCATGAACCTTCAAGCGGTCATTTTTCAATCAAGCATTGGATGTCGGCCGATCGAAAACATAATAAATTCGTAAATGGGTGAAATCCGCCCAATGTTTCCGTAGATATACCAATTCAAAATTTTTTCAATATTAACAAAAATACAAATAAGATCGAACTGCAAAATGAAAAGATGACGCAGCTTTGGCAACGAATTTGAACAAGCGCGCAAAAGCTACTGGCTTCACGTCAGTGTTTTTCTTGATTTTTATTTACATGATCCATTCAATAATTCCAAAATCAATCATGTGCTGATAATATTATGGGAAATATCCAGCAGATAAACAAATATTTACAAGGTTATAAGAAGAGTATCCAATCATACATATTTTTTATGGAATGCCTCCAGAGATAAGAACTTTTGAGAGTTTGGGAAAACTTAGCTGACGGCCATGAAATTAGAATAATTCAGGATGGTCATGAATATTCGATAAAGGTCAACCCAGGTTTCTGATAAACGCAAGAACCTGTTGCTTGAATATTTAAACATTCGTTCGTTTTTTATCGTGAATGAAATTTGAATATCTTCGAAGATACGACAAATATATGTTTTTCGGATGGAATGCTAGTGAAAGGTATATCCTTTACAAATTAAATATTTTTGCGCGCATGTTCTAGGGGCTCAGCGTGCTATCGTTTCATCCAAATGTCTGTAATTTTCGATGATCGAGACGAAAATGGTCTCAAACGACTAGATTGGACCCACTGGAATCCGATGTCAAAATCGACACCGGCCGTGGACACGATAACTGTCGAACGTAGCAAGCTAGCGACTTGAAACTTTCAGGGTAGGTCGCGAATTGGAATGTCGCGGTTGAGTTCGTTAATGGGCCAAATCGGTCGAACAGTTTCGGAGTTATAGCCACTTGAAATTTTGAAGCTATTTATTTTTTATTTCAGAAACTACCCGAGCGATTGGATTTAAACTTGGCAGTTAGGTGGAGTATAACGACGCGCAACTTTGAGCCAAATTTCGTCAGGATCATATTGTCAGTAAATTAAAAAAAAAATTGTTTTCGAAATTTTTTCGGAAACCGTTTATCATATCCAGAAAAAAAATCCATTCGGACTTTGAACTTCATATTTCACAGCAGTGTACCAAATTTCAGTTCGATACGATCATAAGTTTCGGAGATATTGGGAAAAAATATGTCAAATTTCGAGGTTTTCTTCTCGATATCGTTGATTTTTTCGTTATACCTCAAGGAATACTGATTCAATCCCAATAAAACTTCGCAGCTAGTTTGAAGATGCTGAAAGACAACTTTATGCAGAATTTCGTGATGATCGTGTCATTAGAACAATTTGAAAAAAAATTCTGTTAGTTTCTTATCATATCATCCTCATTAAATTCTGTATGAACCTTCGAACTGTAATTTTTCGGAGGAGTACTGAATTCCAATTCGATCTGTTCTATATTTTTGTAAATATTGGGAAAATAAAATTTTTTCAAGAATTCAATTCCAAAAATATCAATAAATAACAAAAAAATTTTGAAGAACACTGACGTGAAATAAGCAAAATAATAAGTTGACTGTTAAAAATTATCAAATGGGCTGAAATTGAAAAATAAGAATATCATTTATTGGTAGTATATACCTAAAATGGTCACTATTTCGTCTTTGAATATTTTGTTGTGAAAAAACTCTTATTTTGATCTAACCCTACATCGATATATTGATAATCATACTTCTCGATTTTTAATTCATAATTTCTCATGATCTAGATAAGAAGTCGAATGAATAAATATAGACAAAAAAAAATAATTATCACCTTCGTTTAAATGAAGTATGATCATTATCAGCATTTTCGTAGAAGTCATTTACATACAATGAATGCGACTCTCCAGATAGAAATAAACAAAGTTCATAATATTAAAGATAAGATGACATGATTTAAATTAATATCTTGTTTGCTATTTCGATTAAAGATTTGTAAAAATTCTAGACCCTCTGGAAGTTTCTCAGGACTTGAAGCATATAAAATACATATAATAATCAAGAATCAGTCAAAAATAAGTATTATTCGATGAGAAAAATCAATTGTTAAGATCAATCACAGAAATCAATAAAAATAATTGAAATTGCTAAACAGGCTTGCCAACGTATTTTCCCACCATGGTCCATGATGTACCTACTTACTTACTTCACAATATCAATCCAATTATGTAAGTAAAACATTTTGTGTTCATCTGTGATCGTTAGTACAAATGATGATAAAACTATACTCCATTCACTTTTATAATGTAGCCCGGTTGGCCATGATTTAGGTTTATCAAGTTTTTTCCCTTAAAACTGACGCAGGTTGGCACTCATGAAATATCGGCAGTGTCAAAGGACGTTGCCAAATTTCAATTTCTACTATTATCAATATCAATCGATTCTAGATTTCTAAATCTCAGCTTAATAACGCTTGCAAACTAAAAATGCCGAAGGTAGTTTTGAAGAAGCAGAGGCAAAGTATCAGGAAGTGCTATGTAGAATTGAAATCTGCTTATTCTGATAGTAACCCTGATAATTTGGAATCAATAATTTATCACAAGCTATCCAACATTTTCATACTGGAGTATTTCAAGTTGTGCAAAAAGGTATTTAAATGTCTTCTGTAGGCTTATTTCTTGAGAATTTCGAAAACTAGGGAATTCCATAGGTTTGTCTGTTCGTTTATAAGTTTCACTGCAAGGTTATTAGAGTAGTTCGATTCTTTTTCGAATGAACTATCACAAAGTAACGAATTACTCTATCCATCATTTTTCAGTAAAATTCCAAAACACTCGATTCTTGATTTCCGTACAAGAAAAAAGCATAACTGAATCTTCCAACCATGTTTATATACGTGAGATATTTCCAGTATTAACAGAGACAAAAGTTTCTTCAACATTCGCCAGGTCTTTGGAATTATTGAATTCACATAATATTTACTCAAATTCATTACTTTCCAAATATAGATTGACATTTTGAAAAATAAGTAATTACTACGACCTCTTTGTAGAGAGGACAACGTTGCATAGTTATCTGACAGGAAAATGACTATAACCTAACATTTTCAAAATATACACGGTGAAATCTGTCACGATGTCATGGCCAACCGGGCTACATTATAAAAGTGAATGGAGTATATATGCAAATTCAAAGCACAGAATATATATTTCCTTGTATTTTAATCTTGCTGAAGTCACTTGTTTTGCAGATGAGCACACCTTGTTTTTTACATCATGATCAATCCTTCTTGAAGGTCATTTTTGTTTGAATCAGTCAGTATCATGACCCTCACAAGTTCAACTTCAATCTGATTTTTTCATCGCATTGTTCAAAATTATCAATAATAGTTTGGGGAGATTTCGTAAAGTCCACTTTCATAAGATTCCCTGATGAAACTCAACAGATATAGAATCAACAAACTATCTATACACAAGGTAAAGTCAAGTTAATGCGACACATATATCATTTTCTATGCCCTACAGCTGTTGAACAGAGAACACAAACAAACAATCTAAATCTTCTATGACAGCGCATGAACACGCGACGCCATGTTCTATCAATAGCATACGAGACGGATGACTATTAAACCTAATCGTGTCTGAAGATTAGAAAACGAGTTACCTGCGCTTATTAAAAATACAGGTTCATAACAAGCGCATCCACGACTAGAGGTAATTATGAGGCTCCATTTTGATCCTTTCACGTCGTAAGAAGAAGAAGAAGCGGAGAAGATCGGAACAGATCTTGGGAACCTGATTTCAGGAGTTGCATAGAAATATTTATAGATTCACCCATGATGTAAGAAACATGGTGTGCTCATATGAAAAATGAGTGACGTCAGCTAGCAGAAAATACAAGGAGTTATAAACTCTGTGCTTTGAATTTGCATGTTAATTCAAGGCACAGAATATAAAACTCTTTGTATTTTCTGCTAGGTGACGTCACTAATTTTCAGATCAGCACACCATGTTTCTTACATCATGATGACACTTAATGATTTTCTGTGAAGAATTTATTCTTGAGGGGTTTTTTTCATTGCAACTTTCATCCGGATTCGTTCACGAGTTTTGGTGATTCATTCCATCATAACATGGAGTACGTACGTACATATATAGTTCATAAAACACACTCTAATGATTTTTCGAGTCTCCATCGTTCCGTGAATCTTCCTCAGTGAAAACTGGATCACTTTGTATGAGGCCTAATATCATGAAATTCATGATTAAATGAAGAATTCATTTGTAGTATAATCGTCAGCATGTTGTAAATTACTTATATCATGATCGTCAGCTTCGTTCAACTATGTTCTGTGATCAAAGAAGAACATAGATTCAAAAGTTGCATATTCGAATTCTGTTCTAGGCGTATTTCAGCGATACCCCATGTCATGATGTAAGCAAAACATGGTGTGCTCATATGCTCATCTGTGATCGTATTTACCATAGATGACGTCACATTTTTCATTCAAATTCAAAGCACAGAATATATATTTCCTTGAATTTGAATGAAAAAAGTGACGCACACCATGTATCACTCAATCATGCCCCATATCTATATAAATTTCCATTAAAATATCGACAGATGAATGTTCCTCGAGAAATTGAAATTTTCATATTTGTAGCGAGTCCCACGTTAATTACCAATCAAAGTTCTGTGAAAGCCAACGTTAATGTAACTTTTCACTACATCGATCGGCTGCAATCGTGTTCCTCCAAAGCCCCTCGCCTCGGATATCACTTGTTGCTTTGCTGGTGCCGAGCGCCACACGATCGGCAAAAGTCGGCAACTAATTCTTGCTCGAGCGCGCTTCGGGATTAGTCTTTTGTGATAGTTTGTGTGTGGAGGAACGTTTTTGTTTGGACTCATTTCAAGGACATGTTTTAATAGATTTCACACCGAAATACTGGAAATGCCTTAATTAGTGATCATACACACTGTGGATATATTATTCTTTGGTAAGTGTTGTCATTTCGCCCACAGAATATGGATTAGGTCCAGTTTCCTTTGTGTTGGTGAGTGCTACTGCTAACTCGCTCTGTGCTGTAGTTTGGATACGTTGAATACGTGTCGTTTTGCTTCGTACGTGGAAAATGGACACTGTTCACGTTTAGCAAGGCATTAAGTGTTCGCGATCATAAATTTATCGATTCACGAGAATTTCACTGCAAAGATTCGTTTTATGGTTTATTATATGTGTTCGTGTGAAAGTGTCCAAGTGATCGTAAGCGTATAAGCGCATATTGTTAATCATTAAGCTTGTCGATTTCTCCAACACCAGCTCTGATTACGTGTTACCTTAGAAGTCGATGAAAACGTTCAATTCACTGCTTCGTATTATCTTACATCGTATTTTCCATGTTCATTACCTGTCAAATTTTTAACGTTCTCATATTCTACTCGCTACTCCGTCTTTCTCCCAGAAATTCAATTATGTTTCATAAGGGTGTGGTGCGCCATATCGAATTTCAAGCAGAGACGTAACTTGAAAACGGTCAAAGGCGGGTTTCCAGGCAATCTGAAACGATTTGAGGACCCTACAAGTGCAAGTATCAAACACAATTGAAGTAATCAGTGCGAATGTTCGTTGTCAAAATCGATCATAGAAAACATTTCTGTTTTATCGATTCTGATAAAATACTCTGGGTTACAAAAAAGTGCTTGACAGATATCTACATAGAATAGAAACATTATCTATTCCCATGATCTCATTTAAATTCACTCTTCTGTGAATTTCATTAATGTGGAGTTTCCAGTCTTCCCTTGTTGCATTCTTGTAATGTTTTTCAACCCATATAACGTGATGATATTTCTGGAAATAGACCTCATTTCAATAACAAATGGAAAGAAACGCTTGATTGCTATTCATTCGAGTTACGTAGGCAGTAAATGATTATGTGTTTCACAACAACGATATTTGTTTCGTAAGTTGAACCAAGTCTGCACCCAAGGACTCTGTACTTTCCAAGTTTTGATTCGAAGTGAGTTTTTCAACTTGTTCGTACGTTAATTATTTGCATATTCACATTTAAGTAGAGATGTTGATGACGGTTATTTTTTCGAACCGTTGAATCATTCTGAGGAAATTCGACGAATTCAATGCAAAAATCAATCAGATCCATTCCCTTAATAGTTATGTAAGTATAAATGAAGTCAACCATCTTGATGCCTCCAATGTCATTTCAAGGTTAAATGTAGACCGACGTCTCGGTAAAAAACGACTTCATTGATTTGATTGCTGGGAAAATAGCTTGTTGTTCTATCCAGGTGTTCATGGAATTGTTTTTTTTTAGGTTTCATGACTGTTCAGGAGCATTATCAAGACTTGTTATTGTAAGGATTAATTTGTTTGATACTTACCTTTTTTGAACTGAATTGAATAAACTGGTTTTAGATTTCCAATTCGATTCATTGTGAATTATTGTTTGCATACTAGAGATTTGTATCTGAACTAAATTGACATTGTTAGCAACTGGAATGAAGACAATTGTGGGTTAAATACCTCATTCTGATAAATAATTTGTTGAATTTGAAATTTGACTTGTTCAAAAATAACTGCGTTTTCAATTTGTAAATTTGTTCGGTGTTTTTATCCATTGCGTAATCCTAGTTGAGAATGGAAGACAGCTGTTCCTAGTCAACAACGAAATGAATATGAATCATGTTGAGCATGTATTTATTAGTATTAATTCCGATGCTCTGATCTGGAGAAACTTGAAAAATCGTATGTTTTCTGTTTATGCTTTGTTACATTTTCCTCACGTCACAGTAATGTAAATTGTTTCCGAATAGCAACTTTTCGAGTAAATTCAACTTAAGAGCATGAATATTTTCTGATTTATAGTAATTTATTTCAAAGCAAATTATAGAAGAATGACCACACACGATTCATGAATAATTCCAACAGATTTAGTATTGTGATTTTCCCACGATAAAAGAAAAAATGTGTGGAATGCGTCATTCATGTTTTTATTCATTCATATTCAACATGTTGGGATTCGGAAAAAAACTGATATGTTTTCCGACGTTATCAGGCAATTAAATGTCTCGAAATTGTTGCCACATGCCAGGCTAAAGCAAACAGATAAAGTCCAGATAGCATAATGCGCTAAGATTATATTTATCAATAGAAGTGCTATTTTTGTACGCTTACAATATAGCGTATTCCTGTACGTAACCTCAACAAATCATGGTTGGAATTTGTCGAGTAGTTTTCCGTTTGGCAATATTGGTTTTTTTGTTTTTGCTACTCTGTTGATCTCAGGTACGAATAAAGTTGAAGGTAAAGTGGTTTTGTTGAGTCACAACTTCGACTGGTCATGTAGATCTGTTTGGACTCTAACCTTTTGCTAGTTATAGTCATCTGGAATATTATTTTCCCGATAATTCTTAAACTATTCTTTCGATCGAATATCAATCATCATCTCGGATTGGCTGAAATTAAAGTTGGGATTCCTGATTTCATGTTAATGAATGAAAAAGTTGATTAGGGAATTTTATTGATAAAAGAGCGATCTTTGTGTCACTAGAACGACAGTCTATGTTCTCTGGTAACATATCCATAGCATAGAACAATCTTTATTTTCTTTATGATCCATAGAACATAGACGAGACAACAATGAACCATAAAAAATTACTAAGTATGGTCTATGGATCATAAGGTAAATAAAGATTGTTCTATGACATGGATATGATACCATAGAACATTGACTGTCGTTCTGGTGACAGAAAGATCGATGTTTCATCAATCAAATTCCGTTATTAATCTTTTTTTCAGGAACCAACCGAATATTTCATTTTCACCATGATATTTTTTTTCACATCATGATTTGACTTGACACTATGGAGATGAAATCACGAATCCCAACTTGAATTTCAGCCAATCGGAGATGATCTTAACAAAAACATATATTTGGAAGGAAGTATCTAATTTAAGGAGCCCAGGCAACTTTTACGGATATTTATAATAACGCGAACTTTATCATGTCGAATTTGTTCTGAAATTCGCCTTTCCCAGTGATAGCAAATTTGGACGCAATTTGTGGGTTGGCGACTTGGACCGAAGTAGTCTTTTGTCATTTCAATAAACGACTTCGGCCCAAGTTGCCAACCCACAATTTTCTTCACAAATTTACTATCACCGGGGAACGGGAATTTTAGGACAAATTCGACATGATAAGGTTCGCGTTGTTTATAAATATCCGTTAAAGAAGCCTCGGCTCCTCAAACAAGATACTTCCTTCCAAATATAGGTTTTTGTTAAGATCATCTCTGATTGGCTGAAATATAAGTTGGGATTCCTGATTTCATGTTAATAGTGTCAAATTTATGTAGGATATATTCCACAAATCAACTTGGTTATTTCGGTTGCCGGTTTTCCACTCCGTAAATATGAAATATTTAGTTGGTTCCTGAAAAAAAGGTTAATTGCGGAATTTGATTGATGAAAAAACGTTCTTCCTGTCACCAGAACGACAGTCAATGTTCTATGGTAACATATACATAGCCTTTATTGACTTTATGATCCAGAGATCATAGAAGAGGCAACAATCAACAATGGAAAAATTACTATGTTTGATCTATGGATCATAAGGTATAAATAAAGATTGTTCTATGCTATGGATATGTTACTATAAAACATTGATTGTCGTTCTGGTGCATAGACTTAATATGTCTATGTTCTGGTGACATAGAAATATTGCATTTTCATTAATCAAATTCCGTAATTAACCTTTTTTTTCAGGAACCAACCGAATATTTCATATTTACAGAACGGAAAACCGGCAACCGAAATAACAGAGTTGATTTGCGGAACATATCCTTTATGAACTTGACACTTGACACTATTAACATGGAATCAGGAATCCCAACTTGAATTCTAGCTTAACAAAAACCTATATTTTGGAAGGGATCTTGTTCGAGGAGCCGAGGCATATTTTACGGATATTTATAAATAACGCGAACCTTATCATGTCGAATTTGTCCTGCAATGCCCGTTTACCAGTGATTGTAAATTTGTGAAGAAAATTGTGGGTTGGCAACTTCGGCCGGAGTGGTCTATTCCAGAATGGTCCATAGACAAGAGTTTCCCTATTCTATTCAATCGCCATGAAAATAACCAACCAAACCATCGAAAATTGTCTACTCCATGTCGAACAACATCCCTCCCCATAACAATCGCCGACAATAACACCGTTCATCGTGAATAGCGCCTTCATTCCGGTTGGATATGCAAATAACCTGCTGAATCGTTCACGTTCCTCACGAACCGCCCGCTGAACGGCCATAGAACGCGAAAAATGAGGAGTAAAACGTTTGACCTTCATTTGACCGCTGAGCTCGGCCCGCGTGTTCGACGTTTGGCGCTGTCGATCTGCCCGGTAATTATTCCCCGGTTTGATTCTTATCGTGCTCGATCGGTGGAAACGTCTATTTGCTTTCCGATCAATCCGATTATCGAGCGACCGGATTTGAAGTTACGATAGAAAGTTGTTGCGGACGCCATTTTGAATTGATTCGCCGTCGATGCGAGTTCGTAACAACTGGCCTGTACGGGGGTCGCTCGATAATAGTTGGGTGCGATAGGTTAACGACGGAAGCTCTTTCTGGGTTATTTATTTGTAATATCTGAAAGTGTTCTATTCCACTGTCGATGTTTTTGCATCTAGGAAATACATTGTTCAAAACATGTCCTCGAATTTTCAGGCTGTAGTTATACTTTTCTTCCAGAAGGAATGTGAGTTTGAACGTTATCTGGAAGCAAGATGGGGTAAATATTTTAAAGTTTCGATACCTTGCGAATCTGGATCGGATTTTTGGTGTTAAATACTCGGGTTAGTCTCCTCAACATAAATCTGCAGTCGGAACTCGGCGGTCTGTCTTAGTTTTGAAGATATGGGCCACAAAGTTCCTTAAAAGTTCATTTTCAGATCACTTCTTCTAGTAGCAGAGCAATTGTTAGTTCATGAATCATCCTTGAGGCTTTTCCCAAACATTCGCGCTGTTTTCATTGAAATATTTTTTATATTTGGTTGAAAAACATCGATTTTATCATACAACCATGTCACCTGTCATTTTATGGAATTCTACTGTGATCATGAATTAAATTTGGCATCGATACACCAATCCACGATGTAAGTAAAACATGGTGTGCTCATCTGTGATCGTATTCACCAATGATGACGTCTCTTTTTTCATTCAAAGTCAAAGCACAGAATATATATTTTCTTGTATTTGAATGAAACAATTGACGTCATCATTGGTAA
The DNA here is from genome assembly GCA_958510865.1 of Myrrha octodecimguttata. Classification (NCBI taxonomy): domain Eukaryota; kingdom Metazoa; phylum Arthropoda; class Insecta; order Coleoptera; family Coccinellidae; genus Myrrha; species Myrrha octodecimguttata. The sequence goes on along the minus strand of OY294061.1, from coordinate 51,877,714 downwards.
ATACTATCACAGATGAGTAGATGAGCACACCATGTTTTATTTACATCATGCACTAACCTTTAAACGTAATCATGGATCTCTCTGTCCAAAAAATAATACTGAATTCCATGGCACTGTCATGAATAGGTCACGTGAAGTTTTGACAGTTGAGAGAGACTGGAGAAATAACAATAATTTGAAATGAAATGTTAACTATGGTGAAAGCAAATCGTCTTGTGATTTTCTATTTATTTTGATATTTAAGGGTCGGTATTATAAAACTTAACTTTAACTTTAACTGACAGTTGTAGTAGGACATAACTGTCAAAATTGGCAGTTGAAGTTAAGTTTTAAAATACCGGTCCTAAGACTGGTATATTCACTTCTCACAACAAAAATTACAGTATATTTGGTGTGCTTGATATGGTACTATTTTATTGCAAATAAACAATCGTTCGTTCACTTGCCATCTTTGAGTTGTTCAACCATAGATTCCTCTCATCAAATAAAATAAATAAATAAGTTTTGAATATTTCTTCCTGCCTTGCTGAACCAAGCAAATACGGTATTGTATTTTATCGGAAGATTCGATATGTTTAAGAAAGCTGTTACTGAAGGAAAAGAGTTTTCTGTTTCGTTCACACACTCATCGTAAGAGATACATCGATTGTTCTCTAGAGGTCACTGTTCCATTGTAAATTGATTCAAGAATAGAAATTCCATGGACATGTCCACTTTCTCGCATTTTTTCTATACCCACGTCTTCAAGAATATCAACCCTGTAAACAAACACAAATATTAGCCCTGTGACAACACGTTCACCATTGAAAACGTCAACCTTCACGATGACAATGTCAGATTTGACATATTCACCATATCTGAAAACTAAAGTTGCAAACCTCGAACATTTCTTTATATTCTGACTCTTCTCCTACCTTTTTTATCAGTCAATTAATCGAAATTTCATCATTTCCGACAACATCGACTGAACGATCACAAAAACGGATGAATAATTCATAGACGAATTCCGAATAAACGTTTCCCCAAAACCAGTCGTTTCCTTCCTGTCGCTTCATCGACGGGTGACATTGAAGTGCCCTCTAAAGTTTTCATTCATTCCCGCGCTTAATCGATACAAACCGCCTGCCTGGCAGTCGAATCATCCACAGATAAGGCCGAGATATAAATCGTAAACCATGTTTCGATGGTTTCTCACACCGGTTTCGGGCGGCGTTGCCACATGTCGCTACCTTTGTGTTTACCTAGAAGTATGTTTACATAATTATGGTCGATTGATTGTTCAAATTTGTGTTGTATGCTTCTTCATGGTGATTCATTGAAATGATTTCATTATTTTTATTTAATTTACGGGGGTTTCGTGAATTGGAGGAGCATAAGAAGAGGGGTGAATGATCTTAAGAACTTCAAATAAAAGTACAAGACAGAAATATTGTTGGAATGAATTTTCCATTATTATAATCTGGTAGAGTTACAAGTTACATTGTCCATTCGATCAGTCCAATTTTCACTACTTTTTCTGATAAATCTGTATGGCGTCAATGGTGGCTTGAATATTGGCTTCCATTGTTTCAAGAGTTGTATCGCAAGTTGCGTCGTCTTGGTGGAACCAAATGTCTATATTCTCTTCGGAAGCCAATTTTTTTTTGTTTTGTTGATAGTTTTGAACCGATGAGACTAAAACAAAAGCGAATGCGATCAATAGCTTCACGAACTGCTGCTCTCTAGTCCGATTATGTTGTCCATAAACTGGACGAAGTACTCTATGAAACGATTTATTCTTCCAAAATGAATTTGCACAATTTGGCTTCAAATGATGCATGATCACTTGCCAAACCTTACTGAAAAGAAATTTCAGCACAGTTTGCCATCCTCAAATCTTCTGATTCAGTTAAAAAAAGAAACACCAGTAATATAAGGAATATTCGCTTTATCATACTGAAAAAATAAAATTGAAAGACCATGGAATTTATAACCTCTGAAAGTAAGTTAATATTTAATTCAAGAAATACAACATTCTACAAAGTAGGCCAATTTCAGAATAGGAAAAAACATAATACAAAGAGGAATCACAAAAAAAAGAGAAAGAGCTTTTTCTTGAGAATCACAACCTTAGAACAGCGCTATTCAATGTATGACTGAAAATCTCCAAAACATGTAAAACAATTCTCTTAAATAAAGCGAATGAAGAACGTTAAGAAGAGTGAACATAGGTAAACGAGCCTTAAGACGGAATATTCTATGTTCGTATGTCGTCAATTATGTAAAACTAAATGTACCAGGTGGCGTCTTGGCAAAACCACGGTTGCAGGTGCACATAGAGTAACCTATTGTTATGAATGTTCGAATCGAATTCAGTGTTTGACTTTAGGGATGACGAACCTACATTACATTTCAGATTTTAATGATTAAGACAACGTTCAAACAAGAAAATATCTTCTGATCTACCTGAAATTCGCCAACACCGGCATCTCCGTTCCAACCGAGAGAACGTTTCCAATTTTATAATTATAGAAACATCACGCAATACGCCTGAACCAATGGAGGTCAGTGACTGCGGCCGTAAAGCGGGTCTCCCCCCTCCTTCCCGCGTTCCCCTCGCAACACCTCGCTCTGTCTCTCTCCTCGACGCTCGATACCGTGCCGTTAAGCTGATTCAGACTGCAGTTGTTTGTCTCCCCCCGTCTTCCGCCCCGCGCGTCCCTCCTACGACCGGGTTATCAATCTTGTCTAGAGAACAATGGACGCTCGCAACAACCGAAACAACAATAGGTATAAATGGTCTCTCGGCGGGGCAATTGGGTCGAACGTACTTCGTCTCCCCCTCGGAGGGCGTAGCGATGAGAATTGTAATAGGGAAGGTGCGGTGGCATGCATAGAAGGGTTGGCGTTGACGGATGACGAATGGCTTGACGATTCCGTGATCTTTGCGCGGGCAAGATCAAGGTCGTGGATGTTGACGCTGTTCTGTGGTTTCGGTTGTGGCGTTTTTTTGCGATTGTAAAGTTTTTGATATGCGGTTTGCTTGATGGGTTTGGTTGTATAACGAATTGTGGTTTGGTTTATGGGGTGTTGTAGTATATTTCGAGGTTATTGTGCGGCCTGATTGGATGGTTGCGCCCCTTTCAGTCGATTAGACAAGGGAGTATCTTCATAATTTCAATCTAAATGCATTTCTTGATACGGCTGTGAAGAGGAGGTGTTCTCATCTTTCATCAACAAATCTTTCTTTGCGTTGGCATCAAACGGCTATGAATCATGTTTCTATTTCGATTTCGAAGTGTTCACAACGAGATCTTTGGAATGCTTCTAGCTTCTGTTTTTACAAGCGTGGAAATTTTCTTTTTCAGGCTATTTTGTTTTATTCATTTCCCCATAGATTTAGAGTTTTGCAGACTACTGAATCTGGACTTTTCTTCTTGTGTTTTTACAATCATTTGAAAAGTTCTTTACATTTTCTTCCTTCATAGCATCATAGACAAACATCTATGAGCGGAATCTGAATTTTATCACTTAAACAAGTTCTTTATCTTTGAATCTTGCACCTTTCAGGATCTAAGCCGATGTGAAGTTTTATACATCAATGAACGTTAATTCCGGACACTTGAATAAACTGCAGTGTTGTCATATTTCAAAATTTCAGAAGCAATCCTCTGATGATGACGTCATTTTACGCGCTTGTTCTAGGAAACAGCGCGTTTCCATTCCGTCGCGATGTCTGTGATATAAGAATTTTGAGCCGAAAATCGTTTTCAACTATTGGGTTGAACTCCTTGAAGAAAAATCCGTGGTCAAATTCAATTCTGTCCGTTCGTCCGTATGTGCTCTAATTTTCGAAGGAAAAGACAAATTGTCAGATTAGGTTTGGAGTCCAAATATCACGGTTAAGTTCGTTAATGGGAGGAATCGGTTGGATAGTTTCGGAGTTAGGCTCATTTGAAATTTTGAGGTTAACTCCTCGATATCTCATGAAATATTGACTCGATCTAATTGAAACTTCGTGGATAGTTTGGGAATACCAAGGCGCAACTTGGAGCAAAATTTCGTGGAATTTTTCCCGTTTATTCGCTCCTTGAATTCTACATATGAACATTTTCGAATGCAGTGAATACATTTTCCGCTGCATGGTTCCAAAGGTTCATTATTACCAAATAACAATCCAAAAGCAGAACGAAAACCCATGTGTTTCACACATTAAACGCTCGTAAACCAAGAAGACTAGTCTAGAATTTCAACTCTTCGCTCGCTGAGTTCTGGCCTGGGGCCAAATAGCCTTGCGGCCTGCCAGCGCGTATGCGCTTCCACGAAATCGAGCCCGAGGGAAAAAACCGGACAGGCGATTCCTTCCTAACCCAATACCTCGTCGACGTTGCTCGTTATATCTTTTTTTTTTGTTGTTGATCGGCCTTGATCGGGAATCATTCAGTGATACTTGAAAAAGTTCAGTGGTTAACGAAACCGGTCTCAGGGAATTTTTTTCAGGATCGACTGACGGGTCTGAGATGATTGATTCGATTTTAGAGATTGATAAGGTCGAAAAGAAGCAACGGTGTGATATGACTTGCCGAGGCATAGAATACATGGTGCGGATACTATGTGACATATTTTGGGTCCGAAATGAGGTCCAAAATAGAATGAAGTCGAGTCTTGAGATTGTGGATTAAATCAACCTGCTGTTCCTTGGGATTTTTGCAGAGAGGAATCAGGGGAGAATACCCCATCTGAACAACGTGTTTTAATCAGGAGTCTTTTCTTTAGGAGCCTATCAAAGTAAACTATTGTTCCACAAATTTCCTTTGAATGGATTGCTGTTTGTGTTTTGTGATATGGTAACACTGATGTGAATATGTCAAATCTGACACTGTCATCCTGAAGTTTGATAGTTATGATAGTTATGCATAGAATACATGGTGCGGTAACTCTTTGACATATTTTGGGACCGAAATGAGGTCCAAAATAGAATGAAGTCGAGTATTGAGATTGCGGATTAATTCAACCTGCTGTTCCTTGGGATTTTTGCAGAGAGGAATCAGGGGAGAATACCCGAATCTGAACAACGCGTTTTAATCAGGAGTCTTTTCTTTAGGAGCCTATCAAAGAAACTATTCTGCCGGAAATTTCCTATACAAGGATTGCTATTTGTGTTTTGTGATATGGTAACACTGATGTGAATATGTCAAATCCGACACTGTCATCGTAACGTTTGATGTTTATGATAGGAATGCATAGAATACGGTGCGGACCTTCTTTGACATATTTTGGGTCCGAAATGAGGTCCAAATGATGTCAAAATACGGCTTTGATGTCCTACTTCAGTTTTCGCCGATAGATGCCGGCATCGGGAAATCTGCCATGTAAAATCTGATTTATCTTCGGAAGTTACCGCCATGTCATATCAAAACTAGTCAAATCAGACCTTTTTCGTATTTTCGGAGTTGGTCCACACATTATTTATTTTTTAAATATGAAGGATGTTTCAAATTGCTCTTTTTCTTAAGACTGACTAAAACACTTTATTTGCATTCGTTTTCAAAAACTTTTTATTGGTAATTGAAGTATCAATTATGACATTTATATACGAAAAATAATATCTGTCAAATGGCATTCCCTTGCATCTCTACAGACGTCCACTCTTTTGTTGAAATTTTCAATTACATTTTGACATAATTGAGACTCTATCTCACTAATGACACGGATAATTTCATCCTTTAATTCAGAAATCGATTGTGGATTATTCTTATAGACCTGGCTTTTCACATAACTCCAAAGAAAATAGTCCATCGATATCAAATCACATGATCTCAGTGGCCAATTGATATCACCGTTCCTGGAGATTATTCGTCCAGGAAATTTTTGTCTCAATAAATCAATTGTGTCATTTTCAAAGTGAGGTGCAGCGCCATCCTGTCCAAATGTCCTCTAGATCAATATTAATTCAGGCCACAAAAATTTGATTATCATCTGACGGTATCGATCACCATTGACAGTTACAGCTTCACCAGCACCATTTTCAAAGAAGTAAGGTCCAATTACACCACCTGAACATAATGCACACCATAAGTGACTTGTTCAGGATGCAAACGTTTTTCATGAATAATTCGTGGATTTTCCCTACCCCAAATACGACAATTTTGTTTTTTACCAAAGCCACCAGGTTGAAAATGAGCCTCATCGGACTACATGATTTTTTGAGAAAAATCAGCTGGTTGTTCATTGAAAAAATTGACAAATGAACAACGTTTTAAATGATCTAATTGCTTTAGTTCCTGTGTTATTTGAACCTTATATGGCTTCAGAGCTAAATCCTTGTATAAAATACGCCATGTTGTGCACCCACTAAGTCCAACTTGTTGTGAACGTCGTCTAATGGATATTCCAGGGTCTTCAGCAACACTTTCACGAACCAAATCAATATTTTCTTGTGAACGACCGCTACGACTGTATTTTTCACTTTTTTGATCTTCCACCGAACCAGTCTCTCGAATTTTTTTAATAATTCGACCAATAGTGCTTTGAGATGGACGATCATGAAAACCATAAAATTCACGTAATTTTCTAAAAACACGTTTCACATAACGTTGATTTTCATAAAATAATTGATCAATTTGAACGTGTTGTTGAATCGTGTACGAAGCCATTTTTATAAATATCATACATCACACTTCTTTGATGTCAAAATACCCAGACTACAGTGACTTTAACAGACTTGTATAGAGTCACTGTAACCCAGACGAATTCAGTGCGCCATCTATATTTTATTTATTCTTAAAAAAACTGCGCAATTTGCTACACCCTTTATATTAGTAAGAATCCATAATTTTAAATATCCAACTCATATTTTGGGAAATAATTTGCAACGCCTCGTTTTAGAGCATCATTCCGGCCTGTTAGATTACGTGGACCCTGGTATACTTTTCAGAGAGACAAGAAAAACAAATATTGTTGGGATCGCATAAATTAAAATTCAAAAATATTCTGTCGACAATTCACCAGATTTTTTGTGCTTATTTTTCTTGGAAAATATTGACCAGATGCCATTGAAATTCAGCACAAACCTCGAAGTCAACATTCTTGAATGGTGTACCAAATTTCATTTGGGAGCGATTATTATTTTCGGAGATATTTGGAGAAAATATGTCATATTTTGTTGTTTTTTTCTCGGTGTCGCAGAAGTACCATTTTGAGTATTCTACGTGCTTGTTCTGGAGAACAGCGCGTTATAGTTTCGTCAAAATGTCTTTAGTTTTGTGGCAAATTCCTTTCTTTCCGACTGTCCTTCCGTGTGTGCTCTAACTTTCGAAGCCACTTGAAATTGTCAGATTAGGTTAAGAGTCCACATATTTCGGGTGAGTTCGTTAATGAGTGAAATCGGATGAATGGTTTCGGAGTTAGTTCCATTTAAAATTTTGAGGTTAATTTCTCGATATATCATGAAGTACTGACTCAATCAGATTGAAACTTTGTAGACAGTTTCGGAATAACAACACGCAACTTAGTGCAAAATTTCGTGTGGATCCAGTTGTTAGAAAATTTTGGAAATATATTTATTCTAAAATTTTTCAAATTACCGTTGATTTTCTTTCTCCGAAAATATTGATCAGATTTCAGCGAAATTTGGCACGAACCTCAAGGTAAGTATTTAACGACGATATTCCAAATTTCAATTAGCACCGATATACAGGGTGATTCCGGAGGAGACCGTCAGATTTTAGGGTAAGTTCACACTAGTCAAGACAGTCTCGAAACAATGTTTGGTTTATGGTTGGGGATCTCTATTGAGAATATACAGGGTGATTTGTCCCAATCGACCTGTTATACTTTTAGTGATAACTTTGGTATGCCGCATTCGATTTTAATGAAATTTTCAGCGGAGTACAATATTGATGAGAAAATTCATTAATTCCAAAAATTTTTTCAAAATGAGCGGTTGTTATTTTGATAATTTCAAATTAATTGTGCAGGTTGAAAAAACACCCTGTACATCGCATTTCCAAAACCTCGCTATCTGTTTGCGATTCTACTATAATAAGTCATTATTTGAGAGTTTCTTATTTTCTTGGCACACTTCTGGTTTTCCGAGAAATTTTCATCAAAAAAAGACAATGTCGAAATTTCGCTCCAATCGATTCTACTTTCATTGATAACTTTGGTATGGCTCATCCAATTTTGATGAAATTTGGAGTGTAGAACGATCTGAATGAGTCCATTCAATAATTTCAATAATCTCTCAAAATGCAGGGTTGTTAGTGTGATATTTCAGAATTTCAAATCAATTGTGCAGTTGAAAGAAAAACACCCTGTACATTGCTTTTCCAAAACTTTCTGATTCGTTTCAGATTCTACAATGATATGTCGTTATACAGAGGTTTTTAATTTCTTTGGCACACCTCCGGTTTTCCGAGAAAAAATGTTTGAAGAAGAGCATAATCGAAGTTTGGCGCAAAAGCAGTGAGAATATTCTACACTAGGTCGTAGAGCTGTATATTCCAAGGATACAAAGGAGTTCTTAACTTCTAAACTATTCTTTTCAAATTCCAAATTCATATTTAATTGCTCATATTCTGTATGGAATCATTCAATTCTTATGTTTATGTGCATAAACCAAACAAATCTACACACATGGAAACAAATTTCGAACAAACGTACGAAACAAATAATGACAAGTGGACTTTAGGATAAACAGAAAATTCACATTGAATTTTCGAAATGGTACCCTTTTTTTCGAATTCATATTTTTCTTGAATTTCCAATCGACAGAATTGAACGAAATCACATAACGTCACTGCTTCATAGAAATAACCCTTTTATTGAATAGCGGAGGTCTGCAAAAAAATTAAATTAAGTAATTTACTGAATGGAATGATTTCATACAAAAAATGAGCAATTGAAAATAAATTTCGAATTTGAATAGAATATTTAGAAGTGACGAACAACTTTGCATCCCTGGATAATCCAGCTTTCCTACCTAGTGCAGGATACTCTCACTGCTAGTGAGCCGAATTTCGATTATGCTCTTCTTCATAAATGTTTTCTAGGAAAACCGGAGGTGTGCCAAAGCAATTGAAAACCTCTCAATCGTGACATATTATTGTAGAATCTGAAACGAATGAAAAAATTGGGAAAAGCAATGTACAGGGTGTTTTTTTCCAACTGCAAAATTAATCTGAAATCCTGAAGTTATCGCAAATACAACCCTGTATTTTGAGAGGTTGTTGCAATTATTGAATGTACTCAATTAGATTGTTCTACACTGCAAATACAAAAGTTAGTAATAAAAGTAGAATCTATTGGAGCGAAATTCCGACATTGTCTTTTTTTGATGAAAATTTCTCGGAAAACCAGAAGTGTGCAAAAAAAATTAGAAACTCTCAAATAATTACTTATTATAGTAGAATCGCAAACCGATAGCGAGGTTTTGGAAACGCGATGTACAGGGTGTTTTTTCAACCTGCACTATTAATCTGGAATTATCAAAATAACAACCGCTCATTTTGAAAAAATGTTTGGAATTAATGAATTTTCTCATCAATATTGTACTCCGCTGAAAATTTCATTGAAATCGAATTAGCCATACCAAAGTTATCACTAAAAGTAAAACAGGTCGATTCGGACAAATCACCCTGTATATTCTCAATAGAGACCCCCAACCATAAACTAAACATTGTTTCGAGACTGTCTTGACTAGTTTAAACTTATCCCAAAATCTGACGGTCTCCTCCGGAATCACCCTGTATACTTTCGGAGATATAAGGAAATAAATATGCCAACTTTCGTTATTCGGAATTTTAACGTTATTTCCGCAATATCTGAAGAAGTACAAATGCAATCAGATTGAAATTTTGTAATCAGGTGGAAATTACCAACACTAAACTAGGTGCGAAATTTCGTGTTGATCTAATAGTTAGAATTTGAACAAACGCGTAAAAGCTCCTGACCTCAAGTCAGTGCTTTTCTAGAATTCAAACTTCGATTCTCTCGCAAAATTTCGCAATTCAAACCCTGTCGTTTGCCCTTTATCTCGCCCAGACGTCGGACTGTTTTCTCGGTGGATTCCATTCCGAAACTACCATTGTTAAAGGTTATCTGGGTCCATTCGAGAAGCGGAGCGTCGGAAAAAAAATATATCGCTACGGGCAGCGTTCTTTTTTACGACCTCTATTATCTTTCGAAATTTACGACCTCGGGGAAAAAATTGTTTTCGTGTCTGAGGATATATTGCCAGGGTTTGATTTGGATTTTCGAAATCGAATTACGAATGCTGTCAGTATGAAGGATACATTGTTTCTCATCGGATCCTAGAGCATGTCTGGTAAACTTTCAAGTGGAATAGCTCCAAGAATAAGCGGGTGATGAAATTGTGATTTCAGTATGATAAAATTTGATCCTTTGTGAGCGGAATAGGCTGTTTTTGTGCGCATGATCTAGGGGAACAGCGTGCTATCGTTTTGTCCAAATGTCTGTGATTTTGGATGATTGAGCTGAAAATGGTTTCAGTCGACTAGGTTGGACTCACTGATGACGAATCCGGTGTCAAAATCGATTCTGTCCGGCCGCCCGAGGACACGATAACATAACTGTCGACAGAAGCAAGCTAGCAACTTGAAACTTTCAGGGTAGGTCGCGCATCAGAACGCCGCGGTTAAGTTCGTTAATGGGCCAAATCAGTCGAATAGTTTCGGAGTTATAGGCATTTGAAATTTTGAAGTTATTTATTTTTATTTCAGAAACTACTCGAGCGATTGAATTCAAACTTGGCAGTTAAGTCGAGTATAACGACGCGCAACTTTTAGCCAAATTTCGTCAGGATCATATCGTCAGTAAATTAAAAAAAAAAATTTTTTCGAAATTTTTTTCCAAAATATTTTTTTTTCGGAAACCATTGATCATATCTAAAAAACAATTCCACTCACACTTTGAGCTTCATATTTCACAGCAGTGTACCAAATTTCAGTTCGATACGATCATAAGTTTTGGAGATATCGGGAAAAAATATGTCAAATTTCGAGGTTTTCTTCTCGATATCGTTGATTTTTTCGGTATTACTCGAGAAATACTTATTCAGTCCTGATAAAACTTCACAGCTAGTTTTGACATGCTGAAAGACAACTTTATGCGAAATTTCGTGATGATCGTATCATCAGAACAATTTGAAAAAAAAAAATTTCTATGATTTTCTTATCATATCATCCTCATAAAATTCTGTATTTTTGGAAATATTGGAAAAATAAAATTTTGATTGGGTATATCTACGGAATCATTGGGTGGATTTTACCCATTCACGAATTCGGCCTTCGTAATTAAGGTCCAAACCTTCTCTACAAATATCGAGTTTCTAAGTTGTTTCTTTCGGAAGTTATTGTGTTTACGCAGTCGGCCGTTAGGCTGACCGTAAACACAATAACTTCCGGAAGAAACGATTTAGAAACTCGATATTTGTAGAGTAGGTTTGGCGCTCAATTACGAAGGTCGAATTCGTGAATGGATAAAATCCGCCCAATGATTCCGTGGATATACCCATTCAAAATTTTATTTTTCCAATATTTCCAAAAATACAGATTTGATCGAATTGAAATCCAGTAATTTATCAGTGAAAAATTTCAAAAAGCTCTGCCGTGAAGGCAGCAGCTTTGGCGTGCATGTTCAAATTCGTTGCTGAAGCGGTCGTCTACATTGAACATGCGCGCAAAAGTTGCTGCCTTCACGGCAGTGCTTTTTGAAATTTTTGGTTTATTATTTGATAAAATCCAATAATAAACCTAAGTGATCGACCAACCTAAAAAAAATTTTAACCCCCCTTGAAAATTTCACAGTTTACGTTTTGTTTTGTATGTAGATTTGAATGAACGAATAAAAAAAATCCGTCCGTCCGTTGTCCGGGGCTTTTCTCTGGAAGTACTGATCGGAAATCCTCGAAACTTGGTAGAAAAATCGTGTGTCACTCGGGGTTGATCCTCCAAGCTTTTCAGGAGGATCGGTGTACCCTAAGGGCTCTAAATGGGGGGTTGGGGAAAAAAAATTTTTTCTCAAAAACTTATCACCCAATTTTCATGAAATTTTAAATGTTGATTACTGTTGCATAACTGAACCTAAAAAATTTTACCCGAATGATCTCCGACTAGAGGTTCCTGAGTTATAAAGAAAAACGCTGCAAATTTCCAATAATGTCGAAAATGAATCATAGCATTCGGTTCTGAGGTGTTTGAGTTATCAATGTTACATTGGGATATTCTTACTAAGAAAATAATAAACCTTTGTGTAAAATTTGCAGTGTTTTTGAAGTATAAAATTTCGAAAAAAGGGAGTTATCTGACAGGAAAATTACTATAACCTAACACAGTGAAATGTGTCAGAATGTCATGGCCAACCGGGATAGTTGATAAAAGTGAATGGACTATAGTAGGCCTGTCAATATACGACTTCGGTACAAGTTGCCAAACCACAAATTCTTCCAAATTTACTATAACTGGGGAAGGGAAATTTCAGAACAAATTCGACATGATAAGTTTCGCGTTATTTATAAATATCCGTAAAAGATGTCTCGGCTCCTTAAACAAAATAAGTTTAAGTTCCAAATATAGGGTTTTGCTAAGATCATCTCTGATTGGCTGAAATTTAAGTTGGAATTCCTGATTTCATGTTAATAGTGTCAAGTTTATATAGGATATGTTCCGCAAATCAACTTGGTTATTTCGGTTGACGGTTTTCCGTTCTGTAAATATGAAATATTCGGTTGGTTCCTGAAAAAAAGGTTAATTACGGAATTTGATTGATAAAAAAACGCACTTTCTGTCACCAGAGCGACAGCCAATTTTCTATGATAACATATCCATAGCATAGAACAATCTTTATTTACTTTATGATCCATAAAACATAGAAGAGAAAACCATCAACAATAGAAAAATTACTAGGAATGGTCTATGGATCATAAGGTAAGTAAAGATTGTTCTATGCTATGGATATGTTACCATAAAACATTGATTGTCGTTCTGGTGCATATACTTAATATTTCTATGTTCTGGTGACAGAAAGATTGCTTTTTCATCAATCAAATTCCGAAATTAACCTTTTTTTTTTCAGGAACCAACCGAATATTTCACATTTACAGAACGGAAAACCTGCAACCGAATTAATCAAGTTGATTTGCGGAACATATCCTTTATAAACTTGACACTATTCACATGAAATCAGGAATCCCAACTTAAATTTCAGCCTAACAAAAACCTATATTTGGAAGGATTTATCTTGTTCAAGGAGCTGAGGCATCTTTCACGGATATTTATAAATAACGCGAACCTTATCATGTCGAATTTGTCCCGAAATTTCCGTTCCCCAGTAATAGAAAATTTGTGAAGAAAATTGTGGGTTGGCAACTTGGGCCGAAGTCGTCTATTGAAAAATTACTAAGGTCTATGGATCATAAGGTAAATGAAGATTGTTCTATGCTATGGATATGTTACCATAAAACATTGATTGTCGTTCTGGTGCATAGACTTAATAATTCTATGTTTTGGTGATAGAAAGATTGCTTTTTCATCAATAAAATTCCGTAACCAACCTTTTTTCAGGAACCAACCCACGATGTAAAAAACATGGTGTGCCCATCTGAAAAGTGAGTGACATCAGCTAGCAGAAAATACAAGGAGTTATATATTCTGTGCTTTCAATTGGCATGTTAATTCAAAGCACAGAATATATAACTCTTTGTATTTTCTGCTAGCTGACGTCACTCATTCTTCAGATGAGCATGTTTTTCACATCATGAACCAACCAGATATTTCATATTTACAGAACGGAAAACCGGCAACCGAAACAATCAAGTCGATCTGCGGAACACATTCTATATAAACTTGACACTATTAACATGAAATCAGGAATCCCACATTAAATTTCAGCCGATCAGAAATGATTTTAACAAAACCCTATATTTGGAAGGAATCATTTTGTTCGATGAGCCGAGGCATCTTTTACGGATATTGATAAATAACGCAAACCTCACCATGTCGAATTTGTTCAGAAATACCCTTCCTCAGGGATAGTAAATTTGGAAGTAATTTGTGGGTTGCCAAATTGGACCGAAAGTCGTATATTGATTAGAGATCCATTTAGATGATTAACTCGATTGATTATCATATTATTGACTGTTCAGAGCCCCAGGAACTACTGGTCGGATTTTGCCAATTCTCTTAGTCATCATTTTCAAGCCTCAGATTATTTCTTACACATACGAGATTTCCGCAATCAAAAATCATAAACCGATTGTTAATATTCACAAGTCCCCGCTGTCGTTGTAACACGAATCTTTTAATTCAAGGATGTATAACGAATAAACAAACGATTCCCGCATTCCAAAAACCGTAAACCAATCGCTAATTCGACATAATATCAGAACGAAATTAATTTATTCCGAACGTGTCTGGTGTAAATTAATTTTTCTTGCGAAACATATATGGCCGGTCTCTGCGAGTCGCCATGTAGGGGCGCACGCGCGCGCGTATATATGCGTTAGCGATGAAATTGGTGAATTTCATTATAGCGGTCTACACACGCGTTCATAAATAATGCAACGATCAGGCTTTCTATTGTATCATGCATAATAAACTGGTTGTAAGGTTCGTCTTGACATTGATATGTCGAGTTACCGAGGAGAATATCTCAGGCGTATCGCTTTGTGCAAATATTCACTGGGAAGTTGAATAATTTCGTTGAGAAATCAGATTCGAAGATTTAAACAGTTTGGCTGAAAATTTCGTAGGAAAATCTTTTTTGCGAGCATGTTCTGGGAGACAGCGTGCAATGGTCTCAAACGACTAGGGTGGACTCACTGATGATGAATTCGGTGTCAAAATCGATTCCGCCCGGCCGTCCGCCGGTTGATTTAGTTAATGGGACGAATCGGTTGAATGATTTCGGAGTTATGGTCATTTGAAATTTTGAGATTGATTTTCTGATATTTTATGAATTAATGATGATATTGAATTGAAACTTGACAGTTAGTTGAAACATAAGAGCGCACAACTTTCGACCAAACTCCGTTGAGATCAAACTGTCAGCAAAATTTGAAAAAAATTCTTTTCGAAACAATTTTTTTTCGAACTGTTGATTGAATTCGGAAAAAACGTTAGTTGTTTTTTCTGGAAAAACTCAGAAAATACTGATTCAATCAAAATGAAATTTGACAGCTAGTTTGGAAATGCTAATGAGCAACTTTGGGCGAAATTTCGTGATGATTGTGTCATTAGAACAATTCTGAAAAAAATAAAAAAATTTATTTTTCAAATATTCAATATTCTGTGATCTTCTGCTCTTATTATCCTCATGATATTCTGTATGAACCATTGAACTGTTATTTTCGATACTACACTGGATTTCAATTCGATTCCATGTGTGTTTTTGGAAATACTGCAAAAATTTTGAATGTGTGTTTTTGGAAATACTGCAAAAATGAAATTTTGAATCCTAACGGCCGACCGTAAACACAACGAAACTTCCGAAAGAAACAAGTCAGAAACTCGATATTTGTAGAGTAGGTTTGGACTTTAATTACGAAGGCTGAATTCGTGAATGGGTAATATCAACCCAACGATTCTGTAAAAATACAGATTAGATCGAATTGAAATCCAGTAGTTTATCAAAAAAACCCAGAAGAGCACTGACGTGAAGTCGGCTGCTTTTGCGCGCATGTTCAAAGTATATCACCAATACTGAACATACAAAACCTGCGAACTTCACGTTAGTGCTTTTCTAGGTTTTTTTTTTAGAATTTTATTGAATTACACTGCTTAAAATCATCAATTCGATGTATTTTTTGGTAAATTGTGAGCTCGCGCGGCACCTGCTTTGAACAAAGCTTTCGCATATACTAATTTTCATTCACGATATATGTCGAACGTGTTCCTTTGATAACTTCAGAGTCGCAGCTATCTCAGTCAACTTCACATTACGGTTATCAGAAATTATTTTGTGTTTCGTTGGTAACATGTTTCTGCTGCTATCTTACAAAAATAAGGATATTTGCCAAATGTGTACGGTTGCAGTCAAAATAAACATATTCGCGACGTTACAATTCAAAACACTCAAATATTCCGAATGCCAACACCGGTTTAACGTCCAAAATTTTCCACGGCCCACTTTATATTCACCCACATTCGTTTTATAAACTAGACCAGGTGAAGCAGAAACCGACAACCTGAACATTTGCCAAATAATTCTCGTAAGAATTCAACATCAAGATACACGGGAAATATAGTGTTTCTATACACCTCCGCGAATAATTTAATTTCAGCCAACAATGAACTACACTATAAAGCTTAACTACTCAGTTTCCTCATTTGAATTTTCCGTTCTTTCTGGGATATACAGGAATAAGAAATATATTCTAGTCACTTTTATTCAGTCAGTCGTAAGGCCATGACAGTTTGACAGATTCCACTCTGTATCATTGAAAAATGTAAGGTTAAAAGTCACTTTTCTGTCTACGCGACGTTGTCCGTTTTACACAAAAGTCTTAGTGATTACGTATGTTACTAAACTAAACCATAGAGACTAGAGAGATAAGACTATGAAAGAATAGATTACGTCTTGTCGAATTGTTTTGACTACGTTTTTCGAGTACCTATCTGGCTCAGTTCTAGTTACTGAAAATAGTCCAAGGCCAAACGACTGACTTTATTAAACTGAATGAGTACTTGGGTAAGATTTTTTAATGAGAATGATTTTGTTTGGGAGTCAGAACTTCCATATTTCATTTGTCTAAAAGACTGCTAATTTATATACAGAGTGTCACATCGAAAACAACCTCTTACTCCCTATCTATTTATTTCAACTTTACAATTAAAAATTACTATTTACAAACACATAATCAGGTACAATGAATCTGAGATCCGGGATTCGAAGAAGCACTTATCTTAAAGGTAAGGATCCGGTGGTATGATCCTCCAAAATACAGGTACTATGCAGGTAGTCTAGTTTCAAGAGATTCCAACCAGAATAAAGTCCAGAATTAAGATGTTCCAGTAATAATTAGCTTCGGAATAAAGGTATTCCAGTCATAATCAGCTCCAGTATTAAGATAATCCAGTAATGATTGCTTCTAGTATTAAGATGATCCAGTCAGACTCTGGGTCCGGTAGTAGAATGTTCAAATGGGCATTAGTCCCAGTAAAAAGATAATTCAGTGGGCAACAGCCCCGGTATAAAGATGATTTAGTGAGCGGTAGCCCCGGTACAAAGATTCTTCAGTGGGCGATAGCCCCGGTACAAAGATGTTTAAGTCACCAACAGCCCCGGTACAAAGATGATGTAGTGAGCGGTAGCCCCGGTACAAAGATTCTCCAGTGGACGATAGCCCCGGTACAAAGATGTTTAAGTCGCCAACAGCCCCGGTACAAAGACGCCTTTTGAATAGACGTCTTATAAGAAACAATAGAACTTCAAAATTCCACGATGTTAATGGATTACGAAGTTCGTTTATTCGTTAAACTCTAGCAAGGTGTTTACTTTCCAAATTCTTATGCACGAAAAAGAAAGAACTTTCCATCGGCTAGACCGAATTAGGGCCGCGCATGCGAAACACACACTCAACTGTCAAAGCGAAGTGCGTTTTCCAGCGACCGATCGTATAATCTCAGTAAGGCGTTTTTGCTTGAGATCAGAATTGAAATTAACGAATGACGTATTTTCGCGATGGAAACTGAAATCGACAGTGGAGCGTTTAGTAACGTTACACACACCACTTACCAGGAAAAAAATTTTGAAGAAATTTTTTTTAGAAAAATGTAAAGCCAATAAGTTTCGATTAATTTTGAAAAATAGAATGATTACTACGAGGAAAATAAAGTTTTTTAACGTTAAATGCCAAATTGAAAGTTAAGTCAAATGAATAAAAGGGAAATTAATCTTGCAGGTCACACAGCATAACTGAAACAAACATAAATTCACATGAAATTCATACGGCAAAAAAAAGGAATCGCAACTCAAAACACAAGGATAAAGTAACAAGAAAATGTAAGTTGATATTCGTTACATAGGAAGAGAAGTCGGTAGACAAAGTCAGGAGTCAAAACGTGTAGATATAAGAAAAGATAGGTATCGACTCATCGACAGGTAAGGTAGTCTACACGAATCAAATCCCGAAATCATCCAGACTGAGGTACTCGAAATCGATAAAGTTATAAACGGTAGGCAGCAGTAGTCAAGATAAAGATGTTTCTTTCCGGAGCAATGAAGTCTAACAAGTGGCACGATGCAGATAAAAAAAACAAAACTGTTATGAAATTGTGAAAGGGAAGGAAGGAATCGAGAAGAAAAAAAAATTATCAGGCAAGGTACTATTGAACATACCCCGAGGTGGTTTTCAAAGCTCGAAATTTGAAGCTAATTAATTAATCTCACTGAAGGTGTTAAAGATGTATGTGAACATGATGTAACCAATAATATCAAGAGGTATTTAAAGCTAACTTTTCACACAGAAGATGTTGAATGTGTATGTGTAGATGATCTAACTAATAATATCAAGAGATCACTTCCCAACCCAGCCTCTCCTAGAAAGCGATCCCCAATATGCGAAAATAATTTAAGTAGATAATAAATTGGAAAAACACTCCCGGAAATACGTAGGAAAGAAAAGATAAGATTGGGCGCCAGCGATTACAAATCGCAAAGTAGGTTCGATATAAGGAAGCGGAAATAGGTAATAGAAATAGGTAATAGGGATAGATAATAGGTAATAGGGATAGATAATAGGAAATAGGTAATAGGGATAGATACAAACAACAGGTAAGGAAAGAGAAAGAGAAGTGTCCGCCCGTTGGTACAAATAATAACTGCATCCAAAAATGCAAGAAAAATAATCTCTATGAGACTCACAGATCAAAGAAAACTTCAAAGTAAATCGCTAACTACGCCAAATTTTCAATCAAGACACTGCATAGTCGCTCTAAACTTCTAAACATTAAAAGATACGTTGTGAGACTCACAGATTAAAGAAAACTTCAAAGTAAATCGCTAACTACGCCAAATTTTCAATCAAGATACTGCATAGCCGCTCTAAACTTCAAAATATCAAAAGGTGTTGCCCACAGGCATAGATACGATAGGTGTCCGAGACACAAAAGATACGGTATTTGCCAACCGGCATAAGATAAATTGTCATTAGACACGATAAGATACGGTAATTGTCGTAAGACACGGTAAGGAAAATGATACGGTAATTGTCGAATCGAAGGCCTGAGAAAACTTCAAAGTAAACCACAGACTACGCTCAAATTTCCATTCAAGGCACTGCATAGCTGCGTTAAACTCGAAAGATTAATCGCCATCCTCACGAAATCGTCATGTAAACCAAAAAGGAAAAAAAAATAAATATTTGCACCAGACAGACCGACACTTGCCTTGAATTGGGGAAAGGAGAAAAGGTATTAGGAATTTTAGATACAAAAAAAAACGACCAATCATCACCTCCATCCAAAAACATAACTGCCTTTGTCACACATAACAAGAAATGGAATATTCCACTTTTGGTGGATGCGATAACTTTCATACACCTTGCTAGACAGACATACTACAAACAACAAATTACTATCACACGAACACACTACAATCGTTCACGAATAAACCGCAATAAGAATTGCTTTGACCCATCAGATAGTCGATGGTCAACTTCCCAAGCGTATGATGGCTCCAAAAACTAAGCCCGCCATCAACCAGGCCTACCAAGCATTAAAGGTACCGAGAATGAAGTACATATTTCAATTCGTGAGACTTAAAGTTATCGGGATTCATGATTCAACTATTCAGACAATACTAACATAAGATAGACGATAAGGTAAAGGTTGAAAAATAGTAATATCAAACATTCGACCTCGGAACTCAGACTCATAACGAAGTCACCCTCACAACCAGAAAAACGAAAGAGACACACTCAGAGAAAAAATGTTACTCAAAAAAAAGTTACTCGTGGCCCCACGTTACCTGCGCCAGTGAAATTAAATTAACTCCTGAATGTACCCCTAATCGTTAATCTGGTGGTAATGATGCAACCTCTTACTCCCTATCTATTTATTTCAACTTTACAATTAAAAATTACTATTTACAAACACAAAATCAGGTACAATGAATCTGAGATCCGGGATTCGAAGAAGCACTTATCTTTAAGGTAAGGATCCGGTGGTATGATCCTCTAAAATACAGGTACTATGCAGGTAGTCTAGTTTCAAGAGATTCCAACCAGAATAAAGTCCAGAATTAAGATGTTCCAGTAATAATTAGCTTCGGAATAAAGGTATTCCAGTCATAATCAGCTCCAGTATTAAGATAATCCAGTAATGATTGCTTCTAGTATTAAGATGATCCAGTCAGACTCTGGGTCCGGTAGTAGAATGTTCAAATGGGCATTAGTCCCAGTAAAAAGATAATTCAGTGGGCAACAGCCCCGGTATAAAGATGATTTAGTGAGCGGTAGCCCCGGTACAAAGATTCTTCAGTGGGCGATAGCCCCGGTACAAAGATGTTTAAGTCGCCAACAGCCCCGGTACAAAGATGATGTAGTGAGCGGTAGCCCCGGTACAAAGATTCTTCAGTGGACGATAGCCCCGGTACAAAGATGTTTAAGTCGCCAACAGCCCCGGTACAAAGACGCCTTTTGAATAGACGTCTTATAAGAAACAATAAAACTTCAAAATTCCACGATGTTAATGGATTACGAAGTTCGTTTATTCGTTAAACTCTAGCAAGGTGTTTACTCTCCAAATTCTTATGCACGAAAAAGAAAGAACTTTCCATCGGCTAGACCGAATTAGGGCCGCGCATGCGAAACACACACTCAACTGTCAAAGCGAAGTGCGTTTTCCAGCGACCGATCGTATAATCTCAGTAAGGCGTTTTTGCTTGAGATCAGAATTGAAATTAATAGTATGACGTATTTTCGCGATGGAAACTGAAATCGACAGTGGAGCGTTTTGTAACGTTACAGGAGTACTTTATATCTGAAAATTTGACAGCAGTTGCATTATGAGGCGGAGATGGATAAATTGATATAATTCTTTATGTAATAAATCATAGAGGACTGACGTTAATTCAGCAGCTTTTACGTGCATGTTCAAATTCGTTGCCAAAGCGGTCATCTCTTTACATATTGATCCCGCTAAACGCACGGTTACTTCTCGATGGAAAGATTCGAAACCATTTTCGGGAGAAATTCGAAAATGGCTGACATTTGGACAAAACGATAGCACAATGTTCTCCAGAACCTGTGCGCAATAATGTATCCCAAGAACAAGATTGCCAGGTTGGAGCCATTTTTCCAGAAATCTGGATTTTTTTACTAGAAAAGACCTTGGTGTTTCCCTCTCATTGTGACACCCTGTACAACAGGATGGAATCAAACAACGTGACTATATTCCATTCACTATTATAATATATCCCGGTTTGTCATGATCAAGATTTTTTCACTTTAAACTGACACAGATTGGTTGGTACTCGTGAAATATCGGCAATTGTCAAAATATTTCTCAGCGAAGTTGTCAGATTCCAATGCCAATTTATTGAACATAAGATTCACGCTTGGAAACTGAAAATGCCGGAGGTAGTTTTGAAGAAGCAGGGACAAAGTATCAGGAAGTGCTATGTAGAAATGAAATCTGCTTTTTCTGATAGGAACCCTGATAATTTGGAATCAATAATTTATCACAAGCTATCAAACATTTTCGACGTATGTAAGAGAAAACCCAGTGTGTCGTTCACATAGATTCCCAAGAACTTTTGTGAATTGCGTTAGTTCTTTTAAGGTGACACAGGTTTTGTAGTACTACTGCATTTTCATACTGGAGTATTTCAAGTTGTGTAACAAGGTATGTAAATGTCTTCTGTAGACTTATTTCTTGAGAATTTCGAGAAGTAGGGAATTCCATAGGTTTGTCTGTTCGTTTGGAAGTTTTACTCTAGGGTTATTCGAGTACTTTATTTTTTTTTTCGAATGAACTATCACAAAGTAACGGACTACTATATCCATTATTTTTCAGTAAAATTTCAACACTCTATTCTTGATTTCCGTACAAGAAAATAGCACAACTTTAATCTTCCAACCATGTTTTTATAAGTGAAATATTTTCAGTATTAACAGAGAAAAAATTTCCTTAAACATTCGCCAGGTCTTTGGAATTATTGAATTCACATAATATTTTCTCAAATTCATTATTTTCCCAAAGTAATGTCACATCTTGAAAAAAACCGTTATTACTACGACCTCTAAGTAGAGATGACGACGTTGCGTAGTTATCTGAAAGGAAAATGACTATAACCTAACATTTTCAAAATATACACGATGAAATGTGTCAGAATGTCATGGCCAACCGGGATAGTTTATAAAAGTGAATGGAGTATATAAATAAAGTCAAAACAAGAAAGGTTTCTCATCAAATATTAAATCGAAGAGATGAGTCAAGAAATAAATTATTCCCGACCAATCAAGGTCAATGAGCGCTTAACAAGATTACCATTCAAAATTGTCTGCAATCTATACCCAATTCAATACCGACAACCATACCTGTATAATCTAAAATCCCACCGTCTACCGAAACCAGAATATAATAAAAAAACTTCTCTGAGGAAAGCTATTATCACTTTCGAGTTGTCCCTTCCAAGAAACGATCAGCATCTGCCTCAAGATAACAACCATTCTTGAGTATGTGTAAGAACAGACATCGGCATTCACTGACAGAGACAAGAATGCCGTTATTCTGTCCCAAAACCCATAAATACATCGTGGGGTAGCAGGTAGTTTGACCTGAAGGCTGCATCAGGTAGTAAATTTCGACTTGTGTGGACTTGTTGGCAGCTGCCATGGCGGTTTTGATGGAGATAAGAATGTTACATTAATCATTTCCTATGTTTACAATGATACTAGTTACAGTGACTGGGGTGTTAGAGTAGACCGGAAGGAAGTGTTGTTTTCTTTGTCGAATGTTGCAAATCGGAAAAGATATCATTACAGTTACAAAGAATCGATTAAATTCTTCGCTAATGTCTATGGATTATCAGGAATGTATTTAGTTTTGTTTCACGTGCGAGATCAATGATAATGTTTATGATATCTAGAAAAACACTGACGTGAAATTAGTGTACTCCATTCACTTTCATAAATTATCCCGGTTGGCCATTACATTCTGACACATTTCACTGTGTATATTTTAACAATATTAGGTTATAGTCTCTTTCTTGTCAGATAATTACACAACGTTGTCTTCTCTACATAGCGTTCGTAGTAATAGGGTATTTTTGGTAAACCCGCAAGATTTCCCGTCGCGAAGCTATAAGTAAGACATCGACACCATTGTAAGCAGTGTGTGTTCCTGAACAAAAAATATGGAGGCCAACATAGGCGGTCTTTCTTTTTTTGGAAGATATGGGCCCCAAAAGTTCCAAATTGTTGCATTTTCAGATCCTTTTTTCCGCCATAAAAAGGATCTCTCACTTCTCGAATCTAGTTCATAAATCATCTTTGAACCTTCAACCAACGAATAGAGACACTTTCTTTCAAGAATATTCATTATTTAAAGGAAGAAAAGTGAAAATATCAGACAACAACTTTACCTACGTATTATGACCGAAGAGTAGTTGCTGGCGGGAAATGTGAAATGATGGACAGTTGAAGGATATGATTGTAAGGAAAATGCTTCTGCCACTGAAGTGGTTATTCTAAAATCAAAACAAAATCATTGAGAATATTTGTTGAAGGTTTCACTCTCAATATTTGCGTTTGAACTTTCTTTCTATCCCCTTCAAAATAGGGAGGTTGTTATCTACTTCGTTTTTTGTTGTCTTCGAGATGGTCCCAGTTTAGAATGAGATTCAGGGTATTCCAATAAAATGGGTTGTATAATAACCTCGACTTCATTGGAAATCTGGGAAGGGCGCGACCTATCACATATGAAAAAAATGTACGTTGAAATATATATCAGGGTGTATTCTCATTCTATTACTATGTGTTTCAAACCTTGTCGATTTCATTAGAAACGAATTCTCCTATTGGAAGATTTAGAGTGTCGCAGTAAACAGTAAGAACTAAGAACATATTTCATGATATTTCATTTTTCTCGCCAGCAATAATCTCATTCACGAATACGCACGATGGCACGATTCCGACCGATGAAATTCGCGCCATTGCCAAACTACACTTTTAGACTGAGTCTAAATCAGAAGGAATAGAGGTTAAGTGGTTGCCCAGTAGTTTCATTGTTTTTTCATTAAATATTGATTATTCTTAAAAAAAAATTGTTGCTTATTGTTGGGTGAAGGTCCAAGGGTGGTTTGTCAACTATACAGATGAAGTGAGAGATCGTTTTTATTGTGGAAAAAGGGACCTGAAAACGACTCATTTTGGATTTTGCGGGGCCCATATCTTCCAAATTAAGGGAGATCGCCTATGTTCGATATCACATTTTTTTTATTCAGAAAAACACACTACGTACAATGATGTAAATATCTTTTTAAAATCTCGGCGACGGGAAATCTTGCGGGTTTACCAAAAAATAATGTAAATTCAACTCCTGGTGAGTGTCTCAAGAAACTTTTTTCTCTATTAACACTAGAAATATTTCACGTATATAAACATGGTTGGAAGATCCAGTTTTGCTATATTATTGTACGGATATCAAGAAGCGAGTGTTGAAATTTTACTGAAAAATAATGGATAGAGTAGTCCGGCACTTTGTGATAAGTTCATTTGGAAAAAAAATAAAAATACTTGAATAACCCTGGAGTAAAACCTCTTAACGAACAGACAAACCTATGGAATTCCCTTCTTTTCGAAATTCTCAAGAAATAAGTCTACAGAAGACATTTAAATTCCTTCTTGCATAAATTGAAATACTCCAGTGTGAAAATGTAGTAGTACTACAAAAGCTGTGTCTCCTCGAAAGAACTAACTCAATTTACAAAGTTCTTGGGAATCTATGTGAATGATACACCGGGGTTTCACTCACATACGTCGAAAATGGTGGATAGCTTGTGATAAATTATTGATTCCGAATTATCAGTGTTACTATCAGAAAAAGCAGATTTCAATTTTACATATCACTTCCTGATACTTTGTCTCTGCTTCTTCAAAAATACCTTCGGCATTTTTAGTTTACAAGCGTGATGATTATGTTGAGTAGAAATTGGCGTTGGCATTCGGCAACGTCTCTGAGAATTACTTTGACATTAACGATATTTCACGAGTGCCAACCTGCGTCAGTTTAAGTAAAAAAAACTTGATAAACCTAAATCATGACCAACCGGGATAGTTTATAAAAATGAATGCTTCCTGCTGAGAATATTTGGTGATCTTCTAATTTATATTATCCACGCGAAATCCTGCATGAACCTTTAAGCTTCATTTCCCAAGTATCGACTTTCAATTCGATCTTATTTGTATATTTGGATATTCATTAAAATTTCTCTTTCATTGATATTATTTTTGAACTTGGGCTATTCTGTAATAACATTTCAAAACAAGATCTCTAGTCAATGTTTTTTGTGATTTCTTTATCTGAATTTTCGGCAGTCCATTTTATTTTCTTCAAGTTTTTTTAGAAAGAGTAAAAAATTCCGAAGTAAGTTATTGATATTTTTGTTTATAACTTTATCATATTTTGAGATTTTTGAAAATTTACTAACCTCTATTAGGACCGAATTTTTTGCAGACAACCATATATCGTGTTCACAATAAAAAAGCGCTTATGCTGATATAAATTTTTTTCTATTATCCTATCGAAAGTAACTGGCATGGACAAACCTGTTTATACCTGGCAACCTAGTAGTTCGTCCAGGTAAATAAAAGACAACCCTACGTCTTTACATTCTAAACGTTTTATACTTTAAGTCCAGTATAAAATGTTGCAACATTTTCAAAAAAATAATTAAAAATGTTCTGTCCAGAATTTTTTTGGCAACCCATATTAATATATTTTCTAATATACTAAATTTATTTAAAAATGAGTTTTATTCTCTTATCAGCTCGGTGAAGGTCTATTTATGTTCGGGTCTAAAACTAAAATAATTGCGCTTGTTTTCTGTAAGAAATAATGAGTACGTGTAAGATGATCGCCTTTCTAAATCACGCAAGATAGTAAATAAATCTTCAGACTATCCTACAAAACAACAAAAAGAGTGTAAGCTACGAACAGACATTCTCCTTTTTTGACCAGAGTGAAATAACATCTGAAACTGAAAAAACCAGTCGCTGTAGGAGAACGCCTTAGGTGGGCGGTTTGGAAACTGTGAAAAAAAAAATGGCAGGAACAGGTTGCAAACCTGATCCTCATCAAACACGTCCTTATTCTCTACAGAATGAGTCTCACGCACAGAGTTGGTTCACGGAACCAGCAGGGGCGCTATTTTCGAGTCATCCGAATCACTTTCGCATGCGAAAGTGAGGTCTAGATTTGGCCAAATGCGACAGTTTGGCAACGTGTTGTTTTTCCTTAGAATTTGTATTTGTAGGCAATCCTCATTACAAGCCCCAAGGTGAAATGATATACAAACGAAAACACAGTGGATACTTATTAATGTTTTTGATGGATTTTACAGATTGAAGTTGTTTTTATGGGCACTTCTTTTTTTTTAATAATTATTTCTGTCCTCTCGCGAACTAATACTAGTGATGGAGTGAATATCTGAAAGTTGATGTACGAAAAACGATGTGGACTGAAGCCTTATTAAACAATGATTGAAGGTAGGATATATATTGTATTGTACCCAAATTCTATTTGTAATATGTATTATTAGTTCTGTTTTAGGTATCAAATGGATATATTTATAATTACTCAGAGCTTCAGAGGAATTGAATTATGCTGTTGAAGCCTAGGATATTCGGAAAAACTACAAATACAATACAAATACAAAATATACTACATATGAGGTGTCGAATAGTAGTTTCTGCACAAGGTGCAAACGCAGACTTTTAAAGGTCTACAATCTTACGAATACTTTGAAGGCTCAAAAACTATTGAAAATTTATATGTACAAAATATAAGTTACAATAGCAAAATAAATGAAGCATATACAATATGGAGTGTTTTATTTACAAATTCATGGTTGAAATGATGTATTTTCTGAATACTGAACAAAGCAATTCAAATACCTAATTTGAACTGTATTCTTGATGATCGCAACGAAATTGCATGTATAGTTAAATTGAACTCAAATGAAAATTTGTAGGTACTCAGTTCATCAGAAATCCACTTCAACTAGATTAATTAGTTTCAGTTTGTGCTCATTTGCAGGAGAATTTTAATTTTGTTCAAATTGGGGTTTTCTCAAAAATGAATAATTTTTTTTCCGTTAAAATATAGTTGATTAATATTATACAGGTAATAATTGTTGGAGAAAATTCATAAACGCACTGCAACAAAATAATATTGTTGAACGTGTTCTATATAAATAATTGATTTTTGGTGGATTGAACTGAAAACTTTGGTGGATTAAACTGAAAACTAATGATTTTCCACCTTCCCTACGCTCACAAAAATTAATTTTCCATATACAAACGCAAATTTCTCCAAAATGGTTTTCAAATGTTTCACCATCAAATGAGGGTACATATTAACATCGTATAAATATACAATGATATTAGCATATTGGTTCATGAATTTAGATCCCATAAAGGGTGAAGTAACTAGATTGGGATTATTTTAATATCTACCTCGTTCTCGCTTTTTCTACTTTTAGGAACCCAAGAAAATCCTATGTACAGCGCCGAAAATGTGAAAAATTAAAAGGGTAGTTAATCATAAATCAATAGAAGTTTGTTCTGGATCAACTATGCCACCCGGGAAGAAAGTTTTTTTGAATAAAATTCGAAATTTTTTTTTGAGTATGAATAAGATACTTTTTGACTGCGGGAAGTGAATAGCTTTTATCAATGGATTAATACACGGTTTTCGAAATAGAGAAAAAAATTGTTACATATTACTACATATTACATATTAGTGAATCCGCATGCGGATTTGAATCCGCCTGCCTCGACCCATCCGATTTATTTCAGTCGAAAACGAAGCTATGCGAAAGTTCATTTACTAGTGCGCAAGTGCATATGAGTCATTTTTGTACCGTGCAAAGTGATCAGCACACCTAAAAAATAAGGCATTTTATCATTTCCCCTCTTTTTTGTGGTGATTTGGTTTTTTTAAATTCAAAAGTTATTTTAGAGTTCAGAATAATAATTGAAACATTCAAAATTATAATAAAAAAGGTGTTTTCGTGAATAAATCTTGCCCAAGCACTCCGTGAATACCATGTTGCCAAACTGTCGCATCGCCGCAAGAGCTCGTAGACGAAATGAATTCGGATGAGCTCGAAAATAGCGCCCCAGGATAGTTGGAACCAACGCATCATGTGATTGCCGCAGGTTCATTCAAAAACTGCTGATGCTTGGTGAAATTTTTACGCTCTTGTTTTTTGGAAGAGCGCGTTATCATTTCGTCACGATGTCTGTAGTTCTCTGATTTTGAGCCAAAAATGGTCGCGAAGGATTGGCTTGAGCTCCCTGAAGAAGAATCCGTGGTAAAATTCAATTCTGTCCGTCAGTTTGCGCTCTAACTTTCTAAGGAAAAGACTTAGCGATTTGAAATTGTCAGATTAGGTTTGGAGTCCAAATATCTCGGTTGAGTTCGTTAATGGGTGGAATCGGTTGGATAGTTTCGGAGTTGGGACCATTTGAAATTTTGAGGTTAATTCCTCGATATCTCATGAAGTATTGACTCGATCACATTGAAACTTAGTAGACAGTTTTGAAATACCAACGCGCAACTTAAAGCAAAATTTCGTCTAGGTCCAGTTGTTGGAAAATAAAAAAAAATAATCCGAAAATTTTCACATTTTTTGATGAAATTTTTTTTCTCTGAAATTATTGATTATATTTTATTTGGAATTTGGTACAAACCTCAGAGTCAGTATTTAACAACAGTGTTCCAAATTTCAATTCGATCCGATAATTACTTCCGGAGATATAAGGAAAAAATGTGTCAAACTTCGTTGTTATTTGGAGTTTTAACATTATTTACGCAACATCTCAAGAAGTACGAATGCAATCAGATTGAAACTTCGTAATCAGGTGGAAATTATCAACATGCAACTAGGTGCAAAATTTCGTGTTGATCTAATAGTTAAAATTCGAACAAGCGCGTGAAAGCTTCTGACCTCACGTCAGTTTTTTTTCTAAAAACTTGTAGAGATAAAAAGTTAATGAATGAATTGAGCTTTTAAGCCATATTTTTCCGGAAGAAAATTTTTATCTAGAAAAAAGTTGCAAGAAAAAATATCTAAGGGGTTGTTAAATAGCATTTCATTGAACAACAGCCAACCAAATTATGATTATGAGGTTAAGACTTTTACAACAAAAACAATAACAAAATATGAAAAAAACAACCTGTCGAATATCGACAATACAATCATAATAAATGTTGAAAATGACCGCCTTCAGCTTCAATACAAAAATAAACTATCATTGAAATGCTTGTTACTGAATTTTAAAATGAAGATTTAAGAAAAAATATCTTAGGAGTTGACTATTTCAACCCTTTATAAGCATACTTCAGGGTTGAAAAAATGCAGAATGTGTAGTTTTATAAACGAATAATATTCACCGAATATCTACCTTAATTTCAATCACAGAATCACCCCTTACATTTTTCGGTGTTTGTCAGATACACCCTGTATATGTGTTCAAAATTCGAACATCCACTGGAAAAACATCCATATTCGAAGCGTATTTCTTCGACTTCTTCCAAAATAGTGATCTTATTTATCTACTTTCAATCCGTATTCCTCTTGTAAAATCAGAAATGTGGCCCCATCAGCTTGCAAAATACGAGCAAACTAGCAAATTTTCGAATCCACAGTTTTAATATCGTATTTACCTACTTTCAATCCGTATTCATCTTGTAAAATCAGAAATGTGGCATCATCAGCTTGCAGAATACGAGCAAACTAGCAAATTTTCGTATCAACAGCTTAAATATCGTATTTACCTACTTTTAATCCAACTCATCTTGTAAAATCAGAAATGTGGCACCATCAGCTTGCAAAATACGAGCAAACTAGCCAATTTTCGTATCAACAGCTTAAATATCGTATTTACCCACTTTTAATCCATATTCATCTTGTAAAATCAGAAATGTGGCACCATCAGCTTGCAGAATACGACCAAACTAGCAAATTTTCGTATCCACAGCTTAAATATCGTATTTACCTACTTATAATCCATATTCATCTTGTAAAATCAGAAATGTGGTCCAATCAGCTTGCAAAATAGAGCAAACTAGCAAATTTTCGTATCCACAGCTTAAATATCGTATTAACCTACTTTTAATCCATATTCATCTTGTAAAATCAGAAATGTGGCCCAACCAGCTTGCAAAATACGAGCAAACTAGCAAATTTTCGTATCCACAGCTTAAATATCCTATTTACCTACTTTTAATCCATATTCATCTTGTAAAATCAGAAATGTGGCCCAATCAGCTTGCAGAATACGAGCAAACTAGCAAATTTTCGTATCCACAGCTTAAATATCGTATTTACCTATTAAGGTTGTCTGCTTCACCTTGTTAACGCCAATTTGGGTCATTTGTGTGTATATTTGCGAACAGAATACGAACGAACCAGCTTTCAGAAAGAATCCCAACACTCAATCTTACTCATCAGCATAAATCTCTACCGTCATTACGAGCCAATCGAAAAAGTAAAAGCAAAGAGACCAAATTGCATAACTGTAACAGTGATCGTAACCGCTATGTTCGTATCTGAAATTCGATAACTGTACATCGCCGGTAACTGCTATTAATGAAAGTTTCGGAGCCGTCTGCATCCGTAGATGCGGCATCGGACGGAAAAATTGAGGCAGGACGGTAATGGCTCTCTAGATGGCCGTAAAGTATGCGGTTATCCATTAAAGGCATAACTGTTGTTCTCATCCGAACTGTCCGTTTATGAGCTGTGCTTGTTGATGGTCGACCTGATTTATTTCCACGTCGTTTCAAGTAGATAGGCTGGTTGTAGATGGAGTGGTTAATGAGGCAAAACGGAAGTTTAACGCGATTGTTCTAGGGAACACCGGGTTATCATTTCGTCACGATGTCTGTAATTTTTGATTTTTGAGCCGAAAATGGTCTTAAGATTGGGTTGAACTCCCTGAAGAAGAATCCATGGTCAGATTCAATTGGGGTTTTTCCTGAATTTGGGTTATTACTGCAAATGCAAATTTGAACATAATTATTATGGGTTTGATTCATCATTTTCACAAATTACCTTCAGAATGTATTCAAAATCAAGTTTCAAAATTGGGGTTTGGGATTTGCCAGGCATGCACGAAGTGACAACGGTGTTTAGTAGAATAGCTTTTTCTGCTATAGAATAATGAAATATTCATTCCTATTCTGTGGTACACACGTGTTCTTTGTCAATATAACCAAACAATTTCCGTTTGCGATTTGTCAGGAATATGACAGCATGACAGTCTGTGCTCTTCTTTTTCTATTCCTTGGTCGTTGTCTTCTACTCTAACCAGATCAAAGTATAGCTATCTCTGTTTTCCTAAGCAAAGTAACACATTTGACGTCCTTTTCTTTCCGAGAAAGCTGAATTCGACGTTGCCATATCGTGCACTCAAGAGAAATCTCTCTAAATGCAAATCCCCATTTTTATTTTTCAGTTTTAGGTGATCAAACATTTTTTTTTAAATATAATATTGGAATTATATGTTTGAAATGTGATGTTCTGAAGGTTTTTCATGATAATTACTGCATTTTCGTTTAAAGGAAAAACTCCCATTATGTCCGTCCGTCAGTAAGTGCTCTAACTTTCGGAAAGACTTAGCGACTTGAAATTGTCAGATTAGGTTTGGAGTCCAAACATCTCAGTTAAGTTCGTTAATGGATGGAATCAGTTGAATAGTTTCGGAGCTAGGCCCATTTGAAATTTTGAGGTTAATTCCTCGATTTCTCATGAAGTTTTGACTCGATCAAACTGAAACTTCTTGAACAGTTTTGAAATACCAACGCGCAACTCAAGGCAAAATTTCTTATGGATCCAGTTGTTAGAAAATTAAAAAAAAATTTTATTCGAAAATTTGTAAAATTTTCTATTAAAAATTTTTTTCTCTGAAAATATTGATTAGATTCCGATGGAATTCGGCACAAACCATAAAGTCAGTACTTATCAACAATGTTTCAAATCCCAATTTGATCCGATATTTACTTTCGGAGATATAAGGGAAAAAATGTGCCAAATTTCGTTGTTATTTGGAATTTGAACGTTATTTCCGCAATATCTCAAGAAGTACAAATGCAATTAGATTGAAATTTCGTAATCAGGTGGAAATTACCAACACCAAACTAGGTGCAAAATTTCGTGTTGGTCTAATAGTTAGAATTTGAACAAGCGCGTAAAAGCTCCTGCCCTCACGTCAGTGCTTTTTTAGATTTTTTCACTGGACTACGGTTTCGCGATATACGGGGAAAATTGGCAACGTCGCGAATTTTTTCGAAGGAAATTTTTTTGATTTTATTGAAAATTTACACATTGAAGGTGAAATACTCGGGTATAATTTGTGCGTAAAAATTACACATAAACTTGCTAGGCAGCGATTTATCTGAAAATAACCGAATGCAATTCCTTTGCATGTAAAATTTTTTAGTCATTTTGATGCACGAGTTTATTGGGATATTTCACGAAAAAAGAAAAATGGATATTTTCCAGAGAAATACCGTCGTACTGACAGAGACTATGAAAAGTATCGTAGTAGACACCCTCTCGAGCGTATTCATTTTCAACCAAAATGCGACATTTTTCGACATTCTGAAGTTAAGCTGACATTTTTCAGCGACATTCGTGGCACAATGTGAGCAAAACATGGTGTGCTCATCTGAAGAAAAATATATTCTGTGCTTTGAATTTGAATGAAAGAAGTGACGTCATAATTTGTACGTACGATCACAGATGAGCACACCATGTTTTGCTTATAATCCATTCACTTTTATAAACTATCCCGGTTGGCCATGACATTCTGACACATTTCACTGTGTATATTTTGAATATGTTAGGTTATAGTCATTTTCCTGTCAGATAACTACACAACGTTGTCCTCTCTACATAGAAGTCGTAGTAATTACGTGTTTTTCAAAATGTAAATTGGGGAAATAATGAATTTGAGAAAATATTATGTGAATTCAATAATTCCAAAGACCTGGCGAATGTTGAAGGAAGTTTCTTTTCTATTAGCACTTGAAATATTTCACGTATTTAAACATGGTTAGAAGATTCAGTTATGCTTTTTTCTTGTACGGAAATCAAGAATAGAGTGTTCAAATTTTACTGAAAAATAATGGATAGAGTAATCCGTTACTGTGTGATGGTTCATTAGAAAAAAAGAATAAAAGTTCTCGAATAACCCTGCAGTGAAACTTCTAAACGAACAGACAAACCTATAGAATTCCCTACTTTTCGAAATTCTCAAGAAGTAAGTCTACAAAAGACATTTACATACCTTGTAGCAATATTCCAGTATGAAAATGCAGTAATACTACAAAACCCATGGAATTTCCTACTTTTCGAAATTTTCAAGAATTAAGTCTACAAAAGACATTGAAATACTTTGTTGCACAACTTGAAATACTCCAGTATGCAATATAGTAGTACTACAAAACCTGTGTCACCTTAAAAGAACTAACTTAATTACTGAAGTTCTTGGGAATCTATGTGAACGATACACTGGTTTTTGACTCACATACGTCGAAAATGTTGGATAGCTTGTGATAAATTATTGATTTCAAATTATCAGGGTTACTTTCAGAAAAAGCAGATTTCAATTCTACATAGCACTTCCTGATACTTTGTCTCTGCTTCTTCAAAACTACATTCGGCATTTTTAGTTTCCAAGCGTAATGATTATGTTGAGATTGAGAGTAGAAATTGGCATTTGGCAACGTCTCTGAGAATTTTTTGACGCTGCCGATATTTCACGGCTGCCAACCTGCGTCAGTTTTAAGTAAAAAAACTTGATAGACCTAAATCATGGCCAACCGGGATAGTTTATTTATGTGCTTAGATTACTTATTATGCGGCTTTGTTAAATCATTGGTTTGAAGAGAAAAACCAAACAACTCTTGAAGCATTGGAAGCCAATATTCAAGGCACAATTGACGCCGTACGGTTCATTGAAAAATTGGACTGATCGAATAGACTATTATGATACAAAATTCACTCCAACAATATTTCTCTTGTATCTTCTCTTGTCTTGTATTATTATTTGAAGTTCTCAAGCTCTTAAGACACCCTATATTATCCGTTCATTTTCCGAAAAGTGTATACCAAAATCGATACGAACCTAACTAACGACATCCCATTCATTCAATGGCATCGTGCCAGGTTTCCGAGAGAATCGTTCAAACAAAACCACAGTCCCTAACATCGTGCAGT
Organism: Myrrha octodecimguttata; assembly: GCA_958510865.1. Taxonomy (NCBI): domain Eukaryota; kingdom Metazoa; phylum Arthropoda; class Insecta; order Coleoptera; family Coccinellidae; genus Myrrha; species Myrrha octodecimguttata. Next base: position 51,843,265 of record OY294061.1, on the reverse strand, counting down.
GGGGCAACGAACAACAAAAAAGCCGTCGTCCAAAATAACCTGCCCCATGCAAAGTTTTTATAAATATCTCTGAAGCGACGCAAGAGATATGCATCCTACAAATTGTGGACTATTTTTAACCAGTCATAAATCAGAAGCGTTCGACTCTTGAACCTGTTAATTTGACTGCTTCAAGGCACATTTATAGCATTCTTCGCAGTGACAGACGAATACTGGAGTGAAACATGGATATGACAGTCCGTTTACGTTTTTTAGAAAGTGTTTATCCTCTTATTTTATTTGATGCAACATGTGATCTTTTCCGACCATCGAATTGTAGTGTTTATCACGACGCGATGATTCGTGTGTATGTCGATGTTTTTACCCGATTGTTTTTAGGGGAACAGCGTGTATTTTGCCCAATTGTCTGTAGTTTTCGAATTTTGAGCAGAAAATGTCAAATTCCATAGACGACTTCGGTCAAAGTTGCCAACCCACAATTTTCGTCCAAAATTACTATCACTGGGGAAGGGGAATTTCAGAAGAAATTCGACATGATAAGGTTCGCGTTATTTATGAATATCCGTAAACGGTGCCTCGGCTCCTCGAACAAGATAATTCCTTCCAAATATAGGTTTTTGTTGAGATCATCTCTGATTGGATGAAATTTAAGTTGGGATTCCTGATTTCATGTTAATAGTGTCAAATTTATATAGGATATGTTTCGCAAATCAACTTGGTCATTTCGGTTGCCGGTTCTCCATTCCGTAAATATGAAATATTCGGTTGGTTCCTGAAAAAAAGGGTTAATTACGGAATTTGATTGATGAAGAAACGTTCTTGTTGTCATCAGAACGACAGACAATGTTCTATGGTAACATATCCATAGCATTGAACAATCCTTATTAATTTTATGATCCATGGAACATAGAAAAGAGAAGTTACGATTCCTGATTTCATAGTTTACATAGAATATGTTCCGCAAATCAACTTGGTTATTTCGTTTGCCTGTTTTTTGTTCCGTAAATATGAAATTTTCGGTTGGTTCCTGAAAAATGTTAATTTCGGAATTTGATTGATGAAAACACAATCTTTCTGCCACCAGAACGACAGTCAATGTTCTATGGTAACATAACCATGGCATAGAACAATCTATATTGGCCTTATGATTCATAGAACATACTCAATAATTTTTTCATAGTTGATTGTTGTCTTCTCTATGATCATAAAGTAGATAATGATTGTTCTATGCTGTGTATATGTTACCAAAGAACATTGACTATCGTTCTGGTGACAGAAAGTTCGCTTTTTTATCCATCGAGTTCCGTAATAAACCTTTTTTTCAGGAAACAACAGGAATATTTCATATTTACGGAACTGAAAACCTGCAAGCGAAATAACCAAGGTGATTTACGGAACGTATCCTATGTAAACTTGACACTATCGACATGAAATCAGGAATCCCAACCTAAATTTCAGCCAATCGGAGATGATCTTAACAAAAACCTATATACAGGGTGATTCCGGAGGAGACCGTCAGATTTTGGTATAAGTTTACACTAGTCAAGACAGTCTCGAAACAATGTTTGGTTTATGGCTGGATGTCTCTATTGAGAATATACAGGGTGATTTGTCCGATTCGACCGATTTTACTTTTATTGATAACTTTGGTATGGCTTATTCGATTTTTGCGATATTTTCAGCGAAGTACAATATCGATGAGGACATTCATTAATTTCAAATTTTTTTTCAAAATAAGTGGTTGTTATTGTGATAATTCCAGGTTAATTGAGCAGGTTGAAAAAACACCCTGTACATCGCATTTCCAAAACTACGCTATCTGTTTACGATTCTACTATAATAGGTCATCATTTGAGAGTTTCTAATTTTTTTGGCACACTTCTAGTTTTCTGACAAATTTCCATCAAAAAAAGACAATGTCGAAATTTCGCTCCAATCGATTCTACTTTCATTGATAAGTTTGGTATGGCTCATTCAATGTTGATGAAATTTGCAGTGTAGAACAATCTGAACGAGTACATTCAATAATCGCGAAAGTCTCTCAAAATACAGGGTTGTAATTGTGATAATTTTAGAATTTCAGCTTAATTCTAAACTTGAAAAAAAACACACTGTACATTGCGTTTCCAAAAGTTTCTTATTCGTTTCAGATTCTACAACAATATGTAATCCTTCAGAGGTTTTTCATTTCTTTGGCACACCTCCGGTTTTCCTAGAAAACATTTTTGAAGAAGAGCATGATCGAAATTTGGCTCACAAGTATTGAGAATATTCCGCACTAGGTAGGAAAGCTGTATCGTCCAAGAAGGCCAAGCAGTTCTTAAGTTCTAAAATATTCTTTTCAAATTCCAAATTCATATTTAATTGCTAATATTTTGTATCAAATCATTCAATTCAGAATATATTTAGAATTTGAAAAGAATATTTCAGAAGTGTCGAACAACTTTGCATCCTTAGAATATACAGCTTTCCCACCTAGTGCGGAATACTCTCACTGCTTGTGAGCCAAATTTCGATAATGCTGTTCTTCAAAAATGTTTTCTAGGAAAACCGGAGGTGTGCCAAAGAAATCAAAAACCTCTGGGTGATGACATATTATTGTAGAATCTGTAACGAATAAGAAAGTTTTGGAAAAGCAATGTACAGGGTGTTTTTTTTTCAACTGCACAATTAATCTGAAACTCTGAAATTATCACAATTACATACTAAAGTTATCAATTAAAGTAAAATCGATTGGAGCGAAATTTCGACATTATCATTTTTTGAAAAAATTTTCTCGAAAAACTAGAAGTGTGCCAAAAAAATTAGAAACTCTCAAATAATGACTTATTATAGTACAATCGTAAACAGATAGCGTAGTTTAGGAAACGCTATGTACAGGGTGTTTTTTCAACCTGCATAATTAATCTGGATTTATCACAATAATAACTGCTTATTTTGAAAAAAAATTTGAAATCAATGAATGTGTTCAACACTATTGTGATACGCTGAAAATTTCATTAAAATCGAATAAGCCATACCAAAGTTATCAATAAAAGTAAAATCGGTCGAATCGGACAAATCACCCTGTATATTCTCAACAGAGACCCTCAACCATAAACCAAACAGTGTTCCGAGACTGTCTTGACTAGTGTAAACTTATCCCAAAATCTGACGGTCTCCTCCGGAATCACCCTGTATAGAAGGAATTATCTCTTTTGAGGAGCCGAGGCACCGTTTACGGATATTTATAAATAAAGCGAACCTTATCATGGCAGAATTTATTCTGAAATTCCCCTTCCCCATTGATACTAATTTGTGACGAAATTTGTGGGTTGGCAGCTTGGACCGATGTCGTCTACTGTTCGATTGTAACCTGTATCACAGCAACACAGACAATAAATACTCCAAGACAACATATGGTGCAGCAGTTCTACCCTTCGAAATAACTCTGAAGTGATTTAAGTTTCGAACCAAATGGGGTCGCATCAAGGGACAAAGTATCAAATTACAACAACCCCTAGCTACGCAGATGGACGGAAGCTCAACATGAACGATCTCCTAGTATCTTATTTCAATAAAGATAATAAAAGGGACGTTGACCTGCGGACGCTTTGTGTTTGATGTATTCAAAGAAAAAAAAGCGAATAAAATTGCAAATTCGAAACAGGAAAAAATTCAGAGGCGAGAATGATAATGTTTACCAATCAACATATTAAATGAGCCCATAACCTGTATGGCTATTACCACTGACAGATTTATTTGTCCGTTTCCGAGATATTATTAGCATCGTCTTTATTTGTTGGACGCGTTATAATTTTTGATTAATCAATATAAATATTCATCGGCATTTTTGGAATAATTATTATGATATCGCTTGGGAATTGAGAATGGAATATTTCAGTGGGGAAATGATAAACCATTGATAGTGTTTCTGAAGATTAATTATCTATTCTAGTTATTTGAAACATACGGATTCATACTTTATATCTAATCGATATTTTGCGAGGAAAGTATTCATAAAAAATTTGAAAAATTCTCGAATAAAGATTTTTTTTTAATTTTCCAATAACTGGTTCCACACTAAATTTTTCACTACCTCGCGCGTTGGTATTCCAAAACTGTTTACAAAGTTTCAATCTGATCGATTCAATACTTCATGAGACATGGAGGAATTAACCTCAAAATTTCAAATGGGCCTAACTCCGAAACTTAACCGAGATATATAGACTACAAACCTAATCTGACAATTTCAAGTCGTTAGGTCCTTTCCTTCGAAAGTTAGAACACATACGGATGGACGGACAGAATTGAATCTGACCACAGATTCTTCTCCAGGTTCTTCGATAACGCACCAAGAAAATTCAAGAAAATCATGGAGTTAAAAGAAGAGGAGGGGGCATATCCTATATTTCCCTTTTACCAAAAGTGTCACACACTTTTGAGAACCTTCTGTGCATTTTCCCGTACCAATATGGCCGACAACTACAAGGTGTATATTTGTATTCTGTGGTATACACAAAAATATTCAGTTCAAAGGCGGCCATATTGGTATGGGTCAAGATGCATAGAATATATAAGGTATTGGCACTTCTATTATCCACTAAAATTTTGGATCCAAAACGCGGTCCTAGAATTGTCAAATATTGTCCTACTTGGCTCTGTAAACGATGATGGCGCTAAGGTAGCTTTGTCAAGTCCATAAAAATAATTCCGCTGAATAAACATGAATTGAGCTAAAATCTGATGAAACTATTTCCCAAAAAATTAATCAGATATTTGAAATTATGGATTCTTACTGATAAATAAGGTGTTTTACAAATGTGGAAGATCTACTCATGAATAATATGATATATGTATAAGGGAATTAGGAGCAGTATGATGTTTATTGTGAGAACACGTTCATGGATGGATACGAGAAGTCATTTCGAAGCCAAAACAACGGTGGAAACGGAACGGGAGATTGATATTTCTTAGGATTTTATTGGATAGTTTGGATCTCCTTTCATAAAAATATTGTTTATAAATTTTGTATGTACCTTTCATAAATATTCAATTCAAAAGTTATGAATTTTGTTACATACTCATGAAAATATTTCGAGGAAATGTTCATGTTTATTATAATTGAAATTGATATATGAATTTTCACTTTACTGTTCATTTTAATACGAATTTATCAGACGAATTTCAAACGAGACAAATTAATTGTAGTATCTATCGTTCCAAATAATTTCTTGTGGTATTTTTGAAAACGCAACTCTGAAGGACTTCCTTTCCATGAACTGAATATTAAGATAAATAATACCACTTGTAATAATTAAACAATCATTCAAAAATATAAATTTCAGACTTGTGACTGTGACTAAATAAAATGAATAATCATAATTTAAATTTGTCAAAATGAACTTACTCTCGGAAATTCTTGAAAATAATGTATGATCCAACTCGGACAATCAGAAAGAAGTTATGATTTGACTAGTTTGATATGACAGGTCGGTAACTTCCGTAAATATTTCAGATTTTATACGGCAGATTTTCCCAAGTCCGCCATCTATCGGCGAAAACTGAAGTAGGACAACAAAGCCGTATTTTGTCAACATTTGGACCTCATTTCGGACCCAAAATATGTCAAAGAATGTCCGCACCATATGTATTCTATGCATTTATATATGGGTAAATCCACAAATGGTTCTCAAAAGCCCCATCCACTCTTTTCCTACCTCCATGAAGAAAACCCATGATGACTTCTGTTCAGTTACCCCATTACTCATTCAACATTAAAATTCGAACCATCTGGAAGTTTAAATAAGGTTTGTTTTCGTTCTGAAATTCAGAACTGTCCTAGAACAGTTCTAGAACTGCGCAGAATCGATGCGCTTTGGAAGCCCGATTCTGGACTATCCTAGAACAGTTCGAAAAGCGATGAAACCAAAACACGAATTAAGTTCAGGTTCTCATCGGGATCGTAGAGGAAAAAAAACTTCCGTTTGAGTTGGCAGAAAAGAGAAATGTTAATCATGTCTTATTGTGTGTGGTTTGATTAAAAATATGCGAGACTCCTTGTCGCACCATGTAATATAAAAATATTTCTGGGAATACTTGCTTCCACTCAATTTTTTTTTTCTGAATTTTCTTCATTACTTCAATTATATTCCGAAATGAACCATTAAATTATTGGTTTATATAAAAATGAATTTAATGACGAACGTATTTCGGATATTTGCTTTTCAGAGAAAAATGAATTCGAAACATTATTATTCAATAGAGGAAGATGACTCTTGTATTCATAGATTTATTTAAGAAGTATACATCCCAGGTGTGAACAATAGAAATAAAATCCATTAGATTATCCTGGTAGGTCGTAGCGAAGGAATTATCCTCAATAACAAAAGTTTAATTTTAACAGTTAACCGTTTCCTCAACAAATGAAACAATCAAAAACCAAATCAACACGACGTCGAAAAAGTCAGGTTAACCAATTGAATCTTTGACAGCCACTCACGCTTGTGCGAACTACCCAGTTCTGAAACAGTTTGGACTCTCACGTCCGAACTCCTTTCACAGTTCTAGAACAGTTCGGAATCGATTCTGAAAATAATCAAAACAGGATCAATCAAATCCTGAACCGGTTCTGAAATGAAACAAAACACAAAATCGCAATCGCGCATGCGGAACCGTGTCAGAACAGTTCTGAAAACGGAACCAAAACAAACCTATAGAAATAAGAAGCTTCAACGTCCAAGTATCCGAGCCAAAAGTGCCACAACACTAAATAACCAGTCCAACCGAAATTCCAGTGCGTCGACCGACTGAAACCGAACAATAAAACAGAGAGAACGAGAGAAAGGAAAACAAACGCGGCACAGTTGGTACCGGCGATCTCAGCTGGTAAAAACCCAAAACAACAACGTGAATATTCTTTTTGTATTCCGGCGTTGTGCAACAACGTTTTCTGCTGAATGTTGGGAGTCACGCCATTGGTGGAGCTGTGAGTGTGTGAGTCATACGAATGCCTAACGAGCTCATAAATATGATATATCGTGTCTGTATTATTCGTTTAGGTGCAGTTGAAATCCTTGGCGAACTCGATACCAGAATATAATTACATCATTCTGAACGAGGGAAGAGAAGCAGAGTTGACTGCTAATAGATTATCAGCTCATTCAGCGGTACCAAAACTTCCTGTTGGGATTTATAACCGCTTGTTCTAGGCGGCAAGATAAAGTCTCAATTTACTCACTGATGAAGAATCCGTTATCGGATTGAAACTTTGTAGTTAGTTGTAAAATCATCTTGAGTGATGAGTCCCATTTCCACCTCGGTGGCTTCGTCAACAAGCAAAATTGTCGCATCTGAGGCTCGGAAAACCCGAGAGTTATTGTTGAAAAGCCTCTCTATCCTCAACGTGTGACTGGTGCGGTTTATGGTCCGGCGGAGTCATTGGACCTTACTTTTTCGAAAATGAGGCTGAAGCAACAGTTACGGTGAATGGATTGCGCTATCGAGAGATGATTAATGATTTTTTATGGCCGGAATTGGATGGTATTGATCACCACACAAGCAACGAAACCATTGATCTTTTGCCGGAAAAGTTTCCAGACCGTGTTATCTCTCGAAGAGGTGATCACAATTGGCCACCGAGATCTTGTGATTTAACACCTTGCGACTTCTTCCTTTGCGGCCACGTGAAAGAGAAGGACTACGCCAATAGCCCAGCGTCGATTCAAGACCTCAAAGAAGGAATTCGTGAGGCTATCGAGGACATAGAGCAGCCAATTTGCGATTTGGTTATGGAAATTTTCATCAAAAGGATATGGTCCTGTAAGCGTGGTCGTGGTGGTAATTTGCCTGATGTTATTTTCCACTATTAACAGCATAGCTTCTTCTTCATGATGAAATAAACATCCAATCATTTAAACTGAAAAATGGCATTTTTCTTTGAATATCAAAATATCACCACTTATTGGAAAACCCTTTAGTAGGCAAGTTGTAATGCATTGGATTGACAATAAGCCATAACTAACATTTTACCGTTTTAGAACCGCTGATCTAACTATCTATCTTCGAGCTAGACCAGTTTCGTTGGAACGTGTGGGAGCCAAAACTTTCACGTTGTAATCGTTAACCGTTCCAAGAGAATAACCTACTTAATTTTATCTCTATTCTCGGCGTTCTTTGTTTTACTCGTAGAGGCAGGATTTTATACATCGCGCGTTCGTTCAAGGTGACCTCTAGGCTCGGGCTCGCATGTTCCATGTTCTAAACAGATGTAGATATTTTCCGATCAACTGTTCATGAATGGGAATTTCTACATTTATAATTCTCCTTGGTTTATATTATAAGATGGCGTACGTAATAATTACCCTAGATCATTATAATAAATGCAATTTGATGTAGCGTGTAACCAGTGGTTGTGTTGTTTCCTGCACAAAGGAGAAAATGCTCGTGGATCTAGAAAGCTATCGAACATTCTGCTTTATTTTCTTAAGATTCCTTAGGGAAAACTTGAATTACTGAAAAAAATCTCTATTTGAGAATTCAACAATCACGTTATTAATCCGAAAATATTTCAATGTGGAGTTCCCCAAGAATCAGTTGTAGGGCCACTTCCATTCAATATAAATTGTATACTTCTTCAAATTTTGTATTATTTGGTATCTTTGTTGTCAATCGAAGTATTTTCTGACCTTTTCTTATCTTTTCCAGATTTCCTGATAAAAGGTCTACCTCAGTTGGCTATGTAAGTAAAGATTTGACACACCAATCACAAATACTGAATGTAAAGTAACATGTAATCGCATATTTTTCCACTTTAAAGTATAAGGACCTTGTATTTTAAAATCTGTTTATCTTATTATATTGGGACATAATTCAATTCGAAGAAATTTATTGATAGCACTTCACACTTTTATCATTTTGAACTCGAGAAAAGTTCAATTGATTAGTGACATTTTAATTACATGTAGAAACCTTCAAGTTGTGTTCACATTGTGTTTAAAATCGTTTAGCACAATCTAATTTCAGTTGAGATAATATCTGATATGTTTTTCGAATAAAAATATACTCAAGTTCGATTTAAGCTTATTTTGGGAGGATTTTGCATCGTTTTTCTTTTGTTTTTTCTAGGTTTTCATTCTCAATATTCATAACAGAACTATTGAAATTAATTAATTAAAAATTTTGTTTTTTACGGAAAACGCCCTTGCGGATTTGCATCATAGAACTATTTATCACGGGCAGTTTCTTGCAAAATAGAATACTCAATGAACAATACAGGAATAATATAAACGATAAACGAAGCAAATTGCGTCGTTTCAGAGTACAATCTGACTTTTTCATCAGACAAACGAGAAGATTTTCAGAATTATTTCGGCTTCCACTACTTTGAAAAGGTAGGTAATTCAATTCTAAGAGGCGTTGGAATTACTTCATTATTTCTGCTTCTTCACATGAAAGTGTGGCAAGAGCGTTTTCCATAAAAAAAAAACAATTTTTATTTAATTTTTAATAGTTCCGTTTGGGAGTGAAAACCAAGAAGAAACCTGAAACAAAAGAAAATATACTCTACTGTTATTTTGCGCAAGAATACAGATGAAGAACTAATGGTAATTGATCGAGAGATAAATTGGGGGGATCTTCATCTCTAAAACTAGCAGTTCCATTGAAATTTTGATTTTTCTAGAAGAAAATATAAATATCGAAGTACCTAATAGAATATTCAATTTCGACGTTCCATAGTTTTTTTAAAAATTCGACTTTCAATTTTATGGCCTTTCAAAATGACCGGGAAACAGATTTGCATCTTTTAATAGGTCTCACACACTACCAACTCAATAAACGACTTCGGCCCAAGTTGCTAACCCACAATTTTCTTCACAAATTTACTATCACTGGGGAACGGGAATTTCCGGACAAATTCGATATGATAATGTTCTCGTTATTTATAAATATCCGTAAAAGATGCCTCGGTTATTCAAACAAGATAATTCCTTCCAAATATAGGGTTTTTGTTAAGATCATATCTGATCGGCTGAAATTTAGGTTGGGATTTCTGATTTCATGTTAAAAGTATCAAATTTATATAGGATATGTTCCGCAAATCAACTTGGTTATTTCGGTTGCCCGTTTTCCATATATGAAATATTCGGTTGATTCCTGAAAAAAAGGTTAATTACGGAATTTGATTGATGAAAAAACGTTCTTTCAGTACCCAGAACGACTGTCAATGTTCTATGATAATATATCCACAGCATAGAAAAATCTTTATATACTTTATACATAGAACATAGAAGAGACAACAATCAACAATGGAAAAATTTCTAGGTATGGTCTATGGATCATAAGGTGAATAAAGATTGTTCTATGCTATGGATATGTTACCATAAAACAGTGATTGTCGTTCTGGTGCATAGACTTAATATGTCCATGTTTTAGTGACAGAAAGATTGCTTTTTCATCGATCAAATTTCGTAATTAACCTTTTTTTCCAGGAACCAACCGAATATTTCATATTTACAGAACGGAAAACCGGCAACCGAAATAACCAAGTTGATTTGCGGAACATATCCTATATAAATTTGACACTATTAACATGAAATCAGGAATCCCAACTTAAATTTCAGACAATCAGAGATGATCTTCACAAAACCCTATATTTGGAAGGAATTATCCTATTTGAAGAGCCGAGACATCTTTAACGGATACTGATAATTAACGCGAACCTTATCATGTCGAATTTGTCCTGAATTGCCCGTTCCCCAGTGATAGTAAATTTGTTAAGAAAATTGTGGGTTGGCAACTTGGGTCGAAGTTTTCTATTGAACCGTGAAAAGAGCGAATTAATCGCTTAGTACATTTTATGGACTTACTAGTTCAAATAATATACTAACCGATTAAAATTATTTTCTGGCACCATTCCGACCGACTCGCAAGCTCAACTGGGCATCGTGAGAACGACTTCCAAGAACAATAAACAATTTGGGGAAATCTACATAATAACACCTGAAAACACAAGCAGGTAGAAAGATATCAAACCGACGAATCCTAGAATGTTAACGCGGCTTAAGATACCGATCCGCTCCGTTGCCGCCGCCTTCTTGTTTTTTATCGTATTTCCCGCATATTTCGACCCGATCATTTACCATCGCGATGGCAGCTTGAACCTCTTTTTATCCCCTCGACAAAGTACAGGAAATTCCAGGATTCAAGGCCGCCCGTACAATTATGCCATGCAATCGCGGTTCGGGTTAGCGCTGCGTTGCCAAATCGGGCGTTGGTTTTAATTTGGACCTCGCTTCGTAATGTGGCGAGTTTTGGTTGCGTGTTGGAGCTCGTTAATCATTTTGACGGAAATGGTGCCGTCTATACAGGCCCACTGATGTGTTTAGTATTGATTACTAGTAAGCTGGAGTTTTATAGGGGAGGTTGAACTTTCCATTTCGGGACGGAGAACCTGTTAAGGGTGGAATTACACTTGACAATATGGGTCGCGATCTTGGGCAGGTGGAGGGGTTATTTGGATCAAAAGATTCTCAATTACCTGCAAGGAATGGTGCGTCGATGCCAAACTTGTGTCGTGATCGAAGTCAAATTCTTCAAAATGACAGTTGGAATGGTTTTTCGATATAATTTCAATCGAATATTGGATTTATTTTAATAGCGCCTTGAACCGTTATGAAAAAGGGTTGAGAATGATTTGTGAACTAACTAATGGTAGTTTGAAATTGTACGGAACGTAGTAAAAGTAATCCATTTTTCTAGTACTCGCGGCCCATATAACAGGGTGAGTCTTTAAGTTGTACATTAATTTTAACAATTAATTAAGGGTAAGTTTCTACCAAATGCTGAAAATGCTGTGATAGTTCATTGTGTAATTTTAGCTGTGAAGAAGTCTAAATATATAGACGAAACGTCGCATTATTAAGAAGTTGCATTTCTTGAAAGTCTGACCTATTCCCATTATCCATTGTTAATTTCAGTTCATGAAGGACGTGAATCTATATCATGATTAATTTTAACCATCATCTCATCAAATAAAATACTTTTTTCATCTGCAATTTTTCCAGATTCGGCTCAGGTGAAAAGTTATAAGCATTTAAATATTTCTCAATGTGCTAATACACTCCTGCGCTTTGTTTGCAAGTTCACCACAGATATCACTTACGGTGATTCGTATTGCAGAATAATCTTTACATTGCTTGAAATTCAAAGAAACAAGATTGATAAAACTCATTTTCTCACTCAATTCTTATGATTTGGTGCTTTTTGCGATATTATCGGAAGTAAAACATTCACTACACTGAACTACATTTTCATATTTTAAATTGGAAGAATAGGAGAAATTATAAAGAATAATCAAGTATTTTAAAATGATAGATTCTTATAATGACATAAGCTGAACTTTATCTGCATTCTTCATGCTTATTTCGTTTTAAGTTTTATGAATCGGCGATTGTATAATTCGAAAACTGAAGAATATGTGTCATAGTTATAGAAAACTTCACACCAAAATTCATCTCATTCGGAGTTACCATATCAAAGCTACAAAAAAAAACTGATTTTTTTTGGAAATTTAAACAGCCTGCATCTTTTTGTTGGAGCCGAATCCAAAAAAATGAGAAATGAAAAAAGTGTTTCATTTGATGAAAGAAATTTATTGTTAAAAGAAATGTACAACTTGAAGACTCACCCTGTTTATCTTAAAAACCAAAAAGTATTTATGTTAAGAAGTTCAAATTGGGTATATAGAAACAAAATTTGATCACTATTTGCAATACGCCAAGCCTTCAATAATTACCAAACATTTGTTGAAACTCATTTTAATAAAGCGACTTCATTATTATCGCCGCAATTTTTTTTTTGTGTATTTAATTCAGAAAAGAGGAATAAGTCACTAGTAGTCACATCAGAGATACATGGGGCTTGTTCTATGATATTCGCTGAGATTTCGGTCAGAAACTACTACATACATAATTATTACCTTCTAAAATTGTGCGTTATCGTGGCTAAAAATCAACAGGTCAAATTAAGAGATTTGAGCTCCTCTATGAGGTCACGACCTCTCTTAGGGCCCAAAATGTCCCACTTAAAAGAAACTCTTACCTGTTCCAGCGTCTTTCTAGAAGTCGAGCAAAGCTGGTCGGTGCCAGTACATGGATGGGTGTCCTTTTTTTATGAAAATTACTTTTTCGTGTCTACTCCAACCTTTTCTAAAAAATTAAATTCTAGATGTGTTTTGACCCCTTCATCTCTCGGGACTACTGCGAACCCGTAGAAATGTTGTCTACCTCTGTTTTTCCGAAAGAGCATTGTGCGACTTCGTAAAGTTTTCGACCGAGCTCCGAGTTCGCCGTTCGGAATGTTGGCAAGACTTGCCAAACATCAAGAGGTTGATCTGTGTGGAGTTTAGCGTGCCAGACCGCAATTAAAATGGGCCGGTTGCCAACCCGCTGAACCTTGAAAAATAATAGAGATTCTATCAACTCCTCGGCTTGATATATTTGCGCCGGCAATCACTAAGTTTCCGCATTGTGTTGTTGTCGGTTTGAGGACAGGAGGGGGCTGGTGAGGAATACGATCACGTTACGTCGGCTCTTTCAATTTTTTTTTTTATTTGATTATCAGTTTGCTGTATCATCGTGGTAGGAGACAATTATTGTTGATTATGTTACAAGGTGATTGTTTATATTTTGCTCAATAGCTCAATAGTTAATATTGGTATTACAAAAACGTTTAAATGGGCAAATATGTTGTTTTTTATGGCATTCAGAATTCAATAGGCACTAGGAAATGCAAAAAGGCTTCGTAAGCCAAAACATTTCATGTAAACTGTTTTTTTTTTATATAATAATGTATGGTCCAACTCGGACAATCAGAAAGAAGTTTTAATTTGACTATTTTTATTATGACAGGTCGGTAACTTCCGTAAAAATTTCGTATTTTATATGGCAGATTTTTCTATGTTCGCATCTATCGGCGTAAACTGAAGTAGGACAACAAAGCCGTATTTTGACAACATTTGGACCTCATCTCGGGCCCAAAATATGTCAAAGAGTGTTCGCACCTTGTATTCCATGCATCTCTATCTTGTTTGATGTCAATAGACGACTTCGCCCAAGTTGCCAACCCACAATTTTCTTCACAAATTTACTATCACTAGGGAACGGGAATTTCAGGTCAAATTCGACATGATAAGGTTCGCGTTATTTATAAATGTCCGTGAACGGTGCCTCGGCTCCTCAAACAAAATAATTCCTTCTAAATATAGGTTTATGTTGAGGTCATCTCCGATTGGCTGAAATTAAAGTTGGGATTCCTGATTTCATGTTAATAGTGTCAAGTTTATATAGGACATGTTCCGCAAACCAAGTAGGTTATTTCGGTTGCCGGTTTTCCGTTCAGTAAATATGAAATATGCGGTTGTTTCCTGAAAAAAATGTTAACTACGAAATTTGATTGATGAAAAAACGTTCTCCTGTCACCAGAACGACAGTCAATGTTCTATGGTAACATATTCATAGCATAGAACAATCTTTATTTACTTTATGGTCCATAGAACATAGAAGAGACAACAATCAACTATGGAAAAATTACTGGGTATGGTCTATGGATCATAAGGTAGATAAAGATTGTTCTATGCTATGGATATGTTACCATAAAGCATTGATTGCCGTTCTGGTGCATAGACTTAATATGTCTATGTTCTGGTGACAGAAAGATTGCTTTTTAATCAATAAAATTCCGTGTTGGAACATTTTTTTCAGGAACCAACCGAATATTTCATATTAACAGAACGGAAAACCGACAACCGAAATAACCAAGTTGATTTGCGGACCATATCCTTTATAAACTTGACACTATCAACATGAAATCAGGAATCCCAACTTAAATTCAGCCTAACAAAAACCTATATTTGGAAGGAATTATCTTGTTTGAGGAGCTGAGGCATCTTTTAAGGATATTTATAAATAACGCGAACCTTATCATGTCGGATTTGTCCTGAAATTCCCGTTCCCGAGTGATAGTAAATTTGTAAAGAAAATTGTGGGTTGGCAACTTGGGCCGAAGTCTTGTATTCGTAAAATCAGAAAGAAGTTCTGATTTGACTAGTTTTGATATGACAGGTCGGTAACTTCCGTAAATATTTCAGATTTTATATGGCAGATTTTCCTATGCCTGCATCTATCGGCGAAAACTGAAGTAGGCCAACAAAGCCGAATTTTGACAACATTTGGACCTCATTTCGGACCCAAAATATGTCAAAAAGTGTCCTCACCATGTATTCTATGCATCTCTACTAAATGTAATGGAAGGAAAGTGTCGACACAATTTTACAGACCGAAGCATCCTTCATAAAATGACCAAAATACTCACCTCTCCGTGGTCCATTCTACCTTCAGGTGTATTTTCCGGCAGAAAATACAGCCTGAGGCTTGCCAGGACCTGCTCGCTGTTCCTATCTATCCATAACAGTAGCAGTTCACCAGTGCACAAGTCCGAGTCTATCCACAGTTTCACGAAAAAAAATTCACCGTCCCCTGGTGATAGTAAATTTGTGAAGAAAATTGTGGGTTGGCAACTTGGGTCGAAGTCGTCAATTCAGCTCTGACAGACAGTTGCCTTGACGACCGGTCGTAATTTCCAAATAGCGCCACCTTCAGTGGAAAAAACGAATTCTAGCGAATTCCCCAACATTGGCGAAACAAAAGCTCATCTTTGATTCCACCTTATCTTCTATGCACCTAAGTTATGCGTAAATTATGATCAAAGACATCTGTTGTTGTCTACTTTCTTCCTACGTTTATTTGCTTCAAATTAAACGATCTGAATCATGGATTGGCGTAAAATCATCTGTCATATATTTGTATTCTATGAAAATCATAGAACATATTGAACTAAACCAACTACACTCATTCTGTTATCTGTGACTAGACTCAGCTGCACTGAGATTGGGGGTTTTTCCTTCAAACGAAAATGCAGTAATTTTCATGAAAAACCTTTAGAACATCACATTTCAAACATATAATGTCAATATTATATTTTTTAAAAAATGTTTGATCACCTAAAACTGAAAAATAAAAATGGGGATTTGCATTTAAAGGGCTTTGTCTTGAGTGCACGATATGACAACGTCGAATTCAGCTTTCTCGGAAAGAGAAGGACGTCAAATGTGTTACTTTGCTTAGGAAAAAAGAGATAGCTATACTTCGATCTGGTTAGAGTAGAAGACAACGACCAAGGAATAGAAAAAGAAGAGCACATACTGTCATATTACTGACAAATCGCAGACGGAAATTGTTTGGTTATATTGACAAAGAATACGTGTGTACCACAGAATAGGAATAAATATTTCATTATTCTATGGCAGAAAAAGCTATTCTACTAAACAGCGTTGTCACTTCGTGCATGCATGACAAATCCCAAACCCCAATGTTGAAATCTGATTTTGAATACTTTCTGAAGATAATTTGGGAAAATGATGAATCAAACCCATAATAATTATGTTCAAATTTGCATTTGCAGTAATAACCCAAATTCAGGAAAAACCCCCATCACAAGTCAGTGGAGTTGGTGTAGTGTAGTGAGTGTAGTTCATGTAGGTGCAACGAACAAACCTCGAGCCATGTCCATATACAGTTTTATAAGTCTATGGTTCGATTCGGAGCTATAACGACGCGAGAAAGTAAAATTCGTTTCGCAACAGTAAACGTTGTAGAAAGTATTCGTTCGAAACGATAAAGATATGGTTATCTTCAGTTCGCATAATCTTCAAGCGTAATACTTGGAATCAGGTTTTTACATTATTTACGCTATGGTTAGTCAACAAGGTCAATTCCAACAAGATTGTTAGTAATATAGGCTACTCGGTGATTTGCATCGATCTGAATCGAAGAAATAATAATGATGTTCTTGATTTTCACGTCTCTATTGATTACACATAACTTCGAATAATAATAATAATCTTTATCTGTGATTTGTCAATAGATTC
The DNA here is from genome assembly GCA_958510865.1 of Myrrha octodecimguttata. Taxonomy (NCBI): domain Eukaryota; kingdom Metazoa; phylum Arthropoda; class Insecta; order Coleoptera; family Coccinellidae; genus Myrrha; species Myrrha octodecimguttata. Next base: position 51,826,299 of record OY294061.1, on the reverse strand, counting down.
ATGATGGGCCAAATGGGACACTTTTGTATTTCTGTACTTGATGACGAAAACTGATTTCAGTGTCTCATGCCAAATTTTTAGAGGAACTATTTGCGAAAACCGTTACTTAGTTGTCGGGTGTTTTTCGAAAATGTTAATTTTAGAAGTACTGCTGTAACTTATCATCTGCTGCAAGTTTTTTATATCTGTAAAAACATTCTAGAATCAACTTCTTACGTAAAATTCAATTACATTAATCGTATTTTCTGCAAACTGCTAATTTATGAGACATCGCCATAAATTTTTTTTTTTTCAAATGGGACCCCTCGTATAATTTAACATATTTCGATAGTGCCTGGAATGACCATCTCAAAGATATAGCATACTTGATATGTTTTTGGGGTCATGTTAGGGATATTTAATTCTCAAATTTATCGCTTGGATATACATAGTAGGCTTCGGACTGCGCGGCGGTGTAAATGAACTACTGCGCACATTGAACAATTGAACATATAAAGTTTCGATTTATGAGTTCCCAGAATAAAATATAGGTGATGGACAAAACAATAGCGCTCTGTTCCCCTAGAACACGAATAAAAAGTTTTATATGAAATTTGTTTGATTATGGCTGAATTCCGATTAAAATTAAAAAAAAAATCTAGAAAAGCACTGACGTGAAGTCAGCAGCTTTTACGCGCTTGTTCACATTGCGAAATGATGACTCGGAAATTTCAGTGAAATGTCAATGAAATTTACAAAAAAAAAATATTTTTTTTCGAATTTTTCCATGAATAATTCTTCTTATTGACACTGTTCATGATAAAACCAAGTTTCATTTCGATCAAATAAATATTTTTCGAGTTATTGAAAAATCAAAATTTCAAATGGCTGTAGCACAAAAATCATTCGGCAGACTTGGCCCATAAACGAACTCTACCGAGATATTCAGGATCTTAACCTAACCTGAAAATTTCAAGACTCTTAGGCTTTCCTTTCGAAAGTTACAGCGCACACGGCCGGACGGACATAATCAATTTTGACCACGGATTCTTCATCAGTGAGTCCAACCTAGTCGTTTGAGACCAATTTCGGCTCAAAATTCGAAAATTACAGACATCGTGACGAAATGATAACGCGCTGTTTCCCAGAACAAGCGCGTAAAAATTAGAGCACTGATCTGAAGCAGCATTTTTTGTGCGGTCATTCAAGTTCGTTGCCGAAGCGGTCATCTTTCCACGTATCGACCCCGCCAAAAGCACCTTTACTTTCTGACGGAAACATTTGTCGATCTCATTGTCATATTATCCTCACGAAATTCTGCAATTCCTTTCGAGTTTTCTTTTTTCAATCGTCTCTACGGCCGTTCGGACAGAATCGACTTTGACACTGGATTCGTCATCAGTGAGTCCTACCTAGTCGTTCGAGACCATTTTCGGCTCAAAATGAGGGTTTTTCCTAAATTTGGGTTATTACTGCAAATGCAAATTTGAACATAATTATTATGGGTTTGATTCATCATTTTCCCAAATTACCTTCAGAAAGTATTCAAAATCAGATTTCAAAATTGAGGTTAGGGATTTGCCAGGCATGCACGAAGTGACAACGGTGTTTAGTAGAATAGCTTTTTCTGCTATAGAATAACGAAACATTTATTCCTTTTCTGTGGTACACACGTGTTCTTTGTCGATAAAACCAAACAATTTCCGTTTGCGATTTGTCAGTAATATGACAGTATGACAGTCTGTGCTCTTCTTTTTCTATTCCTTGGGCGTTGTCTTCTACTCTAACCAGATCGAAGTATAGCTTTCTCTGTTTTCCTAACCAAAGTAACATTTTTGACGTCCTTTTCTTTCCGAGAAAGCTGAATTCGACGTTGCCATATTGTGCACTCAAGACAACCCTTTAAATGCAAATCCCCATTTTTATTTTTCAGTTTTAGGTGATCAAACATTTTTTTAGAACAATAATATTGAAACTATATGTTTGAAATGTGATGTTCTAAGGGTTTTTCATGAAAATTACTGCATTTTCGTTTAAAGGAAAAACCCCCATTACAGGCGCTCGGACAAAAAGATATCACGCTGTTACCCTCGAACATGCACGCAAAATGGCGAACAATCCACCTCGAAGGTCGCATCGGGTGGTAGGCCGCCCCCTTCCCCCCTAAACCACTATGTAAATATGTGTCGATCACAAAGCGAACTCCAAGCATCGACGATTCAGGCGAACATAATAATGTCGCCCATAAATAATTCCCAGGAAGGTGTACGACCGGTTTCTCTCGCTCGCACCACAGAAAAAAAAACGAAGAAGAAAAAAAAAGAAGATCGTCGTATGTGGGTACCTAGCTCGGCAGAAACCGGCCGTAAAAATCGTAATACCGTACGACGAGACGTACATTCCGGCGCGGCGGGTCTCTGGGGCGAGAAGGGGGGAAGGCGCATACGCGCGCGCTAGCGGCATGGCGGATGTAATTAAGAAAGGAGCGTTCCGCCGTCCGGCCGGTACCCGCCGGGTGGAGAACCGGTCGGACGGGCCGAGCGGGACCGCCCTCATGTTTTATTCACGTCTGTGTTCGGCTACGATTAGATTATGCGATTGATGTCGTCTCTGTGTCGAGAGGAGCAGGTTGGCGGATGGACTGTTTTGCGTTTTTATCGACTTTTAGGCTTGGGAAATTTCGAAATGTCGAGGTTTTTCCTGAATTTGGGTTATTACTGCAAATGCAACTTTGAACATAATTATCATGGGTTTGATTCATCATTTTCCCAAATTACCTTCAGAAAGTATTCAAAATCGAATTTCAAAATTGGGGTTTGGGATTTGCCAGGCATGCACGAAGTGATAACGGTGTTCAGTAGAATAGCTTTTTCTGCTATAGAATAATGAGATATTTATTCCTATTCTGTGGTACACACGTGTTCTTTGTCAATATTACCAAACAATTACCGTTTGCGATTTGTCAGTAATATGACAGTATGACAGTCTGTGCCCTTCTTTTTCTATTCCTTGGTCGTTGTCTTCTACTCTAACCAGATCGAAGTATAGCTATCTCTGTTTTCCTAAGCAAAGTAACACATTTGACGTCCTTTTCTTTCCTAGAAAGCTGAATTCGACGTTGCCACATCGTGCACTCAAGACAAGTCCCTTTAAATGCAAATCCCCATTTTTATTTTTCAGTTTTAGGTGATCGAACATTTTTTTAAAAATATAATATTGAAATTATATGTTTGAAATGTGATGTTCTGAAGTTTTTTCATGAAAATTACTGCATTTTCGTTTAAAGGAAAAACCCCCATTTTCGGTCCATACTTTTTTGAAGATGAAGGGGGACGTGCTCTTACAGTGAATTCAGAGCGTTATGTCAGGATGTTAGATGGGTTTTTGTTTTGTGAACTGCAAAATTTTCCTCGCTATAATCAAAGAACATGGTTCCAGCAGGATGGGGCAACGTCACACACGTCCAACAGGTCTCTGCCACGTGAAAACCATTCGACCGATTTTGACCATATTCAGCTCAAAATTCGAAAATTACAGACATTCGGACAAAACTATAGAACGATGTTCCCCAAGAACATGCGCGTAAAAACAATTTCAGCATCCGATCAAATAACAATGTTCAGAGTTATCGAGAAAACCAAATAACTCCCATTTATGACCTTTTTTGACCAAAACTCCAGTTCGTATAGAACACGTGTGTACCACAGAATAGGAATAAATATTTCATTATTCTATAGCAGAAAAAACTATTCTACTAAACAGCCTTGTCACTTCGTGCATGTCTGGCAAATCCAAAACCCAAATTTTGAAATCTGATTTTGAATACTTTCTGAAGGTAATTTGGGAAAATGATGAATCAAACCCATAATAATAATTATGTTCAAATTTGCATTTTCAGTATTAACCCAAATTCAAGAAAATCCCCATTCCTCTTGATGGCATTGCAGCCCATACGGTCACTTTTGGCGACTGAAGGGGTTTCTGATGCATTCACATTTTGGACCCAAATAAAAATATTCGAACCAATTCAGTTCTAGACGTCCGGACAATAAGTAGAACCAAGGTTCACTGTTCTGCATTGTTCCAACCATTTATCTTTCTTAATTACACTTAATGTTTATTGCCGAATGCGTCAGTCCACCGAAAATAAAGAAAAAGATCGATATTGTTTACGGAACATCGTGTTCTGTTGACGCATGAAGATTTATGTTCTACTGGTAATGTTCACCTTGAAGCGAGAAATCAAAGGAGAAACTTTGGAATTTTTGGTGTCAATGCCATTTGCATATTGAATGCAATATTCGAGACTTTCTTTTCAATTTGAATCGCCATTGTTGGAACCTTTCCAAGCGACTGCAAGTTGTGTTGGCTCGTTTGTTATTCCTGGCAAGATAAAGCGACTGAATCAATTAACCTTAGTGTAGAATTAAAAGAAAGAATTTTTTTATTATGATTCGATTCAGTGGTTTTGTATTCACTCGAATTCCGTAGAGATTTTATGACCTAGGAAGGTTTTATTATTTAAGACTTTTATAACTGCAAATGCAAATTTGAACATAATTATTATGGGTTTGATTCATCATTTTCCCAAATTACCTTCAGAAAGTATTCAAAATCAAATTTCAAAATTGGGGTTTGGGATTTGCCAGGCATGCACGAAGTGACAACGGTTTTTAGTAGAATAGCTTTTTCTGCTATAGAATAATGAATATTTATTCATATTCTGTGGTACACACGTATTCTTTGTCAATATAACCAAACAATTTTCGTTTGCGATTTGTCAGAAATATGATAGTATGACAGTCTGACAGTCTGTGCTCTTCTTTTTCTATTCCTTGGTCGTTGTCCTCTACTCTAACCAGATCGAAGTATAGCTATCTCTGTTTTCCTAAGCAAAGTAACACATTTGACGTCCTCTTCTTTCCGAGAAAGCTGAATTCGACGTTGCCATACCGTGCACTCTAGACAAATCCCTTTATATGTCAAATCCCCATTTTTATTTTTCAGTTTTAGGTGATCAAACATTTTTTTAAAGATATAATATTGAAATTATATGTTTGAAATGTGATGTTCTAAAGGTTTTCAATGAAAATTACTGCATTTTCGTATAAAGGAAAAACACCCATAATCTCTTGCGCGCATGTTCTGGGGAACAACGTGCTATAGTTTGGTCCAAATGTCTGTAGTTTTCGAATTCAAGCTGAAAATGGTCTCGAACGACTAGATTGGACTCGCTGATGGCGAATATGATGACAAAATCTTATGCACGATAACGGTCGTACGGAGTATCCTATCGATCTGAAACTTTCAGAGCAGGTTGCATTCCATAATGCGACGGTTAAGTTTATTAATGGGCGGAATCGGCCAAACGGTTTCGGAGTTGAAGCCATTTGAAATTTTGAGGTTATTTCCGAGATAATTCAAAAACTACCGAAACTATTTGATTGAAACTTGGCAGTTAGTTGGAGTATAATGACGTGAAACTTTTTGAAAAATTTTGTTGCGATCGAAAAACATTTTTTTTCGGAAACTACATCATATTTCGAAGACTTTGAGGTTCATATCTTATATCAGTGTTTTTAATTTCTGTTTGAGACGATTATAATTTTCGGAGATATTGGAAAAATATGTCATATTTCGTCGTACATTTTTTTTACGGTTTATTTAAAAAACAACCTGAAGAAGCACTGACGTGAAGTCAGCAGCTTTTGCGCGCTTGTCCAAATTCGTTGCTCAAACTGTCAACTCCTTTGAACATGCGCGAAAAAGTTCCTGATTTCATGTCAGTTCTTTCCAAGAATTCAACATTCTTTTATTATCCTTATTCGATGTCTGGGGTATCTAACGACAATTTTCAGAATTCATTGAAAGGAAATGACGTCGGATTCTCCAGAGAACCAATTAGAAATCACAAGAATCCGAGTTGTTTACCAGGCATCGATTAAAAATTCTTCGTGTGTCGAAAGAGCTCATACGGAGATTAACGGATTTTTCCCGTGACTCGGCAACATCGTCACGCACCGATTCCACGAATTGTCGTAACTGTTTCGACTGCCGAATTAAGGTCAGGACGATAAGGTAAACTCTGTGTTTACAAGAAGTCGGTTATCAGAGATGGATGTTTGCTTTCGACGAAAATAGTGTGTGTAAGCGTTGATCGAAATGACTCATCCGAAGACAAACAGAAAGGATTAATAAAATATTCGGTGCGCAATCTAAATCGAAGTGGTTTATTTGTCGAGGCAAATTACTGTAGGAAGTTGATGTTTGTTTTCGTTGTTTAATTAAATCACTTTATACCTGAAAGAAGTTACGTTCAAATAGGAATGATCGTTCGAGAGATATTACATTGAATTTTTTGGCTCCTTGTGATGCCAAACTAGTATTATTACTTACTTTTCCGAAAATGAAAGGTGTTTCAAATTGCGCTGTTTTTTTTTTCAAGAATAAAAAAAAACATAGATAACGCGCTGAATTCGTCTGGGTATTTTGACATTTAAGAAGTGTGATGTATGAGATTTATAAAGATGGCTTCGTACACGATACAACAACGCGTTTGAATTGTTCAATTATTTTATGAAAATCAGCGTTCTGTGAAAAGTGTTTTTGGAAAATAACGTGAATTTTATGGTATACATAATCGACCATCTCAAAGCACTATTGGTCGAATTATTAAAAACTTTCAAGAGACCGGTTCGGTGGAAGATCAAAAAAAATTTCAAAAAGCACTGCCGTGAAGGCAGCAACTTTTGCGCGCATGTTCAATATAGATGACCGCTTCAGCAACGAATTTGAACGTGCGCGCAAAAGCTGCTGCCTTCACGGCAGTGCTTTTTGAAATTTTTTTCTGATAAATTACTGGATTTCAATTCGATCATATCTGTATTGCAAAAATAAAATTTTCGTGAATGGGTAAAATCCGCCCAATGATTCCGTAGATATACCCAATCAAAATTTAATTTTTCCAATATTTCCAAAAATACAGATCAGATCGAATTGAAATCCAGTACTTCATCGAAAAATATCAGTTCGAAATTCCATACAGAATTTAATGAGGATGATATGATGAGAAAATCATAGAAATTTTTTTTTCAAATTGTTCTAATAACACGATTATCACGAAATTTTGCATAAAGTTGTCTTTCAGCATCTTAAAACTAGCTGTGAAGTTTAATCAGGACTGAATCAGTATTTCTCGAGTTAAACCGAAAAAATCAACGATATCGAGAAGAAAACCTCGAAATTTGACATATTTTTTCCCGATATCTCCAAAACTTATGATCGTATCGAACTGAAATTTGGTACACTGCTGTGAAATTAGAAGGTCAAAGTGTGAATATGATTTTTTTTGGATATGATGGAAAATTTTTTTCTTTTAAATTACTGACAATATGATCCTGACGAAATTCGGCTCAAAGTTGCGCGTCGTTGTACTTCACCTAACTGCCAAGTTTGAATCCAATCGCTCAGGTAGTTTCCGAAATAAAAAATAAATAACTTCAAAACTTCAAGTGCCTATAACTCCAAAACTATTCGACCGATTTTGCCCATTAACGAACTTAACCGCGGCATTTTGCTGCGCAACCTATCCTGTTGCTAGCTTGCTTCTGTCGACAGTTATCGTGTCTACGGCCGGCCGGCCGGACAGAATCGATTTTGATACCGGATTCGTCATCAGTGAGTCCAACCAACACCCAAAATTACAGACATTTGGACAAAACGATAGCACGCTGTTCCCCTAGAACATGCGCGCGAAAAGTGTAAAATACTTCCGTAGCTGTCGTTCACAAGAAAATATAGATTTGGTTCGTGAAAGTGTTGATGAAGACCCTGGAATGTCCATTAGACGACGTTCACAACAAGTTGGACTTAGTGGGTTCACAACATGGCGTATTTTACACAAGGATTTATCTCTGAAGGCATATACACCTCACTTTGCAAATGATACAATTGATATATTTAGACAAAATTTCCTGGACGAATAATTTCCAGAAACGGTGATGTCAATTGGCCACCAAGAACAGGTGATTTGACACCGATAGACTATTTTCTTTGGGGTTATGTGAGAAGCCAGGTCTATAAGAATAATCCACAATCGATTCCTCAACTCAAGGATGAAATTATTCGTGTCATTATTGAGATAAACCTCAATTATGTCAAAATGTCATTGAAAATTTTAACAAGAGAGTGGACGTCTGTAGAGCTGCAATGGGAGGCCATTGGACAGATATAATTGTTCGTATATAAATGTCATAACTGATACTTCAATTACCAATAAAAAGTTTTTGAGAATGAATGCAAATTATGCGTGTTTTATTTATTCTTTAAAAAACGCGCAATTAAAAAACACCCTTTATCTGTTAAGTAAAGTTTTCCAATAGAGGCTTCCGAACTTTGACAGTTGACAGCGGCCATTTTGTTGAAGCTTCATCTGTCGAATCTGCTGTCATCAAATTGTTTTATCAGAATGTTCCTCCTACAGAGAGGAATTTTCGGAATTGGGAAAATTTGGATGTACTGGTTCAGTAAACTATGAAGCAACACCCGGTCGACGACGAAACGGAAGATATGCGTCAAATTCAATTATGTGCGGCCGGCTGTAACTCTCCAAAGAAAAGCCCTAGATTTTTGAAATTTTCAGGTTTGACTGTGAGCTTGAATATCTCGCTATAGTTCCATATTGGGCAAAATCAGTCGAACGGTTTTGTAGTCACACCAATTCGAAATTTTCAGATTAGTTTCTTGATATCTCATGAAGTCCTAATGCAATCCTATTTAAACTGTGTAGTTAGTTGAATAATACCAACGTCACATGATGCAAAATTTCGTATGGATCTGGTTGTCAAAACATTCCTTTTGTATTTTTATTCGAAAATTGAAAATTTTTATTTCTCGCAGAATATTGATCGTATTTCAAGGAAATTTGGCAAAGACTTCGGAATCAATATTTAAACGTAGTGTTTCGAGTTTCAATTTGATGCGACAAAAATTGTCAAATTTCGTTGATATGTATATGGAATTTTGTGGTTATTTCCTCGATATCTCAGAAAATAATGATTGAAACATCGATATAAGTTGGAAGATACCAATGCAAACCTAAGCACAAAATTTTGTGTGGATCTAGTTGTTCCGAAATTCCAAGAAAATTTTATTCGTGAATTGTTCTGAAAATTGAAATTGAAGTCGGTAGTTAACAAATTTTCCATTTTTGAATTCAATCCTATATATTTCCGGAGATGTAAGAAAAAATATGTCAAATTTCGATATTATTTTATATTTTCAGGTTATATGTCCCCGATATTTCAAGAATTACTGACGCTATCAGATTGGGTAGAATTGAAAATTGAAAAAAAAAAACCAAATTTTTGTTAAAAATTTCTTTTTTCAAAGACTATTTTATCAGATCTCAATAAATTTGGCACATACCTGATGTTATTGATATTTTATAGAAGATTTTCAATGTTCAATGCTATATATATATTTATTTCCAGAAATATACGGCAAAAAATTTCAAATTTCCTTGTTCATTGAATTTGAAAAAAGAACATTTGAAAATTTTCAAATTTTTTCAACAAATAAATTAAATAATTGCCATCGGTATTCGAAATAAGGTATCAGAATGTAACAAAATAAACCAAACGTGTCCAATCCCACTACACAGATAAGGGTCGAAGATCCATATAATTTCAAACTACCCCAGGTAAACCGAGGTAGAACGGCAGAAAGTTCATTTAATAGCTCTACTCTGCCAGTCGTTTCTCATCATCAAAATCCCCAAACAAAGTTCATCCTATCGTCTGCCATTCCCTGTTCCCAACCCTCTGAAACTTTCCTGTAGGGTCGTTCAAACTCTGGCATACTTCGAGGTTATACCTCTGAACTAAGCCATAACTAATCGATAAAAGGTTTTTGTGTTTTGGGAAGTTGCTTCCGGAGTGTTTCTGTTATGAGCTCTGGCAAATTTGAAGCTGAGGTGTATTTTAATCTAACGGCCGATATTAAACACAAGAACTCACGAAAAACGGCACTTGGAAACACAATATTTGTAGAGAAGAATTAGATCATAATTTGGAAGGCTAAATTCGTGAATGGGTGAAATAAACCCAATTATTCTGCGGATATTTTCATACTGAATCGGATTGAAATCAACTTGGTCAATAAATGATGGTAAATATGGTATCAACCCCGTAAGCGTTATTACACCAACCCCTTGAATCTTGAATAGGAAGGGGTGTTGAGTGACATCTTATTTCAAAGGTAATTCGATCGCACTTCCAAAAATGGGGTGCACTTGACCCTAGTTGTTAATACTACCGAAAATTAAAAAAGAGGGTGTAACAGTTAGGATACAGCGAATCCAAGGTGTAAAAAAAACAGAAATTCCACATGCTATTAGGCTGAAGACAAATCAGAAAAAAACCTAAAAATCTAGAAATCTAGGAGCTTTTACGTGCTCGTTCAAATTTTAACTATTAGATCAACACGAAATTTTGCATCTGATTGCGTGTTGGTAATCTCCACCTGATTACGAAGTTTCAATCTGGTTGCATTTGTACTTCTTGAGATATTGCGGAAATAACGTTAAAATTCCAATTAACAACGGAATTTGGCACATTTTTTTTTCTTTATATCTCCGAAAGTAAATATCGGAACTAATTGAAATTTGAAACACTGTTGTTGAATACTGACTCTAAGGTTCATGACAAATTTCATTGAAATCCAATCAACATTTTCAAAGAAAAACAATTTTTCATGAATTTTAAAAATTTTCGAATAAATTTTTTTTTTAATTTTCTAACTGGATGCACACGAAATTATGCTTTACATTACATTTTTTCTCATTTTTCCTTCCAAAATGTTCTTTCTCATTGATACGTTTACTCTACGGAGATTAAATTGTTGAATTATTATTGTTTTGCCCAACATTTCTTCGCAGTACAGAGAACTTGCGAAAAAATTGTACTGCGAAAAAATGTTGGACAAAACAATAATAATTCGGCAATAAATTTCCGTAGAGTGAAAATATCAATGAGGAAGACCATTCTGGAAGAAAAATGCGAAAAAATGTTCAACATTTTTTCGCAACTTCTCTGTGTCGCGAAAAAATATTGGGCAAAACAAGAATAATTCGACAATTAAATTTCCGTAGAGTAAAAATATCAATGAGGAAGACCACTCTGGAAGAAAAATGAGAAAAAATGTTCGACATTTTTTTCGCAACTTCTCTTCTTTGCGAAAAAATATTTGGCAAAACAAGAATAATTCGACAATTTAATTTCTGTAGAGTGAAAATATCAATGAGGAAGACCATTCTGGAAGAAAAATCCGAAACTATGTTCAACATTTTTTCGCAACTTCTATGTGTTACGAAAAAATATTGGAAAAAACAAGAATAATTCGGAAGAGGAGATAATAATGAACAAAATCACCCCAACATTGCATTTTTCAGGAGACAAAAATAAGTATTTGATCGAGAACCAAACAAAAACTATTCGACAATTTAGTTGCCTTGGAGTAGGAAAATCAAGGGAGCGTTATTAATTTGTCAACTTCTTGATTGTTTCACAATTTTTCTTTGTATGTACAGTACCTGGTGTACCGTGGTAGGTCAGAAAGACACTCAATTACATACCCATCTAACCTATACAGTGCGCGTCAAAATTATGGAACAAATCCATTTTTGTTGCACCCTGTGCCATCCCCATCAACCCTCTAAATTTTTTGAATAGGGAAAGTAGGTCATGTTGTACTTTTTTGGCATGGTCTTTTTATCTTCTTTACAGGCATGCAGAAATTTTCAAGAAAACATTTTTTTTTTGAAAAATTAGTTACTTCAAAGAGGTTTTCAGTATGTGCACTTTGTCATGGCCCATTTACTTTGAGACGATGGTACCTGATGAAATTTGTCACCGAATGAAAGTCGAGCATTACAGTTTTGTTCATGCACAACTTTCAACTCCCTCACGTGAAAATTTTATTTTTCTACATTGAAGGGTTCGTAGGGATTGAAAGTTGTGCATGAACAAAACTGTAATGGTCGACTTTCATTCGGTGACAAATTTCATCAGGTACCATCGTCTCAAAGTAAATGAGCCATGACAAAGTGTACATACTGAAAACCTCTTTGAAGTTTTTTTTTTAAATGATTTATTGAATAAAATATACAAATACAAAAAAATTTACATTCACAATCCTCTAAACAGTACCCTAAACTGGTATCGAGGATAGTAGATACAGAATTCCATTGAAATTAACCAGTGCCTTTGTTAGCAAATAAAATCTTATCTCGTACATACACACCCGATGCTTGAGGAATCGCAGTTCCACATCAAGACAAACCTCAAAAATGCCAACTTAACATTCTATTGAAAAAGCAGACAAAACCACATTACACCAACTCTAAGTATTCCTTTATTTGATCAGAAAATTTACCAATTGAACTGACAGATTTTATGGAAGTAGGTAATTGATTAAATATTTTTGAAGCTTGTGCTATTGGGTTATTCAGCCCTTTTTGACTTTTTACTTTTGTCTGATATAAGTTTTGATGTGTTCTTGTTTCATAACTATGAATATCTTTCGTAAATTTATACTCTGTATTGCACTTTTGTATTTTATTTATGATTTTAAAAATTAATTTACATTGTTCTAACTCTAATATTTTCTTCAAATTTGGTATTTGCAAATCAGAGTAAAGTTGTGTAGTATTCGTTAATCGATCATAATTAAACAACACTTTAACAAATTTATTTTGTAACGTTTGTATTTTTTTGAAGCATGTTTTTCCACAGGTTCCCCAAATCGGTATTAAATATCTTATATGTGACATAAAAAACGCATTGTAAACCTGATATTTACTTTTTTTTGATAAATGAGATCGAACCCCATATAAAGCCGAAACCATCGGTATTATCTTCTCGATTATGGAGTCAACGTGGCTTTTCCAGCTCAAATTTGTATCCAAGTACCTCGCCTCACAGACTTCTTGAAGTTCAACATCATTTATGCTTAACTTTAGACTCGTAACTTTTTTGTTCTTTTGCTTGAATACCATATACTTAGTTTTATTTATATTAATTTTCAATTTATTGTTCCAAAGCCAATGTAAATACCGTTGTAGATCTTCATTAATTTGTTCATTCAACTCTATGTTATTACCTGTATATATCAAGACAGTGTCGTCTGCAAAAGCGAAATACCTGGCCCGGATGTTTGACTTGCTCAAGTTAAGCACGTATAATGAATAAAGAAGGGGACCCAAAACCGACCCTTGGGGAATACCAAACGAATTGGAAGTCCAGTCACTTTTGCTATCATCTATACACACATATTGACGGCGATCGGTTAAATAGGACTTAATCAACTTATGTATTTTTCCTCTGAATCCCATTCGTTGGAGCTTATTAAGAAGAATATCTCTGCTAACCACGTCAAAAGCCTTTCTCAAGTCGACCATTATAGCCACGGCTATCTTGCCATTGTCTAGAGCTGATGAAATTTCATTAATCAAATCAACTGTCGCACTGAGGGTATTACTGTTTTTTGTAAATCCATACTGGTATTGATCGACCACAACATACTTTTTAATAAAAGATAACATTCTATTTTTTATGGCCGTTTCACAAACTTTAGAGAACGTACTGATAACGGATATGGGTCTGTAATTATTTAAGTCATCAGTTTTTCCGGATTTATGTATGGGTGTTATTTTACTGATCTTCAATTCGCTAGGATAGTTACCACTTGAAAGAATTGCATTAACTAGCCTTGTTAAAATTGGCAATAAATTCAATATATCTCTGACAGATATTTTATCGTGACCAGGTGCAGAATTCTTTTTCAAATTGAGTAAAATATCATTGATTTCCTTCTCGGTTACTGGAGTGAGAACAAATGAATTCAAATTATCGATCTCTTTAACATTTAAAACCGGTTCATTACTAACGATTTCATTTTCCACCTCCCCGACAATATTTTCTCCCACCTTTGCGAAATAAGTAACTAATTTATTAAAAAAAAAATTCTTGAAAATTTCTGCACGCCTGTGAAGAAGATACAAAGACCTTGCCAAAAAAATACCACACGACTTTCCCTATTCAAAAAATTTAGAGGGTTGATGGGGATGGCACAGGGTGCAACAAAAATTCTTAAAAAATGTATAAAAATTTGGTAAAATTGATACAAAAATTGACCTGTTTCAGGACTTTGTTGCCAAATATTTTTCTTCTGAACAAATGAATTTGTTCCATAATTTTAACGCGCACTGTATAAGGACCATCATATGAAATTCCAACATGAATCTAACACTTCACGAAACATGTGTCATGAACTCTTCGACTACATTCTCTTCTCAAGACTTCAACAATCAACGAATCCCCTTACATCGCCGTAAAAATCGCAATTCCACCGCATAGGCGAATCGTATAGGAAACCCTACACTCCTCGTCCCCTTTTTTCGCTCATCCTGCGAAACCCAAGAACAGCCGACCCAAGCACGATGTTCGGAAAGGAAGTAATAACAAAATCCCGCCTAGTCCGCATTTCGTCGACAGAGAACGTCGAGCGCCCCCTCGCCCCGCGCCCTGGGCACCAGCCAAGGCCCCGGCCTTGTTTTCCGAGAATCCCGCACCGACCGACAAGTTTGCTACCGCTGACTAGTCGTTATACGTCGTCGTTTGGGCCGACGTCACTCGATTTTTTCGCTCGCTAGTCGCTACGTTCATCGGGCACTCGAGGCTCGAGCAGGCACCGTGAAATCCGTATTCGATGGTATTTCAGTTCGACTTCGAGAGTGTGTTTTGGTTTCGGTGCGCATCAGTGAGTGTTGTTCTTGCAGTTTGTGCTTTTTGTTAGTTTCTGGGATTATTCGGATGTTGGAATTTGTACGGTGAGTTTTAGATTGTTTGGAATTTCCTGAGGAAACGTTCTAAGATGATTTATATTAGGTTGGAAGATTGTCCTGTCGGGTAGTCGTGTGTTATGTACGAAGGAAGAGTCAGAAATGAGTTGATGAATGTTAGAAACCTTTTCTAAGGACTAGTTTATGCGTTATAGTCTCAGCCATGAGCATAGTTTCAGTCTTGGGCATAAAATCAACATAAACTTGAGAAATCCTATGCAACGGTGTTTTAGTTCGACTTTATTCTTACAGTTTGTGCTTTTTGTTAGTTGTGGGATTATTCGGATGTTGGAATTTGTACAGTGAGTTTTGGACTGTTTGGAATTTCCCGATGAAACGTTCTAATATGGTTTATATAAGGTTGGTAGATTGTCCAGTCGGGAAGAGGTGTGTTTTGTACGAAGGAAGTGTAAGAAATAAGTTGGTGATTGTTAGAAACCTTTTCTAACGACCAGTTTATGCGTTATAGTCTCAGTCATGAGCAAAGTTTCAGTCTTGAGCATAAAATCAACTTAAACTTGCGAAATCCGTATACGATGGGATTTTAGTTCGACTTCGAGAGTGTGTTTTGGTTTCGGTGCGCGTCAGTGAGTGTTGTTCTTGCAGTTTGTGCTTTTTGTTAGTTTCTGGGATTATTCGGATGTTGGAATTTGTACGGTGAGTTTTAGATCGTTTAGAATTTCCTGAGGAAACGTTCTTATATGATTTATATTAGGTTGGAAGATTGTCCTGTCGGGTAGTCGTGTGTTATGTACGAAGGAAAAGTCAGAAATGAGTTAATGAATGTTAGAAACCTTTTCTAAGGACTAGTTTATGCGTTATAGTCTCAGCCATGAGCATAGTTTCATTCTTGGTCATAAAATCAACATAAACTTGAGAAATCCTATGCTATGGTATTTTAGTTCGACTTTGAGAGTGTGTTTTGGTATCAGTGCGCATCAGTGAGTGTTTTTTTTGCTGTTTGTGCTTTTTGTTAGTTCCTGGGATTATTCAGATGTTTGAATTCGTACGGTGAGTTTTGGACTGTTTGGAATTTCCCGAAGAAACGTTCTAATATGGTTTATATAAGGTTGGTAGATTGTCCAGTCGGGAAGAGGTGTGTTTTGTACGAAGGAAGTGTAAGAAATAAGTTGGTGATTGTTAAAAACCTTTTCTAACGACCAGTTTATGCGTTATAGTCCCAGCCATGAGCATAGTTTCAGTGTTGAGCATAAAATACACATAAACTTGAGAAATCCTCATATAATGGTGTTTTAGTTCGGGAGTGTGTGTTTTGATTGTCCTGTGGGAAGGAACTGTAAGAAATGAGTTGGAAACGTTTTCTAAGGACCAATTTATGCGTTATAGTCTCAGTCTTGAGCATAAAATCAACAGAAACTTGAGAAATCCGCATGCAATGGTATTTTAGTTCGACTTTGAGAGTGTGTTTTGGTTTCGGTGCGCATCAGTGAGTTTTTCTTGCAGTTTGTGCTTTTTGTTAGTTTCCGGGATTATTCGGATAGTGCAATTCGTACGGTGAGTTTTGGATTGTTTGGAATTTCCCAACGAAAAGTTCTTATATGGTTTATATTAGGTTGGAAGATTGTCCAGTCAGGAAGTGGTGTGTTTTGTACGAAGGAAGTGTAAGAAATGAGTTGATGAATGTTGGAAATCTTTTCTACGGACCATTTTATGCGTTTTAGTCTCAGCCATGAGCATAGTTTCAGACTTGGGCATAAAATCAGCATAAACTTGAGAAATCCGCATAGAATATTTCAGTTCGACTTTGAGAGTGTGTTTTGGTCTCGGTAAGCATCAGTGAGTGTTGTTTTTTCCATTTGTGCTTTATAGTTTTAGTTATGAGCATAGTCTCAATCTTAAGCATAAAATTGGACTTCGAATATGATGCACAAATTGTCTCTTGGGGTCTATTTGTGCATCATATTCTTAGTCCTAACATATATGATATGACTATGCTTCGGACTATGCTGTGCTTGTTGTTGGTACTTTGTTTATACTTATAATGAAGCAGCTAAATGCTGAATTATCCTTGTGAGAATGCTTGAATCCTGGTGTATTAGGTTAAATCTTCTAGGAGTCAAAACTAGGTTCATTGTTTCAGGGGAACCTTCCTGAATGAGCTTTTGTATTCGAAGTATACTTCAATAAATCCTCAGTGTGATCACTGAGGTCAAAAACCCGATAAGGATGATTCCTTATCGGGTTTTTGTCTTGTCTGTCAGCTTTTGGTTCATTATTTTAGAGGATCTTTCATGAATGAACTGCTGAAATCGAGATCCTTTTTAATGTCATCAGATTATTTTCGTTTCGAGTGTTCGTTGGACAATTGTGAATAGTTGGGGTTTGAATTAGGTACTACTATAGGTATTTTTGAACGCACAGAAGTATTAATGATAATCTGGAAGACTTCTTCTCCATGAACTAAATATTGAAATAATAAATTCCTCTTGTAATGAATAAGTATTCGAAAAAATCAAGTTTCAGACTTGTGTATTAAGAGACGAAGGAAATTTTCGCCATTCTGACTGAATCAAATGAATTGTCTTAAATTACATTAGTCAAAATGAATTTATTCTCGGAAATTCGTGAAAATAATGTATGGTCCAACTCGGACAATCAGAAACAAGTTCAGATTTGACTAGTTTTGATATGACGGGTCGGTAACTTCCGTAAATATTTCAGATTTTTTATGGCAGATTTTCCTATGTCGGAATCTATCGGCGAAAACTGAAGTAGGACAACAAAGCCGTATTTTGACATCATTTGGACCTCATTTTGGACCCAAAATATGTAAGAGTATCCGCACCATGTATTCTATGCATTCCTATCATAACCATCAAACGTAACGATAACAGTGTAAGATTTGACATATTCACATCAGCGATACCATATCACAAAACACAAGCAGCAATCCATTCAAAGGAAATTTGTGGCAGAATAGTTTACTTTGATAGGCTCCTAAAGAAAAGACTCCTGATTAAAAGTAGGACAACTAAGCCGTATTTCGACAACATTTGGACCTCATTTCGGACCCAAAATATTTCAAAGAGTTACCGCACCATGTATTCTATGCATCCCCATCATAACCATCAAACGTTAAGATGTCAGTGTCAGATTTGACATATTCACATCAGTGTTACCATATCACAAAACTCAAATAGCAATCCATTCAAAGGAAATTTGTGGCAGAATAGCTTACTTTGATAGGCTCCTAAAGAAACGACTCCTGATTAAAAGTAGGGTAACGAAGCCGTATATTGACAACATTTGGACCTCATTTCGGACCCAAAATATATCAAAGAGTTAACGCACCATGTATTCTATGCATCCCTATCATAACCATTCAATGTAACGATGACCGTGTCAGATTTGACATATTCACATCAGTGTTACCACATCACAAAACACAAATAGCAATCCTTGTATAGGAAATTTCCGGCAGAATAGTTTCTTTGATAGGCTTCTAAAGAAAAGAATGATTAAAAAACGTTGTTCAGATGGGGTATTCTGCCCTGATTCCTCTCTGCAAAAATCCCAAGGAACAGCAGGTTGAATTAATCCCGCAATCTCAAGACTCTACTTCATTCTATTTTTATCAAGCAAAACGCTCCATTCAGAGCGTATCCTAGGGGAATTTCAGTCTTGCATCGATCCAGAGGTGGAAACCTCCCAGCACCACGTGCAAAAAGATAGGAAAGGGGTCACAGCTATGTTCAGAATGCGGAGGGTTGACATGGAGGGTTGAAATTACTTTGTGATCGATAGATGGCCCCTTGTTCGGAAGCTGCTGACCTATTTATGCTTTGTGGGGTTCTCGATATACTCACTATTGAGTTATAGTATCTGCACTAGACGAGTTCCTTGCCGATATTTCATGTTCGGAAGGATTCACATAAATTCTGTTTCGAATGCTGTATCGGAGTAGATTTCTTTCTTCGGTTTTTGATTTGGATGAGTTGGTTTTATTACCATGGGAGTTTATTCGATTTGGGGATTCTGAAGGGTGTTTCAAATTGTGCGTTTTTCAAAGAATAAATAAAATACAGGGTGAGTCTTTGACCTTGCAGAATATTTTAACAGAAGATTCTTGAAGCTGAAAGAAACACATTTGTCCTCTACCATTTTTTCCGATTCGGCCTAGATAAAAAGATATAGGCATTATAAATTTTCATTATAGGCTAGCCGCCCCTGGAAACCTGAACACTGAAGTTTTTCCAAGCCTAAGATATACCATTCAAATCTTCGAAATAGGCAACTCTGTTATGAAAACAAGCGTCAACTTACTTTTCACATTCCAGTTGGTGAAAAAAGTTATATTTATAGTACAATAAACAAGTTAGGTATTCCAAATTTCGTAAAAGTTGAATATTCTTCTCTTGGTTTCATTTTCGATAATGAGGAATTCATCTAGCTATCACTCATATTAGCTTTGAGATTCATCTTCAATTTGTAATTATTAATTTTCTTTGTTTATTTCATTTTCTCCAAGAATTATCAGATTCAGACATAACCCATTCAAACTTTCATTTTCATAAATAAATAAAACAGATGTACCTAATTTATCTATGAACGTACAAACGTTGCCAAATTGACGAACAGAAAGAAAGAACTCTTCGAAATCAAACAACACACAATATGCTAATTCTTTGTATACACTTGTATAGTCTATGATTCTGAACTGAACTATAAATCTATGATTCCACTCTCAACTTTTAGACGTGGCAACGCGGAAAAATTGAATTCTGTGAATTTTTTGAAAAGAGTTGCAATCAGCCTAAGTACCCAATTGTCGGAATTTCACAGATATTTTTTATTGTTGAATTTCAGATTACTCGAAAACGGCGCATCATACGAAAAAAAATAAGGAATACTTTTACTTTCCAAAATGGTCAAAAATTCGTTGAATAGCATTCAAATTATTTTTGAAAGTTGGATTCTTTGAATTTCTGGTATTTTTATGAAATGTTATGGTCATATTAAAGAAACTGAATGATGTGGATGAAATGTTGTAATCCAGGAACATTCATCGTATCAATTAAAAACTATATTCCAAAAATCATCTCATTCGGTGAGATCGTTCGCGAGATATAATCGAAAATTAAATTTTTTTATGGATTTTCAACAGTCTGTATCTTACGAACCAAGCCGAATCGGAAAAAATGGTAAGGGAAAAAAGTGTTTCTCTTGGCTTCAGGAATCTTCTGTTAAAATATTCTGCAAGGTCAAAGACTCACCCTGTATAGATGACGCACTGAATTCGTCTGGGTATTTTCACATTTAAGAAGTTTGATGTATGACATTTATAAAAATGGCTTCGTACACGATACAACAACGCCTTCAAATTGTTCAATTATTTTATGAAAATCAGCGTTCTGTGAAAAGTGTTTTTAGAAAGTTACGTGAATTTTATGGTTTACATAATCGTCCATCTCAAAGCACTATTGGTTGAATTATTTAAAAATTTCAAGAGATCGGATCATCAAAAAACTGAAAAATACAGTCGTAGCGGTCGTTCACAACGAAATATTGATTTGGTTCGTGAAAGTGTTGCTGAAGACCCTGAAATGTCCATTAGGCGACGTTCACAATAAGTTGGACTTAGTGGGTCCACAACATGGCGTATTTTACACGAAGATTTAGCTCTAAAGGCATATAAGGTTGAAATAACACAGGAACTAAAGCCATTAGAACATTTAAAACGTCGTTCATTTGTCAATTTCATCAATGAACAACCAGCTGATTTTTCCCAAAAAATCCTGCGTTCCGATGAGGCACATTTTCAACTTGGTGGCTTTGTTAATAACCAAAATTGTCGTATCTGGGGTGAGGAAAATCC
This sequence comes from Myrrha octodecimguttata, assembly GCA_958510865.1. Classification (NCBI taxonomy): domain Eukaryota; kingdom Metazoa; phylum Arthropoda; class Insecta; order Coleoptera; family Coccinellidae; genus Myrrha; species Myrrha octodecimguttata. Next base: position 51,805,585 of record OY294061.1, on the reverse strand, counting down.
AAGAATTATTCATGAGAAACCTATGCATCCTGAACGAGTCACTGTTTGATGTGCATTATGGTCAGGTGGTGCAATTGGAACTTAGTTCTGTGAAAATGCTGCTGGTGAAGCTGTAACTGTCAATGGTGATCGATACCGTCGGATGATAATCGAATTTTTGTGGCTTGAATTAATGAATATTGATCTAGAGGACATTTGGTTTCAACAGGATGGCTCTACACCTCACTTTGCAAATGACACAATTGATTTATTGAAACAAAAAATTCCTGGACGAATAATCTCCAAAAACGTTTATGTCATTTGGCCACCAAGATCATGTGATTTGACATCGATGGACTATTTCCTTTGGAGTTATGTGAAAAGCCAGGTCTATAAGAATAATCCACAATCGATTCCTGAACTAAAGGATGAAATTATTCGTGTCATGAGTGAGATAGAGCCTCAATTATGTCAAAATGTCATTGAAAATTTTAACAAAAGGGTGAACGTCTGTAGAGCTGCAAGAGGAGGCCATTTGACAGATATTATTTTCCGTATATAAATGTCATATCAGATACTTCAATTACCAATATTTTTTTTTGAAAATGAATGCAAATTATGTGTTTTATTGCTTCTCAAGAAAAATTCGGAAACGTCTCATCTCATTCGAAAAAAAATTCCATATTTCACAGCTGTTTACTAAATTCCAGTTCGATACGTTCATAATTTCCGGAGATATTGGGGGAAAATATGTCCAATTTTCTCAGTATTGTTGTTTTCTTCTGAAATGACTAATTTTCCAATCAAGTACTGGACTTTACTTCGATTATCTGAAAAATTATCTTTAAAAATTTTGAATGAATATCTGCGAAATCATTGGGTGGACCATCCACGAATTCGGCCTTCGTAATTGAGGTCCAAACCCAATCCACAAATATCGAGTTTCTAAGTTGTTCCCTCCGGAAGTTATCGTGTTTACGAACGGCCGTTACACAATACAAAAAAAGAATTTTTTGATCTCATTATATGCTGAATGAATTGAGTCCTCAATCACGAAGTTAACATTATTTTGAAAATCTTCCTGATTTTCATCTCAGTCATGCTTATCTTTTAATAAATTGAGTCATAATAAATCAATGGAACTGATTCAATTCAGATGACGAAGGTAAGTTTGAGGACAAAATTAAAAATGTCAAAAAGCACTGATAAATTACTGGATTTCAATTCGATCAAATCTGTATTTTTGGAAATATTGGAAAAATAAAATTTTGAATGGGTATATCTACGGAATCATTGGGCGGATTTTACCCATTCAAGAATTCGGCCTTCGTAATTAAGATCCAAACCTTCTCTACAAATATCGAGTTTCTAAGTTGTTTCTTTCGGAAGTTATTGTGTTTACGCAGTCGGCCGTTAGGCTGACCGAACAAAAATACAGATCAGATCGAATTGAAATCCAGTACTTCATCGAAAAATAACAGTTCGAAGTTTCTTACAGAATTTAATGAGGATGATATGATAAGAAAATCATAGAAATTTTTTTTTTTTGAATCGTTCTAATGAAACGATTATCACGAAATTTCGCAAAAAGTTGTCTTTCAGCATCTCAAAACTAGCTGTGAAGTTTTATCAGGACTGAATCAGTATTTCTCGAGTTATACCGAAAAAATCAACGATATCGAGAGGAAAACCTCGAAATTTGACATATTTTTTCCCGATATCTCTGAAACTTTTGATCGTATCGAACTGAAATTTGAAACACTGCTGTGAAATATGAAGCTCAAAGTGTGAGTGGAATTTTTTTTTGGATATGATGAACGGTTTCCGAAAAAAAATTTCGAAAAAAAATTTTTTGAATTTACTGACAACATGATCTTGACGAAATTTGGCTCAAAGTTGCGCGTCGTTATACTCCACCTAACTGCCAAGTTTGAATCCAATCGCTCAAGTAGATTCTGAAATAAAAAATAATTAACTTCAAAACTTCAAGTGCCTATAACTCCGAAACTATTCGACCGATTTGGCCCATTAACGAACTTAACCGCGGCATTCTGATGCGCAACCTATCCTGAAAGTTTCAAGTTGCTAGCTTGCTTCTGTCGACAATTAGTGTTTCTAAGGCTTGCCGGCCGGACAGAATCGATTTCAACACCGGATTCGTCATCAGTGGGTCCAACCTAGTCGATTGAGACCATTTTCGGCTCAATCATCCAAAATTACAGACATTTGGACGAAACGATAGCACGCTGTTCCCCTAGAACATGCTCGCAAAAATATTTCGAACCTATTGAATTACAAACGATACCTTGAACTTAATTGGTTTGCATTCTGTCCGATGTTCAAATATCTGTATATTAAATAACCATAATCACATCAAAGTTAAACGATCAATTATTTCAAGTATTTCTCAACAAGTTGAAGTATATATAATTCCATGTTACTCCAACTTTATTATGCTGTATATCCACTCATCGATGAGTAAAAGTGCAACCTGTAAAACTTGCCAAACCTGTTGAAACTCGATCTGCTTCAGATCGTTCCTTATCAATTGAGAACCGGAATAATTCGAATTCTTGAGACAGAAATATTGCAGATTGGGAAAGACTGGTAGAGGTCAACATAACAGCTTTCGAAGAGGAAGAAAGTTTGCTAATTAAGTCGCGTCCATAAGTATTTATGCGACTATTTGTCTTCGATATACAGGATGTCCCACTTTAATTGTCGTCAATATCTTCAGAATCGTAAGTCTGAATTTCCTAAAATTTGTGAGTGTGCAGATTCTTCTGAAATCAAAGTTGTTTTCTTTAGATGTATAGAACTTTTAAATGGAATAAACAAGGATGAAATTTTAAAATTGACATGAAATTGACTTCATTCGAAAGATGATCTTTTGGCATTTTAATTTAAATATAATTGCTGGCATATATATTTGATTCCTTACCAAAAATATTCTGACGAACGGTATTTGTGGGACACCCGGTATATAAAGGGTGTTTCAAATTGCGCGTTTTTTTAAGAATAAAGAAAACACATAATTTGCATTTATTTCCAAAAGCTTTTTATTCGTAATTGAAGTATCATTAATGACATTCATATACGAAAATTAATATCTGTCAAACGGCCTCCTCTTGCAGACGTCCACTCTTCTGTTGAAATTTTCAATGACGTTTTTACATAATTGAGGCTCTATCTCACTAATTACTCAAATAATTTCATCCTTTAGTTCAGAAATCGATTGTGGATTACTCTCATAGACCTGGCTTCTCACATAACCCCAAAGAAAATAGTTCATCGGTGTCAAATCACATGATCTTGGTGGCCAATTGACATCACCGTTTCTGGAGATTATTCGTCCAGGAAATTTTTGTCAGAATAAATCAATTGTGTCATTTGCAAAGTGAGGTGTAGCGCCATCCTGTTGAAACCAAATGTTCTCTAGAGCAATATTCATTAATTCAGGCCACAAAAATTCTATTATTATCCGACGGTATGGATCACCATTGACAGTTACAGCTTCACCAGCAGCATTTTCAAAGAAGTAAGGTCCAATTACACCACCTGACCATAATGCACACCAAACAGTGACTCGTTTAGGATGCATGGGTTTCTCATGAATAATTCGTGGATTTTCCTCACCCCAGATACGACAATTTTGTTTATTAACAACGACACCAAGTTGAAAATGTACCTCATCAGAACGCATGATTTTTTGAGAAAAATCAGCTGGTTAATCATTGATGAAATTGACAAATGATCGACGTTTCAAATGATCTATTGGCTTTAGTTCCTGTGTTATTTAAATCTTAAATGCCTTCAGAGCTGAATCCTGGTGTAAAATACGCCATGTTGTGGACCCACTAAGTCCAACTTGTTGTGAACGTCGTCTAATGGACATTCCAGGGTCTTCAGCAACACTTTCATGAGCCAAATCAATAATTTCTTGTGAACGACCGCTACGGCTGTATTTTTTACTTTTTTGATCTTCCACCGAACCGGTCTCTTGAAATTTTTTAATAATTCGACCAATAGTGACCATAAAATTCACGTAATTTTCTAAAAACACGTTTCACACAACGTTCATTTTCATAAAATAATTGAACAATTTGAACGCGTTGTTGTATCGTGTACGAAGACATTTTTATAAATGTGATACATCACAATTCTGAAATGTCAAAATACCCAGACGATTTCAGTGCTTAAAAAAAAACGCGCAATTGGAAACACCCTGTATATTATTTTGAGAACCAGCATGAAATAATTCACAGGGTTAAAACAGATTGATTGGCACCAAACATACAAAATGTCCCCCTTCGAAACAACTTTTTCAAATGGACACACTGTATAATTATTCCATAATACAAATCGAACACCCCATCCAATATAGGGTGATCCACAAGCATTTTGAAGATCCATGCGGATTTTCAGCCATACTTATCTGATGAATAGATTCCGAAATATGGTTTCTAGAAAATTATTTTCTGTCACGATCTCCACGAAATTTTGCATTGGTTCTCATGACGGCTCAACATAACGCAACATTCATGATGAGATATATTATTCGTCATTCTCGCTTAATTCTAATTCTATCTCTCTGGAACTGGTTGAACACAAACAAATCACTAAGTGACAACGAAAAAATCATGTATTGACAATCTAATACTCTTCAAATCGTCTGTAAAGAATCGTAAATAGAGATATTGATGTGCTCATTTCATTTGACCTTTGCATGTCTGACCTTGTTGACCTATTTATCTCCAATTAGGCTTTCAAAGCTCAGAGCAATAACATTTATGTTTTCAACAGACTCCATGACAAAAATAAATGGATATAGAATAGTATAAATACTAAATAAGCACTCACGTGAACTCGGAAAGTGTTTGGATTTGTTCGAATTAGTAGTCAGACCGGTCACCCATGCATTCATCGACCCCGCTCGAATTAGCTTCCATTTCGCGATATTATAATCATATGATTCCCACCAAATTTTGCTTCGCCCTTAACGATGTAATTTTTCACCCTAGTACTAGATTTCAATTCGTTCCGATTTATATTTTCGGAAATATTGTAAAATAAAATTTTATATTCGTTTATCTACGGAATCGTTGGGCGGATTTTACCCATTCACCCAAACCTGCTCTACAAATATCGAGTCTCCAAGTCATTTGTTTCTGAATGTATTGCGTTCATTGTTGGTCTAGGGTAAACACAGTAACTCAATATTTTGGTGCTCAGAGTTTAGTTAATTTTTGTACAAACGTAAACTGCAATTTTCAGGGAACTTATGATTTTTCGAAAAAACACTCGCTGAAGAAAATTATGAACCGAAATAGAAAAAGAAAGCGCGTTTGAATTTTCCAGAGCTATTTCTCGATAAATCATTTATTTATTTATACCTAGAGGGAAATATGTTACACGGGAGGTTCTGTTTATTAAAATTAATGGCCTCTCACGTATTGCAGTTATTCTTAGACGATAACATATGTTTCGTAAAATAAAATAAAAGTATTTCGTTCATCTTGATTCCCCTGCTAGTATTTTATTTTTGGGTCCAAGTTACATTTCTTCGGGAAGTTATAAAGTGTGCAATTTGAAAATGTCAGAAACTAATAATCAACTATACTCCATTCATTTTATAAACTATCCCGGCTGGCCATGATTTAGGTCTATCAAGTTTTTTTTACTTAAAACTGACGCAGGTTGGCACTCGTGAAATCTCGGCAATGTCAAAATTATTCACAGCGACGTTGCCAAATGCCAATGCCAATTTTGAAGAAACATAGACAAAGTATCAGGAAATGCTATGTATAATTGAAATATGCTTTTTTTGATGGATACCCTGATAATTTGGAATCAATAATTTATCACAAGCTATCCAACATTTTTGACGTATGTGAGTGAAAACCCAGTGTATCGTTCACTTAGATTCCCAAGAACTTTGTGAATTGAGTTAGTTCTTTTAAGGTGACACAGCCTTTGTAGTAATACTACATTTTCAGACTGGAGTATTCCAAGTAGTGCAATAAGGTATTTAATCGTCTTCTGTAGACTTATTTATTGGGAATTTCGTAAAGTAGAGAATTCCATAGGTTTGTCTGTTCATTTGGAAATTTTACTGCACGGTTATTCGAGTACTTTTATTTTTTTTCGAATGAACTATCTCAAAGTAACGGAATATTATATCCATTATTTTTCATTTAAATGTCAACACTCGATTTTTGATTTCCGTACAAGAAAAAAGCATAATTAATTCTTCCAACCATGTTTATATCCGTGAAATATTTCCAGTATTAACAAAGAAAAAAGTTTCTTCAGCATTCGCCAGGTCTTTGCAATTATTGAATTCACATAATATTTTCCCAAAGTCATTATTTCCCCAAAGTAAATTCACTTTTTAAAAAATACGTAATTACTACGACCTCCATGTAGAGGTGACAACGTTGCGTAGTTATCTGACAGGAAAATGACTATAACCTAACATTTCCAAAATATACACGATGAAATGTGTCAGAATGTCATGGCCAACCGGGTTTATAAAAGTGAATGGAGTATATTATTTGAACAAACTTTTTTTTGTGTCTCTTACACGCCACTTTTTTTTCTTTACATTTAATCGAAATTTTATACGGAACTTGTTTTCTATTACCAATAATAACGATATGGTGTGTGTAATTCATAGTGAATAAGCACCGAATAATGTTGTACCCCCAATTTAGGGCCGTATTTATAGTTGTTCCTTGAGGCTTCCTTACTGAAGGCCGCCTTGAATTTGCTTTTCTATGCAAACAAATACAAGTTTGTTTGCATAGAAAAGCAAATTAAAGGCGGCCTTCAGTAAGGAAGCCTCAAGGAACAACTATAAATACGGCCCTTAGAAACATCCGAGGGGGAAACCACGGAGGAGATTTTGTGTCGTAGTGGAAGGAGATCCGAGGAGATCCCGGGGAGATCCGGGGAGATCCAAGGAGATCCGAGGAGATCCAGAGAGATCCGAGGAGATCCGGGGAGATCCAAGGAGATCCGGAGCAGATTCGAGGAAATCCGGAGGAGATCCGAGGAAATCTCGAAGGGATCCAAGATTTGTGTGTCGTTTGTGCATGCGCAAATGTTCTGATCATCGTCCCTCTCACTCTTTCCACGTCTGCATCGGAAATATTGGTGGTAGGGAATGTCTATATTTCAGTAGGTCGATTGCGACATTTTTAGGTTATTTTCGACCGTTAGTTGAAAACTCGGGGCGAAAATTCATATGACCGGTGTTGAGTGACCGGCCAAAGGTGCACACTCCAAGAACATCCGAAACCAGAGGCGTCCGCATCGATTCAGTTTTATCATACAAAATCGATGTTTGGTGAGAGGAAAGGGGATTAATCAGTGCGAAATGAAGATTTTATTTATTCGATAGATTTATAAATTATCGAAGAAAAATTTTCACTTCGAATGGGATTTAGGGATTGAACTTTCAACCGTCAACTTTTGGGTTCGTTTTTTGATAGGAAAACATAATACCTGCATCACGAAATTCGAAAACAATATTTTTCAGCAAATCATTATGCATTATCGAAAAAAATGTTTGGACTTTACATAAGGGTTCGAGGGCTGAATACAGGAACAATGCAAATGATCAAGGAGAACTGTAAGGTTTCTGAGTACAAATCACAGCAACACAGATTCACGTGGTACGAAAGTGTTTTGATTCTACCTCTTTTTTAGTGAATTCAGCCAAATATGGTCCATTTCTAAAAAACGATGAGCTAAAATACTTCCTCTGTTTAAAAAAATGCAGAACAATTCTGCATTTTTTTTTCAGATTATCTGGTTCCGACATCAGTATTTATGAATTGTCCCAATCTATCATGTGATTCCCAATGATCGAACTTTCATGGTTCGCTATTAGGGATCTTTGTACGTCTCTATTCCTTTTTTCATTTCTGTTTTTTGCGCGCATTTTTTGCTATCGTTTTATTCAAATGTTTGCAATTTTCGAATTTTTTCTGGGAAACGGCCTCAAACGACTAGGTTGGATTCACTGATAACGAATCTGTTGACAAAATCGATTCTGGCCGACGACACGATAACTGTAGAACGGAGCAAGCTAGCGACATGAAACTTTCAAGGTGGGCCGCTCATCGTAATGCGGCTGTTGAGTTTGTTAAATGAGTCAAATCGGGCAAATGGTTTCGGTGTTATAGTCAGTTAGTTGGAATATATCGACGAGCAAATTTAAACGAAATTTTGTTGAGATCGTACAGTCAGTAAATTTTGGAAGAAGTGCTTTTGGAGAAAAAATTTTTTTTCGGAAAGTCATCCTTCAGCTCCATATTTCACAGCAGTACCGAATTTCAGTTTTATACGATTATAATTTTTGAAGATACCTATTGGGAAAAAAATATGTCAAATTCCTCGATATCATTGTTCTTTCTGGAATTACTCAAAAATATTTATTCAATCATGATGAAACTTGGTACTTAGTTTGAAAATGCTGATATTCCACTTTCTGCGAAATTTTTTGATGAAAGCATTTTCAAGAAAAATTAAAATTTTTTTATACAAAGAGTCAATATTCTGCGATTTCCTGATCATTTTATCCTCATGAAATTCTGTATAAACCTTCAGGATGTCATTTTTCGATGAATAACGGAATTTCAGTTGGATTCAATCTATGTATGTAATTGGGAAAATGGAATTTTGAACGGGTATATCTGCGGAATTATTGGGTGCCCAATCCCATTCACGAATTAGGCATTCGTAATTAAGGTCCAAACATACTCTACAAATTTTGAGTTTCTAAGTTGTTTCTTTCGGAAGATATTGTGTTTGAGATCAGCCGTTAGGCGAGACCGGGAAAGAGACTCGTCTTCACACCAGATTTTTCAATTTTAATTTCGAAGAATATCTTAGGAAGGTCCACAAATAATACCGGGTCTAGCTTGAATTCTTCAGAATATTCTAGACGAACTGAAATATAGTACTTCGTGTGAATTGATCCGAAGAGATCCGAATAAATCCGTAGGAGATACGAGGAGATCCGAGGAAATAAGGAGGAGATCCAATGATATAGGAGGAGATCCCAGGGAGATCCGAGGAGATTCCGGGGAGATCCAAGGAGATCCGGGGAGATCCCAGAGAGATCCACGGAGATCCGGGGAGATCCCAGGGAGATCCAAGGAGATCCGAGGAGATCCGGGGAGATCCCAGGGAGATCCGAGGAGATCTTGAGGAGATCCTGAGGGGAGGCAATCTTTTGCCACGAAATATCTCTAGTGGTTTCCCCCTCGGAAACATCCCCTGTACATCCAGAATCAATACCATGAAGTCGAATAATATTTTTAATCGTTCCCGTAGAAAATACCACGTGAAAGATCTCTTCCACATGCCCTTGCTCAAGGATATTCAACCCAAGCTATGCCATCATAATACTAGTTAATCCATACATAAATGCATACAACAACACATAATAACAAAATAAAACATCGAATGATTTACAACTCGAGAAGTAAAGACTGTTATCAACAATTTAAATAAATTAATCAATGTTGATTCTAGCTAAATATTATTAATCTAATATCGTATCTATTCCTTCTCCGAACTATTTATATTTATTTTGTAAACAAACTTAATTTTTTCCAACTACTCGGAGTGAAAAGGAATGTTGGTTTAAATAAAAACCAATTGAGGATAATTCCGCTTGTTTTATTTACAGATTTTTTTCTCGGACGCGTTCAATCGATATTTTTTGGTGATATTGTTTGTTAGTATCTGAACAAACGGAGATAACCTCCTTATCATTGACATAGATAAAGGTTATCGCGGCTGTATTAACAAAGTTAATGTTTAGTACATGTCGTAGAACTTTGAAGTAACGTTGGTTCGCGGAAAGAACTCGACTTTTGAAGGTGATAGAGCGATTATAGTTGATTTGTTCTACTACTAATGACGTGGAGACATGTTTCTAACGTGTATTATGTGAACGAAAGGTAAATCTAGTTGTTGTAAAAGTTGATTATAATAGACGACTTCTGCCCAAGTTGCCAACCCACAATTTTCTTCACAAATTTACTATCACTGGGGCACGGGAATTTCAGGACAAATTCGACATGATAAGGTTCGCGTTATTTATAAATATCCGTAAAAGATGCCTCGACTCCTTAAACAAGATAAGTCCTTCCAAATATAGGTTCTTAATAGGCTGAAATTTAAGTTGGGATTCCTGATTTCATGTTAATAATGTCAAGTTTATAAGGGATATGTTCCGCAAATCAACTTTGTTTTGTCGGTTGCCGGTTTTCCGTTCTGTGAATATGAAATATTCGGTTGGTTCCTGAAAAAAAGGTTAATTACGGAATTTGATTGTTGAAAAGGCAATCTTTCTGTCACCAGAACATAGACATATTAAGTCTATGCACCAGAACGACAATCAATATTTTATGGTAACATATCCATAGCATAGAACAATCTTTATTTACCTTATGATCCATAGACCATACCTAGTAATTTTTTCATTGTTGATTGTTGGCTCGTCTATGTTCTATGGATCATAAAGTAAATAAAGATTAATCTATGCTATGGATATGTTACCATAGAACATTGACTGTCGTTCTGGTGACAGAAAGAACGTTTTTTCATCAATCAAATTCCGTAATTAACCTTTTCTTCAGAAAACAACCGAATATTTCATATTTACGGAATGAAAAACCAGCAACCGAAATAACCAAGTTGATTTGTGGAACATATCGTATATAAACTTGACACTATTAACATGAAATGAGCAAAGGACTTTTTAGGTCCTTTCGTTTGTAAAGAAAGTAAGCACTTTCTTGCACTCGGTGCAGATATACTAGAATATCTATGCAAACGAAAGGACCTATCATTAACATAAAATTAGGGATCCTATCTTAAATTTCAGCCAATCAGAGATGATCTCAACAAAACCCTATATTTGGAAGGGATTATTTTGTTTGAGGAGCTGAGGCATCTTTTACGGATATTTATAAATAACGCGAATCTTATCATGTCTAATTAGTCCTGAAATTTCCGTTCCCCAGTGATATTAAATTTGTGAAGAAAATTGTTGGTTGGCAACTTGGGCCGAAGTCGTTTATTGGCAATTATTGAGGTTTCATTCTCTAGTTAACTCTAATTGAAATGAACAACTCAACATGAAATAGGTATGCTTTAGAGATCTTCCACATGGTATTTTATATGGGAAAGATTCAAAATATTATTCGACATTATTGTTCGATATCGGATATACAGGATGTCTCAAAATTGGGATTACAACATTATTCGGTGCTTGAACACTTTGAACTACACACACAATAATATCGTTATTATTGCTCACAGAAAAAAAATCCATATAAAATTGGTTGTTTCGAAAAAAATAGTGGCTTTGCAGATTCAAAGTGATACATGAAACTTTTTTTTCAAACAGGATAACTTAGTTAATTTTTAATTTTTGATGACTTTAAATCGAATATGAGTCAAAACTCAATAAGATACATTCTCAAATTGCACATTTTATAACTTCCCTAAGAAATTAAACTTGGACCCGATAACAAAATACTAGCAGGGAATCATGATGAACAGAATAATTTTATTTTATTCTAAGAAACATATGTTTTCGTCTAAAAATAACTGCAATACGTGAGAGGTCATAAATTTCAATATACAGAATCTCCCGTGCAACATATTTCTTTCTAGGTATAAATAAATGATTTTTACGCGCTTGTTCTAGGGAACAGCGCGTTATCATTGATGACTCACTGATGAAGAATCCGTGGTCAAAATTGATTCTGTCCGTCCGGCCGTGTGCGCTGTCACTTTCGGACGGAAGGACCGAGAATCTTGAAATTTTCAGGTTAGGTTAAGATCCTGAATATCTCGGTTAAGTTCGTTAATGGTCCAAATCTGTCAAATGGTTTTAGTGCTACAGCCATTTGAAATTTTGATTTTTCAATATCTCGAAAAATATTTATCTGATCGAATTGAAACTTGGTTGGAATATGAAAAGTGTGAATAAGAAGATTAACCCATGGAAAAATTCAAAAAAAATTATTTTTTTTTCGAAAATTTTTATATTTCATTGAAATTTCACTGAAATTTCCAAGTCAGCATTTCGAAATTAGCACATGCGCGTAAAAGCTGCTGACTTCAAACGCGCTTTCAAGAGAAAAAAATTGCGTATATTACACACACCAAAATATCGTTATTATTGCTCATAGAAAAAAGTTCCATATAAAATTGATCGTTCTGAAAGAAAACAGTGGCGTGCAAATTCAAAGAGATACAAGAAATTTGTTTTTCGAATAGGATACTTTGTGAAGTACATAGTTTTGATAAGTTTCAATCGAAAATGAATCATAACCCAACAAACATCAATTTATAGGCAAAAATATCGATGATAAAATGGTAACTTAACGGAATAAATCATACAGTGTGTATTGAGGTTCTATTCTCTAGTTATTAACTCTAAAGGAAATGAACAACTCAACATGAAATAGGTATCGCCAACATGAATGTTAATAATGTCGAAATAATTCTCAGAGACGTTGCCAAATGCCAGTGCCAATTTCTACTCTCAATCTCAACATAATAATCATGCCTGGAAACTAAGGTAGTTTTGAAGAAGCAGAGACAAAGTATCAGCAAGTGTTATGTAGAATTGAAATCTACTTTTTCTTATAGTAACCCTGATAATTTAGAATTAATAATTCATCACAAGCTATCCAACATTTCCGACGTATGTGAGTGAAAAAACCCAGTATATCGTTCATAAAAATTCCCAAGAACTTTGTAAATTGAGCTATTCCTTTTAAGGTGACAGGTTTTGTAGTACTACTACATCTTCATATTGGAGTATTTCAAGTTGTGCAACAAGGTATTAAAATGCCTTTTGTAGACTTATTTCTAGTAGACAATTCCATAGGTTTTTTCGTTCCTTCAGAAGTTTTACGGCAGAGTTATTCGAGTACTTTTTTTATTTTCGAATGACTTATCACAAAGTAGCGGTATACTCTATCCATTATTTTTTAATAAAATTTCAACACTCTATTCTTTATTTCCTTACATGAAAATAGCATAACTAAATCTTCCAACCATCTTTATATACGTGAAATATTTCCAGTATTAACAGAGAAAGTAAATTCACATTTTGAAGAATTCATAATTACTACGACTTCTATGTAGAGAGGACAACGTTGTGTAGTTATCTGACAGGAAAATGACCTAACATTTTCAAAATACACACGGTGAAATGTGTCAGAATGTCATGGCCCTTAATCTCAGGAACTACTCAACCGATTTTCGAATTTTTTTCAACGACAAAAACCCTAATCATTCTAGAATACTATGAGTCTACGAGTTACTCAAACTTGTGATGGTCCACCCCTGCAAATCTATAACTTTATTAAGTAGCGGTTTCCCAGATAACTAATGACCTTTTTCTGTTCCAGGTTTCAGTTCGTGCAATAGAAAACGTCCTGTACAAGGAGAATAGATGAAAGAGTGTTAGTGTTAGCAAGTGCTAGAGTTACAAGTATGTAAGTGCACACGGTTCCGAGCATGATCTCGCATAAGTGTCCAAAACACCAACCGCGTCAATAACAAGTGCGTTCGTAACAAGTGCTATAGTGGCTCGTCGACAAAAAGATCAGTTCCACCCGTACCACAACCTAGGGTTCAACGATGACGGACCCCCTCCTACGCCGTTTAACAGGATGGAACTCAACGACAACTCCCCTTTCCCCCCTAGCGACGACCGTTCAGACTCTGGCGTGAGTTCGCTGCGTTCCGTAAGCGGCGATGAACGCTCGGGATCGCGTTCAAGCGCGCTCAGCTCAATCGACGACAACGCATCGCAACTAGTCGCGAACCGTTCGCCGTTCAACCGTTCACCGCTCAACCGTTCGCCGCTGTTCGTGACAGGTCAGGAGTACAGTAGCGTGCGTTCGCCCCTGTCGCGGTTCTATCAGGACGCCGCTGTTAGGGTTTGGAGAGACCCGAGTCTGACGGAACAGGCGGAGACGCAGATCAGACACGTGAACAGCGTGCAGCACCAATCGCTGCTGATGTCGCATCAGTCGACGCCGGCTAGTTCTGGGCCGCCGACGACGTCGAGTGTGCCCTCGGCGTCGTTGTACGCCGCCCCTCCTTCAATGATCAGTCCGCACCCCAGGCCGCTGCATTCGCACCTGGGGCCGAATATGTACGCCCCTGGGCATCATATACCGGAGATGTTGTGGAAGTCGCCGTATAATCTGCAGGGCGGTATACCGTCGACCCACCTGCTCGCCGCGTCGCAGGCGGGCCACCATACGGAGGAGATGATGGAGAGGGAGAGGATTATGCAGGAGAGGCACAACGAGAGGATAGCTTCCTCGATTAGGTAATTTTTTTATCCATTGCTATTGAATTATGTTCATTATTCAACTGATTTCGAGCTATTCATAGTATCTGTAAACGAATAACGTGAGTTATAATAACTCACTACTTAACTCACCATAATAAATAAATCGGAAAGGAAAGAGAGGGAAATCGCTGGAGGCAAGTCCTTGCCTTCGATGGCAGATGGCTCACTACTTAACTCACCATAATAGCTCTCTACTTAACTCACCATAATGAATAAATCGGAAAGGAAAGGGAGGGAAATCGCTAGAGGCAAGTCCTTGCCTCCGATGGCAGATGGCTCACTACTTAACTCACCATAATAAATAAATCGGAAAGGAAAGAGAGGGAAATCGCTAGAGGCAAGTCCTTGCCTCCGATGAGCAGAGAACCTGCTAGGACTGTGGGAGTTATGAAATTATTTACATGACCACCTGTTAAAGTATATACCATTTTCTACTCTTATCGAATTATGATATTCATCATTGAACTGCTTTTGAGTAACTGATAGTATCTGCGAACAAACAATGCGAGTTATAATAATAACTCACCGCTTTAACTCACTGTAATAAATCGGGAAGTGAAGGGTCCACCTACTAGGAGTTAAGGGTTGCAGTGCGTATTTTCATAACTTTCAAAGGAACCGAAAAGTATGAAAAATACAAAGGAAGTTGGAAATTGTTTGACTTTCTCAAATCTCCGAGAATATAACAACCATCTGGAATTTTCTGGTTATTAGTCAAATAAAGATCTTTGTATTCCTTGTTATATTCGTAGATACAATATAGTATCCAACACGCGATTATGGTCATAACCCACTCGATAAATTACAGCAAACTTCATCTGCGTGAGTTATGACCTACATTTTCGCTCGTTTAATAATATACTATTATCTACTCTCATTAACTTGCGTACTCATTATTCAACTGCTTTTGGGCAGTTAATAGTATCTGTGAACACAAAACTTGAGTTGTAATAACTCACTATAATAAATCGGAAAAGAGAATTTTTTTTCAAAATGTTCTAATGACACGATCATCACGAAATTTTTCACAAAGTTGGCCATCAGCATTTACGAACTAGCTGCCAAGTTTCATTTTGATCGAATCAGTATTTTTTGAGTTATTTCGAAAAGACAACGATATCGAGAAGAAAACCACGAAATTATATATATTTTTTCCCAATAGACCCAGAAATTATAGTCGTATCAAAATGAAATTTTGTACACTGCTGGAGAATATGATGGTCAAGGTATGAGCACGAGTTGTTCCCGGATTCAATGAAAAGTTCCCGAAAAAAAAATTTTGGAAAAAAATTTCGAGAAACAATTTTCCCAAATTTTACTGACAGTGTGATCTCAACGAAATTTTGGGAAAAGTTGAGTGTTGTTATGCTTCAACTAACTGTCAAGTTTCAATTCAATCGCATAAGTAATTCCTAAAATATCAGGAAATTAATCTCGAAATTTCAAATGACCATAACTCCGAAACCATTCTACCGATTTGTCCCATAACGGAACTTAACCGGCGCATTCTTAAGCGCAACCTAATCTGAAAGTTTCAAGTCGCTAGCTTGCCCCGTTCGACAGTGATCGTGTCTACGGCTGGTCGGGAGGACAGAATCTATTTTGACACCGGATTCGTCATCAGTTAGTCCAACCTAGTCGTTTGAGACCATTTTCGGGAAGATGTCGAATATTACAGACATTTGGACAAAACGATAGCACGCTGTTCCCCAGAACATGCGTGCAAAAACTACTGTCCTGTCAGCGCTTTTTCAGAATTAGTAGATTGAATAATTTCCATGATATTTGATTGTATAGAAATACAATTGATTATACTTTCTCAGCATGAGGTCGAACAAATTAAGGCAAACAGTTGCTATTAAAACAGGTTTGTGTTATCATAATAATGTCTGTTCAAGGAGGTCAATGATCCTACATTTATCAGCTGTGTTATCTCTAAAAATTCCTTTCATTTTCTAACGACCCGATCGTGCCAAATTGAATTATAATTACAGGTATTAGAAAAGCATGGGCGTTCACTGGCATTTATCCAAAATAGATTCGTATAGAGTAGTAGAGAAGAAAATAATACGCTAAGAATTTAACGTATGTTGAATTGTTTATTGGAAACTATGCAATTAACATTGGACCTCAGAATTTATAGTCAACTCATAATTATGTAAATATGTTAATGTGAAAGAAGAGGAGAAAACTAATTGTAGAAGTGCATCCGCTTTAACAAAAAAATCTCGAAGAGCACCGACGTGACGTAAGCAACTATCGCGCGCAAGTTCAATTTCAATTTGTGCGCGCATGTTCTAGGGGATCAGCGTGTTATTGTTTTGTCCAGATGTCTGTGATTTTCGTATTTTGAGCTGAAAATTAATACTATCGATTTAAAACTTCCAGGATAGGTTGAATTTAAAAATGCGACAGTTAAGTTCGTTAACGGGCAAAATCGGCCGAATGGTTTGGAAGTTATGGCCATTTGAAATTTTGAAATTGTTCTAATAACACGATCATCACGAAATTCTGCACGAAGTTGTCTTTCAGCATCTTCAAACTAGCTGCGAAGTTTCATCATAATTCCGTTAGTATTTCTCGAATTATACCGAAAAAAAAAGATATCTAGAAGAAAACCACGAAATTTTACATATTTTTTCCCAATATCTGCGAAACGAATATCCGTATCGAATTGAACTTTGGTACACGGCTGTGAAATATGGAGCTCAAACTATGCGCTGAATTTCTGTTCAAATGTGATGGACGAAATAAAAATTTTTTCGAAAAAATTCTGAAAAAATTTTTTTCAAAATATACGGATTGTATGAACTATACGAAATTCTGCGAAAAGTTGTGCGTTGCTATGCTCCAACTAACTGCCAAGTTTCGATCCAATCGTTTCAGTAGTTCCCGAATTATCGCTAAAATAACGTCGGAACTTCAAAGAGCTCTAACTCCGAAACCGTTTGGCCGATTTTGCCCATCAACGAACTTAACCGTCGCATTTTGAAATGCTCCCTGAAAGTTTCAAATCGATAGGATTCTCCGTACGACCATAATCGTGTCTACGGACGGACAGAATCGTTTTTGTCACCGGATTCGTCATCAGTGAGTCCAACCTAGTCGTTTGAGACCATTTTCAGCTCAAAATTCAAAAATTACAGACATTTGGACAAAACAAGAGATTGAAAGTTGTTCATTCCATTCAATAGACGACTTCGGCCCAAGTTGCCAACCCACAATTTTCTTCACAAATTTACTATCACTGGGGAACGGGAATTTCGGGACAAATTCGACATGATAAGGTTCGCGTTATTTATAAATATCCGTAAAAGATGCCTCGGCTCCCAAAACAAGATAATTCCTACCAAATATAGGGTTTTGTTAAGGTCATCTCTGATTGGCTGAAATTTAAGTTGGGATTCCTAATTTCATGTCAATAGTGTCAAGTTTATATAGGATATGTTTCGCAAATCAACTTGGTTATTTCGGTTGACGGTTTTCCGTTCTGTAAATATGAAATATTCGGTTGGTTCCTGAAAAAAGGTTAATTACGGACTTTGATCGATGAAAAAGCAATCTTTCTGTCACCAGAACATAGACATATTAAGTCTATGCACCAGAATGACAATCAACGTTTTATGGTAACATATCCATAGTAAAGAACAATATTTATATTTGCCTTATGATCCATAGACCATACCTAGTAATTTTTTCATAGTTGATTGTTGTCTCGTCTATTTTCTGTGGATCATAAAGTAAATAAAGATAGTTCTATGCTATGAATATGTTACCATAGAACAGTAACTGTCGTTCTGGTGACAGAAAGAACGTTTTTTCATCAATCAAATTCCGTAATTACCTTTTTTTTCAGGAACCAACCGAATATTTCATATTTACGGAATGGAAAACCGGCAACCGAAATAACCAAGTTGACTTGCGGAACATATCCTATATAAATTTGACACTATTAACATGAAATCAGGAGCTCCAACTTGAATTTCAGCCAATCAGAGGTGATCTTAACAAAACCCTATATTTGGAAGGAATTATCTTGTTTGGGGAGCCGAGGCATCTTTTACGTGTATTTATAAATAACGCGAACCTTATCATGTCGAATTTGTCCCGAAATTCCCGTTCCCCGGTAATAGTGAATTTGTGAAGAAAATTGTGGATTGGCAACTTGTACCGAAGTCGTCTATTGATCACTGTCAGCTGGTTTCTACACAAATTCCTCTTCCATTCTGTGAGGATGAAGTCAATGATGTATGATCGATAGAGGGGTAAAGTCAAGCAGGCTTCGCTTTATTCGAGGCCTCCTCTGATGCGACAAGTTCTCATCCTGGGTTCATTATCGAGACAGGCATTGTTATGTAAAACTACCAGCAAAGGTTGTTGAACTTGATTGAGAAAGCGATGACATGGGGGTACCGTTATTGGATGATTATTTTCTGAAATAACGTAAGGGCAACGAAAAAATATTTCTATTCCTTTTGAAAATTGAACAATGCAGGTTTCGGATCATATGGAAAACTTGAAAAGTGTATTTACTGAATCACTGATGGATCAATTAGAATGGTCAACCTCCTGGATGCTTTGTTTAGGCCTTTTCTGTTTGCAAATAGCAATATTGCCACGAATAAGATATTCAGGTCGATTCTGTTCGCTTATTGCTATTCAAGCCATATTGCTATCTTTTTAATTTATAGCAATATGGCGATGATGTTACGTATTCTGTTCCGAGTGTTATGGCAATAGGTTTGTTCCAACACCCAGTTCTGTTACTGTCTTGAACTCATTCTGAACTGAATCAATTCACACGTCTTCGCTCATTCTAGTTCGGGACTAATTCTGAATAGATAGTTCGAAAGTGTTGGAAACGAATCATTCTTAGAAATTCCCTTGTCATAGCCTAAGGGCTGTTTGTCACCCGAAAATGCAGCCCGTCTCTGCCAGATGTGGTTTTATTGCCCCTTGCTGCATTCGAATAGCATGTAACAGATGACCGATTCAATTCCTCCTTCTCAGTTCTTGCCTAAACTCAAGAACTGAATTCACCGTTCTAGAACTGGTCTGACACAAATTCTTTTTACGTTGGAACACTTGGTTTGTAATTCCCGAGGGGGAAACCACTAGAGATATTTCGTGGCAAAAGATTGCCTCCCCTCAGGATCTCCTCAAGATCTCCCCGGATCTCCTCGGATCTCCCCGGGATCTCCTCGGATCTCCTTGGATCTCCCTGGGATCTCCTCGGATTTCCTTGGATCTCCCTGGGATCTCCTCGGATCCCCTTGGATCTCCCCGGGATCTCCTCGGATCTCTTTGGATCTCCCTGGGATCTCCTCCTTATTTTCACGGATCTCCTCGTATCTCCTACGGATTTCCTCGGATCTCTTCGGATCAATTCACACGAAGTGCTATATTTCAGTTCGTCTAGAATATTCTGAGGAATTCAAGCTAGACCCAGTATTTGTGGACCTTCCTAAGATATTCTTCGAGATTAAAATTGGGTGATGCTAAGTTGTCTAGAGTGAAAGTAATGAAGGATCTTGGCGTAATATTCGACTCAAAACTAATATTTGATGCACATATAAATTATCTTGTGGGGTCCTGTAATAGATTAACTGGTTTCTTTACCAGAGAATGTCGTCAATTCAAAGATATAAATACCCTAATTACCTTATATCATTCATACATATCAAGCAAATTAAGCTATGCATCACTCATATGGAGTCCCGTTTAGAGTACTTATATATCGCGATTGGAAAAAGTGCAAAATAGGTATCTGAGGTTTATGTGCTATAGAACTAATTTCCGCTTAATCCCGGGAGACCCGGATAACTATTCTATACGATTGAGACATTTTGGTTTGCTCAGTCTGGAAAATAGGAGAAAAATAAATGATATATTGTTCCTACATAGAGTATTTGACAATAGAGTTGACTCGGCCGAAATTCTTAGTAGAATATTTTTTCATATACCTGTGAGATCTCTCAGACGTCAATATACCTTCCACATACCTTTCAACAGCACAAATAGAGCGATTAATTCACCTATATGCAGAATGCTTCAGCTCTGCAACGCGTATGTCGATGATGTTGATATCTTCCACCAGAGCAAAAATGTCATTAAATTCAAGTTGAGACGTATCTTCAGAGAGTTGGTTTAAAAAACAAAAAACATAATAGTAAGTAGGAAATAAGAGTAAATAGGAGAGGGAAAGTTTTTATGATGATAGATGATCCTGTTATTGTATTGTAATTTTTTCTAGCCATAATAATTAATATGTGAATGCTTTTTGTGGGTGACTGTGTCACCTGTTTGTGTTCCTTGTAGTTAAATAAATAAAAAAAAATAAAATAAAATAAAATTGAAACATATGGTGTGAAGACGAGTCTCTTTCCCAGTCTCGCCTAACTGCTGATCTTAAACACAATATCTTCCGAAAGAAACCACTTTGAAACTCAAAATTTGTAGAGTATGTTTGGACCTTAATTACGAATGCGTAATTCGTGAATGGGATTAGCCACCTAATAATTCCGCAGATATACCCGTTCAAAATTCTATTTTCCCAATAATTCCAGAAATACATACATAGATTGGATCGAACTGAAATTCCGTTATTCATCGGAAAATGACATCCTAAAGGTTTATACAGAATTTCATCAGGATAAAATGATCAGGAAATCGCAGAATATTGACTCTTTGTATGAAAAAAAATGAATTTTTTCTTGAAAATGCTTTAATCAAAAAATTTTGCAAAAAGTGGAATATCAGCATTTTCAAACTAAGTGCCAAGTTTCATTATGATTGAATCAATATTTTTGAGTATTTCCGGAAAGAACAATGATATCGAGGAATTTGACATATTTTTTTCCCAATAGGTATCTTCAAAAATTATAATCGTATCAAAATGAAATTCGGTACTGCAGTAAAATATGTAGCTGAAGGATGACTTTCCGAAAAAAAATGTTTTCTCCAAAAGCACTTCTTCCAAAATTTACTGACTGTACGATCTCAAAAAAATTTCGTTCAAATTTGCGCGTCGTTATATTCCAACTAACTGACTATAACACCGAAACCATTTGCCCGATTTGGCTCATTTAACAAACTCAACAGCCACATTACGATGAGCCATCCACCTTGAAAGTTTGCTTGCTCCGTTCTACAGTTATCGTGTCGTCGGCCAGAATTGATTTTGTCAACGGATTCGTTATCAGTGAATCCAACCTAGTCGTTTGAGGCCATTTTCGGGAAAAATTTCGAAAATTGTAAACACTTGGATAAAACGATAGCAGAAAATGCGCGCAAAAAACAGAAATGAAAAAATTGTGTTTTTAGTATTCCCTGTATTTGTCGGAAGACATAACATCATCATCTCGGCCGTTATATATAGGAAAGCGAGAACATAAAAACAACCCAAGGAATAGGAACCTACAAAGATCCTTAATAGCGGACCATGAAAGTTCGACCATTTGGAATCACATGATAGATTGGGACAATACATAAATAGTGATGTCGAAACCAGATAATCTGAAACTAAAAATTGAAGAGTTCTTCTGCATTTTTTTCAATAATGATTAAATAAATTTAATAAGCGTTAATTCAAAATCAAGAAGTTAATGGTTCAAAATTCAGCCCTCGAACCCTTATGTAAAGTCCAAAAATTTTTTTCGATAATGCATAATGATTTGCTGAAGAATATTTTTTTCGATTTTCGTGATGCAGGTATTATGTTTTCCTATCAAAAACGACCCAAAACTTGACGGTTGAAAGTTCAATCCCTAAATCCCATTCGAAGTGAACATTTTCTTCGATAATTCATAAATCTATCGAATATATAAAATCTACATTTCGCACTGATTAATCCCCTTTCCTCTCATCAAACATCGATTTTGTATGATAAAACTGAATCGATGCGGACGCCTCTGGTTTCGGATGTTCCTGGAGTCTGCACTTTTGGCCGGTTACTCAACACCGGTCATATGAATTTTTGCCCCGAGTTTTCAACCAACGGTCGAAAATAACCTAAAAATGTCGCAATCGACCTATTGAAACATAGACATTCCCTACCACCAATATTTCCGATGCAGACGCGGAAAGAGTGAGAGGGACGATGATCAGAACATTTGCGCATGCGCAAACGACACACAAATCTTGGATCTCCTCGGGATTTCCTCGGATCTCCTCCGGATTTCCTCGAATCTCCTTGGATCTCCTCCGGATTTCCCCGGATCTCCTTGGATCTCCCCGGATCTCCTCGGATCTCCTCGGATCTCCCCGGGATCTCCTCGGATCTCCTTCCACTACGACATAAAATCTCCTCCGTGGTTTCCCCCTCGGTAATTCCTAACCAGTTCGAAATTTGTTGGAACGCTAATATCGATATGCGCAAACTCCGCCCGATTCAGAACTAGTCCCAGAGTGTGTTGGAACAGACTTACTGTTTGTTATGAATTTTGTCATAGCAATATTGCTATCATGGACTTCCATAATCGGTGATTTTAGAGCTGGCAACTCTGTATTTTGTGACTTGAGAGCTACAAGGAAGAATAAAATAACCCTACATTTAGTGACTTTTGTATAATTTAGCATACATAACCCTTATCTTCGGTTTTCGTTATTCGTGTAAACATCGACATATTCAAAAATGTTACGAAACAGAAAAACCAAGTCAGGTCAAATTGACCAAGAACCAATTTCTTAAATACCAAAAGAATATTCGTTACCAAGAGTCAAATGCAGCAATTTTATTCGGGCGTTGATAATTCGAAATTCGATGAACTTTTCTAATGACAACTTAAAGGGATTGGTGTTTTGAGATTAATAATCAATTCAGCTGGGGTCTACTATCCTGGTATTTCAGTCTGGGACTTCTCCTTGAAATTAAATATTCTAGAGAACCTTGAACACATTTCCATTAGCACATACTTCCCTATTTTATATATTTTTTCAATAGTCGCTTTATAACTTGTTACCAAGCATAGCAAGTACTATTTTGTGGTTGCTAAAATAGCAATATGATCTGTCAATTCAAAAAGAATCTTGCTTTCAATATTTCTGTCTTAGCAATCTCAAAATAGTAATTGCTATACTTAAGAGCAACGAATACCACATGGTGCTAAATTACGACTAGGCAACACAGCCACATTCAAGTTTCGAAAAACCTCATGAATACCTAAAGGCCAAGCATCTCAACCGCGGTGTACATTTTTAAATGTTGCCATATCTTTTTCCAGGCAATATAGCTATTTGCAAACAGAATAGGCCTGCTTGATGCAAATATCAAATAAATATTTTCGTGACGGAAAAATTTGCCTGTTCACCCGATCTATTAATGGCATTATTTCTGAATTCCTCTCGACGAAAACGTACGATATAAAAAAAAATCTAGAAAAGCACTGAATTGAGGTCGGGAGGTTTCACGCGCTTGTTCAAATTCTAACTATTAGATCAACACGAAATTTTGCACCTTGTTGCGTGTTGGTAATCTAAACCTGATTACGAAGTTTTAATGTGATTGCATTTGTACTTCTCGAGATATTGCGGATATAACGTTAAAATTCCAATTAACAACGGAATTTGGCACAATTTTTTCCTTAAATCTCCGAAAGTAAATATCGGATCGAATTGAAATTTGGAACATTGTTGTTAAATACTGAATTTAAGGTTTATGCTAAATTCCATTGAAATCTTATCAATATTATCAGAGATAACAGAATTTTTCATCAAAAATTTTGAAAATTTTCGAATAAATTTTTTTTTTAATTTTCTGAAGACTGGATCCGCATGAAATTTCGCGTTGGTATACCAAAACTGTTCACGAAGTTTCAATTCCATCGTGTCAATACTTGATGAGATATCGAGGGATTAACCTCAAAATTTCAAATGGGCCCAACTCCGAAACTATCCAACCGATTCCACCCATAAACGAACCAAACCGAGATATTTAGACTCCAAACCTAATCTGACAATTTAAAGTCTTTTCCTTCGAAAGTAAGAACACTTACGGCTGGACGGACATAATAGGGGTGTTTCCTTTAAACGAAAATGCAGTTATTTTCATGAAAAACCTTCAGAACATCACATTTCAAACATATAATTTCAATATTACATTTTTAAAAGAATGTTTTTCACCTAAAACTAAAAAATAAAAATGGGGATTTGCATTTAAAGGGATTTGTCAAGAGTGCACTATATGGCAACGGCGAATTCAGCTTTCTCGGAAAGAAAAGAACGTCAAATGTGTTACTTTGCTTAGGAAAACAGAGATAACTATACTTCGATCTGGTTAGAGTGGAAGACAACGACCAAGGAATAGAAAAAGAAGAGCACAGACTGTCATAATGTCGTATTACTGACAAATCGCAAACGGAAATTGTTTGGTTATATTGACAAAGAACACGTGTGAACCACAGAATAGGAATAAATATTTCATTATTCTATAGCAGAAAAAGTAATTCTACTAAACAACGTTGTCAATTCGTGCATCCATGGCAAATCCCAAACCCCGATTTTGAAACCTGATTTTGAATACTTTCTGACGGTAATTTGGGAAAATGATGAATCAAACCCATAATGATTATGTTCAAATTTGCATTTGCAGTGACAACCCAAATTCAGGAAAAAGCCCCATTGAATTTGACCACGGCTACTTCTTCAGGAAGTTCAACCCAATAGTTTGAGATCAATTTCGGCTCAAAATTCTAAAATTACAAACATCGTGACGAAATGTTAACCCGCTGTTCTCTAGAACGAGCGCGTAAAAACCTGTTCGCTCATTAGCACAGAACAATAACCATAACACGAAACGGAGTCGTTGGCAGAATGCAAAACGAAAGAGTAGCCAAGCGTGAAAAAACAATGCCATAAATAATTCCTTATACGAATAACGAGTTAATGACCTGGATAAAGCCAAGAATATAATGAATAGAGAAGGATGAAGGTCAACCTATCGCTACCTGACGGTCCTGAATGTGGAATTCTTTCTTTCGGCATCGGTGCGTGACCGATCCAGGTGTATTCGTGGGTTTCGTCGTTTTAACGCGCTTGTTCTGGGGAACAGCGCGTTATCATTCCGTCACGATGTCTGTAATTTTCGAATTTTGCGCCGAAAATGGTGTTAAACGATTGGGTTGGACTCCCTGAAGAAGCAACCGTGGTCAAATTCAATGAGGGGGGTTTTTCCTGAATTTATTATTCATGCGAATGCTAATTTGAACATAATTATTATGGGTTTGATTCATCATTTTCCCAAATTACCTTCAGAAAGTATTCAAAATCAGATTTCAAAATTGGGGTTTGGGATTTGTCATGCATGCACGAAGTGACAACGTTGTTTAGTAGAATTGCTTTTTCTGCTATAGAATAATGAAATATTTATTCCTATTCTGTGGTACACGCGTGTCCTTTGTCAATATAACCAAACAATTTCCGTTTGCGATTTCTCAGTAATATGACAGTATGACAGTCTGTGCTCGTCTTTTCCTATTCCTTGGTTTGAAATCAAATTAACTCCTGAATGTATCCCTAGTCGTTAATCTGGTGGTAATGATGCAACCTCTTACTCCCTATCCATTTATTTCAACTTTACAATTAAAAATTACTATTTACAAACACAAAATTAGGTACAGTGAATCTGAGATCCGGGATTCGAAGAAGCACTTATCTTAGTAGTGTGGATCCGGTGGTATGATCCTTCAAAATACAGGTATTATGCAGGTAGTCCAGTTTCAAGAGATTCCATCCAGAGCAGAAGTCCAGAATTAAGATATTCCAGTAATAATTAGTTTCGGTATAAAGGTATTCCAACCATGATCAGCTCTACTACTAAGCTAATTCCAGTAATAATTGCTTCTAGTACTAAGATGATCCAGTCAAACCTTGGGTCCGGTAGTAGGATATTCAAATGGGTATTAGTCCCAGTAAAAAGACAATCCAGCAGTCGATAGCTCGGTGAAAAGATGGTTCAGTGGGCGATAGCCCCGGTACAAAGATGATGCAGTGGGCGATAGCCCCGGTACAAAGATGATTCAGTGGGCCATAGCCCCGGTACAAAGACTGCAAATTTCAAAACTATAAGATAGTGCTTGTAACACGTGATCTCATTCCCAGCGACTCTAGACGTTATTGAAACAATTTACAAGTTAATAAATTAGAGATGAAATATCTAGAACTCAGGAATAAGAGCACGTTATTCGATAATAAGAATGAGACAAGAGATCAAATGCACAATATCATACAAAGGAAAATGTTAAGTTGTGTAACCTGTATGGAATGAAATAAATCAGAAATCACAATTTGGCATTCACAAAAGCAAAAAATATTGGTCGGGATATACGTAGTACTTACCGCCTTTTGAATAGACGTCTTATAAGAAACAATAAAACTTCAAAATTCCACGATGTTAATGGATTACGAAGTTCGTTTATTCGTTAAACTCTAGCAAGGTGTTGAATCTTCAACTTCTTACGCACCAAAAGAAAGAATTTTCCATCGCCTGGACCGAGTTGAAAGGGTCGCGCATGCGAAACACACACTCAACCGTCAAAGCGAAGAGCGTTTTTTAGCGACCGATCATATAATTTCAGTAAGGCGTTTTTGCTTGCGATTGGAATTGAAATTATTAGTATGACGTATTTTCGCGATGGAAACTGAAATCGACAGTGGAGCGTTTTGTAACGTTACAGGTTGTCTTCTACTCTACCCAGATCGAAGTATAGCTATCTCTGTTTTCCTAAGCAAACTTACACATTTGACGTCCTTTTCTTTCCGAGAAAGCTGAATTCGACGTTGCCATATCGTGCACTCAAGACAAATCCCTGTAAATGCAAATCCCCATTTTTATTTTTCAGTTTTAGGTAATCAAACATTTTTTTTTTAAATATAATATTGAAATTATATGTTTGAAATGTGATGTTCTGAAGGTTTTTCATGAAAATAACTGCATATTCGATTAAAGGAAAAACCCCCATTCTGTCTGTCCGTCCGTATGTGCTCTAACTTTCGAAGGAAAAGACTTAGCGACTTGAAATTGTCAGATTAGGTTTGGAGTCCAAATATCTAAGTTGAGTTCGTTAATGGGTTGAATCGGTGGGATAGTTTCGGAGTTAGGCCCATTT
This sequence comes from Myrrha octodecimguttata, assembly GCA_958510865.1. Taxonomy (NCBI): domain Eukaryota; kingdom Metazoa; phylum Arthropoda; class Insecta; order Coleoptera; family Coccinellidae; genus Myrrha; species Myrrha octodecimguttata. The sequence continues at coordinate 51,778,099 of OY294061.1, read as the reverse complement.
GAAATTTTGAGGTTAATTCCTCGTTATCTCATGAAGTATTTACACCATCAAATTGAACATTCGTGAACAGTTTCGGAATACCAACGCGCGACTTAGAGCAAAATTTCGTTTGGATCCAGTTGTTAGAGAATTAAAAAAAATTATTCGAAAATTTTTACAATTTTTTTTTTCTCTGAAAGTATTGATTAGATTTCAGTGGAATTAAGCACAAACCTTAGAGTCAGTATTTGACAACAATGTTCCAAATTTCAATTCGATCCGAAATTTACTTTCTGAGATATAAGGAAAAAGAGTGCCAAATTTCGTTGTTATTTGGAATTTTAATGATATTTCCGCAATATCTCGAGAAGTTCAACTCCAATCAAATCAACCTTCGTAATCAGGTGGATATTACCAACACGCAACTAGGTGAAAAATTTCGTGTTGATCCAATTGTTTAAATTCGAACAAGCGCGTGAAAGCTCCTGACCTCAATCGTTTAAGACCATTTTCGGCTCAAAATTGGAAAATTACAGACATCGTGAAGAAATAAAAACGCGCTGTTTCCTAGAACAAGCGCTTAAAGAAAGTCAATATAAACAATCAAATAAACTAGTCAAATTCAAGATCAAAGATGGAATGTTCTTCAGAGGAGAAACTACTTTCCATAATGACTATTATTATTATTATTATTATTATTATTATTAAACCAGGTTACAGAGTTGAGGTACATTCATAACCTATAAACTCTAACTTAAAAGAAATAATAAAAAAAAAAACACAACTGTAAAAAATAGAAACAAGTGAAATAAGTGAAGTAAAATGAAAAGTATACACAAGTTAAACAATAGAATCACGGAATCACAACAAGCCAGCCGAACAACTCATGCAGTCCTATTCGATCTCCAGGTGTCAAGTCTATTCTTGAAGAGTTTTGGACATATATACATACCCCTGCATATCCCGGAGTGGTTAGACTATCGC